>OW119931.1:23434435-25894651 GCA_933210815.1 Meta bourneti
GAACAGTCTGATGATTTACACGCACAAGGGAGCAACAAGCAAGGGAACCACAACAAAAGTGCTCGTCGAAAAAAGAGAAAATATTGTGATGAATACTTGTCATATGGATTTTCAGTAACGGGAGATGGAGACTGTCCAAAACCACTGTGCGTTGTTTGTGGAGAGATTTTGTCGAATGGTGCCATGAAACCATCTTTATTAATGCGCCATTTAGAGACAAAGCATCCAATTTATAAACATAAAGACGTTAGTTTTTTTCGGCGACTATCAAACGGTCCTAATTTAACATCTTTTGTGTTATCTACAGAGTTCATGAGAATGCGGTTGAAGCATCGTACAGAATAAGTTATCGCATTGCTAAAAGCAGTAAAAATCACACAATCGCTGAAAATTTTGTGTCTCCTTGTATCAAAGATGCTGTTCGTTGTTTGTTCTGTGAAGACCATGTCCGAAAAATTAACAATATCCCTTCTCAAATAATGCAGTTTCTCGAAGAATTAACGACATGTCTGACGACATTGAATCTACAGTAATTGAAAGAATAAAAAACAATCCCTTTTCAATACAGCACTGATGTTTTAAGGTGTCTGATAAAATCGAGTCTATGATCAAGAAATTGGATTTTTGGGAATCTTATATCGAAAAAGACCAGTGTAAAGTTTTTGTCACTTCACAGTTTCTTATCTGAAAACGAGCTGAAATTGTAAAAAGTAGTATAATAGCTCACTTAAAAGGACTTAAGATGTCCTTCAGACAATTTTTCCCAAAGCGAAATAGTGAAGAAAACTGGATTTCAAATCCATTCAACGAATTGTTTTTTCAACAAGCCGAAAAATTATCAATTTCTGAAAAAGAAATGTTGATTGAACTTTCGACTGATTCTTCTTTACAATCTGATTTCAAAAAACGAAATCTCATTAATTTCTGGGTAGCAGTGGAAGAAGATTTCCAAGAACTCAATTATATATACTTGCATATAAAGCAATAAAATATTTATTGCCTTCCACGAACACATAGCTTGTCGAAAGAGCGTTCTCGTCTTATGCGTATATTAAGAATAAATATCGAAATAAGCTTGATGCTGCTCCTGACTTGACATTATGTCTTCATTTTAATTTTAAAAAACTTAGCTCCATGAAACAAGCTCAAGGATCACATTGAAATTCTTGAAGGCCACGTTTGAAAATTTGCCTATCAAGTTGAAAAATTGTTGAACTTTCATAAGTTTATGTAATTGAAAATTACTATAATACTATTTGTTTTAATGTTAGGCTGCTATTTTAAAAAATTGTAAAATAAAAAATTAAAGCCTATAAGTGTCATCAATTTGAATCGCTTGATTAATTTGCTAGATAACATAAGAACATTACTACCTAACAAAAACGAACTTTCTTTGTGTAGAGGGATGGGTGAGAAGGGTTATGAGAGAAGGGGGTACTCATAAATGAAAAGTTCTATTAAGGGGTACGGGAGAGAAAAAAGGTTGGGACACGCTGCTATAGAGCATGTGTGGGATAGGCTCGGGAGACATTGCAGTTCTCCGCCCTACATACACGACGGTCTTTTGGTTGGTTCTAGTTTCGAACTCTCAAACCTCCGGTTGCTAATCCGGTATTCTACCAATTGGGCTACCGCGGCCCGAAAGTAATTATGATAAAATATACTCCCCGTTTGAACCAGGGCAGCGGTATCCCGGTTTGGAATAGTAGCGGATTGGCAACCTGAGGTTTACGAGTTCGAAACTCGATCCAACTAAAGACTGTCGTGCACGTGAGGGCTGATGCAAGTTAAATCTGCCGTGACCTCAAATGTCCTTACGTTGGAGTGGTGTGGAAGTTTGGAGAGTGGGATGCCAGCTCAGGGGTTCACCTCGTCATCTGATCTTGGTTCAAAATGACGGTGTTATCCTCGGATCTTTCCCTTCGGAATGGATCCCGGACCGTCGCCAATAGCCCGATGTGTTGCTCCAGTGCGACGTCGATTCAACTACCTACCCCGTTCTAGGCATATTAATTTTGCTAATATATATAAATGTTCTCAGTATTATTTTTTTGCAATTGATTATTGACTGCATAAAGTCTAGCTAAAGGTCGATGAGTCACTTGGACGAAAGATGTGTCTGTCTTGTTTGTGCTCACCAATTTAAAACACAATTTAAATACTTAGTCTCTTTTCTGAATAGCAATATGATTGCAAAGGGTAAGTGAAAAAAGAGAATTGACTCTTAGTTGTATTCTAAAGGAGTGCAAGAAATTACACCCATTTCACATGCTGGCACTGTTTAATATTCTTGGATGCGAACTGGGGACCATAGGACCCGAAGTCAAGTGCGCTACCACTACTCCATTGGGACTTTGGTGTCAATGGTGAATTAATGTAGTGTTCGATTTCTCACTCTTTTGGACTTGTATTCTTTCTTAGAACTAGGAATGGGCTATTTTTAGAAAATGGTTTGAATAATTGTATGGGGTTTTAATAAATGATTTTACAAAATAATTGGTGGCGCCATCTAGTGAGGGGTGTAAACGTACTTTACTGAAAATACTATGATATATAAAATAAAATAGATTTACGCGGTTTTCTCAAATTTTGGGCTGAATGACTAGTTAAGATGTTTTTACTCAAAAATTAATTATACATTAGATGCTATAACACCTATTTTATAGCAGAAATTTTGTTTTAAATAATATACACTTAAGTAAGAGTAAAATTTTTGAAACTTTACAAGACAAATACTATGAATATGTTTTCTTGTACATTTGAAGAAGTTATAATAGTATAAAAAACATTTATCCTATAAATCTAAATTAAATGTTATTTTTTAATCAATCTTTCCTTGCATATTATTTTTTACTTTGAATAAATCTTCATAAATTTTAGTGATTTAATTTATATTATATAGATTTACAAACCTGTCTTTGGATGAAATATAAGGATTTTATATTTTAAAAGTTAATGTTTTTACTCAAAATTAATTATATATTAAATACTATTACACATATTTTTAATGTTGAAGATTTTTAGAAAACATTTTACAATTGAAACATATACATTAAATATTATGACAAACACTTAAATGCAGATCCATAAGGGAATATTGGAAATCATTTTAAGGCTTACACCTTTCTATTTTAAATAAATTTTTGCTTGTCTTACCACATACACTGTATTTTGGATTATTTGTTTTTTTTATTACATGGTCTTATAAATTTTCTTTTAAAATGCAAGATCTGAAATGAAAATTTCCTTGATTTTAAGATTTATGTTTTACTCAAAAATTAATTATACATTAGATGCTATAGCACATATTTTATTACAGAATTTTTAATATTATACACTTAAGTGAGCGTAAAATTTTTGAAACTTTACAAGACCCATATTATGAACATGTTTCCTTACACATTTGAAGTAGTGAAAAATAGTATTAAAACCCTTTATCCTTTAAAATATAAATTAAATATTATTTTTAATTACTCTTTCCTTGCATATTATTGTTTACTTTAAATAAATTTTCGTAAATTTTAGTGATTTTATTTATGTTATAAAGATTTACAAACTGTTTTTAACGAAATTTTCTTTGATATAAGGATTTATATTTTAAAAGTTAGATGTTTTTACACAAAAATTAATTATGTATTAAATACTATTACACGTATTATAACATTGAAGATTTTTAGAAAACCGTTTAACAATTGAAATATATACTTTAAATATTATTACAAACATTTAAATGCAATTTGCTTTTTATTTTTTAATTTTACAATTGAGACATTTTTAAAAGTATGATTCTTAAAGTGTGTTTTATGCATAGTAAAAAAATTATTATAAAAAACCTGTAAGAGTAAAAAGAATTTTATACATTAATTTGAAACTTTACAAGACCCATACCATGTTTCCTTGCACATTTGAAGTAGTGAAATATAGAATTAAAAACCATTTGTCCTTGAAGATCTAAATTAAAAGTTCTTTTTCTTTAATGCTTTTGCAAACCACACATTTTACTAAATATGAACTTCCTTTTATTTATTTGAAATCCTTATGCACATCGTACAATTTAAATTGCACAGCAAAATACCAATACTGTACGAAGCTATGAAGTATTATACAAGATACTTTGTACTGTTTTCTTAATTTTAAGTGTTCTACATTGCTATATTAAATGGATAGTAAGTGGGTTTTCTGTTTTTGAAAATAATGTGTGCACATCTGTGCTGCTAAGCAAATTAACTTTTGCCCTTTTCTTGATATTAAATGCATAATCTAAATATTTACTCACACCGCTGATAGTTTTACCCATGAGTAAAATTAAATAATAACTGAAAATTTTAAGTATTAATGTGAATTTTAAAATGAACAAATATTATTGAAATAATGGATTAAATCTGAATTCTATGTATTCTTAAAACAATCTCTGCAAAAACCAGCACATACAATTCTTAAACAGATTGAAGGAAGCTACATGGAAACAAAGTAAATTAGAACACTTTTTAATAGTAAAAACACTATGATTAATATTTTTACAAAAATAATACACTGTAGTAAAAAAAAAGAACTTATTTTTGCATACTTGCATTTTTATAAGAGACATATTTCCGACAAGCCAATTATTCAATGCCATCACCTCAGCTATGGGGCAATGCAAATTATTTTTGTGATGACCGCATTATAGTTTTTGGATATCTTTGTTGCTACTTAGAGCACATAATGCATCGAATTTGGGACACCCATATTGTTCCAAGTTGATATTCGGAATATTCAATGCATCTAGGCGTTTCTTTTCCACACAACCCCCTTTGTAAGCAACTAGGTACTGAGTGACCCTCTTGGTCTGCTCGTAATATTCTAAAAGCTTAGAGTCTAGATTTTTCTAAGGGAGCACAATTTGCTATGTCATGGGACAGAAATGAAGTGCACATACGTAATTTTTAACATATCACACAGTTGTACGATCTTTGGCACTCAGTTTATGCTTAGACGATAAGTTAAAACGAATACTTGAAGCTACTTGCGACTTTTACAGCGATGTATGCGTATTTACGTACTAAGAAACTTTTGTTGAGTCTGAAATCCATCAAAATCCACAATTGCACAAATGTTAAGCATTGCTATTGAAATGCGTTAGCTGTTCTTGGAAAAATAATTGTAAACTGGAGGCCACGAAGAACTGGACCATATAACACCATACACTTACTAATCAGTAAAGTTAAAATTTTTCTTTTGCGTTCCATAGTTACTCACAAAAGATAAGACTAAGTGAAGAATGTACATACTCAGAAAACATGTGTTTGTGATAATGCGCGAGATAAAATTTTGTGTTATAATACAAGAAGATTTTAACGAAAGGATATACTTAAATGTGCGTGTGATTTTTTTACTCTACCACGTTTATGCGCTGAATGCAATTCAATTCTACGACTAAACTTGAGCAAGAAAAAAACATAACCAAGTATAATTTATAAGAGAAACGTATTTTGACTTTCTTTAAAATGAGAACTTTAAAGTATACAGAATTCTCTTGATTCTGCAGTTTTATTTTTTCTAAAATTACATCAATAAATTGAATTATTTATTTGTGGGCACACACAAGTCTTTGCCTTTGTTGAAAGGAAACTATGGTCTTTGACAAGTATCAGATATTTAAAAATTGATTAAGAGAAGAACCTTTTTTCATGGGATTTAACTCAATCTGCACCATAATTTTACACTTAAGAGTAATAGAGCATAATATAGTTTTAAGGAAAATGAATAACCATTATGCAAATTTGAAGCCAAAAGTTCCAAGCATGTCTATGCGCCTATCTACGTTTAGAGATTGGCCAACACACAGACGTTGACATTAGGGACCTAGCCGAAAACGGACTGTATTATACCGGTGTCTTGGACATGATCAGGTGCTATTGGTGTGGCAAAGGGCTTGAAAATTGGTAAAAAGAAGATGTAGTGAGACACAAACACAAAGGTTTATCCAAAATGTTTGGTAGCCCATAGATGAAATTGTACAGGTGCTGGATGAAATCAACAATAATACCAATGGTTTTATAAAAAAAAACGATGTATAGCTTTACCCCTTATACAACGACAAGGACGAACGACTTTATAAAATTTGCAAGGACTCGGAAAATGAATGCTACTTTACAGCCTTGCGGTCATCTGGTGATATGCATGAGATGTACGAAGAGTCTTTCAACGTGTCCTATGTGCCGAACCAATATTTTACATAAAATTAAAACGTACATTTGTTACTAAACTGTCTATTTATTAGTACATGTAGTAGATGCAATTTCAAGTGATATACTTAACATGGTGAGGAAGAAAATCCAATTGTACAGGGGTGGAATTGAGTTGAAAGTAGGTGGTAAACAGCTCAACTCCTGATGACTTCATTTCCTGCTCTCCTCATTTCGTGTGGCAGGTGGTAAACAACTCAACAGGTAGGCAGAAACAACTCAACTTCCTGTTACGACGTCACTTCCGGAAAAACATCTCAATTTCTGGTTATGACGTCACTTCCTGTTGTGATGTCACTTCCTTCCATGACGTCACTTCCGGATCCCGTGGCGTTGAACCCCCATTTTTACCCTACTCCCCTTAACTACGACAATTAGAAGGACCCCCACACAGTGGGAGGGGTCAACGGGACAGGGTACCGTGGCACATGAATATCGAAAGTTTTTGTACTGTAATATCAATCCATTTTCTAAGTTTAAAAATTAAATCCTCGTTGTATTTATAATAAAGCAATATAATCTGTTTACAATAAGTGTGCAAAGGAGCTGAGGTAAAAATATTCATTTGTTCATAATAAACAAGTATTTGGAATACATATTGATATTTCATGTGGGGCCCGTCATCTCAATCAAGTACTAAGGCCAGAGGATTATACTAGAGAATATTTTTGGAAAATAGTTTAGAGTTCAAGACGTATACAAATTCTTATTAATAAAAAGTTAAAAACATTTTCAAAGCATTTATATTATTTTGTCTCGCCCCTTCTATAAATTATTAAGACATTTATAAACGGAATAAAAAAATAATGTATAAATATTTGTAGACTGAAGAGCAATGAAAAAAACATCTTCATGACTTTTATAGAACAGATAAATTAAATAAGATGTTTGTTTTTTAAAGCTATGGAAGGGGCTTAATCGGCCCATCCGTATATAGGTTCACCCCTAACTACACTCGTAACAAAGTGACAATCCTTTCCCCCTGGATACCTTGACTGAAAGAATAAATCGAAAATACCAAGTCCGAATCATTGTCGGTTGGTTGGGTTTTTATGGCTCAAGAGCCATATTTGGCTAAGTTGCGCCAAACACGAGACTAAGTCAAGTAATGAACATAAGTGCGGCTCCGACAAAATGGCAGTCATTTTTTGAGTAGGTGTGAAAGATCCTTAGGAAGGGGACTGCCATACGCAAAGCCTGAATGCCGATCGCCTCATTATCACTGCTATCGCTTGCTGCACCGTACGATAAACTTAGGACCAGAATCCGTGCTAAAGACGCCAGATGTGACACATTTAGTTGGATTTCACATTATTTTCAGTTCATTTTTGAATTCCTGACTATTTAGTACTCACAAAATAAATACGAACAGAAAGAAGATATTTCTTGCAATAAAAGTGGAATATCTATTGGGCAAATTTCCACGTCAAATTTTAAACAAAAAAATACTTTAAGGACGAAAACGAGAAAAAAAGATTAACGCCTAAAATCATAATGAAATAGGGTGAACCAGTCAGTCCCTGACCACCTACCAGTATTTGATCATTTCATCATATTTCTCATTAAAACAAGCAAACTAGTTCATTTCACAATAAATTAACTTTATATTCGTACAGCCAATGGACTACTAGAATAAATGGTAACCAATATGAAGTTCACTAATTTGTCTTTTTATTGATAAAAATAAGTCAGATGTCACACACACACAAATCATTGGAATCTGAAATCACTGTATAGTGGATTTGTTCTGAGTTGTGACGTTTCAATCTTAATCTCAATTCTATTTCTTATTTTGAACTAAAATTTGGCATAAAGTTAAATAAATATCTCTTATTTTGATATACATAGTAATATTTTATACCTAAATTAATTTTAAGTTAAAACAATTGTGGCCAATCTACTGGTAGAACAAAACTGCATGTGTTCCAGTAATTGACTAAACTGTTCAATTACTGGATTTTTAGGTAAACTTTGATTTTAAATTTGAAATTAGATCTCATGATGATTAAATGTTTGGCAATTGTTTGAGGTAAATTAAACATCAAAAATGAGCCTGTATGGTTGAAATCAAGAAAAGGCTGTGCACCTCACCATCTCCGAATCGAATGAAATTTTGCACACACTTTGGGCCACCTTGACATCACATCGCAGATCTTCAAACCGAGCAACTGAAAGAATAACATGAAGCTGCGGGCACATGTTCCGCTTAGGGTCTGTGAAAGTGACGTCACAAATTAAATTTCATTTTTCTGAGCATACATCACCTACATAAAAATCGCTTAAGTATAGTTACTCAGATGTTTTAACGTGAAACTTGCCTAAATATGTAAGCAAAAAAATTTCAAATAATGTATTCACTAAACTAAAATGTGATGTATCAAATATAAAACATTAAATTAAAATATGTTGCACAAATCTCATGTAATACTGGTACAAACACATAGACACAAAATCAAACCTAGAACCGGAAGACAGACAGACTTACGCAACCAAGTTCAGTCACTAAATGAATGTAAGAACTCACAGTATGCAAAGTTTCATGAAAATACATATATTCAACCGTTTGACCATAGTACGGGCACACACATACAGACTCCAAACGCGCAAGAGACGGATTTTGCATCAGAAGGGTCGAAAATATTCAATGTACAAACACTCCATTCTTATTTATATAGATACTATACCAATATTAATAAATTCCTATAACTATATTAAAAAATATTTGGATAGTATATACAAAATATAATAGCACAAAATGTATCTATAAATCCTCAAAACATTTCAAACACTGCTTAAGTGGGTCATTCCATGTGAAACACCCATTTTCAGAAAATCTTGTTGCACCAGTCACGGGTTTTTTCAAATTTTTACCATAGATAGACATGGCAGTGAAACCCATAGATCTCAATTATTTAAATATTTTGTCCAATATCAGCTGAGATATGGGAATTTAAAAATTGGTCAATTTAAAAAATGGCGGCTATCTTGGATTTGCCACACTGTCTATAAATGACCCTAACTTGAGAACTAATAGTTCAAATTTAGTAATTTTGGTACCAAATGGTAGTCATTTATTTCAGGAGTGTATATAAGTCACAAAACAACTGCAAATTTATATTTTAGGGGATGTTTTTACATTTAAAATGAAAAAATCACTTGAAAACAGTCGACTTTAAAGAGCTATAGAGAAAATGAACCCTCATTTTTTTCTGAAACTGTGGAAGTATTAATTAACATATGTACTAGAATCAGACAAAAATTCAGAGAAGTAAAATTCTTCGTTTCTGAATAAAAGCTATTCTAATGTTAGCATATGTATTTCTAAAAGGTGGTCTACAGTGGAAAAATGACCATAACTTAAAAGAATATGGTCAAATTTCAGTTTTGTGACGTACTAATTCAAAGCAGGCTCACATTAAATGTAAAAATATCAATAGAACATCAAATTACAGCATTTTAAAATTTATTTTATCATATGGTGTCTGAAAAAGTATGTTAAGTACCATTAAAAAATTGTTTTTTATTTATTTAAATTATTTTTTAAAAATACTTTACAAAATTTTATGTGTTTCATAATATTTAATTACAATATTTCTGTTTAAAAAATTACATTTATGCTTATGGTACATTGTATCAAAATTACACAGGGAAATTTATATACTTCTCAGCTTTTTAACTTAATTATAAATACAAAAGTACTTAGAGTAGCCTAAATATATAATACTAAAACCCATTATTTACATAAATAAATATAGGCTCAATATAATACAAAATATATTACACCTGGCATTACTGAAATATTTTAAGCTGATCTAATATTTTTTTAGAAACTTTGTAGAAAATGTAAGCACACATGTACTTTACATTGATAAACTAAAATTAAAATTTCTGGGCACTGGAAAATTTTTTGTAAACATGTCTTTAAAGATCAAAGAAATGTGTGAACAATAAATACATTGATAGCATTATCGAGAAATTTTTAAAATACAAATATTAAGCACAAATAAAAAAAGGCCACCAGATTAATATTAATGGTAAAGTTAAAAGCATTATTATAGTATGATTCAATTTGTCTTGTAGTTTTGGAATAATAGTACAATTGATTTTCTCCAGGATCAACATATATTCGTCCAGTTGTAGTTATGGTTTTCCCATAGGATTTTCATTATGTATTCATAAGGAATCCAACGTGCATCTAAAGGCTCTGACCATATATATATATATATATATATATATATATATATATATATATATATATATATATATATATATATATATATATATATATATATATATATATATATATATATATATATATATATATATATATATATATATACATATATATATATATATATATATATATATATATAGGATGCACTTGGTCCATGATGAAGCGGGGCCGCGGTGGCCCGGTTGGCAGAGTAACGGACTTGCTGCAACCGAAGGGTTGCGTATTCGAATCCAGCCAAACACCGTCGTGTACAAAGGGGGCTGGTGCACGTTAAATCTGTCGTGGCCTCAAATGTCCTCACGTTGGCGTGGTGTGGATGTTTGGAGAGTGGGGTGCCAGCTCAGGTGTTGCCTCGTCATCTGACCGTGGTTCAAAATTACGTGGTGTTGTCCTCGGATCTTTCCCTTTGGGATTGATCCCGGACCGTCACCAATAGCCCGTTGTGTTGCTCCAGTGTGACGTTAATTGAAATACCCCCCCCCCATGATGAAGCATGGATATCTTTTGCAATCATATTCATCACACAATAATCCCAAATCTTTCCTTATCTGCCAATTAATTCCATACAAACATGCAAGATATTATTCATTTTGGAATGTTGGTAATTTGATGGTTTTCTCCAATCCCATGGTAGTTACAAATGTTGTAGAGGGACCCTGAAACTGGGAACCTATATCTGACATTTTTTATTGGTGTAAAACAGTGATTAGTTCTTGATCCTGTTATTGCATTTTCCATTGCGTACCTATCTGTTAATTGGTCATTATAAATTACAATTTCGATACGAAAAAATTATCTTTCTTTAATGAACTCATGTAAAGTTGTCCAAAAGTATTTAATATTACATTCTTACATGGATGCTTAAGGCTTCTTAAAGTGGCCATACACTTTATGGTTCCGCCAATATCGTCACAAACTTCTATTCTATGACAAGAGGCAAAAAAGTACCACTCAGCTTTTATACCATGATTTTTTATGGCAAAAATAATAGTTTTAAAATTAATTTTTGTATTGGTCTGAGTTCCCATCACTGAAAACTTTGTATTTTAATTTGTGGAACATGTGTGATTAAATGTTTGATAATTATTCCTTGTAAAGTCCAAAATGTTAAAGTGTCGTGCACTAAATTGTTACTTATAACACACATAGAAACAGATTTCACACGAAAAATATTCAAATAGCACATTCAAATAACAGGCAAGCTTATGGAAAAGATCCTTAAGCCTGTTTGTTACTTAAATTAATGTTTTTAATAGCATCTTGGTGTGTAATGCAGGTATAATTTTCAGAAAAATCTGCCACTATGATAGCAGTATCCAAATTCAATTCATCCTTTTTCTTAATAATAGCATTCAGATTTTTCGAAAGAAAGTGATGCGTACATAAAGCAATGAGGTTACCAAACAATTAGCAATAAAATGCAATATTGAAAATATGATCATTTTATTACAAAAGTAGTCCTAAGCATAAATGTAAATTTTTTAACAGAAATATTGTAATTAAATATTATAAAACACATAAAATTCTGTAGAGTATTTTTAAAAAATAATTTAAATAAATAAAAATCAATTTTTCTTCAATGATACTTAATATACTTTTTCAGACACCATGTGATAAAATAAATTAAAAAATACATAGGACTGTAGTTTGTTGTTCTATTGATATTTATACATTTAATGTGAGCCTGCTTTGAATTAGTACTTCACAAAAGCTGAAATTTGATCATATTTTTTAAGTTATGGTCATTTTTTCACTGTAGATGACCACCTTTTAGAAATATATATGCTAACATTAGAATAGCTTTTATTCAGAAACGAAGAATTTTACCTCTGAATTCTTGTCAGATTCAAGTATATATGTTAGTTAATACTTCCACAAAGTTTCAGAAAAAAATGAGGGTTCATTTTTTCTATAGCCCTTTAAAGTCGACTGTTTTTAAGTGATTTTTTCACTTTACATGTAAAAATTCCCCTAAAATGTAAATTTACCATTGTTTTTGTGGCTCATATATACTCCTGATATAAATGGCTACCATTTGGTGCCAAAATTACTAAATTTGAACTATTAGTTCTCAAGTTAGAGTCATTTATAGACAGAGTGGCAAATCCAAGATGGCCGCCATTTTGTAAAATTGACCCAATTTTTTAATTCCCGTATCTTAGCTAATATTGGACAAAATATTTAAATAATTGAGATCGATGGGTTTCACTGCTATCTATCTATAGTATAAAATTTGAAAATAATACATGACTATGGTGCAACACCCACGAGGTGTCACCATATGGAATGACCCAGGTAAGAAAAATATAAAAACTCAGTATTTTTTAATTTAGCGGATAAAATAATGATATAAATTTATATTTATTTAAAACTAAGCAAAAGTTGAAAATTTGAATATTAGTTATGCTGGGATAAAATACGTTGTGAGGAATTTGTTAAGATTCAGTTTGTGTTTAGCCGTTCTTTCTGCCACATAGAACTTTAAATATTCAACAGATGTTTCAATAAATGTCCATTTCAATTTCTCTTCGATTCTTGAAAAGTTTCACTCTGATGTCGGAGATCGGATTTTTTTGTATGATCAGAGGCCGACTTTGTCATATGAACGCACCATTTTAGAACTTCCTACAGGAGTGACCTTATTAGTTATTTAAAAACGATTTGCAGCAACATTTTCGTGTGCCTTCCACCAATAATAGTACATTTAATTGATTCGTGTTTTTTTGAATCCCTGATATTGTTTTTTACATACTACATAGATTTGTTTAAAAGATTAATTTTACAGAATCCCAGAATTAATTACGACCATATTCATTAATTATACGCTATAAAGTTATATCCAAATCCAAGAAATGAAATGAGTATCTATACATATAAAGCAGAGTTGGCATCTGTTCTCTATACAAATCTACACCGTTTGACCAATCTGCACCAAATTTGGTACACTTATTCTTTGGAAGCCTGCGGGTAACGTAGGCTACATATTAACTCCCATTCTATTTGTCTTGGGTGTGCAGAGGGGTGTAACGTCCCATCATCCTGGACAGAGCACCTGCTATGGGGCGCTCTCTCCCGGTCTGTCTGTGCAGATGACGTCAGAGTTAATATCTACAGGAGTCGCCTCTCAAGATGACCTTGGAGTTATTTTTAGAATCTTAGTGTGGCGTAATCGCGGATGGGTCCGGTTGCGCTGAAAATCGCTCAGTATCATATCGTTTATGTATCCCGTCTGTAAATTCTTAAACTGCAGCTTTATTATTGGAATATAAATTTTTATGATAATATAAGATTTTTCTATGGAAAGTGGCCTTTTTTTATCGTCGATATGGTACAGAGGCTAAATACAATCCGAAATCCTCATAGGAATAACATTGCGTATTTATACGATCAATGTCAGACCAATTCACACTAAATTTGGTACATTCATGCTGTAGAATTCTGCGGGACACATAGGCTATATATTAACCCCTTTCGATTTATCCTGGGTATGCAGGGAGCTAAAAACAATTCGAAATCTCCATGGAATAATCTTGAGTAATATTACGATGAATTATAAACAATTCAAACCGAGCAACGCCGGGTAATTCAGCTAGTAACTAATAAACGTTTTCAGACAAGAGTAATGATTGACACATTAAAGTTACTCCTTCGCTATATAATCTTCCCCTCACGAGCAGCTGGGTAGATTCAGTTTTTGATTTAAAAAACATCAGTCTTGATTGAACCTTTTGGAGTAATATCGATTATTTTATTTTATAATTTCATGCCGCAGGTGCTGTATTAATGACTAAGTGAAAATTATAATTCAAAGAAGACCTGGAAGCAATATGCATTCCAAATATGTTTTCACTGGTCAATAATTGGAAATATATTTTGACTGATCTTTTTTTTATAAGTATTTACTGAAGAGTTATAAAACTACCGAAAATCTCAGAAATCACACTTCATTGATATATGTACAGAAATAACGAATCGCGTTAAAATATTGCATCGAAAAATGTGCTTCAGATGCGAGCAGGGAGGATTCGAGTTCGTACTTGAGTAGAGGAATAACAGCCCAGCTTTGAGATCGCATCAAAGGTTGAAATTTGGACAATATTTTACGTTGAAGGCTATTAAAAATCAACCTTTGAGAAACTGCATTAGCTGTATAGGGGACTAAATTAGCATCCTAATGAACTTACAACGAAAATTTCGGAATTTTTAACGATGGCTTTTTTGAAAAAATTTTGACCAAACCTCTGCAAGTTCCATGTTGAATTGTAAAAAAAATTAATCTATTAAAAAATATATTTCTGCTTATTATTACGAACATTTAAGTGCCACGAACAGAAGACAAAACAAGTTTATCTCAAAAAGTTTAAGAGTAGCAAAATGTTAAGTGTTAGCGACATTCTTGAAAAGCAAAATTGAATATTTTTTATCGCCATTCATAGGATCTTATTTCCACGAAAAAAATTATTTTGCAAAAAATAAATATGGCATGGTTTGACATACGCTATTGGCCATAAAATACTGAATTTAAAAAAATCGTAGGTATTGAGGCGAACATTTTATTTTTTATTGCCTGAATTTGAATGAATTCACCCGTATCCAATATTTAATCAGGCGGTCAATTACTGGAAGAGGTAATGAATCACAGAACAAACACGGAAGAAATGAAATTACGGAAACAGGGTATAAGTACCCCCGATTTACAATAAACCTTTTGTTGGTCCTGTATTCCAATTCTAGATCATATGCTATACCCTAATGAGTCCTACCTAAAAAAGGCCCAAACAGAAAAGAGATTGTCCCATGCAGCTGCATCTGAAAGGTGGTTATAACCTAAATTATCGAATATCTTTTTATTTCAACCAAGAAATGTATTGCAAAGATAGTAATTATAAATGAAAATGCTACCCTTATCAATTTACTGTTCAATACATTTCTACAAAATTAAATATTTTGGTATTAGCGCGCGATATTCATTCAACAGAATTGTTCCCAATACTTTTCACGTGCGAGGAATTAAAATCAGAATGTTCCGCCACTTTTAGGCCACCAGCGCAAAGCTAATACCTACTATAACTGTATAGATTACCTACCCCTCCCCGCATAACATTTATTAAATCAGTGTTCAATAAATATTGCAATATATTTATTAAATGAAACATGGTTTTAAATTTGAATGAAAATGTTAAATTCGCGTGTCCTTGTTACCTTAACACACATTAAGTGTCTGTATTTAAAATGGAATCAGGACAATCATGAATTTAGAAATTTATATTCTTACCTTTGCCGTAGGATAAGTGGAATTCCGGGACATATGTCGCAGCAAATCTCCCCGTTCACGTGCAAACCAAGGATTCGTAAATTCGTGAAAATCTTTCTTACGACTCCTTTTTGATGGGTATGTCACCTTCTTAAATCCGTACAGATTTAATTGCCTCACAAAACTAGCAATCTTATTGCTCTTGCAAAAGTAATCATCACGATCCAGATATTCTTTTTTAAATTGTTCAAAATTAAAAATGATACCGTCTCCGGCTTTGTTCCAGTACACTGCGCCAGTATTACACAAATTCACAGAATCCCATAGCTTATGCTGAAATCTTTTGTTAAAAGGCATTTTTGTAACACCAAGTACTACCAGTATGTTTGGAGTGGTATAGTTCTTTCGATTCTATCGTTTTACAGAATTGCAAACGATTTCGAGAAATACATAATTCTGAAAGCAAGCAAACGATAATGAATTTCATTTTGCTATCGTCCTGGAGATTCGGGTTTCTCTTTGAAGGAGCCAGAATGTCTCCAACAATGGTCTCTAATTTGGGGAATTTTTTTGATGGGGCGAAGAGATGCGAACTACACAACGAATTTGGCTGTCCATATCTATATTTTTGTTAGCTTTATCCTTTATGTTTTAGAGAGGGATAGTTGAATTAACATCGCACTGGAGGTGGGCTATTGGCGAAGGTCAAGGATCCATCCGAGGACGCCTTGTAATTTCGAAGGAAACACCTGAGCTGGCATCCCTCTCCCACACCACGCTAATGTAAGGATATTTGAGGACACGATGGATTTAACGTGCACCAGCCCCTACATACACGATGGTCTTTGGCCTAATTTTGAAATACAGAAATGTATTTAGTGAAAAAATATTCAATGAAATTAAAGGTAATCTCTTCTCATGTACTAGGGTGAGCCTGGAAACTCAATTTCGTTCAATATTTAAGGCAATTTAAAGTTACATACCAGTACCCAGTGCACTGATAACTTGGGATGCCGAGGCATGGTATTTTAATTAACATCACACTGGAGCAACACGGGCTATTGGTGACGGTCCGGGATCAATCCCAAAGAGAAAAGTCCGAGGACACCACGTAATTTTGAATCACGGTCAGATGAAGGTGGGGATGCCGAGATACAAGAGAAAGAAAAATCTTATGCTTAGCTTTAGACAACCTTGCTAGTCAACTTCATAGGCCGCTTTCTTTTTCCAAAGACAATACAATACAAATAATTTATGCTCCATAAGTTAAGGAGTCTAAAAAGGCGCAATTTAGCCCAATCTTGATGATCCAAACTGTCTAGACAATACTAGACCCTTGACCTTGAACACTACTCTTAAACACCATTAACTTGTAAAACATAGGATAGGCTTAAGGGGCTCCGCCATAGAAATTGATTCTAAAAAGGGCTCCAGGAGTCAAAGAGGTTGGGAACCTCTGGTCTAGAACTCAATGTCTTTTCCAAAGGTGAGAAAATGGAATAGCGCCACTGTACATATTATCCGGACTGGATGCTAGCCTTAATGAAGTCTGCTGAAGGTACCCATTGTACATGACAAGCACTATTTGAGGCTGAAATAGATTGGATATCAGAGTCCCTGGTTGACCTTTCAGTCACAATTCAGAACATTAAAATGGAAACTAACATCACTCAGATTTACGCAAGTCTGTTTTAATCGATTTTCATTTTTGGCCACTGAATTGTATGTTTTTTATAGCGGATGTTGGGCCTCCTTGGACTCTACGCCATTGTCAATACCAATGTTAATGCTGCGTTTCAGTTCGCGAATTTAGCTGAATGTCAGAAAGCGATTAATTTAATTTTTGTTATTGGCGATATTCTCCAAATGCTGTTAGATTACATGCCCACAGCTAAGTGGGCATGTCCCTTTCTAGTGGTTTTAATTCAAGTCCTTGGATGTAACATTTTGATTTAGACTTTAAATTGTACCTTTAAAATGCGAACCATTGAGAAAACTAGTTTACTTATAATACAATCAATTATACACCATGCGAGAGTAGTATAATTGTTTTAAAAATAATTTAACATCCACCAGCAGTCATATCACCTCCATGACCTAAGACTTCAGATTTTGCTCGTCCAAGAGGATTTATCATCTACAAAGATCAAGTTACTTGCTTCATGGGATTCAGCCATGCCATGTCTAGATATTCGTCTTTAGATCAGTAATATCCATAAGTGAACTAAGAGCTTTAAAGCACTACATAATCTTATAGTGACAGCAAGCCATAACCCAATTACGTTCCAGTTATTTCAGAAAATTACGTTTTCCAACATTTCCCCAGTGCATTTGCCTTAGTAATACTTGAAATTTTCTGACAATTGTTATTTGGTTTTCAACTTACACTGGATCTTCACATTCAGTTCCAAGATATTCATTTTCTACCGTTTACAAATACCATCAAACCATGAGTAATGCACGTGCCAGTGTTGAGTCACATAAATTAGATTGGGGAATATACAACTCCAATTTGAAAAATTAGATCCCAGTTTCATTTACTTAAAAGTAGACAGCAGTTCAAAAACTTGATAAGTTGAACTATTTCAGTAACAATTTTTAATATTACATGACCCGACCCACACACACAATGTTATATTCTAATGCAACTTTCCAGGCATATTTTCCACAAAAACAAATTGAGTTAAGACATCTCAGAGCAATACAATGAGATCAGAGCCATATGAAGAGTACATTTTATAAAACAAAACGAAAAGTACACCTCAGTACTCAGATACAAGATGATTGTATAATATATGAAATCCATCAAGTTATCACTTGGCCCCAAGAAAATGTATTAATACATTGTGTTTTATGTAAGAAATAATACAGGGTCTCCTGGACTTACGACCACAAAAATACAAATAGTAAATTAAGATAACTACATTGGAAAGGTCAAAAAGATACAAGAGTACATATGTATTTTTCACATAATGTACAATTTTTATAACACGTTTGAATGAAACAGTGTTGAAAAACATAAATCCGACTTATAACAGTTCTGTTCCTACTGACAGGTCGTAAGTCGAGGAGACCCTGTACTTTAAAAAATAGATTAACAATTTTATACTAAATACTTTTTTATAGCCAAGATGTCATTAATTCTTGAATGTAGGAAGGCATGCAGTGTTCTTGTAAAATTTAAAGCTTTAACATTTTTGACTTTAAGCAAATATTAAGATTTTTTTAAGTCCCTATTTCACTGACTTTCAGGGAATTTTGATTACCTACTGAAACCGGGTTCCCACTCTTTTTCAAAATAAAAAATAAGGAGTTTCTAAGGACACAAATAATTTTTATGACTAATCGAGATATACCAAAAACCATATTGCACCTTCATTGTATGAGTCAACCTAGTAGGACAAAAATTAGGGATGTATGCAGGACCGTTGGCAGATTTATAGTAACTTAAAAGTTAATTTTTTGATGTTGTCTGTTAACTATGTATATTGTGTTTTGAACTTTAAAAACAACGCACAAAAAAAGGTGAATGTATTTTACACCCTATAAGCTTTCTAGCCCCATTTAACCACAATAAAACTTAAAATAAATAATTTTTAAGGATGTCATCTCAAGGGGAAAAAGAAATGAAATTTTGAAAATCATTGCATTTTTCTAGAAAATAAGAATTTTAAATGTATTTGTATTTAAAACGGAAAATAAATCTTATCTTGTCAAATATTGCCCCTGAGAAGTCTTACGAATAAATTTCAACTGATTTGTTTTTTTAGAAATTATTTTGTCTAATTCCTTTATTTCAGCTACTTTACCTTTAATTTCTTTAAATAGTGCATTTGCATTTTTTAAAAGAGAAAAGTCCTCAGAAGCTTCTGCCTCATTAGCCAGTTCCCTTCAGCTGACTTTTTCATTCTCATTATATCACCCTCAAGATAAATTCTTTGATTTTAAGGAATTAAATTCTTGTAGCTCAAGTTTTCTAAATTTGTCTTCGAACTTTTGCGTTGCTCTTCTAAATGCATAACATATTTCTGCTTTGAAGAAACACAAATTTTCTCATTTCTTTAGTAATTAGTAAATTTGGAATATCATTAGTATTGTCATAAATAAGCCTGTGTAATATAGGTTGGTTTAAGGGTTTTATGGCGCAAGGGCCATGCTGCACCAGACACAAGACATACCACATCAATACACACACAATGAAAGTTTTACTGACACAGAAGAGAAATACACCAAGGGAGGAATGCACTTGACAGGAATCGAACCTTCACTGCCTACAACTTGAAGGTTCCTAGTGCAGTGGACATACCCACTGAGCCACGACTGCCCCCTGTGCAACATAAGAGTCTCCTTTCAAATTTCAACTTCTAAGGACTTGATATTAAATCCATGTTCCTGGCCATGAGAAAGATCATTATGGTTTTCATAACTTTCCCTTTGTATCTATACTAAGAAAGTCATTTAAAAACTATCTAAACGCATTGTTTATGGTTCAAAACTCTGAAACAATGAAGCGGATTTGAAATGGTGCTTTCCATAAAATCTTTGAATTGAAGTAATATATCATCACAATCTTTATCTGAGTAAAGTGCGATAGTACAAGCGTCATGCTAGTTCATGCACTTGGTCTGATCTTTAACCATACATCTAGGATCAAGACATGAGGCATTTCGAACAAGCAAATATGCTGCAGGAGATTTAGCCATGAGATGTAGCATTTGTACAACAAAACTTCTGCAATCACGCCGTAGATAAATGGCAGCACAAGGAGTTATTTTTTACTTTTTCCCAATGAACCCTATATTGATTTTGTCCACAGGAGAACAATTAGTCAGGAAAATCGAATTTGGAAAGCTTCTGAATGGTACTTATAATATTAACTTTTTCTTCTGGTCTCCACACATTGCTTTACAAGCTTTTACATATCATCTCCAAAAAAGGCAACAATGATTTATCGTTTCGATAAAATTCAATGGTTGCAATAATTTTGCCACAGCAAAGAAAAAATTAAACTTTGCCAGAATTAACTCATCTTAGTAGCGTCTCGTACAGTCAGAAAAGACTTGCAATTCACTTTATTTCAAAGTATCCTTTTCTACACTTCTAACATATTTCATAACATCATTCCAAATTACAATTGCACATTCTACAATTGGGACATTCTCTAGCCA
Organism: Meta bourneti; assembly: GCA_933210815.1. NCBI lineage: Eukaryota > Metazoa > Arthropoda > Arachnida > Araneae > Tetragnathidae > Meta > Meta bourneti. Next base: position 23,455,319 of record OW119931.1, read on the forward strand.
TCTATGACAACAAAATGTTAAGGAAGCTTCTTGACATCAGACAAATTACAGAAATCCTACCTTCTTGTAGAAGAATCTTAATGCACACAGAATAAGTAATACATATATGCACATGTTCTTGTTTTTCAAAAATTGTATTTCATTTTGTGAAAATTATTACATTTCTTTGGAAAATGATAATCGCACGCCGCTACATAATTTTTTCATTATAGTAGTACCTAAATAGTTTTGCAATCCATTTGCATCTGAGTTTTTCTATTTATTTTAATTTTCAAAAAGAAATTTTTTGTTAATTTTCTAATATCAGAGCAAATTTTTATAGTATAGGCTAATCATTTTGGGCTTGTTTTTAATTTTATTTTATTAAAATTTTTTCTTACGATTGTATAATGGATTATTCCCAGCACCCCGTGCATGATTTCAAAAATATATTAGAACCTAAATCCGGATTTACAATCAATTTGCATTCATCCAAGTTTTTATTTTCTAATTAAATCGGGGTGCGTTTTTGGAATAGGCTAAAAAAATAATTCATTTAGTGAATACATTTGTAATTTTATTTTACATGTAAAAATGATCACTAACGATTGCAAAATGACTAATGCACAGCACATGCATCATTTAAAAATTATATTCGAATCTAAGTATGGTTTTACAATCCATTCACATATGTATCCATCTGAGTTTTTCATTTTAAGAGGAATGTTTATGTTTGCTAATTTACTAATTATATCGGAGCACATTTTTCGAATATCAGCACTTATAAATAAATTAACGCGTTTAGAAAACTTGATTGTATTACACATTTTTATGTGTAAAAAATGTGAACAGAAAAACTTTCACAACAGCTAACAATCATCAAATAAAACAAGTTACTCATTTTGCTTACCAGTCATGAGCTTTAACAGCACTTTCCCCCATTCTTCCAATGTGAAATTCTTTTTGGCAAACAAGGCATTTTGCTTTATGACAATCAGTTGAAGTTGCAATCCATTCTCAATACTTTCATTTGTGTCCATAAGCTGTTAAAAACGCATTTCCCAGACATACTTTAACCCTCCAAGATCTTGTTCTCCGCATTGAAGTCTGCCCAAAATTGCCACTTCTTATCAGCGGAACCAAGTTGTTTCTCCTCAACATAACGGGAGAAATCGGAAAATGACTCATCAGAAAAATTTAGTGTTCTAATTTTGGGAAAAAATAAGGAGTTCTTAAGGAACATGGGAACCCTGTGAAATTAAATTTCATCCATAAAAACCTTCTAATTCGCTGGAAATAAAATGGACCTCAACACATTTGGGATATTTTAAAATTTATTTCATGTAAAACGTTCTTTTGTGCTACACAGATTCTAAAACAGGAGGTTCATAACCTTCTGGTCTTTCGATGACGGTGCCTTCTTCTCCGACTTTAACTGTTGTAGATGATTTGCCTGTTCCTTCTCCATGAAGCTCCAGCAATTTTCCAACTGCAAAGAAAAATAAATTACAGTAACAGTTTATGTAAACCCCCCAAAAAGCATGCAACTGCACTATAAAATATTCTTAGCCCTATCTGAATTTTATTTCGCTTGATTTGTTACCTAAATACTTCCCCAAACAAAATTGCAATGAAGGATGCTTCATAAGGTGAGAGTTTAATAGAATTCACAACTTTTGAAGTATTTGATTTAAAAAAAAAAAATCAAACTTTTCTGCAGAACATAATTTGTAAATACTTACTATCTAACTTCGGCTTCTTCAATACTTTAACTTTCCTTATCATTACATCATGCAGAGGATAGATTCCCTGGCAAGCCTTTTCTATGTCCCTTCCAATGCTGTCAGGAATTCTATGGGAACAAAAGTCAGTTACATTAAGCATTACAGCACTAAACAACCAAAATATATAAAAAATAAACAATATTTTGTTGTTAATAACTAGAATATATTTTTATAGTATCTAGACTAGATTTCATGCTCTAGGAAGATTTGTTATTAATACATGAAAAATATAGAAATTTCATACAAAAGTAGTTATTAAATAAAAAAATGCATGCTTATGCAGCACAAGATTTCTAGATTAGAGAAAAGCTAAAATGGTGGCCAATAACTTTATTCAGCTAATTTGTGGTCATTTAGAGCACTTGCACTTTTAAAAGTGTCTAAGAAATAGTATATACACCAAAACAATTTAGTTGCAAAAGAATATGCTAATCTATTTTTACCCAATGTGACAACAAACTCGCTTTAAATACCATTAAATGATAATAAATAAGCAAACCAATGAACTTACAATTTGTTGACAACATCCTTAAGGTCAGAGGAAGAAACTTCTCGGACCATTATTTCGGTCATCTTTTTTCTAATCATTTTCACCTAAAAAGAGAACAAATGTTTTACGCGATTCAAGGAAACATTCCAAAAACACAAGTTTTCTTCTCAATTTAAAGACAAAGTAACACCATTTATTAATGCTGGAACAGCTGCTGTATAGGACATCTTTTGGAGTTTTTTCTTCGGATTTATGCGGTTTCTGGCAACTCTTCTAATTTCCTGAATGTTCCACTGGCTTCCATTCTTGCAACCCTATAGGTAGCGTCATAGCCCACGGAATACAACACATTCCATTAAATCACCGGACGCTTTAACGTCAGGACGTGCCAAGGAACAAGGTTGTACTGTTTTTCATAATTCTTTTAATTTATCAATTTTTAGTCATGTCTTCCTACCTACTTCAATTGAAAAGCCGACTTTCTAAAAACTTTTGGAAATAATAAGGGAAGTAAACTGGATGGAATTCAAAATTAGTTTATGATTTATTTTTAAATTTCTGCTGACATTTGATTTCTTCCGTATTTGTGTGGCTGTTTTGGATTTTGTAATTTCAATGTTTCATTACTCAAGATTTATATTTAGTAAAGATTTACATATTTAATCCTGATGTGTTTATTTTATGTTATGTTTTATTTTGAATATTTTTAATTTTAGACTATGGGCAGTACAACAGTTGTACCGTATTCAGGTAGCAGAATAAAAGCGCCATAGTGTAAAGGTTAATCAAGGCGATAGTGCAATGTTTTTTCCCGTGTTGAACCAAAGCGAAAGACGTGTTTCTTCCTTGGCGACCAAAATTAGTCGCATAGGAAAAACCACACCAAAAGATGTCCTATACTGCTGTTCCTTAATGCTTCTAAAATTGAAAAACTCAAGTTAGAAAGTCAGATGTCAATGGCACTTGAAATGTTTCCTTACATGGCAAAAAGTTATCCTTGGGTGCATTTTAAATTTCGAGTTTGTGCATGTGTACACAATATGACTAGTGAGGATCTCATGAAAAGGCAGATGACCTAAGGGAAATCCATTCGTACAAAATGGGTTAAGCTTGTCGGGAGAAAGGACTGTCATATGCAAAATCATGGCGACAGTCATAAGTGATTATTTGTTTTGCCAACTCACAACCATTTCTATTGTTTTCAGCAAAACATGATAAACTCTGAGGCAGAAAACATATTTAAGATGCCAATTGTAGGAATGCATAGTTAACATTTAATATCCCCCTAAATTAACGAACACTTGTTTGAAACCATGACTAAAATGCTAACTCCCTCGACATGGGCTTAGAACTGTGATGTGCCTATTCAAAAGAGTAAAATTGCTAGAGAACTAACCAGTTGATCAGTCAGCTAACACCAAAAAAGATTAATAAAATTCAGAAAAGTGAATTGGATCAAAATACTCAACTGTGAAAATGAAACATACTTACTTTTTCAAACTTCAGAAATATTAACTACAAACATTACGCTTTCGATAGAAGCAGCATAAATAAAAAAAGTGAAGACTTTAGAGAAAATTTGATCTTACGTTTGATTTACCGAGAACCATTTTCACACAATAAATTAATACTTTTATTCAAATCACCTATAGCAAATTAAAAGTAATTTCACAATTGAAATAGAAATATAATTTGGTTAGTATAATTAAGAACATGAAATTTATGAGTGCTGTGCTAAATTTCTGATCAGAACTGATCAACTAAATTTTAATTCTTCAGAAACACAACACCAAAGAAACAGTTGCTATTTTAAGCACCTTTCAGTATGATTTTTCACTATTTTTTCCTACAACGATCTTCGTCAGAGAAAACAAAAAATTTAATACCTGTGAATGTTGAGCATAGCAAGTTTTTTTTATTTGGTTAGCCCACTTCTTAGTAAAGCCAATGCAGAACAATCGCAGTAGATAACCATCAGATGTCTTGACGTCCACGCTGGCTTCAATAAGTGTTTGCCATTTTTTGACCATGGATCTTAATTTATCTGTCGTCAAGTTCATGCCATGGAAATTCGTTAGCACATTTCGGCCCTGCACATCTTCTGCAACCAAACGGAATTTGCGAAAGGCGATTTCATCATTTTGAAGGTCAGCGAGAGATACTTCAAATACACGTCCCTTCAGTCCTTCTGATGCAATTTCTATAAAACAAAAGCGATTAAGACAATGAATACGAAAGGAATACTGGAAACAGCAAAAATAAGATGCCAATTAAATATACATAAATTTAAAAAAAATAGTCAATCACATGCACATGACTTAACCATTACAAATACATACTTGTTCCTTGTGTTCTGTTAACAATGGTTTTCCCAACATTTCGTACACTGAACATTGCAGGTGCTTTGATGTCATACCAATCTTTTCGAGTAAAGGGATCGACACTGAAAAAAATATTTAAACATCAATATTTTTTAAGGAAAGTTTGATGAATTTACACCAAGAATCATAGATTGGTTTATTGCTCTATGGTTTTATTTTTGTTACATGAGGACTTATTTGAACAGCTTATTGTGGATTTTATACAAGGACATCATTCGCTTGGCTACAAGAACTTTGGTCATGAGAATTAACATACATTAAGAAATAAAACATGCAGAATTATATCAGAAACAGGGTGAACCAGCCAGCAGACCAAAGAGGAAATCATTCATAAAAGTTCAGAACTGATTTGACCAACACATTATCACTTATTCTAGCTACTGATTAGCTGTCAGAAGAGTACATTGATTGATTATTGATAGACTACATTTATTTAATGAGAAAATGATCAATTACTACTGGCTGATTCACCCTAATAGGATTGAATAACTTATACCAGATATTCTCAGAACTTTAATGCATGTACAGTGGCTCCCAAAAGTGTTCGTACAATTTAAATTTTGTAGAAAAAGCGCTGTAGCCTGGAATTGAATTCGAATATAAAGTTCAATATTTTTTCATATCATCTCCATGTGATTCTGAATAAAACCCAACATTCTTTAAAAAAATATTGACTCATTTTCTTTTTATAAAAATGAAGATGCAAGGAGGCAGAGAAAGAACATATCACAAAAGTGATCACACCGAAACATTTTAGGATAAATTCATAAATAAAATTATCGTTTAGCGCTTTTTTTATTTTTGCATTGTGGTGACATTTAAAAAAGCGTTTGGCTTTAATCTTTGCTTGCTTTACTTAGTAATATTCTATTTATTATTTAAAAATGGCTTGTAGTCGTAAGGAAACAACGAACAGCATTCGAAAATTGATTATCTTTCATCATAGTAGAGGTAAATCAGTTCGGAATATCTCTAAATTAGTAAATTTATCCCATTCTACGGTGCAGTATGTGAAACAAAGTAAGGAAAGGTCGTCCGGTTAACTCAACGTGATCACATTTATAGTAAGAAAATTTGTGAAAAATCCACGTTTGAGGGCTGTAAAAATTTTCTACTTTCTGAGCATTCGTCAAACAATTTCATCTGAAACTGTTTGACGAATGCTCAGATCAGCTGGATTAAATGGGCATTCTGACCAAAGAAAATTTTTTGTAAGTGCAAAAACAGAAAGCTTAGGCTTTCCTTCGCAAAATCAATGATCAAATGAAACTCAATGCCCGAAACGTATTGGAATCATGTCTTATTTGCAGATGAAAGCAAATTAAGCATGTTTGGTTCCGATGGGCATATAATTGTATGGAGAAGAAAAAATGAGGGACTTAATCCCAAGAACTTAGGTGTCCTTGTGTGTAGGTGCATGTCAGCATCAGGACTAGGTAAGTTGGTACTTATTGATGGCATAATGAATCATGCTCTTTATTTAAATATTTTAAAAGACAATTTAAAATTATCAGCCCAAAATTTGGGTATTGGAAACAACTTTTTTAAATCAAGATAACGATCCTAAGCACACGGCTCTTAACGTTCGACTCTGGTTTCAGAAAACACCACCTCAGTCGCCTGATTTAAACCCAATAGAACACATTTGGAGAGAACTGGAGGTTAGAGTACGAAGACACGACATTAAAACGAAAAGCGAACTAAAAACAGTAATGATTGAAGAATGGAGGAACATTGATGCAGAAATTACAAAAAAACTAGTGAACTCTATTCCCAGACGTTTAAAAGCTGTTGTGGATGCCATAGGATATCCTACTAAGTACTAATTTTCCAAAATATTACAATATTTACTAATATATAGATTTATTTAAAGTGTACGAAGACTTTTGTGAGGTAACATTTTTATTACTTTTTGATTGATTTTCCAAAAAGAAGTTTTACTATATTTTCAAGATATTTTATGTAGTTTTGTTAAGAACAAGTTATAGATGTTATTGAAAATTTCCCATTCTGAAATATTGATTATTTGTTAATGGATAGAGCAGTATTTCATTGAAATTCGTAAGTGTATGACCACTTTTGGGAGCCACTATATTTTCTTGAAAAATAGTTTTTATATCCGAGGTCAACGGCTTGTAATTTTGAACCACTGTAAGATGACGAGGAAACACCTGAGCTGGGAACCCACTCTCCAAACCATGCTAATGTAAGGACGTTTGAGGTCATTTTGATTTAACATGCACCAGCCCCACATACACACTGGGAACTCAATTTCATTCAATATGTAAGGCAATTTAAAGTTACCAACCAGAACCTAGTACATGGATAACTGGGGATGACGAGATACAAGAGGAAAAAAAAAATCTTATGCTTAGCCTAATTTATGTAAGGAATAACATTTTAATTGCAGTTAGTCTATAAAGCTTTCATTTCCTAACTATTTAGAAAGGCAGATTATTTTCCTGAATTCACAGAAAATTGCAGGGAAACCAAAACATTAAAAATCAATGTGCATTCACACAAAATTATTAACTATAACACAAGCTATACGGGTGTAAAGTCGGATGCTTAATTATGGCTTCCGATTAATAATCGGCAAGGATTTAAAATGTTTGTTTTATATTTCGAATGGAAAACGCTCGTTAGTACTATTTTGTAAAATTTTCCCACTTCTGCCTTTAAAAATTGAAAGAACACGATATTCCAAGAATGAAAAATGTAGGGTTACGTTACGCGCTTCTATACGAAAGCGTGGCGTTCAAATGAAACATATTACATTACATTTTTCAGCAATACTTACACCTTCTTTTTGATCCCTTTCTTTCCGCCTTTAATAAGACCCTTGTTTTTTCCTACAGCCATATTTTTAATTTAAATTATTTCTTAATCTATATCCACGTGCAACGAACGATGCAGGAGCCGCAATTTTGTCCAACACTTCATGTAAAAGTTAATGCATTGCCACTCAACATTTACTTTCTCTTCAGGAGACAAATTTTAATTATTTTAAATGGAATCAGAGTTTTATAATAAAAAATATGAGTGGTACTAAACAGAAGAAAATATTTAAGAGAAAACTAGAACACAAATCCTTTGTTCTTTCAATCTAAAAGCGTTTGATAAAAAAGTATGTTATGAGTAATACCACAGTAATTCAAATTATTTCAAGTTACGACTGTGACTGTGACTGTTCCTGAAAAAAAAATAATGCTATGGGCCTATGGTTTCCGTTTCGATGTATAAACAAATATTACAAAAAATAATTCTGAGTTATTTATCCATTGGTTTTAATTTTTGATATTTGTTCAGAAGAATGTAGTTGATAAAGAATCAATAATTATTAATATTTGAATTGTTTTTATCTTGTTTAACGATATAACACTATCTAATACTAAAAGTTGTATATTTCTGTTATGGATGATTTGGGTAAAGGATTTGATTTTTACCAAAAATAATATTTTTTTAACAAATCAAGAAATGGTTTCTCAAACAAATTGGTTTTCGATGAAAATTTTTGAAGAACATTTCCGATCACACCAATCAATATACATTGAGGCGTTTAAAAATCACAAATTTTAATAAGCCCAGGTATTAAAACTTTTGTAGGAGCGCAATATTTTATAAAACTCAATGAAATGTTAACATAATAAAAGGCGTGTAGGTAAATCTTATTTCTATCTGAATCTTTGCAGAATATCTTTATGCAAATTTACCTTAATTATTATAAGTAACGATTAGAAAAAAACATTTTGCCCTTTGGGTATTTATTTTTTGTTTAAATTCCGCATTGTTTTCAAACATTCGACGTAATACCACAGCATTTTCCTCTTCAGAGAGAAAAACTTTATAAAACATTTGCATTTTATAAACTTAGTGAAAATGAAAAAACTAATATTTTAAATTTCTATAATTACTTGATAATTTACTGAAGTTTTAGTTTTGAGCTTTCATCATCAAATAAATCAGTTACTAACTTAAAGGAAAACAAAGATTAAAAATTGTAAAGCGATTCAATGTGTTAATGTTTGATTTTCATTGGTAAATTTAAAATTAATTTGTTTTTGTAAAATTTTATTTCATTCTTGGTGATGGCCTATATATTTATTCTAATTATGAAATATTATTACCCATATATATTGAAACATTCCTCTCTTTCTCATACTTTATTTTAATTTTCTAATTTGTAAGCTCTTGTACTATCTGCCATTGTTTCTATGTACGGACCCAAGTGTCCTACAAATTTCTAAAGTGGACTATTGTGTTGCATGCATTGCGTGTAGAAGCTATAGTGCCATTCAAAATTACTATAAAAACAAGACATTTATTAAAACTGCATATTAATACGATGCTGACCATTGAACTCGATTCTTAAAACTAATTTCATCATTCTTCCATATCAAAATTCCAATGAAAGATAAAATCAAAATACTGAAAAACAAGCGCGGGAAAAGTTGCACACACAACAAATATTAGGAAATAAAAATAAATTGAAATATCAATTGCATGCTCCAACATTTTCAAATAGCTATTTTGATAGAAAAAGTTATTTGGTTTTGCATAGTAAATATGTAGTGTAAATTTTTCCAAAGTAATTTTTATTTAATTTTTTATAGATATGTTCTTTGAACCTGATTCAGCAACAGGAGATTTTGTGAAATTAAGCCATTTGAATAATAAAAGTTCAGGTAAGTCCTTGTCACTTTAGAATTTTCTTGTGTTATATTATTAAAAAGTAGTTAAAACTTTTTTTTTTTATTGGTTGCAAATTAAAAAATGAGCTTTGTCAAAATGTGCATGAGTAATCAACACTTCTCATTAGGATTAATTGTTTAAAAGTTCCAAAAATTCTGTTGTCTTTACAATAAAGACAGTGCAAAGACAAGATAGTTTTACTGTTTTTACTATCAAGCATTATTAGGAAGCAGCAAGGCTTTGTTGACTCTCTCCTGACTATTTAATGTAATAGTAAACAACCTATGATGGCTCAATACTTAGACATGTGCACTGCACTTGATAATTTTAGTAATAGAGTATAGAAGTACTGGGAAACCAGATGGCGGATGACTAAAGTCAAGTGCCTGGCATTTGTTTCATTCATTATCTTTGGCATTTTATTATTTAGGGTCAGGTGGGGTAAAGTGGGTAGTCCATGTAAAAGATACCTCATTAATTACAAACCCTATTAAAATGGAAAGTACTACTCGCAACATTATATTTGAGTTCTTATCTGAAAAACTTCCTATTTATGTATGCCTTTCTAAAGCTATTAAAGTTTTTATATTCTCCTGAGCTAGATGAAGGACTTGTCAAAAGATTCCAATAAACAGGCAAGGAATTAACATTATTTTTAATGCTAGATGTTTTTAAATGAGGTGGTATAAAGTTGGTATGGCTTATTGGCAGCATTGATAAAACTTCTTTTAGAGAGGTTCTTTTATGCTAAAGATAAATTTAAATCAGCAAAAATTAATTGGTATATAAGTCTTTAATAATATATACACATGTATAGGTATAATATTATGGCTACCCCAATTACAAGTCATACATTACAGCCCTTAGATGTTGGGGTTATTGCGTCACTGAAAATAACATGGATAGGAATTTCAAAATCATGGTACAGGGATAAACGACTTGCAAAATGTTTCTAAGGGCCCATTCTCATGTCTATTGAAATGGTTATGTGAATCATTAAAATTATGACCATGTTGTGAAAAGATTTAAGGGAAGTTTTTTCCCTTAAACTGTCAGGTTGTGGAACACAGAATTCTGAGGATAGAAAAGGCATTACTTTCCCAGAATGAAGTTCAATGTGTTGTAAGCTTGTCACACACAAAAGGAAAGAAATCAAGCTTCACAGGAAGTAATATCATAATTTTCAAGCAACTTAGAGATATAGTATGTAATCAGATAAAGTATGTTCACTGTTAAAAGATCTGAAATTAGCCATAGTAACAACCCCCTCAACTCCTAGTTAACTGATTTTAAAAATGCTGCTTAGAATTCATTGAGAAAGATGATTCAACAAAATAAGTGAGGTATAGGCTCTAGCATCCTAGAGTATTTATTTCAAGAAAGATAATATAGGACTAGTAAAAAGAAAAAAACACGAGAACATCAGCTCAGGCTCTAACTGAAAATAAAGGTACGGAACCTGAAGAAAATATTGAAGAAGAAAAAATTGACAGCAGCAATATTAAGTAAGGTTCCCACTCTACCCCATACCATGGGGTAAAGTGGGTATAAAAATAGCCATTCAACTAAAAATATAGGCTTAAATGTGAAGAAAAACATGTGCAGTATGTTCTTAAATAATGCAATGTATATATAATGCAAAAAACATCACTTTTTTTAAAACTTGTTGCTGCTAAATTCTACTTTGAAATTTAAAACACTGCTTTTTATACCCACTTTACTCCACCTGACCCTATACTATCATTTCGGTTTTGGTTTTTATCTTTCAACCCATGGTTCTCTTTAAAGCACACTTAAAGAGTGTTTTTACTTAACATAATTCCAAGAACAAATCCTTTTTCATTTTATTCCTTACTGCATTCAAACTAGTAATTCAAATTAAGAATTACAGAAAGTACCTAAACAAAATCATCTGAAAGAAGGAATACTTCTTTTTTAAATGTGTTAGTATATATATTAATATAAAAAGCATAGTTCACAAAACATTTTTAGCTCAACATCCCCTTTGCAAAGACATTTTTTTCACTCCCTCTGAAAAACTGCCGAAACTATCAACAATATTTTTACCATCTTATTGTCCACTCTTCCTCTTGAATGCCTCCCTTTCACTCTGGGTCCAGCATTGCCTCAAAAGATTCCTTCAGCATTGCCCCAAGATTTTATTTAGCAATTCCTAGAACAATTATTTTTTGTTGTATTGGGGCCTATCCCCTTGGTCCCAGTTTTGCCCTAAGGTTCCTTTAGCATCCACTTTGGGAAACTAAGATATTGAGCATCAGTTTGATCTAACCTTGTTCAGAGCTTTATATTTTTGATTTTACCTTTCTAAAATAGTGAATAGATATTCACAAGACCTGTAATTTCCGAGGATTGTTTAGTTCACATTTGTTTATATCAAAGGTCAGATGGGGGTTCAAGATATAACTAATACTACAGAAATTTGTCTAGTTGAAGAATAGTCTACAGTTTTGATTTGGCACTCTTTATGATTAGATTTGCTATACACAGACTTGTTTAAGTAGGACCTATGGTTTAAAGTGAATTTTAAACAATTGCAAACATTAATTCCCTGACTAATTCGAACATGGGAGCATGACAAATAATATAAAAATTTGAAACTTTTATGTTGTTTGTTATGATTTATTTAATAACTGCATGGAATAAAAAATTCAGAATAATAGTTAATTTATTCAAATGTATAAAATTCAATTATAACTTTTTCTGCTTTTCATAATGTCTTATAAAAATATGTGTAAAAACATAAATAACAGTAGTTCATCCACCCACACACAAAATTGTGAGAAATAATTCAAGGAAAATAAAAAAGAAAAATATTTGAAAAATTTAAAATTTGCAGAAGGAATAAAAATTTTAAAATGATATATTTTGGAAAGAAAGAAGGAATTCTTAAATTATTGTTTGTACAAAAAGGATTTGTTTTCTTTTGTAATGCATATTTTATGTGTATTTTTAAATAAGAAGGACTAACATTTTGTTGCAAATGTAAAATTAAAATTAATTGTTCAAAGGGTACTGTTTCCCCTTAAACCATCCAACAAAAACAATGAACATTGCTGGGCTAGATAGCACTTGTGTAACAAAAAATGACAGTGGAATCAGTAAAGTTAAATCAGGTACAAATGTCGCACATAATTTGTGCTTCAAGATATATCTTTGCTTGTATTTAATTTTTTAGTAATGAAACAAAACTAATGTGCATATAAACACAATTTTGAATTGCTTTAAAAACTTCCAATAAAAATATGTATACTGAATAAAGTAGATTTTATTTGAAATAAAATAATTCAAGACCTTAACATATGCTTTAATATTTTTTGTTAATCTGAAGTATTAAAAGTTCTTTTTAAGAATTAAAGATTATGTACCATCTTGTGGAAATTTTTCCAGTTTTCCTTAATCTCATTTGTATGTGCATTCCATATTGATAAGTGTTGCTTTTATTAGAGTGTTATTAAAACACCCACTATAATTCTAGTTTTACGAACTATAGAAACTGTAAAAATTAGGTTCTTGAAAGTATTGTCATGAATCTTTAGAAACTTGTTTATCCTCTGGGCATCTCAAGATTGCTGAGTAGTGTATAAATTACTCCACAAATCACATAATGACTAAATAACCACATTGGTTGGTTGAAAGAATCCAAGGAAAGATTCTATTGGTGAAGGTCGAATCTGATTTGAAGTCATGTAGGGATACCTGCAGGTTACAGAATGGTGAATTCCTCAAAAGGTTGCTTTGATTCTTTTAATGACTACAAATCTGTACATTTAGGTCTTGTTTATAGACACAAACAAAACTTCTTTTGTCAAAAATGTCCAGAGGGGCATTTAGCCTGCAAAATACAAGTTCCACTTATAAATTGCCTTGCTCCATTAAAACTCCCTATCAAGTGTGTTGTCCCAATGTACATGTTTTAATAAAGATGTGTATTTTCAAAGAAAATGTAAAAATTACATGTTTTTAAAGCTACAATTACACGTTTAGAACTGATAGTTGTGTTATCTGGAATAATTTTGTACACGTATCATGAAAATCTTTCAGATAATAAATGAACATGTTTATTTTGGACCTGCTTTCTTCTACTCGATGCTCTTATAAAATGGCATTTTCTCTGCTTTGAATGATAAAATTAAAAAGAAAACTGTTTTAATTTAAATAAAACTTTTAGTTAAAAGAAAATCTTTCATATCTTAGTTTGATGCAATGAATAATTTATTTTATAAATTTTTACGGAAAATGTAGATGTGTTTGTCTTATTTTGTACAAAAAATGACTGACATTTCACTTGCAGTTTTATGTCCTGAAAGTCAAGACATCACTAGTCAGTATTTAGTTCTTCAACAGCTTAATGCTCATCAGCGTATGATATCAAGAGCTAAAAGTAATTGCATAATGCAAGTTTTGTAGATCTGAACTACTTTTTTATTATTATATTATTTTACTTAAATAAAAATTTATACTAAATTAATTTAATATATTCATCTTAATCTTCTAGGTACAATCGACACATCTGCTCCAAAATCCTTTCAAAGCTATATAAGTGGTAAGCTCATTTCTTAAATTTGCTGTAGTCTGCAGTATTAGAAAATTTACTCTCATTGTAGATGATTCCACAAATTGGTAATCAGCTTGTAGTTACATGTAAGACAACCTTAATCTTTCATGACTACTTTTCTGTAGAATGGACTTAAATTTCTGGCACAAAACTAATTCTCTCTACTAAACAATTATATTCCCCCCTTTAGCTCTTGTGTTACAAAAAGTGACTGAAGAGTGTCAAATCAAACCAAATTAGCCACTTTTATCCTTTTAAATTCATGTGCTCTGTCTCATGATTCTGAAACAAAAATTGACTGACTCCTTTTTGTCGATAAATTAAAAATCCAACTGTTATAGAGAAAAAAAATGGAGAAAATTCACTTCTGTATTTTATCAAAATTAGCAGACCTGTGTATACTATCTGTACTAAACTTTCTTAATTGTTTATATTTAACGATGGCAAAATGTCATTTCATATCTGATTTAAATCCATTTTATAATGAATATAGCATCCATATTTATTATAGTATTCAAGTCACCAAGACAATATGCAATAGAAATAGATTTATTATATATTAAATAAGAGAATTACGCATCAGAGAAAAGATAACAACGACGAAGCTAGTAGCACACAGCTCTAGAATACAAACATTAGTTAGAAGCGTTGCCAGAGCACAATGACCAAAAGAAAAGAAATACAGAAAGATTACAATTATTTTGATTATTTACAACAATATTCACATTTCATACTCCAAATGAAATAAAATTACACAAAATGCTGTTATATAATTTTGGATATTTACTGATGTTAATTCTTATTTCCAGTAAAATGCATAGAAAAAAGTACACATATCAGTCATGTTACCCCATCTACTTTAATTTAATCTCATTCCCTTGTTCATAGATGAATCGGTGTTTTTTTATGCTTAGTTGGAGCGCTGCCTCCTCCGTCCCCGATAGCTGAGTCACTACAGATTAGCAGGGGAGGCCCCATGTTTTTTTATGCTAAACCTATTTTGCATGTGCTGTTATATGTATGTTTCACAGTGTTCTTCCTATTCTTATTTGTGAAAGTATAGGGGATATCAAGTTGTTCATAAGGCGAACAAGTTTTTAAAAGTATAATAGGATGTTCTTTGGATCCTAAGTGTCAAGTTGAATGAATGGGCATAGATTCCATAGTATATTTGTGTTCTCCATATATCTCATGATTAGCCCCTGAATTCATCGATTTTTACGTAATTAGTTCCTTGCTCTCTATTTTAAATCTTCTGAATAAATATGTAAATTTCAAAGCACCTCATAATACCTAATTTGGGGTTTACAACCTATAAATATTTAAGACAGCTTTAGTACCCAAAAAAAGAATTAAATGGAACCTACAAAAAACTTTTTTATGAGATATTTTGACTTCAAAAGCATTATCAGTATGATTTTATTAAAGACCAGCAAAATTACCTGGCATTACTTGGGTTGAATTGGTTAACTAACTTTTGCTTTCTTTAATAAATTGTAATTCCTATTCATCACATGTAGCAACTACCACACTCCTATAAAGGTACACAATTGTTAAATACACAATTTCACAAATGTAAATAAATGCCATATTTAACATTTTACATTTTTCTAGAATTTAAATTTTTATAAGAAAAGTCTAGATTCTAGAGTGTGCCAATAGTTCAGAGTATGCATATAAATGCCTTGTATGTCATTTAAAAACAAAAGTATTTCTCAAAATTATCATACAATGATTAAAAATATTTTTAAAACTAATTAAACCATTACTTACCTTGATTACAGTTATTGAATGAAAAACATCAAATTGAAAATGCAGAAATACATCTTAAAACAGATTTAATAAAGCTTCCAACAAAAACTAATGAATGTATCTGTTTTTCACTAGAAAGTTGATTCTGGGAACATAACGGACACAAATTTAAAAAAATGCAAACGATTAAAAAGTACCAAGGTTGCCATATTAGCTACCAATAATATTTTAAAAGATCTTGTTCTGTATAGTTTATTTATAATGTTTTATTCTCTTTATCGTCTGTTGCAAATATTCAGAATTTTTTATATTTCATAAAGAAAAAATAAGGCTCAAAATAAGTATTAGAATTTAAATTCCATAAAAATAGTTTTTGGAAAAGTAATTGATTTTTCACAGCACTGGTAAAACAATCCAAGTAATTGCAATGCTCAATATACCTTCCAGCTACTCCAAAGCAACCAATTTATGGTTGATTTAAGTATAGTTACTCCGTTTTAACATGAAACTTGACTAAATATTCAAGCAAAGAAATTTCAAATAATGTATTCACTGAACTAAAATATGGTGTATCAAATATAGAACATTGTATTAAAATATGTTAAATAAATTTTACGATACTCGTACAAAAACAAAATCGAACATAGAACGGGAAGTCGGATAGACAGATTAACGCAACCAAGTTCAGTCACTAAAAGAATTTAAGTACTCATAATGTGCAAAGTTTCATGAACGTTTGGATGTAGTATGGGCAGACACATGCAGACACCAAACGTGCAAGATGGATTTTGCATCAGAAGGGTCCAAAATGTATAAAAATCTTGAAATGGGTTAAAAATATTCAATGTACAAACAAACACTCCATTCTTATTTATATATAGATAAGAATTACAGGGCTGCCACAGCCAAGGCACTTGTAAAATAGTAGCATTGGTAGCATACATTTTAAAAAATAGTAACAAGTCTCTTTTAAACCTTAACTTAGCAATTTTAGTTGCTCAGATACAAAATGAATCAGGTAAAACACAAAATGTGCTAATTAAGTATGAAACAGAGGTTGAAGATCTCGCCAAGAAATTTAAATTTTAAGATAAAAACTATATAAATACTTTCTTAATAAGGTTTTCATGACGATCTAGCAACCAGATTCTGATGTTTTTCGTTCATGGTTACCATGGCTTGGCACCCAAAACTTCAAAATTGGCATCCCTTAATAAAATTTTCTGTCGGAAAATCCAAAAAATATATATTTCTGTCCGCTATCAGTTTAAAAAAGACTAAATTTTCGTTGACCTTTAGTGAATTTTCAAAAAATTCGCCAAAGTTTGAAAATAGGAGCTTTTGAGACGATTTTGTTTAAAAAGAAACCCCTAGTAGCCAAAGTTGAAAATTAACATAAAAAAGTCACCTATGATAACCCTGGAATTTCCACCAGTAAGATATTTGAATTTTCATGTTGATGAGTTTTATTATTTTTAAACTATAGTGTTTTTTTAACTTTGCGACTAAATCATGTTCTTACTGTTTGATGTAATTAATTCCAGTTGCTGATCGTCAAAGGAAGAAATCATGGCATAAAACACAGAGTCAGTCCAGGGATTCAAACTGCAATTATGCCATGACTACTTCATCGAGGGGTCCAGCTCTTTCCTCAGAAGAGGCAAGTATATATTTCATTCGAGATCTTTGTTACAATTTTCAATCACATATTATTTACTATCTGATTTGTAAATTTTTATTGCCTATTGCTTGCTTTTGTTACTATATTTCTTAAACTTAATTTGAAAAGAAAGGCATTAAATTAAATTAAGCATATTGAAAAGGCATTCAAATTAAGCATATTGAAAGGTTTTGATTGACAAAGGAAGAAGGGGTTTGCTAAACAAGGTTTTAATAAATGCTTCTGTGGATTAGTAACACTAGGTGGAGGTGAGATATGCTCACTGTTAGCATGTAATAAAGGGGTTTTAAGCCATAATATTATGATTTTCAACGTAAAAGAATTCTTATTGTCTTATAAATTGTTCTTGCAAACATCAGTCTAAAATTGTTTATCCATGCTTTGAATTTTGGATAATTAATATAAATGAGAAATTAGTTTACTGTGCTAAGCTAATCAATGGCAATTCATTGCATTTGAGCATCTAGTATTGGGCAGAATAAAATGGTTCATTTAAATGGTATACTAAAAGAAAGAAAAGTTAGTTTCTTTAAAATCCCTCTTGCTATTGGGGTTTCCATAGCTCAGTGGGTTTGCTCACTAAATGGAAAGAACCCAGCCAACACTCTCACTATTTTGAATGACTGATAATCTAATCACAGCTGGGTCATTCCATATGAAATGAGCAAAAATCAGAAAAAAGCTGTGGCCATAGGGTGACAGATTTTCATGAAATTTGCTACAGGGGTTAAGTTTATGCATAAATAACGATATCCAAAATATTTTGGCTCAAAATGAAATATTTTGGAAGTTAAAGGAATTTTAAGGGCTTGCAACTTTGAAGAACTGTTGTGAAATCGCTTGATGTTGCATGTTTGAGATCTCTTTCTTAAAAACTACTTAACATAGACAACAATATCTTATATTTTTGTAATCTATGAAGAATTCTCTTTTTATCTACTTAGAGACAACAATTTTAGCATCATATTTAAGCTAAAAATTAGTAGCGAAAAATGGAAAATAGTTGATTTTAATAGAATTAAAAAGGTTTCTATGGGCAAAAAGAAATTAAATACATCGTTTAAATTCATGCCAGATACAGTGCTAGGTATGATAAAACTACTGCTGAAGTTTGGAAGTCGGCTTTTATTTCCTTCATCTTCCAACAGCAAAGGAAAATTATAAAATGATGTTTTTCCACTTAAAATAGACACACAAAATGAAATGAAGGACAGCTCTGATGAAAACTATATTTTGGAAGAATGTAGTTTAATATGTCTATTACTTGTAAAAAAATGTAGTAAAAAAATTTAGGATTGTATTTTGAGTCCCAAAGCAACAATAACAAAATTAGTAACACGCAAAAGCACTTTCTTGCCCTTCCAATCAATTGGCGACTGAAAGTTTTGCCGCCAAACGACTATTCGGTGTTCTACGACGGGTTACCATATTCCATCAGTATCGCACTAACTAGAAATGTTTATTATCGCCAATCAAAGCATTTCCTTCCCATTCTATGCATATTACTCGTTTCAAATGGCAACAATGAAACCCCAAATCAACAATGAAATACCAAATTATTTTTAACTTTTTAAGGAAATTTTAAGAGCAGGACATCAAATCACAATTAAAAAAGCTTAAACCTTTAAAACTTACTTGATTGTCTTCAAATTCACTCTCAATCTGATAAAGGTCTCTTGTTCCATTTTGTAGTTGCTTAAATTGAAATTTTCCTAGTGCTGCCGAATTCTTGTAATATTTACTTATTTTACTAGTGATTGATAAATATGGGAAAAGGATTTGTGAGTTATGTACATTTGTGAGAATCGAGTTGAACTACAATGTTTAAAATTTTTTTACTAAATTAGTGTTTACCTGACTAATAATGCTTAGTATTTACAAAACGCATTTAATATTAGTAGTATTTAATCGAAAAGACTTCTCTAACAAAATTAACTTTCCACCTAATTATTTCACTGTTGGAAACACTCCTTGGATTAAGCAAAAAAGACTAAAAAGAAATTTCATGTGAAATTTTGCATGTGCACCATAATAATAGTTATATTTTATTCTTATATCACATTTTTTATATTATCGGAGGTTATAACTCATTATTAGCTGCAATAAAAAAGTAAAATTTACGTCTAATTAAAAATTTTCCCGAGACAAAAAAATCAAAATACAATAATGGACATTTCAGGACATATAATTGACAATTTGCTCTTTTATGTTGAAAAGTTTTGATGTTCTTGGAGCTTTCCCTCCATTGAAATATGCATTTTTAAAAATTGAAAAAATATTATTTTTCCATAATTTTTACTTTAAATGTTTTTCTTTATAAAGGAATAGAAATAAAAGCACCAAATTGCTCCACGTTATTTGTTAGGAAAGGCTCTTCATTAAGAATAGTTTTTAATATTGTCTTTCCATTTCTAGAGATACCAGAGCAATTTGAAATTTGTAGCAAATTGGCAAAATTTCTATTTTTGTCGATCCCTCAGATTCAGCAATGACGGCTATGAAATTATATTCTGACGCTTCCTAAGAGACTCTTTTCTGAACAATACAACGATATAAAAATTTTATATGTGTGTCAATAACTTATTGAAATATAGGGTCGCAAACAGGCCACTTTTAGTGCTAGAAAATCTAAATTTGTGTGACCTTGAACTTTAAATGTCAATGATTAACACAATATAAATTTCTGAAACCTAATATTTTGCAGTTGGTCATTACTATATGTGACCTATTTAAAAACTGATTTTTATTAAAATCGGTGGTATGCCAGCCACAGCTGATTTGCTCATTTTGCATTACCCAGCTATTAAGGGCATAAATAGATTTTGTATTGAGTTGAAAGCTTAAAAGTATTTTACTGCGTTTCAATAATTATGAAACAAACTATGTTGAGAATCATGCAATTATGGGAAATTAACACAGAAGTGCATTAATAGTAACAGGAAACACAGGAGACCAATTTTAATATTTAAAAAGAAAAATATATGGATAAGTAGGCTTGAAAACTAGTTAACCAAAACGGTGTTGTCGGATCTCAAACAGGAGATAATATCCCAGTTCAGAAATTAAGCAGAACTGAAGTTCTGATGTTTCCAAGCTCATTTGCTAAGTGCGATTATAAGTATATGCTAATGATTTCTTTTCATATCTGTTAGAAACGTTAGATCTGTTAAAATCTTTGTCTGCACACGATATCAATCAAATTTTTGAATCACTTTTTTATATGGTTGATTTTTATACATTCTTAGGTCAATAAAATCGGGGTCACTAAGAAATGACTGATTGGCAAACAGAAAAAGTTAGATGTAAAATTCAAAAATAAAATAATTTTTAATGGCACCAAAATTTTAAACTGCTATTAAATTCACAATAAAAATTAGAAAATTATACTTATAAATAATAAATATTTTTTTTCCAGTTTCTTTTTAATACATAGCAGATGATACATTATAGAAATTTGTGCAGCGATATTTCTTTCATCATTCAATGCAGTTAAGGAAGGTTGCTGACAAATCTATGAATAAAGCTGCGAAAATCAACAATAAATGTAGAATACGTAAAATTCTTTTCCCATATAAATAAAATGAATATATAATATAGATAATAACCATGGTTGCTATCTATTCTGTAAAAAGGCTTGTGACATGTCACAATACTGTCTTCTCAATTTGAGATTCACTAGAGGATATAAACAGGAATTTAATAAGAAAATAATTTCAAGGGGGCCAATCCTGGTTTTCTATTCCAATTGAAAGATTTTAAAGCTAAATAAACATTACTTTTAATATTTTTTTACTGTTTCTAGACATATCTATGCTTATTTTACCTTGGTGATAAAAAAAGTTTGATTTACATTGAATAAATAAACTTCAGTTTGTATTTAAATTTTTTTAAACTCATGCCAGTTAAGTATTCTTACAAAAACTTTTATTTGTCTAGGATGACAACGTCAGTTTAAATGCATCCTCTGTGAATAAAGGCGTTCAAACAGGAATTCCCTTCTCCACTTTCAGCTGCATAACAGATGACAAAATAGCCTGGTATCTGGATGCCCTTCGCCAAGGAGAATTGCAATCTTTCTTTGGTGCCGGTAGCACAAGAAATATCTCCCAACAGTCTACCAAAACAGGTTCTGTAAATGCAGCTCACAGAAGAATTGTGAAAGGAGATATAATGGATTGGCATTCAAACTCTTTTGTTAAACCTCAAAAGGAATTCTCACCTAGAATTCTGGCAAACACAAATGCTAAATCAAAAGTGAAAGACATGAGGTGCTACAATCCACCATTTAGGAGAAAAAAGAAGAGTGGAAGCTCTCATTCTTCTGATGCAAGTATTTTTCTCTTTAATATCGCACTCAGGGACACATCTCCTTTAGGTGTGTATCGGCTTCACAGACCCAAGGTATCTAAGTGATCTTTTTTTCCCATGGGGTTTATTGTTTGTAACACAGGTGTCACGCTCTTGGGATACCCAAGAGATAATTTTCTGCTTTTATCCCATTATTCTATTCCTCAATCCCTCTTTCTCCTTTCACGTTGTTTGTTGGAAGTTGTCTGTCTTGTGTTTGGTGCAGCTTGACACCAAATATAGCCCTTGTGCAGCTCATAAACCCCCAAACAACTCTTTAATCTTCCTAGTGGTTTTGACGACATATCTTGTCCATCAAGATCTGATATTTAGTTAATGATGAATTCTCTTATCAAGTGAAAATTGTCCTATTACTCCAAAGGAAAGAAGATCTAAGTAGGGAAAATAGTGTCCCTTGCCCAGAACTGGTTCAATTTGGAATCTGAGACTCGTTACAACTGGATAATTTTCGATATGAAGATAAACCATCAAGAAGGTCAGTATCATTTTTTGCTCATGAAGTAGCCATTATCTTACCCCAAAAGTTGGACAGTGATGATAAGCTGCAATTTAGGTTACAGGAAATGAGAAACTTTGAGCAAGTGGCTGTATATAGAAATTTCATCCTTCCTAAGTCAATGTTTTATGCTTTTCTTAGAAAGTCACCGAGAGGATGGAGCATGAAATAAATATAGTTCTTGCATTACCAATAATCCAGATAATGCATTATCTTCATCATCCAAGTGATATCAGTATTAGGAAACAGCAAGAACCATGATAGATTTAGCATAATCCAGGGTGCACCACATGACAGCCCATTATGCAATTCAGACAACACCTTGATAAGCTAACTGATGTGTTGGTGCTTCAATGGGTCCTGACTCATTGTAATGTACCTGGAAATGACAGAGCAGACAACATCACCAAAAAAGGGGAACCAAGATCATTAAAAAGTCGTTAAACCCTGTCTTTTGACTCAAAGGAGTCCAAAAGGCTCAACTGCACACAATCCAGGCAAGTAAATGCTGTGTGTGGATGATCCAAGTGCTGTCTTTGAGCTAGAGGCTTGTCTTTTATAAAAGCGGGAAAATGGGAAATCAGGTAGAGAGTAATAGATAATGTGCAAGGACCAACTGTGCAAATAATCTGTGCCAGTCTCAGTAGACTGGTTGAGTTTGGTTTTATGACTCACAAGGGCCATGTTTGGCCATCTGTACCAAACACAAGACAGACAACATCAAGTAATGGACATACATACAAAAGAAAAGTTTTAATAACACAGAAGAGAGAGAAATACACCCAGGGAGGAATTAAACCTGTACAGCCTACAATTCACACTCAGTCTCAGTAGGAAACATTGGATAGGGGAGAAGAGTCTGTTGAAGGTACCCTTTGAGGCATGACAAACACCATTAGTCAATCAGTCAGAAGCCATTTGAGGCTGAAAGAATGGCATCAACAATCCTTTGTTGACCTTTTACTATGAAAATTAAGGAATCTAAGATAGAAACTGAGATTTAAGTTAAAAATCCTCTTTTGCACCAGGTTTTATTTATTTTTTGGCCATCAAATTTTAAAATTTTTTATTAGGGGAAGCCGTGCTTCTCGGCCTTCTTTGGACACTGTGCTACTGGAAGGAAAGCTCTATCTTTAACATTTTACAATAATAATTAATGTGGGTATGCAAATTGTATATAATAAAACCAAATTCAGGCTATGTACTTAATTGAAAGGTGTTGAAACTTTTTCTTTTCTTCAGACCTTTGAAAGCTATGATAATGAAGAAGAATCAGGTGAGGAAGAGAGTGAATTGCAAAAGAGCTCTGATACTTCATCTGTTGAAGATGAAACACAGAACAACAGGTCTTTACCTGGTGAAAATGATCGTAATCCTTTGAACACCTTGCCAAATCCTGCGTTTCATGGATACAACCCGAAGAACTATGAGTCTTTTCACAATTCACCTATCCTAAGTAGGTAAGGAAAACTATTGCATCTACTCAATTTGATATTATTTTACTGAGTATTTTATATAAATGCATGTTAATTTGTAATTTTATACTATTTTAAAAATCCCAATAACATACTTTAGATGTAATAGACTTTTAATCTTTTATCTGACTTTTTGAGACTCATTGATTGAAAATGTGATATATGTATACACTCTGAGTTTTAAATTAACTATTGCTTATTCCTTTATGCTTTGTAGGAATGAAGAAGATAAATATCTTAATTTTCTAAGTAAAGTTACTGAGGATATTCTTCGGAGTGGAGTGTACTCAGACAGGTATGTCTCAGCATTGATTGACACTGTTTTTTTTAACAAATGGTAACTACATTTTGTTGATACTTTGTTATGAATTCAATAGGGCTATACAACAAGCATTTGAATTCCACATGCAGCTCTATCAAGAAGCAAATAAGGTAGTATTTTTAGATCAATAAATGTTTATTACAGGCTTTACAAAGCCTTAATCCTCCTAGTGGTTGTCTCGACCAAGTTACCTCGTCATAAACAAAACTGACTAGATCTTGATGGACGAGATATCTCGTCATTAGCAGAAAACTGACCAAACCTTGAACCCTTCATAAAAAAAATCGTCGATATCTTGATGATGAGATATCTTGTCATTAGCATAATTGGTCAGATCTTGATGGACAAGATATCAAGATGGACAACTAATTAACCAACCAAACTAGTTGTAATGCATCCCATATTTTCAGCATGGCTCAGTGGGTATGCCCACTGCTGTACGAAAATTGGCTTAGGCATCGAAAGATACTGAATCACTTTTGAACAAATGAATTTGATATAATTAAGTGGATAAACAGAAGCTAATTATAGTAATGTCTGCAGTGTACTCTTTTTGCCCTGCTCTTTAGTGGAAATAAGAATTAACACCCGTACTAAGTACACAAAATGTGGATTAACTTTATTTAATTTGGAGCTATGAAATGTTCCCTTTCAGTGCAAATGCTATGCTTAGGTCTTCTAGTCTAGTTTAACTAAAAAGGTTTACTAGCTTTGTCACAATGTAATTGTTTTATTTTACCTTTTCATAGGATGAACTTCAGTCTCTTCTCAACCAAATTTTAGCAGGTCTCAAAATTTCAGAAGATGAATCAGACGATCTTCTGAGCAGGAGAAACGCCTTGTTTGCAAATTTCAGTCACCCCAACTCTCCACCTGAAAAGGAAAGTTCCGACGGCTTACAGAGTGGTGAACATTTGAGAACACAAACTGACTTGAATACAAGACTGACAGAGGATGGCAGCCTCACCATACAATCATTAGATCAAACACTTGAAGATGTTCTTCAAAATGATACCAGTGATTTTCAAGCACATGAACCTGATGCATCGTGATGGTTTCGAACTGCACAAAATAGTGAAGACTAATGAGGTTCCATTTCTAGGCTGACCATATGTACCATTTTGAATGGGGCAGTGCAGTTGTTTTTCATATTTCCCGGCCATCCCAAGTGTAAATTTTGTCTTGTTTTGTAAGAAAATACTAATGGGTACAGCACCTATTGAGAGAATATTTTATGTTAAGAACAATATATAGCCAAAGGAGAAATCTAGATTAACTCTCCTGGTGGTTTATCTTTGGTGGAGTCCAAGAGTTGGGGTGACTGAATAGAGTCCAAGACTGCCTTGTAGTGACTAGCCTCTAGTGCATAAACCTATTTCAAACTGTCACCGGTCTGGGCAAGGGACAATTTGTTTTTCCTACTTGGATCTTTATTTCCTTTGTCTTGGAAAAGTATCTCGTCATTACCAAAACCGATCTGATGGACGAGATATCTCGGTAAAATCAGTCGGATCTCGATGGATGAGATATCTTGTCGAAACCAATTGGAGGGTTAATTGTTGAGACAGTGAAGGCTATATTAGTAGTAAGACAAAACTGTGTCATGGAGTGTGAGAAGCCTGTGGTAAGGTGTTGAAAGACCAAAATTTGCAGCATAAGATCATTGAAGCTCACTTCAATGGAGAAATATTTATGATACGATCGTGAAGTACAATCCCCTCTAAGTCTGTAAATTTTGGTATGGATTCTTACACTGAAGAATAAGTGAGCTGAATATGTTTATGTAATAAAACATTTTTTATCATACTTTTTCACGAACACATTACAAACAACCCCATCCTGTTTTTGCCATCCCAATGTCCTATTTTTTGTCCCAAGGAAATATAGTCAGCCTATCTATAGCAAATGCTGTTTGCCTGATGTGCACACATCCTAGTCAGTCTGTCTGTCCATATAACTTGCATTTGATCCAGGGACCAAGTTTTCTCAGGAGAAACTGGTATATATCTTCCGCACTGTCCTCCACTACTGACCTATAATCAAAGTACTCAATCCTCTGTGTAGATGGCCTTAGGGCTTTCTGAGGGCTAGTCACAAAATATGAGTGCAATTCTATTCTAAACCTAGATTAATAAAGTTAAACAGGTCATTTTTAGTGTTACAATGGTGAAAATACAGATTCTCCTACTAAAAGAATAGAGCTTAATTATGGGTTCTTATTGGCTAGATCTGACACTTGCATCAAACAAAAACTGACGTTATACATTCATTTGGCAGAAGTTTCTGCACCAATCAAAAATGCACACAAATACCTAGTGTCTGATCTCCATATTAAACTCAAGTGTGGGTTTAATATGGAGATAACTCACTAAAACCATTCATCTATTCCATATTTTTTAAAGATTTCATAAGCTTTGGTGGATTTAGTGATATTTTGCCCTAAAGAATAGGTTGTGAGTAAATATAACATGTGTCTGAATCGGAAATACAGAAGACGAATCAACTTTTGATGATTTTGTTTGCTTTTTCCTCCATTTCTTGTGAAAAACTCCATGAAGTATCCAGTGAAATTATTTTAAAGGGTTACCCATGCCTAATAATTTAATAAACATTTGAAAATAAAAATATTCTTTATAATCTAATATTATCTTATCTTACTACTTTAGGTATGAGTTAGTACATGTTAAAAATAAGCAGCTATATTAATGAAGGCCACCTTGGGTAAATATGTTGAGAATAAAATATGTTTTCCATTAAAAACTTATATTTTACAAACCTGGCTTTACAATTACAATTTGTATTTTTCAAAATTACAAATTACTGAAGAATAACCAGTGAATACCCCTTTCACTAGTTATGTAGTTTTTATTTTATTTTTACAACTGTTGTATTCATGCAGACTGGGTACATTTTTGAAAATTACAGACATGCTGATTGTGTTGGGACAGTTACGATAACTGCTCTGTAAAGGCTTTGATTCTCAAATAACATATCAATTTGTGGTTACATAATATATTTTTTGTGATATAGTTAGAAATAAAATATTTAATGTTTCAAAGTCTGTATACTATACAAATATGAAATTCTAAACTTGCATTTTTTAAAGAAATATATCTGGAGCTGAAAAATTTTATGCTACTCATTGATAATGAAATGATATTGAAAACTATTTATAACTAATATGTCTGTCAATAAAGTTTATCATTAATGTAGATCATCGTATACTCATTTGATATTCTTCTATGATTGCAACATTATTGTATTTGAATGAACATTTAAATTAATGAATATATTTAAAAATTAATTACTAAATATAACATCAGAAAAATATTTTAAATATCACTTCATTTATTCCAACTAGTATCAGTGTTTGCCGAAATATGATTATATTAAAGCCAGGAAAGTTATAATTTCACATATTCATTTCAGTGATAGAAATACACTGCTGGTCATGAAAAGTGCAACGTCATAAAGGACAAGAGATATCAAAGCCATATTAATTATACAAATAACCTTAAGGCACTAGGATAGTCTGGTGTGCCAGTCATTGGGTGATCATAGACGAGACATGTTTTAAGTGTGACAGATCTGTTGGAACGGGCGAGCCATGGAAGAAGTGAAACCTGGTGAATATTGAGGAATTGTACTTTGTCATTTCTAGTTATGCATTGTCCTGTGAAAACTGGCTGCAGGCAAGACCTGAATATAAAGGACAACAGACTCCAAAACTTCAGAGATGTAACTGTTGAGTATATTGGCAATGCATACTACGTGAGTGTGGAAGTAGAACCCAAAGGCACCCTATACCATAATGCCTGGTGACGGACTGGTATAATGATACATAATGCAAGAGTCATGAAGTCTTGCCGCAGTGCCACCAGACTCAGATGCGACCATCTGGTGCAGTAGACGGAATCAGGATTCATCTAAAACAACGATATCATGCCATTATTTTGTCTGTGTGGCATTCAATGCACCATTGCAGTCACTTATGGTGTAGTCAAAGGTAGTCGCTGCAACGAATGCTTTGAAAAATGCACCACTGCTGCAGGCGAAATTGTATGTGCTGACACAGGTTGCAACACCCTAATTCTGGAGCTAGGGTTATTGATGTTGCAGTACAATCCGTAATAGACATGTACACAAGATGCCAGTCTTGTTTGGCAGTGTGATGAGGCTGCTGCAATTGTTCATGTCGGCTAGTTCGGGCCTGCACCCACCGATTCCATATTCGCATCACTGGCTTGATTTCATCCAACATGAGTACCGACTTCTCGGAAGGATAATCCGTAGCCTTGATAAGCCACAATTCTAACTCAAAATGTGCTCGTATGACCTGTATTTTTTGACGAGGCATAATTAAGCTTCCTATGCACAGGAACAGCGAGACAACACAATTTCAATGCTTAATACCTGCTCTTTGTTCTCCCTTTTTATACTGCTTACAGAGAATGTTACAGTTGCACTTGATTTGGATATATGCTTCAGTGCTAATCATTTGCATATCTTTCCATGATCTACGTATCATGTAAATTTCAAGGCTATTGGATGGTTGCATGGTGTTGCAATTTTGATGGCCAGCAGTGTAAATTTTACAAGAAAAATACTTACATCAGTCTGCTTTGCAAGTATAGATCAAACCATGGCAAAACTACAGCATTTAAATTGCAAGCCAACATAAATTATTTTATTTTTTGAATTGCTTTTATTTTTAAAATAAATCTGAAAAAGAATTTTTTTCAATTTTAGAATATAAGCTATAGGAAAAATTAACATACTTCATTTTCTGAATGAAATATAAATTAAAATTATGAAAAAAATTATTATTGGGAAATTTACTGTAAGGTTTTTAATAATAGAATGTATAATTTACAGATTGTTTCCTAGATCCATCTTCAGATTGTCATTTTTCAACTGTCCCTTTAATTTTCAATAAGTCTTCCTTATTTGTGTATCCCTTATATTAGTGAAAATCAGTTGAGGTGTGCCCATATAGTCTCAGTTCAACAGGGTATGGATATTTTTAGCTTAAAATCCATTCTGACAATTAGATATACTTGAGTGTCTACCACTATTTCCCTTAAACATTACAAATGCAATGAGAACTTTTACATATATATATTTCACTAATGTATGTGGCACAGAAATTGACATTATTCCTTTATTGTTGAATGGCAACAAAGAAAAAATCAACCTTTATAATAAACAATATAAATCTGCCAATTGTGCTGCTTAATTAAATGCATTTGTCACTTTTATTATTAGAGAATACTGAAATAATTAAGTTTTTTATTTGGTAAAATGCAGGATCTAGTGCAGTTCTAATAACTTATTTATTTCTCTTTTCTTGGTGGATAACCAAAGGTACCATTTTAAATTGGTGACTTACTTCAATGAACAAGATTTTGCATTTTAACATTACAACTGAGTATGACATGGTTGTATAAAAAATCAAATCTGAGTGCTAATCAAAGAGAACTGAAAAGATAAAATATGCAGTTTCCTAAGAGAAATCAATGAATAGAAATGTTAAACTTAATACAATCATACGAATTCCTAAGTTGCTTGAATCATATAAAGCATATAACAGTGCCATAATATCCATACGAGCATCCCCAGGTAAAAAATTGAAAAACCTGTTGCAAATAGTTATTTTTAAATATAATTCTGAGTGAAGAAATGGTTGGGAGTTTTTATTTTGACAACCTTGAACTTCACTTCTACAAGTGAGCCAGGGAATGTGGTGACCGAATCATTTCGGCTTCTAATGTTTTTATACTGATTGGCAATGGGTACCTTTATTAGACATTTCCCCAATTGACGCTAGCAAGTTGGGGTAATAAGTAGTTGATCCTTGCTACATGGCTTAATCTTTCATTTCCCTGCCTTTGCAAAAGACTTCCTCAAGCTTTAACAAAGCGTTTGGATCATCCACAGTTGACAAGATAGCAACTGCCTTTTAGGCTTCTTTTAAACGTAGAACTAAAAATGATTTGCATTGTTTTGTCCTTAAGGAAATGAAACAAGTGAATGAAGTTGATTTATAAGGTTTTTCGAAGCTAAGTATAAGATTTTTTTGCAATCTCGACATCTTCAGTTCTTTATATTCATTGGGAGTAGTTCAGTTTTCAGATATTCCTTCTGGCTATGCCAGATTGCATTTAAATGAAAATGTGGTATTAAGATCATTTACTCAGTGATACTTTTCAGTTATCTCCGGTCACATTTTCTTGGTGACGAGACATTCTCAGCACCTTTTGCATTTATTTATGTTAAAACAACCTATAATCCTGTTAAATTAGATAACAGTTTAGCCACTACTATTGCCCTATTGTGCTTTTAAAGTCCTTGTTCTATTAGTTTTTAATAAATTGAATGAAATTAAAATTGCCACATTGATTTTAAGAATATTTAACTTGTTAGCAGGGCTAGTCATATTTTGCACCTTTGAATTTGTTTAGACAACCAAACTTTTAGACCCAGTTATTTTTGACACCCAAGTTTTCGAAATATTTTTTCTAGTATAAAGCAATTTCAACCAATCAATCATTTGTTCTTCCTTCTAACATTCTGTACTCTAACTCTAATTGGCAAAATGATGTGCTCAATGATCACAAGTAAAAACAAGTGAAGCCACAGAAAAATGTAATGGCACTGCGGATGTCTCTTGTTGCCATGAAAACGTGACCAGAGATAACTGAAAACTCATAGTTGCTATTGGAAAACAGAATGAAATGCAATATGCAATTGCATATAAATTTACTTATTACACTGATATTTTTTCTTGAAAATTTAATTTAGTTGGAATGTGACTTAATGTTAAAAAAAATCCTTAATTCAAAGTTTATTTTCACTTTTAAATTGTAGGTTTTGAAATGACACAATTTGAAAGAATAAAAATTCAAAAATTTATTTCAACTAAAAGTAACATGACATACAAATTGGTACAGCTTTTATCTGTGCATACTTTGGTGACAGCGCTGATGGTGCACTTTTTGTCACCAAGAAAGAAATTCTTAGAAAAAATGTTTTTCTTAACGGAAACAGTTAGAAAAACATCATTTTTCTTAAAGGAAAATAATTAGCCTGATCATGAACACTTCTACAAATCCAAGTGTAACAGTCAAAGTGAATTTTTTGCAGCAAACTTCATCAGAATATTGCATTTATTACACAAAAAATACGATTTAATTAATCCCGATTCCTTAAGGTAATAAAAAAGCTGCTTATCCTGATATAAATGTATACAAAATAAACGACTAGCCACTCCCTCTCTTCCTAAAGTTGCCCTACCACCAAAAAAATTAAACTTCAAATTTCACAAAAGATCTGGAATAATCATAACAATGAGTTGCTTTACCTGCCATAAGTCGCTACAAAAGGTGCGCCAAAAGCGTTGCCACAAAAGTACGTGTATATCGAAGCTCTACCCACAAAGTAAAATACAAACTGTCCATCACACAAAATAAATTTTAGCAATTTCCTAAAAATTTCAGACACGTTTCCTAGAAACCTAAATGTTCACAATCCTTCACTACATGGATTTTAAGAGCAAATTTTCCAACTCAGTCATTTTGTGCTTTTGACACACTTTCAAAGAATCACAGTTCAGAAGAGTCACAGCTGCTTCATCACTTACTTTCACTAAAGCGGTGAAAAATGCCTGGTAAGTTGATTTTAGGTTTCCATCCAAGCCCCTTTCGTTTACCCTGGCAAAAGATGTGATGATGTGCTGGGGCCAGCCACTGGCTACCAGAAATCGGGCAATCCATGGCATGAGTGGTAGCAAGGTAAACAGTGCCTGCATACCAAGGAACCAAAGTTCCATGATGTCAGGCCAAACTTCACGGTATTCTCTGGTGATGCAGAAGGATGTCATCCCATTGACATCTTCCGCACTGTGGGCATCCCACAGGAACTTGACGCTCGACGACAAGAATCCATAAAAGCTTGTTTCACAGGACTTGACTCTCTTGCAGAATTGCCTCGTAATCATTAACCCCAAGACGGAGAAGTTGGCTTTAAGTGGCAAAAAATCCAGCTTTGGAGTGGACTGTGGCAAGACATTGAACAAAAATTTTAAGAAAACGAAAAATTCGTCTGTTTCTGAGACTAGTTTGGACTCTAGGACTACAATATTTAGAAAGATGCCACACAGTGTTGTCAAGGGGACGTCTTTGTCAAAGTTCTTCCACTGGAACTCCATGTGCTTAAATAACATAGATAGTAAGTCATGTTCCAATAAAACTTCACGGGCCTTATCATCTGCTGTCAAGTGACACAGGGGTGGGATGAAAAACTG
This sequence comes from Meta bourneti, assembly GCA_933210815.1. NCBI lineage: Eukaryota > Metazoa > Arthropoda > Arachnida > Araneae > Tetragnathidae > Meta > Meta bourneti. The sequence goes on from OW119931.1 coordinate 23,487,617, forward strand.
GATCACATTACATTCAGTCATTGCTTTACCATAGGGGGTAATGGAAGACGATTTGTTGCAGATCTCCAAAATGAATGGTAAGATTTCCAAAACTTCATTCTGTAGAGCGTAAGTCTCTTCAGCAAGCCAACAGCACAGAACCCGAATCGTGGCAACCACCACATCTTGGCAATTGGGCAGCTTCAACAAAGGGCCATCATTCTTCCAGTCACAAGACAGCATCTTCAAAAAATTTATTATGCACTTGAATGCCATGTTGATGGAATTGCAGAACTGTTCGGTGTGACGACGAATTGGTAGAAACATGGTTTCATCTACCATCAGTCCAATGACACGTTCCATGATGCAGTAGCAAGAACTCAAGAGAAACAGCTCTGTGCTGATTTCCTCGACAGAACGGTCTTCTAAAAGCATGCATACCTCGACACTCGTAATTTGTACAAGCACAGTGAAAAAAGACTTGGATGCTTCTGTGTTTTCAGCAAACCACGTGGATCCAAACTTGTGGACAATTATACCAGCCAGTTTCAGTGCGGAATCTCTCTGCGTTTTCCCAACTTTACTTTGCAAGATGTTGCTTAGTCCTCTTTGGATGATAAGGCTACTTTCGAAACTTAAGCAGTCACTGTACTTGAGCAAAACAGATGTCATATACTTGCACAATTCAAACTTTTTTAAGGTTTCGTCAGTATTAAACTCTTCCGCCAAGATGGAAAGTAAATCCCCGATTTCACTAGTTGAGCAGTTATCTGACTGGAGCACGATAACCATGAGGATTGCTAAAATCTTTTCTTGATTACTTCTCTGGTACTGCTTCATCAATGCACTGATCACAGAACACTCTATTAGTTTATTTCTCGCTTCGGGGCAGCTCAAAATTGCAGTAATGATGTCTATGGCATCATTGACCAGGTCAGATGGTGCATCTGATTTCAAGACGTCTAGTATACTAGGAATAAATGAGAGCATTTGGGGATCGTCAACTAATTCCGCATTCAAACAGAAACAAGAGAGGATCGCGAATGCTAAAGTTTGGTAAGGATTGCTGCCATCATCTTCACTTTCAGTCTCGCATAACCTTTGCAAGAACTGAAAGCCAATGACGTCGAATACTTCTTTCTTCTCGTGTTCCGATAGATTCTCTGATCGCAAAAGCTTAGCGATGATCATAAGAGCAGCTAATTTCTCCGTGTCAGATTTTGCAGCGGCCCATGCCGCTTTGTATTTTTGAACAGTTTCCATTGTTTCGACCAGGTAAAAGCTTATTTGCGCACCATACCAAGAACAGTTATTTTACAATGAATTTCGTAATTTGGTAACGAAAGTAATGCAATCATCGCCCATTAAATACAGCGGCAAAAAATTTAAAAATTAGGGATGCAACACAAAATGTTTTTGTCAAATAATTAGATAATCATACAAAAATGTGAATTTGTTGTCGCGCGAACAAAAGCAAAAGGTCATGCTCATTCATAATAAACACAAAGTTTGATCACTTCACTTCATTACATATATCAAATTTTTCGCAAAATAGCAAAAATAATGAGTGAGAAATCTTTAATATCCTTTTAGAAACCTCAGATTAATTTTTGAAATTTAGAAACTCGTCGAGAATTTATTTGAATTTACGACGCGCTTGAGATCAGGTTTAAAAAAATTAAACAAATATATTAGCAACACACTAGTGTATAAGTTGTTAGTAATTGTAGCAAAAACCAGCATTACGATTGCGCACCACTGTTTAGCTCTGAAGTGTGTAAACGTTCTGAAACGTGCTGCACGTTTTGTCCGTGGAAAGTGGTCATAAATCCTTTGCTTTTCTCAGTATGTTACACAAAGTAAGTGCAGTGTTCAAATTTATGAAAATCTATTCTCACAGATGATTTAAAAACTTCCATGTGTTTTATTAATAATGCAAGTTAATTATAACATTTGCAATCATTGTAACAATTAATGTGCAAACAAACAAGTGTAACATCCGCTATTGTCAGTGGCATCTATTTTATTTTGCGCAAGAGAAATTCAAGCGAGATTACATGGGAGTGTTTCTAAAATCTTTCATATACTCTGAAAAATATTTTTTTCCTGCAAGTTTCCTTTGATATTGGATTCACATAAATATTGAGTTTAAAAAATGAATAAGCTGTAAAACTATATAATTAATTATGTCTTTCGAAAACTATTTTAGGAAATGATGGAGTTTAATGCATCATCCGATGCTTCAAGCGAAGAGCAAGAAGTGAAAGATTCTGCTGACGATGAAATTGAATCTGAGTCAGAAGCCTTGGGAAATACAGGATGGGCAGATGCTATGTCCAAAGTGCTGAACTCTACCACGAAAAGCTCAAATTTTATTTTAAGCAAAGCGAAAAAAGACTCTGATTTCAAGAGTAAAAAAGAAAAAGAGATTGAAATCGTTGACGAAAGTGGACAACCTGTGCAATTGAAGTCAGACAAAAATGAGAAAAAGACCAAGACTTATAGTGAAGCGAGAAAAAGACTTGATAAACAGAAAAAGGTAAAACATTTTACCCTGATTCCCAATGCCAAACATATTATTAATCTTAATTTGTTAAAATGCAGCCATATATATATTTTAAGATTTTATGCTAATCACATTCTTGCCAACTTTTACACATTCTCGTACTGTTTTATGAATTTACTTATGTGTTACAATTTCTCTCTGACACACTTTTTATTCAATTATTCCCTTAACATATGTGCTTTTCTTGAAACAAATCATAAAAATCTTTTTAATCCATGGAAATCTTTATGAAACCATATTTTTGTGCAATGCTATACATAAAGTGCAGACACAATAACTACAGTACCACAATGAATGAAAACTGATTGTTGAAACAATTGCAGTTATAAATAAAATAAACTTTTTAAAAGCTGCTCAATGCTGATTGATGAAACATGCAAATAATCATGATATTTTAAGGTTTACAGAGTTGCAAAAATTTAAAATTAGGTCAAAATAATGAAATAATTCATCCCAACAATCAAATCCTTATTACAAAGCCCTCAGAGGCACATTTCTTTTAAGTGTATACTGAGTTAATGGACCTTAAGTACTCTAGTGATCTTTCCTTTTCCCATATAGTTTACTGTCTTTAGTAAACACTTGAGTCACTCCCAGGATGCCCAAGCAATCTTTTCCTGCTTTCATCCTATTATTCTATTCCCTAATCCCTCTTTCCCCCTTTCACTGCATTTTTCATTTGAAGTTGTCTGTCGTGTGCTTGGCACAGATTGGCCAAATATGGCCCTTGGCCAAATATGGTCAAGGGTTGGCCAAATTGGGTTTCAAGGGCCAAATATGGCCCTTGAAACCCAAAACCAGCCCCTTTTTACAAAACATCTTATGAAAATCCTTTAAAAAATTAAGAAAGCTACTGCTACTGTACTAATCTCTTTTGAATTTTTTCTTAGCTCACATAATTTACTTAAAGCTGCAGATCTACTGTGATAATGGTATTCAACTGATAAAATATTGCATCTTCATGTGCCCTTCTGATGGAATAAATAATACCCCATGAAATCAGTGATATCACTAGAGTTCATATTACCTTGTGCTCAAGGTATCCACCATGATTTTCATCTGTATCTAAATCATATAGATTCTTTAGTTATTGTATATATGGTTAAAATTTTGGAGGGATAAAGAACTTCTTTGGTCCCTCCTGCTGTCTATCTACTTATGAGAGGGATTTTCAGTGTAACCAGACAGGAAACGAGTTTACTTCCTGTTACCCAAATGGTCCCTCATGAGACTTAATTGGAGTTACCTTAAACTAGTTGCCATTTTGGTGACATTTGGCATTTAATCTAATTGACGGTGATCAATCAACTATCATATATCAATTCAGAATTCATTCTTTGCAATTTTTATTGCTGATGTTCTGAAATGGTATTGCAAAAGACAAGTAAAGTCATGTCCAGACTACTTACAAATTTGGCAGTGGAAGCACTCTGCTGCCAAAATAGTGGCAGTGGAAACACTACTGCCACCCACATTTAGCTTGACAGAAAAAGCCTCTCATTTTCATCATATTGTAGAGGTTACATTAGTTTTTTAATTTAATTTTTTATTATAGTTTTCTGTAATTTTATAATAGTAACTGAAGACACACAGAATATTCCATGTGCCATTCCAATTCCATCGAATTGTCATTTCCTCTCTTTGTTTTTTATAACTTCATAAATTAATGGCGAATTTTGCTCCAAGATCGTTAAAAATAGCTGATATTGCTGCTTGCTGTCTACATTTTAATTCTTTTGAGTTGTAATTTTCCTATTATCATGTATTGTTAGAGAAATATATAAAATAATGGTAAGAAACCATGAACAAAGATATAAAGAGATTATATTCATAATATCGGTAGAGATTACATTACATTTCTACAGTTTGCTGTATTTTTATACATTAAATAAAGTAACTTAATTACGTAGAATGTTTTGAAAGCAATTAAAGTAATATTTCTGCCAAGTTTTATATACTTTTATATCAGTGATAAGTATACACATTAAATTTGTGTGTAAAATAAGATTTTAATGATTGTCACTACAGTGATCCAGCTTGTGACATTATCAGCTGGATCACTGTAGTGTTATGCTCCTTTCCATTCCTCATATAAGCATTTTTAGTAATTTATTGATTGCAAAAATAACATCACAAATCAGACTGATTTTTAAAACAGCTAAAATATTATGTAAGCAACATACTGTAAAGTGCAAGATAAAAATAGTATAGAGTAGCACAATAAATTCATACTCTTATTCAGAATATTCAATTACATCCATTTCTGTTACAGTTTTTTCCCTAAGTAGTCCTGAGTTACATATGATAGAATGGATGGTTATAATTAACGAAAAGTGATTGCTGGAGAGTAAGTGAATGCTCATTGAATATAGTATATTTTATACTAGTAGTTCTAAATTCTATTTCTCCTTGAGGGCACATCTTTAGGTGTGTAGTCTTCACAAACTCCGGGCACCCTAGTGATCTATTCTTTTCTCATGGGTCTTACTGCCTCTGGTAAACATGGGGATCGCGACCCGAGGATGCCCAAGCGATCTTTCTTCTCTCCATCCTTTCTTTTTACAATTACTTGACATTCTTTTGTTAGCACATCTTAGGCAGAATATGGCCCTTGCACCATAAAACCCCAAAACAACCAACCATCTAAATTTGATTCAAATTCACTACAAAAAACATGTGTGTGAAAATCGTTTACGTTTACTTGTAATTTTTGTGTCATTTTGATGGATGAACATGTTTTGATATTTTAAAATCTTTTTGCTTTAGAAAACTCAGTGGGAAGCTATGTGTAGAACAAAACCTAGTGTAATCAAGAAAGATCGAGAACGAGAATTAGCTAAGATTGCTACCAGGTACTGTTTTCTTTCTTTCTCTTTAAAGTGATCATATAACAAATTCAGTTTGTAAAATTATATATACAGCAGCTAAAAAAGTCACTGAATCGTTCTTTAAATTTATTGAATTTTTGAAATATATGCAAATTAGTACGTCAGAACCATCTATTGTGCTCAACAGCTACCGTGTCTTACATTCTTTACAGACATGTGAGTAAGTGATCAGCAGGATTGGTGAAGGTTAGGTCAGGTGTTGGGGTTTGTAGGTGTGCATTTTTAAGTGATTTCACTAGGAATAAAAATTATGGCTGAAGAATGTGCAGATTGGTTTGTTGCTCTGTGGTTATTTTTTGTTACGTGAAGGATATTCCACTCAAGATATTTCTCAGAATTAGATTCCATCACTTTTCAACATGACAGCCATTGAAGAAATGGAACATTCTGAATGAATGAAAGGTAGGGTCAGGAAAAAGATATTAATACTATCTTGGGATCTTTTTTAGGACAGTTTCACTTAGGGTTGCCACATCAATTCATCTCAAACTGGCTCTGGACAGTTTCTTCGAATGACAAATAACAATTCTCACTGTTCAGTATCCACTTAGTTTGTCTCTCAGCATGTCATGCTACGAAAAAGCTATTAACAAACTGATATTTTCTGATAACCCAAAATCGAATATCTACAACTCCAATTGAAGTGCATCATTGAATTTCGGAAAAATGTTTGATTGCATTGGTTGAACTATGAAGCTTCCCACCCAGGCAAATGCCCTCAGAGGCACATCTCCTTTAGGTGTGTATGGGCTGCATGGACTAGAGTGATCTTTTCTTTTCCCATGGGGTTTACTGTCTACCAAACTCAGGGGTCATGCTTCCAAGATACCCAAGTGATCTTTTTCTGCATTCATCTCACTACTCTGTTCTCCAATCTTTTTCTTTTCTCAACATTTTAACTTGATGTGTTTTATGCAGCTTGGCCAAATATGGCCCTTGTGCCATAAAATTCTAAAACAACCAACCATCCAGCCAAATGCTTGGAGATGCATTTTGCATTTGACTAAAAACATTAATATTGTGCATAGGAACTTTAAATTCTGTTAAGGGCTGCACTTCTGGAATTCCTTGAATTTAAGATTCGATCCTAGCCATCCCTGGCACATATCCTTTAGGTATGTATGGGCATCACAGACCCGAGGTACTCTAATGATCTTTTTTTCCTCCATGGGGTTTACTGTCTTCAGTTAACATGAGGGTCGCCTCCTTGGATACCCAAGCAATCCCACTTCTTCTCTTTCACAACATTTTTATCTTGATGTTGGTCTGTTTTGTCTTTGGTGCAGCTTGACTTGTGCCATAAGAACCAGAAACAACCAACCTACCTTGAATTTACTTAATACTCTTGGTATGTTTTTATCTCAAATCTGATTATTTATAATAGATGTAAATAATTTCTTCATCTTTTCAAATTGGTTTTAAAATTTATTTGGCAAAAAGAAAATTTGTTCAAAATTTTTTATATCAGCATGATCAGGATTTGAAATTAGTAGAAAGTCAGTCACATGGCACTAAAACACTTTCCTTGTTACCAAAATACTTTACTTGGGTGCAATTTCAAATCTTTTGGGTTTTTTCCTTGTAGGTTATCAGGTAAACATTGTAATTTTTCAATATAATTTGGGTTCACCCAGCAACTATCATCTTTTCTCCCTTTCCTAAAAAAATAATGTCTATTAAGAATTTACAGCGTCTTCCATAATTGCCAAAATGAGCACTTAAAATACACTCCTGTATTCACAAAGTAGCTAAATCATACTGATTACCATTGAATTACAAGATTGGGAGCATTAATCAGCTATATCACAATTCCCAAAATTTTAAAAACATCTCATATTTAGCTTATGTGTATAAACACATAGTTTAACTATTTTGCTCATGCGGATATGCATTTACACATAATATAACTAGGGCCTGTTACAACCACCATTGGCATTTTGGGGTCTTTTTCTTTTAAGGGCAATATTTTATTTGAATTCATTGTCTAGGGTCCCGGACCTTGGTGACTTAGTTGGACTTGGGGCTTTTTTTCAATTGTTTAGATCACTGCTTTGCAGTTGGTCAGAATTTGCATCATGCAAATAAAGATATCTAGAAAATTTAAGTGTCCAAAAACTGATTGTCAAAATAAAATCTTAAGGTGCAATCGAACTAACCAGGCATGTATTAAGAAAATAATTTTGGGGATGGCCCAGGCTTTCCCTCAGTACAATTTACTTTAACCAAACTTTGATTTATGCTAATTAGACTGGTTTCAGCATATATTCTTAATTTTTTTTTATCATAATATATTTTGGGAGGGCTATCCCAGCATCTAGGTGAATGTTCAAGAAGCTATTTCTCTTGTTCCTCTCCTTTTCAGTGCATATATGGGTTCATTTGTTTCAGCAACCCAATTGAATAGCTGTAATACTAAAAAAGCACTTTGCAGATATTTTAAACTATTTTCAAACCTGTCCACATTTTTACAAAGCTAACTTCAGCCTTAAATTGAGAATATTTTGAAGGGTGCCTGCACCTCCCTCTGAACCTGTTGAAGCCAGTCCACAACTTTTGACCACTAATTTATAATCATTGGACTCAATATATCTTGAAATCTGCTTATCCATCCTTTAAATAATTTAAGTGAAGTATGAAGAATATACCATACCAATCAACTACTAAGTAAAATCATGCTTAGCTTGGAAACATGACCAATGCCGATTTTTTGGCATCATAGCTGGAAGGAGTGGGTTGGTTAGATGTTTTTATGGTTCAAGGGCCATATTTGTCAAAGCCTAGGTGGAGTATGAGCGAAGTAATGAATGTAGTCAAACCTACTTTTTCTCTTAATTTCTTCAGTTTCCACCTTCAATGTATATTTAATGATTTGTTTAGAAACAGGAAGGCCTTGCAGGCACTCAATTTTCTTAGCTATTTTAAATTGATTTAAGGCATTTTCACAATATGATAAATGATGTTTCAATTACCTTATAATACCACTTAGAACATTGATACTGGAATTTGCTTTTCTAAAGTGTACAAATCCTGCTTTTAATATTTAATTTTGTTAAAAATTTTTGCATAAATTATGCAGTAACTCTTATTTGTGTATTGATATGTATAGGAAAACAGCATTTTAATCAAATTAGTTCCAAGAATATCTTGTCTCAGACTTTTATTCATGTCTTCAAGTACGTAATTGTGCTTAGTTGACTAAATGAGAGCTGGGCATTTTGTCAACACAATATTAAATGTTTAAAATGAGAATACAAATTCTCTAAATCTATGAATGTAATGAAGAATATAGAACAAAGCCACTATCATGTACTTTTGCATTATTTTTGTCATTAATTTGAAGACTTCATTCCAGGGGAATTGTGCATTTGTTTAATGCTGTTGAAAAACACCAGAAAGTGAACAAGGTGGCTAAAAAGGAAAAAAAAGAACATCTGAATGCTGTTAAAGGAAACTTCATGGATATTTTAAAAGAATATTCCAAAAAAGACAAAGTGGAGGTAATTCCTGATAATTATTTTGTAATTCAACTTGCATTTAGAATTGTTAATAGATGTGGGCAAAACTGTTATTTTACAATAAGTGTTATAATGTTGCTCCAACAAGGCAGATGGCCTTGAGTCCGTCAATTTTAGAAAAGGTGGGAAAGCTCATCAGGGTAAAGGGCTGCTATATGCAAAAGCATATATGACAATCACCATAGACAATTCCCCCTTGCCAATGCTTGGAACTCGCATTCATTGCACTTGAAGTATCAGTGCTAAAGACCCCAATTATTAATTTGTTTATGTTTCAACCAGTCACCTAATTTAAGGAATACTCGTTCAAAACCATGCGACTCAAATTTCAACTTGACAGAGCCATACTATAATGGTTACTGTTTATTTTCAGTTTGTTAGTCAATACCCAATTAATAGTTAGAATCATTGAATGTTTAAATTGACATCAACGGCTAATAACTGTTAATCTAATTTAAAAGAATTTGTATATTTCACTAACACTAGGACAGAAATCGCCTTTGTTTATCGTTGAATGACAATGCATATATAAAATCGACCATTGTGGGATCCATTCGCCAATTTTGCCGCTTAGTTTAAATATGCTTTCTTTGAGTTATGGAGCTGCATAATATTGCTAAAACTACACAGAAGAATCGGCATTCTTCTGATTTTAGAAAGCAGAGAATTGGAAGACAGAAAAGAAAATACGAACGAAAATAGGTTTAGTGTCAAAAAATGATGCATCACCTTTGGAAAAGCGAATAGGATGAAATTGAAGGACATTAATGTAACTAACATGACAGGTGATGCGTTTTAATAGAAATAAAAATTAACACCAGTAAAAGTAAACAAAGTGCTGTTATATATTCTTGGATAATTTTATTTCATTTAGAAGTAGGGAATGTTGAGGTTGTGTGAATATGGATACTATAATCATAAATTTATTGAAATGAAATATGAAGTGACACTTGACCATCAACAGATATAAGTAATTCAGAAAGTTAAGTGCAAGTCTGCTTTAATAATTTCAACTTTTGTTTGTATAACATTTTTACATAAATTTTAGTTTTTGACATTTGATGATGGTAACTTTTATTCTTAACAGCTTATCTGATTATAAATTCATTTTCAGAACTGTCCTGTTGTAAAGAAAGCAAAGGAAGAGGAAACCTGGAATATTCTGAAGGATGACTTCATGATGGGTGCAGAGATGAAGGACTGGGACAAAGAAAGCGAAGGCGAAACATAAAATATGGATTAAATTTTTAATTTCTGAAACAGCCTGATTTTATCATAAATTTGACACAATATGTAACAGTCAAGAATCACAAAACCAACACTAAACTGCAATGACATTACTCTATGAACAACTTCAAATTGAATTTTTAACACAGAATATACACATTTTTAATACTTGAAAACATGCCTCAATACAAAATGTCATGTGAAACTGCAGTTGAGTTTCAGAAATAAAAACAAAGAATCTCGTTGATCACCGGAAAATACTGTTAAAGAAACAATCAGTGAGAATTAAAATTTCGTTAAAAGGAGACCATTTTTTCTCTAATCCTATTAAGCTATTTTGCTATAATTTTAAGCAGAAAGTCTGAAGTAATCATAATGTACAAGATTGTTCCTCCACAACCTATAATTTTCCTCTAAACTATAAAAAGTAAATTTCACATACACACAACTATACAATATGTTGTTAAAAGTAATGTTAAGTTAGTAGAACAAGATCATTGTGATTCACTTAAGCTATTTGTGTGAACACTAGACATCATAAAATTTCTAATAAAGGGAGTATAGACTTATATAAATTCATTTTCAATAAAAAGTAGATTAGAAAACATAGACCTAAGATAAGAAACTTTTTAGTTCATCTAGTGACAAAACTGAAGCATTAAACCTTTATAGAACGCTTTCCAACAAATTTACATGTACTTATATGCACCATAATACGTATCCTCTACTCTTCAAAGCAATTATGATATCTTTCAATTTAAAAAAATAAATTTAATCTTATTCCAGAATAAGTATTCTTGTTTTATGTAACACAATGCAGAAGCATCAGTACTGTACAGAACGTATATTTCAATTTCCTTCCTAACGTATTAGTTACACAAAAATAGTAGCAATGCATACACATAATCACCATACAGTGTCCATGCAGTGTTCCTCTTTAAACCTATCCTTTGTTTAACATATTTAGGAAGCAATATTAACTTTCTTTAATCATTTAAAAATAATTTCTACATATCGAATTTCCTCAATATAAAATTTTTTGATTCAGTAAATGCTTGCACCATCTGGTTGAGTAATAGACACCTTTTCTGTTTTGTAGCTGCATATATGCTATTGACTGTGCACAATACATACTCAATGTGCATGCTTATTTAGCACAGCTTTCCGAGAACATTCGGCTTCGGAAAGGCCACACACACTGGATTTTGGTCATCGAGTCACTGCCTCGGGCTGAAACACATTAACTTCACAGGCGTGACCGAATCTGCTTCGAGTTTTAGTGTGTCACATCCCCACATGTAGAAGAAAAATCAAGAGAGCACATGAAAGCAAATGCAGATGATTCAAGATTATTCCACAATGCAAATCGACACGTCCCAGGCAGTTTTCGACTTTGTGCCATTACTGGTCAATGCTCTTGCCCAGGGTCCCTGTGCTGCCATGGAACGAGAACTGCTGGAAGTAGGGTTGTTCCAGCTCTTCTGTGATGGAATTCAAGGGTCCATGGTCTGGGGGTGTCAATTCAACGGATTCTCCAGTGAATTCTTGGTCAAAATATCGAGTGTCAGTGTCTGACGTTACTTGAGGTTTGAAAGGGGGTGTAACCTTAACAAGAGAAAAACATTTACTTCAGATTTTTCAATTTACAAAATTTCGATTATAATGGTGAAAGGGTAACTAATATCAAAATTAAATGAGACAACATTAAATCAAAACTTTGTAGCCAATGTTCAGGATTATTTTTGGTATAGCTTTGATATAAAGACTTGTGGCGTGCTTTTTATGTCGCCAAGGAAGAATTGCTTAAAAAATTAACAAAAATAATTTGAAAAACAAAGAAATACACAATTTATTATTCTTACTAGTACAGGATTAGTGTTAACTTTAATGAAAAAATGTACTTTTTCTGGAATATTGTTATAAAAGTTCATTCAAGTTAAATAATTAGTTTTAAGTCTAATGGAACAGGCTATATAATATGAATGTTATATAAGATCACATTATTTCTAGCAAACTAAAGTTATTTTGGCATGATAAAATCAAAACGATGATTTACAAAAATTAATAAAAGATTAAAATAATCGAAAGATTGCCATAATCCTAATAAAGCAGGTTTGCCTTCGCCTGCCACAATTCGCCACTAAAAGCATGTCAAAAAATGTCCAAAAGCCTATATCAAAGCTGTACCTTGTTTATATTAATCGATTACTACACATACTGTTGTAAAAAATGTTAAAGGAAATTATAAAAAAGAATTGCAGTCTTCTATTAAGGCTTTAAGTTATTTTGTTTTATTGATTTGATTTATGATTTTGTGAGTTTTTTAAGTTTTAGTCAAATCTTTCAGAATTTCATACATTGTGGCATTTTACACCACATTAAACTTCCATAGCAATGTGATTGCCATAAAGGTAGGTAAACAGTAAACAAACCCTACGAACCTCTTGGAACATAATTTTTTTATCAGAATCGAAAAGCATAATGCAACTAGCCATAAAATTTAAAAGTAAAATTTAGCGTATTGAAAACTAAACTATAAGTACTGCTTCCTCTACTCATGGATTTCATTAATATAAACATAATTAGCAATGTTTTTCATTTAAATTTGTTGGAAAACCTATTCATATGAAACTATATTTTTCAAAAAGGAGTTTAATAGTATGCTCTGGAAAAATAAGTACAGAACATAGTTGAATAAATTTATAATTCTGCAGGGGAGAATATTCAAAGTGGTTTGGTTAGTTGCATTGAATTTTATGGCACAAGGGCCATATTTGGCCAAACACAAGATGCACAAGTAATAGACAAACATGCAACGAAAGCTTACTGACTAGAAGAGAATCATACACCCAGGGAGGAATTGAACTTGCACAGCCTTCAACTCAAGTTGCTAGACTAATGGACAGAGCCATGAGAGCCTCAATTTAAAGTGAGAAAACGGGATCAAAATTAGTCTAATCATGGTTTTAGAGGCAAATTCATATCTTTGTATTTAAGCATATCATAGTTGGCAGATCTGAGTTAGTAAGCCTGACAGATTTTGGCAAGTCTTGAGAAAGGGGAGCTTAGTATAGATGACAAACCTTCTTTTCCAGAAGATCTTGCCATGGCATGGAGCGGAAAAATGGATCCATCATCACTTCTTTCGCATCTTCTTGACCTCCTCCCAATCTGAAAAGAATTAAAAACTTAATTTTCAAACATTTTATTTTATACACATTGAGAAATAAATTTAAGCTGCAGCAAGTGGATTTAAGTATAGAAACAGCTTTGAAACTACATTTAATTAACTTAAATTACAGTATTTACATTGGTCAAACAATTTAAGGCAGATTTTGAGGCTAATTTAAAGTTAAATCAAAATGGTTTCTGTCCCGCTGTTCCATTGGAGCAGTTTTTAGTTAAAAAACATATATGTTAGGTCTAAAGACCAAAAATGGTGAGATGACTAATTGCAGGAACTGGGGTTTTTTCGTCATTTCATGCACAAAACTTTACAGGTTTTTGTATAAAAGCATGGTTTTCTCATTTTCCATACTATTCATTTTACCTCAGCATGCACCAAGCCTGTTAACCCTCCAGGTGGTTGTGATGAGGTATCTCATCATTAACAAAACTAACCAGATCTTGATGGACGAGATATCTCGTCATTAGAAAAACTGACCTGATCTTGATCTCATTCAGAATTCAATCAGCATTATTGATGACAAGATATCTGGTCATTAGCAAAATTGGTCAGATGAACAAGATACATCGTCGAAACCACTTGGAATGTTAAAATGAGCAGGCTTACCTTTTCTTGGGATCTTTAACTAGTAGGCCACTGAGTAAAGATTTAGCTTCTGGAGATAGCGATTTAGGAAACTTCACTTCTTCAATGAGAATCAGCTCAAAGAGAATGTCATGGTCTCTGTTGTAAAAGGGCAAGCGGCCACACATCATCTCGTACATGACGACTCCAAGACCCCACCAGTCTACAGCACGTCCATAGTCTGTATCTTCAAGAACCTAAGCAGAAAAAAACAGGATCATATGCTTTTAGGTTTGGCTATAAAACAAGCTAATTTTCTTCATGTGTCAAGTAGTTCTAGCTCTGGTTGATGATAGTAACAGGTGTTTACCTGAGTACAGTATTGGTTTGGGTCTTATGGTTCTACGGTTGTATTTGGCCAAGCTACACAAGTGTCAGATAATAGTGAATAGAAAGGAAAGTAGAGAAAGATTGCTTGGGCATCCTGGGGTTGCGATTCCCCTGTATAAGAGGCAGTAAACCCCATGGGAAAAGAATAGATCACTTGGGTAACTCGGATTTGTGAAGCCCGTACAGAGTATTGGATAAAGAAAAATTGATTTTCAGGCACTGAATTTTTTAATGTCTGGTGTATACATGATATTTCAATTTACTTTCAAAGGATAATATAAATTAAAAAATATGACAAATTCAGTTCTAGTTTTAACACTAGAATATCTCCATGTCATTGACACTGGAGCATTTTGTCGTGTTCTCCCTTTTACAATTTTTTGACAATTTCTTTCGACATTTAATCATTTTACTTGATATAGCATACTATTTTTCTCAATTTCGAGAAATTCTATGATTAAATTAGCCTAGAACATTTGCTGGTGCCTTTTTGATACCAAGCAGATTTTTAAACAAGATTTATTTTATAGTGCTTTATTCATGATGTGGTTGGTTGTTTTCGGGTTTTATGGCGCAAGGGTCGTATTTGGCGAAGCCGTACCAAACACAAGACAGACAACATAATAAAGGAGGAAGAAAAAGTAAAAGGGTAGGTGGAGTTAAAAATGAAAGATCACTTGGAGTTGCGATGCCCATTCATGACCTGGAATCCCTTTCAAAGGCTGAAATGGTTGTCTTATTCACGTGTTCACATTTAAGTTTATACATTTTTTGCAGTTATTATTCTTATTAGAAAGTTACTCCGATGATTTTTGATCCTATTAGACACAAAAGCAATGACTTGCAGAAAGGTTCAAGTCCTGAAGAAATTGCAAATCTATTGCTAGAACTATCAGAAATGAATCTGATGGTTGGGTGCAGATATCTTATTTAGATTTGGATAAAGAAAGCAGATTACATGACAACAAATCAGAATCTGAAGAAAGAGACAGCTGTTGCTGACAATACCCATAATAATTTGGATTCATATCACTCAAAATGGCAGAGTGGAAAATATAATGGGTGACTGGTTGATTTGCTGTTATAAATAGTTTGTGTGAAAGTGACGATTCTAATTTTACCAATCAAATGTCAATGCGTCCATCAAGAGTCAATGAGTAATGAATACCAAAATTGTACATCAGTATCAGTCCAAAAAATTTATCTCAAATGCAGGAAATGTGAAATTAAAAAGTGCGATAGTCAACAAAATGCCATGTTTGGTCAAGAAAATGGTGTGAGGAAACTTATGAAAAAATTTTCATTAATACTTCAATTGAAAATAAGGTATTAATGTTAAAAATCTGTTTAAATATGGTATTGCCAGAAAAATAAAATCTTCTAAATTTTGGTGCTTTATTTTTATTCTACAAGTTTAATAATCAATTTACTATATCTTTCTGTGGCATAAATAATCGTATTCTTATGAAAATATTGTAAAACAAGCTTAAAGGTTGGTTGTCGTCAGGTTTTAAATAGTGCAAAGGCCATATTTGGCCAAGCTGTGCCAAACACAAAACAGACTACACAATCAGGGAGTAAGAATGAAATATCACTCGGGTACCTTGGAGTTGTGATGCCCGTACACACCTAAAGATATGCCCTGAGGGCCAATCTTAAAGGTAACTAAAATGAAAAATGTCAATAATGACAATTAAATATTATAAGTAATTTAAGCAATTTATTTATTGGTATTAAGAGAGCATAACATTCTGGTGTCCAAGAACAAAATATGTATTAAATGCTTCATTCCAAACAAGACAGATTGGAATTTTGTGAGAATGTACAAATAGAATTTTAAAAGTTGTCCAAATCCTAAAAATCTGGTATTCTAGATTTTGTTTTCTTTTTAAATTAAAGAAAAATAAGTCACCTCTGGAGCTAAATATTCAGGTGTTCCGCAAAATGTCTTTGTTGTGGCACCGTAACGAATATCTTCTTTGCACAATCCGAAATCGGCAATTTTGATGTGACCTTCTCTATCCAGGAGAAGATTTTCCAGCTTTGTGATAAGAAAACAAAATATCAGTTACAAAAAAGGGTATATCAGAGAAAACAACAAAAGCACATATTGCAAAATTAGTGTCTTGGCACATTTTTAAACTGATTACGACAAGCAAGAAGTTTATTAGAATTAAGCCAGACATTAGGCTAAGGAAATAGTTCCTGACTATAGAAATTATTAAATGCTTAAAAAGAATTATAAAAGGATTATTAAGAAAACAACCAAGTGTCAACTTCAGGTCTTTTATTTTTTATTATACACTTGCTCATTGAAGATAAAAACAATTTCACAGGTACACAAAGAAATATCAACTCTTAACTTTGATTAAATCAATACCCTGGTACCTACTTCAGTTTAATTTTTTAAAAAATATGGACAAAGCAATGAATTAGTAGATGTCATAGTAAAAGGGAACAAAAGAGTAAACTAATGTGTTGAATTTCAAATCCTAATACTAAGAAGAATGTACCTTAAGTTCTGGGAATTGCGATCTGGCTGATTAATGCAGGGCTAATGATGCTTGCAAGTCCTGACAGGTTTTCCTAACCATGTTAGCCAATCTCTATGATCAGCCATCAGGCTGATAGACATGTTAAACTTGGTAACAGTGAAAGGCACTGTAAATTCTCAAAAAGCCATTATTTACTTTTGTGATAAAATCCAAATTGCTTTTTTTGGAAATAAAAATTATTTACTTTAGCACAAACTATATAAGGGTTTAACATTGGAAGATAGCAAAACAAAATGCTTAAATCAAAAAAATCTCTGGTTGCCATGGAGACATCTCAACCAGATGGAGTCAGAATGCTAACTAATTTTTAGTTCTATTCCTTGGAATCAAGATGACATCAGCAGACAGGCAGGTGCAAGCATCAAGGACACTTAGGACTGGAAGCTTCAGAGTAATTTCAAAATTTTTGCCTAAATTATTTTCAGTGTCCTTTGTATTGCACGTATTTTTTTAATTGGCAGAAGCAGGCATAACATTAAACCTACATTTTTTGAAATTTATGTCAGTCATTAATCTTCTGAGAGGTTTACTTGAGTCTATCCATTTTGCACCAGGTCTTCCCACTGGTTTTGACCTCCTTCATCAATAAATGCTTTCCTAGGATCCTTTCAACTAATAGATATGATTATTTAGTTACTTTGTTGTGGAGAAAAAGCAAAATATCACACTACTCGGAAATCTAGTGACTTTAAGAGTTAAACCTTAAAACGTAATGATAATCAACAGAAATTAAACATTAGCTATGAAGCTTATTTCCATTTCTGTCAAAACACATCCAACAGGATTCCAGTAACAGTAACCCTTCACTATATCACACATTTGGCAATATCTCGCTCTTTTTACTTGTCCCCAATGAATTTAGGTTTGTGAACAGCAGAAAAGATCTCAATCTGCTGCTTTAGAACTGGAAATTCAAAGGTCACTTGTTTCAAGCAGCTATCCGAAACTGAAGTGGAAAATTTTTTTTGAGTGTCTCAAAAGTGGGCAAGAAAATGAATTCATTAAAAAAATATTTTTCATATTTAGTATCATTTTTATAAGGTTTCACTATCCATTTTGCAGCGAATGTCAGTTTTACATAACTTTAAATAAAAGCGCCTTTATTATACACTGCTGGCCATCCAAATTGCAACACCAAGAAAGACAAGAGATATCACAACAAAATTTATTTTGTAGATAACATGTTGACCAAGTATCAAATGATTAAATTTATAGACTTCTGTGAAGTGTGGTTCCTGCCAAAATCAGTAGCCAGAGTAGCCGCCATTGTTGGAGATCACCGCTGCCACACGCCTCGGCATTGATTCAAAGAGACTTTGGATGTGTTCTTGGGGTACAGCAGACCAAGCAGCTTCCACACGTTGCCAAAGTTGATCTGGTGTGGCAGCTGGGGATGTATTCTGGGTCAATCGTTGAGCAACCATGGACCACATTTTCTATCGGCGAAAGATCCGGAGAGCGAGCTGGCCAGGGAAGCAATTCAATCTGGCGATTGACGAAGAACCCTTGGACAATGCGTGCCACGTGTGGTCGCGCATTATCCTGTTGAAATATGGCTGTGGGCAAGCCCTGAAGGTAAGGAAGGACAACTGGCTCCAACACCTCGGAAATGTAGCGCTGGCTGTTTAAAGTACCGGCAATGCGTACTAGAGGAGTGCGAGAGTGATATCCAATACCGCCCCATACCATAATACCCGGTGCAGGACCAGTGTGGCTGTGCATAACGCAGCTGTTCAGCATCCTCTCTCCACGGTGTCTCCAGACTCGAATCCGACCATCGTGGTGTTGCAGACAGAAGCGTGACTCGTCAGTAAAGACAATTTCATTCCATTCTGCCGTCCACATCCTTCTTTCATCGCACCATTGGCGGCGGAAACGTCTGTGGTTCTGCGTCAAGAGTAGACGAAGCAATGGACGTCTTGCGGACAGACCACTCTGCTGTAAACGGCGTCGAATGGTACACGCAGACACTGGATGATGCGGTACAGACTGAATGTGCTGTGCTATGGTTCGTGATGTGGCTGAGCGATCCGTCACTGCCATACGCACAATATGCCTGTCATCAAGTGAAGTGGTGCACTGAGGCGGATGCGATCGAACACGTCGGTCCGTAGAACCCTCCTGCATCTAACGATCACATATCCGTATTACAGTTGTTTGGTTTCGTCCAACACGACTACCGATTTCCCTGAAAGATAATCCACAATCTCGATAGGCCACTATTCTTCCTCTGTCGAACTCGGATACTTGATCAAAAGATGATCGCTGTTTTCTACGAGGCATAATTGATCGTTTTTTTGAAAAAACCACAAGAAAAACACAATTGCCGTACTTGAAATCGTCGAAATCTCCAAGCCTTAATTAGCGCTTTGAAGTGGCGCCACAGGCGCGCGTGATGTGCGTCTGCGCTGAAATTCTAATCATTTGCATATCTCACCTCCGCTAATGCATGTTGTAAATTTCATATTATTTGCATGCTTCCTTCAGGGTGTTGCATTTACGGTAGCCAGCAGTGTATTTCTTTTGCCTTTTCATTTCTAATAAGCACGTTTATCTTGGCCCGCCTTTTATAGGTCATTTTTCTTGTTTACTAAGGGGCAAAATTGTATTTTGAAAACCATGCATTCACATAATTTTTCTCAATAACCACCATGAAATCTACAAAGTACTCCCAATATTAGGGACGTTTTTCAGAGTAATCAATTTTAAATTATATTCAAAAGTATACATTTTATATAAACCCTTATTAGTAAAACCATTACCTTTAAATCTCGGTATATAATGCCTTCAGTGTGTAGATAGTCTAATGCCAGAAGAATTTCTCCCCCATAAAACCGTGTTCTTTCTTCAGTGAATATTCTCTCACGAGAAAGATGGAAGAAAAGTTCACCTCCATTGACATATTCCATGACGAAGCAGAGTCGATCAGCAGTTTGAAAGGAATACTTCAGAGACTAAATAAATCATACCTTCTTAATATGAAGAGTTAAAATAATTCTAAACAGTTTTACATTATTAAAAAATATTGATTATTTTTATCAATAACATGTGAACTATCTTAATATACTCTATTAATATAATAATATCTCTTAATATATTAATATAATACCTAACATGCACACTATCTTAATATAATCCCAGACATATTTTCCTTTAATTGTAAATAATTTAATAAAGTTTGTATCATTTCAAAGACTAAGCATTGTTAAATGCGATTTTAAAAGTTTGGATAGAGTTCCCACTTTTCAAGGCTATTTTTTTATTTTTAAGGCTACAATTCAAACAGATCACAATAAATTAACTGTGAGTGCACAGGTGAAGAAACTTTCACAAGTGCTATGTTTGGGTCTCACCAGATCCAGTTTTAAAAACCACTTTTTTGCCTTACCCTATAAATATCAGGCAATCGATTTTTAACGACACTTGACCTCGGACAAGTATCATTGATCTTCGTTTATGAATGCAGCGTTCTTGTAAAAACTTAGGCTTTTAAGAAAATATTAAGGATTTTCAGCAAATACTAAGTGTTTTCAAGGGCCCTTAAAAATTAAAATGTAAAATCTGGCGTTCTTAAGGCTTATGGTAAACCTGTGATGGAAAGTAAGCAATGTATTTATCAATTCTAATTTGATAAAACTAATGATAATTATCAGAGCCCAGATTCTGTTGACAGAAAAGAATTTCGTTCTCAATATCCAGATTAAAGAAATAGTTCTTTAGGGTTTTTTATCTTTTTTTGGTACTTCTGATTAATAGGACATTTATAAGATTATAATGGCATTTTTGGTCATTTTTCTGTGTTATTAGCAGATTTTAGTTTTCTCCTGGGTGTAAAACAATTTTCGTTGAAACCTTTCCAAGTTGCCGTCTTTTATCTACGATTTCATTTTCATTATAATACACAAAACAAGTAATTCATCTACCATCTTTGGCACCAAAAGAATTGTGAGGATTCATTGATGGACACCTCAATTAACCCTCCTAAGGCAAACTCACCGACAGAGTCTTTAAAACACGGACATTTTAATCTCTCTGGCACCAGACGGTATGGACTTGTACCGAAAACGGACAATGAGAATTCGTTCTGGAACATCCAGGTGATTAGGTCCACCTGCCAGGTGATTAAGCCCACCTGCGCTAAGTAGCTAATCCCATTTTACGTCAGACAACCGGCTCTGGATCCACAGCGAATCAGAAACCGGGGGGGTGGAGTGCCCCCGAGGTTTCGAGGAAAACAAAAAGAGGAGAATCTGGAGTTCTTGCTGGTGTTCTCGTTCGAACGGCTTGGCTCAGCGACCCTTTGAGCGGTCGAACTCCTTAGGGAGCTAATCTATTTTTTGGAAGACGGTTCTCTCACCCCGAGAGTAAGCGTTCTTGTAGCCTGGAGTAGGCTGCCCAGCTCGAGTTCTTGCTTGGTCTCATCCGAGAAGCTCGACTCAGCGACCCTGCGAGTGGTCTAACTCCTTAGCCAGTAAATAGCTTGGAGTTGTTTTCTCACCCTGAGAAACCAAACGAATGTACTGGAGTTCCGGAAAGATACCGTTCCCGTCTTGTGCTGACCTGACGACCCCAGCGGAGCCGTTCCCTGATTGTGGAGAACCGACGACCTGCGAAGAATCCAGTGCTGACTTCTCGTCCGGCGAGGAACCTGAATCGACCCGTCATCCCGTGAAGATCTGTTGTAATCGTCACCCGACGCATATAAAATCTCACCCCGAGATAATTGAGAGACCTTTCTCCTACTCAGAGACTTTCTTATGTACCTGAGAGTTCGACAACTCTCTCTCTGTAGATTTGAATCTACCATGCTACCCAGAAAAGTTATTACAGAATGCATAATCTACCCTTCAATGCAAAACAAAACCTTTATACACTTTTTTGTTGATAGGTGAATAATGTGCACTGGAAAGAATGAAGGCTGGAGGGAGTTTTCTCTAGTTTTAACAGAAGAAAATAAAAGAACACATTTTACAGTTGGATCTTTGAGTAGTTAAGTGAAATATTTAAGATTGCCCAAACATAATTTTTTACACATTTTAATTCGTATTTTAGGTCATTTTTATAAAATTTTAGGTCAACAAAATCTACACTGGTCACAACTTTTGAATTACAACAGCGAGTATTTGAGATAAACTTTTAAAATTAAATATGGAATTAATCTAATAAACAGATTCTAAAACATTTTACTTACTATTAAGAAAGGGTGATCAGTATTTCTCAGAACTCTGTTTTCAGTTAAGGTATGAGCAACTTCATCCTATAAGAGATACATGTTACTAATACCATATAATTGATTGAACTATTGCCACATGAACATTTTATTTGCATGTAAATATTTTATTGTAGGTAAGTGGAATTGTCTCATAATCGATATCTATCTTTTGAAGTGAATTTACTATCTATTTAACAGTACTATAGTAGAATATTTTAGTTTATAAGCTGAGTTAATAACAAATACACAATTTCCATTATTTATTATGCCAAAAACTTAAATTGTCAAGTTTTGTCATTCTAAATTAAACTAGCCAAATCATTGTATTGTACCATTTACATAATGCAAAACAAGAAATTTTAGGTTAAAAATGATATTTTCTTGTAATGATTATGTAGATAGGCAATTGAATTACGTCACACTGGAGCAACACAACAGGCTACTGACAACAGTCATAGATCCATCCCAAAGGGAAAGATCCAATAATAACTCATCATTTTGAACAACGGTCAGGTGACGAGGTCAACACCTGAGCTGGTAACCCACTCTCCAAAATTCCACACCACACTAATATGAGGTCATGACAGATTTCATGTGCACCAGCTCCCACGTACACCATGGTCTTTGGTTGGACTGAGTTTCGAACTTGCAACCCTCCGGTTGCTAATCTGTTACTTTACCAACTGGGCTACCATGGCCCATGTATTGATTATGAACAAGTATTTACTATGTATAGCCATGGAATGCATAGATTAGAAAACAAAATCTTAATACTATGGATCAGGTGTCTTCATGCTGATAGAGCAAATAGCAACATTAGGATTTTGGAAGTGCAATGATCAAAGATATCTATGTACAAAGTGGTTGCTGCATCCACACAAAAATTACTTTCAAAAAGGAGTGATTTGATTAAGCATTTGCAACACATATTAAGTGGGATTCAAATGATAAGTATTTTGTACATACTAAACAAGAGCAACATCCTTTCAATAAATGCCTTGGAAATTGGAAACATGGAAATTGTTTATGTTGTCTTCCAGTGGTTCATGTGTGGTATTCCAAGTAATGAGGCGGCAGGTAAATTGGCCAATAGGGGTACACAGGTACTCCAGATTTTTCAGGGTACTTTCCATACATTGGCTTTTCGATTCATTGTGGACTATATCGTTACCACCATGCCAAAGCCACCAATTTGCAAAACCGACATTTCTACAAAAACGCATTTAAAGTTTGGATGCTTTGGAAAAATCAAGTTAGGATTCAAAGGTTGTTTTCTCGTGAAAATCGGCATTTTCCCTAAGAATCGAGATGATTCGTGGCGTTGTCATAGCATAAAACATGAAATGGTGACTCGAAAAATGTAGTTTGGTGAAAATCGAAAAAAGGCAGATTGGTGCCTTTGGCGTGGTGGTAATGATATACTGAGCATAAAAGCGCTCTTGTAGATCGAACTAGTGATAAATCTAGGAAAAGTCAATCCTTTTCCTGATTATCCAAGATATGACAGGCAAAATTCAGACTTGCCACAAACCATGGATGCAGCATATTCACTTTAACCTTGAATGTATTTTGTTTTTATTTGAGTGTATTTTTGGCTGAAAGATGTGTCTGTAATAGATCGCTGCATTGGAAATAAAAGAAACTGTTTTTTGAATACTGGGCAATTTGGAGATACCTTTATCTAACAAACATCAAATGAAAAATCTCCATGAATAACTTTTTAGTTTAAAAATAATGGATAGACTAGGATGATTTGATTATCTGATAACAAAGGGAATACTGATATTATACAGGTCCCTCAAGTTGATTCAAATTCAGTGGTCCAGCAATGATCATGTCAAATGCACGGCCAGTCTGGATTATGAGTAATACAAAATAAAAGTTGTAGAATACAAAAATTTGATAGATAAAAGTTTCAGAGAAAGTAAATCGAAGTCTAACGTTAAAGCCCCAAAGCACATAAGTATCGTGATGATTTATTGGAACAAAAAGTACTCAAAGAATCTTTTCTATGAAATAATCACAAAACAAAGAATTAGTGTTTGATAGTGATATCACAGCAAATGTTTTTTAATTCAACTAGCCAGGCTACAATGGCTAGGATCCAGTGACCTGTAATTATATTACAATATAGTAAAATTTGTAAACTTGTAAGCTGAAACCAGAAATTATGCTCAACATACCTTTTTGCATGCATAAAATACACTAAAATTTCTAAAACAAATATTTAAAAATTTCATTCATTAATGATATATCAATTTTATTTAGTTTCTGATACGTGTTTCTGGTACACACCTGAAGATATGGCCCTGAGGGCAATTTGCAAATGGAGATAATCCATTCTTCAATTTTAAATATAAACATATGATTATGCACTCTAGAGTTTGGAACATGATTGGGAGAAAGTATAAATAGTAAAAAGGTGACATAGATTTACGTGATAGTAAAATCTAAATTATTTTAATATTTATCTGTTTATACCCTGTTTGTTGCCATGCAACAATATATAAATAACTCCTATTTCTGTTCCATATATGTCAGTGAAATATATATAGACAAAAAAAGAGTAAAGTTACCTTTGCAATAATGACTTCTTTCTTTAGGACCTTGATGGCAAAGAGGAGGTTGGAACCTTTTTCTCTGCAAAGGATGACCTTGCCGAAAGTTCCCTTGCCAAGTACTTTTAGAAATTCAAAGTTGTCTAGAGTCTGAAAATAGCAGTTTGAGACATTTTAGAGCAAAAAAATTAGTGATCACTAAATCTATTTGCATAGGCTGATGCTTTAAAATTGTTGAGTGCTTTAGGACCTATGGTTCAAACCTAGTTGTTCTCGTTGCCTTTGGGAATTTGGATGCAGTGAAATTAAACTGATTTAAAGTTTGTTGACATTAAACTAAAAGAAAATGTAAAGATGGTAGAAATTTCTTAACCCTCCAAGTGGTTTTGACAAGATGTCTCATCTATCAAGATCTGTCCAATTTTGCTATTGACAAGATATCTCATAATCAGGATATTGCCAAATTTTATGATTATCAGGATATGGTTAGTTTTCTTCTAATGATCATGATTGAGTTTTCTTTTAATGACAAGATTTGGTCAGTTTTGCTAATGACAAGATACCTTGTCAAGACAACCACCAAAAAGGAGGAGGGTTAAAGTAAAGGTCCTTACTTAACAGGAACACACAGAAATTATATCAATATGTATCACTACATTTTATCTTAGATATAGGTTAAAATAATTCATCTTATTTTGACTGATCAGTTTGTTGATTGCAATCAGAAAAAAATTCAATACCATACATAAAAAAACATTTCAGATAAGTAATATTTAGGTTTGAAATGCAGAATTTTGTAACTATGCATGTCAAAGCAAAATCAACAAGTTACCTTCTCATTTGTAATTTGTAGCTAATCCTTATTAATATTATTTCCATATTAGTTTAAAATTATGTTAAACTGAACTTCCAATTTTTTTATACTGATTGCTTTGCAGATCTCCTTCACCAAAGAATGCATTGAGTATTAAATTATTTTTTGCCCTAATAAAGTTATTTCTGAAGCCCCAAAGACATAACTTTTTCCTATTATTATGTTGCAGCAGATACATTTTAGCTGAGAAATTGGCCCTCTATTATTTGCTCATGACTATTTCACTTTCAATAAGATTATTTAATATTCAAAAACTATCTTTCGTTGGTAATTCGATCTTGGTTTTGAAAATGAAACATGTATCACATATTGTAAAAATTGCATTATTTCTAGTCTGGTTTATGGATTATGTAACTGTCATGGGTTATCACTACAGCAAATTTTAGAGTAATAGATTTTATGGCCACCTTAGATTATAAGCATAAACATTCCATTTCAGATAAAATATTTCAATTTGAACCTTCCAATCATTTCTTCAAAAGCAATGTCAAAATGTTAGTGTTTTCATTGCAGCAATTTTAAATTTGGTATTATCTTAATATATAAGGGAAACTTGGCCATGATGTGCATGGATCACTTTATACTCACTGGTTCAAGTTATATTTAAATTATCTTTACTCATTGGTTCAAGTCATATTTAAATACTTTCATAAAAAATTGCTCATGCACAACAAATATTAAATCAAGATGGAGATATAAGGAAACGAGTAATGTAAGCAGCAATAATACTTACCATAAAATAGTAAAAAGCATAAGCGATAGTTATATATAAACAGGGAAAGTGTGCACAAGATGGTATAGTTAAATTATTAAGTAATCTTTTATATCTAGCAACCAGGAATAATAATTTTTTTAGTTCTATTTAGAATTATTAATTGAGATGCAGTTTTGAGCTGAGTTTAATTCAATTCTGAGTTTTTGCGAGATTATTAGATGTGTATTTTTGAATTGTGAGATTTACTAATTGACTTACATTTTATGAGTATTTTGAATTGTATTGCACTTCCAAATTTCCATGCATAATGGTTGGTATTGAGTTTTACAGCTCAAGTGCCATCTTTGGCCATGCTGTGCCAGGCACAAGACATACAATATAAAGTAATAGACACACACACAATGAAAGTTTTACTGAAACAGAAGAGAGAAATACACCCAGGGAGGAGTGTACCTGGCAAGAATTGAACCTGCACTGCCTACAACTTGAAGGTTGTTAGAGCAGTGGGTTCTATGCATGAACAATGAAGAACATCAAGGATGTTTCAAAGAGCACATTATTTATGATTACTCCGCAAATGATAATAAAAAGCACTTGAATAGCAATAAGTGGTTTTTAGAGCCCATCTTATTCTCAGCTCTCTCAATGGGCTCTTTACAAGTTACTTTATAATTAAATAAAAATTGCTAAAAGTTTTTTTACTATATCTAATTACACAAATTTAATTTACGTTTTTAAATTATCAAACATATTTTGGTCAATAAATTGAGTATTTAGGACAATCAGTCTCAAAAGTTACTGCACCTTGGTCCTCAAAATGACTTGATCTGCCACTGTCATGTTTATAATGAAGCTCAATAATAAAAACTAGATCCAAGAAAAAATTAATTCCTGCTTTCCCATTTTTTGAACAATCGACATTGATAAAAATCCAAATCTAAAAGAATTACAATTTCAAATTACAACAGTAACATACTATTTTTCTGCCCTTGAGTAAAGAGTTTCTCGCGGAAATATTCAACCGTCCCATCAGATCGTCCTGCTCCATCATTTCAACATCCTGATCAGGTTCTTGCTCTTGGAGTCGATCAGCCACATACTGGATGGCCTGCATCCACTCTTCCCTGAAAGATGTGGTTTCACATCACATCATGATACATACCTCTCAATTTTGGAAGTCTTAATATTGTTATGGGCTCATGGATTCACAAAACATAATATACATTTTAAAGCACTCCAATATATGCACAAATCCAAAATATTTTGTATTTTTACTGTTTCACATATTCATAATGGCTGATTTAGGCTGTTTTTAAAAAGTGGTCTTTTTCAGCTTATTTTGGGGGAAGGAATGGGGAACCATGAACATTAGAAGTGAAGATAGACTTTTAGAGTTGGCTGTTTTGGAGTTTTATGATGCAAGGGCCATATTTGACCAAGCTGTGCCAAACACCAAGACAATGTCTAGTAAAAAATTTCATGAATGGGAAAAAAGAGGGATAGGGAACATAGTGGAATTAAAGGAGAGAAAGATCACTTGTATCCCAAGAGTACAACTCCAGACAATAAACCCAATGGGAGAAGTGAAGGTCACTAGAGTGCCATGCGTTCGTGAAGCCCACACATACCTAAAGATGTGCCCCTGAAGATTAGACTTTTAGGGATATGGGGCAAATGAGGTTGATGTCACCCTATCCAAAACAAAATTTACTCCTTAAAATGATAAAATATCTAATTACTACGGTATTTTTACAAAAATTAGTTCCCAATATTAATTTTTGGTTGCAATTTTTATTGCATACACATAAAACTAACAAAAGGCAGATCTTTGATAATGGCTCCTGTTAATGGGTTTCACAGAAGGAAGTAAGAAAAGGCACCCTTTTCCTTGTTTTGTTTCTCAAGATATTTGTGTTAATTTTAGCAATTTGTCGATTCTCTTTACCTAACAGTAATACTAACGTGGGGATTACATGAAAAGTAATATGTATAAAGTGAGCTTCATGAAAGGGGAAGGATTGACTTTTAAGCATATTATGGAGTGTGTGAAAGCATTCATTTTACACACAGCACTGGAATCTACTTCTGTGATAAGGATAAAGATGTGCTTAAAATTCTAAAACATTTGTTCAAGAAAAAACAAAATGTTAAAATAAATATTTATGAAATGCCACCCCTGTTGCTCACCCTTAGTTAAGCCAGTGGTGAACATCAACAATGAATTATATTGCTTTCAAGCATTTATAAACAGAAAGATCTTTCCATTTCGATTACCTCTGGAACACACACCAACATATCATGCATTTCAATTTTATGTAAAAAGCAACAAATAATCCTGATCTCTTGACGTAATTGAAGTAAATGTTGGTCTTGCATGTAAAAGAACATGCATGTCATAGAGTTAATGCACAAACAAGATAACTCCATCTTTTCTTTTTTGAGCTAAGTATACTTTCACGTATAAGGTGCTGTAAGCTATTTCTGCTACGCATGTACTTGATATGTTAAGCTCACAGTAGTTATCTTGTTTTTGCAGAACATACTACACACAATTCTGTGCGAAAGTGTACTTAACTCAAAAAAGAAAAAAGTGGAGTTATCTTGTTTTTGCAGTAACACGACGAAAGAGCACATATGATCCCTTATATGCCTAAAAATATGAATACTTATTTTTCACATTTAAATTTTTAAAGTAGCACATTTACCATTAAGCTAATGCTTCATGAGTTGTACATCACTAATATCATTTAAAATTATGCTGCATTTTGATTGTAGGATTTTAAACTGACTGAGAAATTTCTTTTTACCTACACAGCAGAACCAGGATCGTTCAATGTTTGCTAGCAGACTTGTTCAAATTTCCTATGCATGGGGAGCATATCTAAATATTTGTGATTTAATTCAAGTTCAATATTAAACTTAGTGCTCTTCTAGCAAAATAAACTTTTATATCTTCAATTAAAATAATACTTTTACATTATGTACTATAGTTTAAAATGTCTATGCCACATTTAAGTCGTGTATTCTTTAATTGTGCACATTTAGTTGGACCAATTCTTTATTTCTGATTTTGAAAGAAAATTAAGCACTAATATACAATCCCATATAAAATAGGAAAACTGGTAGTTAAAATCAAGTTGACGAAATCATTGCCTACATGTCAATTTTGGAAATCTTACACAACTTTTATGAACTAACATGCATACACCATTGAACTATATGATATATACTTTTTAAAGCAGCCCAATACATACATAAATCAAATTATCCAAAAATATTTTAAATGACCTAACAATCATTGACATAAAAAACTGTAATCCTAGAATCAGGAGATTGCAAACAAAATTTCTCCTTTCAGGCATCGTTTATGAAGTGTTAAAGAAAAAATGACAAGTCAAAAAAATCTGAGCCATAATATTTTTTTATGTTTTATACAATCTTTAAATTTTCGATACAAATACCAACCTTTCCTTTTCCAATTCTACGTGAAAGGTTCGCTCAATGACTGTTGTCCACTGTAGACCACGAATAGTGAATGTATATGGCTTGGGCCTATCAGCTTTCATCAGTTGGCAATCTGTGGACAGAAGTCAAAGGAACAATGATGGTTGATATAAGAACAATACAGATAAAGAGACAATGATTTAAAGGAACTAATTAGATTGTACAAGAAAACAAATTATGTGTGTTGAACAGTTGAGATTCTTGAACTTGAACTGCAGCTTGATTGTTTATATTTCAAAAGTTTAAAAACACCTAAAGTTAGTCCTTTAGGTTAGATTTTGGTGGTGCTGGAGTTCAATTTACATTCAAGTATCTTGGATGAAAATTATTTAAATTTAATTTTACCAAATATAACATTTATGGGAAAATATTGTTCAGCATATTCAAACTGAATATGAAAAATCATGACCTGTAATAGAAATTGAAAAATCAGATTTATTTAAGTTTAATTTTAATTATTTTTATTTAAATATTTACTTTATGTATCACAACAAAATAATTGTAATAGAATAAAAACGAATAGGGTTCTCAAATCAAAATTTATGAGAATGACTACTCTACTGTAAAAAATAATTATTGCATTTCCTAACCTTTAACAGTGAAGTTATTCAGAGGGTCATCGAAACCATGCTCTGGTTTATTTTTAAATCCAATCAGAGCTCCATTGTCAAGGAGAATAAAATAGCGTGGTCGCCAGTTTTTTATGTGTTCTCCTGCAAAAATAAGATTTATAACTTGAGTAACACTATACACATATTTTTAATAGCTCACACATGTTGATGTTTAAAACACAACAAATGGCTAATCTAACACATAACAAATCTACTTAAGTTACTTAATGCAGAATTAATTAACTCAACTTATATAGTTCAAGCAGTAATCTTTTCCTAATTAAATAAGTTAATAATACAAACTTTCTATCAATACATAACTAAACATCAAAACCACAAGCTATTATTTAGGGCTAGGTTTTATGTTTTATTCTTATTGGTCTTTTTCCTGTAGTCTAAAATTACAACTGATTTTAAACACTACAACTAGCTCTGAATGTAATACTACCCTCATCAAGCACGAGGACAGACTAATGAACCAAGTAAGTTCCTCTACATGAGATTGTACAGTACTCAGTTGAGTTGACATTTGATTTAAATAGTCTCAAATGAATCTATTTGATCTTGTTCAATTATGATAGGTTAAAATACGATCAGATTCCCATAATTGGTGTTCAGTGCAGTTTCAAGTCTGTCTATGTATATTTTATTGTAATTAAAAACAAAGCTCTGATTTATGCAGATAAAACTAACTGCAGCCTCTATCTTTGATTGTTTAACACCAAAGCTATTTTGAGGGCTTGAAATCTGTGGCCCTCTTACCTGATGCATCCAAATTTCATCAAGACATGCTTCTTTAACTAAGTACTGATCTAAGTATTATCTAGATATGAATAAATATTATTACCCTAATTAGTATCGTAATATAATTAGTATATTATAGATAAGTTCTACCCTAGTATATATTTTTCTAAAAGCATACTATACTGAGTCATAATTTCTGAAAGACCGAATATGGCCAAGTTCATAATACATGAGCACATAAATTTACAATATTTATACTTGTTTTAAGCTAGCTTATATTTATTAAAAGTGTATTCTGTAAATCAATTATGTGTAAAGTCATCAATGATGCCCATTTTGAATAAGAACATAACACCAAAAGAAACTGTTTGGTACAGCTTTGATACAAAGATTTTTGTGGCAATGCTTTTTATGTTGCCTAGGAAGAATTTTTCAGCTAAAACACCATTTTAAGCTTAAAGATAGATAATTAAAAAATTAATGAAAATAATTTTAAAAATAGAAGAATCTACAACTGATTATTCTTATACTCCTAGGTAAGTATTTTTTTCTCAATAAAGATTGAGTTAAGAAAGAAAGTTAAGTCCAATGGAACCAGGCTTTTTAACATGAATGTTATAAAAGATCACATATATTCTAGCAAATTTGAGTTGCTTAGCACGGTAAAAAAAAGATAATGATTTGCAAAATTGAATGGGATATTCAAATAATTTCAAGGTTGAATGGGTTTTCAAATAATTTCGGCAGACACAAAAATCAGAGTTTTAAGTGTGAATGATTCACATAAATAATATTTGAGTGTTTCAATAAAAATACTTTAAATTAACAATGATGAAATCTAGAATAAACAAATAGATATTAATTAGCATAATGCAGCTAATCCTTATTCAACAATTGAACAAAATGAAATGGTAAAGTGATATTGTCGGCTTAGAGAGAAACTCGCGAACTGACATTTTCAGGGAAAGCATTTTTGACACTAAACTATTATTTTCATGAGAAATAAATCGTAATATTGTACTCGGCTTGAAAGAAAATATACCACTATCATAATGTTTATGATTTATATTTTTGACCTAAAAACTAATAGTTAGTCTTAAATTTGCTGTGCTGTAAAATTTAACTTTTTGTCAATTAATGATTTCTGCTCTAAGTCGAGGATATCAGTATTGAAAAATCAACTCTTCAATTTAGTAAGTGCAAATATAAATTTTTTTCATACGCATTTTTATACATAAATAAAATAAAATTTTTAATCAATATTGTTAAATCCTAGTACAGTGAGGCTTTGGGACAAGATATCAACTTTTTGTCAGCAAGTCAATACCAAATGTTAATTAATATCTAATAATAATGGCAAATCAAAAATATTATGTTAAGCACTGCAGATAAGATGCTAACTTTGCAAACTGTACTGTAACGGTATTTTAACTGCAAAATTGACATATTCCTTCTTTGCTTGTTTTGGTAAATTGCAAATTAATAGTAAGTTGGGAAGTGTAATAACGAATGTGAATTTCATGTCAAAATGTGAATTGCATTAACATTGAATATCACATACCACGTTTGAGAAGCCATCCCTCTTTGACGATAGTTGCGGGAGGCTGTGGCATCATCATCTCAGATGCCGACAAACTGTTCACCGGAGTACTCATTCTGGTGAATGGATCTCAAAAATTCACACTAAAATGCAATGACAATGAGGGTAAAGTTTCAAATAATAGAAATATTTAGAAAATAAAATAGCACAGTACTTACCAATGACAATCTACACATAAATTATTTAGAAATCCATGTTAGATAGTAACTTAACAGTATTTGATTCTCTGTTACTCTTTTTGTAACCTCAAATCAGACCCCTCAGTTAAAATCAACTGATTCAGTGGTTGGTTGGATTTTTATGGCACTAGGATCATATTTGGCCAAGTGAAAGACAAGCAACATTAAGTAATCAACTCAGTGATCAAATATGTTGTTTCAAATTGTAGAAAATTTAAACATTAAATTTCTAAAAATTATCCTATATAAATGTAAATCAAGTAATTTTATTCATTTTAGTTAGAACCAATACTTTCTTAGTAAACAGTAAAAGCCGTTGCAGCATAAAAATACATATGGAGCCCTCATAAAAATTTTTACCCTAATACTTTGTGTGTGAACATACAATCACAATACTTAGTTTTACAAGCATTCTAAAACGGGATTTAAGTAATTACCTTTTAAAGCAAACTTGTATGCAAAACATTCTACTAGCAAAATTCAAATTAGTATGAGTGGTTCCTTAATAGTTCTTAATTTGTGGGGATTAAATAACAGCTGGTCTTTATCTCATCAAAAGTGCCTTTGAAGTAAGGGATGTCACTTTTTAGGAGCAGGTTTTAAGATTTATATTTAATGTTTGAAACAGTACACGATGAAAAAATTTTCTAATGCAGATATTGCATCTTCTGGAGAAAATTGACAACTCAAAATAGATTTCAGTTCTTGATTCCCAAATGATTCTGCATAAAAATATAACAAGGAAATTGATATTTTAACTTTTATAAAGATCAGAGGCAAAGCTAGACTTTTGGGGACTTGGGGCAAATGATGTTGATGCCACACTGTTCCAAATATAATTTACGAATTTTAAATAAAGAAAATTATGATAAAATATACTAATTTGTAAAAAATCTTTTAATATTTTTGTATTCCCAATATTAATTTTTGTTGCAATTACTTATTGACAGTACATACAAACTAGTAAAAGGCTGAGCTCTGTTAATGGGTCCTCAAGACAAAGGAAGAAAAAAATGAGTTTCACATGTTTGTAAGAGTTTTAAAGCTTTGTCTCTTCCCACCTTTCTGAATAGAAATAATTGCAAGAAGTACATGAGCAGAAGAATGGAACTTTAAGCATTGCATTCTAAAAATGGAGTGCACAAAAGCAATTCATTTCAATTGAAAATGTTTATTACAAGGATAAAGTTGTACTTCAAATTATAACATTGTTTAAAAATTTTCGAAGGTAGGTAGTTAAATTAACGTCCCACTGGAGCAATGCAACGGGCTATTGGCAACGGTCCTGGTTCAATCCAGAAGGGTAGGTAGTTAATTAACGTCCCACTAGAGCAACATAACGGGCTATTGCCGACAGTCCGGGATCAATCTCTAAGGAAAGAGCCAAGGACAATGCATCTTAATTATGAATCAGTCAGGTGATGAGAACAACACCTGAGCTAGCCCCCATTCTCCAAACTTCCACACAATGCCAACGTGAGGACATTTGAAGCCAAAGCAGATTTAATATGCACAAGTTCAAGTCTACACTATGGTCTTTGGCTGGACCGAGTTTCGAAATCACAACCCTCTGGTTTCTAATACAATGCTCTTCCAACTCGGCTATCGCGGCCCTCAATATCGAAGGGAAAGATCAGCGGACAACACCTCTTAATTTTGAACTATGATCAGATGATGAAACATTTGAGAAAAACAACTTTTCTATAAATATTCCTAAGATTTGATCCCTCTAGGCACTGCTCGGGGCCTCTGCACCTGTCGCCCCTCCCTTAGCTATGCCGATAGATGATTTGTTATTTACGTACACCTGAATAAAGAGTTCAGTTAACAGTTTATGAAGGAGGACGTTATTAATGAGTTGACTCATTAGTACTCAGATAACCCACTGAGTGACAAACAAAGTTGGATTAACACTGATTTTAAATAAGCTTGAGTATGTATTTGTGATTGCTTTTATCAGATATATTTCATGGAGGACTCAATGTGTGGATCCTTCCTCTAAACACATTCGTAGTCACTCATGTCTAGATGAATGCACAAGAGATGCCAGAGCAACCCCTCTCAATATGCCCCTGCCTGCTATAACTGGAAGATCTCTGAAGAGCATGTTTAGAAAACATTTGTCCATAAATTTTACAATACCAAAAATCCCACTGAAATTTTTTTTAACTACCTAACTTTTCCAGTTTTACTCATTGCCAAAATGACAAGTAAAACTAAAGAACACAGTACCTGCCATCAAATTGCAGAATAACATTTCCATAGCCAAACAGTACAAATATTTATAATACCGATATTTGCACCCCTTCTGATAAAGCAACCTACTGTGTGAGATCGAGTCATCTTGCATATTTGGTTTATCGTATTATCTATATGTTCTGAAAATAAATATTTATCTCTATTATTCTGTAATATTTAACTAGAAACTTGATTTGTTTAAATGAGTTGGTTGGTTGATAGTTGAATCAACATCACACTGGAGCAACACAATGGGTTATTGGCAGCGGTCTGGGATCAATCCCGAAGACGAATATTTGGAAGTCTACCACGGATTATCAAATTCCAAAATAATCCCTAATTGGCAATGGTACCAGGTTCTTGAGTCTAACCAAACTGATCTACTACATAACAGATGTAAAAAGGATCACTATTATGCAATTAGGATGTTTCGTTTTGTGACTTCCACAAGAATGAAAGGCTTCAAAACCAATATATAAAATTATACAATGACACTAATTTACAAAATACACACACAAAATCTCAATAAGGAATTAAAATCAAGTAGGATAAAATGATATAATGCAGCTGACCTTGAAATATCAAGTAATGCCACTTTGAACCGAGAAGAATTATAGATACGAAATACAATACAAAAATAAATAACATTTTGCAAAATTAACAAATGTCAGTAGGGGCTGAACAACTTGAATATGTGGGAGTCAACATGAGTTGCAAATCATGAAAATCAGAAATCTTTCTGCACCCATAGCATGAGTTTACACTTTAGAATATTAAATATAAATAAGGGGAATATTAAATAAGGGGCATTTAAAAGCAAACTTTCAATCGAAATGCGATACAATATTATTTAAAACAAATGACCTAAGGACATATGTATCTTATTTTCAAATTAAGGACATCACAATGAAAATATTTTTCTTCACATTTACACGATTGTTAAATAAAAAGGTAACAAATGTGGGGGAATGAAAACAACGTAGGATATATAGGAAAACGGTATAATAGTGTAAATAATAAACGAAGTATGGTTTAAATGGTAGGAATTTAGTAATCTTAAATCTTATTTGTAAACATAAGTTTTTTCAGAAAAGCAAAAGATCAACTCACATCACAGCGATAGCGCTTAGGATACTCTCCAAATGTTAAGGGGAAGGATTGTTAAATTTCAGATGCATCAAAGTTGCATAAACACAAAACAAAAACATGTTTCGAGAGCAAACAAAATTAATACGGAGCAGACGTGAACTCAATACTTGTGTTTCAGAGCAGTACAACTTGTCTGTTTTGTTTTCTAACCTATCATATTCAATGTACTGCTTCGTGGAGATTATTTGTTTTTGATAATTCTGTTTTAACTTCTAGTTAACAAACAGAAAACAATATTTTTCCCTACGTTCCCTACTTGTATATTTTTAACTATTAAAAGTAGAAGTTTAAGTGTTGAAGACCGTTTCGAAAACAACTGATTAGCCTGAAAAGAAAATAAATACATAGTTTGCAAAGAGCTCCGCTTCTTATTTTTGTCGCTAGTTACCTGCTTGATTTTGAACTAGCTCGTGGAACGCAGCAAGGTGAAAATTGTCTAGCTTCGTGAGTGGTTGAGAAATTTCATGTTGCATCGGATGAGAATCGTTCTGGGCAATTATTTTTTCCAATCACTAGATTGCCTACCTTGAATCGCCAAAGCACAGAACCGTGGATTAAAATTTCATTTGTTATCCATAATCTTCCATATCCTTCTCTTCATTCATACTCTACCAATGGCAAATGAAATTTTTAAAAAATGGCTCTCTGATTTGGCGATTATACACTCATGTCCTGATAGCCCGTTGTGTTGCTCCAGTGTGACGTTAATTGAAAATACCAACCACTCATGTCCAAATTTATCTTTACATACCCAAAAATAATAATATTCCATGAGATATTCAATCGATGTATTCCATTTTTGCAGGGAATGTGTGAAAGACAAGCCTAATTAGCATTATCCTATCAAAAGTGATCAAAAGGTTTATGATATGCAAATCAAGGCGTTACGTCATCCGACGGTGAATCAAGCGTTTTGCGCTAAGTGATTATCTGAGTGAATTTCTGCAATACAGCTTTTAATTCCATGTGTAAGGACTCGAAACGGTTTGTTATGGCTCCGAAGTATCATTTGGAAGAATCTGTGAAGTGGCGAATTATCGGCCGTTTAGAAGCACGGCAGACAATCATGGAAGCAGCGAGGTGGGTGAATATTTCAAGACAGACAGTCTCTACGCTATGGAAACAATTTCAGAACTCTGGAACTGTTGTAAGGAGGCCTGGACAAGGTCGTAAACGAATAACAACTGCTTCTCAAGACTGCGAAGCAGTTGTTATTCGTATCTGGCGATATCTGGCAATAACTGCTCGTCGTAACAGGAAGTCGGCAGTTAAGTTCAGAGGTTGCATTCGCCACTGGAACTGTTGTATCACAACAAAATGTATACAGAAGGCTTAATGAAGAAGGCCTTTATGCCAGAAAGCCAAGGGTATCTGTTTCACTGTCTTCACAACAAAAGAGGGATCACTTTAGTTGGTGGAAAGAGCATCAGAACTAGAGTGAACACCAATGGACCCATGTTCTCTTTACTGATGAGTCGAGGTTTAGTTTAACATCTGATTCTAAACGTGTTTACATCTGGAGGGAATCAGGAACGCAAAATATTCCTTCGAACATTATGGAAGGTGACCGTTTCGGTAGTGCAGGTGTGATGGTATGGAGAGGAATAATGATCGATGGACGTACGCCCCTGCACGTTTTCTACAACGGATCTGCGACCGGCCAGAGATATCGGGATGAGGTCTTAGAACCTTATATAAGACTTTTCAGAGGTGCATATGGATCTGACTTTTTATTTATGGACGATAATGCTCATCCACATCGAGCAAATCTCTTTGACGAATTCCTTAAAAGTGAAACCATTGAGCGAATAATACCGCGGCCAGCAAAATCTCCTGATCTGAACCCGATAGAGAACATATGGAACTACCTTGGAAAAGAAGTTGCACGGAGACATCCTCCTCCTCCTAGAGATATAAATGCACTGAAGACCGCATTGCTGGAGGAGTGGAACTTAATTCCCCAAACTGTGGTTAACAACATTATTGCCCGCATTAAAACACGTTGTGATATGTGTGTACATGTCAGGGGAGATCACATTCCATATTAAATTAATAAGCCTTAATTTTTTTTCTGAATTATTCTATTTTCTCTGAACTCTCCTTGTCACATATTGCAATTTTTATTGTTTCATGCTACAGTTTTATATCATATGCAGTCCTCTTAAATTTTTTCCTTTGTATTTATGCGTTATGATGTTATGTATGATTTCAAACAAATTCATAAAATTATAGTTCACAGTTTCTGAGAAATCCCTGATTTTATGCATGTAAAGATAATTTTGGACATGAGTGTATTTGGTAAGCTAGTGGCGAGAAATCATTGCCTCGGCAATTCTCATTCGAAACAATAGGAAATTTTTCAATCACTCATGATTTTCATCTTGCTGCGTTCCACGAGCTAGTCGATTTTAAACGTCTCGCGTTTATTGGATTGGATGTTGGGGTTTCATGGCGCAAGGTTCAAAAGTCGACAAGCTGCACCAAACACCAGATAGAATATAACCCAATAAAAGTACAATATATTTAAAAATTAATAGTCCAAGGCAAAGATAAAAGGAGATTTAAAACATGAAAAAATGTGTAGATGAGAATAAAAACATTCAAGCAGATGATAAAACAATACCATCATCGTTTGCAGCATAACTAATGAATTTAATTTGCATATGCATAAAATTTTGAAAGTGAAATTTAAAAGAATTTTTCTGTGGCGGGGATAAAATAGATTTAAGAGTCATTTTGAAATTGGAAAAAATTGGATGAGATTTAAAAAACCAATTGAACGTAAAAATGTGAAAAGGTTTTTTCCAATCAAATCTCGAAGAGTCAAAATTGTACTTTTAAAAACTTTGTGACGTTGATGATTAAAGACAGGACAGTCAATTAAAATGTGATAAACAAAAAATGGAGTAAAGCATGAGTTGCAATTGGGTGAGCCTAGTAAAAGGTGACGATGGGTGAATTCTGTGTGTCCAATGTGAGGCCGGGTCAGTTTGACATCAGTCCTCCGCATTGGAGACATTGATGAATGATGGGTTTTACAGAATGCAATTTGTTGGTAACTTGCAGATTCCACGAGTCTTGCCACAAGGAGTCGACGAACTCCTTTGTGGACATCTGGATGTCACCAAGAGGAACGACTTGCTGCAATGGAACGGAAGCTGCCTTCGCACATTGTCAGCAAGCTCGTTACCCTTTATGCCCACGTGACTAGGGACCCAACAAAACAGAATATCAAAATCCTTGCTTTGCAAGGTACGCAAGATGGTAAAAATATGACCTGACAGGATGGAGAGTGATGGTATATTGCTCCAGCTGTTCTAAGACACCCATACTGTCAGTTTAAATGCAGTACTTATGGTGAGTACTAGAAGATATCTAATGAAGGGCGCAATAAACTGCCCCCGCTTCAGCAGTATAGACTAGTCAGGAAGCATGAATTCTGTAACAATAAATAATATTGGGAAAAGATATTCCGCAGCCTACATAATCTCCTCCTTTAGACCCATCCGTGAAAATTGGTAAATAGGTGTCAAACTGACAGCGGTTAATATAGTTGGAATATTGCTGCATCAGTGTCAGACTTTGGGTAAGGAGTGAAAGGGTTGATAAAATTCAGATATGGAAAGTCCCATGGTGCGAAATGAAAAATTTCATTTTGTTGGGACACAATATCACTAAGGTAAGAATAGTTTATGATGGAATAGGTCCTCTGCAAAAAAGGTTTAATGAAAAAGGAACGAGCGTCGTAAAGTCGATTCAAACTTGGCTCAAGATCATATGCTTCGATGGGATGAGAATGATTTGATCTTTTAATAATAGCTTATGGACAACTTCTTCCGTCGCAGTTCAAGTGGTAGCTGATGACATTTCTCGTAGAATCAGGGGTGCCCACAGGGGGGGATCATGGCGCAAGTTGCGCCATCAGAATTGTTTGGGGGGGGGAATTTTTTCAGGGCGTATTTTTGGGAATTTTCAGGGTGGAAATGTTTCGGGCAAAAATTATTTAATAAGAAACCTTTATATATATATATATATATATATATATATATATATATATATATATATATATATATATATATATATATACATATTTTCATAAGTAATTAGAGTATCTCTGAATTTGTTTAAAAGACTACTGTTTCCTGCTATGACAACAATTTCACTATAGGAAGTTATTCCATAATTTTTTATTGAGCAACGCTTAGTTGGCAGCGCTGATACTCTGCCCATTCATAACCATCTGAAACCTTGAGGTTTTCCGTCCGTCACCGTTACGTCATGTGGATCGCTAGTAGTCCCATATACAAGATAAAGTTACCAGTTGAAAGCAGGTAGCCGTCTAGCCGTGTACGTTTTGTGTAGTCTGTCTTGGAGAAGGAAAGGAATTTTAGTGCTGTTCGATTCCTGAAAACGTCATTGAAGATTTAGAAATACAATCCTCTTCATCAAATATGACCCAAGGCGTAGATTTTGAAAACCTTGATGAAAATTAAAGTCAGGAAGAAGTTGATGATGAAACTGAATTAGGACACGGAGAGGTAGAATCATGAAGCAATCCATCTGCTGAAAGACCTTCAGTTTCCATTTAACAAGAGGAAACTAACAACTGAAGATTCTCCTGATGATAGATTGAAAATCCCAAGAGATCCAGCATCATATGCCAACATCAAACTGTCAGCTGAGGAAATAAATAAAGCACTATATTTGGAAAATCAAGATTTGTCTTGTCACTTTTCCTTCAACAGGTGGAAGAAAATTCAGCCCATCATGGAAGAATGAAGTTTTACCAAATAAAAGTGTAAAAGTTAGAAAATGGCTGGTATATAGCCAAGAAAAAGATGCCGTATTTTGCTTGTCATGTACTGTTTCCCTCCCACACGAACAGTCAATATGGGGAACAACTGGCTATAGAGGATGGACAGAGCATAAGGGGACCGGGATATTGTGCTCCATGAAAAATCTAAAACCCACTTAGCACAAATTGCGAGGATCCAATGGATCTCTCAAAAGAGGATTGATTCACGTTTAACTGAACAATCAGATCAGTTAGTCCATCCCAATCGAAAAGTGCTGTCTGTTATCGATATTTAAGTGAAGAAATGCTTCGATTTCTTTAAAAGGATGTAGCAAAAGAAAAATTCATAGGTCTTTCCAGGCTATTGAGTAAATATAGTCCTGATGCTAGGGTATACCTTGAAAAAATTGATAAAGCTAGAACTGAAAAAGTAAAGCTGGGGTCTAATTTCTTGAGTTATCGAAACATTTATATATATATACGATGTAATTAACATAATGAGTGACATCGTTGCTTCAAAATTCATAGATAGTATAAAAACGACTAACATTTATTCTAGACTCAACTCAAGACATTAGTAAAAAAGAATGTTCAACATTAGTGGTTCGTTATATTGAACATACTGACCCCCATGGTGCCCCAAAGGAAAATGTCAAACCTGAAGAGCGGTTCATTAAGGTTTTCAATAGTGGAGATACCATAGACCAAAATCTTTTTAAAGAAATAATGAAATGCCTGAATTTACTTGGTCTTGACCCAAGTGGAATTGTTGGTCAAAGTATGGATGGGGCTGGTAATATGAGAGGAAAATTCAATGGTGTAAAAGCGCTAATCCAGAGAGAATGTCGAAAAGCGCTCTATATATGGTGTTCTTTGCACAGATTTGCGTTAATTGCGGAAAAATCTACGGACATATGCCCCAAATGAAAAATCTATTTTCTCTTTTAGAGGAATTATGTCTTCATGTCAGGTCATACAAGGCATGATCTTTTTACTACAAACTACAAGGGTCCAACCAAAATAAGGAGACTGAAAAGAGTGCAAACTACAAGATGGTCAAGCAGAAATGATGCACTGCAAACAGTTGTCACCTGCTATGACAGAATAAAGGAGACGTTGCATAGTTTGTCCATTGACAAAAAAGCTGCTAATGAATCAAAGGCACTGGCAACTGGCCTGTGGAAACAAATGACCGATTTTGAAAACATTTGCTCAATACATGTTGCCTCAGCTATTTTCAAAGTGTTGTCACCAATCACAATTGTTCTACAACCAAAAATAATTAATTATAGCAGTGTGTCAAAAATTGTTGATAAAACCAAAGCTAAACTTGTAAAAATGCGGAGTGAGTCGGAGTGGAATAAAGTGAATAATTCAATTATTGCCTTTGCTGATGTGAATAATATTTCGCAACCCCACCGTAGAAACAGAAAATGTAAGAGGTTTATGGATGAAATGGCTATCGATCAAAGTGGAAGTTTATTTTCAGTATTAGATTCACTTATTAAACAACTCAATGACAGATTCTGACAGTTCTTTCTACAATCTCACAAATGGCAGTGCTTTCACATGAAAAAATTTTGAAAATTGCAAGAGAAAAAGAAAAGCAGGGATATAAATTCTTGCCAGATTCTTCATCAGTGAAATACTTGTGTGGGTTTTACGATCTTGAAAGTGACCAAATAAAAGAGGAACTAGAAACTTTTGCAAATTTGTGTAAGGTTACTCACTCGAAAATTGACTTTTCCGACCTGCTTTTAGAGAAAGAAAAGTGTAAAAATAGGACACCAGATAGGGAATCTGATCAGGAGGTGAAGGTGGAAATGAAGTTAAAGTCTGTAAAGATGGAGAGGAGGAGGAAGATTCAGACCATGATGAGTTGTTTTTGTCTGTTGATCAGTGGGTAAAAAGAGGCTTTATTAGGCCTTACAGATGCCGGCAGTATATGTCAGCATTTCCTCAACTCACCATGCTGTATCGTATCCTTTTATTGTTACCTGTCACAATTTGCTCAGCGGAAAGGACGATGAGCCGTTTAAAGATTGTAAACAGGTTAAGAAGGAGCTTAGGGGACGATT
The DNA here is from genome assembly GCA_933210815.1 of Meta bourneti. NCBI lineage: Eukaryota > Metazoa > Arthropoda > Arachnida > Araneae > Tetragnathidae > Meta > Meta bourneti. The sequence continues at coordinate 23,530,745 of OW119931.1, forward strand.
GGTTAAGCTTATTGATACTATCATCTGAGAATGACATTCTCAAGAACATCACAAATGAAGAAATGATCGAAAAGTTTACCATATCAAGTGCAGAGAAAAAAAGCTTCTGTTAAAATCTTATAAATAGTACATAAATCCCTGTGCTTAAAGAATTTATTTTCTGGTCATACTATAAATTTTTGTCAACCTAGAGTGTTCGAATGTTCTCTTCCCTCCGCGTAAGATAGCTGTTTTGTCACTACTCTAAAACAATTTAGTTTTTACGGTTTTATGAATACTTACGCAACTCATGTAAACATTACGATAATACTCATTAGTTTTTACACATTTAGTACGTTTTTTCAATATCTTATTATTAAATTATTGATCTTCATTAATGTGTTAAATTTTTTTATATTCTATTCTTCCATTCACTCAATTTTAGAGTTTTTCTATGAATATAAAAATTATTCTTATACAAAAGGTCAAGGTAAAATACTTGTTTTATTCATATAAGTAGTATACGGGCCCGTATAGTAGGCGGAAGTGACGTCATACCACGTGACCGGAAGTGGGCAGGGCCAAGTGACGTCATACCACGTGACCGGAAGTGGGCGTGTCTGAATGACGTGACGTATTGTTTGTTTACATTTTGGACTTGGAATTTTTTTTTGTCTTCGTGCAGGCGTTGAGTTGTTTCAAGATGGCGTCGTTTCGTTGCCATGGTGATGAATCACTCGCGTAGTGCCATCTGGTGGAGATATTCGAAACCCTATTATTTTTAATTAAAAAGCAATTTCGTGGATTCGAACCGAGGACCATAGGATCCGAAGTCAAGTGCGCTATCCTTTAGGCTGTAAGAGAGTTAACTATGGGCGGTGAATTAATGTAGTGTTGGATTTTTTTTTCTCTTTTGGACTAGTATTTTTTCTTAGTATTAGGAATGGGTTATTTTTAGAAAATGGTTTGAATAATTGCATAGGGGTTTTAATAAATGCTTTTTCAAAATGACTTATGGCGCCATCTGGTGATTTTAAAAGTAATTAATCTAAGGAACGAATTGATTTCTTAATGTTTTTACTTTATTCATGACCGGTGACGTCAGTGTGTTTACGTTTGGGACTTGGATTTTTTTTCCTTCTGAGATTTCGATGTGACGTCACGATTATGTCCATCGAGCAAGTCTGAACTTGAAAAAGTCTACTCACAATTCTTTATGTTATGAGTATGGTAAATTGTTTACAGATCGTGAAGACTGGGCATACTTCCGTCGATTGGAAAACGAATTAACGTATTAAAAAAAGACGAAATTTAGAAATTTTAGGTCAAAAATATACTGTGCCTTGTCAACTTGTAGCATACGAAGACGAAGGAATAAGCTATACTTTTAGTGGGTCTTCTATTGCAGCCAAGCCTTGATCTCCTTAAGTATTGGAAATAAAGGGAGAAATGGAGCGAATAATTGGTGCAAGATTTAATTTTGAGTTGGTGAACCGTTATAAAGATGGTAAGGACTGCATAGTTGCCCATAAAAACAACGAGAAGGACTTGGAACTTTATGCACCCATAGCGTCTGTTTCATTTGGGCAGAAAAGACAATTTGTGTTTTCTAACTACAATTGTTTAAAAATTGTTCTGGAAAATGGAAGTTTGCTTGGAATGAAGTATCCAACAAACCAATTTTGGTTTCACAAGTTTCGTAAAATTCTAGCGTAAATAAGCAATAATCCACTTATGTGCCCCCGAACTGGAACACATATACTGTATTTTGGATTGTTTGTTTTTTATTACATAGTTTTATAAATTGTCTTAAAATGCAAGATCTGAAATGAAATTTTTCTATGCTATAAAGATTTATGGTTTTTTTAAGTTAGATGTTTTTACTCAAAAATTAATTATACATTAGATGCTATAAGACCTATTTTTTTAACAGAAATTTTGTTTTAATTAATATACACTTAAGTAAGAGTAAAATTTTTGAAACTTTATAAGACCCATACTATGAATACGTTTTCTTGTACATTTGAAGAAGTTTTAGTATAAAAACCATTTATCCTATAAATCTAAATTAAATGTTATTTTTTAAATTCTCTTTCCTTGCATATTATTTTTTTACTTTGAATAAATCTTCATAAATTTTAGTGATTTAATTTATATTATATAGATTTACAAACCTGTTTTTGGATGAAATATAAGGATTTTATATTTTAAAAGTTAATGTTTTTACTCAAAAATTAATTATATATTAAATACTATTACACATATTTTTAATGTTGAAGATTTTAGAAAACATTTTACAATTGAAACATATGCATTACATATTATGACAAACACTTAAATGGAGATCCATAAGGGAATATTGGAAATATTTTTAATGCTTACACCTTTCTATTTTAAATAAACTTTTGCTTGTCTTACCACATACACTGTATTTTGGATTATTTGATTTTTATTACCCATGGTCTTATAAATTTTCTTTTAAAATACAAGATCTGAAATGAAATTTTCCTTGATTTTAAGATTTATGTTTTACTCAAAAATTAATTATACATTAGATGCTATAGCACATATTTTATTACAGAATTTTTTAATATTATACACTTAAGTGAGCGTAAAATTTTTGAAACTTTACAAGACCCATATTATGAACATGTTTCCTTACACATTTGAAGTAGTGAAAAATAGTATTAAAACCCTTTATCCTGTAAAATCTAAATTAAATATTATTTTTAATTAATCTTTCCTTGCATATTATTGTTTACTTTAAATACATTTTCATTCATTTTAGTGATTTTATTTATATTATAAAGATTTACAAATTGTTTTTAACAAAATTTTCTTTGATATAAGGATTTTATATTTTAAAAGTTAGATGTTTTTTACACAAAAATTAATTATATATCAAATACTATTGCACGTATTATAACATTGAAGATTTTTAGAAAACGTTTAACAATTGAAATATATACTTTAAATATTATTACAAACATTTAAATGCAATTTGCTTTTTATTTTTAATTTTACAATTGAGACATTTTTAAAAGTTTGGTTCTTAAAGTGTGTGTTTTATGCATAGTAAAAAAATTATTATAAAAAACCTGTAAGAGTAAAAAGAATTTTATGCATTAATTTCAAACTTTACAAGACCCATACCATGTTTCCGTGCACATTTGAAGTAGTGAAATATAGAATTAAAAACCATTTGTCCTTGAAGTTCTAAATTAAAAGTTATTTTTCTTTAATGCTTTTTCAAACCACACATTTTACTAAATATGAACTTTTATTTATTTGAAAACCTTATGCACATCGTACAATTAAATTGCACAGCAAAATACCAATACTGTACGAAGCTATGAAGTATTTTACAAGATACTTTGGTACTGTTTTCTTAATTTTAAGTGTTCTACATTGCTATGTTAAATGGATAGTAAGTGGTTTTTCTGTTTTTGAAAATAATGTGTGCACATCTGTGCTGCTAAGCAAATTAACTTTTGCCCTTTTCTTGATATTTAATGCATAATCTAAATATTTACTGACACCGCTGATAGTTTTACCCATGAGTAAAATTAAATAATAACTGAAAATTTTAAGTATTAATGTGAATTTTAAAATGAACAAATATTATTAAAATAATGGATTAAATCTGAATTTTATGTATTCTTAAAACAATCTCTGCAAAAACCAGCACAGACAATTCTTAAACAGATTGAAGGAAGCCACATGGAAACAAAGTTAATGGAAGCACTTTTTATAGAAAAAAACATAGTTCATATATTTTACACAAGTAATACATTGTAGTGTAAAAAATAACTTTAGTTTTTTACATACTTGCACAGACGCATATTTCCGACAAGCCAATTATTCGATGCCGCCACCTAAACTTTTGGGCAATGCAAATTATTTTTGTGATGACCACATGATAGTTTTTGGAAATCAAGTTGATATTCGGAAGTAATACATCTAAGCGTTTCTTTTCCATATGACCACCTTTGTAAGCAACTAGGTACTGAGTGGCCCTCTTGGTCTGATCGTACAATTCTAAAAGCTTAGAGTCTAAACTTTCTAAGGGAGCACAATTTGCTATGTCATGAGACAGAAATGAAGAGTACATACGTAATTTTTAACATATCACACAGTTGTACGATCTTTGCACTAAGTTTATGCTCAGACGATAAGTTAAAACGAATACTTGAAGCTACTTGCGATTTTTTTTTTTTACAGCGATGTATGCATATTTACGTACTAAGAAACTTTCTTGAGTCTGAAATCCATCAAAATCCACAATTTCACAAATATTAAGCATTGCTATTGAAAAGCGTTAGCTGTTCTTGGAAAAATAATTGTAAACTGGAGGCCACGAAGAACTGGACTATATAACACCATACACTTACTAATCATACTAATCAGTAAAGTTAAAATTTATCTTTTGCGTTCCATAGTTACTCACAAAAGATAAGACTAAGTGAAGAATGTACATACTCAGAAAACATGGTGTTTGTGATAATGCGCGAAATAAAATTTTGTGTTATAATACAAGAAGATTTTAACGAAAGGATATACTTAAATGTGCGTTTGATTTTTTTTACTCTACCACGTTTATGCGCTGAATGCAATTCAATTCTACGACTAAACTTGAGCAAGAAAAAAAATATAACCAAATATAATTTATAAGAGAAACGCATTTTGACTTTCTTTAAAACGAGAACTTTAAAGTATACTGAATTCTCTTGATTCTGCAGTTTTATGTTTTTTCTAAAATTACATCAACGAATTGAATTATTTATTTGTGGGCACACACGTCTTTGCCCTTATTGAAAGGAAACTAGTATCTTTGACAAGTATCAGATTTTTAAAAATTGATTAAGAGAAGAACCTTTTTTCATGGAATTTAATTCAATCTGCACCATAATTTTACACTTAAGAGTAATAGAGCATAATATAGTTTTAAGGAAAATGAATAACCATTATGCAAATTTGAAGCCAAAAGTTCCAAGCATGTCTATGCGCCTATCTACGTTTAGAGATTGGCCAACGCACATACGTTGACCTTAGAGACCTAGCCGAAAACGGATTGTATTATACTGGTGTCTTAATGTCCAAAATGTAAACAAACAATACGTCACGTCATTCAGACACGCCCACTTCCGGTCACGTGGTGTGACGTCACTTGGCCCCGCCCACTTCCGGTCACGTGGTATGACGTCACTTCCGCCTACTATACGGGCCCGTATACTACTCATATAACATTCATAATCTTTCAAAACAACTGTTTTTACTATATTATAGTTATTTTCATTTGCAAAGTGTAAGTAATATCATTTTTTATACATGAAATTGCTGTTATAAATATAAACTGATCATTTTCCTAGCTGTTCTGGTTTTATTTATCTCATCCAAATTTATCTCTTAATTTTATTTATCTCTAACTGATTTACAAAACGTAGAGCTTTGTGTGGATTCAGTTGGAAATTTGAGATTTCAGTAAAGGTTATATGGTTAACTGGATTTGAGGGGGGTGGTAAAGAAATTTTTTTTTTGGGGGGGGGATTTGCGCCATTGGGCTTGGGGGGATATGCACCCCTGTGTAGAATGATGGACAGTGTCCAATTTGCGTAAATTGGTTGCATTTGCTGTATTTTATATGCAATACACCCGTAGTCAATGCGAGACAGGATGACAGCCTGATACACTCGAAATAATGATGTTCGGTCTTCTCCCCAAGATGTATTGGAGAGCACCTTTAAGATGTTAAGTGATTTTTCACACTTCTTTCTCAGGTGTAAAATGTGAGGCAGGCAAAGATTACTCCAAGGAATTTCATCTCGTTGACTACGAGAATTGGCGAGTTCCTGATATTGATTGTAGGGTCTGGATGTAAACCTCGTTTCCTACAAAAATGAACACAGCAGCTCTTGCTTGAGGACAGCGTATGATCGTTCTGGTCACACCACTTAACCAAGTTAACAGCGGTCTGAAGTAGTCGTTAAATCAAGCGTATATCCGATCCCTGGCAGGATATCTGCAAGTCATCAACATATAACGTTTCTTGAACTGATGGCTGAAGGGTATGAATAATGCTACTGAAATGAAGGATGAAACGGGTCACACTTAAAATGCTACTCTAAGGGACACCTTCAGCTTGGATGAAATGGTCAGATAAGGTTTGTCCAATGCGGACTCTAAAATTGTGTTTTTAAAAAGTTTTGAATAAAAATGGGAAGATTTCCTTTTAAACCAAATTCGAACATACGTCGGAGAATACCGTGTCGCCGCATACGGTCATATGCCTTCTCTACGTCGAAGATGGAGACGAAATGGTTCATCCCCACAAAAACATTTCAGATTTGTCTCCAGGTGTATGTTATCCAGAGTAGACCTTCCTTTCCTGAAGCCATTCTGTTACGGAGGGATGCAGTTGTTCTTCTCAATAACATATATGAGATGGGCATTGACCATACTTTCTAAGGTCTTGCACAGGCAGCTCGTCAAGGCAATTGGACGATAGCTCAGAGGGTCTTTGGGGTTCTTTCCAGGCTTCAGGATGGAAATTACCACCCTTTCGTTCCATAGAGTTGGAAATTTCTGCTCTCCAGATTCGATTAAACGGGAGAAAGATGTTTTGTAAGGAATCTGGAGGCAGGTGGCGAAGCATCTGGTAAGAGATTTCATCCGACCCTATACTGGTGTTATGAGCCCTAGATAGCGTTTTCAACACCAACATCGTGAGCTCGCAGTTATAAGGGAGGACGTGTGCGCTTTTGAAAATAATGGTGTTCTCTCAGCTCGATTCTTTGTCGCTTGAAAAACTGAACTGTAAGAATTGGAGCTGGACACGCTAGCAAAAGCCTCTCCGATGATGTTTGTGATGTCAAATGGTGTAGAATAAACAGCAGCACCGATTTCCAGTATAGGGATGGAAAAGTCCAGATACAGACCGTTGGCTGCTTTCACTTTCCTCCACAACTGCTTGCCGAAATATGTTCCATAACTTCCTTTGTTTCTTGTAAGCAGATTGGCAGACTTGGTTCCACTATGGTTTACAAAGTCTGTGGCTTAGAGGAACTCTTTGGAATGGTCATGTTGTCAGTTTCTATAATTGCATCGGTGACATTTTTAACTGCCCCATTTATATCATCTCAGTTGACCATTGCCTCCGTAATCACCGCCAATTGTGAAAATGCAACCCAATTCGCTCGATGGTACAAGTAGGTAGGTGGACGTTTTCCCACTCTAGTGAACTGACATGCGAGACGAGAAGGGGGAGTGATCACTATTGAGTAAATCACTCCCAATTGCAAAATTCATTAAAGGCATAAGAGAACAAATAGCCAAGTCTAGTGAATGGAATGTCCCTAGTAGGTTCATGAAAGTATGTCTTCTCGTCGGTATTGAATAAACAGGAGATTGATCAGAAATAAACAGTTCTATCTGTTGATTTCGACGGTTCGTACTTTCATTTCCTCACTAGATACTGCGACCATAAAAGTCACAGAGTAGTATGAAAGGGGCTCGAAGTTGTTTTACCAGCATGTTTAGTTCCTCTTGTTGGATGACATCATGCGGTAGCAGGTCACAGACGGCTGTGATAGACAGCAGACTATAACAAGGGAATGCAAATGGTTTCGCACTGCCACATCTTGCAAAGATGTGTGTAGTAAAACTACAGTGCTGGTATAATCATGTGAAATGAAAATACACACGCCTCCAGACACTGTAGTACTAGAATCAACATCTTTACGAACACGACTATACCTTCTGATTCTTGAAGAGTGGTATGGTTTCAAGAATGTCTCTTGAAGGGCCACGTATACTGGGTAGTAGGAGGATATAAGTTCTCACGTCATCTTTCTTAGACAGGTAAACGAGACAATTCCAAGAAATAAAGGAAGTTATTATTGTTTAGAAGGGGTTTGGTTTACCCTGCCCTAGAGGTTCATGATGAATCTGTATTTCCATATCTGCATCGTCCTCAGAAAAATCCAACGCATGGAGGCTTAATTCTATTTCTTCGGCTACGAGTTGAAGCATCTCAGCAAAACAACTCCTCCGGCTACGAGCCGAAGGAGATTCGATATGAACAAGTGAAACTAGTTTACTAATGATTTTTGATAACTAAACATTAAGGTAGGTATTTTAATTAATGTCACACTAGAGCAATACAAAGGGCTATTGGTGACGGCACGGGATCAATCCCAAAGGGAAAGTCCGAAGACACCATGCAATTTTAAATCATGGTCAGATGTGCTGGCACCCCTCTTCACACCATGCTAAAGTGAGGACATTTGAGGCCATAATGGATTTAACGTGCACCAATGCCTTTCGTACACGACGGTCTTTTGTTTGGATTCGAACTAGCAACCCTCCAGTTGCTAATCTGCTACTCTTCCAACCGGGCTACCACAGCCCGTAAATATTAAGGACATGCATTTCATCAATAGAAGATAATAAATTATATTGAGACTAGAATTGAAATAAATTTAATTTTAAGTGGCTTTAAACTTACAAAAAGCGATGTAGGAAATAACCTAACAATGCAGTATTCAATGTTTTGCATTCTTTATAACTCAATTTTTTTTATATAAAAGTACATTTCTAAATATTTATCATAAAGGACTCCAAAATTTAGTTTTTTTAAGTTGACAAATGTGTACTTTACCTTTATTTCAGAATAAAATGTCTTCCTGCAAGTTTATTAATTTTTTAACATAACTTGCATATGCATCAATTTTATAACAATTTAGCCTGCCTGGAATCAACTAGTAAAATTGTGAAATGCATTTCAGATGTTTCATTTTCCAGTTGTTTTTTTTTAATTGGAAATCCAACCTATTTTATAAAATAAGTTGAAAATAAAATATTTATTTTAACCACACAACTTTAAAGATCACTTCCAATATACAATACTGTTGATATTATCTTTCGCACTTGAAAGGAAGATCAAGGACACCTTGTCATTTTGAATCAAGGTCAGATGATGAGGTCAACTCCTGCCTGACACCCCACCCTCCAAACTTCCACACCAGGCCAATGTGAATGTTCAATTTGAAAATTATTCTTTAGAAAATGAAGCTCCAAACTTAAACAAGCTCTTCAGGTTTACGACTCTTCAAGCAAAAAAGACCTTTGAAGGCAATTTTTCATTTTCTAAGTTTACATTTCATATAGATCCAAATAAAACCTGAGTGCACAGGTATAAAACTTTACAAAGTACTGGTTTGGACCTCATGGACCATTTTAAAGACATCAATTTCTAGCTAATTTAGTACTCAATTTTTAAAGTTTCTCGACCTTGGACCAGTACCATTAATTTTGGTTTTTGAATGCAGGGAAAATAAGTGTCCTAGTAAAAAGGCATTTAAAAAAATTTAAGAACTTTAAGCAAATATTAGGCTTTTCACATGCTCTTAAAAAACAAAATGAAAAATTTGGAGATTTCAAGGCCTGTGCCAACCTTAAGAAAAATTACATTTGACCTTGGTTCAATAAAATTATATTTTTAGCAGTTTTCGTACTAGTGCAAAGAAAACAAAAATAACAGGTACATTACTGAAAAGGCAATTAAAAATTAAATAAAACTTTATTTACAGACAAAGTATGTTAAAATATAATTTAATATGCCTACCACATATCGCTGTCGATAATTACAAAAATGTACAAACATAACATGAAGATGATGATGATAATCACAATGATAACATAATTATAACTCAAATGATTGCATATTGTTTATAGAGCAATTCCCTGACTTTAAAGTAATCATCTGTCAAATAACCTTCAAAGTCTATATGACCAGATTCGGAATTCTGAAAATAAAAAAAGGAGTCTGAATTACACAACAAAAAATTCACAACACATTCATGAATATTTTATACTCCTGTTAGAAATATTGGAATGTTTTATTCTTTAAAACAAATAAGAAAATTTGCAATCAATTCTATCATGAGCAATTAGTTATACTTATAAACCTTTCCTGAATCTTTTTATTCATTATGGTATACCCAACAATGCCTTTTGTACACAATTTAAACGAGCAAAGAAAGAACTATTAGCAGAATCTGAAAACCAGTTTAACTCTTAGGGCAGCTAAGAAAGTTTTTGCAACTTAACTTGCTTGAATTAGTATACAACAGGTATTTACGTCACGTTCATGAGTGTTACCATTACTTGCTTGATAAAAGAACAAGTTTCAAAAAGACGCATTAAGTTTTGAGAAAACACAATACACATTTAAATTAATTGAAATCATCTAAGCTAATAAATTTGGGACAATTTTACATTAATTCACCTGTTAAGATTTTTGGATATACGAGCTGGCATACGAAATTAACCCTCCAAGTGGCGCGCCTGAGAGCAGTTCAGAAGGGTTTCTGTGTAGTGGGCACCAGATACTAAATATTTTGAGGAATAAGATGTCCTGGGGTCAGGGTGACATATCTGAATATTTAGGGTCTGCCGCTCGCCCTGTGGCAATTTTTCTCCATATTCAAACTGATTTTTCTGAGCTGAGTTCGGACATGCCGCTTGGAGGGTTAAGAGATGTTTTAGAAAATTTAATTATTCAGAGACAATTTTTTTACTTAGTTCTCACTCCTTCACATTATACCAAAAACACCTGATAAATAAGAATTCAGACCCACAAAGGCTTACTTGCAAATTTCAACAGTACTTATCAAATTGATAGATATATTAGATAGACTATTAGATATTGAAATATTTATATGCAGGGTTTTCTGTTGAATTACTTAAGGCAGGGATGCAGACCACAGGCACAGTTGATTTGCTGGCGACCAGCCTAACCAAGTTATTTCAACATGTCACACGATTTAGGTTAAAACTAGGGTTTCTGATTTAGAAAAAGTAAAACTGTTGCTAGATTTATTTAGCAACTCTTCCCATTTTGTCTGAAAATGCACCAGAATCAGTACAGTTTGAACTCATGACATGCAAAACAGTGAGTACTAAATTTAATGAAGCAATAAATTTAATGAAGACAATTTATTAAACTTCTATTGTGATGGGATCAAAACAATTGTAAATCGTTGCTAGATAATGCATTAAAATGTGCAAGCCTCTTTGGGTCAACATATCTGTAAACTTTTTCAGTCATGAATATAAACAAATAAAAAAATAGCAATCATTTGATTAATGAAAATTTAGAATCAATTTTGCACTTGGCTACAGCAAAAATCGAGCTAAATATAAAAACAATTGTCAAATTAATGCAATGTCATGCTTCAAATTAAATTCTAACAAATATGATTAAAATAAATAATATATGATGGATTATTTTCATTTTTTTGGCAGTGTGCCCATAAGTCCACGAATCTATGTGTGGCCCTTGGTTCTAACAAGTCTGTGTATCCCTGACATAAGGAAATAGTTTTTAGTGTTGGGAGTTGTTTTAGTGATAAAATGCTCCAGCCAAACTACTTGAAAATTGAATTCTCTCAATCATTCATATTTAAAACAGAAACCTTAGCATAAAATTTGGGTAGTGGAGTCTGTTTTAGAGCAAAGACTGTCTATAACATAAATGCAAAAAATATGCCAATATTTATTTTCTAAGAATTAGCTTAAGATATTTTTTAATCAAATGAGGATTGAACTATTAATTACTTTAACTATTGACGAGCAGATATGAAAGGTTAAACTTCTAAGTGGTATTGACGAGATACATCGTCATCAAGATATTGCAGACTTTTTGTGATGACAAGATCTGGTGAGTTTTTGCGAATGACGAGATGTCCATCAAGATCTAGCCAGTTTTGCCAATGACAAGATATCTTATCGAGACAACCACCAGGAGGGTTAAGAATGACAATACATGAATACTGGAAATAGAATATTGGAAAGCAATGCTTACTTTCCGTAATGCAACTACATCATTACAATATAGAACTCCTCCGTTAAATTCAGCATTGATGCCGTTTCTCATGAGAACTTGTTTGAAATCTGACAGCAGCACTTCATTAATAAATATTGTAGGATGTCCAGAAATCTGAAAAATCAAGAGAAAAAATTTATTATTTTATCCTAGGATATAGGTTAATGAAAAGAAAAAATACAAAAATATGAGCCATTAAATACTACAGCAAATTTTTTTGCTGAAGAAATATAAAACTTCAGTGGGGTTAATTTTCCCAGTGCATCCAAACAAGTTATACAAGCTATTTCAAGTGCAAGCAAAATTACTCTTGAATTCCGAATTATAAGTTGGTTGTTTTGGCGTTTTATGGCACAAGGACCATATTTGGTAAAGCTGCACCAAACACAAGACAACATCAAGTGAAAAACGTCATGAAAAGGAAAAAAGAGGCATTGGGGAACAGAGTAGAGGGATGACAGCAGATAAAGATCGCTTGGGTATCCAGGGAGCACAATCCCAGTCTTTACTTAAGACAGTAAACCCCATGTGAAAAAGAAAAGATAACTTAAGTACCTCAAGTCCTTGAGGGCTCAAAATTATACGACATTCACTCAAAAGTTTTCAATTAGTGAGTTTTTTTTATTTTCTATACATTTTTTAGAAGGCTTGCCTGGTTTGTTGCATTATTACTATTTTTAGAACACAAAGGAACGAGGTCTGTGAAAAGATAATTTCAACACTAATAAATATTTGTTACAAGTAGTTAAGGCACAGATAAAAACCATAATTCCATTCATTGGGATCAGCTTACACTGCCAGGCTTGAAAAAATCTGTACAAGAGATTGCCCAAACACCAAATGTACACTTTTCAACTGCTCCAAGGCACTTGGCAACAATAGAAAAAGTAAGGAAGTACGATAAGTAGGTGCCCCACAAACTCACTGATGAAAACAAAGCACAGCATTTGGAAGTGAGCCCTTCTCTCTTAAGTAAAGAAAGGTTCCTGTAACGAATTGTGACTGCTGATGAGAAGGAGATATTCTATGACAATCGTACATTTTCGTCACAGTGGTTGGGAGTGAAAGAAGCTCCAGGAAGGACCCAAAAGGCACCTTTGCATCCAAAGATGTTGTTTACTGTACGGTGGTCTTGTGCTAGTGTTGTTCACTACTCATTACTTCCATGAAGGCTCAATATTGTAGATATGTGGCAAATGTATGACAAATTGCGCACCAGCACTTGTGAATAGACATGGAGTACTACTGCTTCATGATAATGCCCAACCACATACGGCAAATCAACAATTTGGGATACGAAATTGTGCCTCATCCTTCATACTCTCCTGACATTTTCCAACAGAATACCATTTTCCCTGCACTTAAGCCATTTTTTGTCCAAGAAATGCTTTGCCAACGGTGCATCAACTTATCGGGCAGTGGACTTCACTTCCAGAGACACTGATTTTTACGAACATGGTATAAATGACCTTGCCACATGTTGGCAACAATGCATTGATGCTGAGGAGATTACTTTGTTTAAACAAGTATTCTTTTATTCTCCTTTTTAACAATCATCCTTAAAATCGGCCATTTCATTGTAACAAACCAATAGATGCTCAGAATAAAATTGTAGTAACATGACAAGTGTGCTTTGTCATGCATTTTTAAAAATTAGAAATAAGAATTTCAAGCAGAAGTAAATAAAATGCTGCTATATATTTTTTGGACAATTTAATATTATTTAGAGGTATGAAATCCTTTTATGCGAATTTGGATGCTATATTCATTATGGATGGATTGAAATAAGATATGAAATGCGAGAAATTACACTTTGCCATCAACAGATAAGCATTTGTTTAGAGCAGGTGTTATGTGCAGGTCTGCTAGTATAAGTTATAAAATGGAAGAATTTCACTCAATTATTCTGATTACATGTGTGCAAATTCTAAAGCAGATACAAGCTAGATGAATCAATGAAAGAGTTGGTAACAGAAATGGTATTTCATACAAAATTAGCAGTTTCGACAAGGGGTTTTATGAAAAATGCTTGTTTAAACAAACGTACTGTCACACTGTTTGCCATATCATGTAGGATATTTATTAAAAATTAATTTTATACAGGGTATCTGAAAACACATGCATTCCTTAGACTTCACAATATAGGTTTTAAATATATCTTACTTCATTTGCTGGTAATGGTTGCAAAACAGGTATTCTATCATCTTCAGTTTCATCTGAAAATGAATAATTGATCAATGCTCAATGTACTTAAACCTGTATGAATATATTCACAATTACTATTGTAAATGTTTTGTTGCTAAAGATATTTTTAGTGTAAGATATATATTATAAAGTATTTAACATAAAATTATGCATTAGCTTATAAATTTATAAAGAACATCATGAAGAATAAATTCTAATACCTTTGGTTTCTTCCATATCATCCTCATTCTTTTCAGAGTCTTTGGCTACAATTTTGTCTGTATCTTCTTCCATGATTATTTCTCCATCCACCCAAGCCAGCTCGACATCATTTGACTTGACAAAATCCAATGAACTGACTAATGAATCCTTCAGTTTCACCTTGAAGAAATTTTAATAGTTGAAGTACTTATCTATAGACAATGACTACTTCCAGACTTAAGCAATTTCCCATTTTTATGGCCACTTCAAAGAAATGTGCACATCTTTCATAAAATGTTACATCGCCAAACGAGGCAATAAGATGCCAAATCTGCCAACCAAGTCAATATCTCACAGAATAGTCATGACTACTAATTGACAAGTTGGTCACACCTTTTGAAGCTCCTCTCAATGCTCGGTCTACTTATATTTCACATCTATGGTTGTACCAAGCTTTCACATACCAATAAATTTGTCTAATTCAAAATTGCTACTTCTATCAAAAGCTTTCCACTCTAATTTGCACATGACAGAATTAAGCTATTTACTTTCAATTCCTAAACACAAGAATCAATAATTACCTGATAAATATGACTTTCAGTGGTGGCATCCACCATCTCCAAAACATGAGGCGTGAATACTTTGCCCTGAACAGCACCAGAAGTGCAATATGTAGACAGTGCCTCTGTGGCTTCCGTAGGACCTCTCACAATGATAAGCCTACGAGGTTTGATCATGCTCAGAATTTTCCTAATGGACTCGCTGTCAGAGCGTCCCTCAAAGTCTATGAATTGCAGGGAGGCATTGATGTCCAAGGTTTGCATAAAAGATATGCATTTTGTGGGGACCTCTGTAATATCTGTAGCAAAAAAAATATTTTATAGAAAATTGTATATGGCATAAAAATAATGGAACAAGTTTCGTCACTTTTATATCATAACAAGCGGGTTACTATTAACTAGAACCTTCTCAGTTTCAAATAAAACTATCCACAAATTATTTTATCAACTACTTGGTTTGTTATTTGTTCTAATTTGGTTTGTTGTTTAGGTTATTGTCAACAGCAGGTCGACAGCAGAATGAATACACCATATTTTGAAGGAGGGTAGTTGAATTAACGTTGCACTGAAGCAACACAACGGGCTGTTAGCGATGGTCCTGGATCAATCCTGAAGGGAAAGATCTGAGAATACCTCATAATTTCAAACCACGGTCAGATGAAGGGGACACCATCTGAGCTAGCACCCCAATCTCCAAACTTCCCCATCACAGCAATGGCCTTTTGGTGAAGGTCTGGGATCAATCCTGAAGGTAAAGGACACCTCATCATTTTGAAAGATTAGATCAAACGGTTAACACTAGAGATGGCATCCCACTCGCGAAACTTCCACACCATACCAGTGTGAGGACATTTGAGGCAACAGCAGATTCAATGTGCACCAGCCCCCACATACACGACTGTCTTTGGTAGGATCGAGTTTTCAACTTGCAACTCTCCAGTTGCTAATCTGCTACTCTTCCGACCGGGATTAATTTCAAAGGTGAAACAAGCACATAGCAAATAAAGAAAACTTAAGTTAAATTGGCAACTTGTGTAATTTCTACTATTTAAAAGATCCATAAGACAAACTTCAATTAATGTGAACAAATCCCAGCTGGGAGTAACAAAATAATGAAACACTATACCTTGAACAGAATCATCATTTTCCATTTTGTTCTCTTTGTTTTCTTCCTCCAAATTTGAAGGCTCTAAAATCATATAATCATCCAGTCTAGAAAAGGAAAATTAGATAGAATTAAATACATAAAAATTTGCTAGCAGACAAAATGTATTTAATCTTATTCATTATTTCATTGTCATCCAATTCTAGGAAAAGCAACTGAACAGGAATTGTACAAATGAATCATTTGAGACTAAATCTATGCACATTTCTTCTAAGTAGCTTAGCTAATAGTGCATTATAGCTAGGTTTTATAACTTAATTTATCTGGCAATTACTTTTGAAATCATTAAATCATGGGATAAAATATGGTCATTTCTATATGCAAATCCTGGCAGTAATTTCTTCCTGGCTTCAATCTATGGATGTAACCTTTATGAGAGGTTCTAAACAGCCCATATATAGGTATAAGCTGGAAACAGTTTATGCCCTTAACCAAAAGTTTTTAAACACAATTGCAAGGTAGGTTGGTTTGGTTTTTAGGGCAATATTTGGCAAGGCTGTGCCAAACACAAGGCAGACAACGTCAAGACACATTCAAGGGTTGGAGTTGGGTTTATGGCCTATTTGACCATGCAGTGCCAAACACTGGACAACTATGCAGTGCCAGACACTGGACAGACAATTTTAAGTAATCGACATGCACACACAAATAAAGTTTTACTGACACAGAAGAGTGAAATACACCCACAGAGGAATAGAATCTACACAGCCTATAACTCTCAGGTTGCTAGTGCAGTGGACATACTCACTGAGCCAGGATGGCCCCTATACATGCGAGGAAAGTTTTACTGATACAATAGAGAAATACACTCAAAGACAATTGTAAGAGGTTCCTAGCACAATGCAAATATGTGCATCCAAATAACATTTTGTGCCAGTACACATAAGAGGTTACAAGTTACATTATTAGATTTGACTAAGGAAATAGCTAAAATTACAAGGGAATGGCAAAACATTAAATAAACAAAGCTAAGCAAACTCAGAAGCATACACAGTGCACTATTTTTAGACTTACTTTATTATTTCCCCATAGTCGTCCCATTTTATTTTATCTTCTTTTACAGGAAACATGGGATAAGATTTCCTGGCTTGCTTGAAGAAACCACCTCCCCTTGGTTTACCCTAAAAACACATACAATATTTTTTAATCAGCTATGAAGAACTGCAAATGAATGAGGTGAATAGTTCATTCATAAATGCAGCATTTATTGAACATAACAGATGAACCAAAATAAAGCTAAAATGGTAATACATTATTTATTTTTGACAATTGAAGACATTAAAACAATGCAACAAATTTTCATCACTATATCTATCTGTACATTGGTAGAAAAAGGACCAATGCCCTTTTGCAAGTTTTTGGTAACACCTGATTTAGGTAGATGAATTACATTGCACTGAAGCAACAAATGGCCTTTTGGTGAAGGTCTGGGATCAATCCTGAAGGTAAAGATCCCAGGACATCTCATCATTTTGAACGATCAGGTGACCTGAGCTGGCACCCCGCTTGCGAAACTTGCATACCACGCCAGTGTGAGGACATTTGAGGCCACGGCAGATTCAACGAGCACCAGCCCCCATACACGACTGTCTTTGGTCAGATTGAATTTTGAACTCGCAATCTTCCTGTTGCTAATTCGCGACTCTTCCAACTAGGCTACCACAGCCACTGCTAATTAATTTTTACTATTTTTTATTTTTAATACACCATACAAAAAATACTTTCATAATGTATTGAAAGGAGGAAATTGGCACTTTTTCTTTCTATAGCTTTTATTACCTTGAAATGATAAGGTGGACATAACTCAAACCAAAAGAAATTGGACAATGGCACTTTTTGCTAAGGTACTGGTATAATTTGGCACTCTTATTTCAAGCAATAACAGGGTTCATATCAGTTTATCAATATGAAAATGAAATATTATTCTTAATGATCATTAGAATTCCCCACTTAAAAATGTTGATTGTAAGGTTTTTCATTTTTGTACTTTAATCACCTTCCAATATGGTAGATGTAATTTTATCTGACCATTAAATTATTACAAAAATCCAATTCTAAAGAATTGTAATTGAAATATCTAATACTTTGTGGTTTTCATGTACCTTAATTTAGAGATTTAATGCTTTGTGATAAATAACATTTTTACAGTATGTTCTACTTCATCTTTAATATACTGGATGGTTGGGTTTTTATGGCATAAGGGGCCAAGCTGTGCCAAACACAAAACAGATAATCTCAAGTAATGGACATACATATACAATTAAAGTTTTGCTAACACAAAAAAGGAGAAATACATATAGGGAGGACTGATTGATTTAATTTTTATGGCGCAAGGGCTAGATATGGCCAAGCTGAGCCAAACTATCGGTAATTAAATTAATTTTCATCATGCACCCAGGGAGTTTTATGTTTTCAGAACATTGTATTACCTCCACTTTCATCATGAGATCGTGGCGAGCATTTCCACCTCTATCCACTTCCATTTCATCTTCACTCTCTTCACTGGAATCAGAACCTCCAAAATCTCTGCAATAAAATTATTTTTAAGTACTATTCTCAGCAAAGAAAGAAAATAATTCCTTTTGGTTCTCATGTTTTGGTCAAGTTTTACTTGGATCAGTTTGATTGCAGGCATCAGTTACTTACAGGCCATGCATTTTTTTCAACAATTTACAAAAACATGCCAAATCTCAAGATATATTTTGTTAAGGTATATGATCATGAGCCCTGCAATTTTAGGTTTTAAAATCTCACATTAGGTTTTGAAACTTATGCTTTAAGCTTTTATAGATTTTGAAAACACTGTGTTTTAGGTTTCATGGGTTTTATTAAAATATATCACTTTAAATTATTAGGCAAGGCCAATAGAAATTTTTCATGATACTTGGCAGAAGTACCAATCACTGGAATAGTGAACTTAATACAGTAGTATATGAAACAAAGTAATAGCTGCTCAAACATGGATTTAGCCTTCTTATAAAAAATGACTGTAGAGTGACAAACAACTATCCACGGTTACAGCAAATTGATTATTAACAGAATAAATTTGAACACGTTCTCTTTGCAAAGCAAGAGGAACGGACGTATCAATTAAGGAGTACTTAACTGTTAACAGTCTGCTTAACTCCACATCATAATAAAAGCACCAAATGCAAGAAAATATGAAGTAAAAATGTCATGAAAGAGAAAAAAGAGGGATTGAGAACCAGAGTAGTGGGATGAAAGCAGAAAAAGATTCTTTAGATGTCCAGGGAGCATGATACCATGTTTACTAAAGACAGCAAACCCTATGGGTTGGTTACTTTGGGGGTTTTATTGCACAAGGGCCATATATGGTCAAGCAGTACCAAACACAAGACAACATCAACTGTGAAAAGAAAGGAAGGAGAGGAGAAAGATCGTTTGGGCATCCTGGGGCCGCATCGAAATTTTTATTGAACCTATAAAATAACTGGAATGCAGTTGATGAAGGTTGTAAGTTGTTTCACATAAATGTTGTTGGGCCTCTTGATATAAGAAATGATTGATGCTATTAAGAAATGTCAGGGCTCGATTTTCATTTATCTCATGGCAATGATTTAGGGAGAAAAAATTGGCTTTTCTGGCATTTTAGGAAAACGGAGCTCCAATAGTTGGCAAGGTTGAAAATAGCAGTGAATAAATTATTATAAATATTGAAAGACAATTTTTTCAGCATAAAATATAATTATTTGAACAGAACATAAAAGCAAAGACAATTTTAAACTCACATTTCTTTTACGGTACGATGCTTGGCGGCTTCCGACTCTTTCTCTCTTTCCTTCTTCAAATGTTCCTCCAGTTCAGCTCCTTCTAAGCGAACCCGTCTGCGAATCTATAAAGTCCCGAACAATTTGAAACAAAACTGAAGTACAATAAAAATTTAAAATATTGTCTGAGTTCAACTAATTTCATGAAAATTTTGTGATTTGTGACCAGTAGCCAATCAGAGTAGACTTGGGATAAGTTTCTCTCCTTACCACTCTAAGTTTTCGTTACACATATTAATCCTTTACCCCAGTGTGTTTGTTGCTTCTGTGATGATTTTGATTTACGAGGACAATGTTTGGCTTTTCGTACAAGATGTTCTTGCCCTAGATTGAAATTAGATCTTATCTGTAACTCCTGTTTGAGAATTGCTGATGAACAATTAGACGAACTATTTAAGAGATGGGGAGGAAAACGTATCCCAATGAAAATAACTAGTTTAGCTTTATACAGCAAAGGGTGGCGGCAATGTCGATAGAGGCATTTATTTGTTTTTCATTTGAAAGATTCAAAATTGATTTTAAAAGCAAATCTTTTTCAACCGAGGAAACATTGAAGATAAACTTAT
Source organism: Meta bourneti (assembly GCA_933210815.1). NCBI lineage: Eukaryota > Metazoa > Arthropoda > Arachnida > Araneae > Tetragnathidae > Meta > Meta bourneti. The sequence continues at coordinate 23,551,072 of OW119931.1, forward strand.
AATTTATTAATATTTAATCAGATAATGAAGAATTTGATAATATATATTTAAAATTACAAATTCTTAAGGATGCAAACAAAAATTTAGGTTATGAATTGATAGAAGAAACGTATTTGTAAAGGAAACGAAACTCACCTTCAGTTCAACAGCTCTTTGTTCAGGGGACTCTATGAGTGAACGAGCCAGGGTGCCGGGCAAGCTTCTGGATGTTAGAATGATGCTGTTTCTGGAATTCCCGCACCACTGAATGAACAGTTCCCTGGAGAATCCACATTCCATTCCAGGCATGCTAGCTAACACCACCTTTCAAAAAGAAATAGAAGTTATTCAAGCATGCTGGGGTTGGGGACAGTCACCATTACAAAAATTATGAATATGAACATACGTGCTTTCAAATTCAGTGTTTTCAGTTTTTTTAGACAAAGAATTTAATATTTCATTTTGATATGAAGTAACAAAATGAAATTGCAAACTCACTTTTGGTTCAGGGACCTTATTAAGTTCTGTGAGGCTGTGACACAACTGAAGATGCTTGAATTGAAATGGATTGCCTTTTGAACCACCTTCAAAGGACCGGAGAAGTTTGTCACTCATCCATTCAACCTAGAAGGAAAAGATGAAACATATCCTTCTTTGTTATGACAGCTATTGCTATGAAATATACAATGTTATGGAACAAAATTGAGATAAATAAAAATTACTAGGACAACTGTTGTCTCAATTCAGTTAAATTGAAAGATACTAATTGTACGAAGTGCACTTTTCTCTATTTTAACTGTACTCCATCTCAGTTCATGATTACTGAGTTTACCTTTATGTGCCATAAAACCCTACCCAACTATAAAGTTAGGCAGGGATTTATGGCACAATCCAACAATGAATTAGCCAAGCCATATATATATGAAGCAATACCTAAAATTAGCCCCCTAAATACAATTCTCATCACAGATAGTTCCTTAACATTCCCCTTTTCACCCGCTAATCTTTTGCCTCACCACTAGCCATGTGGTCAACATATCTTGTCACCTACTTTCACTTTGAACTCCAGCCATCTCTACTAAGCTTGACTTTAGACAGACAAGCTCACTCGTTTGTCGCCGGTGCAAGATCAACTAGCAACTTCATAAAGAAACCAACTTTCTGCCAATAAACTTTCTTCATAGATCCCCTGATCCAATAATCTTCCTCTTAATCCTTATCCCACTAGCAGCTTCATTTATAACTATTCATTCTTTCACAAGCTCCTTATAAGGTTGTCAGAGCTGTCCTAAACACCCCACACTCTATAACGAACCACTCCAAGCATTGACTGTTGTCTATTGAAGTATTAAATAAACTATTTTTATGGAATTTTCCACCTCTCCATTTGTGGAACCAGCATTACACTCAGTCCCGATGGATTACTCTCCGATTGCCTAACACCACTACAGGCAATTGTGATCTGTTATGGCAATATCAGTTGGTTCCTGCCAATTGTATCGTTTTTGTACATAACACTCTAATCTGAAACAAGCTCTACTTACTGGAACCTTTCATTGAAATTGCAAAGAGTTCTTGCATCAGCTTTAGTACAGTTGGTTAGTTGTTTTGGGGTTTCATGATGCAAGGGCCATATTTGGCCAAGTCTCACCAAACACAAGACTGACAACTTCAAACAAAAATATTGTGAAAGGGAAAAAAAGAGATTGAAGAATAAGATAATGGGATGAAAGCAGAAAGATTGCTTGGGTATCCCCGGAGTGTGACACCTATGTTTACTACAGACCCCATGGGTAAAGAAAAGATAGCTAGAGTACCTTGGGTCCGTGAAGCCTATACATATCTAAATGAGATGTGCCCTGATAGCCTTTAGTACAGTAAAAGTATCATTGCTATTTAAATTACACGTCAAGGTAACACACATCGCATGTAAACATGAGAAGGATTTGTGACCACATTTTCATTACATTTGTCCTTTAATTAGCATTTAGAAAAATTAGGGTCTTTTTCAATTTTTAAGGCTATATTTAACATATCGACGTGGATTAAAACATAACATTTCCCCATAAATTTATGAAATAAAATTTTAAATGCAGCTTTCTTCAATACCAATTACTCATGTTCTAAAAGTAAATTACTTAGTTGTGATAACATTTAAAATGGTTTAGATGTTGAGTTTACAAAGCAAGACTTGTATCATCTTTGATCCCTCACCTTGGGAATGAAGAATCATTAAAACTAAAAATATTTGACTTAGGTCAACATTGATCCTGGTTTCTGAATGCAGGTTAAAGAAAATATGAAAAATTAGGGCTTTAAAAAAAATCAAGGTTTTAAAGCAAATATTAAGGCTTTTTAACACTAGTAGGAACTCAGAAATAAAACTTATAAAGCATATCAGATTAAATTGAATATCACTGCTACATATAGAAATATAACTTAAGAACAAGCCTTCTAGAATACAAAGACAAACCAATCAAATGAACAGCACCTTAATTATTCAAACAGGGGGCTTAATTATTCACATTGCCTTAACTCAAAAGCTTACCTAAAAATTCTGTGTAACGGCTCCATAATGCATTTTAAATATAAAAAAATCTTACCTGAGATTTTGCAAATTCCACAACATTATAGCTGACATTGTTAAGCAGGGCCAAAGAATAAGCCATCAATCCAGAATCTTGGTTTCTCCATAACTGATCCTATAAAAGCAATTATCGTAAAAAAACTACTTCAGTCTCTTTCAAGATAAAATGTCATTAAGGAAATACTTACCATCATATGTGCCAATTCCAAAACTCTTCCTGCAGTATCTACAGATATCAACACATTGCCACTATTTCGTAATGTCTGGAGTACATTTGCTGCAAATAAAATTATTTACTTTTCAGAAGCAATCTAGGATAAAAACTTCCAAATGCAATTAAGAATTTTTAAAGATGTGTGATATTTTCTCTGTAAAAAGTTCTTAGTTCATTTGACTGAATTCATTGACAAGCACTTGGAATTTATACTAAATCCATTACATTTGATTACACACCAAACTATTACCTAAAAAATGTTTCGAAGTTTATCAACACGACAGTGAAAATGCGAAATTTTGTAAAAACATCAAATGATTCATAAGTAGTTTACTCAACAATGTGGGCATTTGCTAGACAATATATTTACAACTGCTGTCAAGAGGCGATAATTTCTGGTTTGACAACTTGAAAGTCAATAGATGCAGGACAGTTAAAGAAGCATGAAAAGGAAAATGACCAGGACAGGAATTGAGCAATAGAAGTGTTGACTGCTGAAAAAATGTAAGAGAAAAGAATAATAAATATAAGGTATATAGGTAGTTGAATTAATGCTTCACTGGAGCAACACAATGGGCTATTGCTGATAGTCCAGGATTCATCCTGAAAGGAAAGATCTGAAGACAACACCTCGCCATTTTGAATTATGGTCAGATGAAGAGGTCACACCTAAGTTGGCATGCCACTCTCCAAACTACCACACCACGCCAATGTGAGGACATTTGAGGCCACAACAGATTTAACATGCACCAGTCCCCACCTACACGACAGTCTTTGGTTGGATCAAGTTTTGAATTTGCAACCCTCCAATTGCTAATCTGCTACTCCTGCAGAACCAGGTTACCATGGCCCAATAAAATATAACAAAAAAGCTACCGTTTTGATTTTTTAAATAATATTTTTGGTATGTTTTTTTTTAATGCATGGTTTGATTCCATGATAATGTATAGTTTACAACTTCAAGTTTTGAAAATTAGTATGAAGTGTTATGTCCCACTATAGACAAAAAGGTGGAAAAGGTTTCAAAAACTAGAAACATACTCATCAGCTGTTCATCTCGAAGTCTTCTCCTTGGTTGCAAGTAGGTAGCATTATATGAATCAGTGATAAGCAATGATGGTCGATTGATGGTTTCCAATATACATCCGTTCAAATGACGCTCCTTTTTGTGATTGAAATCCACAGCATAGATAATGTCTTCTTCTCCATCTTTGACTATTCTCCAAATGGTTCCTCCAATCATATGTCCTCCAGGTAAAGGAGTTATCGCAATACCCTGACCCTTCCCTGAAAAGAATAAGTAGGTTGAATACTTCATTCACTCATTGCTGCAGATCTCACACTTACAATAGACTGAATTATTATAATGCTTTAAAAAGTAATGCAACAGAAATATAAGTCATACTATACCTTTTAAGTTGATTGTCTGGCTGTATTTCAATTGAATTATTTTATCAAAAGCAGCATCAACATCATCCAAAGTAAACAAATCAAAATCTTCGGTATTATTACGAGACTGCAAAATAATAGCAATTTTAATGTCAAAAGAAATTCAAAAATTTTTGCTCATTAAATCCTAAAGACAAAAATGGGAAACTTAAGAGTCTGCTTAAGTTCATAAGAAAAAACTGAAATTGAATACTAGAAGAAAATCGACTTAGCTAAAAGTAGTTATGCCCGATTCCATTAAAATTGCAAACTTATCTGACTGCAACAAAGTTCGTGCTCTATTGAATGATGCAAAAAAATAATAAAATAGAAATGCAATGAAATTGTTTTCTTTGCACAGCCACAGTATGTATACCTTGTGCCGTAAAACCCAAACCAATCAACGTTTATGTGTCACTAAATACTTCTCAATGAGAATATTGCTTTACTAATTCAACTTGTCACAAATAATATAACACTTGTAACGAATGAATTGAAAAATCAGCTGCAAAACTATGGTCACTAGTTGGATTGCCAATTTGTAATAGAAACAGGATTCTATTACAAATTCATTCAATTACAGAAATTTATGAATTTACAGAATTACTATCTCTATTCAATTACAGAAGTTTACAAGACAATTTAAAATAGAAAAAAAATAATAATAAATCACTGAAATTAACAAGAATAAGCATATCTCAGGGAAAGTTTACAGTTTGATGTTTCAAGTCTCGCAGCTAATGTAGAAAGTGGTTTACTTTTAATTTCAAAGTCCCAGCAAATAACAGATTTATAGCTCCAACCAGTGCAGCACCGATCGTTTATTACAAAAGGTTTGAAATTTTGCAGTTCAGTCTTTACATACTGTAAATATATCAACAGTCCACTAAGAATGAACAAAGACATTTTCCCATTAACTGCCTTAAACTTGAAAACAATGCAGTAGTAGCCTTGTGAAGGCAGTTGAGTAGCTAAGTGCTGAAAATTCAAAGTTGGATTAAGAGTTGCATTTAGTTCAACGCAGCAAAAGAGATTGAGGTAGGTAGTTGAATTAACATTGCACTGAACAATACAGTGGGCTATTAATGATGGTCCAAGATCAATCTAGAAGGAAAAGATCTGAGAACACTGCAACTTTGAATCATGATTAGATGAGATCAACACCTGTGCTGGCACCCCACACTCCAAATTCCCCCACCATGCCAACGTAAAGACATTTGAAGCCATGGCAGATTTAACATGCACCAGTCCCCCACATACACGAGTCTTTGGTTGGATAGTTCCAAACTTGCAACCCTCCGGTTGCTAATCCGCTGCTCATCCAACCGGGCTACCGCTGAACACCAAAAAGATTGAGAGTAGTTAAGTAATAAGTTTAATAGAAACAGCTTAAAAATCTCCACATAAAAATTAAAAATACAGAGAAAGTGTGTTCCAATTACCTGATACAAGTCATACATAAACATCTGTCCCATTTTATAGACAGGTATTGTGGAATATATAGGACAATCTAAATTGCACTTCCCTACAACATAAGGCAGTGCACCCAGATGCAGGATATCTGGATAAGATAGCAAAACTGAATCGACTTGGTGAATATGCCTAGGAAGAAAAACAATAATGAACTCAGCAATACAATGAATAAGTTTCATTATAAAAAATAATTTGAAAATACATTAAAAATAAAGCTTTCCTGAGAAAAGAATTTCTGCAAATTATCACATCCAGAGTGTTATAGTAACTAATGTAACATGCTCCAAAGCCTAATATTAGTGTGCCTCTTGCAATGATTTTCATTTTTCTAAGACATAAAAAATATTTTAAACAAGTGGTTTAGCATAACATCTTTGTGTACACGCATCACTGGCCTCTAGTTTGCATCCCTATGTACGTTTGTCACTCTACAATCTTTAACATGAGGATAAATAGACCAGGACCTACTGCATAGAGTGGATTCCAAGCTATTCAACATCTATACTGTTACATGTTTAACTGTACTTGTCCTTGTCTAACTGTACCTCACCATTTATCAAATCTTAGCCACTTTGTGTTGGTTAACAGAAATAGCCATGTGTGCCATGTCCGTTCTTATTATAAATTATATCTTAATCCAGAAATAATTGTCTCCTGCCTCACTATGCCACCCAGCAAACATGGTGTCAGAAGTGGGGTATAAGAAAGATGGTGAAACCTTTAATCAAACAGATACCTGTCATACTAAGAGCCCCTACAATCCAGATATCAGTTTCCCCTCCAATAACCAGTTTAATTATTAATTTGACAATGACCTAAAAATCTTGATATATTATTAAAAAACAGTTCATATTCCATCAGAACAAAAGAATAGGTCAGAAAAACTTTAAGCATTGCACCTAACGTTTTATCATGAGTATTGTTCTTTCGATATTTGTGGTGGCTTTATTTAGTTTTAAAAATCTATTAGTATAGCACACATGAGATGGGATTTTTTAAAATTTATAGTATCTAGCAGAAATACCCAACCTCACTCGGGTAGAACTAGTTAATTGTAGATTGATCAGAATAATCACTTTTCTCTTTTCTAGAGAAATACTGACATAATTTAAGTGTCAGGAAAATAATTTATCACATGTTTTCGACCTTTTTATAATTTCTACAACTTACTTTGGAAGCAAATGATATATCCATCCATAAAATACATTCCACATGCATTGCACCCATGTTGTATGACAAAACTATGAAAGGTGATAACTACAATTCTATATTGAGGGGTATGAATGACCCTTAAGGTTGTTTCCTGTAAAATTACTGTAAATCAATTCATAAAAATGATGAATGTATGCCTAATACTTTAGCACTCAGTTTTCCTACTAATATTTTTTGACTTGTAGCACTCTTGCACAAGGCATGCGAAATTTTCCAATTTCACCAACTTTAAAGGAGGGATGACAAATTAATTTGATAACATATCCATGACTAATTTTTTGACAATACATGTTTTCTTAAAAATTCCATTTAGTGGCACATGCAATGACAAAACGTGTTTTAAAATTGAAAGTTATATGTTTTACTTCTTTTCACATGCCATCCAGAAAATAAACACGTCTTTAAGCAATATTGGACATGAAACAACTAATTTCTAACATGCTCTAGTGTAAAATTGAATGTTTGATTCTCCTTATATCATCTTTCCCAAATATTCCGAAAATGTTTATATTTCAAAGAAAAAAACAAGACTCAAAATAAAGTATTATAATTTAAATTGTGCAAAACTAATTTCCAGCCATACTGATAAAACAATCAGAGTAATTGCAATCCTCAATTTACATCCTAACATCTCTAAAACTGCCATCTGATTTTAGTAGTCATTTAGCTGTTTTAGTGTGAAACGCCTAAAAATGTAGGCAAAGGAAATTTAAATAATGTATTCACTAAGGTAGAACGTTTAATCAAATATACAATCAGGGTAAGCAGCTTGATTTAAATCACGATTTTAATCAAGTGATTTTTTCCTTTCTGTACTAAGTTTATAAATATTGAAAGTGAAATAACTATAAACAAATCACATGCTATTTTATTCCAATAAGTTAAGCATATCAAAAAAGTAAAGTAGTTTGTTTATAAAAAAATAATGACTTATTCACAATGAAAAAGTTTTCTGCAGTATCAGAAAAGTATTCCAATTTTGCACATAAATCTTTGTAATTGAGAATTTTAATATTTTCATTTAATTTTGTGAAATATGTTGGTTAATTTTTATTTAAATTTGATTGAGAAATTTTATGCATGATCCCTAGGAAATCTTTACACTACTAGCATAACTATTCTGTATTTATCGAATTGAAGTTTGGAATACCTATAAAAGTTAATTTGCTCATCTGATAATTGAGTGTGTTAACAAAATAGATTATGAAGATCAAAGTTATTTTAATGATTATGATGATTGCAATGAATTTTATTGAAAGCTCAAAATTCCACTCAATTGGCATATATTCTGAAGAATGTTATTACACTTATTATATGCTCAGAGAAAAGTTTCATTTTCTTGTGTTATGCATAAACCCTTTTTGTGTGCTTGGAATCACTTTGAAATACTTATTAATGCTCAAAGAAAATTGGAAAAACAGGCATATTTGATTTCAATTTATGTATATTTTCATGTTGTAACTCATTTTCATGTTTAATTTTTGTACAATTACCATTTTTCACTAATAAGTACTTTTTGCAAGCTAAATATTACTGAGAAGTAGGAAATTGTTCATGAATTTTGGTGCAAGAGTTCCTTTTATTTTATTTTCTATTGGTGACATGATTTTTTTCTCAAGTCTTTAACCAATTAGTTACTTTATAAAAACAACTAAAGAAATTCTACACATAGATAATGCAAAAAATTCTGAAATTTGTCTGATTTTTGAATAATTTTATACAAAACTTTATATGGTGTTAGTGGGACACCCCCAATGAGAACCAGATGGTAAAACATTGCTTATGCATAGCACTTGTGCTGTTCTATTTACTCTATCATGTGATTAACTTTGCTAATTCCAATACCACATTTTAATGTTTCAAAAATTTATCCTGCTATATTTCCTAATACAGTAATGTTTAACATAAATCAAAACTATCACTACACTGATTTGCGTGCCTCATAACCAACAAGTTTAAACTTATGCAGGCAAGGGATTAATTAAAATCCTATTTAAATAAAAAAAAATCCGATTTAAATAAAATAAATCCAATTTTTATGACTTGTTAAGTCCTAAGTTATTGCGAGTACTCCCAGCATGAAATATACCCAGAAGTTTGAATGTAGTTATAGGCACAGATACGAAATACAGAAACCACTGATTTTATATCAAAATGGCCCAAAACAGATAAATAACTTAAAATGGGACGAAAATATTCAATGTACAAACAAAAAACATTTTTATTTACATAGATGAAGTATACTCATGTAAATTTAATAGCTTTCCTAAATAAACTCCATATACGTATAAGGCTCAAGCAAGGGATGACTAAGTCAAATGATTTGCCTTACAAGAAATAAAAATAACTATTGAAATACTAAGTGCTGCTATTACATGAGCAATTACTGTAATTCCAGAATTCCTATGAGGCTATATTATAAAATGGTAAGAAAATATTTTAGTAGGCATAGGAGTTCATGACGACTACTTGTTTGTTTTAAATACTCAGTAAAAGAGAAAGTACACATTTATTTCAAGATAAGCTACATATTTCAAAATAAATCACTCTTTCCTACTGACTAGACCAAGAAAGTATGCATGATTGTGGGAATTTGTTTTAATAACTTGTAATTGATGTTAAATTTTCACATTTTTGTTTATATAAGAGAATAAATCAAGACATTAAAATACAAAAATTCAAATTTTGAAGCTCAAAATATATATAATCTTTCATACTTAATCCTTTTTGTGTTTACAGTTCACTGATACATTGAAAGTACTGTACCAAAACACACTAATAGAATGCAAGACTTACTTTTTCAATTCTCTAATGTGTGTCATATTGAAGTTTTCATCCCAGCCACAGTCGAGTAGGAATTTGAACTCATCCACTTGCAATATGTAGCAATGTGGGTCCTCCCCATGCACCCCAGAAAGGGGCAACAGTTTGATGATAGATGTCATTTTGGAAGGGTCCTGAGACCTACAAAGAAAAATTAAAACTTTGGTTTTCTTGCATTATTTATACACAAATTTTATGAGATGATCAGGGCTCAATTTTGCTGACCTAAAATGCATTAAATTGATCAAAAAATATGAAATTGTCCTAAAACTTAATTTAATATACTTTTGAATGGCAAACTATTTACTTTTTTGAATTGCCTGTAAATAAAATATTTTTGCATATATATTGGATTTTTAAACATTAAACTACTAATTGTGTATTTTGCCACTCTTTGTGATGTCATAAACATCATAGCTGTTAGGTAACATCTCTCATACAAGTGGCAGTTCCAAGAAAAAATTTAATAAGGAAATTTCCAGTGTTAAGCAGTTGTAAAAATACCTTAACCCCATTAAATTCTTGTTTTCACTGTGAGTATGTTTTTACTTAAAAAAAATTAACCCCAAGACACAATCAAACAAAACCAACATGTATGATATATACAATGCCATACCTACCACCTAAAAGATGTTAATGACATGAAAACCAATGCCTAGCGGTCAGAAATGAAAAATGCCTAAAAATTAATTTTTAAATAAAAGAATAACAAATTAGTGACAATTGTGCTAAATTGAGTTTTAACAAAGCAGTTCAAGACAGAAAATTACCACCTGCTCTCTACTTGTTATATGCTTGGTGGCAGTTCAAACTGCTACCAAGTGATTTGGCAATATTTTACACAAAACTGTGCCAAATGTATGCAAAGAAAATTTTTTTGTTAAATGTTTTAGAGGTTTGCTAAAAATACCTCCAAAATTGGTGCCAAAGAAGATTTTTATGACAATCTAGCAACGATTGATTCAAATGTTTTTCTTTCATGGTTGCCATGGCTTGGCGCCAAAACTTCAAAATTGGCATCCAGTAGAAAATTTTCTCCCTAAAAAATTTAGATATTATTTCTGTCTGGAAGACTTCCAGAAAAGTTGGCAGGTATACAATATCATTCCTTCATGAATTGCCATGGCATTTGGCATCATTTGAAAATTTCTCACATTCGAAAGGAAAATCAGCAAGATATTTTTACCATCCGGAAGTGTCTTTCCAGAAAATCAGGAAGTGTTAGTAGGTATGCAGTGCTATGTTATGAAAAAGGTGAAATTTTATATTACTGGAAGAACAGGGAGGACATGTCTCCCCACAACACAATTTGTTTCCTTTACCTGCATCTCCAGAAAGCAAAACACAGTTAAGCATCTCTGGAAAGCGAAATGATACTGCTAGAACAGTGGTTCTTAACCTTTTTAGTGATCGGCACCCCCTTGAATCTAAAGGTTAGTTCTTGCACCCCCTTTGAAAAATGTGTTTCTATTTCTTTATTTAGGAAATTACATCTATTGCAAGATACAGTGCAACTTGGATAAAACGAACGTCTCTAATTCGAAATCGTCGTTAATTTGAAGATTTCTCTTAATCCCTTGAACTTCTCACTAAATCAATGTTAAAAAATCATGGATAATTCGAAGTTTTTTATAAAAACTTTCCAACCATAACGACTTTTCAGCCTTTCATCATTAAAAAATCATCGACAGAATACCCCACTTGTTCAACATGTGACAGCTGAAATCCCCCTTCCCGCCACCTGTTGGAGCGTTCAACCGGCTTCAGATGCCATTTGAGCTTCCTGCTGTCAGTGTGTCTATAGCGTTGTGAGAGTTTCACTAGTGAACATTCACCATGTCTTTGAGTAAACCACGCGTTCAGTACAAGAATTTAACGTTTGCTGAAAAGGTCACTGTCATTCGCGAGGTGGAAAAGGTATGAAGAGGAAATGCCAAATCGCCAACGAGTACGGGATAGCGTCGAACACTTTGTCTACTTTTTTGAAAAATAAGGACAAAATTCTGAGTAACGCTGCTACTACGAGTGGAAATGGAAAGGATCGCAAAAGAGATAGAGAACCGGACAATCTTGAAGTTGACGAGTGCGTGCTGAAGTGGTTTAAACAAGAACGGGACAAAAACATTCCTGAGTGGCCCCCTTATTCGAGCAAAAGCGGAAGAATTTTCTACCGGTTTTGGAAAGGCAAGCACTCGTTGGTTGGATGGATTTAAGGAAAGAAATGGAATCTCCTTTAGGCGTATGTATGGTGAAAGTGGAAGTGTGAATCAAGAAGCAGCAACTGTTTGGAAAGACGATGTTTTACAAGTGTTTGAGGGAATGCCCGGCCAGACATTTTCAACGTTGACGAAACGGGTTTGTTTTTCAAATGTGCTCCAGACAAGACATTAGCGTTTAAGGGAGAGCGTTGCAGAGGGGAAAGAACAGTAAAGAACAAGTCACTTTATGGGTTGGGGCTAACATGGATGGCAGTGAAAAGCTGCCTTTGCTCATGATAGGCAAATCTGCTAATCCAAGATGTTTCAAAAATGTCAAATCAAAACAAGTATAAATCAAATAAAAAAGCTTGGACGACTGCAGAGATTTTTAAAGATTGGATGCTGAAACTTGATAAAACGCATCGATAAAAGAACAGAAAAATTATCTTGTTTATTGACAATTGCACTGCGCATAACTATTCCACATATGGACAATGTAAAGGTTATTTTTTCTCACCAAACATGACTTCAGTTGTGCAACCGATGGACCAGGTTATCATAAAAATCTCAAGCATTTTTACAGATGCCTTAACCTTTTGACAGATTCTTACAAAAACAAAAAAACAGTAATAATCCTTGATGCAGCACGATTGTGTCACAATGCATGGTCTCAAGTAATGGAAACAACAATAGCAAATTGTTTTCGAAAGGCAGGATTTACCAAAAAAACTGACCCAGTTGCGTTCATAGAAGAAAATGTCCCCCCCCCACCACCGGACGCATGGGATAACAATATGGGCTTGACATTCGAAGAATCATCAAGTTAGACGAAAATGTGGAAGTTTGTGGAGAACTGTCAGATCAAGACATTTTATCAGAGGTGTTAAATAAGACGGGTGCAGCGGGGTACGATGTCGAGGATGATGTAGATGAAGAAGAGATACCAATCCCTTCATCGTCGCTTTTTCATTTAGTCAAATTTCGTTGGTACATTGAAGGACAAACCAACGCAAGTGAATCTGTTTCCATTCACTAAACATGCTTGCTGATTTTGCTAACCTTAAGCGACTGAATTCTGCAAAACAATCAGATATTGCACAATTTTTTGAAAAACTATAATTTTCTGTATTGAATATGTAATATGTACTATAGCTTACGTAATGTAAATCTTATTTTGTTTACATACATATAATGTTTAAATCTTTCATACCATGATCTTTCTGAATAAATATTACTTATTGACAGAATAATCTTTACAAGCATTCAGTGGACCTGAAATTAAAGTTAAAAGATGTAACTTTTTTAATTCGAAGTTTTGGATAATTCAATTTGTAATGGTCCCTTCAGCTTCGAATTATCCAAGTTGCACTGTAATTTATTTATTGAAAAATAAACGCATACATTTACATTCAAAACAATATCTCCATTTTTAATGGCTACGTTGTTTATTCATAATACTTTTGAAGCACGGCTCCTTTTTTGAAAGAGCCACGCCTAAGTCATCATTTGCATTTAAGCGATTTCTGGCTTTTGTTTTTTATGTGCAAAAATGATGAAAATCCCATTTCACACAGGTAGGTGGTGGCAAATGGTAAAATTGTCTGCAATGTTGCTTTTGACAGCAGTGTATAAGGTTCTAATTGTGTACACCAGAATTGTTCCAAATCCAGTTTTTCAAATTCCATTTGAATATGTACATTGGCTCGTATTTCAATAAGACCATCTCTTATTAAATCGTTGTCATCCCTCATCTTGCAACCCTAGGGGTGCACACACCCCAGGATAAGAACCACTGTTCTAAAGAATTCTGAAAGCTTTTGACTGAAATTAAATGTCATCCATGCCTTGAGTTACCAGGTGCCTGCAAAGTCCAGAATTAGAGTGCATTGCTCGGAATCCGCAGGGAATTACTAATTGCTTGGATGTTTCAGAGAAATCAATTCAATCCTAATATACTGCGAGGTAGGTAGTCAGTTAACGTCACACTGGAGCAACACCGCGGGCTATTGGCGACGGTCGGGTATCAATCCCGAAGGGAAGAAACCAAGGACACCTCATAATTTTGAACCAGTCAGATGACGAGGTCAACACCTGAGCTGGGACCCCACTCTCCAAACTTCCACACCACACTAAGTCCAGTTTTTCTAATTCCATTTGCATTGATTCTTATTTCAATAAGATCGTCTTTTATTAAATCACTGCCGTCTATTGAAACTTCTCTTGCACCCCCAGGGGTGCACACACCCCAGGTTAAGAACCACTGTGCTAGACACTGAAACTAATGTAGTAAAGCTTAAGTTAACTTTATCCATGATTCTACCTTCCATTATATTGGTGGAGAATATTTTAGCAAATCTACTAAACTTCAATTGATGTCATCAAGCAAATGCAAAACAAATACTCATAGATGTTAGAAAAAGTACCAGTGAAACTTATATTGCAAAATAAACAGCACTATAAAGTCTTGATTTAGCATTTTGAAGTTTGATTTTAGTTAATATAATTATTACGGAACAGCTTTGATCTGAAGACTTGTGGCAATGCTTTTGGTGTATTTTTGGCATGCTTTTTTACATCACCAAGAATTTAGAAAAAAATTGTTCTATGCTCAGCGGAAAATAATTTAAAAAAATGAAAAGAATCTTAAAAATTGATAACAAATCTACACTGCTGATTATTCTTACTACTACTTGGTAAGTATTTATTTTAATGAAAATTTTTTTACCTGAAATATTGTAGAAGTTTGTTCAAATTAAACAATTCATTACTTTTAAGTCTAGTGGAATCAAGCTATTCATATGAATGTTATAAAAGATCATATTCTAGCAAACTGGAGCAATTTAGGCATGGTAAAAGCCTTGCCACAAGTCTATAAAATCTGCACCTTCATACCATAGGTATAAAAAATTTCATCTAATTTGAAAAATCCATGAACTACACATGAATCACAACTTCATGAAATTCTTGAATGAGAACAAATAAATCTAACATAACAAGTGCAAAAGTATCATTTGTGAACCATTTAACATTTGAGCACGAATTTTTCATAAACCATACTAATATTTCCTCCAAACACCGAAACAGATTATGCAAACAGATTACGCACATGAACTAAGTACTTTGAATAGAATATATTTTTAACTTCAAATCATAGTGCAGTTAGTTTATCAACAGACTGAACCTTGATGCTTTTATATAAATCACATTTTGCAACTTGGGTACAGTACATCACTATTCAATCGGGTTAGAAATTACTATGGACCAAAACAAAGACTAAGCAACTACAAGAATATACAATAAATAAAATAATGAGATCTGATTTGATGAGTTCCGATATTTATGCGTTTTAATTGCAAATTTGAATGAGGCTTGAAAGCGGGTAAACTCGATTTTGTTCCAGAAATATTTTGAATTAAATCACTAGAAACAGAATTTGCTTTTGAGGAACAATCACCGAATTTTCGATAGATAAACAAACATGTTCTGCTTCCGATTTTATCTTAATCTTTTTAAAATGGAATTTAGATTAGCTTAATCTGATAGAGAAAATGAAAAATTTTCGTTTTGTGTCGCATCGAGTGCTAGAAAATACTCTTAATAAAAATTATGATTTCAAAGCAAACATGAAACTATGCAATCATACTTTCAATGGGTGCTGTCTTCAACTTCGGCGACTAGGCTTACGGCAAGAGCAAGCCCATACGTAAGATAATTGTCCTCCAGTTAAAGGGAAAATGATCAAATTTGAATCTAGTGAAGGGCCCGCTTCATTGTTTTTATGCAGATAGTACATAAACGAAAAATAAATGAGTTTAAATTATAAAGTAACTAATATTTATGCTATCGTTTACAGAAATTGAAAGTGATGCCGAAACAAGAGTTGCCACTCGAAAATAGTAAAAATGCAATGCGCAAGTCTAACTTCAACTTTAACTACGAAAAGGGGCAAACTCAATGGGACAAATCAATTCACTAGCAGCCTGTCAATACATTATAAGATATCAAAGTTCAATTCCTGCAATCTTTTGGGTGTTGGTGCGCTGAAATGAGACAAGAGGACTCAACTTGCAAAATGGTTGGTTGATATTTGGGTTTTATTTCTCAAGATCCGATAGCAGACAGAAGGGCCGCGGTGGCCCGGTTGGAAGAGTAACGGACTTGCAACCGAAGGGTTGCGAGTTCGAATCCAGCCAAACACCGTCGTGTACAAAGGGGGCTGGTGCACGTTAAATCTGTCGTGGCCTCAAATGTCCTCACGTTGGCGTGGTGTGGAAGTTTGGAGAGTGGGGTGCCAGCTCAGGTGTTGCCTCGTCATCTGACCGAGGTTCAAAATTACGTGGTGTTGTCCTCGATCTTTCCCTTTGGGATTGATCCCGGACTGTCACCAATAGCCCGTTGTGTTGCTCCAGTGTGACGTTAATTGAAATACCCCCCCCCCGATAGCAGACAGGGCGGCAGTAGCCCGGTTGGGAGAGTAATGGGCTAACAATTGGCCGGTTGCGAGTTCAAATCCAACCAAAGACCGTCGTGTACAAAGGGTATTGGGTATTTCAATTAACGTCACACTGGAGCAACACAATGGGCTATTGGTGACGGTCCGGGATCAATCCCAAAGGGAAAGATCCGAGGACAACACCACGTAATTTTGAACCACGGTCAGATGACGAGGCAACACCTGAGCTGGTACCCCACTCTCCAAACTTCCACACCACGCCAACGTGAGGACATTTGAGGCCACGACAGATTTAACGTGCACCAGCCCCCTTTGTACACGACGGTGTTTGGCTGGATTCGAACTCGCAACCCTTCGGTTGCTAGTTCGTTACTCTTCCAACCGGGCCACCGCGGCCCCGTGTACAAAGGAAATTCGTGCACGTTAAAATAACAGTAATTTTAAATCACGGTCAGATGGAAAGGCAACACCATAGACATGTAATTCAAGTAGACTGAGCATTTCTCTTGTTAGATTGGTAATTAATTAACATCTCACTGGAGCAACACAACGGGCTATTGGCGAAGGTCCGGGATTAATCCCGAAAGGGAAAAATCCGAGGACAGCACCACGTAATTTTGAAACACAAAACTGATCAAATCGCCTAAGTCTATAACTATGTCACGCGGATCAATCAGATGATGAATGTTTGTTTTCACCCGACAGACGACAGTAGTCTAAGAGTCACGTTACTACTACCATTGCGCACTCTACCTGTTGCGAATCGATATACTTTTAATCGTATTCGTTATGATTATCTACTCAATAAATAACAAGTTGCATTTGGCAACAGTAATAAATAAAATATGGAGAAAAAGATGGTTGTTTTTTATAACTAAGATTGAAGCATATTCTTTGCATTGTTTAACTTGCAAATTTCGCCTCTTATTTTATAATGAGGTCTCGTTCGTAAAGCGAAACATGGCGTCCGTGAATTAAAAGAAATTCTGCGACTTCGTTTGAAAATATTGTACTGTGAATACAACGATTAGTGTTCCTTTAAAGTTAAGCCTACTTTGGAATTTCATATGAAAATGGCCGAGGAGAAAAATGTTCCAAGTAACTTGGAAGATCTGAAGAAAGCAAGAACACAGCTACGTCGTGCTTTTACTACAGCTTGCAATCAATTTGCGAAGTTAGAAGAATCCGAGAAAATTGAAAGTAAGGAAATTCTTACTATTTATAATAAGATAGTTGATAAATCGACTAGGTTGTTTGACTTGGACTCGCAAATAAGTCTGTTAACTGATATTTCTGAAGAAGAATTTGATTTAACTGAATCTTATAGAGATAAATTTATTGAAGTGAAAGTATTTTACGATTCTTATGTTCAGAAAGAATTAGTCGCCGAGTCATGTAATTTTCAGTCCCGAGTTGGAGCGAATTTAAAGCTGCCTAAGATAGTTGTGAAAGAATATGAGGTTGTTCCAAAAACTTGGGTAGCATTTTGGGGACAGTTTTCTCGCATACACAAGGATGATGGCTTGAAAGAGGAAGATAAATTTCAATATTTGTTGGCGTCTGTTAAGCCAAATACGAAAGCGAGAGACATCGTTGAGAGCTATCCACCTTCCAAAGAAAACTATTTGAAAGTAATAGACCACTTGAAGTCTCGTTTTGGAAGGACAGATTTATTAATTGAAGTATATATTAGAGATCTTTTAGCTTTAGTGCTGAATCGCCAAAATGTCCGGCTTGCTGAACTTTATGACAAATTGGGTTCAAATCTGAGATCTCTCGAAACATTGGGTGTGACTACAAAAAATTACGCAGCAATGTTGTACCCGGTGGTTGAATCGTGTTTACCTGTTGAGGTTTTGAAGGCGTGGGACAGATACAGATTAAATACCAAAATTGGCGAAGAAGATATGATAAACGTAACAAAAGAAAATTTGTTGGAAGCGTTATTGGCCTTTTTATCTCATGAAGTGGAAGGTGAAGAACATAGGATTTTGGCGGAAAATGGTTTTGGAAAACAGAAATGCAAACGAGAAATAAATAAGTCTTTTCAACAAGACGAACCAACAGCAGCTGCTTTAATATCGTCGCTTCCTGATAAATCGTTTGGAAGGCCCGATTATTTGTTTTGTCATAAGCCTCACAAAAGTCAAGATTGTCGAAAGGCTTCTGCAATAAGTTTGGAAGAAAGGAAAAATGCGGTTAAGCATGCAAAATGTTGTTTATTATGTTTCAAAAAAGGACATTTTTTCCGAGATTGTAGAAGCAAAGTAAGGTGTTTGCTGTGCAATCAACGACATTATGTGATAATGTGTCCAAATCTCAGCAGAGGATCCGTAAGTTCTCCTAAAGAGCTTGAGCAAGAAGAAAAGGCCACAGCACTGCTTTCTTCCCAACGAGAAGTTTATCTCAAGACTGTTATGTTAAGACTTCGTAATAATGGTAAAGATGTTTGTGTAAGATCTTTATTGGATGATGGATCGCACCGTTCATATATTGAAACTGGTTTAGTTAAAGAGTTAAATCTCCAATCTTCAGGTACGGAAATATTGTCACAAGGTTTATTTGGCGGAGGAACAACGCCTTCTGCTAAACATGGAAAATATGAAGTAAATATAGAGGGTTTAGACGGAAAATGTTCGATACCAGTTTCATTCCTCGAACAGCCTAAGATTTGTACGTCATTGCCTAGAATTCAAGATGAAAACCTTATTTCCGAACTCTCTTCCCGGGGGATAGTCCTAACTGACATAGGTAGAAATGCGCCGCCTGTAAGAGTCCTACTTGGAGCGGATATCCTTGGTAGCATTTTAACAGGAAGAGTAGAGATTTTCAAGTCGGGGATTTCAGCTGTAGAAACCTTAGTTGGTTGGACCATCTTGGGTCTTGGCAAGAAAAAAGAAGTTTTTAGTATGGTATCGTTGGCTTTGAAGAACTTTGAATTGCATAACATTTGGGATTTAGACGTTTTGGGCATAACTGATCCAACAGAAGTATACGAGAAGAAGCTGCTGGAAGAAGACACGTTGATCCATTTTCAAGAAACCCTGAAAGTTAACGATGAACAACGTTATGAAGTTACACTGCCTTGGTTGGTTGGACATCCTCCCTTGTACAACAATCGTGAAGTAGCCGCAGCCAGACTTCGTTCTGTTACGAAGCGTATAGTGCAAGAAGACACATTCAACGCGTATAACGAAGTTTTCTTGAATTGGCAAAAGGAAGGAATTATTGAAGAGGCTGAGTTTTCAGAGGTGAAGAATTCAGCCTACTACTTACCACACAGACCTGTAATTAAGTTATCAAGCGCTACAACGAAAATACGGCCTGTGTTTGATGGTTCATTCAAGACTAAGGGTGGTGCTTCATTAAATGATTGTTTGAGTACAGGACCAAGTTTGACACAACAAATTCATCCATTACTAAACAGATTCAGATGGGGTGCCAAGGGAGTAACAGCAGACATTAAACAAGCATTCTTGCAGATAAGTGTAAATCCAGTAGACAGAGATGTGTTACGATTCTTGTGGTGGAAGGATCCTGAATGCTCAACTATCCTCGAATATAGACACTGCCGCGTCGTTTTTGGGATAACTACATCTCCTTTCCTGCTGAATGCAACAATACTGCATCACATTGGTCAGAAAAAATTTAGAGGTGAAGATATGGCTTCTACAAGGAGCAAATTGGAAGATGGGTTTTACGTAGATAACCTGATTACCAGTGTCAAAGATGAAGATCAGTTTCAAATTCTGAAGAGACAGGCAAATGAGATAATGGCCGCTGGATGCTTTGATTTACGATGCTGGTTTTCTACAGGTAGTTCAGAAGATTCAATTCAGTCAGTATTAGGACTTAAGTGGAATTGTGAGACAGATGAAATGTCATGTGTTTCCCCCAAAACATCTGTCGACCTAAGTCTATCACCAACTAAAAGAATCTTACTTTCAATAGTAAACAGCGTATACGATCCAATAGGATTTTCTTGCCCTGCAATGCTGGTTCCAAAATTAATTCTGCAAGAAGCTTGGAGAAAGAAATTGAGTTGGGACGAAGAACTTCCTGAGGATCTTAAAGTGAGGTTTCATAGTTGGGCAAGACATCTTAGTCTGATTGAACAATGCTCTATTCCAAGAAGAATGTTTAGAGGAAAACTCGATGATGCAACTTTACACATTTTTTCAGATGCATCGGTGTTTGCTTATGCTTGTTGTGCATTCTTGCGATGTGAAGACCAAGGAGAAGTTTTCATAAATTTGGTGGCTGCAAAATCCAGAGTGATGCCAATGAACCGTCCAACGATTCCCAGAGCGGAATTATTAGGAGCTGCCATCGCTGCTCGGTTATATAAGTCTATTCAAGAATCTCTGAAGTTGCCTCTTAGGACGTTTTTTTGGAGTGACTCCATGGTTGCGTTAGCATGGATTAAGAAACAAGAACCTTGGAATACCTTTGTCGGGAATAGAGAAGGAAATAAGAGAGCTGACGGATATCAACGCATGGAGACATATACCAGGAGAATTAAACCCTGCAGATTTACCATCTCGTTCCTGTAATTCCTCAATGATGTAATTGGTCCGACCTTTTCAAACAGAAATGGTGGGAGGGCCCTTTGTGGTTACGAGAAGATGAAGAGTCATGGCCTGAAACGAGCTTGTCGTGTCCGGAGGAAGCGCTGGAAGAATGCAGGAAGATAGTGACGAGCGCAGCAAGTGTACAGAAAGAAGTTGTAAGTCAAAGATTCTTATACTTTTCGAAATACTCAATGATAGTACGGATGGTTGCGTGGATTCTCCGTTTCTGTGTCAACTCTCGTAAAGTTCAAGAGAGGATTGAAGGATCAGTGACAAGTGAAGAGTTTCAAAGTGCTGAACTATGTCTAATAAAGATGATTCAGAGCGAGTGGTCAGAGGAGAACAGGAAAAAGTATAAAACTTCAATGAAATTTTATGAAGACGAAGGTGTACTGAAGGTCAGAACTCGCCTTGTATTTGGTGAAGATAACGAGGACTTTCAATGCCCAATTGTTCTACCTGATCATCCAATAACTCGACGTTTAATTGAGTATACACATAAGACCCTAAATCATGCTGGTGTACAGACCATACTGGGACATTTGAGAGATAGATTTTGGATCCCCAGAGGACGGAGGATTATCAGGGAAGTGATTTCTAAGTGCATTCCCTGTAAGAGGCATTCCGTGAAACATGCGACAACAGTGTGCGCCGTTACCAGCCGATCGTATTCAGAGAGTTGCTGCCTTTCAAGTCGCCGGTGCAGATTTAGCTGGCCCAGTCTTTCTGCGAGGAGGTATCAAGGCTTGGATCACATTGTTTACCTGTGCTGTGTATCGTGCCGTGCACCTCGAGTTGGTAACGTCTTTGTCAACTGATGCCTTTATTCAAGCCTTGCGAAGATTCATCGCTCGTAGAGGGAGATGCAGTGTTATTTATACAGACCAAGGAACAAATTTTCTGGGTACCGCAAGAGCACTTCAAAATTTGGACTGGGAAGCTATTCAAGCAGACTGTGCAGCACAACAAATAAAGTGGAATTTTAATCCTCCAAGTGCACCTTGGTACGGTGGATGGTGGGAGCGTCTCATTAGAGTTCTCAAGGATCTTTTGAAGAGGAACATCGGCAAAGCTAGTCTCAACTACGAAGAGATGCTTACTGTGTTGGCTGACTGCGAAAGTACCATCAACCAAAGACCTCTAACCTACACATCTGAGGATCCTGAAGAGCCAAAGCCTTTGACCCCTGCCCATTTTTTGCGTGAAGTTGGTCCACCATTACATCGTGACACAGTTGATCTAGATCTGATTGACAGCAACCATTTACGAAAGAGACTGTGCTACTTTCAAAAGGTTCGTGAGAGCTTCCGCAAGAGGTTCCAAAGAGAATATCTAGCTGCGTTGGTGAAAAATCCTGAAGATAAACAACGTTCCAAATTGAAGGCGGGTGATATCGTTCTTGTGGGATCTGATAATTCTAAGAGAATAGAGTGGCCCTTAGCACGGGTCGAGGAGTTGATCTCGGGCAAAGATGGAAAACGAAGAGTCGCTCGATTGAAACTGGCTCATACTACTCTTATTCGGCCTATTCAACGACTATCCTTTAGAAATACGTTCCGAGGATTTACCACCCATCACCGAGGCACGGATTTCTGATGTTTCTGGAGACAATATCCTAGAGACTTCTGAAGTAAAGTGTACCCGAAGTGGTCGTCAAGTGAAGATGCCACAGAGACTAGACCTTTGACTAGAAAGAAACTTTATCGACTTTACTTTAGAGACTTTAAGTTATAATAATGTAAATTTTAAGCAATATTATAGATTTAAGTTTAAGTATTACTCTGCAATATTCTGTAATAGTAGTTTCTCATACCAGTTGTTGTAATATCACTTTAAGGTTGTTTTTCTCTCGCAAACATTTTCCCCTTTTGGTCTACTTTCATACGTTCATTAAGTTTTGTCTTGATTAAAATCAATACAAAAGGTGGGAGTGTTGCGAATCGATATACTTTTAATCGTATTCGTTATGATTATCTACTCAATAAATAACAAGTTGCATCTGGCAACAGTAATAAATAAAATATGGAGAAAAAGATGGTTGTTTGTTTTTTATAACTAAGATTGAAGCATATTCTTTGCATTGTTTAACTTGCAAATTTCGCCTCTTATTTTATAATGAGGTCTCGTTCGTAAAGCGAAACACTACCTTTATATTTCCTCCATGGGCAACACCTGAGCAAGCACCCCACCAATATAAGAACATTTGAGGCCACGACAGACAAAGTGCATCAGCTCCCACGTATATGACGGTCTTTGGTTGGATCGAATTTCGTGATGGAAGGTAAGTAGGTTAATTAACGTCGCACTGGAACACCACAATGGGCTATTGGCGACGGTCCGGGATCAATCAAGGACAGTGCCACGTAATTTTGAACCAAGGTCTGATGACAAGGTCGATTGGTTTTGGGCTATATTTGGCTACGCTTCGCCAGACACAAGATATACATCAATAGACAGACACATAATGAAAGTTTTACTGACACAGAAGAGAGAAATACACCCAGGGAGGAACGCACCTGACAGAAACCGAACCTGCGCAGCATTCAACTCGAAGGTTTCTAGCTAAGTGGGCATACCCACTGAGACACAACGGCCCTAGGTCAGATGACGAGAATAACATCTGAGCTCGTCATGGAAGAGAACCGATTTTAATATTTTTTGCGTATCTAGATACTTTAATTAACGTCGCACTGGAGTAAGACAATGGGCTATTAAAAAAGAATATATGTATATATATATATATTGGGGGGATGGTTTGTGGGCAATTGGTATTATGATGAAACGTTTTAAAGAATAATTAAGTTTAATGAAATTGATGAATATTTATGTACAATGAATTTGGCCAAGACAATTAAAGTTGAACAATGTTCGCGTAAAGTCTGATAAGCACAGACATCATCAACATCACAAACTCCATCGGCGCTCACTGCCCGTCAACAACCCACCGTCCAAAGCTACGTCCTTCTCGTAGCTCCGTCCTTCTCGTAGCTCCGTCGTATTACTTCTGCGTTCCTCCAATGCGCGGTATGGCTGCGCAGTGGTCGGAGATGAGATCAGCGCCCTCTAATAGCAGGGTGGGCACCACAGATCGGCCATCCTGAGTAGATAGAAAATGCGGGTTCTAAATCAGTGGTGGAGAAGGTGGTGAAATCGAGTGGAGTTGAGTTGCACCGGAAGTGACGTCACGACCGGAAGTGACGTCATGACAGGAAGTGGAGTTGAGTTGTACAGGAAGTGACGTCATAACCGGAAGTGGAGTTGAGTTGTACCGGAAGTGACGTCATAACCGGAAGTGGAGTTGAGTTGTGCCGGAAGTGACGTCATACCTAGTGGAGTTGAGTTGTTAGTTTCGTTTTCAATTTTGAGTTGAGTTTAGTTGTTTTCTTCCTGCTTCGAGTGGAGTTGAGTTGTTAGTTTCGGTTTCTCGGATTTCGTCGAATAACACGTGTTTACGTTTTGGACTTGCGAATTTCAGAGGGATTGGATTTAAGGCGAATTTCAGAGCGGTTGGATTTAAGAGCTGATTTTTCTGTAACTCGTAGCGCCATCTATTAGTACTTTTTGAGTAAAAAAATAATAAAATCTTTAAAACAGATTTTTAAAACTAAAAGATGTGATATTTTTTGCTGGGATCGAACTGACTACCAAAAAGTACTCGTAGTCGAGTGTTAGTTGGATGAGAATATAACCATTCGGCCACGAATACCTGGTTACTTACCGAAATATAATCAATTTAAATCTGAATACATTACGTGCGTAATTGGCTGTTAAAATAGTATAGATTGCTCCACCACATCAATAAGTTCGATCAGTTTTTATCTGCGTTTCTGACATAGAAAGGTGAATGTGGTGGAGAATGACGTCATTCCAACGTGTTCAAACGTGGAATCAAACACGTGGTGGAGAATGTGGTGGAGAATGACGTCAATCTAACGTGTTCAAACGTGGAATCAAACATGTGGTGGAGAATGTGGTGGAGAATGACGTCATTCCAACGTGTTCAAACGTGGAATCAAACACGTGGTGGAGAATGTGGTGGAGAATGACGTCAATCTAACGTGTTCAAACGTGGAATCAAACACGTGGTGGAGAATGTGGTGGAGAATGACGTCAATCTAACGTGTTCAAACGTGGAATCAAACACGTGGTGGAGAATGTGGTGGAGAATGACGTCAATCTAACGTGTTCAAACGTGGAATCAAACATGTGGTGGAGAATGACGTCAATCTAACGTGTTCAAACGTGAAATCAAACACATGTGGTAGGCAATGAAGTCACTCGAGAGTAGAGTAGAGTTGAGTAGTAAGTTTACCTCCGCGTTTCTGACATGAAAACGTGAATGTGGAGAAGAAAAGTTTTAGTACCGAATCTGGCAATGGTATGTAATAAGGTTATTTGTGGACTCGCAGAATGGCAACACCTGGACCCATTCTAACAGGTCTGACCAGTAAGATTCTTTTGACTGCAAAATATCCCAGAGGAGGACGTGTCGCTGCCCTGAAATCTTGGAAGTGATATCACTTGTATCTTCAAACGTGTTCATTCCTGTTCCTTAGTGCTTTTAGTGGAAAAACATGAAGCGATCATTTCCTTTTGGATATACTTTACCCTTTACAGATCAAAAAGTGAATATGCATTCTGGGGCCGATGTACTTTCATCTCAAGTATCTGATTCATCAATGAATGAACTAGGTCCAAATAGCTTCCATTTGGGTGATACCAAATTTGCTGTTGTCTCTTGCTTCAAGGGAATTATCCGCGTGCATATTCGTCATTATTACAGAGATCAGCAGGGAGTGCTGCAGCCTTCCAGAGAGGGAGTTTCTTTGCTTCCTAAAGTCTGGAAAGCCTTCTACGAAGCAATTCCTAGCTTTCGCTCAAAGAACGCTAGCGATGTTATTATCGTTTCAAGAAGCCTTTTACTCTCCAAAGAAATTCGGGGAAACGAGAAATGTGTGAGTTTTCAAAATATGTTTCAAAAGAAAGACTGTGCTTTTCAACTAACTGCAACGCGCATTCTTCTCTCTGTGAAACAATTGGATCGACTGGAAGCTGTATCGGAGGAAATTACTGAAGCCATTAATGAAGGATTTGTTAATGAATCCCTCGATTATTTTGTGAAAGAAGAATTCGTGAAACGTGGAGCAGGAACCGATGAGAAATATTACGGCGATCCTGATAGATCTGAGAAAGTGAGCGAACTTACCGACAGAGTGGCTAAACATCTAAAAGTACTCATTTCGGAAAAAATAAAGAAAATGATGAATTGTTTTGGATGTGAAAACAACTTTGAAAATCAACTTGGGCATGAATGTATGACTATGAGTTTAAGTGAACGTTACGATCGGTATTTCCTAAACGCTTTATATGAAATCGACTGGAATAGATTCGGAGAAACTTTAACTTCGGAGAATATGTCCTTGAGGTATTTATTCTTTGATTTTGACGTTCTACGTTTTGTAAATACAACAACTCTGTACGAAACAGTACGGAGGCTTTATGTTAATGATAAATCTGATAATTTTACATGTTAAAGAATATAAATATGTTTTGTATATATATATATATATGTATAATCAATAAATTCTTTGTTTATCTTTTTCAAATGTGTCTCTCTTTATTTTAAAATGTATAAGTACTTATTTTATTACTTTTCTTTTTTTTTTGTATTTGTATACATACTTTTACTTACTGCAGTGTCATTTGACACATTTAGAATTGTATATTATACAGTCTGTTATTAGAACTAAAAAAATGACAAACAAGTAACATATTTCTGTAAAAGACAAGTTTATTCAAACACAGACATGTACACAAAATAAACATTCCCTTACAAGCTTCCGTGTATTTAACATTTAATAGATTGCAAGTTCACAAATTGAATAGATTTGTAACATTGACATTTTTTTCTCTTTCAAAGATTTTCTGAAAAACTTTCTAGAGATCTTTGACGCGGCTGTTTCTGTTTTGGAGAATGAATTGTAATTTTTCTTTCTCCAGGTAGATGTAATTCCATTGTATCATTACACATATTTAAAGAGTAATCATCTATGATTCCATCACTATCACAAATTGTTACATAACCTTTATCGAGTATCATTGTAAGGCCAAATATGAATGCTGAGATTCCCATGAAAATAAGAACAGAAAATGCTCTTCTCTGGATGAGTTCCATTGCTTGAAATGAGACATAGACCTTGATTATAATCAATATATACTGCTTGAAACTTGAAAGCCTCATGGATTTTTTATAGCGGGGAAATAACTGATGATTTACAGAGGAAGCCAATTACAGACTCGTTTTGGGGTTGGGGTAGGCATCACTTCTTTCATTACCCTCACTGCCTTACCGAGTTGTTGAGGTATAGCAAATTTATTTTTTACAAAGGAACTGGGGAAGTTAATTTCCTTAAGTGCATCTTTAAACTGTTCTTGTCCATTCACGTACTTATCCATCTTTCTTTTTCGCACTAAACGGTCTATCAGGTCAACAATATTAGAACTTTTCACTATTTTACCTTTATACACAAATTCTCCATTAGGCATCCAAGAAACAACCTCTTTATTGCGTTTTAAATAAAGAATAATATTTGTAGTTAATCCAATTAAGTTTTTGGGAACGGTCTTGAGCACCATCTCCTCCACATTTAACGTTCTTTCTTTCTCATTCGCAATATCTGTTTCCTTCTCTGGATTATCTGACAGTTCTGAATTAATTGATACAGATGGTGGATTCAATACATTCACGTTAATCCTCCTCTGCAATACTTGATTGTATAACTTAATTTTTTCATCATCATCCATTTTATTAACTAAAATACTTTTCATCTCACAATCTAATTCACTCAGCTGTTCGTCTGAAGGTATATGTCTTGATAATCTCTCCTCTGGAACTAAAATCATTTTCCTTGCATATTGCATGTTTTTACTTGTTAAGTAGAGTAGTCAAGACAGTGAGTGCTGCGGGTATTAAGATATTTAAAAACCCTCCTTTTTGAATAATAATTTTTCGCTTTTTAGTGAGGGTTACTTTTTTATCTGCTAGGTCTCTAAGCGTATGCTTATGACGAGAAAGTTTTTTCTTCTGTTCATCTGTTAAAGGAACATTCCCTTTTAAAGTGTTCAAACAACATTCAGCTATGCAATGGATGCTAGATTTCGGAAGATTTTTTAAAAAGGCTTTCCGACATTTTGTGGGGCATACAGTTAAAAGTCTCATCCGTTGCACGTCTCCTTCTGTTAAAGGCATGATGAACAATGAATTATTTGCAAGTTGGGAGTTTATTTATTTTAACTGATAAACACAAGTTTCTTCTCCTGGAAGGATTTTTGTACGCAGTCGCATACTCTCTTCTGTTTCAGATTTCAAATCTACAAGTAAATAGCTGAAAGGCTTTTTCGTGGCGTCCTCAAACACTTCAAGAAAAAAATGTAAATTTCGAGGGTAGAGTTGTCGACCGAGGTGTATAATTTGACTTACATCACGTCGCGATTTAAATAAAAACATGTAATGACAGTTTAATGAAATTTCTCTGAATTCTTTTCCTTTATGAAACAAATTTTGCGTTACAGTCATCACAGATAAATTCATATGATGAGATCCTTTTGTATACAAGTTTGTTATTCTTTTATCACTGCCACATTCAGAAATTAAATCGTCATATATAAAAAGTGTATTATATCCTAAATATTGCTTAAAGTTTTCGGGTATTCCTTCTACAAAGATGATATTCGGCATCTCATCGTATAACTTTTGATAGATTCCATAAAACCACACTATTTTATCAAGGGTAGGATGAATTATATCTGTGTGGCTGTTTATCAATTTTTTCAAAAAATGCGACTTGCCTGATGATGTAGGTCCACAGACAAGAGCAGTGAAAGGATGCTTTAAAGCGAATGAATTCATGGTTACAAATGACAGAAGTAAAGACTAGGGCGATTACTTATACTTTTTTTATTGAAATAAAGGTACATGTATATTCGAAATTTTTTTCACAAAGTTATACACACGTATATCATTATTTGTAGACTGTCTATCAAATAATTTAACAGTAAATTCCATAGATCTACTTCTAGATCTTTGATACAAAAAGTATACACAATATTGTCCACAAACAGCAGTTTTAACACTTTGAAGAGGTATGTCGTTGTAGACCACATGCGGAACTTTTTTGAAGTAGTCATGTATGTAGCCCAAAAAATACGAAGGTGGTTGACCGAACGAATCGAAAAACTCTACACTTGTTGGTGATTTCATATAAACAGCTAACCAATGAGTCCCTGGTTTGTGATGAGGATCGGTGTTTAAAATAAATGCAGCCGGAAAACTCTTAAAATTCTTGGGAATTCGATCACTTGGGAAAACTCCAACAAAATATAAACGTGTGTATGCATCACTTCGTAAAATGTTATTCAATTGTACCACATTCATATCGAAAAATCACACAAAATATTTCTAGACTTCGTAATTTCGATCACGTTTTGAAATTCTGCATATACCAGCACTGAAACAGTTTTCGGTAAAGCGTTTGCAAACTTTATTTCAATGCGAAGATTTCCTTGATGAATTAAATTTAAATGGTTGCCATCACCCAAGTCTGGTGTTAAGTCAAAGGCATAAAGCGTGTACCCTTCGGAAAACTCATCTCTGTTAATATAGATACCTTTATTGGATGATACCTTTATTGGATGAGAGTTTTTCACTTCCTAGGAGCAAACTATTGTAAGCACGAATAAATTGACCGTCGGCATAATTAGGATCCAAGGGTTTGTAGCTGATAGGATTTCCATCTACGTAAACGCCTATGAAATTTACATGGTTATGCTTGAGGTAAAATGGGTTTGTTGGGTAAGTGCCACTAAATGAATCATGATCGACACATGTTACAACTATCCGTTTCGGGAGTTGCCCAGAAAATATGTTATCCTGTGAAAATGAGAAAGAACCTTTCGATACTGAATATAGCTTACACAAAACTCGATCCATTGGATATTTTGCAGATGATTTTTCTAAGGCTTTGGCATGTCCAATTAAAACACCTGGACTGACTTTCACTTTCCGGATGAAAAGGGATGCATGTTCAATAACAACGTCATAATTTGCTTTTTGAGGAGCAATGAGACAAAACTCCGGTTTGCTGCGTATTAACTTTAACTTTAAGTCTACCAAGTTGAGTAATAGACGATCTTGATAAAACAAGTCGCAGTGTAAATTTCCAATCATATCTAAAACTTTACTCTTTTCAATCATAGAAGCCCGTTTCTTCAACCCTGCATTTTCACTTGAAGGATCGGTTTCATCAAAGTGTCCTGCTGTATCTTTGTAGAAGCATTCTGAAGTTAGGAAGCTTTTCTTATAATCAGAGCCGTAATTGAGCAAAGTCTCAATGTAAGCTCGGTAAGGGTAAGTGTTACTGGATGATGAAATTAGACGCTCATTCAAACTCACATCGACTTGGGAAAATAACGAGTGAAGAAATAAGTTACATGGAGCAACTTTTTCATTTTCTGGTAAAACTGCATTGTCCTTTACAACTTTAACTTTTACATAGAGTTGGGTTGCTGATAAATCGATGTATTCCTCACCACTACCAGATATGTTGAATTCGATAGGTCCACCATCACGAATATTAGCTATGGGATAAAATTCAGACCACTGCCCTTTTTCAATAGCTGTTTGAGTCGGTGGCATAAGAAATAAGTCCAGTTCAGATTTCACAGAGGGTAGGGAATCATTTCGTATTAAGGCCATGCTAAAGATTATGAGAATATGTCAGGTGCACACAGCTTGCGATACTTCTTTCGAATGATGCGTTTCTTATTTGTGCGTTTCCTTTTATTTCCTCCAACCATTGATTTCACTCGAGTGGATACTTTATCGGTTAAAGTTTTCGTTGCTTCTTTAGCTCGGTCTTTGATAGCTGACTTTACATCTTTACCTTGCAAGTAATCATTTGCAATATCCACCCCAGATCGAAGTGCTTGCTTTCCCAATGCTTTCGCACCTGATTTAAATAAAGGAAAAACCATCCTAAACATGCTTCGAAAAATTCCACCCAAGCCACTTCCTTTCTGCAGAGAGATGCCTTTGTAATATGACAAGCCATTACCTGCTTGCTGAGTATAATAGTCTTCAAATGTTTTGGTGCAACAACGATAAGGTTGATACATTTTGTTCTAGAGATTACAAATGTCTCAAGCGAAAATGTAGTTTCACTATCAACTTCCCGCGTTCAAATGAGACGTAACGACCAGTGTGTGTCCTTATAACGATTTCAATCGAGTCAAAATTTTTTCTGGAAACTGATAAATAATGAGGTCTCTCAAATTGTTCTTGAATCATGTCACCATCTCTTCCCTTCACTGTCAGAGTTCGTAAAAGAGGAGCTAAGACCCCACCAACAAATTCAGGCTGAATGATATCGGTGTAAACGTACAGCAAATGTAAATCAACATTAGGATCCGCAACAAAAGGACTCTCAGTGATTACTGTATCTATGCCTCCATTTCCTGGAATAATATTTTCTCCAATCACTTTATTAGGTTCAAAACCTAAGTTTTCAGCTAATCCCTTGGATAATCGCAGCTTTGCTCCGTTAGTGAGCTGCAACACCACCTTTTTTGTGTGTTTGTTATATTTCATTTGAATTTTTATGTGCTTCGGAAATGCATTTAAAATGTCAATCGGAGAATCATAAAATCCGCACGCTATTTTTCCATTCGTTTTTACTCCGTTTCCTAAATCATATTCGAAAGAATTTTCACCATCAATAATGTTATTCCACATTCTGGGATAAATTATTTCAACTAATCCAACTTCCCATTCACCTGAGAGTTCTAGACGTTTGGGGAGTTTCGTGTAGAAGTGAGACATTGTGTTGCCAGGATAAAACTCGATAGAGCTGTCGCTGGGCAGTGTGACGTAGAAACTCATTGTGGGTTATGGATGCGAAACAAATTTAATGAGCAGACTCAATTTATCGAAAATAAGTCTTTGGAATGAATCCAGGCGTTAAATTTGCGAGGATAACCTCTAAACTTGACAAAGTATTCCAAACGTTTCTTAACTACTCTCTTCTTTAAAATTTTCTCAACATGAAAAGAATGCGATTTTTTAACTTTCTGCAGTTCTTCTGAGTAAAATGTACCAGTGATTATTTCTCCCATTAAATCTTTTATCTTATATACTGGTAGCTTTCTACGTATACAATGCTGAATCGTAAATATTTCCTCGGACCAATTATTTTCATATCCTTTCTCAAATGTTAATTTAGTCTTTGCAACCCTAACGAAGTCTCCAACCTGAAATTTGAATGGAATCTCCTTAACATTAGTTTTATTTACATCTCCATATAAAGTATTCCACACTTGTTTTTGATTTTCAACTGTTACATTAATAGGTTCTTTTTTATGCTGCGATGGAGTGTATGATTATAACTGTGTACGAGTTGGTCTAAGACATCTATAAATCGATAGGTGTTTTTATTGGTAAAGTATTTCCACATTTTCGTTTTCAAAGTACGATTGAATCTTTCAACAACACTAGCTTTGGTTTCATTATTTGTCGTGAAAAACTTTACTTGGACAGATTTTAAATAAGATTGAAATGATTTATTTGTAAATTCAGTTCCTTGATCTGTTTGTAATTTTTTCGGTTTTCTTTCCTTGAAAATTGACTTAAATGCATTTACAATGCTAGATCCATTTTTCCGTTTCAAAGGTATGACCCATGCATATTTAGAAAAAATATCTATACATGTTAACAGATATCGATATACCGTTGTATTTTACAACACTTAACATGTCTACTAAATCCGATTGCCATTGAAAATCGATTCCCCCAACAATAACTCTGTTTCGCAGAAAGTTGCGACGAACGCTTTTATGTAGGGTGTATGCATTCTGACTCTCCAACCATTCTTTGATAGTCTTTTTTTGGAACTTTCCCTTTCATTGCTTGATACAAGGCATTTATTCCACCAAAGCTCCCTGGTAAGCTAGGGTCTTCATAATACTGAGCTAACTCGTCTTTACCCATTCAGTCCAGTTACAGAGATGCAACTTCTGTTACTTTACTGATATTTCTACTAGAAATAGTAAAAAACTCAAACTATACTTCCTTAATTTCATCTACTTTCTATCAAAAAATATATATAAATCTTGTCCAATGGTAGATTATATATATACATGCTTTCAAAATAGTGGTAGAGAAATCAGTTTTCTAATGCAATAACTTTTTCATAACAAATTGCAGATTGTAACCATAACATGAGAAAAATACTTGTTTGTAAGTTTAAATAAAGAGAGAAACATTTTTTTTAAAGAAAAAAAAATCGTTTATTAAATAATCATAATCAGAGCATGTATGTAAACAATAATGTACCCCTCAATAGTAAACTGACCCATATGGCCAAGTCATTAATACTTCTTTTTTTTTATAAGCATAATTCCATGTTCCTTGACAAAACACAATGAATTTCTGGGGTAAAGTTAGGGAAAATATTTTTAACATCTAGTATAGTAACACATAGAATTTATATATATATATATATATATATAATACATGTCATATTAATTTTTTTAAATCAAATACAAAAGCAATCAGTACAGCAAAATACGAAAGCATTCAGTACAGCAAAATACGAAAGCGTTCAGTATAGCACAATACGAAAGAATTTAGAGCAAATATACATATATACATTACATCAGACAAGCGAGTAATGCCCCCAAGGTAGCGTATGAATACCATCATCGAGAACGTATCGTTTGGAATCAGTGGAGGAGAGGGCAAGTTTATTTTGTGTTATTGAATACAAAGTATGATGCTTGGATTTGATTAGATTCATCTTTGCATGCTTATTTCGTTTATGTAATAGGCATTTTAGATAGTCATCAAAGTTAATGCTTTGTTCAATTGACTGTTTTTTGATGCCTTTCAGTTTCTTAACTACCTTCCTACCTTCGACTTTGTACGAGTACATTTTTGACCTTAACCCTACGAATTCGGTCACAATACTACCACTATTCTCGTCCTTCATTTTACCTACTATTTTCTTATTTAATTTGGGAATATCATATTTATTGTTTTCTGGAAAATCTGAAGTGTCATAAAGGTCCAAATTTTTTTTAATATCTTCGAAAAAATCATTTGTGCGAATATGATAAATAAAAGAGTCCGTATCAGTATATAATAGTTTTGCTTTTACGTCATATTCATTTTTTATCACATTATAGTGAAAATCAGTCATTAAAGTTTTGGATATGTCCAGTATTGACATACCAATACAGATGGGTTTGTTAAAAATTAGTTTAGTTTTTTGCATATGAATGGCTACTAAATTTTCTGAAAAAATTGTCCTGCGATTAAAATTAGGTTTAGCTATCAATTTTGAAGCGGACTTTTCGTTTGAGCATAACCGAATGTCAACTCTTCGTCGAATATTTTCGATGGTTTTTCCAAATATAGAGTTGTTCATGAGTTTAAAAAAATCTTTTTCAAAAGAGTTTTTAGCTATTGCTCTCATATTTGTATTCAGTTCTATATAAGTTTTTAACCAATCTGTTTCTATAAATTTTATAGCTCTGTTAATTTTTTTAAATTTTAGACCTAAATCCAAATAATGCAAAAGAGATTTATGATGAATAACATACCTCTCCTTGTGAGTGAGCGTTAGTAGTAAGCGATTTTCCTTATACCCAGGAGGAACGGCATTTAGGGCAGCTAATGGATAATCACTATGTAGATCATGGAGTTCCTGTGGATACTCCAAGTCCACATCTAAAATGTATCCATTTTGGTCATCATTACGCAGTG
This sequence comes from Meta bourneti, assembly GCA_933210815.1. NCBI lineage: Eukaryota > Metazoa > Arthropoda > Arachnida > Araneae > Tetragnathidae > Meta > Meta bourneti. The sequence continues at coordinate 23,585,826 of OW119931.1, forward strand.
TATCTATATCAATAATGTTGCACCACTCAAATCCTTTGAGAGGTAGTTTCTGGGACATCGCCCAACCATACAAATTATTGGCGTCTAGGTAGAGAAGGTAGCTGGAGGGCTGAGAATCATCATAATTAGACATATATTTATTATTTGCTTTAGCATGTCGATGAGAACATTGAGAAACTCCTCCCCTGATTCCTTGTTCGACAAACATAAGCATGTCATAATCTGTTAAAAGTTCTATTTTCACTCCGGTACTCTTCAACATGGCATCCCAAGATAGTCCTGGAGCGGTATAATACCATGCAGGATCTAGCTTGTAGGATGCCATGCATAGTTTTCGAAAATTTTCGAAAACGTCGCAGAGCAGTAAAACATCAGTTTTAACATATAAGTCCGAATATTCTCCGAGGGTTTTAATGTTGAAAGATTTCCACACATTTTTTGCATGAGCGTAATCACTATCCGTAGTTGCTGTTTTATTTAACACATTATAAAATTTTTCTTGAGATGGAAGTTGTGTTTCGGAAAATTTATCCATGGAATCCATGTAATCATACGGGTACACACCCTTTCTTATCATAAGTTTCCAATTTGAAGGAAAATTATTCTTCGTATGGTGAAATTCATGTTGTAGGAGATTATTCGCGAGGGTATCTAAACTACTGGCCATGAATTTCATTGTGTCCAAAAACCTCAAATTAAATTTATTCCCGGTTTTTTTGCTAATCGAGATGTATCTTTCTTCTGTATTCGGAATCACGGTTATGTTTTTAGAGTCCTCCGCTAATTCCCGAATAAAAAGATGCGAGTCATAACCTGCGAGGTTATGGAGAAAAACCGGGATAAAATTTGGCAGTTTGTAGTTGAAATTACATGACGCATGTGCCGGTACTCGGTAATTCCCAGTCACATGGTCATGATCCCTCACTTTTATGTCTCCAGCTGAGATTGGCTTCTGACAGATGAAGCACACATTTGATTCATGGAGTTTTTTCTGCGACTCATTCAATTCCTTCATCGGCACAAAGTTTGTGTACTTTGACTCGATGATCTGCGCCTCCATCTGAAGGCATTCTATGAATTTCCGCGAAGCATCTTCTCCTCTATAAACTACCGGAGGTTTGGTTTCTCCTCGACCGACTACGTAATAGCAGAAGCTTACAGGCTTGTGCTTTTCGTACACGTTAGTGTATGAGCAATCATCATCAAAAGGAGCACAGGTGGATACTTTTTCAGTCAATGTTTCAAAATCAGCATAAATAACGTAAGGCACGTATTGAGAATGCTTGAAATTATTAAAAAAAACCCACTTCTTCTCTTCAGAAGGCATCTCTATTTTGCAAGGAACATTCATTTTGCAAAGCTCAGAGTGTAAAGTTAAACTATCGTTTGAACTAAAAAAGCTTAAACATCGTCTACAAATGAAATGTCTTCGCTTTCCTTTGGTTAATTGACTTGAAACAAGACGTGAAAGACTAGTAATTGTACAATAATGAGATTTTTCTTTCTCTTTAATAAATAAAAGATCAACGTGTTTATTTTTAATTTTGGGTGTGACTACTAATGGAAAAATCATCATATCTTTACAAAAAGAGTAAACGTTAATAGAAATATCATTATTGTTTTTTTCAAATATTTTTATTTCTTCTGGTTTTGTAGGGAAACTTATCCCAGAAAAGTTAAGAGCATCCTTAAAGTTGACATAGTTTGAAACTCTGGATGTATTTTGATCTGCTGGAAATAATGCAGCTAAAATGGCCCAACGAAAACATTCATTGTCTGAATTTCTAACATTTACAACCGCACGTTTTAATTTTATTTCATTTGGTAACTCTATAAAACTAGTTCCTCGTAAAGGTAAATATTTATTACATCGTATTTCCAATTTAACAATAGATTTAAGGGCCCAACCTGAATCCTTCATTTCAAATTCTTCGCTTTCTTTTAAAATTTTTTCTGAAGCATTACTGAAAGCGTAGTCAATTTCATTTATAGATAATAATGCAACATTTTTAGTTTTAAAAGAACACTCTTTGAAAAGTGAGCCTTCCGAGAAACGTTCATAGATACATATAAGTAGAAAATTTACCTTTACTGCATTCTGCTGATGAACAATTTCTGTAATTAGTTCCACAGCTGCGCTCCTCTTTGCCTCCATAAACTCGGAGACATCTAGTATGCCTTGCGGGTTCGAAAGAGTCCAAGTAGAGAGACGATTTCCAAACGCACTCTCTTTCCGTCGCACAGTTCGAGAAGAAGCTCCACTCGTTGATGTCGATGCTTCAGGATTCACTCCACCCGCTGATGTTGATGGTCCAGGATTCACTCCACCCGTTGATGGTCCAGGATTCACATTATTACCCCCTTGAAAGTTTTCACTGCGTCTGGGCCGCTTGCTTTTCTCAGGGTTAGCCTCGCCGGGTTTTTTTCTTTTTGGAGGTTGTTGATGGAGGCTTTTTTTATGTCGCGTAAGTGCGTCAAGTCTTGAAAATGCCTTATTGCACACATCACAACGGAATTCATTGTTTTCGTGTACACTGGCTACGTGTCGCTGAAGGGTTGATTTTCTATTAAAGTTTCGCTCACATAATATGCACGGAAATGACTCCTCGTTATGCACGGAAGAAACATGACGTTCCAAATTAAACTTGGAGCTGTAGGTGTTGCTGCAAAGTCCACAAACGTGTGTATTCATTACATATGGTATACTGGCTTGCAAAGTTCTATGAGAAAAATGAGAATGCGTCCCTCTCTCACACACAGGTTAAGTATAAGAGGCAGGAAAATGAGAAAGCGCTACACACGCTCACAGGATAGAACGAGAATGCGAAACGACTACACGTACTATCTTGAAATACAGGTAGGGGCCAATCCCTTGGAATGCAGGACAAGTACGTACAATGCTTTGGAATGCAGGAGGGTAGATAACAAAAGGCTAGTTTCTGACATGAAAGAGGGGTGTACTCAATGCCTTGGAGTTCAGAAGGGTAGATGACAAAAGGACTGGTTTCAGGACGAATCGGCCTCAGAAAGCATATCCACTTTTTGATCTGTAAAGGGTAAAGTATATCCAAAAGGAAATGATCGCTTCATGTTTTTCCACTAAAAGCACTAAGGAACAGGAATGAACACGTTTGAAGATACAAGTGATATCACTTCCAAGATTTCAGGGCAGCGACACGTCCTCCTCTGGGATATTTTGCAGTCAAAAGAATCTTACTGGTCAGACCTGTTAGAATGGGTCCAGGTGTTGCCATTCTGCGAGTCCACAAATAACCTTATTACATACCATTGCCAGATTCGGTACTAAAACTTTTCTTCTCCACATTCACGTTTTCATGTCAGAAACGCGGAGGTAAACTTACTACTCAACTCTACTCTACTCTCGAGTGACTTCATTGCCTACCACATGTGTTTGATTTCACGTTTGAACACGTTAGATTGACGTCATTCTCCACCACATTCTCCACCACGTGTTTGATTCCACGTTTGAACACGTTGGAATGACGTCATTCTCCACCACATTCTCCACCACATGTTTGATTCCACGTTTGAACACGTTAGATTGACGTCATTCTCCACCACATGTTTGATTCCACGTTTGAACACGTTAGATTGACGTCATTCTCCACCACATTCTCCACCACGTGTTTGATTCCACGTTTGAACACGTTGGAATGACGTCATTCTCCACCACATTCACCTTTCTATGTCAGAAACGCAGATAAAAACTGATCGAACTTATTGATGTGGTGGAGCAATCTATACTATTTTAACAGCCAATTACGCACTTAATGTATTCAGATTTAAATTGATTATATTTCGGTAAGTAACCAGGTATTCGTGGCCGAATGGTTATATTCTCATCCAACTAACACTCGACTACGAGTACTTTTTGGTAGTCAGTTCGATCCCAGCAAAAAATATCACATCTTTTAGTTTTAAAAATATGTTTTAAAGATTTTATTATTTTTTTACTCAAAAAGTACTAATAGATGGCGCTACGAGTTACAGAAAAATCAGCTCTTAAATCCAACCGCTCTGAAATTCGCCTTAAATCCAATCCCTCTGAAATTCGCAAGTCCAAAACGTAAACACGTGTTATTCGACGAAATCCGAGAAACCGAAACTAACAACTCAACTCCACTCGAAGCAGGAAGAAAACAACTAAACTCAACTCAAAATTGGAAACGAAACTAACAACTCAACTCCACTAGGTATGACGTCACTTCCGGCACAACTCAACTCCACTTCCGGTTATGACGTCACTTCCGGTACAACTCAACTCCGCTTCCGGTTATGACGTCACTTCCGGTACAACTCAACTCCACTCGATTTCTCCACCTTCTCCACCACTGATTTAGAACCCGCATTTTCTATCTACTATCCTGGGTTCGACTGATCCACCAGGCGTTTCTGAAAATATACAAAAAAGCAAAAACGAAGTTCCAAAATCTGTCAGTCTCTGTAAAGCAAATGTATCTAGGTTATAGAGCTCTGAATCGTCCTTCAGCTCTGAAAATGTTTAAATGAGCCAGATCGTCTTCTAGCTTCATTTGTCGTCTTTAAACGTCGTTTCTCGTCTTTCTTTAAACGTCTTTCATCTCCTTCAAACTTCCTCCGTTTTCTTCAGCTTCTTTCGTCTTTAACTTCTTTCGTCGTCTTAGCAAACCCTTAAATCCAATTCCACGGTTTAATGTTGTAGTGAGGTTGGGTCCTTCATGACATCCCTCTTTTACAACGTCGTATGTATTTCCTCCTTTAACCCTGGTGATTCTATAGGGTCCAAGGTACTTTGGTTTTAGCTTCAAGTGCAGACCAAACTGAGTTCTCTTGATGGCAACAAAATCATTAACTGCATAAGGTTTGGGTTCCTCTCTTCTTAAATTGCACTTCTTATTTTCTTCTTGAATTTTAAAAATTTGTTGTTTTGCATGCTTCCTGAGTTCTTCTCTTTGCCTTTCAAAATTTGCTTGAAATTCAACTTCGATAATTTCTTTGAACATGTTCAGACCCTTTACATTCTCATCTTTGTACCGAAAAATAATTCGAACGGTGTGGTATCTATGCTTCGTTGATAGGTCGAATTTATCGCTTGCTGTAATTCACTTGTATATTTGTACCATTGGGCTGGATTTTCTAAGGATAGCTTTGCCAGAATTGATATGATCGTCTGGTTAATTCGTTCGACTTGTCCGTTTGCCCTCGGCAAGCCAGTAGTTATTAAATGGTGTTTAATGTTCTCTTTAGAGCAATAATCAGCAAGCTCGCTAGATGTAAAAGTTGCACCTCTATCGGAGATTATTTGAGGACTCCCAAATACAGCCTTTTGACTCTCCAATTTTGCAATAGCTTCAGCAGATGTAGTGGTTTTTGTTGGATAAATCCATACAAACTTGGTAGATGCATCGATTATCGCTAGAATGTACTTATAGTTCTTATGGGTGCTCTCTAAAGGTCCAAGGTGATCAATATGGTACGTCTTTAATGGAATATCTTCTTTTTGCAAGGGGTGCAAAAGACCTTTCTTTCCCTTTTTGTGATTCACTAAAATGCAATGTACACAATTAATTGGCTATGGTTTTTTCTATCTTCTGCCTAAGCTTGGGGATGAAATAATACTCTTCGATGTTCTTTTCAGTATATTTAACTCCTACATGTCCCTTTTCATGGGCATCCCTTATTATTTCTATTTGCATACACTCAGGCACGACCACTAATTCCTTACCATCAGCGAATTTATACAAAATTCCATGTCTTTTGCAATAATCTTCATAATTAGAAATTTTCAGTAGCTCTTTAATTGTTTTGATTTCGTTATCTTTATCCTGAGCCGCTTTTAATTTTGGTAAGATGTTATCGACTGAAATACAAAACATATTTATCGGAGATCTACTAAGTGCGTCTACATGAACCATTTTAGAACCGGGTCGATGCTCAATGACATAATTAAGTTCTTGTAGTAATAAAACCCAACGAGCTTCTCGGGTAGACAAATCTCGCTTTGCCATTGTCTTCTCAAACGCGGAACAGTCGGTGACAATAGGGGACTTCTGCATCAAAATGGATCCATAGCCTTCCAAACTCGCATCACAATGCAATTCAGTCTCATAATTAGGATTGTATATTCCCAAGACAGGCTTTTCGGCCAACAATGTCTTCAATTGGTTAAAAGAGTTTCTTCTGATCCAAATTTAAAATTACGATCCTTTTTCAAAAGATCACTCAAAGGTTTAGCGATAATAGAATATCCAGGAATGAACTTTCTAAAATAACCGACTAAGTCCCAAAAAACTTTGAACCTGCTTCAAATTGGTTGGTTCGGGAAAATTAAGAACAGCTTTGGTTTTTCGAGTTGATGGAAAAATTTTACCCTCTTCGATTACGTGGCCCAAAAAATTCAATTCGCTTTTTTTAAAAAAAGCATTTCTTAAAATTTATTTCCAGTCCATATTCACTAGCTAGATCTAAGACTCGTTCAAGCCGTTCGATTCCTTCTTCAAGTGAGGAGGACAAAATTATTATATCGTCCATATACGGCAAAACAATACCATCATTAATCAATGGTCGAAAAATGGTGTTGATATATTTCTGAAATACGGCAGGGGAGTTGCATAAACCAAATGGAACCTTAAGAAAATTATACTGCCCTTCATGGGGGGTATTTCAATTAACGTCACACTGGAGCAACACAACGGGCTATTGGCGACGGTCCGGGATCAATGCCAAAGGGAAAGATCCGAGGACAACACCACGTAATTTTGAACCACGGTCAGATGACGAGGCAACACCTGAGCTGGCACCCCACTCTCCAAACTTCCACACCACACCAACGTGAGGACATTTGAGGCCACGACAGATTTAACGTGCACCAGCCCCCTTTGTGCACGACGGTGTTTGGCTGGATTCGAACTCGCAACCCTTCGGTTGCAAGTCCGTTACTCTTCCAACCGGGCCACCGCGGCCCGCCCTTCATGGGTAACGAATGAAGTATACTTTCTACTATCCTTGGCGACATCAATATGGAAAAATTCATTTCTGAGATCGATAGTACTAAAAATTTGTGATTCTTGTAATCGGTCTAAAATATCTTCAATTAATGGTAGCAGAAATCTGTCCTTTACAATCACTTTATTTAATCTTCTATACACGGGGGGTTCCATCCTTTTTCTTTACAATTACAACGGGGCTACAATATTCTGAAGAACTTGGTTCTACTATCCCTTGATGTAACCATTCAGTAACTTAAGTCTCGACGATCTTTTTCTCTGAAAATGGTAACCTACGTGGCTGATGAGATACGGGTTCATTATTTTTTACCAAAATATTCAATTCAACATTTGTTATTTTTGTTTTGTGTGGTACATAATTCGAAACTAACTGTTGTACCTTATCCTTTAAGATATTTGGAACGTCAGGTTCAATATTTACATCAACATCGTCTCCAGTTGACAAATCAATTGGTAAAATAGACAAAGTTTTTTGACAAAGACATTTATTTCCTCAACACACTGGGACTTATTTTTCAGAGTAATTCCGTTTTCATTAATTACTGTTTCACCCAACTTTAACACATTTAGTCCTATAATAGCGTCATAAGTCATAACATCGTTTCCTACTACGCATATAGTACCTGCATCACCCTCAAAATTATCTATTTGAACGTTTCCTTTAAAATAGCCTAACGGTTTTACTCTGCATTTTCCAAAACCAGTTAAAGTAGAATTCAACGGGCATAATTCCTTAACATTTAATTTGTCAAAAACAGATTTACGAATCAAAGTAGGTTGACTTCCAGCATCTATCAATAAATTAACACTTAAACCATTAATCATTACCATTTTCCTTACTTTCGATTCTACGCTAACATCCAAAATGGCTACTTCCGGTTTCGAATTTATTCCGCATTCCGAAGCCTTGTGACCAAACATGCCACATCAAAAACATTTAAGTCCTTTATCTTTATGAATACAAAATCCACAATTAAAACAAATATTATTGTTACGATTTTCTGAACCATTGTATTTCATTCTGTCAAACTTGACTCTATCTCTGCTTACAGTTTCGTTTTTGTTCTATCAAAAGAGTTAATTCTACCATGATCAAAATTCTTATTATCATAATTAGTCCTATCGAAATTTTGAACCACGGTCAGATGACGAGGCAACACCTGAGCTGGCACCACACCCCGCCAACGTGAGGACGTTTGAGGCCACGACAGATTTTACATGCATGAGCCCCATCTATACACGACGGTCTTTGGTTGGATTCGAATTCGCAACCCTCCGGCTGCTAATCTGTTACTCTACTAACCGAGCTACCGCACCATTTCCTGAAAAAGTTACTGAGACAGTTGGATACCCATGAAGTTCAAATATGTCTTAAAGATATTAAAATAAAAACAATGCACACAATATGGAGGGAGATTAAAATATTTTTATCGATTTTAAAATTCAAAATTTCATGGTTTGTGTTTTTTTTCAAATAGAAAAGTTAAAAGGAATAACTATGAGGTTCTCGTTCAGCCAAATGAAATTTCTAAGTCAGTTTGAAGTTTTGAAAACGGATTTCGGTGAAATATAGTTAAGTTCTATTTGTTGATTCTCATTAATGAAGATATGGAATGCTGAAGTAACGTTGAACTTGATCGTTTCCAAAGAGAGCAATGTCTTCCCATGGTTTATACAACTCGTTGTCTGTCTTGACTTCTAGTCCCAAGAAAGTGTCGTAAAGAATGATGTATCCCATGTCGGCGTTGTTGGCTACGATGGCATCGTTTCGTCCGAAAAGGAGAAGTACACGGTTCATTCTATTCGAAATCAGATCCTGTTGAGTCTACTCTTGTGAGACGGACAGAAGTACTGTCTTGTCACAGCGAGCCTTTTGACTTGAGCAGGGCTCTTCGGCATCTGGTGATCTCATCCAACAGTTGGAGAGGTTGGGTCGACGTTCCGTTGCTTTCGGTGCCGTCCGGAGTCTTGTTTCCAGAGGCCGTATTTTCAAGATCATCCAATCCCCGTCTTCTGGGCAACAGGGGAAGTTGGATCGCCTGTGGTTCTGCTTTTCACGAAGATGTCAAACCCATCGTCTTCTCCATTGAGATATGCGGCAGATTCTGGACCGTCAGCTTCGTTGGTTTTGTCGATGGAGTTCTTTTGCGCCTCGAGTAGAGCCCTGTCCGTCATTTCGTCTTCGATGGTTCGCAGACGCAAGTCCATGAACTCCTCGGGATGTTCGGCATTCCACTCTCCGAGGTAGTCGCGCTCGACGTATGGCTTTTTTTCTGCTTTCTGTTTCTTTGCCTCTTTCTTGGCTTGCTTCTTTTCTCTACGCTTCTCTCGAAAATTCTTTCTGAAATAGCAAATTAGAATAAATTACTTTACCTGGCAAGACACAGCAAAGGGAAACAGAAGTTAAATTTATGTAAAACAGATTAAATAATACTTAAAAACTAAAATGTATAAAAAAATTATAAATTCTAAAAGAGTACGAGGCATACTTACATTTGTTTCCTGCACCAGTTCAGCATCTTGAAAAGTAGATAAGTCGTCTGTAATAATGACGTAAATAGCACTAAAAAGTACTGTTTGTAGGTAGCACTGAAAAGTACTGTTTGTTTGTAGATAGCACTAAAAAGTACTGTTAGGTTTGCAAAAAGCACAAAAAGTACTGTTTGCAAATTTGCAGCGGAAGATTCCTCTACAACCAAAAATAGCTTTAATCAAACGATTATAATCTCACTTGATCAGAGCTTTAAAAATCGCCAGTTAGCAGTTTGACAGACAGAACATGAATGAAGAAATCTTTTTGTGAGCGATACTATTTACTTACAACAATGCTTCATTAACAATCGAAAAGTAATGATACGCTTTTAAATCTGTTTAAAAGCATTCTGAAAAATATGTATTGTTATATAATTAGAAGCAATTCATTCTTATAAAAAGAAGTGTTTTTCTTTCCATTGTTGCATATAATATGTACAAATTTCGTTGCTAATTAATGTGGTGAAGAAATTACAATTTGCTTGGAATTTAAATGTTTATGGGGTGTAATTAAATTCCAAATTTAAGCTAGAATTATTGTTAATATTATATTTGTATGTTATAGTCTCATTTGTTTCATTTTATACTAATTGTATCCACTTCTACGGCTTTAAGTCCCTTTAGATTGGTAATACAAATAAAATATGCAATCGAGCATTAGTACTCAATCGACTGAAGAAATGCTTTTGACCCTCCTTGACGAGGAACTTCGTCATAAGCAAAATTGGTCAGATCTTGATGGACTAGATATCTCGTCATTAGAGGTTTGGTTTGTTAGGGTTTTATGGCGCAAGGGCCATATTTGGCCATGCTGCGTCATTAGAGGAAAACTCACCAAATTTTTTATCTCGTCATCATAAAAAAATCGGCAACAATTTGATGGGATATCTCGTCATTTGCAAAATTGGTCAGATCTTGATGGACGAGATATCTCGTCACACCACTTGGGGGGTTAAGTAAAATCTCATTAAAAATTACTTTGTGCTATTATACGTCAGAGGGGCCGAAGCACGTCCAAAATCTTGGATGTTATGAAAATCAATGCTGAGATTAATTTAAATCCATTCAAATAATTTTTTGTCAAGCTCATCAACAGAAAAATTTTGAACATGTTTGGAAATAAATACTTAAACACAGTAATTATACATATAATATTAAGCACAGTTTAGATCTGAATCCAATGACTAATGCAAGAATTGGCCAAAAGAGCAATTTTAATTAACACTAAGCACAAGACAAAACAATTACATGAATAAACAAACATAAAAAGTAACATCTCGGGGGGACAAAACCTCAGCGCGTCAGTCCTACGCTAGCCTTGGGAAACAACTAAAGAAAAATGGTTCATTCTCTTTCGCGGAGAGTGTCACGTGGTCCGCCATCACCAATCAAGGCGCATATCGCTGAGACACACGTTAAGGGGCTGATGCGTTACAACAGTCAATATACTTCCTTCTGAAAAAATCAGTTGGTTTATCCTTGCATTCTGGATGGACCCCCTCAAAAATGACGACGCATTTTTTGCTGGAAACATTGAACTGTTCGGCAAGACTTTGCCACAAATTACGCACTGAGGTGGTCTTCGCTGAGACCACCCGTATTATGGGTGGTCTCAGCGAACTCAATATACAAATAAAAATCATACTTTCGTTTTAAAGTTTTTTAATTGTGGAACTTGTATCCGAGGAAGTAGAGCTATGCAACTTGTTCGATAGTTCAAGAAGTTCTGTTGCATCCGCAGTCAATGATTCATCCGAAAAACCAGCTTTACAGCAGCAGTAACATCTCTATCTTCCGCACTGCAATTAGAAAGTAATATGAACATTAGCTATATATAACAACAGCATAAATTCAGTAAAAAGTTTAAATAAGATATCGCATCTAAAAAGATTCATTGAGGGGGTTTTTTGAAAGAAAATACTGTAAAACTTTAAATAATGCAAAATCTTATACATGAATAGTAAAATCTTATTTTTAGGGATTCTAATTTTTCAAGATTCTAAAATATCGTAATGAGTTTAACCATTTTGATACAGGAACGACAGAGTCAACAGATTGCAGGACTAGGTGCACGAAAATGGACAGGGCATATAGTTTTCATATGCTTAAGAAGCAAAACGAATTATAAACAACAAACAATTCTCAACGTTCTTTTTGTTTATTTTACAATTTATGGTATTTTAAATTATATAATTGAAATTTCATCTACAAACAAAAATTACTGTTTTCGGCATTAAAACGTAAAGTGCAAAATAAATTTTTACTTTTTAAGATTACTTAATTTAAAGATTTAATTTTTTTCTTTATTTAAAAAATTAAAAACTAATAAAACCGAAGTGCAAATAAATAGTAAAAATTTTGTTTATTTCTCTTACTTTCTCGATTATGCAATGTTTGCTTTAGTCTGCAGTCATGACTTTATATTTTTTAAAATTTAATACGGTTCATTTAAAAAAAATAAGGGAACTAAATATCTTAATATATTTAGGGTGCTGTGTCCCCTCAAACATCGAATAAAACCAAAACGAGTACATACCTCTTAGATGTTGATGCTTTCGCGTCTATTCCAATTGGCTTGGCAAATTTTTGATGTTTTTTAAGGACCCCGTCTCCAGCCAGCGATCCATTGAAAGAAAATCGACGTTATTCCCCGTATCACTAATTTAGTATTTGAAGAAACCTCCACAAGACAGATATTTTGTCATCAAAACGAAAAATCTGAGAAGCTACAGAAAATTGATTTTTAAAATAATAAATTACGTATAATGAATTTTATAATTCGTCGGTTCTCGACTGAATGTTGACTAAAATGCAACTGATTTGAGAAGTGAGTAAACCACCAGTTTTATATGCAATAAAAAAGTTTCCGATAATTCTGGAAAGATGTCGAAGCTTCTAATTGTTTCTGCAAACGCAGAGACAGTGAGTCCAGCCTGTCTGGTGTTACCTTTTGACGTAAATTTGTTTTGTCGACTGGCGGACGAGAAACTGACACATTGAATGCCGACTACCTTTTTATTTAGTCAATGTTTCACCTGATCGGTGATAAATTATTTATACTCGATTTTTTTTCTTACACACCGAGAGCGCAAAAGGTCATAATATTAAAATATTTTTGTCCCATTTTTTTCGCAAAAGATATTTTTAATTTTAAAATATGTTTAATAAAAATATTTTTAATTTTAAACATGTCCTACCTTTTTGCGGAGCACTGGGAATTGTTTTGCGGAGCAGTTTGAGAAACAATGCACTAAACAAATCCCTTGAGGATGGATGTCTGGTAAAACTGCGAAACGAAGCCCGGGGTGTCCAACCAACAGAGCCAATGAAACAGCAGGGGGAGTGGTTAATGGTTTTGGAAATTTGTTTTTCACACTTTTTCAGCAGCGTTTTGCTCAAAAATGGTATTTATTTTATTAATGAGGCTCCTTGTGTAAATGCTTCATATTAACAGTTATTGAATAAAAGAAAAATCGTCGTTTTGTGAGGTTTGATTCGTCTTCTGCGAGTTTAATAATTCAAGGCGAAATCCGATTCAGTTGTATGGGAAACGTCTAGGCGCCAGGGTCCGACTTTCCCGCCAGTACGTCACGATCATTTCTCCGTTCAGAACGAGTTTCGCGTTATTGGAGCAAACCTATTCCCTTTCTAGAAACCTTGCATCACAAACTCCATCGACGCTCACTGCCCGTCAACAACGCTACGTCCTTCTCGTAGGTCCGTCGTATTACTTCTGCGTCGCTTTTGGCTCTGCGTTCCTCCAATGCGCGGTATGGCTGCGCAGTGGTCGGAGATGAGATCAGCGCGGAGGTGCCCTCTAGTGCAGGCTGGGCACCACAAAAAAAAATTTGTTTGGGGATGTTGAAATATTTGTTTACTTCTCCAAAATTGATACTCGAAGTTACAGATATCTTCAAATGAAAAAAATGGCTTTAGTAGGCACGCCCACTGCGCTAGCAACCCGAGTCGAATCTAGAGTAGGTTAGACTCCTCCTTGGGTGTATTTCTCTTGTCAGAAAAGCTTTCCTTGTGTCTATTACTTGCTGTGTCTGGTGCAGCATGGCCAAATATGTGCCACAAAACCCAACCCTCAATTTATATATAAAAAAAATAAGCTTTATTTCTAATACAATGCCATCCATAATTTCTAGTAGTTAATAGTATATGTAAAACTTACATGCAACATTTGCACTACTACTTACTACAAGCTACTTTCAAAACAGTAACACATTTACTTTTGCAGTTGACACAATTTCCTATAATTTTGTTTTGCCATGCTTTCTTTGAGTTATACTGAGTTTACAGACCTTTTAACTGGTGAATTCCTTCTGTTTTCAGATGTCTCTTGTAGACTGCTATTGAATTTCTAGTACTGCTTCTTGGACGTTTCAATTTCATACGCGAAGATAATATTTTTCAAACTTCCTACCCAATCTCAAATACAATTCTCTGGCTTTATTTGCAACCTCAGAATGTTCCCTGAAACATGTTTTTAAATAATGGATCTTATCACAGCTTCTTGAAAAGGCAAAATTTCTCCCACATCAACATTTAAAAGATCAGGGATTTTAAATTATTTTTTTTTACCCTCAAATTAGATATTCTATTCCATGTTTAATACTTTATGTTCACTAAACGTATTTAATTTTCACAAGAAATAGTATTTTATACTAACATTTCCTAAGGATATAAATAAATCAGACTTGACTAACAAAATGAAATTTCCACCCATAAAAAAAGCAGTTTACAAAAGTAATTTCATATGAAATTTTCCACTTGCACCATAATAATTATTTCATTCTTATATCGAATTTTTATAATATCGAAGCTTATCTTTCATTATCAGCTATGATAAAAAAGTCACATTTCTATCTAGTTACAAATGTTCCCACAGCAAAAATAAGCTAAAGACAATAATGAAAATATAATAGACATCTTGATATATATATGATATGAAAAAGTTTTGATGTTTTCTGAGTTTTTCTTTAGTTAAATATACATTTAAAAAGTTGAAAAATCGCATTTTTCCATAATTTTACTATTTAACTGTTTTTTATTTCCTAAGAAGTAGAAATACAATTACTAAATTATACCATGCGATTTGTTACAAAAAACCTCTTCATAAAGAATACTTTTTAATATTGTCTTCATTTCTAGAGATATAAGAATTTGAAATTTGTAGCAAATTAGCGAAATTTCTATTTCCATCTATCTTTCAGATTCAGCAGCGACTGCTATTAAATTATATTCTGACTTTTCCCAAGAGACTTTTTTCTGAAGAATGTAACAATATAAAAATTTGAAATTTGTGTCAATAACTTATTGAAATATAGTCACAAACAGGCTACTTTTTAGTGCTAAAAAATCTACATTTGTGTGACTTAAACTTTTAATGTCAATAACTAACAAACATTTTCTTGAAATCTGATATTTTGCAGTTTCTCATTACTATGTGCCCTATTTAAAAACTGATTCTCATTAAAATTGGTGATATGTCAGCCACAGCTGATTTGCAAGGAATGACGCAAGAATAAGTTAAACTATGTTGACTGCCATATAAAGTCCTTTTATTATTTTCACAGAATAATTTTAATAACAAAGTAAACATGTTAGTAAATTTAATTTCATGAAAATTGTTATAAAAGTACAAAACGAAAATTTACATTGTACTGGTAAAATTGCATCTGTATAAAAAGGTATGGAGAGGTCACATTGGCATTGACACAATGTAATTCTTAAGGTTGTGCATCGCAAGGGGCACCAAGGTGCTTAAGTCTTGAATAAATAGGCTGTCAGGACTGTTGATGAGAATCTGAAATACATAAGGGTTTCGTTCGCTTTAGAATTGAATACTTTCAAAATAAAATAAGACCAGGTAAAAATACTTTCAAGTTTTAATTTCACTAAAGAAGCTAAAAATATGTTCTACATTTTTAGAGTTTGTCTAAAATTTAAGGTTTTCAACTTTCATTCACATTTTTGAAAAAGCGTTTGTAAATAATAATCAGGGCCAGGACTTTGTTAACAAGCCATCTTATAGTTAGATTATTGTAGACAATGCCCATATAAACAGTTATTTCATTCGCAATCTCCTTATTCTAGAAATGTAGCTTTTAGGTCATTTTTGATCATTTTGATTTGTAAGTCATTTTTGAGATTTTTAGGGCAGTTTTTGGTCATTTTTCGAGTTTGCAGCACAATGTAATGTTTTAGTTCCTGGTTTTAATCAAAATTTTGTTGAAACAAACCCAAGTCACAACCTTACATCCATAGTTCTGGTTTTATTGCGAAACACATTACAAATGACTCAACTGTTAGTTTCTGGCACCAAAAAATCTGTTATCTACCATTTAAAGCAAAATGAATCTTTCCAATGAAGGCTTCTCTAGTTATGACGATTTGTTGGTTTTTATCATGCAAGGGCCAAGCTGTGCCAAACAATGTTGAGTAAATTCTAGTCAACAGAAAACAAAAAATCACATTCTTTTGGATCTTCAAGTTGTTAATAGAAACACTTAATGCTAAAATCAGAACCATCAAAAGTATGATTTCCCAAATTGTGATCAGCAGGTCTAAAGCAATTTCTAGGACAAAAAAGTGGGTAAGCACAGTCTCCATTGTACCATAAGGTTTGGTTCATGAATACTTCTTGCATCTTCGGTAAGCTCTAGATCTCTCCGCACTTGTCAAAGGTTTAGACTTCTTGGTATCATTTTGTTCGTCATGAACTGCTCTTTCAACATGTTTATGTTTTCTATGCTGAAATTGAAATTTGGTGTGATATTTGACTCCATAGTAAAATCTTCGACAAATTCTCACTTTCCGCTGCACACAATTTTCACACAAATGGTTTACTGTCAACTAGTCAAATGGAATTGTAGAACTCGGTGTTCTCTTCAATTTAAGCACGCACTCGCCTCGACCCGTCGATTAGAACTGAATTTACAGCGGTTAAACAAGCCAGCATATGCCCAAAATATGACTCATTTCCCCCACCATGTGGTACAAAAGTCAGAGGGGGAGTGGATTAGAGGCCAACCTGGTCAATACGGCCAACCTGATAGGTCGTTTATCCCCCTGGAGTTATGGGACTTTGAGATATCAACACTTTTCGAAATGCGCAAGTTTCTGCCGATGACCCCCATACATGCATCTTAGACACCCGGACCAATTTTAAAGATGTATTCACATCAAAAAGTCACCTGAAAATATCAGAAAAACGTATGAAAATGTTTCGTGCAAAAAAGTAGAACTGAGATTGATTGAAGTATTGATTGGGAACATATCAGCTACATACCATGAAGGATTTACTTGCTTAGATGGTTACTTCTGCTTAGTAAGTGGATTATATTGTGTTCACATATAGAGATACGTGTAAAACCATATTTTACTTGCAGGCAATTTTTAAAAAAATTCACGTATCAACTAAATTTTTATGTCAACAAAATCCAGGCCATGATAATAATTATAGACTACCTCTTTGAACTGGAGAGGTGGTATCACTACATAAAATGCACTCCAAAAATACCAGAAGAAAATCATTGGAAAATAAAAGTGCATTTAAAATATATTATTTTATTAAAATTCAACAGCCACATACTTTAAATACATAACAAGACAACAAATACTGCTCAATCAGTTTGTTAATTAATGCTAATAAAAAAACTGTGGTGGACATAGCCAACCACGAAGTTGCAGCATAGCTGACTGCAGCTACAATGTATATATTGTAACTGATGTGTTAATTGTGTAGCTTGTGTGTCAAATATCGTCCTGTAAAAAGGTAGATTCTCATTTATAAACCTTCTAAGTCACAGAATCTGTGGGGTAGTAACTCCCCTATTAATCACAGCAGAACTGCTAGCTTAACCCTCCAATTGGCATGCCCGAACACAGTTCAGAAAATTCAGTTTGAATAAGGCTCAGAAAAATTGCCACATGGCAAGCTGCAGACCCTGAATATTCAGATATCATCCTGACCACAGCACATCTTGCTCCTAAAAATATTTTAGATTTGCTGCCCACCACTCCTCAGAGCCATAACTCTGGAGTGTCACTTGGAGGATTAAAATAGTTACTAGAACACAAATAATATCCAGCCACATAATATGAAGCAAGATATAGTGCACCTAGGAGTTTTGGCACTTAGTCTCCTATACAGTAGGCATCTTGAGACCTAACACAATTCTCTTAGAGTATCTTCCACTTTTCAAAACACTCTACAAAGTCCATTGTTGGAATTGCCAACTGACTCGTCGTGTTCTCTTGAATAGCATTGATGGTCTGAAATCCATTCTCTTACAGACATGATTTTGGCTTTAGTAAAAGTCAGAAATCACCAAATCCAGGCTGTCACCTAAGTGAATTTACATTTTGCCAAAAGACCCTACATGAGACATGATTGGGTGCCGCCACAGATTTCAAGCTAGGATGCTTCATCAAAATATTGAACCCAGAAGTTTTTGGAATCCCCAGATCATCTTCTAATTCTGGCACTGCCAGTCAGCAATCTTTGATTGCAGCCCGTACACATTCAACATTCTGAAGTGTTCTGCTCGTTGAAGACCTTCCAGAGCGTGGATTACTTTAAACAGATTCCTGGCTGTCTTTGAAGTGGCTGTACATTTTTATTCGCACTGCACTCATTACATCGTGTCTGAAAGCCTTCTTAATCATATGAATTGTTTAGTCACAATCTGAAATTTTCAAGTTTATTACAAAAATTTATACAAATTCACTACTACTCTATTCACTTGGTTATTGTGAATGTGATGGTCTCACAGAACATACACTCATTCAAGAGCGTCTAGCACCCAATTGATTATTCCAATGGTACGTGAGTTTTTATGCATGCACATTAATGTTCCTTTCCCAAGTTACATTGAAGCAGCACGAAACGTTCTCGTTTCATTAACGGTGGATGGATAGAGACTTCATAACTACAAACCCATTCCAATTATCATCAAATAAAATGAAAAGAGACAATGAAAGTAAACAAGTCTTACCTGCATCAGATGAGTTGCTTTGCACCTTTTAGATGCTAAGCGCTCAACAACCCAGCCGCTTGGCCTCAACTAAAAATTACATAAAACAAATTCAGTTCCAGAAAATTTCATGAAAGTTTTTCAAGATGAATTAAAAGTGAAAGCTTTTATGTATGGCATGTTTACTTTGTGTGTGTATTAATTAATTTACTTGAGGATACCAACTAAACAATTTGAAAATTTTAAATTTCAATTGTTTAGCAATGAGTAACTAACACTAAGCAATTCTAGTATTTTAAATTAATTTTATAAGACAACCCTTTTTACATTTGATTTGGAAGGGAGAAGCAATATTCAAATAAATAACATTCAAAAGACTGATTATTTTTTAAGGATCAGTGCATATATATGAATGTACTAGATGACCTGATATAGATATAATCAATAAAGAGCTCTAGAATATTTAAACCTGTTAAAAAAAGATTGCTTAAATTAATCAACTTATGGAGGGATGCAAAACTTCGCAAAAGTGAGTAATCTAGTGTCATCATTTTAACAAATAAGCTTTATAGTTTTAGTTCCCAAGTTATTTTGTTCCAAACTAGCTTTTAAAAATTCTAAAATTACACACATCTACATAAATATTTTGGTGAAATTCAAAAATTACAGGTAGAGTTTCACTTGCAATCTATTATTTGTTGATAGCTTTCCAGAGAGGCACTAAAGAAAATTGTCTGAAAATGGGGTATTCATCTAAAAAGGTTTGGGAAACTATGATCTACTACTTGAAGAGGATTCAAAACTACTACGAACATCCATATCCAGAGCTGAATTTGAACCCAGAGCATATAAACCAAAGCATCTGTGCTGCAAAGCACAGATGCTTTGCATAGGTCGACTAATTGTGAATATTTGATTCGAACTTGTTTTAGAAGATGTTTACAGCTCACAGCATCTCAACAGTGGCAGGTTAGGGTTGATTCAGGGATGGAGATGCTTAAAACATCTGCTATTGTTCATAAAAAACTTCTTTATTATTATTCTTTAAGTGCAGCTTGTCGGTAGCAATAGTACTTTGTGTTGTATTTCTTGCGCATCTTTGAAATTTTTAAGTCAGAGAATTCATCTTTGGGTCCCCTACCTCAAACATTTACCAGCAGTGCAATACCTGTCAGATAGAGCGGCTCTCTAGCTATAAACTGAGGTGCTGATATCGACACTATATATGGTTCAAACATGCTGACAACTAAAAACAGCACAGCAACACTACGAGCACAGCAAGTCTAACGATCCAAATGAGTGAGATTTTTGTGACATTGTCAGCTCTCAGGCTCAACCAGCAGCTGCCATATTTCATTTGATGAGTTACTCCTTCTATCCTATGCTATATACACTATCTCTGTATGTCTTTTCATTTGCAAGCAGAAGTGGTGAAAAGGAGTTGCACATTTTCTTAACCCTCAATTCCCAAGTTTCACCCCAAGTTGAAGAGAAAGACGTAATTCTACGTAAAAAGGTTACTGATAAAACTCAATTTTCCAGCCATTCAATTTCCTGTTGTGTTCAGGGTAATGGTAATTAATTAACATTGCACTGGAGCAACATAACAAGCTATTGGAGACGGTCTGGGATCAATCTCCAAGGGGAAGATTCGATTCAGGGTTACTCGACTCTCCAGGGAGCATACAGGGTTTTATGTTATACAAAATCTAACACAACATGAAAATAATAAAAACTCACACTGCCTCGCACAACAGATGTCATAAAAGGGCATTTCTCATATTCAATTGAGTGAAATGATGAATAGAAATGATTTGCTTCTTCACGCTCTGTTTGCAAGAGACAGAAATCAACAGCCTCCTTTCGGATAATTCCACTGGTTTCATGGTATACGTGAACTGTAAGAAAATATATAAAATGAGTAAAAAATTATAACACAATCCAAATTATTATGAACAGCTGAAGTTCTTGATACAGTATGCTTCAAAGCAACAATATGTTACCATTAGGCCCGAATTTTGTGGACCTGAAAATGTGAAAAAATTACACAAAAATTTAATCGATATGATTTGATTTGCAAAATGTTTTTGATTACAGAAAAGCTGCCTGAAAACTGGTACTGGCTGTTTAGTTCCAATTAATAATTTGAAGATCCGAAATTAAAAAGTGCTTTATCATTTCCTTATGGCAAGACTAGAGAAAACCCCCACCAGCCTACCCCTTTTCCAGGGCCGGTGATTCGCCTGTCGATAGAAAGCATATAAAGAATTTGTTTTATGTTGGAAGGTGGGATATTTTGGCACCAGAAGCTGACATAAGTTATTTGAAATACATTTTGTAGTAAAAATGAATGAGATTATGACAAGGGAATGTTTTAAAACAATTTAAAAACACAAACAAACATTTTGCAAAAACTCGACAAATGCACTAAGGTAGGTGACACATGAGGTGACCAGATGGATGAATATATTTCTACTGTTGTCACAGGGGGTAGCGCTACTCACCAATTTGAGTATGATTGGTTCACCACCCTTAACTCAGCCACAATTCACAAGTTGCACCACCTTGCCAGCTTATTGCTTTCTTGAGTGACACACTGGACAACCTGAGCAGAGCAACCAGGATTCACTTCTTCTTGACAAGGAAGAAAGTCGGCTGAACCACTCAAAGCATGCCACCCAGGTTGCAACGAAAAGCACATCCTGTGTTACACTTTACAAGTCCCCTGACCATCCCAAGTCTTGAAATGACCAAAAAGTGACCTTAAAATCCCCAAAATGACCCACAGTTTAAAAAATATATATAAAAAAAAAAACTACATATCTGAAATCAAAAGATAGCAAAAGGAATTTCAATCAATAATTTGACCAATAGTACAATAACAACCAATAGAACAAATAGTAATCAATTGAAGTCAATTTTAGAATAGTAATTACATTTATTTTAATAGTTTACAAGGGATGGCCTGTAAGAAAGTTTAATATGCTACTTTATATAAGAAGCATTGTTATCATAAAGTTAATCTTATATAAACAGTTAAAATTAAAAAGTTGAGCAAATATTAATTAATTTCACAAGATGTCATACCATCAATTCAACTTATTTATTATTCTTTTGCATAATTTTTTTCTATCAAGTTCACTCTTGATAAAAATTTATAGTAACATAATACCTTAGAAAATGATACTTACTCAATTTTTGGGACTCTGATATTCTCTCAATAATTTTTACAGTCTAAAAAATGAGAACTACTTTAATAAATATAGAGAAAAGACATTGATAAATTAAAAATATATATTCTGTATTTCATATGCATGTCTAACAGTTCCTTAGAAATTATTGTTCATTATAGTATTTCTTACAATACAATTACTTAAAAATTTCCATAAAAAAATAAAGATTATATCATTAAAAAAAACGCAATAATTTTTTACCTTTACGGTTTCATCACAAATAAAACGAAATCTGGGATTTTTCACACATTTCCAAACATCTTGGTATGGTGCGGGCAACACAGTTTGACAAAGGAAACTGAAATTTAACAGAATTTAATTTTAATCTTTAAACATAGGTCTCAACAAATATAAGTACACCATTTTAGATTAAATAAAGTAAAATAAAATAAACAACTTGCTACAAATAATAATTAAAAACTAATTAATTTAACCAAATGAACACTTAGTTAAATCAAATAGAACGATAAAAATCATGACATTTGGTAGGTCATGTCAACCAAAATTTTGGGTTGCTTCTAATCCACAAATGAAAAGTTTGACCTGCAAGATTACAACATATCTTTCACCCTACATGGTCAAAAACTGAATAGGTGTCAAGCCAAAGGATACACTTAAGTATCTGAAAAACTGGTAAAACAATCTAATACTTGGTAGGCCTCCCACAGGAGTGTAGAACTGCAGAAATATGACAGGATAGCATGGACTCCATGAGCCTGCGGAAGTATTCTGTAGGCATTGAATACCATTCTCGCAAGTTACAGGTTTTGCCAGAATTTTTGTAGTCATGGAACACCCTTGAAAAGGTAGTATGCGAAAATCCAAAGTTTTCCCTCTCCCTCTGAAAGCTATGACCCATTTCACAAACTCCAACTATTGTGTTGAAAATCACTTAAATTGCGATAACTTGCCATTATTATGGCAGAAACAGCTCTAAATGAATCCTCAGATGTCTATCACTATATGTGCACAAGCAGATGCAACCAATGATGTGCATAGGTTTAGTAACTGTATTTTACATAGGCTTATCTGTACCAATTTTTCTCTCTTCAGTGTACATTAATGGACAAGTACTCACTATAAAACCAAATATGAAGGTATTGTCAGAATTAGAATTTTGTCATGCCTACATGAAACAGTAGTCTTTGGTTTAATGACTACAGCTAAGAATACATTTCAAACTGATTGCTTATAAACATACTAAAACTCATTTCTATAAATTATCAATTATTATTGTTAGCAATCTATATATTGAAACAGAACAAATTGTTCAGTATCAAGAATATGGCTCATGATAAGGGTACTTTCACAATTTTTGTTTGATCAATATTTCCATAAATCAATGGAGTTAAGATATATATATTATTATCAATCAGTTCAAATTCAATGTAATTGTTTCATTTAGCATTAAAAAAATAAGTGGATACTCAATTATAATGTAATGAAACTTTTTAATGATATATTCTGATGAGGTAAATCACATACACAATTAAGACAAAAATGCTATATACCTAATTATTTTCATAAACTGGCCAGCAGTTGTCTTTGAAAGCACCGTAATTCCCTTGTAAGTTGAATGGTATCTAAAATAGTAGAAATACAATAAATTGATAATTTAACTCAGAATGGCAGCTCATAGTTTTCAAGTTTGGAAAATTTTTAACACCAACAGTTTTAAATTTTACTCGAGAGAAATTGATGACAAGAAAGATTGCTAAAAAACTTTCTGTATCATCTTTATATGAATAAGACTCTTAACTAAAATTCTAGCTAATTACAGAAATTATCTTAACTTAGTTATAAGTTTAAACACAACAGTTAAATTTTGTAATTATTATTCATAACCTATGAACTTGAATTCGATGATCATTCAGACTGAAAAATTGGAAACTTCAAATGATAACATACTTACTATCAGGCTAATTTTAAAACAAATGGAATAAAATTGAATATTAGTAGTATAAAAACACATTGTACTTTAGTTCAGAAAACAATTTTAGTTTTTACAGATTAAAAAATAAAGGTTCAATGAAAAACAGAAAAAATTCCATTGTGAAGTCAGTTAAAAATAGTAATGTATGATTAGCTAACAAACAAAATAATAAAGAAAGGCAAAAGTGCCATTTAGTAAAATATCTTAACAGAAAAAGCAACAATGTAAAGCAATTTTGTAAAACATGCATATTAAAAGCAATGAAATAAAGGTACATTCTTTAAATTAAAAAATAAATAGGACATATCAGATGTAAAAAAACACTTTATAAATTGAAATTTCAATAACTTCTTTTGTGATTCGGAAATTGAATAAAACAATCAGTACTTTTTATAAATTTTGCTTCAAACTGTGAGTTAAAGTATAAATAATTTTAAAGTTTTCAGTAAAAGTACAGCAAAATTAAGGATTTTTATAGGTAGGTCCCTAATTATATTTACAAATTTGGTTCTTAAGGATTTTTCAGGGGCGAACGAAACTCATTCTGCGAAAATCTCAGTTACACAAGTGCCATTCTTGGATTCATCCATAAAAACTTTCTATCACATTTCTATTCCAATGTCATTCTCACAACAAGGATCTTGGTCAATATATACGTAGTTACTTTACTCTAATCAACATCTTAATAGGAATTGCATGCACAAAACTCTGCATATCTAAACTCCAGTGATCTAGAACTCCAACTATCTGAATCACTTTTTTAATTTTTGTGATATTTATTTCTTCAATCATTAAATTAAATTAAAAAATATTTTAATGTAAATCTTCATGCTGTGTTGAACATCTGTGTGAACATAAGACTATTATAATTTTGAGAATACATATACGAGGAGTGTTCAAATGAAAAGGTACGAAACGTCGTAAAAACCAAACCGGTTGAAATTTGAATATGCCGCTTTGGGATAACCTAGTGAGACATCTAAGGAAGCGAATGCACAAGTACCGGCGTGGTTGTGCGCATGCGCGGGCACCCGCACACGACGCAGAAGAGAAGCATGCAGTTGTGTGTTCCGTCCAATTGACGCGGCAGTGCGTGTGAGGACATCATGGCGTTCACATTGCAAAATTCGACGATTGAGGAGCAGCGAGGTGTTATCAGATTTCTGATTGCGGAAGGTGTTAAACCGGTAGGTGAGACACTCTGTAACCTACGCAAGTCCATCAAGAGCAAACGGCCTGGGCTGCTCACGGAGGGAGTGATTCTGCTCCACGATGACGCGCGTCCACACGTCTCCAGGGTCACACAAAGTGTACTGGCCAAGTTCAAGAGGGAGCAGCTTGAGCATCCGCCCTGCAGCCCGGACATATCGCCCTACAACTTCCATCCGTTTTGTCCGCTAAAAAACATCTTAAAGGGAAGCGCTTCAACTCGGACGACGAACTGAAGGACACAGTGGAGGACTGGCTCTTGTCACAGCCACAGGAATTCTGGGAACAGGGAATCCTTCGGCTCGCGAAACAGTAGGATAGTTGTGCTCAGTCCTCTGGTGATTACTTTTGAATAAAGACTTCAATTATACCCACAGTGTCGTTTCGTACCTTTTCATTTGAACACCCCTAGTAGATTTATATGCAAATTAAAATAAATTTAAGCTATATTCACCAAATAGAGATGAGCACTGAAATATTAACAAAATGAAATTGAAAATAGGTTAGCAGTAACTAATTTAGTCTCAAAACAGAACAACTCAGATCGGCGTTTATTAACATTTATTTGTTTGACTGCAACACATGAGGGTGGAGAAAAAAGTAAAGTCACCACTTTAAATAAATGGAGTAAGATGGTCTTTTATTTGTCAGAAGCTGTGTGAAATAAACTGTGCAGAGAACAATAATCCTTAATGTTTCAAAAACATTAAAGTTTCTTCATTTTTGAGTATTTAGTTTCAAAAAATATCTTTTAAGACATTCAGAAATATTTGACTATCATAACTTTTATTAGATCTGATTAAATATATTCATTTTTTAAATAAATGACTTCTTTTCTTCCTTACACTTATAAATTTTTGACACAATTGTGCAAATAAACACCTTAGTAATTGACAATACAAGTGGAACAAGAACAAATCTGAATGAATATGTATTAGCTCATGTTCATATAATTGAGTTTTGCTTAATCCTCCTGGTGGTTGTCTCGACAAGGTATCTCGTCATTAACAACACTGACCAGATCTTGATGGATGAGATATCTCTTCATGAGAAGATAACTGACCATATCTTGATCTCATCAACAAAAATTCGGCAATATCTTGACGACGAGGTATCTCATCATTAACAACACTACCAGATCTTGAACAAAATTCAGCAATATCTTGACGAAGAGGTATCTCATCATTAGCAGAATTGGTCTGATCTTGATGGACAAGATATCTTCCTGAAACCACTCGGAAGGTTAAAAATAGGGGCATATTATTTCTCCCTGAAAACATGTGTAAATTGCTTTTGCTTGCAACCAATGTTAATTTAGAGAACATAAAAAGTTTTGACTTGATAAATTGATTTAAGTAGACACTGCATTAATTAAGTTTGAGAGTTGTTTGTAAAAGAATCCAGTGAGAAAAATTCCATATCAGAGAAAAGAAAGGCGAATCAAGAAAAACTATGCTTACACCCAACCACCAGAAGTTTGTTCCTCTGGACATAATGATTTGTTAAATTGTGAGGCTAGCATCATCTGAAAGAATTTTCACATTTCAGTTTGCATCAACATAATGGCAGCAAATAGAACACAGAATTAAATAGAGCAGAAGACTTTAATATAGATCATGGTTTCCCAAAGGGGTGCTACTGAACCCTGTGGGCACTGAACGAATCTTAGGGAGCAATGTGGGCTAATAGGGAGGTATTGAGGAGCAAGAGTAGGCAATAAGATGGTAAGAAAATGAGTAGCCTAAAAAGTGTTAAGAAAAAAACTTATCCTCTTGACCATATAGGCACACTTAATGATGCATTGTCTCAAAAATTACATGTAGAAGGTAGGTAGGTAGTTTTTTAATTAACACTGCATTGAAGCAACACAATGAAGATCTGGGATCAATATTGAAGGGAAGGATCAGAGAACAATATCTCATTATTTTGAACCATGGTCAGATGATGGGATAAACACCTGAGCTGGCACCCCACTCTCGAAACTTCCACACCACAACACGAGGACATTTGAGGCTACAACAGATTTAATGTACAACAGCTCCTATGTACACAATGGTCTTCGGTTGGATTGAGTTTCAAACTCGCAAAACACAGGTTGCTAATCTGCTACTCTACCAACTGGGCTGCTGCGGCCCTAATTATATGTAGCAAAATGCAAGTGACAACTAATTGACTCGAAATAAGAATACAGGCTATAACAAGCAAATGTTAGAATGCATGGATTTGCTTGCACTTCCAGCTTATGCAGGTTCTTGCACGTTTAGAGTGCAATGGCAGGAATTTGCATGTTATGTCATACAATACTATACTATAAACATGTGAGAAGACTTTAATGCCTATTACTATATCTTGATTGTGAGACGGACAGTTATCAATTCGGTGTACTGCAAGTACAATACCTAACAATTACAGTGCTTATTCAGGGCCTACTGATTACATACAAAGGATATTATTCTAAAATTACACACAGCTAGACAAATATTTTGGTGGAATTCAAAAGTTCCTGGCTGCACAGCTACAATTGCAATTTATTATTAGTCAAGAGTTTCTAATAGGGAGGGGCCAAAACAAATTTGTGCTGAGTCAAAAAAGTTTGGGAAACTATGGTGTCTAGATCAAGGTCATAGAACTTTATTTATCAATGTAAGCAATGACAAGAAAAAGTAAGTTAGACAATTTATTTTGACAAGTGTTTTTATATTCAATATACAAAGTTTGATCAGAAAGTATCCGACCTTATATTTTATTGTGTAAACGAGTTCAATCTTGGAGAAAGGCACATGCAACCTAGGGCCCTACTGAACAGGTGTTTATTATAGGTAATGTAGTCCTTCAGAAACTGCTAGGAAGCCTTTATATGTGACCAAGTATTGGGTTTGCAGCATTTTTCTTTCCTGCTAAAATGACTGTTGCACAAGGTATGCTGAAATTCATTCAAGTTTCATCAAAAAAGGATAAGTCCAGGGTCTACAGATTTCTGTTTTACCATGAAACAATGACCCAATCACCTCACTAGAAAACATGAAATATTTTTTCAAGGTAATCATGAGGCAACCTGAAGATCTTGTTAACTCTCCAAGTGGTTTCAACGAGATATCTCATCAAGATATTGCCGATTTTTGATGATGAGTTCTGCAACCTCGTCAGTTTCCCTATAATGATCGCAATCATATTTTCTTCTAATGACGAAATATCTCATTCAACATGATCTGGTCAGTTTTTCTAATGGTGAGATACCTTGTTGAGACAACCACCAGGAGGGTTAATAAATTTTTCAAAAAAGGGTGGTAGCTCATTAGATGTACACTTGCTCCCTAGGGACAAACTGTCAACAAGGACTATTACCCATTGTCTGTGAGAAGTTTTTTGACCAAAACTAGAAGTGTGGTGATTAGATCACTCCCCACAATTCTTTGGCATCCAGATCTTTTGTGGCTGAGCATGGCTATACATATATTCCACAGTCCTACTTTCCAGACATGGTACCATGCAACATTTGACCAATTCTCAGGCTGAAGAGTCTATGGGCAAGATTTCTGAGCACAGAATTAATCAACACAAATGCGATGAAGCACCTGATGGAGATCCAAAAAAGTGACTGAGAAATGCTTCAACCAGTAGAAGAATCAACAAGTGTGTTGACTCAGAAAGTGTCCATTTTAAAAGAAATAAGTTAGTTTTTCTGGTCAAAAGTAGAATAGATGACTGAGGTCCTGTAGAATCAGACAAGTATTTTGAAAACATAAACAAAATCAATGTATTTACAATGACATGATAGGTACAAACAGACATCCATGTCCTGCAAAGTTAGGTGTGGAAAAATAAGTGATAGAAAAAGCTGCAATGAACAGGGGTTGTTGAGGGACCACTTCCACCCCTACAGGCTAACAATAGATTGAAAGTGGTTATAGTGCTTGGTGACTATGATGTCAGCTACGGATATTGCTGAGGTGTAGGATACTTTTTGGATAGACCTCATATAATCAAATGAAAGTCTTTAAATTTGATTGCTTTGTTTTGTCACATTTTGGTCATTGCCTTGCAAGTATCATTTTCACAACATTGATATGAAAATTGTTTGTAGAAAATGTGCCTACAGATCTATTCCAAAATATTTTCAGAAATAGTCGTGCCCCCTTTGCAATAACCTTGTTACGAAAACATTGCATTATTGGAGTGTCCTTAATATAACAAAATTTAAGCATACTATGAAACATTTCAAATGTTGCATCTGTCATACACGGATCTTTTGGCTATCGCTTCTGTCCTTTTAAAAAAGAATTACGAATAAGCAGAAATAAAGCCTTCAAAAGTATTTGAAATCCTTTCATAGAAACTTTCATTAAATCTTAAACCAAAAAAGGAACTAAAAAATAAAGGTTCCTTTGGATAGTTTAATCTTACCTCAGCTTGCAATTCTGAAGCTCCGTAATTGCCTTGGGTCAGAAAACCTGCTATTTTACAATCTGAAAGTTTAAAATACATTTTAATTAAATTAAATAGAATCTGAACAGTGCCTTTTCCTACATGCATAAAACATTTTTAACAAGTCACAAAATCATTTTTTTTTACATTCGTTTGAGAGGTAGAACATTTTTGAATGATTCTTAATAGTAAGAATAAGTTATTCTTAAATAAATAAATTTTATCTGCAGCCCTTCAAAAGTAAAAATACAATCTTTAGTTAAGTAGAAATACACAACTTAGTGAAGCAAAACGTTATCACTACAAAAGTAATAAAAATTTCAATGACTTTAAATTAATCAAATTAAAAAAAATTATCAGGTACTAAAAGATATACCATTGCACAGAGCTTCTTTTCCAATGTAACGCATATTTCGGTGAAAACATGAGATTTGGCTTATTGCTTTAGTCCTATTCAACTATCTGAGAACCTGGACCTTCAGCTTAAAATGGGTTCTAAACCAATTTTATATAGAATTTGGGATTCACCCGAGAATGTTGCCTACAGTTAGTACTTACCTCTCAGTCACCAAAATCTTTATTTAATGTTGAAACTGAGACCAATTTTATTTGGTAATCGAAGGCATAAGATATATTTCCCAATAAATAGTCACAAATATTGTAAATGATATGTAAATAATACAAATAACTGTTTTCTGATCAGATTGCATTTATATGTAATATATTGTTAGAGTTTGTCTGTTTCATGTAAAAATCCTATTTTAACAAGGCTATTTTAACATTAACCCCTTAATGAGCTCGGTGACGAATTTATCAACTGTCTTAGTGACCAAGTATGAATTTCTTGAACTAAAGTCTGTTAAAATCCCTATTAGGAGATACGATCTTGGCAATGATTTTTCCATATGTTTACACAGAATTATTAAGATGTCTCCAGAATTATAATGCATGTGGCCATGAAAAACTATTTACAGGAAATGGATAGATAGCAATTTTTGCAATTAAGTATTTGTGCAATGCATGGTTCTTAATGTAGAAATAAAATCGGACAGTGACAGATGAGTTTTTTCTTGGTGTTCTTGAGATATGGCAAAATTTTGCTTTAACTTTTTAGGTAGGTAGTTAATTACGTCGTACTGGAGCAACGGGCTATTGGGGATGGTCCAGGATCCATCCCGAAGGATAAGATCAGAGAACACCTCATAACTTTAAACCATGGTCAGATAAAGAGGTCAACACTGAGCTGGCACCCCACTCTCCAAACTTCCACACAACTGCAATGTGAGGACATTTGAGGCCACGGCAGATTAACGTGCACCAGCCCAAGCATACAAGATGGTCTTTGGTTGGACTGAGTTTCGAACTAACAATCCTCCAGTTGCTAATCCATTACTCTTTCAACAGGGCTACCATAGTCCTATAACTTTTTTGCTGCTGCAATCTTTAATACAGTAAATTTAGTAAATGTGAATTAGAAGCCTACTTTAAAATATATTATTCATTTTTAACTGTCAGGTCAATTATTCCAAAATTGATTCAGTCAAAAATTAGAAAACTTAAAAAAATTCTGTAATAATTACAAAGATTCATGAAAAATTTTCTAACCTAAAAATTGTTGGTTCGCATCCACCAACTCAAATTCTGATGTTGATGAGCAAAATATATCATTTTTGTAATAACTGCATTCCTCTGGAATATTTTCTGCAGAAGCATTTTCGTGTATGATGTGCAGGTTTACATAAGTTTCTTCGTCTGTCTGCATTTCCGAGCCATCAGAATTGGAAGAAAACCTGCGTTTCTCTGACTTTGCATCGACATTGGGTTCAGAGCAGCGACGCCCAAGATCTCGAGAAGAGCTCTTTTCTGACAATTTGGTGAGAAGATTCAGGTTTTCTGCCACTATGATCGCGTTGCTGCACTTTACTTCTGATGCCCTGGTTCTGCTGCCGAATTTGCTCACAATAAGCTCAGAGCCTGGACTCAGTTTCGGTAAAATGTTGCTATCAGATGCGCTTCTCCTCAATGGGTCTTTTGGTTCTTGCAAGTTCTGTGTAGATTGTGATGAGTGTGTCTGAAATGGCACATAATAATCAATTAAGAGAAAAAATAAAATATGGTTTATGGGTGTCAATAGGGGGCCCAAACATTTTTAGGGTTGGGGCTAGCAGCAAAGGTCAAGGCCAATGGGAAGAAATTCAGAAAATTCCAGAGAGGCTGGAACTTAGGGGGACAAGTAGATCTCCGCAAATCAATAACTATGCATATAAAATACTATGTATTGTCTCAAGTTAATTTTAAACAGAAATTTAAATATATTAATCAGAAAGACAGTAAACAAAACAAAGCAAATAATGAAATATGGTAGCTTGTTGCAATTAATTGTGATAGAATTTAAGAAAACAACTCATTTTTCAAACAGTGCCTTAGAAAGCCTGCTTTCAGAAAAGTAAAAAATGATAATAAAAATATACAGTAGTGAAATGGTCAAGTCAATCAACAGTAGTTAAGAATTATTGAAATTCAACTCTGATCAATGAATCTCAGCATGTGCAAGCAGGATGGAAAAGTTCAAACTACTAATGGAATTATAGAAACAATAATTATACCACGTACTTACTTTTGAGTCAATACTATGCCTGGATTCAACTAATTTATAAGGCACCAAAGTGCTCATCATAACTTATTTACTTTTGATATTTTCTAAAAGCCTGAGGCCAGTAGATAATTTACGTTCTGTCAATCCATCTGTCACTGAGACCTGCTTCCCCCAACATGAGGGTTGATTGGCTGTTTTGGGTTGGCAAGGCAAGGGTCATATTTGGCCAAGCTGTCCCAAACACAAGACACAACTTCAAGTAAAAAAGGACATGGATGGGAAAAAGAAGGATTGGGAATGGAATGAGATGAAAGTAGAAAAAGATCACTTGAGTATCCCAGGAGTATGACACCTGTGTTTAGTAGACAGTAAGCCCCATGGGAAAAGAAAGGATTACTAGAGTACCTGGGGTCCATGAAGATTGCACACACCTAAAGATACACCTCCGAGGGCCCAAACAAGAGGGATGAAAACTACAAATTCAGAAACTATAGGTAGCAGCTAAATATGCAAAGTGGCTAGACATCACACAATAAGGTATATGGATGCTACCTCAGGATGCAGGGATGTCAACTCGTACAGGCCCAAGCTCCCTTGGACCTAAAATAAAAATATCAGAGGCCCAAGCCCCCTTGGACCTCTGATATTTTTATGGTGGGAGCATGCACATCCGGACATAATGCATAAATGCAACAAATATATCAATACTATTAGTAATGATCTGGTATGAATAAAATGGTTCTGAAAACACATACATGTGTAGATTTTTGTTCTTTGATTTGGCACCCCTAATAATTCCCCCAAGTTAGTGTAACATAGTGGGCTGAGTGGTGTGCCAAAAAAACGATGACACAGGCAACATACAATTAAACTATATCTATTCAAAAACACAGAAATTTACATTATTTACAGAATTAAGCAGGGATTTGTGTTGAGGCTGCTGAGAAAGGGAAACAGGGATTGACTCATAAACGGTAGTCGACCAAGTGCCAAAAAAGCCACCTCTGCTCAGTTTGAGTTCCGGAAATCTTTCTTGCCCTCCAGTTCCCTGGAGAAAGTTGAATCACTGAGGGCCACCGTGCACCCCTTAAAAACCATCTGGACATGATGGAGATCACCCTGATAGATCAGGATTTATGACCAATGGTCAGTGGTGCAAATATCAACCTCTGACCCTGAGCTGTTGCTATGGACATTACATTGGTCCCACTGCATGGTTAGCATAAGAAAAGCAGAAATATTCATATTTCAGAACTGAAATAATTTGTTAAAATTATTCTACAGAAGTCTCTTGAAGGATCACATAATATAGTGTAACAAAATGCAGGTATAAATGATTATAAATATCAGGTACACGTTTGGCATTATACTATGAACCTTCTGACTTTCAAACACTTCTGGATCGTAAAATTCTCCAGTGTAATTATTGTACATGGCCAAATCGTCAGAGTATGAACTAGTCAAGATTACAGAGAATACACTGAGGAGTATCCACAAGTCGAATGCCAAAATGTTTATATAGTGAATAATAAAAAAAAAGTTGATCTACAATAGCAGAACATCTAGGCCTGTTTTGGACAGTGTCTACACTAATTGAAACTTCTCAGAGTTTGATGCTCTTTTTTTGTAAAATTAATTATTTATAGAAAGCGAATAAAATCACAGAATAAAACCAAGTATTCAGTTTGGTTTTATTTTATGAAAAAAAGTTGAAGTACAACACTATTTACATGATAAAGAACAATCTTTGAAATAAATAGATTATCAAAGCTAACATATAATTAAAAGATCTGTTTAATAATTAACTAGAAATTATTAAATTAATTAAAAAAAATGAATGTAACAGCAACATAATCACACTTGGCAAAGTAAATATTATTATGCTGAGTGATCTAATAATTATATGAGTATAAGTAATTTTAAATATATTTTATCATGTTTAAAAATATAATTGTAACTTTATCAGTGATTAACCTTGTTAGGCAACCACATCAAATAAGCTTTGAATTTTAAATCAAAAGATGATGCAAATTATCAATACAACCCTCAGTTATACAAACCTTAAGTCAATTTATTAATTGCTTTTTAAGTATTATACAATTTAAATTTAACTTTAATTGTCATGGTAATACATAAAAATACTTTTTCACAAAATGCATCAATAAGACAATAATTATAAAATACATTCTGAATGAAATTACCTTATTGCTTTCTTTTACGTCCTCACAAACATCATTCACAATTAGATCGAAACCTTTCAATCTTTTGTAAAGAAGCTTTACAAGCTGTGAATTGGGAACTAACATGAAAGTACGTTGTGTGCCAGTAGTTTGAGGTAAAACATAAGGTTTTGTTTCTTTGTTGATTTGAGTTTTTAGTTTATCAGGACGCAGTTGAGATACTGCCACTGCTGGAACTGCAGGTGCACAGTTGGAGGCTATAACGTGTAGCTGCGATAAGAGCAGAAACTCTTTGATATTTTTCAGTCTTTGAGCAACATAAGGAGCAACATAAGGTGAAAATTGCAACGATCCAAAAATATGTGTTATTAAACATTGGCTGTCAACTGAAAAAAAGGAAAAAATGAAGAGGCGAATAAAATTCAAATACATTTTCATTTCTATCAAGTAATCAAATTAGAACTATATAGTAAAGACAAAAAGATTCTGTCCTGAACATGTTAGAGTAAGAAATGACAGGTCCTGACTTTCTTCTTTTTGAAATAAATGTTGAAGCTGTGAAAAAATGTACAAGTGATGAAGAAGTCATTTCTGCAGTTTGGGACCATTTCAAGGACAAAATTTTGGACTATATTTTCAGTAGTACAGGAAAGTAAATTAGCTAATTTAAAAATGTATTGAAATTATGTGAGACTACTGAAAAATAAAAATAATTGTTTGATTCTATAACCTCTTAAATACCCTTGGACCAGAAGCATTTGAACCTTACTATGTGAAATGGTTCTAAGAGTAAACTATTAACGATTTTCATGGGAATCAATGAATTTATGTAGACTATTAAAATTTCTCTGCAATGATTTTTTTAAAAGAATTAACTATAAATAGGGAATATAAAGATAACTGCACTGCCTATAGAAAATAAATCAGATTTTAGTCATATACTTCATATTTTAGGTTAGATTTATTGCGTTCTGAGTAAGCAACAGTGAAACAATTAATTTCAGAAACAACTTTTCACTAAACTTGCACAAACATTGTGAATTTGTATTGAATTTAGAGAAAATTAAATTGGGATATTTGGTTTAATTTTGTTGCTCTATGGATTTAAGGTTGAAAAAAGGATTCTAAGCTAGAGGGCACCCATTTCCAGACTGGATTCAGGATGATACTGAGTCAGAACTCAAAGAATCATTCATGAGTTACAAGATTGAGTGCATTAAAACCTTCTGATCTACTTTTAAATTTAGAACTAAAAATGATTGATATAGTATAATCTTTGCTTAGCTGCCTAACTGGTACAGTGAGCATTTGTATGCCACCCGGTACGTCTCAGGATAAAATCTTAGTTTGTAAGGGTATGGTTTGTTGGGGTTTTATGGCACAAGGGCCATGCTGCACCAGACACAAGACATACAATATCAAGTAATAGACAAACACACACAATGAAAGTTTTACTGACTCAGAAGAGAGAAATACACCCAGGGAGAAATGCATCCGACAGGAATCGAACCTGCGCCGCCTACAACTCGAAGGTTGCTAGTGCAGTGGGCATACCCACTGAGCCACGAAACCCCCGATGTAAGGGAATGGATGTTGGTGATTGTCCCTACTAGCAGTAAATGTGGCCTACCCACTGGGTGCTCCATCAGTTATCCCCTTGCAGTGCCGAAGAGCTCATCAGTGGTTAGGCATTATAAATAAATAAATTATATTTGCGGAAAAGAAACGACAGCGAATGGACATAACCTAAAGATTGTCTAAAGCAAAGCATAAGGCTGGTGCTTCAGGTGCCTTGGAGGAGGAAGGTAGGGCTTTTAATAGAAAAATAATGTGGCATTAGAAAAGGTAGGTAGATAGGTATTTAATTAACGTCGCACTGGAGCAACACAATGAGCTATTAGTGACGGTCCGGGATCAAACTTAGAAAAGGTAGGTAGATAGGTATTTAATTAACGTCGCACTGGAGCAACACAACGGGCTATTAGTGACGGTCCGGGATCAAACCTGAAGGGAAAGATCCGAGAACACATAATTTTGAACCACGGTCAGATGACGAGGTCACATCTGAAGTGGCACCCCACTCTCCAAACTTCCACACCACACCAATGTGAGGACATTTGTGGCCATGACAGATTTAACATGCACCAGCCCCCTTTGTACACGACGGTCTTTGGTTGGATTCGAACTTGAAACCCTCCGGTTACTAGTCAGTTACTCTTCCAACAGTATTAGAAAAGGAGATTACTTCATACAATAATTGAATTTTTTTCCAATCAGAGAGGTGGTAAATGTACAGATAAATGATGAAAAATCTATTTGTATATATCATAATATGCCTATAGCATTAGTTCATTGACGTACCTGAATGTAAAACTGATTGTGGTTGAATAAAGCAGTCTAGAGGCCTTGGTATAGGAAAAGATGGTGCTGTCAGAAATATCTGCTATAATTTAGAAATAAGGGTGTAGATATTCCACACCTCTAAGTTCAATAGCAATTTCTTAGGAATAATTCTTTTCATAAATCCACCAAGCCTCTTAAAATATAACTTGGATCAATTTTGTAATGAGTTAATACTGAATTAATATGAACAAATGATGACTGAAACAATCAAAAACCTAATTCGCAAGATAATCATTGTTTCCTTGAATTCATGTAGTTAAAGTTGATGCTTAATTTATAATGTGTCAAATTGTTTAAAATTGCATAGTTTATTTTTAATTATTGACTTGAGGCCAGTAGATTGCTGTATTTTCATGACTGATCATCCGAGACAATCCACATCTGTAATAAGGCCATTGATGAAAGTTTCATAGCAAAACAATTACAATAATTTCTCAGGCAGCATCAAGACCTACATTATTTGAAACAGCACAAAATAAGAAGTCAGAGCATACCGGTTTTGCTGACAGCAGGTTGGATTAAAAAGAACATGAATTCTAGTTTCTTTGCATTCCAAAATAAAATCCATTTCACTGTTTTCTCAGAAAAGCTCATAAATCTGAAAAAGTAATTCACAAAACCATCATGCCTAAAGTATAAAATTAACAAAACATCTAAACAATGATGTAGGGAAATGTAAGTAAGATATTGTTGACAGACAAGTGAAACACATTCTAAGTCAAAGATTTTGAAATATTAGTTCTTTTTATCTTCACTAGATCAGAATGTGAAGTCCACTAAGTTATTTTTTATTTTGCATGAAAGTTAGATTCCCTCTTAAGAAACACATCTTAGTGTCTATAGCATACTGAATCAAATTTTTTTCCCTTCATTTTCTTAGAAATGTTTTTCAACTCAGTGTGTTTCACTTGTAAACTGACGATATAGAAAAGGAATAGAGTTCTTAAAAATCAGTATTTATACAGTATCAATCAAAACATCTCAGTATGAAACACAAGATGAAAACCACAACAAAATCACTTTTGTATCAGAAAAATTGACTTGTTGACAACTTAATTTCATATTAGAAATGAAAGATGAAATCAGATAAGCAAGTAACAAGGATAAGCTTACCGATACATAGCAATATATGACTGCACATCAGTTCCTCTTTGAATGCCAACTACTTGGTCTGCTTGCATAAAATTGTCTTTTTGGAGTTTCACATCACGAAAAGGCTTTAAAAGAAGGCTATGTTTTGATGATAGAAGTTCCCATTCTCCCCATTTGGACACATCAGCAATCAAAGAAAAGGCATACTAAAGGAGGAAACCATTCACTAAATGCCTTTACATATAGATAAAAACATGTATGTAGTTTTATAATTCTAAGTGGGGAGTTTTGAAAACAAACTTCCAAGATTTTTACAATAATCATCTAACATGGGGTGGGGAGCATTTTCATGTTGGAAGTTTAATCAAATAAGTTAAATTAATTAAGCTGTAATCAAATATGGTTGCTGTTTGGCTGATTGTTTTGGAGTTTTATGGTGCAAGGGCCATATTTGGCCAAGCTGCGCCAAACACAAGACAATATCAAGTAAAAAATGCCCTAAATGGAAAAAAGAGGGTTTGTGGAATAGAGTAGCGGATGAAAGCAGAAAAAGATCGCTTGGGTATCCCAGGAGTGTGACTCTGTGTTTACTAAAGACAGTAAAGCCTATGGGAGAGGAAAAGATCACCTCGGGACCGTGAAGTCGTACACACCTAAAGGAGATGAGCCCCTGAAGGCCAAATAAGGTTGCATTCAAGAAACTTGTATAACAATTAGATATACTTAAAAGTACATAATATTTTGTAAAAATGTAACTACTATGCACTCAATAATTTCAAAAAATTAAGCTATTTATTAATTTTAAAGTTAACTAATCTTTTAATGACTTAGAGGCCAGCAGTTTCAGTCAATTCTCTAGAAGAGTATCTGTCATTTGCAACATTAAGGGTGTTTTGATTTGGGTTAGATGGGAAAATGTCGATTCAAGGCAATAAGTGATTGAAAAGCAAGAAAGCATTTTTCAGGAATAATTCTGAAGGTGTGGGTATTCTGCATTTTTTCATAATGCAATTGGATCTTTCTTGGCCTAAAACGATGATTTTAAAATGGAAGAGAGCTCAATGCTACTGAGAGCTCAATCAATTTCATCTGTAGTGCCTTATTGACATCAACTAGGTGAGGCTGAAATGCTAATTTGAGTGTGATTTCATGATTCTTAAAGTCAGTGAACCTTTCACTGTATTCTCCAATTAATAGGTCTATAACAGCTACATATTCTTCAAATGATTTGCATGTATCACCTAGCTCATCAAATACCTTTGCTAACTGGGGGAAATGTTCATCCTTTGATATTTTAAATATATTCATTTTAAAATAAGATAAAAATATAAAAGATGAACAAAACTGCATTAATAAAAATAAAAGGATTTTTAAAAATCCTTTTATTGCACTTTAAAATTTGGATTCAGACAAAAGGCTCCTCACCCCTGGTCAATATTTAAGACTAAAGAAACATTTTAATGTGTTTTGATTAAATCCAATTTAAATAATTTTGTGCCTTTTAAAATGCACAAAAACACATTGTGTAAGGTAACAAGATAGACTTTCTCGTTAATGATTGATAGCATTGATTATTTTTGAATTGACTGATAGAAATAAAAACTATATGGGCAAGCAGATAACTCAAGCATAAATTTGAATAAAAGGAGGCCCCATATATTTGAATACTTTGGTTACAAAGATAATTCAACACAAAAAGATACAATGGGAGCTAATGTATTTATTTTTCAGTATGGGTAAATTCTTAAAATAGAAATAGTTTATATATTGAAGATAAAAATTATGGCTTTTGAAACAAAAATTAGGGTTTTGCTATTTAAAAATAATCTTTTATTTCTTTTACAATAAGAACATTCATTTTAATATTTCATTTACTTCATCACTTTAAAATTCTTCAGATTTCTAAATTCTATTTAATCATAATATTTTCTAAATTTCAAGGATCAATTTTAAAAGTATGAAAGCAAAGTTTTTAAATATACAGAATAATTATCTTCTTTTGAACCAAACAAATTTATATTTATGAAATTTGAATCAAAAGGTTAGTGTTAGCATATAGCTAATAACAGATATTAATTTTTTTAAACCAAAAATCTCTTGATTAAATCTAACGATGAAATTCAACAGTCCTTTTATAACAAAACAATGTGACCTTTAGTATAATGAATCCAATTTAAGTATGGTTGTAAATCTAAAACTATAATTTCTATGAAAATAAAATGCTTTTACTTGTAGGCAAGAAACTATTAACAGTGATATGAAACTTCAAAGAAATTTCTTTCTCACACCAATAAAGTCAACATTTACATCAGAGGTATTAATATTACAACTTTATTAAAAGGAATACAAATTACACTAAAATAAAAAAATTAGATAAATTTTAAAAGTATTCAGAAGTACCAACAGTAATAAAACTATGCACATTTTTTTCAAAATTTAATAAATTGCGACATTGGAAAAATCTATACACACACATATATATACACACATTTCACTAACATATGTGGCACACAAATTGACATTATTTGTTTATTGTCAAATGGCAATAATAGATATAACAATAGAAAATTGATCATAATGGGATCCAATTTGCCAATTTTGCCGCTTAGTTTAAATATGCTTGATTTGAGCTATGGAACTTCATAAATATTGCTAAAATTACATGGGAAGAGTTTGCTGATCTAATGAAATTTTTTATCAGTCTGATGACAGAAAACAATGAGAAATCTGGGAGATAGAAATCAGTGCAGAAAAGAAAATCTGAGCAAAAATAGGTTTAGCATTAAAAAAAGTGCTGAATCGCCCTTGAAGGGAATGGGATGAAATTGGAGTAGAAGTTCCAAATTTAATTGTGTTAACTTGACTGAGGTGTGCTCTTTGCTATGCATTGTATTGGAAATAAGAATGAATACCAGTAAAAGTAAAAGAAATGCTGTTATATATTTTGGACAATTTTATTTCATTTAGAGCAGTGGTTCTTAAGATACTGGGGTATTTTAAGATGGGGTGTGTCAACCCTGGGGGTGCGAGAAAGCATTTCCAGGAGTGCGAGAGAAGTTTCGATGGACGACAGAGATTTAATAAAAGACGATCTTATTGAAATATGAGCCAATGCAAGTATTCAAATTAAATTTGAAAAACTGGACTTAGAACAATTCTGGTGAACACAGTTAGAACCTTATACACAGCTGGCAAAAGCAGCATTACAGACAATTTTACCATTTGCCATCACCTACCTGTGTAAAATGGGATTTTCATCACCTTTGCACATAAAAACAAAAGCCAGAAATCGATTAAATGCAAGTGATGACTTAAGCGTGGCTCTTTCAAAAAAGGAGCCTCAATTCAAAAGTATTATTATTAATAAACAACAATGTAGCCATTAAAAATTGAGATATTGTAATATATATATATATGTAAATGTATGTGTTTATTTTTCAATAAATAAATTATCTTGCAATAGAAGTAATTTCCTAAATAAAGAAATAGAAACATTTTTCAAGGGGGTGCGAGAACTTATTTTTAGATTCAAGGGGTGCCGACTGCTAAAAAGGTTAAGAACCACTGATTTAGAGGTATGAAAAACATTTATGTGAATTTGAAAGCTATATTTACTATAAATGGATTGAAATTGAGTAATGATACTTTGTTACCAATGGATATAATACTTAAGAAAGTTTAGTGCAGATGCTATGCATGGGTCTGCTATTTCTTTATAAATTAGAAACATAAATCTGCATTTTAACATCAAAAGCCAAAATTTTTTCATTTTGTGTTTTTTTAATATAAAATATAAACACTTTTTTAAAATATAAGATATGTCTGAATGAGTAGCTGAGATGCAGACATGATTTACAGAAACTGTAAACAGTAACTGCACAACTGTAATGCTTTATTATCAGTGCAGGATAAGAAAAACAAGCAAAAGCATGTTAGTGAATACAGCGTGTTAAATTTCAAATCAGAAGACAAGACTTAATACTATATTAGTAACATAGATAAGCTTGTTTTTGATAAGATATATTTATGAACAAGTTAGACAAGAATCTGCTGATAGTTATCTACACTGATACTAGTTATCTAGATCAGAGGTTCTCAAACTTTTTCTGTTTGCATCACCCCTAAGGTAGGAGCAACACAACTCGCTTTTTGGCGAAGGTCCGGGATCAACCCCAGAAGAGAAACACACTTAGGGTATCAGGAATTTTTAATGGTGCCCAAATTTAGAAAATGGGCCAACCTAACAATAAACACCAGTAAGTGCGCTGTTGGTATGGTTAGGTTGGTTAAGTTAAAATGAAACATATATTTTAAATTCCCAAACAATGTCATCAGCAATTATTATCAGTAGTTATCAATAATTTAATCAATTTCATTTCAGTACAATCATATCACTGAATAAATAAATTGTGATTAATGGGATGAGTAAGCCAATTGTAAACTGCACATCTTCTCAAATCTTGGAATTAAACTGGGCACAACCAAAAAAAATTTTAGAACCCAAGGAGTTCTGAGTGTCTAGAACTTTGTATCCCTTCTGATAAAGTGATTCATCAAGAGATAAAATCGCTCGCATATTTGGTTACACATTATTTGTAATATTTACCCCTTATGTTTGGGGATCCTGGGTCTACTATAACATTTTCCCCGGTCAGGCTC
Organism: Meta bourneti; assembly: GCA_933210815.1. Lineage (NCBI taxonomy): Eukaryota > Metazoa > Arthropoda > Arachnida > Araneae > Tetragnathidae > Meta > Meta bourneti. The sequence goes on from OW119931.1 coordinate 23,628,079, forward strand.
ATAAAGTATGCTCGGCGTAGGTATATTTTTTAAACATCTTATTTGGTTTCTCATTGAAAATATTTACGTCCCATTTGTGGGGACGCAAAGGGTTTGGGCCCCTAAGATTTGGCACCCGTATTGGGATGACAACTGACTAACAAATATTTCTTTTTGCTCACTGAAAACAGAGGATGAGCTTGGGGTCAGATCATACATTGCACAAAGTGTTTTCAGTTAATTTTGAGTCTTTCCCTGTGGAAGGGTTGTTCATGGATGAACTGATGCCCTTTCAAGAGGGAATTTGTGATTTCTGATAAAGGAATCAGTAGTTTAAAACTTATTTTCAGTATGTTAAAAACGAGTATGGAAGTACCTCACTTCCTGACTTATTTAGTAAACCCCCTGGGGAAGAAAAGAACTTTTCAATATTCACAAAAGGAAAAAATATTCACTCAGTATCATATCTGCAATTAAGAAAATTCAGGAGAAAGCAGTAAAGTTTTTGATTTCCTCTTTGTGGAAACATTGTACTCCAGATCTCTTTTTTAAGGAGGAAAACTCATTTAGATTTAAATGACTATGTAGCAGACAAGATATTCATAAAGCCATCTTACCACCACTTACACTTGAAACAAGTTGGATAACGAAAAGGCCAGAAAATTAAAATTTGTCATTTATGATTTATAAAAATTTATTAAACTTAAAATTAAATTTTTCTCCCCTTATGGAAATGATTATTTTTTAAAATTTGGAATTTTATGTGTTTGGATTTGTATTGTAAAATACAATTCAAATGAAAGAATAAAAGTAGCAAGGTGCAATAATTTTAATAGTTGTAATCTAAAAAATTTACCTTGCTGTATTTACAAAATCATTATATTATAATGCTTAACTTAAATCAATACTATTTAAAAACTATACTAAGATTTGCCTACCTCATATCTAACAAGTTTAACCATATAGAGAAAACTAATTAATAAAATTATTAAAATCCAATTTAAATTTAAAAAAATCTGATTTGAATCAAATAAATACAATTTTTATGATTTAAAAAAATTATTTTTTTTCATACTCTGTATATACATAATTACAAAGAGATATGTATTTTCTTTTTTCTGAAACCAATTATTAGCTTAGTAAACAAATTTATAATTGAGCATCAAACATGTTTTGCACATCTCTCAGCGGAATGGTGCAGCTTGGCCAAATATGGCCCTTGCATCATAAAACCTAAAACAACCAACTCACTCAGCAGAAATACAAATTTGAAAAATATATGTAAGAAAACAATTTTCAAAGGATTTCTTCTTTCCTTTGTAGAAACTAAACATTACTTCATACGTACCATAGATGAACAAGTAACAGCATATGCTACTCCACACAAATTGATCCTATTCTGGAAACCAGGAAGAACAATTTTCTTGGTCCAACAGCGAGGCAGTCCTAAACATAAAGGGAGGAGCCGCCATTTGCTGCCAGAGCCAATAGGGCTTAGCTATGGAAAATGAGAAGATTTAAGAAAGTGGATTAAGTTTCAAAAAATTAAAATTCAATTGATTTAAATTTGAAGATGTAAAGTATAGTTGGATTTCATCTTTTATGTACAGAATACAACTCAACAAAATCATCCAATACACAAATCTTCAATCAGATTACTATTTCAGTGATATTGAAAAAAGTTTGGTTAATTATCTAACATATATATTTTTTGAAAAATTAGGATTTGTTCAAGTTTATTGAAAGTAAATTGTAATACATCTTTGAATTTACTTTCCCCCTACAATACATTTCAGGTAGGCAGTATTTGAGGGGTTGAAACTTTCTGTGGCTGTAGGAAAAATGATACTCAGATTTCATCATAGAACATGGCACAATTTCCAGTCCCCACTAAAATCTATAGTGACCTCTAGGTTAGGAAGAGAAGGGATATTTCACACGTTTTGTCCATAACCATAACTTTATGACAACCCATTTATCCCAGGATGGAATTGGTACTCTTAGAGTGGTATACATTCCACATGACTTTTCTGAGAGGAATTAAGGACTTTCCAACTTGTCCATGCCAAAAAACTTCAGTAATTCACTCCATGCTTTGAACTGTATCAGTGTTTATGTGGAACACCTCTTGGATGAACAGTTGGTGTCACTGCAACTTGAAAAACATGGTCTAGGTTATACCTTGACATTAATCTTTCAGATTCAATTCCTATTTATCTATTCAAGCTTTGAAAAATGTAAACCAATCAGTCTAGTGGTCAGGGTGCTAGCTTCCTGATAGAGGTCACTGATTTGAATCTGGGGTAGGATATAGATGTTTGTCTGTTTGGAATGTATGTGTGGTCCCAATGAACAGGTTGTGCCTAGTATGTATGTGAAGTGTAAGATGAACCCACCCCCACCAGGTAACACCAAGTGGTTTACATTCTGCTCTTGTAGTGCCATGATGAATAATGTTCAATTGGCTGAGAAAAAAGGACATAAAAACTTATCAAACTGACAATATATAGCAAATAGACCCCAAAGCCGTGGTATGCCTCATCAAGAGTGTGAAGTTCATCAGGAGTGGATTCTCATGGTAGGAAGTCCCTTGGAGTGAAGGCTATTTCAACATACCCAGTTGAATGCTAGCAGGTTATTGGGGTTTTTATTCATGGGTGCTCATAATGCCCAACAGAAGTTGCACTTCCTTCCCTTTTATTCATGAACTTGATCTAGCTTGCTTAGACCAAGTAGGATAAGAAACAGCAGCAAAGAGAACAAGCTTCTGACTCGACGAATCAGGGAAGTGCTTGTTTATGTCAAACACATGTAGTGCACTTTGACAGAAAGGTAGATTTACTCGCATCCATAGCATTCTTAAGCTATAGATGCCTCCTGGGTAGTACTAAATGAATAACAGCGCTCCGTCACTACGGCCCAGTGTTATGAAGCCCTTAGGTTATTCTTAACCTTGCACTTTTTATCTGATGATCACATCTTAGCTAACGACCTTTTCAGCCAGGTTAATTTGTACTCGGCTGCCCGTAGGAAATTATGGTCCCTGGACTTTTCCTGATGTAGGAAAAAATACTTTGACAGCATTGTGGCCAACGAGATCATGGCTGTGGCTCAGTAGGCGATGACCACTGTAGTGTTTTTTGTTTTAAACTTAACTTTTACAAAGTGACTTCTAATTAAAAATTTTTCAAAATAAACTCTACAGTTCTGCTTCCTTATTTTTGAACCTGGTTAATCTCTTGTTCTTTTTCAGACTTTCTTTCCCAAATTTCTTGGCTAGCATCTCGTGAGTTTCCCTTGGAACATGAATTGAACTCCTAAATGTAATTATTACACCCCAAATTTTATAATTTAATGCCATTTATTCACTATAATTTCCTATCTTTATTGACTTTCCTCAAATTTCTCGATTTCAAGCTAACATTAATTATAAAATTCCTTTTACATTAATTACATTAAGCAAGGTATGAAAAATCATGATTTAAAAAAATCATAAAAATCGGATTTATATTTGAATTAAATAAGATTTTTATTAATCACTTAGCCCATACAAGTTTAAACTTGTTGGATATGAAACACACAATTCACAGTGTAGTTTCTAGATAGTTTTTATTTATGTTAAACATTAATATTTATGAATAACATTAATGTATTAGGAAATATAGCAGGGTAAATATTTGAAAGAATAAAATGCGATATAGGAATTAGCAAAGTTAATCACATGGTAGAATAGAACACCACAACAAATGCCATGCAAAAGCAATGTTTTCCCATCTGGTACTCCTCGAGGGGTTTAGATCGGTTTGATTCAAATCCATATCCAGTAGCATGAAATTATTTGGACCTAATAAATAAGGTTGTCAGGATCCCACTAACACCATGTTAAAAATTTTTGAATAAAATTAATAAAAAATCTGACAAATTTTTGGAATTTTTTGCATTATATATTTATTATATATGAATAAAATATATACAATTTCTTTTTATATACAGTAATTTGGTTAGACTTGTTTTCAAGAAAAAATCATGCCACCAATAGAAAATAAAATAAAAAGAACTTGCTACAAAATTTATGAAAAAATTCCTACTTGTTAATATTTAACTTGCAAAAAGTAGGTACTTATTTGTGAAAAATGCTTCTTCTAAAACAAATTAAAATGAGATAAGACATGAAAATATGCATAAATTGAAATAAAATATGCCTATTCAAATTTTCTCTAAGCATTGATAAGTATTTCAGTGATATTTCAAGCACACGAAAAGGGTTTATACATATTATAAAAGAAAATGGTGCTTTTCTCTATCAACATAGAATAAGTATAACATTTCCCTAGAATGTGCCAATTGAGTGGAATTTTGAGCTTAATCATTGAGAAATAGTTTCCCACCTCAATCCATAATCTATTTTGTTAACACTCAATTATCAGATGGGCGAACAAACTTTTACATTCAATACTTCAATTCCATAAATGCAGAATACTTATGCTAGCAGTGTAAAGAATTCCTAGGGATCAATGCATTAAACATCCCAATTAAATTTAAATAAAAATTAACCAACATATTTTACAAAACAAAATGAAAATATTAAAATTCCAATTATAAAGATTTATGTTCAAAATTTGAATGCTTTTCTGATACTGAAGAAAACCTTTTCATTGCGACCATGTCATTAACTTTACCATAAACAGACTACTTTTCTTATTTGATTTTGTTCTTAACTTACTAGAATAAAATAACATGTATCTCATTTATAGTTATTCCATTTTCAATATTTAAACTTAATAAAGCAAAATGAAATTTTGATTTAAATCAATGATTTTTTAAAATAAAAATCACTTGATTTAAATCGGAATACCCTGACATTAAGGCAGTTTAATTACGTTGGAGAGTTTTACTCTTGAGAGAGAGAGATACTCCTTAATTAATGCACCCGTTCTGTTCCAAGAGACTTAAAATTGTTGTAAATTTTAAGTAATTTTAATAAGTGATTAAAAAACAATCTTGAACTTTTGTTACACAAGGAATTCGATTGTCATAAGAAATCAAGGAAATGTTTTGAACCACCATATAAAATTTTCACCTTGGAAACAAACAAGATCTAGATAAAAAATTCAGCTTTAAGTTTTATACATAAACAGGTTGATCACCTTCTGTGAGTGATAGAGCCTACCTTTTTCAAAGAGTTGATGATATCAATAACAGCAAAGCTTTCGGTCTGAAAATGAAAAAAAAAATCACTCTTACAGTGATAAGAAATAAGATACAGTACTAATTGAAATGGAGAAAAGTATTTGTTCTGACAATAAATTAGAGAAATAATTGCAATAAGAATTAATTAAGAGACTAGTTTGATTATGTTGTGAAATCACATAATTTCACAGAAAACAATTAGAGCGAATATAATACTTCGAGCAATAAGTGGAGTCCAACACTATGAAAACGTGTAAAATTCAATTTCGTTTCCTTCACAGCAGTGAAACGATTAAAATGAATAAATTATACAGAAGAAAGAAGCGTTACATATCTTCTTACGCAATAACAGTGGGAATACGATGCTGCTGATGAAAATGAATAGAATAATGTGATTGCAGTTGCGACAATTAAAGAGATCACTAAAATAGATATATCCACAGCAATAAACTCCATCTCAATTCCATGTCCAATAAATTCACAATCAAATGGAAATCCCACAAATGATCAACATCAACCCTTTACAAAGTCATCGGAGGACAAAGTCGAAGTTTTTGTCACAATTTATTGATAGGATTGACAAAGATAATTTTCCTGAGTAAGACACCAGTTCAACAAACGTAACTATTGGTAAACAAAAACAAAGCAAAGCAGACAGAAACTCAACCAATAAAACTTTGTATCTGGCAACATTACTTACTGTAGGTTGTTGAATTTATGTCACACTGAAGCAATATAACGGGCTATTAGTGACAGTTCAGGATCAATTCCGAAGGGAGAGATCGAGGACCAGCTGCAATTCATAACAATTTTCTAAAACTATTTTTATTTTTGAATTTAACATTTTACGAATTTACGAAAAAAAAGTTCCAACTTCAAGGCACAGACAAAATTATATTATTGCTATGGCCACATTCCATTTAAATTGTAATCGTAAATTTTTTACAATGTTTTTTTTTCATTTAACATGTTTTGATAGAAATACGAAGTGAAGTTTTGAGTTCAATATTTCGGCGGAAAGCAGGGTAAGTGCCAAAGGAAGCTGAAAAATACTTTTTATTCTTTGATACAACAAAATAATCTTTACCTTTTTCTCTCCGATACTCTGAAGAATGCGTGATAAACTAGCCCTGTTAACTTGGGTTTTTTAAATTGCGCACAAGGTTAGCCACGACAGGTACTGATAATTTTATATAAGTCATTCCATTTCGAAATCTTGAATTAAAATTTCAATTCACTATAATATTTTCATTGTGTAAGCTGGTTCTGAAATGATTTCTGCTATTCTGAACGTGCTACGTCATATTCGTTAAAACCTCACCTTACTTCCCCACGTAATTCAGTTAATTTTACACCTTCGTGAGTAAAATATGATGTGGTGTGTTTTGAAAACGTATTGGGCTTAATAACTGATAAACCAATGCTCCTGTCAATTAATTTAAGTTGATGTAAACCGATATCACATCAGTCTGAAGTCAACGTCATTTCCCCTTTTATTTTGATTCTTTTATCAATAAATCTTAATTTTGCTGAATGTGCTTAAATTTAAAAAAGGTTGCAAAAGGAATTGTTATGAATTTGATTCCGTATGCCACTTTGGCTTTAGGAGTTCATCTGATTCAACCAATATTGAAAAACAAAGCTCTTGCAATATGTAAATTTAAATTAGCTTTTTGTGTGAACTTGTAGATCTCAAACAGTTTACTGTTTTCTTCATGACAACTTGTAAGAAAATATCTGTCTTAATTAAAAATAGTATTTTGGATGCTATCCACTGATACTTTCTGACTGAAATATTTAAAAATACTTTAAATCAGATGACAAGAGTTTCACCTCTGAATGTCTCCCAATGCAGAGACTGAAACTTTTCACGAGATACATAATATATTAATATTCTATATGTGCCATTGAACCTTCAATTTTTTAGATTCTGTGTAAATGTTACAGAAAGCTGATTTAAAAGAAAAGGTTTAAACAATCTAGTGAATCTCATTTCCAAATCAATGTTGACTACAATTACTAGGAAAAGTGCTGTTATAGCAAATAAACTGATATTTTGTAGCTAGTTTGCTGATTTATTTAATTTGCAAATCAGTTATCTTTTAAATTTAATAGCAAATTACTTACAATAAAGTTTTGTTAATTGAAAATAATTAATAACGTCTAATTTAACTTTGAACAAAGAAACACAAGTTAGCAAGATTTGCCGACTTTTATCAACTAGAGAAAATCAAGTGGAAAATTTATTTATGTCAATGTTATGAATGTTCCTAGTAGCTGTAGGTTTCTTGTCTAATAGCTCTTGCTTAGAGAAACCAATTGTGATGGAGCAAACTGAACCTAACTTCATGGTTGGCATACAAAATCTTGTCCAGGTACTAATCTGCAGTGAGTTTGGAGGTGTGCAGTACACTTCCAGCAAGAAGGCAGGTGACCTTGAGGAAGTTCATTTGTACCAAGATAGTTAAGCACACCTTAAATTATTATTTGTTTTGCCAACTCACAATCACTGCAGTTCTTTCAGCATTGAAACCATATCAAAGATGTCAATTATGGGAACACATGTTTACCTTTAACCTACCCCTAATTTAACGAGGAGACAAAACCATGGAACTCAATTGTCAACTAGCCGGACCTGGACAAATGCACAGCTGTTCTAAATCATTCTAACTGCTTTGCAGTTCGGGATTTATTTTATCAGTCATAGTTAGACTTGAAGCAAATGAGCCTACAATGCTAATATCCAAAACAAAATTTACATAAAAGTGAAATATAAAATAAGTAGGATAAATGCACTTATAAGAACCATGTTACCCCTTTCAGGGACTGACAGGATATGTAGATAATTACACATGGGTTAGTGTATTTGAGAGCTTTTAATAGGAAGGCTGTCAAAAATTTATAAAAATTCTTTCCCCTGAATCATTGAAATAGGTTTTCATTTGCATTCACACTCCATCTTTCCCCACTATATGAACAGAAAGTATTGATTCCTATCCTTAAACGAAATAAAAAATATCTAAAATGTTTAGTCTAGCTCTCTTTTACAGGTTCTCTACAGCTCTCTTTAAACCCATTTGCGTTATATGATGAGCTTAGCTCGCAGGGCTGCATTAATGTAAGTGCATATAAGTCAATGCCTAGCACCTAGATCTCACTTGTATGCATTCTGAAATGAAATTCAGACAACAGACATTGATAATTCTCCCAGTATAGCCCCACCTGATGCTTTTTGATCAAGAAAAGTAAATTTCCTTCATCGTATTACTCTGACATTAGCCATCATGGCGACAAAAAGATGTAGTGCTGATGAGGATGGAATAAGAAAGTGATTTTTCTGAAAATGAAAGTCTGAAGAATGTTTTGATTCAAGTTCTAGTAATACTGACTTGATTTTCAGATAGAATTTTTATTAGTTAATTTTAAATGATTTGTGTATATATTACTAGCAATACCTGCAAGGCACTGCCCGCACTCACTGAATCTGAAAACATTAAAAAGAAAAAAAAATTATTTTAAAAATGAGTCCCACCACCACCTGACATGACATGGGCATGTCGCCTCATTCCTTCCTCCTCACCGATTCTTGCTTAGAAAGCTTCATGCTACAATTGATCGTGGGAGAAACACGGTTTAATGAGATCAAGTCCTACAACTTTCGGTGATTGTCCTTGTGCATGCTCATGGCGAAACTTAAACGAACAGAGAACTGAAGATTAAATTGGAATTTGAGATTCAAAGGGATGATTGAGATCCTAGGAATGAATACGTCTTCGCCTGTGGTATGTCCAGTCATGATGGTGGCTTCAATAATATTCGGCATCAGTTTCTTGAGAGTCTTGTTCCATTGCAGAGTGAAGGTGGATGCAGATTTCTGACATGCATAATCGGTGCCCCAATCTTCAGCTCTAATATGTGCAAGGGTACTCCAAAAGGTTCCAATGTGTTCAAAAACTGTTGTGTAGTTCACAGCCTCATCTGTGTCATATGTAGTGTCAATAGATTTGTAAATTTGAACACTACCGTGCAATTCTTGTAAAAGTTGATTATTGATGACATTGACATCTTCGTTTCTTGGTGCAAGAATTGCTCTTTGGTGGCACAGCCATGGGTGATCAGTAAAGTGCTGTGCCACATTTGGAAACACCGCCTCTTCCAGCTCTCGTTGAGTTTTCACAATGCTTTGCATTGCTGTACATCCATCTTGATTATCCGAAGTAACGGTACCATTTCCTAGTAAGTAGGTTATCTACAAATTGCTGGGCAGAGGGATCACAGTTGACATGAACTTGCATGTTTGTTGATAATCCAAGTCTATGAATGCCATTCCAAATGTAAGATGATTTTAAGCAGGCCTGCATTTCATCCGCCCTGATTCCACGGGAATAACCGGAGCGGTAAATCATACAATATTAGTTTTTAAGAGTGTTGGTTTACTCAGTATAAATGGCTATGCAGTAGTGTTACCTTAAAAAGATTATTTTGTTGGCTGTGCTTGCTTTTTAATAATAAACATTCTGTTTAGAATAAAGACGGATTCGCAGACTTATTAAACATAAGACGAGCACTCCATAGGCACGATGATTCTGCTGAACATCTGAAGTGTGAATTAATGCTAAGAAAATTTTTTTTAATCAACACGATTACTGATGCCCTGAGGGAGAATGCTAGACTTTTTTAAGTGCATTTCAATAAAAACGTTCGTTTGAATAGACTTTCTACAAAACGGTGATTGATGTAGTAATATATTTGAGGAAACAAGAAATGGGCATTCCTGGGCCATGATGAAAGCCATGACTCCATAAATCGCAGAACTTTCAAGGAATTACTAGGATTGTTGATATCAAAAAGTCCTTTAGAAATTCAAAATCATTACAAAAAGATTAAAAATATCTTCACTTGTGACTCCAAAACTATTCAAAATGAAATGATTGAATATATTTCCGATTATATAAACAATCATGTTAAAGATGAATTAAACGGCTAAATTCTTTTCTATTCAAGTGGACAACACCACTGACATAAATCAAACTTCCCAGTGCTCCTTAATATTAAGAATTGTGAAGGCGTATTAGTTGAGCGATTTTTGTGTTTCCGTGATGTGAGTGAAGACAGAACGTCAGAAATGTTGGACAAAATTTTGGATCCATTTGATTATCACCACAAATTAATAGGACAATGTTAGATGGGGCCAGTGTATGTCTGGACACTTCAATGGACTCCAGAAAAAGTCAAGGATAAAGCTCCTCAAGCCGTTTTTGTCCATTGTCTAGCACAGGGGTGTCAAACTCAATTAAAACACGGGCCATTTATGCAACTGGCAAGATTCACGCGGGCCACATCACATTTACAAATTTTCTTAAAATTATATTTTGAAGTGAGGGGTCAGGAATATGGATAGGATAATTAAAACACATGTAATTAAGTGAATTTAAGGTAATAATTTATAATATTGCTATAAAATTGCTTTTATTTAAACGTTTATTTAATTTAATGTATTTATAAAACTAAAATTAATTTTTTTTTACCGGAAACTCTTGCCAGCGCTTTCCTCCTACTAGTTTTCAATATCTGGATTCAAAGACTGAGAACAGACAATCTTCATTATGGCAGATAGATGTTTATCAGTTAATCTTGATCCGTAGGCCGTTTAATTTAATTTCATGGACGAAAATAGTTGCTCACACAAGTACACATTCCCAAAATAGCATAAAATTTGTGCAGCTAACTTTTTAATTTCCTGGTATTTTTAACCTAAATAAGAATATATTTTGGGAATTCCTACTTCTTAATATTTGTCTTTTAAAACCGAATCATTCTGGAAATCAATTAATTCCAGTTGTATCGAAGTGAGAGCATTTTCAACTTCAAAGGAAAAGAGCCTAATAAAAAGAGAACAAAAAATTTGTAACTCTTGAAATCATTAAAACGTTTATCGAATTCGTTTTTGAATTCTTCAATATTGTCAAAATGAGCAACTTTGATTTTGTGCTTTTAACTGATCACACGTAGGAAAATAAGTCAAAACGTTTTCTTGTAGATGATTTTTAAACAAAGTCAGTTTTTGTACAAAACTTGCTATTGCATCGTACATATTCATTATTAATTGATCTTTGCCTTGCAATGTAATATTAAGATTATTCAGACAAAGTTACCTCGGGGGCCGCATGTGGCCCGCGGGCTGCCAGTTTGACACCCCTGGTCTAGCACATCGTTTCAATCTGGTATTGCAGCAAAGTTTTTCTAAAATTTCTTAAGTGTTGGATTTTTTTGCAAGCCTCAGCGGCATTCCTTCGTTTTTTCACCACTTGGCAAAGCTAACTTGTGCTCTTACATCAAATTCCACAAAACACATACCAACCATAACACTAGTTAGTCCTCCAATTCAAAATTAGTGAATGTGATTGTTGAAGATTGGGATAAATTAAAAGAAATATTCAAATTTATGACAAACAGCGAACATCCAGACAAAACAACAATTCAACTTGCAAAGGGATTTTTAAATTATATGAATAATTTTAAATTTACATTTTTGGCAGTAGTATTCATCTAAATTTTTGACCTTACTGATGTATTGGAAATTCTCCAGAAAAAATCACTAGATTTAAACTATTGTGTATCTCAAATAAAATACACTCGTGAGCTATTGAGCCATGAAAGGGACATGTTTTTAAAACACTGAAAACATGCTAAAATGACAGAAATAGTCCAATCTGAGCAGAAATATGTGGCACTTTCACTAAAAACAATTTCTCAAAATTATAAACAGCTATATTTTGAAATTTTAGACCACATTCTTATGGAAATAAACATAAGATTTCGAGATTGTGAAAAACTTCAATGTATTTGTCTTGCTGATACGACGAAATTCGAACAATTTAATTTACATTTTCCATCTCAGGCACTTGAAAGTCTTACGGTGATGTGTTTAGAAAAACCCATAGCCTTAAAAATGAACTGTCTTATATATGCCGATGGGAAATTCAGGAATATATCGACGCAAGAACTTCTTCGAATGCTTTATGATTTTAGAAATTTTCACAGAAGCTTATAATTTATTTTCTCGTCTTAATAATTCCATCTACAAGTATAAATGGAAAGGAGTTTTTCTTACCTTAAAAGAATAAAAACTTACTCAAGAAATATTATTTCACAAGAGAGACTTTCTTAGCAAACATTTCTATTCAAAAAGACGTATTAGTGACGCTTATGAAGAAAGACATTTTATGATGACATATCAGACAGATTTGCAGCATTAAAGGACAGAAGAATTGATTTCTTTTACAGAAAATAGGTGTAAATCCTCATTAACTAATTTTCAGAACTGCTATCTTTTCATATCACTGGCATAGCCAGAATTCCGGGGAGGCCCTTCCCCTATTTTTCCAACCACAAGCAGCCGCTGGCACATCGTAGGGCCTGTGCGTGTCGGGAATTCTCTTGATGGTGCCAGTTCTTTCTTCTAAAACTGTCTTGCTTGATGTTCTCCCACCATGGTTAAAGCCACTTCTGTTGGCACATTGAACTGCCTCATGTTCACTATGTGGGGTTTTGTCCACTAAGATTACCATCTGTGTCAGTAGAAGCTTTCACTGTGTGTGTCAATTACTTGATATTGTATTATGTCTGGCGCAGCATGGCCAAATATGGCCCTTGCACCATAAAACCCCCAAACCAACCACTAAGATTATCACTTTGAATTCAGGGATGATCTTATCCATGGCCGATTTGAAGCTGCGGATGTAAGAGTTGTGATGATCCAGCATATATTGTAACTGAAGTACTGTCTTGTCTCATCTGTAGAACATGTTTGCAATGCTGCTCTGCTTGTTGTGTACCAACTCCAACAAAATGTATTTGCAGAAATTTAGGCTCTTCGTTTGGTAGAGGGTATAGACTTCCGATGGCGGTGATAAACTTGACCCTAAACCTTAAATGTCGGCATGTATCCGGACTCTAATTTCTTTTGTCATGTCGAAAGAGGTCATCTGGAAACAGGAATTATACCTTCTAATATTTGCCAGGAAATGTTAAGCTTCTGCTGAATCTCCAATCAGTAAAGTACGTAGGGGCTCGGCTGGATCCATTAACCGTGGCAGTTGAACCTTTCCTCCATTGCAGCACATACCTGGGACTTCACCTTTCCATTTTGCTTCACAGTGTTGACATGTTACAGACATTGATCCAGTGATGCATAAAGGATCAGATATATAATCTGATGGGTCATAATTAAAAGCTGCGTTCTCTAAATTTCTACAGATACGCATTCGAGCAGCACTTACAGTTCTAACTTGCTGTAGTCTTGTTTCTCTTTCTGGAGTGAATTCAGCTTATCTTTGATTTCTTTCTCTTTTATCGCACTGTTTTGTTTGAAGACGTTTCTTTTTTCTGGGGCATCTTTAAATTTAATGCTAAACCAAAATAATGTAGTTATTTACCTGAAATAAAAATTAGATTAAAATTACAGAAATTATACAAATTCGAAAGTAAGTTATGAAATAACCATTACTGAAATAAAAATATGATTGAATCTTTAAATATAATGCTATACTTTTAAAAAGTCTTGTTATGTCACCTCACTGATTCCGACAAACAACCTAAATGAATCACGATGTCAGCAAAATCAGACCAAATTAAACAGTAATAAACACTGTTACTTCATTTCTTGTAATCTATTAACATTATAGTATTTACGAAAAATATCCAAAACAGAAAGCAATACAAAAAAAATTAAAAAACAAAGTTTAATGTAATTAGGGGAGGTTTTGAAATGAAAGTGGGCACTGTAATTACCTTAATTTTGAAGATAGGAATGAGGTGTACATTGATTAAACAATAATAAACACTGTTACTTCATTTCGTGTAATTTATTAACATGAACATTATATTATTTGCGAAAAATACCCAAACAAAAGTTTAATGTAATTAGGGTTAATAGTTTGTACTCACGATTGATGATCCTCCATCTCTTTGCCTGAAATAAAAATGAGATTAAACAACAAATTCAAAATTAAGTTATGAAATAACTACTACTGAGGTAAAAATTGAGTTGTGAAATAACCACTACTGAAATAAAAATGATTCCAGAGCGCTTTGTATACCTTCGATGGTGAACAGTTTCAAAACAGTCTTGACTTATTGCCGAGAGCAGAATCTGTGGGATCCCTTTCATACTGTTGCCATTCTTAGGAAACCAAATAATACAAAAATATGCCAATAAATTAATTTAAAAAATTTCTAGATTAAATTTTAAAATTCGGGCATCGAAGAACATTCAGTCACCTTTAGGACTACCTGTGCCAAATTTCATGGCTGTAAGTGCTGTAGATTCGTCTGGTCACCACAGACACACAAACACTTCCTTTTATAATAGTAGAGATTAGTCTTCTAACTACCCTGTGAGGGCATTTAAGTGATTCCTTAGTCAGCTCTGAGGGTATTTATATGTGAGGGTTATTTCTATTCAGTCCTTCATCATTTTGTCCTCGGCTGCACATACATCTCGTTTAGATGCGAGGGCCGCAGTAGCCGGTTTGAAGAGTAACGGACTAGCAACTGGAGGGTTGTGAATTCGAATCCAGCCAAAGACCATCATGTACAAAGGGGGCTGGTGCATGTTAAATCTGTTGTGGCCTCAAATGTCCTTACGTTGGCGTGTTGTGGAAGTCTGGAGAGTGGGGTTCCAGCTCAGGTGTTGCCTCGTCATCTGACCGTGATTCAAAATTATGTGGTGTTCTCGGTTCTTTCCCTTTGGGATTGATCCTGGACTGTGACCAATAACCCTTTGTGTTGCTCCAGTGTGACGTTAATTAAAAATACCAATACCTTTAGGTGTGTACGGACATCACTGACATGAGGGTACTCTAGTGATCTTTAACTTTCTTATGGGTTTTACTGTTTAACACGGGTGTCATGCACCAGGGATGCTCAAACTTTCTTTTTCTGCTTTCACCCCACTATTTATTCCCAATCCCTCTTTATCCCTGTAATTTTTTACTTGAAGTTGTCTGTTCTGTGTTCGGTGTAACTTGGCCAAATATTTCCCTTGTGCCATAAAACTGCAAAACAACCAACCTCCATCGTTTCCATAGATTAAAAATATTTTTGCATTAGTTAAAGTAGCTATCAATAACTGGAAAACGTTAATAACAATATACGAAATGTATAATTTTTTCCATCACACAAAATTGTGAAATCTGTTGGAAAAATGTATTTGAAGTATTAATTTTAAGGTGTGGGCAGTTCAAAATTTCCCTTGGTTAATTATGAAAGCCAATTTGTCCTCGCCTTTTAGCTGTGCCTTTTTATTTAACTCGCATTTTTCTGTTACAGTTTTCTTGGGACTTGCTATGAAGTTTTCTGATTGGATAATAGGATGAGTGACAGTCACCACCTGGGTACAGCTCCATCGCTTGGAGAAATCGAGCACATCACTCATTTATCGGAGAATATCGGTTCCCTCTACTTGAATGACAGTTACAGTGATGTCACATTGCTTATTGATGGGCATAGAATACCTGGTCACAAGGTGATACTCGCTTCACGGAGCGATTACTTTCGGTGAGTATTTGTTTTTCTTCAGACTGATAAAATGAAATGACAATGAAAGTTTATAACTATGTACTTTGTTCACACGCACACACATGAATTGATTCCTGATCCTTCCAATCTTGAGGAATAAATATTGCAAATATAAGGTAAAAGGAAAAATAAAGGTAGCCAATTATGTGTAAGTTGGTTTATCCTCATTCTATAGATTGTTTGAACTCTGTTTAGGAAGAGATGCCAAGTCCTTGGGGCTGTAATATTTTTATAGTAGGAGCCCTTCTCTAATCTGAAGAATGAATATCACAAATATATCCTTAATATTGGTAATGATCTGTGTTATACAAAATAAAATTGATCCCAGACCGTCGCCAATAGCCCATTGTGTTGCTCCAGTGTGACGTTAATTAACTACCACCTACCTACAAAATTAAAAAATTCCAAAAATACATACGAAGCAACTAGTTTCACTTGTCCATATTCTCAATAATTTCCTCTAATTAGTGCCACAGTGTAAATATTTTATTTGTATAGAGAGGAATTCTGTGTTCTATGGTTGTGTACAAAGGGGGCTGCTGCACGTTAAATCTATTATGGCCTCAAATCTCCTCACGTTTGCGTGATTTAGAAGTTTGGAGAGTGGGGTGCCAGCTCAGGTGTTGATCTTGTCATCTGATCATGATTCAAAATGACGACATCTTGTCCTCGGATCTTCCCTTCGTTGTTGATCTTGGACCTTCGCCAACAGCCCATTTTGTTGCTCCAGTACGACGTTAAATAAAATACCTACCTGTGTTCTTTGAATAGAATGCTTGCTTTAAATTGTACGGAATATGCAAGTATGTAATGCTTTTCATATTGTGTTCTACAGTTGATCCTTTTTGAAAATCTCAAAGGAATAATGGAAAGTTTATTTTAAAGGGAATTAAAATTTGTTTTATGATATTTGAACTGGGCTTCATGAAAGTTAGTATGATTTTAGTTTTTTAAAATATGCATTGACTTTTTAAACTAGTTTTCATTGATGTATTACTTTCTTTTGCAGTGCATTGTTATATAATGGCCTATTAGAATCTACACTTACAGAAGTTGAATTAAAAGGGACATCACTTTCTGCATTTAAAATACTTCTAAAATACATTTACACTGGCCATATGACCTTAGCCTCCCTCAAGGTTAGTATGTTTCGTGTGAACCTACCTATATCGTAAAACAACATTACAGAATTTTTATTATCTTATCAAAGGAAAAAATTTAGAATTTAGTTTATTTTGGAAAATGTTATTACTTGTCTAATTTAATGTGAGTTTAATGTTGATTATGTCAACATCCAATGTTATACGTGTCTTACTACCTTATTCTCACTCTTATCATTTTATTTTAGTTAGGTTTTGATAGCTATTTTTATTGCATACAATGCCTAATTAAGTTAGATTTTATTTGTATTAAAATTGTGAATATGTGTATATAGCAAGGAATAACTAAAGTTAATTCATACTGATTAATTTGCTTAGCATTTTGGAAAATACTGAATCTTATGCTTTTTCCTCTGGAAAATCTTGAAACAAATTTTATTATTTTAACCAGTACCTTATTAATTGTTTTGTACTACAAATATATTCTTTTACTAAACAGTTATTTAGTATTTTATAAAAGAATATTGAGACATTCTTCTGTTAATTTGAAAGTAGCAAAGCTAATTTTTTGAGGGAATAATGAAAAGGAAAATTTTCAAATTTTTCCTTGTTTCCTAAAAGTTTAGCAGCTTATCCATTTCTGGATCTTGCGCCCAAAATGTTTATAAATGTTGATGCTTTTATGTAAATGTGTTATATTTTATATTAATATAATATATAACAAAAATATTGATTTCATTATTTTAGCCAATGCCTTGTTAATTGTTTTGTTGTACAAATTTATCTTTTCATTAAAGTTGTATTTATATTATGTTTTATGTTTGAAATGCACATTAACTCTCAATTCTGTCTCTAAAACCAGCTTACTTTATTATTTTAGGAGGAAATGGTACTAGATATTCTTGGCTTAGCACATCAATACAATTTTGTGGAACTAGAAACAGCTATATCTGACTATTTGAAAGCCATCTTGAACATTCGTAATGTGTGTATGATTTACGATATGGCAAGCTTATTTAATCTGTCTTCACTTGCTGAAGTGTGCTGCAGTTTTGTTGATCGAAATGCACTGGACATAATACACCACGAATCATTCCTTTCCTTATCTGCCGTAAGTTAAAGTTTTGTTTATTTTGCAGCCCATGAAGACAGACTTGTCAAATCTTCTACACCACATCAAGGGTACCAACTCCCAGGGGCTTCAATCCCATTCTCCCAATAATATTCCATGGAGGGCCTGCCCAAATGGGAAGAGTAAATATTTAAAAATTTCCAATGAGTCATCAAATAGGTTTCAGCAAATCACTCACATCAGGTACACCAAGACTTCATGGCTTGAACCCCTTGAGCTCCAATATTTTGATTGGTACTAGAATTGTTAGCAGACAATTCTCCTAACATTAAAATTTTGAGAATATTCCAGTATTTTCTATTTGAAACCTCATTTTTCAGTAAATTGAAATTTATTGATTGCATGATTGAACCTGAAGTTTTTATGTATCATTCACAATATTATATAAGCACTATAAAGGAAATTATTTGTAATTATTAGTTTTTGAAAACAGTAAATTTTTATGTATTATAATACTGCTGCTGTGAAGTCTAGAGATTTGATAAACAACACATACCCCATATTTCTGCAATATAATTATTATTACACATTAAACTTAATGGTTGGGAATATTGAAAAAAGTCTGAGTGAACTTGAAAATAACTACACATTGTCAAATTGTCAGGTAAGTGATTCACACTTGAAATAAAATTGTTGAAAAGAGCAGAGTACAAAAAAATAACTTAAATGTTTCTGTTTTATTTCTAATGTTAGCCTTAGAAGTACTACATTTTTAAACATAATTTTTTTCCTTTTATGTATGGATTCATCGATTAAAAAGTATTGCACATCATTAAAAAAAATTTCGCCTGTAGAAGGAAATTCTCAATTATCCAAAAGATTATCACTGAGAAATTTACATCAGTAGTTGGTAATCGAATATCCAGGGTGGCTTAACCTCATTTATTAGATCGTTGAACTGCTCTGTCAGTAGTCCTAGGGGCCTGAACACTGGCCATCAATGTTTTCACGGTTGATACAGGAACTCTGATGTTCCTCTTCAAATGATGCTCTTCTTTTCGGGGGGAGGGGACAAGTGAAAAGCACAGTATAACAAGGGCCGAGAAAATTGCTTATTTGAAATGAAAGGAGCAGTAAAAATTACATTTAATAAACATGCTTTTATTTAGTTTCGTGAAAACTACATCAAACACAAAATGAATAGTAAAACTTTTTAAAACCTAATTCTTTCTTATCTACGCTTTTGAGACATCAAAATCTTTCTTATTAATTCAGTTTAGGATAGCTGCTTGAAACAAGTAACCTTTGAACTCGCAATTTGAAAGAAACATTGAGATTTTTTTCTGCTGTTCACAATCCAAAAAATCATGGGCACAAATGAAAAAGTGATGTAACCGATTATTTCAAGTCAAAGTCCCTGTCTAATTGACCATTGTGTTGCATAAAAACTGTTGTAATGACAACCCCCAATGATTCAGCAGTATTACTCGTTAAGATTTTTATATCCTAGAATGACTGATCAAAAGAAACAAGCAGTATATTCTATTTCAATCATGCTTTCATTTGTTTGCAGTTGACCTTATAAAATAGTTCTTAATTTTAATTTATTTAGCAATTTTATTAAGCACACAATAATTTATGAATTATGATTCTTAGCTCAATAGGTTCATCTATGCTTACTGTAACTATTAAATACGTTTCAACTTTAAGGTATACTTTTTAATGTGTAAAACGGTTTTATCAATGCTTAAAATTGAGATTTCAATTGTGTCATCGATTTTCAGTTTCAATCAAGGTGGCTAAGTGGTAAAAATTCTGCATTTTCACTATTAGATGAGAAAGGTGTTAATTCCAAAAGAATCACACTTATTAACCCTGTCAAATATAAGTGTACAGAACTGAGGAAGTAGTATTTTTAGGACATTTGAATTAAGTCTGAAAATTTACAATCATGTTTAATACTGATTGTTATGAATTTGAACTTAAGTGTAATTAAAGTATAAAAAATTAAATTAAAAATAAAATAGAATGCTAATTGCAACCTAGTTCTGCACAAATAATTTCTATTGGAAATAGAGTTATGATCTCTTTTTCTTTTAGGTTGCTTGACTACATTAAACATTATTCTCCTGTACTGCCTTGCTATTTGATTAGTGAATACTTTACTTGCTCGCTTGTCAGGAAATCTATCTTATTGTCAGTCCAGTTTTCCTTTCTCTTTATTGCATAAGCAAGTTCGAGTGTGATGTTGTATCTTTTCAATTACAGAATTATGTAGTGAATAAGTGTGCCATGAATGTGTTTTTGATAGATGAAATGCTTAATGGTAAATATGCAATATTTGTTAAGAAAGTTAAACATAATTGATGTTATTTTCGCAGATTTAAAATGTTGGTAGGTAGTCTTGTTGCAAAGTTAATTACTGCTAAGATTCTTTTGATTTGAAACAACATCAGCTTAATTTTCATAGAATGGACATTTTAATGCTTTTTTGCTGAAATCAGGATTTAAAATTAGTGGACGTTAGTCGTATTTTGTCTTTGAATATTGTTTCAGTCAGATCATGTTTTAATGCCTCGATTTTCTGTTCTCGGAAACTGCCACTTGTTTCAAAAAATATCTCTTAAGACAATTTGCATTTAATTTTTTTCGAAATTATAAATTTTATAAATTCAAATGTAAACAATTACGAACTAAAGTTTTTGTGTTTAATTTATGAAATACTCTATGGAACTCGAAAGTATGTAAATTTTCTCTCGAACGGATTGCAGTTATCTGTTCCAGAGAAAGCAATTCCTTAAGTGAACTACTATCTAATGTATTTACTCAGGTCAAGTGTTCATTGTGGATTTGATTGTTGCATTTTGAAAGGATAATCCAAATGAAAAGTTGCCTTTCTATTTAAAAATGAGAGAAAATGCATAGCTACGTCTATAAACTTTTAAAATTAAGACAACATATATTAATTCTTGACACCACCATCAGACTTCAAGTGAAAGCTAAATGTCATTTGTATTCACAAAATATCTACATTCAAAATCCAACAATGTATGTATTATGCCCTCTGGTGTTGAGGCAGACTTCATTTCAATTTCACAATAATGTCCTGAAATGAAAAACAATACCTTTAAAAGAAGAAAAGGCACCAAAATGCAATTGGGTCAAAGTCCAAGCTCCAGTAGCCCTGTATGTTACGCCCTTTTACCATTCATCATATTTTAATCAATTGTCCGGTTTTCAACCACCATCATCGAACATTTATTTAACAATCCAATTTTAAACTTGAAAGATTGGTGGGAGAAAATCCCTACCCAAATCTATTTAAATTTTTATACTTCATTGGATTTTTAAACTTTATATAAATGTTTTTGTCTATATCTTTTACACCACACCACATTTCATCAGTTATCAATATTACCATCAATATAAATCTCATTTTTATCCTTTTTAAATAAATATTTTAATCTCTTCGTTGTATTTTAATCTGAGTTGACATTTCATACTTTTATTTATTGGTCTGACTACTATAAATATTTTAGCCTTTTGGGTTACATTCTATCATCTATCTTGTGTTTGGCACAGATTATCCTTTTCTGGATCTTGTGCCATAAAACCCAAATCAATCAACCAAGCTCCAGTATATGGATCTAAATAAACAAAATAATTTGAAATTTCAAACCGTGAACATTTTAGGAACAGCCATTTGGCAACAAAATTTCAGTGCCATTTTCCTTCTGATTTCTCACCCTGTCTGAAATGCATTTTGTTGCAGTCTGCCTTGAAAGAAATGATCAGCAGAGACTCCTTTTGTGCTTCCGAAGTGGATATTTTTCGTGCCGTGTGTGAATGGGCCCAACAGAACCCTGATGTTGACATGGAGGATATATTGTCTGCTGTTCGATTGCCCCTGATGGCATTGCCCGAGCTTCTCAATGTAGTACGGCCAACTGGTTTGGTTAGTCCGGACACCATTCTCGACGCCATCAAAGCAAGAACTGAAAGCAGAGACACAGATCTGAAGTATAGGGGATACCTAAGTAAGCAATTTAAAGATCTGAACATAAAAAATGGAAGATTTTGTCTTTAAGTTTTGAAGTATTTGTTTTTTAATTGACTGTAAAATCTCTCATTGTGTAATTGTACATACAGGTGATGGACAAAATAAATATGAACACCTGTGAAATGTCAAAATCTTGATTAGTAAGGGGTTGACGCACCCTTGGACTGAATATCCTTGCAGCTTGTATCCAACAAGAGATGGACAGATACAAGTCATGCACAATGCTCAAGAGAATGCACATCCATTCCTCATGCAGAGCCGTCTCCAGCTCAGAAAACGTGGTTGGAGGTTGAAACCTAACATGCACTTGGGCCTCCAAAATACCCAAAGATTCTGTTATATTAAGATCCGGGAACTGAGAAGGCCGAATGAGGTGTTCCACATCATCTTCATGTTCATCAAACCATGTTTGGACACAGCAATATGAATGGGAGCATTGTGATCTTGGAAGACAGGTTGTTTGCCAAGGAACACTGCCTGGAGTATAGGATGATTGCAAAGGGTCCCAGTCCACCATAAGGATATCGCATCCCACATCATCACGGAGCCCTTACATATGCTCCAATGATCTTGCCTCTTGAGAAGATTTGGACTTGTTTCAGACATATTCGTTGTTTGACTGCTAGCAGAATATTCACAATTGCTGCTTATATACTAATACTGCAGCCTTCACATCCATTAGGTGGCAGGCTTCTGTGTTAGGACATGTGGCTGTAATGCAAGGATTGATTGCAACATGTTTTCATATGAGTGTTCATATTATTTTATCCATCACCTGCATATGTTATGCATAAAACATTTCCCTTTTTATTCAGCTTAAATTCCATTTCCTTTCTCACACTGTTTGAACCTCTCATTTGAATATTGCTGTCTCAGTGATAGTTGTAAATACTTTCCCAGGCTATCTTAGATATATCACTAAAGACGACTTAGAGACAAGCTGCTTGTTGTAAGGGGACATGGACCCTCGACTGCAAACTAATTTCTTTAATAAAAATTATCCAGTTAAAATTTAGTCATGTCTTGTCATTAAGCATGATATTGTTGGCTTAGAGCAGAAACTCATAAACCGACACTTTTCAGAAACACTAAATGCTTATTTTCATGATGAGAAATACTATCATATTGTAATGTTTCAAAACCTTATACTATCAAGATGTTTAGAATTCATATTTTTTTACCTGAAATCGGTCATAACAACTAACTACATATATAGTAAATTATTTTATTTGTCAGTTAATGCATTTCTGTTCTAAGCAGACGATACATATGTGATTAAATTTGGCTCTTAAACTTAAAAACCATGTAATTTATCATTAAGATTTTATTTTAAATTATGTTGATAAAGTTAGGTTTTTAATATAACTAATCATATTTAAATTTGCTGTTAAGTTATCCTTTTTGATAAATCATATTACTTATTCATTGTTAGTGCTTTAATTTAATTCTAACATTCCTTTGTGTTTTAGTTTAATGCATTGAGGATTTTTTAACTTTATTTGTTATATGTTTTTGAAATTTGCTTAGACAACTCTTCTTAGTCTGACTTAAGTGTGATTTTGTTCCCTAGCCCCACAGCTGTTGCTTTCTGCTGAGTAGCTTTCTCTAACCTCAAGATTCTTAGAATGAAATTGTTATTTTCTTATGGTCTTTCACCACTGTCAGTCAATCAATGTTTAATAATTGAGCATCATTTTACGTTTAAGGTATCTGCATGTAAGCGTGACAGTTATTAGCTATTTGAGAAATAACTGTTCTCATCGGGGTCAGGTTTAACCAGCCCTTCTACAAAAAGCTCTGTGTAGTTGTAGCGAATCGATAGATCTGCCCAGAGACTAGATACAGCACACTGGATAGGCTTACCTGTCCTACAGACCAGATATGTGTGGACAGGTTTACCTGACCTGCATACCAGATTCAGCAATCAAAATGTTTTTATCAGGGCCA
Source organism: Meta bourneti (assembly GCA_933210815.1). Taxonomy (NCBI): domain Eukaryota; kingdom Metazoa; phylum Arthropoda; class Arachnida; order Araneae; family Tetragnathidae; genus Meta; species Meta bourneti. The sequence continues at coordinate 23,652,008 of OW119931.1, forward strand.
CAGATTAGACACCACCCTCTGAAAAGACTTGCCTGGCCATATATGGTCCATCAAAAAGATTTACCCAGAGCTCAGAACAGATACTATCAAAACCCAAATCAAAGCAAATATTGGAATTTTTGAAAAATGACAAAATTTTCCCTAAAAACTAGATATTTAGCCAGGAGATTAGAAATAGAATTTATCTATACAAGCATTGTCTACAAAGTGCTAACGTTACATGTCAACAAACCTAATGCCTACTCATCTAATACTCATATTTATTAACTCACTATCCACATCCTATTCATGCAATTCTGTTGTCTATATTACACATTTTGATTGAATGTTTATCAATGCCATCTGTTTCAATTCCGCAGATCTTACTCTCAAACATGTTCTTAGCAATGATTTTTCACATAGTAAAATTTCTAACTAATGTCTTACATAAATTTGTAGTGTATTTTTTAGCATTTTTCAATTTAAGTTATCCAGCTTTCTTAATCTTATTGCAGGTAATTTCTGCACCCTAGAAAACTTATGTTGAGATTTTGTCTTTAGAAATTTCAATTTGTATCTTAACCAATCTGTTGTACTGGTGCACTATGACCTTTAGGTCCTTTTGCCACAACAAACTGGGCCCTGATTATAAAACTTGAGCTTTAAATGTTTTGTCAGAATCCCTCAGGAAATCTAGGATTTTTGTTTGAATTGTGAAATTGACAGAATTTTGATTTAGAGATTTCTTTGTAGCTGCATATTGATTATTTTCTCTCTCAGTGCCCGAAGAGAATGTAGCAACCCTTAAACATGGGGCCCAGGTACAGCATGGGGAACTGCGTGCAGCTCTATTGGATGGGGATGTATACACCTATGACATGGAAAGGGGTTTTACGAGACACCCGATCGATGACAACAACGGGCAAGGTATCCTCGTTATGCTTGGAAGGCAGTGCATTATCAATCACATGCGAATGCTTTTATGGGATCGAGACATGAGGTAATTTTGATGCTTACTCACGGCTAACTGGATTGACGAAAACTTGTGTTAGCTGCTGTCCAGATTTTCGATATGTGTATGATATGTAGTTGTGTTATGGGCTATAGTAACTAATACGGTTGCTTGGGGTGCTGTCTGTAGATCGTCGTTGAAAGCGAACTAGTAGATGTAAAAAACGTTGAATTATATTTCGAAAATTCTATTGTTGACACGTGAAGATCTTTTAAAACAGACATTTTTCAACCATCTTTCCCTAAAAGTCCTTTGTTTGCATCTTCTGTGTCAGTAAAGCTTTCTTTGTATGTGTATGATATTTGTCTTGTGTCTGGCACAGCATGGCCAAATATGGCCCTTGCATCATAAAACCCAATCCAACTAACCAACCATTGTGTTTTCAGCATTCCGTTTTATGAATGGAAACTAATTTCATGAAGTCATTTGCTTCAAAATAATAAAATAGCATTAGGTTTAGAGATAACTGTACAATACATTTATGATAAAAATGTTTTAAATTCAATTTTTCTCTGAGTGGCAACAATAAAATACAGTTGGTGGAGAGCACTTGATGGCAGAAAAGTGAAACTCGAGCTACAACAAGGAATTTTGAAATCGGAACAGGTGCAACTAGAAGTTTTTCATCAATCCAGTTAGCAATATGGCCTACTTTAGCATGTATAGTAGTACTACACAGGAATGAAACTCCTGTGAATTTCCACTTTTTGTGTTTTTATCTCAATTCCAATTTCCCCAAAAGATTACGTTGTGATAGGAAGGTTTTTATATTTTTCTGATTTCAAAATCATCTGAAGATTTTCTGAATGTGGAAAATAACAGTTTATCCAAATCTAGTGAAATAATTTAATCAGCAATGGGAGAGAGACTGGTTTCACTTGTTCACATAAAATTGTTGAGAATTACTTAACTAAATTACATGTAAAATACTTAATATCAGCAAAATTGTGTCGTAAAATTAATTCGAATCTGTTCTGAATTGTCGAACGCATGCCCTGAAACTTATTGCGCTTGCTCCAGAATGGCTGCTGTTTAATTTTTCAAATTGTTAAATAACTTACTGAAGGTTATTCTAAATTACATGTTTATCTTAAACATGTACATTTGTATGCACTAAGAATTATTAATAATTCATAATGAAGTTTTACAATAATATTTACATATGTTTATTCAACCATTTTGCAATTGATGTGTAGTTAAAAATAATGCTGTGAGTTTCCTCTTTTGTATATTGGGTGTTTTCATCCCTATGACTACAGTTCATTGATTTTTTCAGTGCTTTTTAAGAATAATTTTCAAGTATTAGTCATCTTAAAAGTAGCTATCAGACTTACGAATTGAAATTTGTGAAATGGGAGGGAATTTTCTACTGGCTTTGTGGTTTTCTGCTGTAATTTATTTTGTCACCACAAGTGTACAGCTACTCCTCAACTGACTTTAGAGGAAATGTATTTTAAGAAAAGGGAACCCCATAACTAAAGTTTTAGAAATAATGAAGAGTATCATGAATGAAAGGAGAAATTACAATATTAATTTTTATATGCAAAAACTATATTTAACTCTGATTTTGATTGCTAAGTATAATTTTTGACTGACTTAATATTGTCATGAGAACTGCACCTGCCACTAAATTTTCGCCTGTTTTGCTATTGAAACAGCTGGGCTTGTGTCTGACAGTAAATAATTTAAATGAAGCCGAAAAAGAGCACTTTGACCCTGACTATTAAATTTATTTGAAATTGTAAATGAAAGTTACATGCATGACTACATAGACTTTGATAACAACATTGCAGTATGTTCTCAAGCAACCATAAGACTTAACCGTGGAATATTTAGAAGAAAAGCTTGGAAGTAGGAGCAATGAAAATGAGGAAATTCTTTTACCGCCTAATAAAACTCAAGTTCTTGAAGCCTGAAACAATTCAAAATTTACCTTGCCTCATTTCAGGATACTGCAGACGATGAATTCAAAGCACTAAATGTTTTAGAGAAGATATTTAATTTGTGTTCATTTCAGTAAAAATTTGACAAGTACTTGCCAATATAACACATGTAATGTGTTAAAGCTGAAAAATGTTAAATAAAGCTAAAAACAGATAACCTTTTGTATCGTTTATATGTAACTTTTTAGTACTTTCATTAATTTATGTTATGGTTATGAATACCATAGTAAATTTTAAAATTTCATGGTCATTGCAGTAATGCATGGAGTACATTCTGTGGTTACCCCGCTTAAGTCATTAATATTTCTTGATCTCTTGAGTGACGACTTACCAAGATGTTTCTGTATATAGAAAATTTCAAGATTATCGAATTCATCGGTAAATTAGGTGTATGCAATTTTATCTAAGAATAATCGAATTTGCGTGTTTTGAGCAGTTGTCAAAGTGACCTTTACAAGTATTTGCATGTTCATTCAAACATAAAATTTTATGAATATTGATTGTTTTAAGCTGATAAATTATATGTATTTTGTGGTGTATAGGTCCTATTCGTACTACATTGAAGTGTCTGTCGATCAAAAAGACTGGATCAAAGTTATAGACCACACACACTACTTATGTCGTTCCTGGCAACAACTCTATTTTAAACCTCGGGTAATTAGGTAAGGACATTTTCAGTTGTAAAATTTCTTGTACCCGATGTTACATAATATTATAGCTGTAGAGTTTATGTATAATTAAAATATTCTATCTGCCGTATATGCTTTAAAACTTGTTTGGAAATGAATGGTAAACAAGATTATTTATGTAAATTTGTATCAATTTTTATTAGAATTTGAAGACTTGTGGCATAGCAACTGCTGCACATCTGTTAAAGAGAGAGCATCTGTTAAAGTTTCTTAATTTCTTATATCTATTAATGGCAGTGTTGTCCTTTTGTTATAAGAATTGATAAGCACACTACCTCGAAATGGAATAAAATTAGTCAAAAATATGTAATACTGAATTTCATATTCTAGTGCATTTCTAGTAAGTAAACAGCAAATACATGGCGTCTTCCTTTGTAAGCCTAACTAGCTTCCCTTTTTCTTTCAGATACATTAGAATTGTTGGCACACATAATACAGTAAATAGGGTTTTCCATGTTGTATCATTTGAGTGCATGTACACAAACAGGCCATTTAGGCTGGAGAAAGATCTGCTTTGTGAGTATTTTTCACATTTTATGTATTGGGATGTTGAATAATTTCTCGCTGTTTTTTTGTGAAAATTAATGTTTATTTTAAAAAATCATTAAAAAACATGTTACTGAAAGTATTGTCCATCGCTAGCCACTACTTTTCCCCATCTTTCTGGCAGCATTTGAATTCCACGTCAGAAAAACGACACGTCTTTTGAGGCTATCCAAGAGTTGACCCAATTTTTGGCATCTTCATAAGAACGGAAGTGCTGCTCAGCCAGGCCATGCGTCATCGATCGGAACAAGTGGTAGTCGGAAGGGGCAATGTCCGGTGAATACAGCGGGTGGGGTAGGACTTCCCACTTAAGCGTTTCCAAGTAGGTTTTTACCGGTTTTGCAACATGTGTCCGAGCGTTGTCATGCTGCAAAATAACCTTGTCATGTCTCTGCTCGTATAACAGCCGTTTTTCCTTCAATGCTCGGCTTAATCGCATCAATTGTAGTCTGTAGCGATCTCCCGTGATGGTTTCATTTGGTTTGAGCAGCTCATCATAAACTATACCCAGCTGATCCCACCAAATGCAGAGCAGAAGCTTGGAACCATGGATATTCGGCTTTGCTGAAGATGTTGATGGATGGCCGGGTTTACCCCACGATTTTCTACGCTTAGGATTATCGTAGTGTATCCATTTTCATTGCCAGTTACAATACGATTCAAAAATCCTTTCCTTTTCTGCCGTTGAAGCAGTTGTTCACAGGTGAAAAGACGTCGTTCGACGTCTCTCTGCTTCAACTCGTACGGCACCCAATGACCTTGCTTTTGAATCATTCCTAATGCTTTCAAACGTTTTGAAACTGTTGTGTGATCAACTTCTAATGATTCTGCAAGTTCAGCTAGCGTTTGACATGAGTCTTCATGAAGTAATGCTTCCAATTGTTCGTCTTCAAACTTCTTCAGTGCGCCAGAGCGTTCTTTATCTTCAAGATCAAAATCATTATTTTTAAAGCGTCTAAACCAATCTCTACAAGTTGTTTCAGACAGAGCATGGTCGCCGTAAGTCTCAACAAGAATTCTGTGAGCTTCAACTGCAGATTTTTTTTGAATAAAATAGTGCAGTAAAATTCCCCGCAAATACTCTTTTTTGGCACGAAATTTGACATATTTAACACAATGAAAAATAAAGTTTGCACTTCCGCGAAATAACATACACTGGATTTCAAGCTTGCTTATAGTACTTGTAAATAGATGCGTCACTATCATAAACTAACACAACCAGTTCCGGTAACGCCATCTGTTGGAAAACAGCGAGAACTTATTCAACTATCCAATACTTTCATGGCTGGTTTCATTTATATCCTGTAAATAACTTGGGAAAATTTGGTTGGGTAGTTACTGTTTGGGGTTTGTTTCGAAAGGTTGGAAGTGTTCTTTTAATCCTAATTTTAAGAAAAGAACATTTTTAATAGTCGAGATTAATTTTTTTAATCATAATTTATTTCTAAGTATTCTTAGTCATGAATTTTATTAAAAACAAACCATTGGCAAGACTTTAGTTAGCCAAATATTCATAATCAAACCAAAAAGGATTCCAAAAGTAATTTTGCTGTAGCTTATAAGCTTTGAGGCAGAGCATAGTTAGGGTTTCTGATTTGGCAATACTTAATAGCAGTGATTTTCAACTGGCATGTTGTGGCACACAGATGTGTTGCCAGAGTGGCGCTGGTGTGCCTTACAGATAAGAAGCAGTTTAAACTTATCACAAATAGTAAATAAATAATTTTAGTTTTTTTATTACAAAGTATCGAAATATTTTTAATAGCCCCTTTGGAATAAAAGGGTAGGTAATTACTACTATTTTTTGTAAATCCATCAAAATCGTACCTATTTTTTTTGTCAGATCAGCAAAAAATATATTTTTGTTGTGCCAGAGTTTTAGCAATTAGTTTATGCATCATGAGATGAAAAAGGTTTAAAATCACTGCTTTACAGCAATGGTTTGGCAATGTAATCACTCTTATAATATGGCACCTTGTGAACTTTTTTATTCAAATATTTTTAAGGATAATTTTCCACCAAAAACCTATGTACAGGTAAAACAAGAAAGTGAAACATAGGAAGAGTATAAACAGGATTTTTCCAATATTGTAAATATGCCTGGAATAGAAGGCTTTATATTTTATAATTGTGCAATGTAATTATTTATTCAGACCCTGTCCATAACATTGCCACCGTATCTGCGAGTGCGTGGGTGACTGAGGGAGTAAGTCGGAGTCGAAATGCTCTCATCAACGGCGACACTGAAAATTACGACTGGGACTCTGGCTACACGTGTCACCAGCTCGGAAGTGGTGCTATCGTCGTCCAATTGGCTCAGCCGTTCGTATTAGATTCCATGAGGTAAGCTTTGTTCTGGTTGGTGTGTATATTAGTGAGAAAAAAAAATCTATCCAATAAATATTTTTACCATACTCATGTCATTATACTACAACAGTTGACACTCTGGTTACTATAAAATGCCCACCAGTGATGTTTTGACACCAATAAATAAGTTGTGTGAAAAATTTTCAATATCTAAATGGTATTACCATTTTCATTTGAGTTAACTTTAAAGTTATTTAACAATTATTAGTTAACGAATATGATTATTTATCCCACAGAAAATACAGTAGATTGATTGTAAAAACCACAGACTAGAAATAAAGAACTGAAATTTAGAAAAACTGACCTTTATCAGCCATTAAAAGGGATGCTAACGGGCCATTCCATGTGAAGACATCCATTTTGAGAAAAATTTGCTACACTTTAAGAGAAGAGAGAGAGAGTCGTTGACTTTTTAAAATTTTTACCATAAATAGGTATGGTAGTGAAACCCTTAAAACTCGATTTTTTTAAAAAATAGTGTCCAATATTACCTGAAATAGGGGAATTTAAAACTTACCAAATTTATAAAATTGCAGCCATATTGGATTTGCCATTCTGAAGGGCTTAACTTGAGAAGTGATAATCCTGAATTAATAATTCTTGTACCAAATCGAAGCCATTTATTTCAGGAGTATATAAAATACGAAAGCACTGATAAAAACGCTGGATTAAATTCTGATCAGTCCCAGAATTAACTCCACAACTTTCGATAGTCCTGGAATCAAATTTCACAACATAGATTGATTACATTTGAGGGAAGCTGATACAAAAGCTTTAAAAACCGTTTTTTAATCGAATTTAATTTTAAACAATTGAAAATTGTTCTGATTATGGTAATATATATGCAGGTTTTATGGTTTTTGAAAATAAAAACCATAAAATGAAAGCCACGCCCAGTCATAACATTTTTAAAAATCAGTTTAACACTGAATATCTAATAAGTTGGATGTAAAAGAATAACACCAACATGTGTTAAAAACTTTTAGAGCAATTTGTATGTCACAACAATTTTTGTCATTTTTCAGTGTATCAGGTTCCCTTAAATGTTTTTGTCCTTCAACTGAAAGCCAAAGTTTTTGTTTACCTTTTAGATTGCTTTTGTGGGACTGTGACGATAGAAGCTATAGTTATTATATCGAAGTATCCACCGATCAGCAAAACTGGCACAAAGTAGCAGATAAAACAAAAGAAGCATGTCGGTGAGTTATCAATCTTGGTTACCGCTATCCACAAAATGGCCCAATACTTTGATTTTATTACAGGAACAAACCTTTTAAACATATGAATTGTCTAGTTTCTGGGTATTTTCATTTCAAACCATAAAATCTCAGAAAGTAATTAGCAAAAGTAATTTATTTTGTCTGACCTTGTAAATGATTGTCATCTCAGCACATTTATTTTATTATTAGATCATGTGCCAGTTTAAATTTCATTGCACATGTTACATCCATTCCTTAAATATATAAACTGGAACTCAATCAGGAAGTGAATTTCCTATTTTGGGGGAAATTTCAATAATTTAGTCAAAGCTTTGACCTCTTATTGAGAACATAAAATGTCAAATCTATTTAGGAAAAGATGTTTTGTTTCTAAATGTAAAGGGCAAATAAGAATTGGATGTTCCATAAATGACAAATTTACAAAACTCAAAAACACACAAAATTGAGGGTTCAATATATTTCTTCTAGAAGCAAAATAAAAATGCAGAAGAAATTTTGCTGCCTATGTTTTTGCAAATAGAACAGCTTTTAAACATAAAAGTAACGATAATTTATTTCCTTAACATTTTTGCTCATTTCTCATGTAGAATCATTATTAAATTTGCTCCAAGTATCTTGATTTTTACCTATTTTTTACTACTATGACTGCAAATTTTTAAAATCTTTGAGGTCTTGAGAATGGTTGGAGTATACAGTTTCTGTGCCATCTTAAACGACCGACTTAACTTTTTTGCTCGGTACCTCTTTATGGGCAGAAAAATTTGACACTAAATCTAAATTTTGAGGAAGGAATGAAACTTTACGGACATCTTGACGTCTGATTAAAGTATAGCCTATGACAATGACGTAGAAGCTGTCTTTGCAACTTGGTCTGCCAACTCAATCTTTAATTCCAACAGGGATAGAGACCTCCCAGAAAAATTGTATTACACAGGCCCTCAAACATAAGGAGGAAATATTAAAATATATGAGTAACTAAATATGTAGTGATTCAATATTTCGTATTAGGTCACTTATCAGAAGGAGCACAGTTCTACAAACCTGAATTCGTTGGGTCCTAGCCCTCGGAGATCTTTAGGTGTGTATGGGCTTCATGAGCTCGAGGTACCCTAGTGATCTTTTCTTTTCCCTTACTGTCTTTGGTAAACGGGGTCATGCTCCTGGAATACCCAAGTGATCTTTTTCTGCTTTCATCCTCCTATGTTCTCAATCCCTCTTTCTTTGCCCTTTCGTGACATTTTTACTTGACGTTGTCTTGTGTTTGGAGCAGCTTGGCCAAATATGGCCCTTGTGCCATAAAACAACCAACCAATCTTTGGGTCCTAATGTTTTTATTGTTGACTGGTATCCCTTCAACATGAGGTATAAGTATTACAAATATACCGATAATATTAGTTATGATTTATGTAAACAAATTGAAGAATTCCAAAACAAAAATATTTGAAGCAAGTTGTGTTTTACTTACGCCTCCAATGATTTTGGTACCATATAATCATAATCAATAATATTACTAATAGTATTAGTAGATGCATCATAATCAATAGTATTACTTCTAGTGTCATCAAGGTAAGGAAACCAGTTATTTTTAGTTAAAAAAGGGCCATTCTTCAGATCTTATTGAGTAGAGGAACTTTTTATTTTATATTCTCCAACTTATGCCTAACACAACATGTTATTATTTTTTCTTTTGCCTGGTTATTTACTGATTGCTTAAAACTTTTTACCATTTGGTACCTTTTTGTTACTTAACTGTTTGAAGTATTCATTTCAAAGATGTTTTACTGTTTTCTTACAGTGCCTGGCAGGTCATAAGCTTTACACCTAGAGCTGTTGTATTTGTTCGAATTGTGGGGACACATAACACAGCGAATGAGGTGAGTACGTTATCACATGTGATAATCTTCATTAAAAGCTACAGCTCTCATTATTTTATAGTCAATTTATTTCGATTGGTTGATGATAGTATAAAATATTTATAACCCATTCAGCGGAGCACTGGATTAAGAAATTCGCATCGGGTTTATCCCTTAATCTTTAAATTATGGATTTGTATCAAATGGTAATTTAATTGATTTTCAAATGATACTGCTATAAATTTAGTGTTAAAAGTAACAGTTCAGTGTTTTTTCTGTAAGTAATATTTTTATTGAACAAGATGTTTTAATCATGTTCCGTAAATTACATCAATTTGAGAGAGAATGCAGAAAAAAAAATGTAAAGTAAAATTTAGTATTTTAGATTTTGTTTCTCTTATTTAAAATTTACCTCTAAGGAATTGGCTAATTTTCCAAGCAGCTAGACGTTTTTAGTTAACCTGACATGATTACTTGGCTAAGCTCTTATTGTTATGAAATTGTTTGCTAGACTCATTCTATATGCTCTGCAATAAGCAAACTGACCAACTCATGGCAGTCTTTAATCCATGAAACCTTTCCTACCATATATTGATTTCAAATGTAATAAAAAATTCTAGTAAATAGTGTCAGATGATATATCATGATTGATTCCAAATAGAACCACTGGAATACAATAGGTTTTTTAATTCATCTTGCCATTTTGCACCACTGGCCCTCAAAGTGTTGCTAAAATTCCTGTCTTTGACTTGGAGAGCATCTTTAAGTGTGTATGAGCTTCACGAACTCAAAGTATGGCCTTTGTGACATTAAACCCTAAACCAGCCAACCTGTCTGATTTCAGTATATTCTTTTAAAAAACCCTCGGGGTACATCTCTTTTAGATGTGTATGGGCTTCATGAACCCAAGGTACCCTAATGATCTATTTCCTACCATATACCTAATGATTTTTTCCTATGGGGTTTACTGCCTCTGATAAACATGGGATCTTGACCCCAGGATGGCCAAGCGATCTTTTTTCTTTTCATTCTTTCTTTTCACAATTACTTGACATTGTCCTGTGTTTGGCCCAGCTTGGTAAATATAGCCCTTGCTACATGAAACCCAAAAACATTCAACCAACCTATCTTTAATTTCAGTACATTCTTAAAAACACTTACAAAATATTTAATTACTCATACGAAAAATTAATCGATCAAATCTGAATTACTGACATTATCGTGTGTTTAGTGCAGCTTGGCCAAATATGGCCCTTGCGACATAAAACCCCAAACCAGCCAATCTGTCTTTGATTTCAGTATATTCTTTTGAAAACACTTACAAAATATTAAATTTTTCTAGCGATCTCTTATCCAGCTTATTTGATATTGCTTTTGTGATAACTTTTGAATCATGTGGAGTATGCTTCCCCTCACAGGTATTCCACTGCGTGCATTTCGAATGTCCAGCTCAAGTCCCCTCTTCATCCTCCAACTCCACCAGCAGCAGCTTGACCGATGTTGGTGCGGTCAACTTGGAATAAACTGCTCATCGCCTCTTCACAACGCATCCCATAGAACGCTTCCTTTCTTTTTGTTTACTCGTGGAATATCATCTAACGGGAAGAAAAACTGTTTCACCTGGCAGTGATATGTTTATCTGTATATATACATGGAACAGTTGCAGAGAACAAACTTGGTGAATTTTTTACCACAGTTTACTAAAAACTTCCCACGTTTAGGTGTTGCCGTTTAGAAAACAGAAACCAAACAAAAACCTTGTAACTTATATTTTTAAATAGTCCCTTTTAAAGCGCATATTTGGAGGATTCCGTGGGAATCGTTCCAAAACTTTTAATCCTTGGCTCTCTTGTATGGATGGGAATTGAATGTTGTGGAAAAAATGTACGTGACGTCAGCGTGTTTGTTTACAAGCCAAATCTAACTAACTCTACTACAGTTAAAGAAAATATTTCCAGCTCTTTAGCTAAGTGCTTTTGAATTAGACAAAAGGTTTATAATTCATTTTTGTTTTAACACCAGCCTATTCCCTCGACCATAAATGATCCCAATTTTATTAAACTGAACAGAATACTTTAGTAACTTTGTTCTTTGAAATTTTAAATTTTTTTTTATTTTCTCAGTAGACCTTAAGATCAGCTTTTGCAGTCACTTTGATCTTCAGTTGATGTTGGAATTTTTGTTTCTTTGCAAAGCTCCTCTAATTCCAAAGCTTATTTCATAGAAATCAGCCATCATAATGGAGGTTTCTCGAGCCATTGACTAAACTGAACTCTTGTGCATTTTTTACGCCTTATTTTGACCTTGTTTTCTTTGGTTAGCGAAACAACTTTCAGCTCCACTGGAAACTGAATATGTATATTGTTTGTACTTATTGTATATAAATCTCTTTGAGAAAACCATCAACACCAGTCGGAAATTTTAAATGTAAATAACTTGCTATCATTTATCCAATTTTTTGATATAATTTTAGGTGTTGCTTTTAAATCACTTTCACATTCTCGAGCAATAAAAAACCCTGATTGTAAAAGTTCGTTTGATTCATTTTGCTTCAGGATTTGTGTTTATTGTTCATAAGTTTTACGAGATTATATTTGTGATCATATTCTAGTGCTTTATAGGTTATTCTACTAAACATTGTCATTTTATTCTTGTCATTCAAAAGCTTTGTAGTATAAAATATATCATGGAATGATGCAATAAACTTTTTAGTATTAAATATGTACTGATTTTGTAGTGTCAATAACTATTTTTGAGTGACATCAATAAAAACTCAGACCAGTTAACTGTTTTGATGTTGTCATGTTTAATATAGGGTGTTTTTATGTAAGGGCCCCGTTTTGTTTTGGCATAACTTTTAAATAAATCACTTTTTACTAAGTTTTTTTTGCATATTGTTTGCTCAATGTCGAATAACTGCCTCTTGTTGCTTTGCAAATATGAGCTCGTGGAACATTTGATTTTTTTCATTTCCATGTGCTTCATTTCAACTTTAGTGGATGTGTAAGCAAATAAAACAGCCTATATTGTGAATCAGAAAATCTAACTTTAATTCATGAATGACCTTTTCATTCCTGTAGAGCAACTGTTTTGTATGCAATTTGGAGTGGAGGTATTATTGGTTACTTTCAATGGTGAACAATGTAGTGTAATGTTGCAAAATTTCTTTTTGGTTGAAATTGATCGACGAAAGGTTTACTGTACATGTGATTTCTACAAGATGAAGCAGCATGTTACAGCGAGTGCAACAATGCAAATTCTAATTCCTTGGCTGAATAATGTCCAATCTAGTGATGATTTTCCCACTTGTTTCCCGTATTTGATCATGCTGAATTTTTTGTTCCATAGAGCTGCTTACCTAAACAATGATTCAACAGCTTAAGCAAAACATTCGTAAAGAAATTAATTGTACAAATCACTCCGAAATTTGCTTAAACATGAAAAAATTGGATGATAGCCCATATTTGCAGCATGGTCATTTGGCTGATGTCATTCCATAAATGTAAGATGTCATGGATGAAAAGGTCGTTAATGATTTTCTGATCCCCAATAATGATTTCTGTTTAAATATCCACTGATGACAAAATGAAGCACAAAAAATTGAACAAATAATGTGATGGAAAAAGACTTTATTTGTCATTAATGTAGTAAACTAAAAAAGTTTAATAAAAAATGCTTAATTCAAAAGTTATTCCAAAACAAAATAGTGCCACAAAAAAACACCCTGTATAATATTCATAATACTTCAGTATGAAAATATGCATTTACCGTTAGATATAATTTTAAGAAATTATGATCTCTTGCTTTTTCTGTCAGAAAGTGAACTTTCCCATGTAAGATGTAGCTATAAATAGATGAGAAATTTAAAATTTCATAAATTTTAATATTTCCTACTTTATTCCCATGATTCCTTCTAAATCTGAGTGAATGAATACCTGAAGTTAAAATATATTTGAAAATAAAATCAACAAAGTTTTGTAAAGTAATGCTTAGTGTTTTTTAACATTGTCTCACACATGTCATTTGTGAACACATTCTATAATAATTCAAGATCAAATCAATGTTAGATTTTGTCTCCTGCAACGCAGTAAAAATTCTGAATCACAATTAATTTTTGGCAAAATTTTACTATCTCCATTATAACGATGTGAATTCCAATAGTTTAATGTGAATTCAGTTTTTCCTTAAAAGTCATTCATTATTTTATTCCAAACATTCAGTGATTATGCACTGGATTACTATTTTCAATGTTTTAAGTAAGATAAGCATAGGTTAAGAAATAGGTATACATAAAAGTAATGAAAACTCCTATTGACGTTAAAAGCATGTTATAATTTCAGGTTTTGTAACTGACATCGGGAGCATTGTGTGAATACTTGTTACTGTTTCCCTGTAACACAGATACAAATCAAATTGAAATTTATTCATGTGGTACTGAAAATATACATTACAATGTTCAATAGTTGTGCATGTATTAAGATTGAGTTTTGAAATATGTTGTATATGCTATCCATGAAGGATATGCATTTGAAAAACACTTGTAGACACAGCATAAATGTTCAGTTCATAGTTCAGAATTTCCTAAAGTCGGAGTGTTAGATTCCTCCGAATATTTCTCTCCTGTGTCAGTAAAACTTGCCTTATGTGCATGTCAATTTACTTGACATTTGGTGCAGCTTGTCCGAATATTGACTATTCCAATCGGGCTGCGTTAGCCCTGTTGGAAGAGTAGCAGATTAGTAAACAGGTTTGTAAGTTCGAAACTCGATCCAACCAAAGACCATCATGCACTTGGGGGGCTGGTGCATGTTAAATCTGCTGTGGCCTCAAATGTCCACGTTGGCATGGAAGTTTGGAGAATGGTGCGAGCTCAGGTGTTGACCAATTCATCTGACCATCAAAATTATGATGCTTTCACCAATAGCCTGTTTCTCCAATGCGACTTTAATTCAACTACCATATACTTCTCTTGCACAATAACACCTAATCCAGTCAATCTGATTTATTGATAATTTGTTTTGAACTGCCTAAATTGTTTCTCAGAATTATCCTTTCCTTTTGACTGATGTATTTCTGAAGTTGTCAAGAATATTGAATTCAGTTTCTTCCTAATACCCATTTGTATCAGCAGAATGTGCAGTGATTGCTTTGCAAATAAATTACGAATGAATCTTATGCCGAATGAGTCGAGACTGAAAAAACTTAGATTATGATAAACCAGTTTAAAAAGTTGATACTTAATTGCAGTTATGCGATTTCATTAATTTGATTATACCTGTTGATCAAATACATGTTAGTTGTTTCTACATAAGAAAACTGATGCCCACTTGATTTCAATGCTTATAAAATCATCTAAAAGTAGGTGAACATTCGATCTATACTAATAACTGATATCTAAGGACATCTTGTTTTGTTTGGTCATTTGGAACAATTGTACTACTTAGTAAATTGGAGAGTATTTGGTCTCTGTCAATTGATGCTTATTCAAAAAATCAATATATTTTGCATCACTGTCATTACTAGTTTTGAAGGGCTAACATATTCAATTGATTTTCCCAGGTAAAAACGATTCTTTGTAATCTAAGATAAGCTTCTCAACAAACACCCATTATATCATTGGTCATATTTATCTACACTGTATATAGACAAAAGTATCCGGACACCCTGCGAAAGATTGAATTCGTCCACGAATGTAACTGCACGCAGACTGACACGAGGAGGCAGGTATATATAGAGACTGCAAAACGTATAATGGGTGGACAACACGAACTTGATGACTTAGAAAGAGAAGTGATTGGTTGTTACCGTTGTGATAAATCTGTTCGGGAAATTTCGGATATGTTACGCATGCTACTGTAAGTGATGTAATCGTTAAGTGGACACGTATAGGAGCTAGTATTGCCCAAGAAATGTCTTGTCCAAGAAAATTCTTGTATCAACACATTGGGGCTACCGTCCACACAGATGTGCAGACCTGGTTTTCTGATATGGAAATTTGTTGAAATGGATTGGCCTTCGCAAAGCCCTTATCTGAATCCTATAAAACACCTGTGGGATGAATTGGAAAGATGTTTGAGAACCAAGCCACATCGGTGTCAGAACTGACCACTGCTCTTGCAAGAATGGCATGCCATTCCAGCTGAAACTTGCCAACGATTAGTGGACAGCCTTTCTAATAGAGTATCCGTTATTAAAGTAAATGGTAGATCCACTCCATGTTAATTTTGAACTTATGTGCACAAGAAATAAACTTTACAGGTGTCCATATAGTGTAAGATCTGTGGTTTTTATACAAGTCTGCCATTTCATTGCAGAGCCAATATTTTATTAAAATTTGATCTTTGTAAGTTTCTTCGCTTCTAATAGTGATAGTTTATGAAACAGCTAAGCGCTGTCTGTCCCCAGTTTGCTGAACTCGTTGGTATTGAGGTCTCAATTTATTAAAAGGCTTATACTTAATTGACTGAAATCAGAATCCACTCACTCACCAGAGTTGATGTCCAATGACTGTCCCAACTCGTATGTGGGTTGTGTCTACAAATGGTTAAAATGTCAAAAGAAAATGGGTAGTGGAGCCATGTCCTAGGGAAATGGGTACTGGAAAATGTCCTAGCTGCTATTAGTAAAAATGCTATTGCCTGAAACCCCTACGAGGATTCATAAACAGTATATACTGGTGCACGCTAAATCAGTCTTGGCTTCAAATGTCCTCACTTCGGCGTGGTGTGGAAGTTTGGAGAGGGGTGACAGCTCAGGTCCTCGTCATCTGACCGTTATTCAAAATTATGAGGTGTCCTTTGAGCTTTCTCTTCGTGACTGATTCCGGAACTGTCGCCAATAGCTCCAGTGTGACGTTAATTCAACTATCAAACCAAACATGAACAGTTTGCCCCCGATGCACGGTGACCTATGCGACAAATAAAGAATTGATGAGCTGTAGATCCATAACACTAGTTTATATAAAGGGCTGATGTTCAATTGATTCCTTTCTTGATAAACAGTTAAATACGAGCTTTCTAAAAAATATTAGTACACATCTCCATCAATATCTGATTAGTGGTAGTCAGTTCATCCAAGAATTGATTTCAAGTCTAGTTACCAGTGAGTTTGTTATGAAACAGCTGACGTTGGTCTACGCTCACCGGCTCCTAGTTCGCAGCTGATGTTCTGGTATTCGGTGCCAAGGTTTCACAATTCATTAAAGAGCTTATACCCAATTAACTGATGACAGGATTCATCAATTCGCTTTTGATTAGTAAAATAGTTGTTTCTTCACGGCTACTGATTGTTCATGATCGGTATGTGTTTATTTTGCAATCTTATCGAGAAGTGGTTCAGTGGGTATGCCTACTGCGCCTGCGACACAGCGCAGGTTCGAATCTCCTCTGGGTATATTTCTGTGTTAGTGTTCCTTGTGTGTCAATAACTTTATGCTGTCTGTCTTGTGTTTGGCGCAGCATGGCCAAATATAGGCCTTGCACCATAAAATCCAATAAAACCAACTTATCAATTGCTGAAAATCAGTCTACCCTTCACTGACAGTTCATGTTCTATATAATCTTTTCAGTTACGAAAGAAACCATCTTCCAGAGCATACAAAAGCTCATGTTCAGTCTGACCATATTGATTGGCAATTCATCAAAGATGTGCACATATTAACTACCAGTACTGAATAATCATCGAAGTATTAGCACTCACGCTACTTACCAGAAGTTATCAGTTTATGCCAAGTGTATCTGAGGCAATTAAATAGTTTGGTATCACTCAACATCAATTTCGAGAGCTGAAAATCAGTCTATTTCTACCCTTCAGTGATAGTTCATAGTTTTTGCTCAATTTGATCTTTTCAGTTATGGAAGAAAATATCTTCCAGAACATACAAAGAACTGTTGCTCAATCTGATTATATTTATTGTCAATTCATAAGAGATGTGCACATCTTAACTACCCGCTATTGAATAACCATTAAAGAATCAGCACTCTCTATCTACCAGAAGTTACCAGTTTATGCCAAGTTTTTTCTGGGGGCAGTTAAGAGGGCCGCAGTAGCCCAGTTCGAAGAGTAACGGATTAACAATCAGGATTGCGAGTTCGAAACTCGGTCCAACCAAAGACCATCGTGTATACGGAGGCTGGTGCACGTTTTACCTGTAGTGGATTCAAATGTCCTCATGTTGGCGTGGTGTGGAAGTGTGGGGTGCCAGCTCAGGTGTTGACCTCGTGATCTGACCATGGTTCAAAATTACGACGTGTTGTCTTCGGTAGGTAGGTAATTGAATTAACGTCGCACTGGAGCAACACAATGGGCTATTGGCGACGGTCCAGAATCAATCCCGAAGAGAAAGATCCGAGGACAACTCGTAATTTTGAACCATCGTGTTGTCTTTCCCTTCGGGATTTATCCCGACCCGTTGACCAAAACACGTTGTGTTGCTCTAGTGCGACGTTAATTAACTATCTAACCTAGCTACCTGGGCCAATTAGAAAGTTTGGTATCACTGAACATCAATTCCGACGGCTTTTCTCAGTGAGCAAAGATGACTCAATAGTGACCATTCGATCCTCGTCGGAGGTCAACCCTCAAGTGGTTACTGCTGTTGCTGGTCTTGGCCCATGGGATGGTGTCTGTGGAGGCGATAGAGTTGTTCCTGCTCCCCAGTCTGGAGCTGATGGCCGAGCGGATGTCCGAAATCCTGGGCGACGTCTTGACCCGGTCCACTAGGAAGACGGTGAAGGTGGCCAGCGACTCCAGGAAATCGAGCAGCGCGATCAGAGATACGCCCAGCCAAATACCCACGAAGCCTCCCAGGAAACTGAACAGCTCGATGCTCTGGAACAGAAAATGCATTCAGAAAAACATTGCAGTGGGAAGGAAGGCGTTCAGGTTGGCTCACGCTCGCCATTGGATTTAGTACTGTTGCGGTATGATCTGTGGTTGTCCCTGGTTTGGTGGTGTCTCTGTGTTTCATAGACATGAAATATAAGACTGAGTATTAGTACTGAGAGGAGTAAGTGTAACCAAACATATTGCCTAGTAGTCACTTGATTGCTCTGTAAAAATTGACTTGGTTGGCCAATTTGGCATCATAGCGCCTTGTTTGGCGATATAACATCTTATGACAGGGTAGGTATTTGTATGAGTATTTCGGAGGATAAGTGGCGACAAAATTGGCTAAATTGCCGAAGTCTACTATTATCAGATGATCAATCAATGGACCAATCAGATGATCAATCAATGAATGGGCGTTTTTATCATCCCACGGACCAATCAGATGACTAATGTTAGGTTCCCGCAGTCGAAAGTAGTCCAAGGGGTAAGTTACTACTTACTCTTCAATGTCAGTAAAACTTTTCTTGTGTGTGTGTATAAGTTTATAGTGCGGTTCTGATCAAAAGGCTGTCGACCGTGGATCAATCGACTTTTGAACGGGTGTGAAAGCTCGTTAGAAGGCTGCAATTCGCAAAACCGTGAATGGGGATGTTTACCCCTAGGAACTTGTTATCACTGCTATTGTTTTCGACACTGAACGATTCACACTAAAGACACCAGTTGTGGAAGGGCTTTGTTTGCGTTTATAACAGTTCCCTAATTTAAGTAATGGACTCGTTCAAAACCACTTATCCCGATTGTCAACTCCTAGGAACCGGACTATACTTGATGGAAAAACATTGCTTGGCAAGATTTGACCCTTGCGTTATAAAGAAAAACCATTATACTAAAATAGAATAAAAAGTAAAATAAATGCATCCCTCTCTCTCTGTAACACCAAATCATGATCTCTTTAAAAGCTGAATTTTAAATCTTATTAAAAACCGACAAAATGGCTCAACACGTTTTTCCCCTATAAAATTCCAGATTGTTTCAAATATGTTTGAATTGGTTTCACTAATTTCCAAGCACTGCGCCTGCAGAGTTTACCCCTCTAGAAACTCGATCCAACAATAGATTGTCGTGTATGTGGGGGCTGGTGCACGTTAAATTTGTCGTGGCCTCAAATGTTCTCATGTAGGCGTGGCGTGAAAGTTTGGAGAATGGGGTGCCAGCTCAGGTGTTAACTCGTCTTCTGAACGCGATTGAAAATTAGGAGCTGTACTTTCCCTTCGAGATTGATTCCGGACCGTCGACTATAGTCCTTTGTGTTGCTCCAGTGAGATGTAGATTCAACTACATCCCCCTATTATGATGTATCCAACATCTATATTTGATTTGAGCAACGAACAGATTCGACGAAGGGCTGTAATCATTAACATCTATTCTAAATCGCTGAATAAGAATGGTCTACATACCTCGTACTTGGCTCTGTATCTGAAGATATTCACTTGAGTTCTCTTGAACACAACGAGCAGCTCCACAGTACGATTCCTGAAAACATACTACTGTTAAAAAACACTTCACAATGAAAAGTAAAAAAAATTATCTTAGACAAGTTACACATTGGCATACATTGATTTCCAAAGAACTTGGTTTGGATGTTGCAATAGTCTTTTCACTTTAAAGCCGTAGCCCAATAGGAGGTGCAAAGCGACCCGCGCACCAATCGGAGGTGCCGGCTCGGCCAGTGAAAATGCTCTGATTGGTCTGAGCGTGTCGCTTTGCGCCTTGCGCTTCCTACTATTTGACCACTGCTTTGGTGTCACTCGCATTTGTGAATTGAAATCAACTTTAGTAAGTGATTAGCTGAATAGGAAAGGAAGTATCAATATTACCAGTTTGTTCTCAACGCATTTGATGGTCTTGAATCCTGTAAGAAGAAAAACATCTATAGGAATGGTAAAACTAAATAAAATAACAGAGGTATCAAAATTAGCAATCATATTTCATAGCCTGAACATTTCATTAGTACTGTTTTAATACACGAGCAGGTGCCCATGTGTATCCATGATTCAAGAATCCTTGTAGCCATTTTATCTCAAACTGACAGAGTAGTGCTTGATGAAGTCAATAGCTACAAGTTTGGAAATTTAATGTTAATCTGTGTTAGTTGTGCTGCGTATAAAAATATCTAGTACCTTAACACTAGAAAACAGAGAACACTCAATCAACAGTTGATTGAGCAATCATACAAAAACCCAAGGTTGTTAAATATATTCGTGGTGTTCCATAATGTCCTTTACAAACTTAAAAGGTAGGCAAAGAACATAATTAAATCACATATTCCCATACGGATGTATGTCCGCGGGGGTACATGTATGTGTTAGAGAGTACGCAAAGATGCAAAAATGAAGGAAACAGTACTAACATTTTTACTAGCTCTAAATTTATACTATGATTAGATTTTGTAACATTCCCTGGAATGTTCTGGTTTCACACAGTCAGGTGCAAATGTTTAGTGACTCGGTATACGTCTGTCGTGCGCAGCCGTGACTCAGTATATTCACCCACTGCGTTAGCAACCATAGATGTGAAATAACCCGTTGTGTTGCTCCAGTGCGACGTTAATTAAAATACCTATCTGTCTACCATAGATGTCAAATATAAGTAAATTGAGAATTTTGCTATTGAAAAGAGCTTCAAAAAGAGTGACCAACCTGTCGACTAGAAGTCACGTGACTGCTTTGTGACAAATTGAATTGGTTGGAACATATAGCATTTTATCTCCTTGTTTGGCGATGAAACATCTTATGACAAGGTAGATGTGTCAATGCGTATTTCTAGAGTAACGACAAAAATGGTGAAATCGCCAGTCTAGTATTATGTCACACATACCAATCAGATGATGAATCAGTGGTTACTCATCTTCTCCCCTCCTGTGGACCAATCAGTGGGTGAATATTCGTTTCCTCCCGAAAGACGAAAGTAGTCTAAGGGTCACGTTACTACTAGTTTTGGTCACATGATCCTGGGCACATAAAAAGGTTACCATTGCTCTCACTACTTATTTTTCTCCTCTATGCTACATACCTGCTAGTTGTGCGCAGCGCAGATTCGATTGCTGAAACTTACCCTTGGAGTATATCTCTCTTATGTGTCAGTAGAACTTTCATTGTGTATGTCCATTACTTCACGTTCTGTCTTGTGTCTGGCGCAGCATGACCAAATATGGCCCTGGTGGCATAAAATCCCCCAAAACCAGACCAAAGCCCTGTCGAGGTATGTCAAGGTTCGAGTAGAGTAAACCATGTCGAGGACTCCTGTTAGAAATTTTTTTCCCGAGTTCTGGCCTTCAATTCCGTCAACGTCGGGGCGATTCTCAGGCCAGGAAAACATTTTTGGTACTCTCTCTGAGATATTTTTGAGGCCCCGGTAGCCCAGATGGTAGAGACATTAGACAACAGGAGAGTTACGAGTTCAAAACTCGATCAAACCAAATTACTGTCATGTACGGGGGGGGGACTGGTGCGCTTTTTATCCGTCACGGCCTCATATGTCTTCATGTTGGCATGATGCAGAAGTTTGGAAAGGGTGCCAGCTCAGGTGTTGATCTCGTCATCTGATCGTGGTTCAAAATGACGAGGTCTTGTCCTCGGGTCTTTCCCTTCGATGTTGATCCCGGACCGTCGCCAATAGCCCGTTGTGTTGCTCCAGTGCGACGTAAATTCAACTACCTAACTACTTACCTACCTGAGATATTTTTGCACTTGAAACGTATAAATGAAAAGGAAAATTCTGCGTAAACTGTACCTTAACATATAACAGCTGTAGGAAAGATAGAGCGTATTTAAATGCTCGTTACTTTGTCTCAGAGACAAGGTGCACCATCACTTCGAAAGATGTCAGAATAATTATCACCAAACTTGTCTCCGATAGACAAAATGCTTCATTCACCATTAAGAAGCTGCTTCGTTGATCAAATCTCATTTTAAATGTATTATGTTTATAAGGAATTGGATTCGATTCGATGTGAATATCTAAAAATTATCCCCAGTTAAGTTTTTACCGCTTAGCCGAAAACTAAGCGGTTAAAACTTAAACGGTTTATTGAAATTTGTTCACTGAAAATTAAATATAAATTAAGTAATGAACTTGTCATCTTTTTCATGTGCCTTATTACTTACCTCCTCAATGCTATCTTCTCTGACGGAGTACACGAAATTGCGGTCACTAATAAAAAGAACATATATTATTTTTTCTAACTTTGTATAAAATTTTACATAATAATTATACTAAACTTTGAATTCGTTCATCTTCCGAAAGCAAATATGAAATATAATATTTTAAACTGACACTATACAAAGAAATTCTTATATGGGAAAAATGATTTCCAACATCTAATTTATAAAAATGACAAAAATTCCACATTTCTAAGAAATGTTCGCTGCTCAACTTAAATTTTCGATATTTATTGGTTTTAGGAACATCTCTTAAATGAGTGAAAAAGGCGCACTTTTTGAATTTAAAAAACTCACAGCCCGCGCGATGCACTTCGTCAAAAAGAGTCACCGACACAGCCACGTCCAGAAGTTTAAGTAATGAAATTTAAATTTACATTAACTTCATGAATATCTCAGACCGCCGTAGCCTAGTTTGTAGAGTTGCAGATTAGCAATCGGAGGGTTGTGAGTTTGAAACTCGATCCAACCAAAGACCGCCGTGTACGTGGCTGATGCAATTTAAATCTGTCCTGGCATTACATGCCCTCATGTTGGCGTGGGTTGGAAGTTTGGAGAGTGGGGTGCCAGCTTAGGTGCTGAGCTCGTCATCTGATTCAAAATTACGAGGTGTCCTCGATCTTCCCCTCCGGGATTGTTCCCAGACCGTCGTCAAATGACCGTGTGTAGCACCAGTGCGATTCAAATACCCTATCTACTACCTACCAGGAATATTTCTAAAGCCGTGATCAAATAGGAAGCGCAAAGCGACACGCGCAGACCAATCGGAACGCTTTCTCCTCTCGCGTCGACACCTCTGATTGGTCTGCGCATGTCACTTTGCTTCCTATTTGACCACGGCTTTAGAACAGATGTTTTCAAACTGTGTCGGCCATCGACCTTGAAATAAAATAGACGGAGCATGTGCCCCCTGCTCCGTTATGCTTCATGTTATTTCTTCCAGTTGCTCGGTTTGAAGATCTGTCACGTGGTTGTGGGTTAAAGCAAGAATCTTAAATTATTTATTGGTTAAGGTGATTATCCACCGTGATCAATAACACTAGTCTGCGCTTCCATAGCCAATCGGCTAAGTCGATTTGTGATTTACCCTTCAGAGATCTTACGACACCGACTCCGCCCACATGATGCGTTTATTTCATTAGAAGGTCGATGGTGTCGGCGGCTTCTGTAAAAGTCGAGGCAGGTAAAAAAAGTGCTCCCACAACCTCTATTCCGCAGATAACATTTTAAAATTTTGGTTAGATATTGGATATTTTAGTTTCATGATATAGGCGTTGATCAGCTGGATCGCAATTCCCAGAACTTTGGAAACATCCATCGTACAATAAGGGCCGCGGTGGCCCGGTTGGAAGAGTAACGAACTAGCAACCGAAGGGTTGCGAGTTCGAATCCAGCCAAACACCGTCGTGTACAAAGGGGGCTGGTGCACGTTAAATCTGTAGTGGCCTCAAATGTCCTCACGTTGGCGTGGTGTGGAAGTTTGGAGAGTGGGGTGCCAGCTCAGGTATTGCCTCGTCATCTGACCATGGTTCAAAATTACGTGGTGTTGTCCTCGGATCTTTCCCTTTGGGATTGATTCCGGACCGTCACCAATAGCCCATTTGTGTTGCTCCAGTGTGACGTTAATTGAAATACCCCCCCCCCATCGTACAATAAAGATTTAATACAAATAGTTTTATACCCAAAGGTAGGTATTTTAATCAACGTCGCACTGGAACAACACAACGGGCTAATGGCGACGGTCTGGTATCAAAAACCCGATCCCCCAAAGGAATCGCTGAGATTAGATACATGTAAAAGAGCCGAGAACTAAAAATGTTTGAGAATTGCTGTCAGAAACATTTTCTCTGAAGGACAGCCTTCTAATTTTTAAATTTTTATGTTTACAAATATCTAAAACTTAACACTATAAGGTGCTCATTAAGCCATCTAAATATTATAACTACTCTAAACGGATAGTATTGCTTAAGTATTTTGATAAAGATTGGAAATATTAAATATAAACTAAAGAAACACTGGGATTATACAATTATGCTTACTGGCAAGCTGGGCTACATTTCACAAAGCAGTGGGTGAAGTTTACTTTGTCCGTGCAATAGTCTGTCTCTGAAAAATGTGAATTAGCAATAATTAAAAAATATTTCTGCACACTAGTTTAATTGGTTTACGTTGTTTCATAGCGTGAAACTTGATCTTTTCGTGATCGTTCGATCCCGACAGTAATAATGAAGTAACCCTATTTTATTTTGAGTGATTGATACAACATTGAAAAGGGATATGGTTAAAAAAGACGTTAAATATTTGTGCATACATGGTTCCTTAAACAGGATATTTTTTACTGAAGCATGAAAAATGTATCATTCGAAGATTGAATTTTATAAGAATTAAATCAATGTTACACACTAAGATCGCTTCCTTAGTCTTATAAAAAAGTTTAGTATAATTAAAAGCTGTAGAATTAAAAATTGTTTTTAACGTATAATATAACTTATTATTTGGGTTGCAGTCCCTCCGCTCCGACTAGCTGTTAGTCATTGCGGAGAAAGGTAAGTCCCCGAGGAAAGTATGGAACAGGTCTCGACGAATTCGTACGAGAATCGTTAATTGCAGAGTGTGATACCGAAATTTAGACATCGCTTACCGACCACAGGTTGGCAAATGTTCTCACGTGTGTTCATGTGACCGGAAGTACCCTTCAGGTCAACCTTACATGGACACTTATCGGTATCTTTAAAGTAGGGAATGGATAGAGCCTTATCCCTTTTTATTTGTCCTGCCATTTATAACCTGGCTCGGACTTAAGCTTGCAAAGGTGAAATTTCCACATAAGCATCGATGTCTCGTTTCAGCGACCGTCATAATTCGACTTACATGAACCTACATGTCTTTTCATGGCCTGAACCATTCTCCGAACCCTTGGAGATGGGCTAGGAGTTGTTGGCCGCACAAATTTACCCAAGTGGATTATTACTCGGAGACACATCCAGTGATCCTTAATGTCACTAGGTTGATCTCATGAATTTTAGTCCTTCTCGGAGGTGCGCCATAAGCCTGCAGTCTAGCACGTAGTGAAGAAAATCACCTACTTCACGACATAAACATGTGTCCGACGTCGGGTGTCCCATACAGAAGAAGTATTCCTGGAACCTTCCGTGGTTAGTAAGTAGCTGATTAAGGGATCGGACAGATGCATTTTGAGAAGAATTGGCGTGTAAAACGCTCTTCTTCAGATACTTGTCTCTCACATCTTGAAAGCAATGTCTTGTTACGAGTCTTCTTGATCTACGCATCCTTAAGTGTAGGACCTCACTCCCGGTAGACTTAGCCTGCCTCGTTTCCTATGTAGCCAACGTGAGCTTTGATCCAGTGCAGGCGAATTCCCTGGTATCAACGACCTTCCAGTACAGTATTCTATGTACTATGGGGTTGGAGTTATTCGGGTCTTTTGGAGCCTGTAGTTCGGAGAAACTGTTGAGAAAATATACGTGATTTTCTCTGCACTGTTAAGGTGCCTAGACTTACACCATTTCAGTGCTTTTTCCAAAGCTGACAGCTCCGCTTGAAAGACTACTGTTGTTACTCAGTCTAAATATATGGATTTCAATAATTGCTCCGAAGTATAAAACTACAAAAGCGACACCGAAGTGTCCACCTATGCCCGAAATATCAGTGCATAGTTCTGTATCTGTACCTTCTGGAGATGAAACGTCGAAGGGCATGCGATCAAACCGGGTGAGTTCTTCAAATGTCGATTTTCCATTCGAAAAATGATGGATGGATCACTTCCCTGCTTAACACCACATCCGACTCGATTGTTGTGAGGATGAAGCGGGAATATACTATTATTGCTTTTAGGCAACGGCATTGCTTCGTTAAGGACTTACGTGTAATATGCCAATCTGTACTTAAGAAGTGGAGAAAACATTAAGAGAACTACGAAGCATAGTAAAAACACAGTAAAAACTAGCGTTGAAAATAGAAATCTCTTACGGCTTCTGTGACATCAAACCCAAAAAGCTTACCTGGCTTCTTGTTTTCGTTGGCCATGTTCAAACTCCGATGCTGTGGTTACGGACCTCAAAATGTAAGCTATGCTTTCATATTTCAAGACAGATAAGCTTTTACAAAATATCTGCGTAGGTAGGTATTTAATTAGCGTCGCACTGGAGCAACACAACGGACTATTCAAAATATCTGCGAATAATTACACGTATTTGAGATTTCAGTCTAATTTCGAGCATGATTCTTTCGACTCAAATTCGCGTGTTTGAACCATAGACGTGAGATGAACGTAGACTGCGCATTGCTATAGACAGGAGCTTCAAAAAGTGTGACCATCATGTCAACTAGTAGTCATATGACTGCTCTGTGAAAAATTAACTTGGTTGGCCAATTTGGCATCATATCGCCTTGTTTGGCGATATAACATCTTATGACAGGGTAGGTATTTGAATGCGCATTTCGATAGAGTGGCGACAGAATTGGCTAAACACTACTATGTCGCGCGGACCAATCAGATAATGAATCAATGGATGGTGTCTTCTGTCCTTTCAACCAATCAGATGATGACTGTTCGGCTCCACCCAGCTAACGAGAGTAGTCTAAGGGTCGCGTACTACTAGCTCTGGTCGCATGATCCTAGGCACATTAAAAGGTTACCATTACTCACTCTACTTTTATATTTCCTGTATGGTTAGGACCAGCTTGGCAACTATTACTGGAAATAAGCCCTGGAGAGTTTCAATAAAGAAGTCCTAGAAGGTCCTATAAGTTCTGCTATACGAGCTTTCCATCTCTTGACTGCTTACATGAACATCTCTTTCGAGTTGGACTTTCTAACTTTGTCGGTGTTTGTGAGTTCGGTCAACCAGTAAATTCTTACCTTAAAATCTTTAAATCTAAATTTCAAATATTATGTGGTCAGAGAATTAATAACAATATGCCAAATGCATAGGATTTGGAATGATGTTACCCACGAAGTGACGTAATAGGAATAAGTCGAGTCCTTTGGCACTTGATTCTTTCTCAATCATTTCAGGCACTGTGGTACATAAGGTGGTCAACCGTATTACGATACAAAATCAAGTTTGCTCTACGCTATGAAGGAAAATACAAAAATGAAGGATCTCACCAGAGGTTGGAATCGACCTTTTATGTTGAGTCTCACCGGCAGTTGGCCAGGAGTAGTTAAGGCTCCTGAGTTCATTCTCTTCTAATACCTTGGATGCTGAACCTTATGGGGAAACGACACGCAGAACATGAAATACTGAACATTTCTCGAGAAAAGAACGATCGCTCTATGACTTTTTCTGCGAAACGCCTCGTTATTGAATCCCGAAGCTGAAACGAGTCAGTAGAATTTTTAGTCGTTCTGCTTCTGTTCTTAAAAGATTGTACGATTCACGATTTTCGCGAAGTCTGTAATTGTGAACTCTGTCGAACAATAAGTTAGACATAGCATTTTTCAGAGTATAGGCAGAGTTAAGAGTTCTTAGTTTATGTCTTCATTACATAATGAACGTCTTTTGTCACATAAATACGTATGTGCCGACTTCTTCAGTGGATTCACATTCCAGATAATTTTTGTCTTCCATTTAAATGATTAAATTGTTGGTTGAGTTTTATGGCTCAATGGCAATACTTGGCCAAGCTAAAACACGTAAATAAACATTCACACACAAGTCGAGTTTTACTGAAACAGAAGAGAAAAATATACCCTGAGGAATCAAACGATTAAAATGCGGATACTAAGTCTTTATTTTTAAATACGTACGGTTACTAAACAAATTTGTAAAATTATTGTAGTTACACATTTGTAGAATCGTTCCTTAGGGTGTGCACTTGCAATCAGTCAAGATTACGATAGGGTTAATAAAATCGTTTGTAAATAAAAAAAAATAAGCGAAATGAAACGTTTTAGAAATAAATGTAATTATATTACCATACGTTTCGAATGATACCTATGAATGTGATTTAATTTAAATTATTAATTGATGGTTGAGTTGAGTTTTATGGAACAAGGGACCCTATTTGGCCCTGCTGCGCCAAACATAAGGCAGACAACCTCAATTCATGGACATACACATACAACGAAAGTTTTAATAACACAGAAGAGAGAAATACACTCAGGAAGGCATTGAACCTTACAGGAATCGAACCTGTGCCACACCTATAACTCGCAAGTTGCTAGCACAGTGGGCATACCCACTGTCACCTTGGTCCTATTATTATTTGAGGATCTTTCCCTCTGGGATTGATCCCGGACCGTCGCCAATAGCCCGTCGTATTGCTACAGTGCGACGTTAATTACAGTACCTACCTATTATTATTTGAGAAAGGCAGCATATGGACTGCCTCAGGAACAGTCCTGTTTTATATTCAAGGGAACTTGAAATAACACGGAGTCATCCCATCAAAAGTTATCAAAACATCGAATTGGTTCATTGATTTAAGCTTATATCAATTCTTTAGAAATAAGTGCGAAAATTGTAACCTTAGGAGCACTAGCAATTTCAGGAACTGGAAATTTTACAACTGGAAAAGAAGCATGAAAGATCTGGAAATTGAACTCGCCAAAAACAGACATACGATGGTACCAACCTCGAAAAATTATTGCGAAGACCCACTACCTTCATGGGCTGCGGTAGCCAAGTTGGTAGAGCAACGGTTTAGCAACCGGAGGGTTGCGAGTTCGAAACTAGGTCCAGCCAAAAACCGTCGGATACACGGGGGCTGATGCTCGTTAAATCTGTCGTGGCCTCAAATGTCCTTTCGTTGGCGTGGTGTAGAAGTTTAGAGAGTGGGGTGCCAGCTCAGTCGTTGACTTCGTCATCTGACCATGGTTCAAAATTACGAGACGTTGTCTTTGGATCTTTCCATTAGGGATTGATCCCGGACCGTCGCCGATAGCCCGTTGTGTTGCTCCGGTGCGACGTAATTAACTACCTATCCACTAGCCTCATATTTGTGTGCTTGGAATAATTTATTTCGCTCACACATTTCACTACAGTGCGGCTCCAGGGAGAAAGCAGTCGACCTTGGGTCAAGGCGTGGCTTGACTCTTGAGCCATAAAACCCCAAAACAACCAACCAACCAGCTTGCGATTACCGAAGACCTTTTCATAATACGGCTCTTAACTCTGTCTATTTTCTGCATGATTATGTAAAATTATCTCATGTTTATTGAAGTTCTTTACAGGATGTACATGAATTGTTCTTACCACCGCTGCAAAACTTGAAATTGTGTGGGTATAGATTGTTCGTCAGAACGCAATGGCAGTGGTCCATCGTCTGATTTAAAATACACTCTTCGATGCACATCTGGAAGGAAAGTAAAACAGGAGTGTTAACAAAATAAATGAGATCTCAATTAGTATAATAAAAAAGTACAATGTATCAGAATGGAGTCAAGGCTAGCGATATCATTCGTCATACGTTTTATATAAGTGTAATCGTAAAGCGGAAGTACATTCCGCTCTGATCTCAGGCTTGGGCCTCTCCTTATTTACCCTAGTTGGAGCACAAACAAAAAGCACTAAAGTGTTCTGATCAGAAAATTAATATTGTTAGCAGTGTTGAAACAAGAAAAAATATTTACCTCTTTCGACAAGGGTCCATTACGCCCTCTTGTTTTCCAAGTTTCTATGTAGTCTGTACAGTTTGTTTGATAAGGCCACGTTAGCAAATTTTTTATATCCTAAACACAAACAAAATAAAAAATAAATCTCTGGCCTTGGAAAAAAATCTAAATCATAAAAAACAGTGACTTTATACCTAATTTGACACACGCAAACCAACAGGTGCTTGCGCGAGCGGTGAAAAAGCTGTGATTGGTCCGCATGTGTCACCTTGCTCTTCCTGTTTGAGTTCATCTTATCGAAAATAGTGTACTAAAAATAATGTTTTTCGACCCATCCTAACAACCATTCACACAGGTAATGTATCTTGGATTTTAAGTTATGGTATAAAGCAGTGGTTACCAAGCTTTTCAGTCCAAACACCCCCTTCAAAATTAAAAATGTTCGCTTTGAGATTATAAAATTAAATGGGGCTCATGAGACCTGTATAAGACCATAATGAATCTCATTTTTCACCTTAATATTGAAAAATAAATATTTAGATCTAGTATGTTAAACAGTTTATAAAGCGTTAAGCATTCACATTAACGATTAGTAATGGCAATTAAAGTTCTAAAACAGAGAAAAACAAATAAAATAAACAGTTCAGATTATACAAACTCTTATTTATTAATTAAAATGAAAAAATCAAGACTCATAACTCTTACAAAATTATAAAATAAACATCAAAATATGTACTTAAAGCTCACCTGAGATAGAGAGCTGCTGGTCAGGATCTCCCTTCTTAATGTGAACAATGAAAATGTTTCTTTAGCAGTTAGCTCAGAAATGTTTGGTTTAATGTCTGATAATTTCAATATTAATTCATTCTCAACTTCAAGTCTATTTCAAATCAATAAATATTGGAATCTCCTACTAATTGTTTTAGATTCTAAAGTTTTGATTTTAGAACATAAAAGAATCGAACAAAATAATGGAACATTTTATTTTTTCTAGAAAGTTCTTTGTTGGAGCGTGCCTGAGTACGAATCGCGATTGCTGTTTCTATTTATTCTCATTTTAATATTTATTATGCGTGCAATTTTCCCACTAAATTTTTATTTCATCTTTAACCGTAATTGGAATTCTGATTTGGAAGAACGATAAAATTAGCTTTCAGTAGAGTTTAACGGTAGGAATCTTACTACATTCTTTTCTACAGAACTTCTCTATATAATTCTATAGAAATACATTTCTACGAAATCAGAACTCATTTTCTCTTCAGAAATCTCTATAGAGTTCTATGGATCTCTATAAATTTTTTGAAAGGGTTTGGAGTATATCTTGTTTGACTGCACCGAAGAGAACATTTTTAGAATTATCTTAAAGAACATTTATGATTCATCTTCTATTCTTACTGTTTTTTTTTCTTATGTTCATTTTAAGTATACAGTAATACTCCGAAGTTACGCGATAGGTGGGTCCGACAAAAATCGCGTAAGTCGAATTCGCGTAAGTCGGGGTACAACTTTGCATATAAATACATATAAATTTTGTTCAATTGGGACCAAGGAGTAACAAAAACACTAGTTTAGAAGAAAAATATTTAACAGAATTGCAGTTCTTTATACATATTAATACAAAATATTGAAAAAATAAATGAGTTACGTAAAAAAGTTATTCCGATGTCGATAGCTTCATAAAATCTAACAAATTCGTCTGACGACATAATGCCTTCTTTTTTCCACGCAGAATTTATTCGTAGCAAGCTAATAATTTTTTTTTAATTCTTTGCTTTGTAGCTATAATGCGTTCTTCGTTGGAGTCTGTTTTCTAAAATTTGTAAACTATTTTCAATTGAGCTGAGACCTTCTGTCAAGCTTGCAATCGGCATGTCCTTTTCTGGTGGAACTGGGTCTGATACTTCAGTGACGTTTTGCTCACGCATCTCTATGAGCTCATCAATTTTCAGCTCCTGACTACGGTGAATCCAACAGCTCGAAAACATCATCACCATTGACTTCCAATTCTAATTGCCTGGCAAGGTTAACAACTTCTTTTATCACAGGAGCGACATGATCAGTTTCTTGTGTTGTTTCCTGTCTCGTTTTTGAAAAAAAATGGATAAAGTTTCTTCCAGGCACCATTCAATGTTTTTTGGAAATTTCATCCCAAGATTTTCCAGTGATTCTTACGGCATCTAAAACATTGAATTGTTTCCAAAAGTCTTTAACAGATATCTCACTGTTTTGCCTCATAGCTTCATTCAGATGTGCAAACGAAAGCCTCGTGTAGTAAGCCTTGAATGTTTTGATGACTCCCTGGTCCATCGGTTGAAGCAAGCTGGTTTTGTTTGGAGGCAAAAACACCACAACTTTCACATTGCAGGAGAATCAGATTTACTTCGTTTGGACGATATAGTTTTTAAGGGTTTAGAAAACGCATAACAAAACAATCTTAACTTTCGTCGATCGTAGAATCATAATCGTGCACGTAGAGTTCGCGCGAAACGCGTCCAATGCATATCACAGCAAGAGAAACACTGAAGATAGAGGTCGGCAGTAATGCCAAACGAAAAAATCAAGAACCGCATAGCTCCGAGTTCGCGTAAGTCGGGGTTTTACTGTATTCCTTCGCTGGTTTATAGAAGACTGTGAAATTGGTGTTAATACGCCGGACTCGTGTCAAGATGAAATGTATGACAAAAGAAACGCCCTGTGGAATAAAAATTGTTCAAACACAAAATTTTCATGTGAAACAAAGCAGCCGTTACCTCTTTTATTTGAATGATGTACATTTTTCCAGGCGAGAGAGGAATACCTTCATCGAAAGGATTCAAAATATTCCACGGCGAATGCAGCGCCATCTGGCCCTTCGGCTTTTGTTCCAAGTCGATATATTCATCCGGTTCCAAATCGATAGTTAGTTTTAGAACTGGAAAAGTGTTTTACATACTTCTGATAAGTATACAAATATTATCTTATGAATTTATCTTATGAAGAATCTTAACCGCGTTCAAGCATTGTAACCGTCTAATAATATGAATTTTGTACCTGTTCTTGTGGGTACTTGAGGAAGATTCAGAATAGCCTTTGCCCATAGTGCATTCAAAATGTAACACTTCTTCATCTTACCTTTAAGATCTTCGAACATGAAGCTTTGGAAT
Source organism: Meta bourneti (assembly GCA_933210815.1). Taxonomy (NCBI): domain Eukaryota; kingdom Metazoa; phylum Arthropoda; class Arachnida; order Araneae; family Tetragnathidae; genus Meta; species Meta bourneti. Next base: position 23,685,388 of record OW119931.1, read on the forward strand.
GTGGAATTACTAAAGAAAACATCAAAGGATTCGTTAAATAACAAGAAAATACAATTTAATATTCCATTCAAATAAAAGTTAAGTATCAGTTCACGAAAGACTGGGACATTTTCTTCCAGACCTAATCAAAATGTTCTTTTATAAAGTTTAAGAGAACATTGGTAGGTTGGAGTATATTTAAATTGTCATCGTACGTCGTAAATTGGATTTCTAACATCATTTAATTAATCCTCCAAGTGGTTTCGACGAGATATATCATCCATCAAGATCTGACCAATTTTGCTAATAACGAGATATTTCGTCATCAAGATATTGCCAATTTTTTTTTAGGATGACGAGATCAAGATCTGGTCAGTTTTCTTCCAATGACGAGATATCTCGTCTATAAAGATCTATCTGATCAGTTTTGCTAATGATGAGATTCCTTGTTGAGACAAGGACCGTCAGGAGAGTTAAGAACCGTCATATATTAATAGGTTTAGAAAAGATCACAAGAACTAGAAAGAATTGTGGCAAGTTATAATAAAAATGGTTGCACTGTCATCATTCTTGGCATCCATCAAGTTTCATACGAATAAGAGAGAGAGACCGAGAAAGACTCCAGAGGAGGTGGCATACGGTCATGCCCGATGTAACGATGTGATGTTATGATGATCCCTTGTAAATAATTTCCCCAATCCATTGTAAATAAACATATTTGATTGCAAAGAACGTCTCTTCAGCCCTTTTATAGCAAATAAGAGTTCTACATGAATATTTCTACACTATTTCTATAATTTTTAATCATAAACATCCGAGAGCCTCATTTACAACATTTTTGTAAATGGTTCGCATTTCGGAGGGTAGATAAATATAAATGTCATACACCCGACACTAAAAACTTCATTCGAATCACAAAAGAAAGTGAGAACCGAATGGACGTACTTGCAGAAGTCGAAATTGACATTGATTCCTGTGAAACTGCAGGAGGACACGAGAGGATAGACGCCGTGTCCGGCTTCCCCGATCACCTCCTGGGTGACAGACGTCTCTTCCATCCGGGCCTCCTTGGTCGGGAACTGAAATCCAAGTTAAATGTAACATCAAATAGGATGTCTGAGCTGACTTCTGCAGTTCAGAGATTAGCTCCCTCCCATATCTACACTCCGGGTCCCATTTACCTGTTTAGGCGACGTCCAACCCCTTCATGGAACAAAAATATGTATCCCCAAATACTTGCAGAAACATAAAATTTTCTCTACCTTTAAACAGTTGTACACTTTTATTATTGAAAATGAGAATGAAGCTTTATTTCAGTGATTAAGACCAGGCTCAAAACTGAATAGTTTTCATTTTTAATCTTATCATTCGTATTACCATATTGGACAATCGGTCTAGTGGTCAGCGTGCTGGCTTCCTGGTTCGAATCCGGGAGTAGGTAGATAGGTAGTTAATTAACGTCGCACTGGAGCTCACGTACTATTGGCCATAGTCCGAGATCAATCCCGAAGGGATCGAAAATACGAGGACAACCCCTCGTCATTTTGAGGTCAGATGACGAGGTCAACTCCTGAGTTGGTACCCTACTCTCCAAACTTCCACACCACGCCAACGTGAGGACATTTGAGACCACGACAGATTTAAAGATGGTCTCTGATTGGGCCGAGCCTCGAACTCGCAACCCCTCAGTCGCTAATCCATTACTCAACCATTCCATTCAACTGGGCTACCGTGGTACCTCGAATCCCGGGGTGAGGCATGGATATTTGTCCTGGAGTGAACGCATAGCCTCTATAGAAACAGGTACCTAGAATGTACGGTATGTACTATATAACGTGAGGTATAACGTGAACCCATCCCTCGTAGTGCACCAGGGTAATGTCAAATGATTCATAATTTCGCCCTTATAGTGCGAGACCGTGGTAACCCAGATGGTAGAGTCGTAGATAAGGAACCAGAGGGTTGCGAGTTCGAGGCTCGATCCAACCAAAAACAGTCGCGTGCGTGGGGCTGGTGCACGTTATATCTGACATGGCCTCAAATGTTCTCACGTTGGCGTGGTGTGGAAGTTTGGAGTGTGTGGTACCAGCTCAGGTGTTGACCTCGTCATCTGACCGAGGTTCAAAATGATGAGGTGTCCTCGGATCTATCCTTTCAGAATTCATTCCGGACCGTCGCCAATAGCCCGTTGTGTGGCTCCAGTGTGACGTAAATTCAATTACCTACCTCGTATTACCATGATGATTATTGCTCAATTGGCCGGATATTGGAAAAAAACTATATTTGCACAAGCACCTATGAGAAGCTTTTACCGTCAAGCTACTACATTTGGTGGCGCTAATGTTTCTGCAGCGGAAAGTGTTTCTTGTACTTATTCTGAACATGGTATCACTTGGTTTGTTTTTCGAATACGATTTCAATACTACGCTAATAGAAATGCGAGAGAATGAATTCCAAATTGACAGTTTTTAGTCAACGTCAATTTTTCATGCTAACAAAATTACCCGACCCCACTCGGGTTGAATTGCTTAACTACAGATGGAAAGTGATTAGAAAATAATCACTTTCCTCTTTCGTGGAAAAAGTCAAATCATTTAAGTGTGAGTAAAAAATGTTTAAAAAACACTTTTCGACATTTTTATAATTTCTACAACCTACTTTGGACACAAATCCTATACATACATATCCATTCATGTAATACATTTCATATGTATCGCATCCCTGCTAAAGGTACAAACTGACGATAGATGACAGACACTAAGATAACTACTACAAAAGACGATTTTGTGGGAGGATTAGGAAATACCTTTCTTAAGTTCTTTTCCTGTAAAATTGCTCAACTCGATTCATAAAAATGACGAATCTATGGCAAAAACTCTCACTCATAATTTACCTGCCAATATTTTTTTATTTGTGGCACTCTTTTCGAATTCCGTTATCCTTAAGAGAAAGATGACAGATTAATTTTTAAAAAAATATTTATTACTAAGTTTGTTTTAAAAGCGATACAGTTTTTCTCGAAAATTTTGTTTTGTGTTCTGTTTCTTTTAAAGAAAATCATTGTTTAAACAAACTTTCCTTATGTAAGTTGCTTAAATATAGATTTAATTCGTAAAATAAGCCACCCCGATCTTCTGTCGCTATGACAAAAAATTTGTAATATTTCAAAAGTCCTAGTTCGGATATTTTTAATATTAACGCTCTTCCAATAATGGCAAAATTCCACTTAAAATTTGCTTTATTCTAACTTACATGGCGCTTTAAATCAAATACTTTGCGGTGGTGGGTGTGATGAAAAGGGGATTACAAAATAAAATAATAAATATTTAAAATAGAAAACAGAAAAATAAAACAAAATAAAAGTTTGCGGGGTAAAAAAGTGGTTCCAAAGATATAAATTCGTAATTCTTTTTGTCTCTTGATCTCACACAGTTCCCTAAACTAACAACTAAGAAAATGACAAAATTTAAAAATACAGAATTAATTCCGAGCGAAAAAACAAAATAGCACTGCACGTGACAAACGATCACGAGTTTCCCTTTCGTTGCAAAATATCGTTTGTCCCAAATATTCTGCTCAATATACCTTCCAGCTACTCCAAAACTACCAAATTATGGTTGATTTAAGTATAGTTACTCAGATGTTTTAGCATGAAACTCGTAAATATCTAAGCAAAGGAATGTAAAATAACGTATTCACTAAATTAAAATACAATTTTTAAAATATAGAACATTGCATTAAAATATGTTGGATAAATTTTATGTGATACTTGTGCAAACATACAGACACAAAATCAGACATAGAACGAGAAGACGAACAGACAAACGCAACAAGGTCCAGACACTAAATGAATGTAAGTACTCACAATATGCAAAGTTTCATGAAAATATATTCAACCGTTTGGACGTAGCACAGGCACACACATACAGGCAGACAGACAAATGGGCACACAGACAGATGGACAAACAGACACCAAACACGCAAGAGATGGATTTTGCATAAGAAGGGTCCAAAACGGATAGAAAACTTGAAATGGGTCGAAAATATTCAATGTACAAAAAAACACTCCATTCTTATTTGTATAGATCTGCCAGTCGAAAAAGTTTCGCTCTTCAAAGTGGAACGAAGAATCATTCTTATTGACTAGGCCTATAATATGAGTAATATCTCATCCATTGACGTGGAATAAAAGTAAGCTGAACATTGCTATCAAGGGAGCTTCAAAAAATGCTACCAACATGTCGGCTAGCAGTCACGTGACTGCTCTATGAAAAATTGAATTGATTGGCTTATGTGGCATTTTTCGCCTCGTTTCGGGATATAACATTTTATGAAGGGATAGATGTACGAATGATCATATTTCCATAGAGTGGCGATAAAAATGACGAAATAAAAATGACGAAAAATGACGACACAAAGTGTACTACTATGTCCAATCACATGATGAATCAGTGAATGGTCATCTTCTCCCGTCCCGTGGATCAATCAAAGGATGAATATGCTTTTCCACCCAGCAGGCGAAAGTTGTCTAAGGGTCAGGTTACTACTAGTTTTGATTACATAATCCTTTGCCACTTAGAAAGGCTACCATTACTCACTCTACTTATTTATTCCATCTATGATCTTACTACTTACCAAGTTTCCACGTTTGAGTCGACCCTCTTCACAAGTTTCCGGAAAGTCTTCACAAAATTTTCGAGGAATCTCCGTCTCTTCGCATTTCTCGGGTTTCATGCGACAGTACTCATTTCTTCTCAGTCTAGGAGAAACAAGGACAAAAATAAACTGAAATAAATCACATGAAAAACAAATGGACAGGCAATGAGTGCAACACAAATGGAGAGTGTAATCCGACTCCCGCTAGGTGGCAGTCGAGTCACGTGGCTTGAACGCGTCTATTCTTAAAATTAGGTGCTAGGTTAGAACGCAAAGTTATAGAACCATGCTAAGACCAGTAATCGGCTATACCAGTCATGTCGTCTGGGGATACGCAGCAGAAACCCACATAAAGAAACTTGAAATTCTTCAAAATACCACACAGGATCATTTTAAATAGCCCATGGTATTATAGAAACCATAAAATTAGACAAGACCTGAATGTGCTCGAAATCAAGGAATTTTAAGGTAAACTGACCCTTAAATTTTTCAATCAGCTTGAGAACATTGACAACGATTCTATAAAGCCCCAGGTATGACTTTTGTCATCCAATCAACAGCAAAAGACCAAGAGCCATACTTAATTATTAACGACTAGCTTAATCTAACTTTTAATTCCTATTTTAATCACTTTTATCTCCAAATCTCGACACGACTGCATCTCTCAGAAATTTCGAAATGCCATCATCAAATTTCCGGATTCTGAATCTCCACCCAGAGGAGGAAGCAAGACTTCTGATTGATGCCTCACAACCCCACCTCATCTCCAAATCACTGTGAAATCTATAAAAGGTTCTGATTAGCTCACTGTTCTGTTCAGTCCAGTTACAAGCTTTACAGGAGATGGAGGGCCTTCGGCCTAGGTTCTCCCACAACTCCACTACCCGTCCGTAAACAAAGCACTTCCACAACTGATGTCTTTTGAGCGGATTCAGCTTCTAAGTTTGTCATTCTTGGCCGAAATCAATAGCAGTGGTAATGCGTTTACGTGGAAAATCATACGCGGTGATCACCATTCATGCTTTTGCGTATGGCAGCCCTCCTCCAAACGACCTTTCACATCTATTCAAAATTCGACTGACCCAGTGTAGACTGCCTTCTCTTTGGAGCCATACTATACGAGACGGAAGTCGAAGATTTTACTTCTGCTGTCCAAATGCCCTGGCAGAATATATATCGGGGTTACCAAAAAATGTAGTTTATCACCATTTTGGCAACGTTTGGAGTTTAATCAAGTATCAATTAAGTAATCAATTATCATTAAGTAAGATCAATAAACTATCATATATCAATTTAGAATTCTTCCTTTCATTGCATTGACTAAGTGTTCGTCTTTGTGCTCATGAGGGATTTGAAGGAGAAGATTGCGACGTACCCGTTCCTGTTGCAGATGGTGATGGCCGGAACGTCGACGTACGGTGGTGTAGTCACCTGGACGTCCACTAATGTCGGATAGGAAAAGTAGATGACAAGAAAAGCAGAGGTCTGATACAGAAACCTACAAGTACATGTACAAAGCAATAGTCACTTTCTCAAAGGCGAAATCGGACATTTTGGTACCTGGGGCAAATGAGGCTGATGCCACCCTCTATCCAAAACAAAATTTGTTATTTAAAATTATGATAAGGTATATTACTTAAATATTAGTGTACAAAGTATACTAAACATAAATATTTTTATAAAATCACTGTTCCTTTTGTAGGTTAGGTACAAGTGCACTCCTGATGTGATGCCAAGAATAAGGAATCCCAATTCTCCTTAAAAATAAATAGTTGTTACATGCAAAATACCTGTCATATAAGATATGTTTTTCAAAAATTATTTTTTAGCATGATGCCTTTTGACCGGTTTACTGACACAGATCACAAATGTGTCTTTTTTGTATATTTCACCTGCAGCTTTATTATTAGCTCTCTTGATGACTTATCTTCGGGTCGAAAACTATCCTGTAATAGCCAGTCTCTAGTGTAAAAACCTGTTCCAAACTGATACCAATTTGTTTTTCCTACTTGGATTTCCATCTCTGCTTCGAGTAATAGGGCGGTTTGATCTCGACGTGGTAGGTAGGTAGTTAATTAACATCGCACTAGAGCAACGCAACGGGGTATTGGCGACAGTCCGGGATCATCTCGCGAAGGATGCTCCTGCGGTCCGGGATCAATCCCGGAGGGAAAGCTCAAGGACAACGCCCCGTAATTTTGAACCACGGTCAGATGGCGAGAACAACACCTGAGACCCACTCTCCAAACTTCCACATCACGCCAATGTAAGGACATTTAAGGTCACGTCAAATTTAACGTGCACCAGCCCCCGTGTACACGACGGCCTTTGGTTGGATCTAGTTTCGAACTCGCAATCCACCCGCTGCTAAACCGTTGCTCTTCCAGCTGGGCTAATAGCCCGTTGCGTGCTCCAGTGCGACGTTAATTAACTACTACCTTCCGCGGCCTCTATCTCGACGAGGAATCTCGTCATCAGTAAAACTGACCAGGTTTAGATGGACGAGATATCTCGTCATCAGCAAAACTGACAATATTTAGATGGACGAGATATCTTATCAAAACACTTGAAGGGCAAAAAAGACAATGAAATACTTATCCTCTTAAAGCCTCGGCCAGTTCTAAACAGACTGCACATTGTAATATAAAAACAGCTCGCCGTTTCCTAGTACTATGATAGCGCCCCATGTGGAGCTACTCACCCCGTGAAGCTTCCTAGCACGACGAATGTCTTGAAGACCTGGCTTCTCCTGGTGGGGGCCGTGACGATCTGGGGCACTCCAGTCAGCATGGACTTCTGCAGCATGTCCTTGGCGTACTGCACCACTTCGTTCTTCTCCTGCTTCTCTTCCGGGGGCGACCTGGATTTCCGAAAAATCGGATAGGGAGTCGGTGGTCTCTGTGGCGACATCTCTACCCTGTGCTCAACGAGAAGAAAATGGCAATGAAACATGTACTGCAGAGTGATTCGACTTTCAGTGGTCAAACTTTTAATAGTGTATCAAAATAACATTTTTTTCGCATCATCATGCAAGTTACATGTCCGCAACTGTTGCGCGTAGGTACTAGAAGGGCGCATTTGTAAATCGTTCTTCTTTTTAATCTTCGTCCTTTGCAACACGGATTTTACACGTAATGGAGTATTACCGTTACCACCGATATAACAAGGCCAGATAGCTGTGACGTTTCAATCACGTGACTCGCTAACTAGTAGTCATAACAAACATCACTGCATGGCCGGCTATTAGTGGATTGCCTTTAACGTAGCGTAAGAAATTGGGTTTTTTTTATCCTATTTTACGGGAAAGTAAGTGCAGTTGCAGTTAAATATTGTTATATAACATTTGTGGAACATTACAGGGTCAAGGTGTTAAAGCAGTGATTCTCAACCACTGTGCCGCGAGATTCTTGAATCGTGCCGCCACTGCGAACATTCAGAAGAATCAATTCGTTCTGGATTAATCTTAGATACGATTATCCCACAATATCTCAAAAAGCCTTAAGTGTGTTAATACAATTTTCCACATCTTATTTGTGCGAATTCGGATTTTCGGCTTTGACCGACATAAAAAAGAAAAAAAAAGATCCAGACTTTAAATCTGGATCACGAAATGAGAGTAGCATTATCCTTTTTACGCCCAAATATAAATGAAGTTGTTAAAAAACACAAAGCTCAAATTTCGCATTAAATGTAATTTGTAATTTATCATTAAATAAACATTTTGTTTACTTTGTAATGGAATTTCATTTTATATTTCATTTTAAATTATTATCGTATGCTATTTTTACAAAATATATTTTAAGTACATCAATCAATTAACCAAGTAAAATTCTTTTAAATTTATCTTATTGTTAGTGTGCCGCCAAATTTTTAAATTATTAAAAGTGTACCGTGCCAAAATAAGGTTGAGAATCACTGTGTTAAAGGCTTTCGTCAAACAACGCGTTTAACGTGTGTCTAGACCGATTTCTTTAGTACCACGAGGCTATCCAAAATGCCCTTTAGATGCTGTTTACCTTCTTGCTCTGGAAATTATGGATATGGTGATGCACCAAAAGTGGCGGTTTTCTCCTTTCCAGAGATGAAAATATAAGAAAAAGATGGCTCAGGGCGATTCCACGAGCCGACTTTATACCATCAAAACGCAGCAAAGTCTGCGAACTTCATTTTCAAAACGACGATATCGTCCGGAATGTATCGAAATTTGACAAAAAAAACCGGTGAGTGTTCTACCTTTTCCATGAAACGTCTCCGTTTAAAAGTTGGTGCTATACCAAGTATATTTCCGAATTGCCCTAAATATCTCGAAAACTTGTCCCACCGTTCGTAAAAGCAGGGAAGATAATTCGTGAAACTGAGGAATTCAATTTATTGAGAGCTATCAAGGAAAGCAAAGCTGAGTTCATTGCTCATCATGAATCTATTTCTTTTCAAAATTTTAATAGGCTACGAGAAACTCTGGATTCATTACCCCATAAACAAAATTGGTTGAAACTAATTGAGGAGTCAAAAGTTACTTTTTCAAAATTGGTTTTAATCCAGGACCTGCTACAAATTACACTGTTGTAATACATTCAAATCTGAAGATGGAAACATATTTGTATGGCCAAGAAATTTCTGTAGATAACAATCAAATCAAAACACCCTGTCACGTTAATAATTTGGAAGTTATTGAAAATTGTTTGAATTTTATAAATGAAGTATCAATGAAAAATTCTTCAGCCAACTATGATAATAATCGCTTTAGACAAATTATACATCATTTAACAAATGTCTTGGTTGAATTAGAGTGTGATGACCTTGATAAAAGTGCTTCTCTCAACTTTCTTTTAGAACAGTTAAAACTTCATGTTACCCCAAAAGAGATATCGTTATTCTGCAAATACTATTATTTTTTCATCGGTTATGCACTCAATAAGCTGACATGCGTAAAAATATTTACGGTACTACAGTTCACTGATTTTACCTAATTCGTCAAAAATAAAAACTGTTTGCAATAAATTTTTAACCGATCCAACCGATGAAGATAGAAAATTGTTTCTCGTGTACGCACGTTCTATTTTCAGATTTTTAGAAGAACATGAGAAAAATGTCATACTGCTTATGGATGAAACTCATGTTCAACCTTATTTGGACTTTAAAGGTGGAAATATGTATTATAGTGAATGCATTTACCGACAATTCTTTGGCTACATCCGCTTACGCATTCATGATATCCAGTGTCACATTGAAGTTAAAAGAAGTTATTCATATATTTACAACTTCAACCATCAGCAGTGACACTCTTTTTGATTGTATTCGAACAATTGTCACTAGATTAGAGGAGATAGGCTACAAAGTATTTTGTATTATCAGTGACAACAATGCACTCAATGACAAAGCTATGAGGAATTTTTCACCAAAAAACCAATCAAGCGTAGTTTATCCACATCCATGTGGCAACACAAGCCCTATTTTCTTATACGACTCTGTTCATCTACTAAAACGTATAAAAATAATTAGTTGAATCCTAATAGTAACAAGATCTTAACCTCCCCAGACTTCGAGACTGGTGGAAAAAAATTCCAAATTTCAGTTCCTTAACATTGTTAAATCAATTGGAGCATGATAAATTACTGAAATTTGGGTATTCCTTATATCTGAAAGCATTATTTCCAACTACTTTTGAACGTCAGAATGTCGATCTATCTTTAAAAGTTTTCAATCGTAAAAGAGGCTCTATTGAAATTTGGAACGAAAATAGAAAATTCTGAAGAAACTGCTGAATCCATAGATATCGTATCAACCTGGTGGAAAATTGTCAATGTGAAAACACCATTAAATGACAGCCACTAAAGATCATTTCCAAACACCTCTAATTTTCGAGAATCCAGATGATCCTAAATTGTTATTTTTGCGGAAAATTATTCTCTGGCTTGATACTTGGAAATCCTGTGATTTTCCTCATAAACTTTCACCCCAAATTCATACCGCTCTATCTCACACGATTCATGGAATGTTGGAAATTACGTTTACAAGAACTTAAAAGGAATTATGTTTTGTTAGGAAAATTTCACAGATCTGTGGAATATCGGTTTGGAAATGTAGACAATTATCAGGTGGTCAGTACAATATATCGATCAGGCAATTATACGAATCGGAGAAAAAATTAAGAATTCAATTTCTTTTGACGTTGTCATCACAAACTTTCGGAAATATACCCATAACCAGATTTTCAGAAAACTTAGATTGTTCATATGAAGAGCAAAAACAGTGGGACAACTCATTTAATCCTGATATACATCTCGAAGAAAGTGATTTTCAACAAGTTGAACATGAAATGTCTGTGGTAACTTATTTGGCAGGCTATTGTTATAAAATTTTAAGAAACATAAAATGCGAACTCTGTAAAATAGGGGTGGTGTATGATGAGCAAATGGTTGTTGAGGAAAGTTATGATTTAACTAAAAATTTTAATCGAGGTGGTTTATCGTTTCCAAAAGATGGTGCCGTTATTGTGGTTTTAATTAGTTTGTATTGTTCAACAAACTACTTAAATGTTATGAGGATGAGTTTCTGAGCATTCATTACAAAAGAGATTTTATCGTAAATTTTGTTTTTAAATACTGGCAGCACGAATCAGAACATTACAAATTCAATACGTGTGCAAATCATAAGCATGAAACCATTTTGAAATTCATTATTAATAACACAACAAACACTCTATTGAAAAATTATTGTGGAAAACCCAACGACAGATTGAGCAGAAATAAAAAAGGAAGGCTGGATACTGTTTCTAATAAATAATTTTATATTTATCTGTATTTTTGACATTTTCTTTAATGGTTTGCTTTGAAATTTCGTTTTCCATTTTACTAAAGAATCGAATGGGGTGCGACTGAGGGTTCAGTTCACAACTGGCAATCCCGTTTAAACAGGAAACCCTTATTTACAGTGAAATTTGTTTATAAGAATAAAAGAATAAATTTATTCAACTTATGTACAGTTTTTGTTATGCATCTGTCATTTCTGATGTTATATTGATATTTTTGAAGTTAAAAGAATGTTGACTGGTGATTAGGTTATAAATGTAGGAGAGCAGAAAGCTATAGCTTGTTACGAGGCTCTCCTCCAGATAGGTAACATACTGCATAAATCGTATTTTACAGTTCAATTGCTTTGATTTCCCATTTTTTACAGATTTAATGATAAAGAGAACATTAATTGGATTTCTTTAGACTATGAAATATGTTTTTTATTTTGTTGATTTATGGAGAAGCTATGATATTGGACAGTATTAAGCTTGATTGACATATGTATTTTAATTTAAATAAGTCATAAGCGAGTTTTTTCACTATTTTTTAAAATTGAATTTACGATATAGTTTTGGCTGGTTTTTTAATAAGTTAGTGCTTTTACTATTTAGGCACGCTCTTTGTTATCGCTAGTAAATAAGGAAGAAATGCGCGAGGGTCATTCTCATAGTTTTGACGAGGGAAAAAACCATATTTACAAACTGATATAATAATTTGCAATAATGTAACACAATATTTTCTTGTGGTCTCGACGAATATAGAATATATTGTATTCAACCTTATCTAAAAAATAAAATACTTTTAAAAAATTCCTAAAGATAAAAAAATAAATAATATCTTTTCCTGGTCCCTTAAGTATCGTTGTAGACAAATTTCACTGTATTAGAATATTCCAGGCTTTGAATATTCCAATACGGCGGTGGTCTCTCGTATCGCACGTATGACTACTAGGGAGACGCCATGATGGCAGCGGTCAGGCCTTGTTATCTCGGTGGTAACTGTATTACACGAATTTGAATTGACGTGTTCATAGTCAGGGAGGAAGTGGCCATTTTGAAATTTTATCGAAGCTCATGAAATGTATCAATTTAAAAAAAAATTATAAAATTTCACAGAAGTGGTGTATAAAATACCGCGAGAATAGGTATATATTTCATTGTTAATTTATTATAACTATTTTGAATTTAAACATTTATGAGTCTTATTTCGATGTGTTTCTGCTTTTTTTTAAAGAAATTCAATACCTTTCTTTTTAGTTGGGGGTGCTCTTCCGCTTCGACTACTGAACTCTACAGATATAGGGCTGACCCCGATGAATTTTGGCAAAGGTCTAAGGCCAAAGGTAATAGTTTTTCACAGGGTGTGAAACTATCTTCAGGGTGTGATAACTTCGTTACCTTGTGAGATTTAACACAAGATTGATCGTTCTCAACATAAATCGTTTCAAAACATTACTAATTCTATGCATCTGAATCTAAAGACAAATGCTAATGCCATCTTTCGTTATTTTTGATTTAAAACAAAAAACACCAACCTACCTTGAAGCAAAGAGACAGCAAGCAACAAAACGGAATCACAAAGAATTCTACGAAGTTAAATTTCCAAGTGTTGTGTGTAAAAGAACGTATTCTCCTTTACCAAGAGCTCTGCGGCGTTGGACTTGTTTGGAATACTGATTACACCAGCACTACCTAGCTAAACAAGACGATAAAGGAGAAAAATGCACCATTCCCTCAAGTGTCCATCAAATTCGCATTTCGGTTTCGTACACTCCAAAAGGGGAATACCAGATGGCATTCAATCAATAAAACACAAAATAAACGAGGCACATCAAAGTTTGTAATGTCCCGTGGAATAAATAAAAATTGATTCCTCGATGTCGTTATGCCGCTATAACGACGCTCATTTTTTATTAATTTCTGCCGTGCTTCTTGCCTCTCATGTTTTGAATCATAAGTATAGTGTGCTCAACGGTGGCTGACAGATGGGTGAGAAGACATGGTAGATGTGGCATTAGACACCTCATGCCTTGACGGCTATCTATCATGTTGCTAAAACTAAGAAAAGCACACGATAACGAGAGGATGGAGTAATGATGTCTAGGAAGACTTCTTCCATATCAATCATACATTAAAGAAAATGGTGTTACCTAAGAAAAATCTAGATTTCGTAGTTGTGTGTCTTCTGCAGCATTTCCAAAAGGGACAGTGATTTGGGGCAAAATTTATTTTTTTCGTTAAGTGCATACAAACAATGATATTAGAGAATGATATTTATTTTTGGGTGAGTTAAAATCTTGGGGAAAAAGCTTTTTCTTATACCCCGGTTCAAGATTAAATGAGTTCCAAAATGTCCCTCGTGCAAAAAATGTCTCGGATCGTCATAAATGTCCTTTCCATGATGTTGGAGAGTGCGAGTTCGAGTTATCAATTGATATTTCAATTTATTTTCATTTCGATATTTATTGTGCATGCAGCTTTCCCGCGTAATTTTGATTTTTATCTTTAACCGGAATTGGAATGCTGATTTGGAAAACCATCAAGTTTTGAGAACTGATTTCGCCAGTTCAACTGTCGGCGTCATGTAAATAGGCAATTGTAATGAATGTCTTGTTTGGTTTTGTAGTTGTGAGTTCCAGTGTACCTTCTGCATGCACAATTTCGCAATACAGCCCACTTTAGAAATTTGCAGGACACTTGGATCTTTACGTATAAACAACGGCGGACACATGATACTCCGAAACACTGCAGTACGTGGTCAGGACTAGCCATGCTGCTACCTTGACAGTTGACAGCATGGAGGTGGCACCAGCTGAAGCTTAGAAGAGGCTGGGCACTTGCTGTAGCAGTTTGACTTTGCCCACAAGAATGGCCGTTCCTAACATAGAAAACAGTCGCCAGGTTTGGAATCAGAGTTTTTCTTCGATATATCTCACGGTCTGGCCCTTACACCACGAAAACCAGTCAGGCTTGGTAGGCCCCACATTTAATAAGCTACAGCCGGCCTAACTCTCTTTGTTGTCGAGGCACGCAAGCTCCATCACTGCGACAAGGTGGAGCATTTGTTTGGTGTGAGTAAATTTCGGATACCTTTCAATATATGATATTATAGTGGGGATATTTTTGACTACGCACCATCACCACTGTTACTAATAGGCCTTAATCTCAATAGTTGGGGTCGTCGCGGCTCAGTGGGTTTGCCCTTTACGCTAGCAACCTGTGAGTTGTAGGCGGTACAGGTTGGATTCCTCCCTGGGTACTTCTCTCTTCTGTATCAATAAAGATTTCCTCGTGCGTGTCCATTCACTTGACGTTATTTGGCTCAGTTTAACCAAATATGGCTTGTCTTGTATCCATTGCGCCACAAAACCCAGACAAACAACCCAATAGAGATCATATACCGGAGCGTGTGTTGGTGCTAATCCTCTTGGTGTTTGTCTCGAAGTGTCTCTTCATTAGAAAAACTGGCCAGATCTTGATAAACGAGCTATCTGGTCATTAGAAGAAAATTGACTAGATATTTATCTCGTCATCATAAAAAAATCGGTAATATCTTGATGACGAGATATCTCGTCATTAGCAAAATTTTTCAGATCTTTATGAACGAGATATCTTGTCGAAACCACTTGGAGGGTTAAGTAAAGTAGCATGCTGGAAGGGGAGACACTGCCAGAGTGGACGATTGGTTAAACTAAAGTGGTGCTTTGTCGTGAATTCGATCATGTGCGATGTCATTGGGTTTCCTGATTTCTTCAAGGGACATTTCAGCTTCCTCCAAGACTTTCATGGAGGCATTTGAATAGACGTGAAATATAAATAGACAGTACTGCTATCGAGAGGAGCATCAAAAGTGAGCCAACCAACATAGCGACTAGTAGTCACGTGATCGATCTGTGAAATATTGACTTGGTTGGCCTATTTGGCATCTTACTACCCTGTTTGGCAATATAGCATCTCATGACAGGATAGGTGTGTACTATGCATTTCTATAGGGTGGCGACAAAAATGGTGAAATCGATAGTCTACTACTGTGTCGCGTAGACCAATCAAATGATGAATCAATGGATGAGCATCTTTTCTCATCTCGTAGATCAATCAGATTATGAATGTTCGTTTCCACCCGGCAGACGAAAGTAATCTAAGGGTCATGTTATTATTAGTTTTGGTCATGTGATTCTGGACACATAAAAAGGTTACCATTGCTCACTTTACGTTTATATTTCCTCTAAAAGGATTTGTATTTGCTTGCAATTCTGAACGAGTTAGCACATTTCATATAGAAGTTCTTCAGGTCTAACTGATTTGGTGACGCCATTCAGATCAGGCTGATGTCAAATGGGGGGTATTAACTTGCGGTAGAGGGTTTTTGGTGCGTTTTAATAAAATGGATGATATGAATGAATCGATATTGAGACTCGGAAAGAAAATATAGACTAGATTTGGGATTTCAAGTAAAGTTAAAAAACGCAGTGGAGAAGTTAAAATTTTTAGAGTGACATAAGTCGCAAATGATCTTACACAAAATGTTTATCAAGTTGAACTGTCTTGTCTTCTACACCTTCAAAAACTTGATACAAGCCTCAAAGTAAAGGTAAGACCATTAAGCATCTCTGTCATCCACTTCGAGAAAACGAATACCAAGAAAACATATCCACGGAAGTGGCTTTAATATCTTCAGATACTTTTACATTTTGCAATTATAAATTTGAGCTCTGAAATATTTTGTAAATCTTTTCTTGGTTGATCTTACACAAAATGTTTATCAAGTTAAACTGTCTTGTCTTCTACACCTTCAAAAACTTGATACAAGCCTCAAAGTAAAGGTAAGACCATTAAGCATCTCTGTCATCCACTTCGAGAAAACGAATACCAAGAAAACATATCCACAGAAGTGGCTTTAATATCTTCAGATACTTTTACATTTTGCAATTGTAAATTTGAGCTCTGAAATATTTTGTAAATCTTTTCTTGGTTGATTTGCTGAAAGGTCTGAAAGAAACCCACTATGAGAGTTATGAATGTGGGTATTATTTTAAAGATCAGCATTCCATCTGCCACTCCCTGTGTGTAATACAGGAAATGAAGAAGCGCCGCCAAGTCTGGACTGGCTTAGGACGATTTTCCCAGAGAGAGAGGCGAGAGACAGTTGCAGAACGATGACGCGAGAAGAGGATGGCGTACGGCCATGTTTAACTAATACCCGATGAAGTGAAATTGTTAACTATTTTTAATCTGTAAATATTCCCCCTTTATTTGTAAATAAATTCTTTAATTGTTAATTATGTCACTTTTATCCCTTTTGCTAAAGTAGAGACTCATCCTAAAGTGGTTAGAGTATCCTACATGAATATATTTTCAGATGGAACTGTTTCAAAGTTCAAGCAGATATACTTTGTAAAACATGACAGTTAAGAAACTAAACTGGATTTTGTGTGAACTTTCGCCAAGTCAAAGCAAAAGTATCGTAGATGGTGAGGTAAAGCGCCAAGTGTGGACTGGTGTATAAAAGAGAAAACTTAACAGAAACAGAACAAAATCATTTCACAACCGTGTCCACCTTCCAAAACAGCTTTAAAATCAATTATTGCAAATTTACACTAAAAGAAAATCTATCACAAACGAAATAGTTTTCTGTTTGTAATACAAAATGCTTAATCACTGCCTAAAATGCATTCAGTTCATTATGAGAAGGCACTATCACGTATAAGAAATATTCACAAGGAAATTGTAGGGGCCGCGGTAGCCCAGTTGGGAGAGTAACAGACTTGCAACCGGAGGGTTGTGAGTTCCAATCCAACCAAAGACCATCGTGTACAAAGGGGACTGGCGCACGTTAAATCTATCAGGGCCTCAAATGTCCTCACGTTGGCGTGGTTTGGAGAGTGGGGTGCCAGCTCGTGTGTGACCTCGTCATCTGACCGTGGTGTTGTCCTCGGATCTTTCCCTTCGAGTTTGATCCCGTACATTCGCCAATAGCCCGTTGTGTTGCTCCATTGCGACGTTAATTAAAATACCTACCAAAGGAAATTGTAAAGTTCATGGTTTAACTGAGAAATCTAAGCAAATATTCATCGAATGAGAGGTACCTAAAAAAGTGTTGTAAGATCGTTTGTAATTATACGCTTTGAGCAAAGAAAGATGTAAAACAATTCATAATGAAAGTTCTCTGTATAATGATGAATTTGAAATCTCATTGATAAGAGAAATATGACAATGGCTACTAGTTTCGTTTAAAGTCCAATGATTCAGCCTGGCAATCAAAATTGATATTCTGAAGAATCTTGCTATCCCATAAAAGGATAACAATCACCGATATTATCCCCAGGACCCGATTTCAGTCACATAGAGTAATTAAATGCATACTTTACTAATTATTTGTGGATGAGTATCCTTATTTCTTGATCCTTCTACTTTATCATTGCTTATAACGTTTTTGATTACAAGATTTTCAATGCCAAAATTGGAGTTTTGGGTGTTTAGTCGAGAATGTCCCTTTCCTACACATATGTCCCGTTCTGTCACGCACTTATTTGATTCTTAATAAAAACATTTTTAAACTAATAAAATTCTATCTGTGGATTTAGTTAACTAATACCTACCATTATGAAAAACTAGAATTTTTCAGATTAAGCTTCCTTCATCCTTTTGTTGTAATTTTTCGTGTCCCGTTCTGCCACACCCAGTAATTGCTTGAAATTTACCTCATTAAAATTTATTTTTTGTTCGAATGCATTTAAAA
The DNA here is from genome assembly GCA_933210815.1 of Meta bourneti. Taxonomy (NCBI): domain Eukaryota; kingdom Metazoa; phylum Arthropoda; class Arachnida; order Araneae; family Tetragnathidae; genus Meta; species Meta bourneti. Next base: position 23,703,555 of record OW119931.1, read on the forward strand.
AGCATCAAACGTGAAATAAAACCGTTAAAATAATTAAAATTGCTATATGTGTTAGAGAGGGAGAAATAGAAATCTTTTGAATTCGTCCTTTTCCATCCGCAAACCATTGGACCATTCCATGGAAAAAAAATGGTTCAATTTTATAAATTAAATGTTCCATAATGACTGAAGGACTGTGTCCAACGAAACTGAACAGGCATGGAATATTTTTGAAACAACTTGGATTAAAATTTCTGCCGAATTTTTCATTCCAATTCCACCGAAATTTTGTTTTCTTCTCTTCGTTTGTTCTTTTTAGAACTTGATAAATTGACGCTTACAAAAAGCACTTCAGAAAATACCACGTTTCAACACGAAAATACTAGCGCCATTTTCATTTAGCTATACAGAAAGACTTTCATGCCTTGAAAATTGATGGAGGATTCTGCAAAATAACTTTTTGGGGATCCTTTCCTTTGATTTAGAGCCATCGGAAATTCAATTAAGCCCATATGTTCACGATCCTATTTGCCTACAAAATGGCATTTAAAAAGCCTGTACCCGACCGAATGTATGACCAGGTGTGCGAGATTTTATGATTAATGGAATCGATCGAAAGCCATAAAACAAAACACACATTTGAATACGTTTGCTTTATTACTCGCGATTATTTAAAGGGTTGTCCCTTCAACCCAGAATTTAATCTTTCGAGCTACGTATGTGTGGGGGTAGCTTATTAAAAGTACTTGTGGCAGTATCATTGGGTATGAGGCAGGTTGGTAATTGAATTTACGTCGTACTGCAACAATACAACGGGCTATTGTCAGCGATCACGAAGAGGAAGTTCTAAGGATATTTTATTCTTTTGAGTAATGAGGCGGGGGTAGTTCAAACAACGTCGCACTGGAGCAACACAAAGGGCTATTGGCGACGGTCCGGGATCAATTCCGATCCAAGGACACCGTAACTTTGAATCACGTTCAGATGACGAGGTCTACACCGGAGCTGGCACACAACTCCAAATTTCCACACCACGCCAACGTGAGGACAGGTTTAACGTGCAATAGCCCCCGTGTACATCACAGTTTTTGGCTGGACCAAGTTTCGAACTCGCAACCTTCCGATTTCCAATTCGTTGTTCTTTCAACTGGGCTATAGCGGAAAAGGTTCCAAGGACACCTGAACTCTGTGGCCCCCCCCCCCCCACTCTCCAAACTTCCACACCACGCCAACGTGGACATTTGAAGCCACGACAGATTTAACGTAGCTTCAAAGAAAAAAAACCCTGACTGCCACTATCCAGACCTGGCTGCAGTTCTTACGAATTGATAAGATTAACACTGAGGATTGAGGGGTGTACCGTTATTTTGGACAGGTTATAAATCATCAAAGGTTGTCAAGCCAAGATTATAGGAAATGACCAAGCATTCTAATTAGATTATAAATCTTTTAGATACAATTCTTATTGCAGATCTAAATATGGTTCCTTTCATAAAAGAAAATAGGTAGTTCATTAAAGTCGCACTGGAGCAATACAACTATTAGTGACAATCCAGACTTTTAATGAAATGTTACTTTTTTGTAATGGAAGTCTTCCCCAAAAATTGTTGGGTTTTACCGACACAGGAGAAAGATAAATGAAACTATCCATTGTTAAGTTTAATCAAAATAACTTCCATCAGTGTTATCTCAACTAAAAATGAATGAGTTGTCTAGTGACCACCAGACTTGGCAGGTGTTCTTGTAGGTTGAAACTACTTCCGAGTGGACCAATGGTTCTCAACCTTTACAATATTGCAGCCTGGTATTTTTCTAAACGAGGGTCCAGTCTAAACAAATTTATTTGTAAATAGTTTAATGCATGAACTATTTTGTAGCTTATTGTAGTTTTCTAGGCCATCATTAAACTAATTTGAGCTAATTTTTTATTGACATCCTATTTTTATTTGTTGCATTCAATACAAGATTTCTTAATATCAAAATCTTACATTATTCATATTAAAATTTTAATCTAGGCCTATTACTTTTTAAAAAAATCATCACTCAGGTTTGTAACAGTTATACACTGCGATGCGAAGAAAAAGCATTCAGAAAATATTTGAGAAATGGATACTACCTTGATCTTAAATTTCAGTGGGAAAATGTCCCTCGCATTTCCTTGTCAATTGGTCACTGACTACAATGTTATTTAGGCGTTCTGGATCCGAGCTTTTCAACGCATTCAAATGTTATTCGCAGGATGCATCAACTAAAACTATTCAGAAAAATGCTTACGAAACAAAAACGAATTCCAGGGGAACCTCTCATGGCTCTGAACAAGGAAGGTCGTGATTGAGAAACACTAAAACACATGGGAAAATGCACAGTAAATAAAATACAACAAACGGCAATTTACTTGTAATTTCATTTTTTATTAAAAATTGCTTCATCCAGTACATAAAGTGTATATCAACATGTGGCACAGTCTGCCCTTTTATGTAATGCACAAACAGGCAGTAAGCTATTTCACTTTTGCTTCTGTTAAATATTTTCCTTCATCTTTTAAATACTGAACAGCATTCTGTTAGGAAGACGTATTGTGCTGAACAGCGCTCTTTGCTTTTTGATTTGCACATTACAAAAACAATACACAAAACAGTATAAAGAAAAATTAATCACAAACAGTAATCAGTCATGACTGGGAGACCACAGCAGAGCATGGAAAGAGTTCAGAAGCATTATTGAAGGAAATTGAATACTTCCCAATTGGAATAATGTTTTTAGAATTCAACAGGTATTTTTCAATTACCAAATTAGAAGTGATCCAATTATAATATTCGGAAGGGCTTTTTAAGAGCGCAGTGTTAAATCGATAAGATATATCTGATACGGTAGTATTTGAAAATAAAATTTTAAAAAGCTAGTACGAAAATTATAGAAAAGCATCGCTAGTTAAAGTTCTCTTTGGGATAAAGGAGACTAATATTGTTCCTTCCCATATGAAGCATGACTAAGCAAACCGTTGTTATCCTAAGACTTAGAATGAAAGTTTTCAAATTGAGCATGTAGATAAGAATCCAACAGTCTCGAAACCTTTTACCGGCTGCATTTGCGGCAACGTACTTTCCCACAAATTGTTCAGAGGCACTTTAGAGGACTACAGAGGAATGGATGCTTATGCCTTGCCACGATAATGCATATTATTGACGCAACTCCAATGCCATGTTGGCGTCAACTCAAATGATGGAAGCCAGACAGCTTTGGCAAAAAAGTTTTAATTACAAACAGAAAGTCGATAGTAAAACTCATGAAGCAATACGAAAGCATCAGAAAACCGTTACCGACACTTTCAGGCATTAAAAAATTCATTGAAATACACGCAATAAATTACAAAATCAAATAGCCCTTACATACGCAGCATAGAGGAAACGATTCTTCGAGAAAAAGATATTAAAAATTACATTTATTTTCATTTGGTATAAAAATGCAACATACTGACAGTAGCTGCAGTGAAAAACATTTTTTACAAGTCTTCCAAAGCATCTCGCGAGCTTGCCAATATAGGTATTACGATTACACAAGTCCTACATGTTTCATAAGCAGAGCGATCGGATTAAAGACACGCCGAATTAGTCTTCATGTTTCCAGATTATAAGTTACAAAAAAGAATCGCAACACATGACACAATCATCAAAAAAGTATTTTTGTTATCTAAAAATAATTTATCCTACACAAGACAAGGTTACATAAACACTAAGTAAAACTAAAAAGTATTGCATCTGCACAAAGAGGTTTTTATACGGGCTCTCGCTTTCCGAGTACGCTTCAGAGAGAAAGATGGATCTCCGTGTATTGGTCGACACATCGCATCACCCGTGCTTCCTCCGAAGACAAACCCACCAGCGATCGACACGCGACCGGCTTGCATAAGAGAGAAACGATAAAAAGTTAGTTCTTCCACACTATAAACTCAGAAGAAATGTAAACGCAGTGGCACTTAAATAATCAATCAGTCTTGGTCCTTTCGTTTTTTAACCCTGAAAACACGCTAGATTGGTAAATGCGCATAGTTAATAATAGGAGTACAATAATGTCGTCCAGAAGAAACAGTACGAATTAGCGCAGGGAAATCCGCTAATTGAACTCTGGATTACAAAAAAGAGCAATACATTTTTGTTGTGTTTTATGTTTTCACTGAATAGAATGTTCAGAGGAGGAGAAAAGCCAAGTGTCGTGGGTTTCAGGTCGTTCCCCTTACAAGAGCCTGCACCTTCGCCTTGGCTTGGGTTCGGGGGGTTCCAAAGCTGCCAATATTGCCTCATCAAACACATTCTTCAAACCTTTCTGTGGAGGGAAGACAAGCAATTAATACAGTAACCAAAGCAAACGTACAACCACTGTTTTAACTGGATAGACGAAAAACTTCTAGTAGTGGTTGTTTGTCAACCGTCATTGGAGCAAACTAGTAGATGATGCAAGACGTTGAATTATATTATGAAAATTACATTCTGTTGACACGTGAATGGGCTTTTCAAACGTCGACCATTTTTCCCACTAACAGACTTTTGTGTTTGCAACATTCCTTTTTACAAGAGGAAACAATCATTTGATTCAAAACAATAAAAAAAATTATTGCAAAAGCACTTATGATATAAATGTTTTTAAGTTCAATTTCTCTGATTGGCAACAATAAAATAGTCGGCAAACAGTGCTTGATGGTAGTAAGTGAAATTCAAGCTGCAACGAGGAATTTTCAAATACTGACAGCGGCTACTAGAAGTTTCTCGTTAATTCAGTTAGCAATGGTATACAAACAACCCATCCTTCAGTTCATTTCAATTTCAGGTGAAACATAAGAGAATACAGATAAGAGAATCTATGTCAAATCAACATACCAGTGTATCATTTTTAACCTGAACTTTCCAATTTGTTGCAATTGTGATAGATTGAATTTTTATGGCACAACGGCCAGGTTTGGCCAAGCGCAATTGTGATTGATTCTGTGAGCAAAATATGAACATTTGTGTATTGCCATTTGACCTTATGCAAAAACTTTTCATCAAAAGCAAAATAATTAACATCTTGAAACTCTTAGTGTATATTAGGCTGATATGAACCGACACCAAAAATTTTAAAAGATGTTTCTGAAAAATAAAATTTTCAGAGCAAGATATTTGGCTAAGTTGCTTATAATGTTGAACATGGCTGCTTAGTAAGCTTTCAATTGACACCAAATATAGCATTATAACAGATATATATCGCAAGATATTAAAAGCAGTAAAAACTTGTACTTTTGGTTTACTACCTAAAGTACATTCTCGCCAATTTTTGTTGAAAAGGAAGACATCGAGGTTGAGTGCTGTGTAGAATTGATATGGAAAGACCCAGATCCTATAAATTTAATCTTAATTTTTAATGATAATCAATAACTAAAATTCCAAGGCAGCAAACCTTCAAGAATCAAGCACAATTAAATAAACCTTTTGAATTTTGTTTCAACAAGGTTCTAAAAAACTCAGCTGCCCTAATTTTAGAACACTATTTGATATTTGCTAGCAGTTTTAGCAAAACATCAAAATGCATAATCAATGGCATTAGAAAGATGAATAATATTTCAACATAATTACTTTTAGCATAAATTTTGTAACATTTGTAAAATAACTTGAATTAAAAATAACCAATCACTACAACACAAGAGGGAAAAAAATCAATGTATCACTCCTTCAAATTTGTGGAAATTTTGAAATATTTTCCCACTAATGCATCAGAATCAAACTATTGTAGGATATGCAATAGCTATTGAGTTATACACCCTATACGAGTATATATCCCAATAAATAGCATGATTAAATCAGAAGATTAAAGTTAAGCATCGAAATCGTGCATGTTCTCAAGTGATTTCAATTGAAAAAATTGCTAAATTGGCAATGACAGTTGTGTGGTATCACTTGTTCCAGTCAATAAGAAAAATCATTTTAACACTTCTGTCTGAAAATTAACCTTTTCCATGTAGGTATGCATAAAACGTAAGGAACTTTCTAAGGTGAAATGGATGGAAAGCATAAAAAGGTTTGTTAAAACAGCATTCAACATTTCACTTAAATTCTTTTTGACAGGATCTGGAACTTTGAAAAATAAAGGTTGAAATGGATTTTCGCAACTGATATTGTTGTGAAGCTAAGGTATCAAAAAACATCATTCCTCATAGAAGATTTTACAACAGTTCAATGTGCCTTTTAGCACAAGCAATGAAACAAGCTGCAATGTACTTATTTTGAACCCATATTTTGTGTCCTTTTTGTTTGTTTCTATCCACTTTATTTCATTTTCTAACACTGTTCTTGGTCTACTAAAAGTTTTAAATTTGTATTTTTGTTCCAAAATGTTAACCTTTTTGATAAGAGATTGGAATCAAGACAAGAGTATATGTGAAGTTCAATAATTATATTTAAGCAGTTTTATGTCCTATTATAATCAACACAATAATCCTAAAAATACCATTCTTTGAAATGTGTTCCTTTGGTTAAACAAACAATGTACTGATTACACATATAAATTTAGTTAGGATCATTATTTCTATTTTAAAATATAAATTTTCATTGATTAAAAGATTCGACAGAACCTTAAAAATAACTATTGTTTTATTTTTAATCAAAATTCTACAGCTGTAGGTAAATTATCGAGTGAGCTATTAAAGTCTTTCTATAAGACAAATGAAATTTCAAGTGCTTTTTCCAGCATTCTGTAATTTTTTGAAAAATTATAGAATGCTGGAAAAGCATATGTGCATGTCATGCATTTTTTCTTATTACAGGGATTTGTAACTTCTTGTTCTTATGATGTATTTGATAACAGCATGGGATAAGGATTTGAAAATGATAATTTCGGTTATAACAGTTTTATAGTGTTTAAAAAAAATTAAACCATGAACAACACATGTAAACCCATGTACATGAAAGTAAGGGAACAAAATGTCTGAAAAATATTGAAATTTACAAAGAAAATTTGTAATTGAATTCTTTTTATTGTTAAAAAATGATTTTATTGGAATGCACACTTCATGTATATTAAAGGCACCCAAATTAGTTTTAAATATAAAAACAAAAATAATCATTCAAAGGGTAATGTCCTTTTAAAATGAAGTGATTGCATTAGTACACATGCACGAAATAAAAGTAGCCACTCATGTGAAAAACATAATTACCTGGGTTAAGGCCGAACATTCCACATATTTGACAGCTTTCAGTTCCTTTGCTAACTTTTCTCCCGCCTCATATGTTATGGGCTTCTGTTTATTTTTAGCTAATTTTTCTACTGTGATGCCATCGTCTCTTAGATCAATCTGAGTTCCAACTAAGAGGAAAGGGGTCTTCTGGCAGTGATGAGTTATTTCGGGAACCCACTGCAAAAAAACAACTTTTCAGTTAGCATTGAAAACAATATACAGCACAAATTTGTTCTGAATATAATGATAATAAATACAATACTAATATTAATAACACAAAATTCATGTCTTAAATTAAAACTACAAGTTTCTAGGTATTTCAGTTTTGCAGCGCTAATATTCATTACAGCTGTTTATATAGCATCCAACATGTGATAATAGGACCAGAACATGGCAATATTCTTACCTTTATGTAAATCACACTAGAATAACCTATGCACTTATGAAGAAACTTTCAGAAGTACTTTGTTTGGGTCTGCCAGACCAGGTATTTGCTTATCTATAAATATCATGCCATCGATTTTGATGACATCTGACTTTGGACGTGTATCATTAATTTGGTTTTGAATGCACATTAAAGAAAATGCTGTATTGTAAAAACCATAGGCTTTAAAGAAATTTTAGGAACTCGCAGCAAATATCAAGCCCTTTTAAAGGTCCTTAAAACCAACATAAAAATCAGGATTTGTGGGAACCCTGAATAAATTGGTTGATTTGATAGCGCAATATCCAAAGATGGATAAGCTGCAAACACATAAAATTCGATAAAATATACTTAAAAGGCATTAGAATAACAACCTGGCATTAAAATTAAATGTGAAGAAAAGTAATAAAATTAACTGAGTTACCTGAAAATAAAATAAGACTAAGAGTTTATTTCATCTTAACAAGTTCTTGTGAATATGAACTAAGATAGGGATCCCAATCTCGATAAAAACTTAATGAAATGTAATATAATGATGGATTATAAATGTGGTAAAAATCCTGAATGAAGGAAGGTAAAAAGTGATGGATGAGGGAGTGACCCAACAAATCCAATAAAATTGGTGATGAGGTATTAAAATATCGACAATAAAGATGTTTAAAATGTTAAAAAGAATTTAAAATATGGTTAATGGTATGATTTCACCCACAAATAGATGTCTTCACATTGCCCATTCCAGATTCAGACAAGTAATAACATCAAGCTTTCTAGATGGTAATGACAGCAGGATGATGGTTGGAATTGCTGTGTGCATATTATTGTTAATCTCACTCATCAGAAAAAGACAATATACAAAAGGAAAAGTTAAGGTATCGCCAGTAAGTTTTTTTTAAAGTAAAATCCAGGCAAAATTCAAGGACCTTAGGAACTAATAAAATTTTGTTATTTTTCTTGGAATAGAAAAATAAAATTCTCGTAACTTTCATAAAATTTCAATGACTAATTGACAATGAGAAAATATTCATAGCAAACATTTATCCTTTTGACCACACTCACTACAGTGATGCATTGTCCCGAGAATTACATGTTGCAAAATGCATGATACAATTGATCGGTATAAAAACAAGATTGTACCAAGCATTAGCATGTATTTATGCGCACTTACAACTTAAAATTTTTATTGCGTTTTTGTCATCCTGTTCAGTTGAACGTGGATTTAGACTGGCAACAAGTCTTTTAACAAAAGAGGAACTGACTATAAATAGTTAACCAGAGATTTAAGACTGCTGATGATGAAAATAGCCTTATACAAATTGGCAGAACTCAAAGTCATTCTTCTAATTATATAGATTACTACTTTTACTGATTTAATATTAATTACAAATTGCGAAATATCTAGTGTTTATGTGTGCAATTTATTTTTATTTCAATAGAAAGCTTTATAATCTTAGTTCCAAGTTGTTTTATTTCCAAACTAACTTTTGGAAATTGTCAAATTACAGCTACGTAAATATTTTGGAACTCAAAAATATAAACTTTAAATTCATTATTAGTTAAGATAGTTTTTCTGAGGGAAACCAATGAAAATTGTAGTTGAAAAGGGGATGTTTAAGCCAAAGTTTGTGAAACTGATCCTAGTTCATAATATTGGATACCATATTCATGGAAATGAAGCCACATTTTGAATCTTGCATTTCCCTAGCAAAAAATATCCTGAAGCACTTTTTACTTTGTAGAAAGTAAAATAATCAAAACCTGTTACTTTTCTTTTGTTGAACATTAAAAGAATAAGCCAAAATTCAAAAATGCCTTTCTCGTGATAACAGCACAAAAAAATGCAGCACTTATTCATAAATACAAAATATCTGTGGAAGAACGTATGCTCCATGAGGAACAACTTAGTTACACAAAAGGTTTAAATTAAGAATTTAACCCTCCTGGTGGCTGTCTCAACAAGCAAATCTCATCATTAGCAAAACTGACCAGATCTTGATGGACAAGATATCTCGGCAGGAATCTGTATGTTATGAGAAATTTATTGTACAATACTATAAATAGGTGTGAAGACTTAAATCACTACTAGACTGTTCGATTTGTCATGAGCAGTTATCAGTTGGGTGCACTGCAAGTGATATACATAACAATTTTAGTACTTATTAAGGGCGTACTGATTACTATTTAAGGATATTATTCCAATAATATTGATTTTCAAGTGAGTATTTATATAACAGAAATTCTCATTTTTTAAACTTTTGTACCAAAACATTGTATAATTTTGGCTTGAAATGAATTGAATGCAAAAAAGTATTTGCTATGCTTTGTGTGATTCATTACAACTAAATCTTTGCAATTAAATGTTGATCTCAAGCATCATTCATTACAGCAGTTAAAAAAAATCAGAAGCCATGAACTCAATGTTTGCAGATATGCATCAAAAACGAGACTTCAATCATATGCTACATCAAACAGAAGTACGTTAGCTGTCAAGTGGTTCCTGTTTATTTGGGGCAGATTTGTAAAATATAATTAAGCTTGCAGTAACAAGGAGAGGAGCTAAATTTGATCAAACTGAAGGCTGTTATTTCTGTTTTGCAACGAGTCTAGTAAAAACACAATTTAGGTAGGTATTTTAATTAACATCACACTGAAGCAACGCGAGCTATTGGTAATGTTCCGAGATCAATCCCAAAGGGAAAGATCCGAGAACACCACGTAATTTTGAACCACAGTCAGATGACGAGGCAACACCTGGGCTGGCACCCCACTCTCCAAACTTCCACACCACACCAACGTGAGGACCACAATTTAGGAAGAATTTTACCTGTTTCCAATATCTCCTCAGTGAAAAAATGTAATGTGGAAATACTGATTTATTATAACTATATGGAGGCACTCTTGATTTTAACAATCAATTTGAAGATATCCTAACAATGAAGATTCCCGTTTAGGTTTTAGGTACATTTTCAAGTGCTGAAGAATTAAACTGCTTCTAAGAGTTCTGGTTGCAAAAGCAGATTCCCGTTTTATTCTGAACTGAGGGAAAAGTTTATTGTATTTCCGTCATACGATTTAGTTAAGTGTGGATTCAGCGAGATAACAAGTCTTAACTAAATAGTGGAACTAACTTAGAAGTCGACTGCTGAGATTTAAGGACGAAAATAACACATAATAGACTGATAGCACAACACCTGGAGTCCATCCTCTTTAATGCTTTTCTAATTTTATTGATTTGACAAGTTCAGATTTACTTTGAAGTTAGTACAATGCATAAACAAGTTACCCAAAATTAGTTTAAAAGAAAAGTATCTTGGCTCTATCTGAAATTGGGCCATAGATCTTAATTCTTTGAATTACCATTGCATTATTTAAATGTTATACGTTTTTAAAACAGTTGTATTTGATTACAATTCTTAATTGTTAGTTTGGGCATAGGTTTATAGCACAAGAGCTGGTTTGCTGTATTGCACCAAGAACAATGTTAATTGTCAGATTCAAGGTTGCAATGGTAAGAGATTGAAATCCATACAAGCAAATGATAAAAATTTTATAAACATTGCCCTTTTTAAAAGTTTCACGATGTAATAATATCTAAAGAGGCTGCTAATCACATCTTACCTTCTCTTTGACATTTTCAAAAGATGACGGCGATACAACTGAGAAACAGACGAGGAAAACATCTGTTTGAGGATAACTTAGAGGTCTGAGCCGATCATAATCTTCTTGTCCTGCAGTGTCAAACAAACCAAGAGTATATGGCTCGCCTCCTATCATTACTGTTACCGCATAGTTATCAAAAACCTAATAATAAACAATATATCAGCATTAACAATAAATAGTTTATAATTTAAAATTCCAGACACACATTCTACAGCACTTAAGAATCAAATTTCTCAACTTTCCCAGTAAAAATACATAAATTAAAATGTATGCAATACTTTAAAAATTCAGGTCTTTATTGACGCATCAAAATTTGAAGTTGGAGAACACTTTTTCAAAAAGGCTATTTTATAGGTACTTCAACTATAAACCTAATTTAAATTACATAAAGTTCTCAAATTAATTCAGAACTTCAGATACAAGAAATTGAATGCCAAGTACAAAAAATTTAAAAATAAGTTGCTGGACCCAGTCACTTCCTTACAGCATGTCATTAGATTGTCAAATTATTTGAAATGCTAAAATTATGGGAGTCCTTAAGTGATAAATGCTTTAAGTCAATGTTGAAGAAAAGCAAACAATGAACTAAAGATCTGACAATATTTCTTGAAACTTCCTGCTATTCAAACCTATGCTTAACACCTTGGCATGCTGCCTAAATGGAGGATAACTTTATTAAAAAGAGAAATGGGTACTTGGAAAAAAAATAAAGTTGGCTGAATAGAAAACACTGTACCCAAGAGATCTATCCTGCCCATTGATCTGGCACAGCTTGTCCGCTTTTGGACCTTGTGCCATAAAACCCCAAAAATCCAATCCAATCCCGACCATTGATCAAAAACTCTGCTCATCTTTTAATCATTACCCTTTAAAAAAAAAGTAGAAACCCACTTCACTCTATTATTAACCTCCAATAACCTACCGATGCCAATGCTTTGGTGAAAAATTCAAACTTGTATCACACAAAAATAAAATAAAACAAATTTGTAAAATTAACACCGATAGAAAAACCACCACAGTATCCAGAATGAGAACATGACATTTTAAAAGCATGAAAAATTAAGTGATGGAACTAGAAAGTAGACATTGTAACAGTCTGGGCATTAATTTGCCCATCTAATCACATTCACACTTGTAATGCAAAAGTAGCTGCTCTTCAAACCATTGATTACCATCGTGAAGAACAGTTTTACACTAAGAAAATAATTGACATTGCTAAAACTGCAAAATGCATACGGAGACATCAGACTCAGAAATGGACAAAATAACCCTGTTGTAGTCCAACTTTCTCCCTTCACCTTAATTTGTTTCAAAACTGCTTTCTTCAGTTTTCAGGTGCTAAGCAAACACTTCATAATTAATTGGATTGAAGAAAAGATTTAGTTGATAGCAAGGTCACAACAATTCAAAGATTATGAGTAATTTCTCCAATCTTTAAGTTAATAATTCAACTCTAAACTGCTACAAGAAATAATTAAATGTTGAGATCAAGAGTAAGTTAATTAAATTTTGACAACTAACAACTCATTATCGACATAGATTTAATGACATTAATAAATTAAGGATTTTATTGATAATTAAAACAAGGCAGAAGGACAAAGACATTTTCCAGGGGTGTAAGCAAGTGAGTCTTACAAGCAGAGCTGCATACATGAGGAAGAAACTATGCCACTGATGTGAATTAAAATAGGTTTGAAAAAATCGTCACCTTCACAGGAAAAAATGTAATTAAAGTCAGCTTTTCAGATTTATCTTGGATAAGTATTAAGTATCTAAAACCATTAGTACAAAAAGAAATGCCAAATACCAGTTGACAATTGCAAGAGAAATTCAAGAATCAACTCAAAAATCAGAATGAGAACTAGCATATTCTTTAACTGCAAAGCTTGAAATGAAAATCTTGACTGAAAAAGTTGGTACTTTAAAAGTAACTGGAAGTACTATATATCAAAGAGTACCCACGTGTTCAATCAATAATTAGTAATAACCCGACTCTCAGACACACTCTGTACATGGTTCATAAGATACCACTATACGTTTTTTAACCTAGCCAGTTGGTACCATGCATCCTATATAAATTGGTACTTTGTAGCAGATAACCTTGAGTTGAATCAAAATTCGGCTAGAGCAAATATGAAAGAATGACAATAAATTTTTTTTATATAGTTACTTTGTCACTGAAACTTTTGATCTTGCTTGTGTTCAGCCTTTATTGCTAGATTGTATTTGAATAATTTGGTTATAAATAAAAATTGCAGTAGTACTCATGTAATGTTACGAAGTACATATAGAAGTCTAGTATTAAAATCTATAAAATCAGTGTTTGAGGTAGTAAATAAATTTTTTAAGTATAAAATAATATTTTATGATGAATGTGCGACTATTTAACGTAGACTATCATAAACAGTTCACTTTTTTTAATATTTCTCTCTAACATCCCCAGACCTTGAGGATCTAGGTTGATTGGTTGTATTGAGTTTTATGGCACAAGGGTCATACTTGGCCACGATGCACCAAACAGACGACAAGTAATGGACAAACACACAATGAAAGTTACTGACAGATGAAATACACCCAGGAAGGAATCAAACCTGCAACGCCAACTCGCAGGTTCCTAGCACAGTGGACAAACCCACTGAGGTCCCTCCAGGATCTGGGAGCCAAAGGGTTACAAAGAATACAAATTGCTTCATTATAAAAAATAAAATATCACGTGCTATCAAAGATGGTTGCATTTTTCCAAGTCTTTCAATGTAGAGCTTAGAACTTAGGAAGAGAACAAAACGAAACTCTAGAATGGAAAAGTGAATTTCGTTGTATGGTTACCATCTGATTTACAGCACTTGTACCCGAGAAACTAATCACTAACTTTTGTCTCTAAAATTAATTTTTTATTAACTTTTAATTTCCAAAATTAAGTAACATAATAAAAAATTTACATATTTTTACAATAAGCATTTTGGAAAAAATCTGGTTGTGCCATCTTTGCACCACTCTGCCTAGTATGTGAAGACCAATTGAGGGAAATAAAAAACCATCTTATTTAGATATTTCATACTTAAATTTTTTAATAGCACAACATGCACAAAAGTGTCCGTTAATATACAAGCATTACTTACAGTGGGAACATACTCTGAAGGAAACTTATTCGTTGTGTAGGATATGAGGAGGCATGTCTTTCCCACGGCTCCATCACCAACCACAACACACTTAATAGTTTGCATCTCTTACGGACAATGTGCCAGGTCCAGCGTGGCCGCCTGCAAGAGAGAAGCGTTACTCACGAGCAAAAACAATCACTACACCATGAACAAGAACATAAAATATATCCAGCAGCAGGGATCAAAAACTATGTGGTACATATACTATACTCCCATCAATTTGATCATACACTTTAGAGGATCCTTTCGCTATTAAAAGTTCTGGGAACAAATATCTTCGAAAAATATATCAGGAACGAACGTCAAATTGAAGATTTGGAACATTTAGTTTGAAATTAAAAACTACTGTTTCTTCTGTATTATTGACTAATCACATCAATATTTTCAATAAAATCTGTTGCACATGAATTCACTTTTGTGTGTTATTTCACTTTTTGAAAATCAGTGCATATTGCGAGACTTTTTGCCTATCTAGAGTATTCCGTATAATCATGTTAGCTTGATCACAAGTGTAGCAATATACAAACTATGTTTGAAGTAGGTACCATGAATATATCCAATATTTTTTGGTTTAACATTAGAATGGACATTGGTGTCATTTCGACACAGGAGAGCATTTAGTTTTCTATCTTCCAAATTTTTTTGTTGGATTTTGATAATGTCTGGTAACTTTAATCATTTTACTTGATAAGCATACAGCAGAAACTTTTTGTGTGGCTAAATTTAGAAAAATTCTACATCTAAATTTACCTAGAATAACCACTGCTGTCTTTTCAACACCAAGCACATTTCTTGGTCTAAATAGCTTTCGTTCAGCAAAAACTGAGCATTGAATAGCAAACCAAGCAATTTCCAACCACTATTCATTTAATGCTTTTTTATTAGTTTATTTGACCTTGAATATATTAGCATCCCTTTCAAAGGGAGAAATAGGTCAGTCTCAATTGTATGTCTAAGTCTATATATATAAATTTGTGCATGCTAACAATTATTCCAGTTACTACAGTACTCATAGGTGACTTTCACATAAAAATGACTCATAGAAAAGGTTCGATCGAAATGGTGGTAAATCTGTTGCAAGAACTATTCGAAAATTATTTTAATGGTGCTTTGTTTTAAAGAGCCCATATAAAGAATCTGGATTACACAAAAATAAATCACAACCTAAAGAAAATTGCAGATGCTGCTGATATCTAGACTAATTTAGATCCCTCATGATTACACAGAATGAAAAATACATAATGGGTATGATTGAACTGCAGCTGGAAATATTTTACATGAAAACAAGGTCCACTTATTTTGTCAAGCAAAACAGCAGCATCTGTCCGAGTTCCAAGTGTCAATGGGTAAAAGCACCAAAATTATAAATCAGAATCAGTAAGAAAAATTTTCTGATACATTAGAAGTGTGAAATTGAGCAGAGTAATTTCTATACAATCATTGAGCACAAAATCATGTTGTTCAGTATAAATTAAGTGTGGAAACTGCCAAAAGAATTGCTTATCATTTCATCAATTTAAATAAGGTATGTATATAATATATAACTTAATGATAAAATCTCATACTGTGTTGCCAAGATAACATTCTACGAGTTCGACAACCGACTTACTTAAATCACTTGTGGCATAAGTAATCATATGCTTGAAAATATTTAAAATAAATTTTAAGGTAGCGAAAATGAAAAATAGTACGGATGTCAAAGTGCCAGCTGTTTTGATGCAGAAATGTTGCACAGCAATAACAAAACAGAAAAGTTTAAACCAAATTGCAAGTAACATTTGCTTTAATAGTTCAGTAATATTCAAAACTAAGATTTGTCACCAAAGTTTGTATGTAAACATTTGTTTCAGTAAAGTATCATTTCAAATTTATGAAATCAATCTAGCTCAAAATGAACCTATACTAAAATACAACTTGTCAAACATGATTTAGACAAAATGCTTTATATCTATAATTAGTCTATTGTAGATTCAATGCAGATGACCAAGTTTGATTACTTAAGTCAGTAAACCCCACGGGTAAAGAAAATATCACTCAGGTACCTCGGGTCTTTGAAGCCTGTGCACACCTAAAGAAGCGTCCTAAAGCTTCACTTACACGGGAATCGAACCTGCACCGCCTACACCCGCAGGTTGTTAGTGCAGTGGACAAACCCACAACAAATCTCAAGGAATCAACATTTGTTGAAATTATAAAATTTAACACTAAACTGAAACAAACTTACCTTTGGGCTGTGTGTGGCAATTAGTCACAAAACCAACAAAAACATTAAAGGTGATCAGGATTGCAAGTTTCATAACATTGACATTTTATGACAATATTCGAATGGACTAAATCATTTACTGGTTGTGTCCAGTATCTAGAGCAACAAAGCTGGACAGCCACTTATAATCAGATATAAACACAAAAATTTCTTATCATATCATTGAAATAAATTTGACAAAATTAAAAAGTAAAATCGAAGTTCCTCTTTCTAATTGAACACACTTTTACTAAAACTGAGATTGCTAGGCAATCACTCTTTCAACGCTTGTCAGATTCCTCAAAACAGGGAAGTCGGATTGCACTGATAACCAGCAACGATCTCTAAAATTTACTCTTATCACCATACTATGATACGTTTAACAGAAATAAATTTAAAATCTAAGTTTTAATATTAAAACTGCTTACATTAAAGTAATATTTAACCAGTAATGGACACATTGGAACGTCGAATGAACGCAGAATCGGGAAAAGGGTCAACAAAACAATTAATTTAATAGATATTTCAGAATGTACAAAATTTAACGAAAGGTAAAGGAATAAAACCAAAGTCAATAACGTTTTCAGGAGCACTACAAAATAAAGAAAGCTTTTTCACTGACAATGGATCGCGTTTATTCCATATCAAGGAAAAGACGCACTTAACACGTAGAAAACAATAGGTAAATAACAAGTGCAACTGTTTTAAGCCTAATATAAACAAACTTAATAACTAGACTGTGATACGTCAAGTTTTATTTTGCAAGGAAACACGCGAATCTTGCACTATATACAAATAAAAAAACTTTAATTTATCTTCAAATTACGCCTCCAAAGAGGAAAGTCACAAGAACTCGAATAGCAGAAACAGGCTACGATGACAAATCAAAACAAACGTAATCATTAGAACAAACTATCTGCGACTCAACAAGACTTTTATAACACGACATCGCTACTTGTAATGTAATAATGTTCAGTCTGAAAGAAATAAAAGATGTTTACTTAAATAAGACAGGGATTTAATTTAGCGAGACCGCCATATTGAATATTACAGCTTAGATATCGTGATAGTGATGGGTAAGGAAGAAACAAAAGCAGAATCATAAGGCCGTGTAAAGTTTCATATTTTATGCAATCTGTGTGTGTAATAATGAGAAGTTCTAAATTCAACATTACCGAAGAGATTCCGCTTAAACTTCCACAATTCTGAAAAGAGAAAAATTACCGTCCCTTGAAAGAGACAGTGATAGTAACTGGGCGTTGACAATAGTATTGTGACATCACAAATTTTCCGTTTCCGGCGAGGACATCTGCCGGCAAAAAGAAGTGAGCATCAAAAATTTTAATTATTTGCAAACAACAGATTAAAAATTTACATAAATTAACAGAAAACTGAATGTTTCTCACACACGAAACAACTTTGAGAGGTCAGTTATATTTGAGAAATACAAGGCAAAGAAAACTCGCTGCCGTGCTAGCACACTTCAGCTGGGGTTGTTCTTCAAGACTTCTCAAATGTTTTATTTCTTTACTCGTGACGCGAAAACAACTCTTTTTAGAAATGATTTTGTGAGAAACCACTGATATTGATTAAAAATAGTAATATTTAACGTTATGCTCCTAATTTCTCTGTGAGTCAGTTAGAGGACGAATACCAACATCAGTCATCTTTAAACCAATGAGGAACCCGCTGTGACGTCATTGTATAGCTGTCCTCTAGTACGTAACAGAACAGATTTCATTGATGGAACAGACACGTGAAAAAAAGCAGACAGCATTTCTATTGAGAGGAGTTTCAAACCATCGACTTTCTAATGAAATAAACGTAACACGTGGGCGCAGATATATGTTATATTTAGACGGCTGTGTTTCCGGTCACTCGGTTTGCAGATCTGCAACGTGGTTGAAGGAAAAAGCATAAATCATAAATTATTGATTGGCTAAACTGATTATTCACCGTGATCAAAAACACTTGCCGGCTCTTCGATAGCCAATTGCCTACGTTGATTCGTACGCCCGTGATTTACACTTTAATCACAAAGCTCTTACGACAGCGATTCAACCCACGTACTCTATGTATTTCATGAGAAGGTCGATATTTCAAACAGTGTGAAAAACATGCCGACTAGTAATCACGTGACTGATCTTGTAAATAATACGTAACTTGGTTGGCAGATTTGGCATTTTATCGCCTCGTTTGCAGAGACGTAACTAGGGGGGGGGGGGGCAGACGGGACATATGCCCCGGGCGCCGGATTGGGGGGGGGCGTTAAATTGGCCGAGTATTTTTTTACTACAGATATTTAAAAAATGAAGACGAAAAACTTATTAGTAGACTACAAAAACTATAAAAGGAGCTAAATGCAGAATGTGTGAAAAATAGCAGGATAGCTTAACCTAGATCCTCATTTTAAAGAAGTACGGTGGAGGAAGAAACGGATGTTTGATGAGAAGGGCGAAATTAAAAGCTATGAATTCTCAGAAGAAAAAAGTTCAGATTATTGATTATACAAATAATAGATCGGATTCTGAATGAACTGAGGCAAAGCTCTCAAGTCATTCAAAACATGAATAGTTTATTTGGTTTCCTCAATGGAGCTCGGTTTGAAACAATGAATGGAGAAGAATTGAAGAACCAGGCACTTGAGTTAGCTACCACATATAAAGAAGACTTAGACTAGGATAGAAGTGGAGAGTTTTAAGTATTATGCCTTGAATTTAAGCTCAAAAATAAAAACGGCTACACCATCAGGTCTTCTTAATATACAAGAACGGACTTGAAAACGATTCCACCAGTATAACGACAGCTTTGAGAATTTTCCTCATAATACCAGCTCAGTCACCTCAAATGAAAGGAGTTTCAGTAAACTAAAGATCACAAAAAATTACCTCAGAAACTTAACAGGACAACAATGACTAACCAACCTAAGCATCATATCAATAGAGCACAAGTTAGCTTCAAAGCTATCTTTTGAGGACATCGTAAAAATGTTTGCAGCCGAAAAAGCCCGTATAGTTAAATTTTAGTTCAAGCTTTCTGTGTTTAGATTAATTTTTTTCACATTTTGACAATATATTAAGAGATTGTGTAAAATGTCTAAGTATAATACTCAAGATAATAACTTGAGTAAAATCTGTTATTCCTAATTCTTGTTTTAGTTTTCCAATATCCTTGAATGGTTTTCGGTCGACGTTTCGATAATGCTCTTTTTAAAAGCACAAAAGTTCAGGGGTGAGACATCTGGAGATTTAGCAGGAATATCAGTAAAGGGTATTGACTTGATAGCAGTTTCTTGTTCCATTTTTTCCAAAAATTTAATAGTGGATTTAGATGTGTGGCTGCTTCCGTTATCCTGATGCAGTTCTACTAATTGTTGGCACTGTGGGTAAAGATATGGTATTTCTTTTCTGAATATTGGGGATAAAATAGGGTCTTGATAATATGTGGGAGTTGATTTTTACATTTTCCCCTCTTTTTACTTTTAATTTTCCATTATATGCAAAACCGGCAACAAGCATAAATCTCTTAGAGAAAGTTCTCACGTTAAAGTTACCAAGTTGAACCACGTTTTAAGATTTTTCTCCTCTTTTATAAAAATTGTTCTTTTTTTATTGCAATCATTTAAATACACCCACGCCTCGTCTATTGTCACAACATTTTTCCATCTTTTTCCAGCTAAATGCTTCTCATAAAGAATTCTGCAGCGAGTTCTGCGTTCTGCAATATGTCGTGGAGATAGACGATGAACATTGTATTTTTATGATTCAAATCACTGTTAATTATTTTATTTACAGTTGAAACTGAACATTTTAATGACTTTGTAATAGTCTTTTGACTTGACGGATTCTCTTTTAAAATTAAAGATTTTACCATACAAATATTCTCAGAAATTTTCTTTTTTGGATACGTATTTGGCAGTATTTTTCCACTTTTACGTTTTTTCCTTTCTCATTAACAATATTACTTATCGTACCTTTAGATATCGAAAACCATTACAGCGTTTTTGAATAATTGAATAAGCATAATTCTCTTCGGAAAGAGCGGAAACATAAGTGTTGAAAATATTGTATAAGCTATAAATTATGGTAAAGATATAAACAACGATTAAAGATAGGTGCCGTAGTTCTGCTTCCAAACGATTTGTTTATTTATGCGGTTGAAGCTAGGCGCCATAACTTCTCTTTCCGCCACATACGATTGCTTGCGTAAGCATTACTAGAACTTGAATAAGATCTCAGAACGCAATGTAAAATGCGTAGAGCTTGGCTGCTGATTATTGTATATATTTATATTAATGTTAATAAATTGGATAGCCTTTAAAAACCTTGATACTTGGATGTATTTCTTTACTCTGTGTCCGGCCTGCTCACAACATTTTGTGAAGATATTAGAACACTTCCATCGAAACGGAAACACATAGCCTACCATCCATTGCTTATTTAAAAGCGCCCTTTTGAAAGTAAACAAAACTCTAGTTGGCAGACGACAAATTATACTAAAACTATTTAACTGGCTGCGAAAATAAAACTATTTCGAAGCATACAATTGTTTTACAGCTCATCAAAATCTTTCAAAAAATGTCCGAACAGCCTCTGTATTTATCATAATTTAAATATTCTATTCTAAAGCAACAGTCTGTTGATTTTGATTCAGCCCACACATATCCCGATATCATTTGATAAAACCTTTTCATTTCATTTGCAGCGATTATAAGTATGAAAAAATATACCAAACATGCTACTCTTAGATTATTTGTCAATGAAATATCTTAGAATTAATTAGGTATTTTATCTTGTACTGAAAATGAAATTACTGCAAATTAATCTATTTACCTTTGAAATCAAGCAGTTACCATCTAAGATGAATAAAAAAAATTTGGACAAGTGGAATTATTGTGTGGTGGGGCGGTATCAGGTGTTGTCGGGGAGGGTTTTGGTTTGGTTGGTCGGTGGGGGGGGGGGGCGCCAAGGCGAGTTCTTGCCCCGGATGGAAACTAGCCTAGTTACGTCTCTGCTCGTTTGGCGATATAACTGCTGAAAGAGTAGATGTGGGAACACACACACGGATGAATATTTCTTGGATTTGGCAAAACACATTTGCATTTAAATTAAATTATTTTCAAGCAATAAATCATCAGCCATTTGTCCCTATTACTTCGAAAGAATTAATTTATTTATTATTGTGGATGCTTAATATTATTGCATGAAAACTTATTAGATTGTGGATGCTTAATATTATTGCATGAAAACTTATAAAAAAACAAATTATTATGAAATGAGAGGTTTTAAACACAAATGACAAATAATTGTCCTATTAAAAAATTTTTAAATTGCGTAAATGGGTAGGTAGTTTATTTAACGTCGCACTGTAACACTACAACGGACTATTGACGACGGTCTAGGATCCATCCAAAAGAAAAAGATCCCAGGATAACTCTTTGGGTTCCGGTAGCCCGGTTGGAAGAGAAACGTATTAGCAATCGGAGGGTTGCGAGTTCGCCACTCGGTCCAACCAAAGACCGTCGTGTACATGGGGCTGGTGCACGTTAAGTCTGTCGTGTCTCAAATGTCCTAAGTTGACGTTGGTGTGGAAGTTTGGAGAGTGGGGTGGCTGCTCATGAGTTGCCCTAGTCATGGTTTAAAATTATGTGATGCTGTCCTCGGATCTTTCACTTCGGGATTGATCCCGGACAGTCGCCAAAAGCTCGTTGAATTGCTCCAGTGCAACGTTAATTAATTGCTATAGCTATTACCCAGGACAACTCTTCGTCGTTTAGAACCACTGTCAGATGAGGTGGTCAACACCTGAGCAAACACCCCATTCTCCAAACTTTCAGACCATGCCAACATGAGGACATTTGAGACCACGGCAAATTTAATTTGTACCAGCCCCCACATACATGACGGTCTTTGGATGGATCGAGTTTCGAACTGACAATCCTTTGGTTGCTAATCCGTTACTCTACCAACTGGTCTACCACGGCCTCATGGTAGATATGGATTGGTAGGTAGTTAATTAACGTTACACTGGAACAATCAACGGTCAATTGATTGAAAATAAATTGAAAACTGACATGGCTTGTCAAAGATAGTTTCAGAAAACATTTTTGCATAATTCTGATGCAGTTGAAAAATATAGAAAGTGGGAAAACTTTAAAGGTTAACTACGTACATAAAAGTTTCTAAGTAAGTATGTGGGGCGGTGTCTAGGGTGTTAAGAAGTGATTCGGAGATTAGGACTAACACATTTAATTTCTCTAACAAAAACTATGTACAGCAACGGTTATAAAAATTGATGTAACAGCCTACACGCTGCCGCTTGCATAATTGTCTTAAAACTGCGCTCGCTCCACCTGCGCGTGGAAGCCTTCAGTTACTCGAGAAACAATCCGCAAGCGCCTTTTCGCGCTTCTTCTCCAAAGTCCCCGGATTTTTGGCAGACACCTCTGCGCACCGCTTACCTCTCAGCCAACACCTGCACGTGTGCTCAAGTCGATCGTCAGCACCATCTGACGGGGAAGCTTGTGGACACTCCGATTCCACATGTATATAAAAGTTCCTATATGTAAAGGTTTTCTAAGTTAAAAATTTTCCACATCGTGGACACCACACAGTGGGTTCCGAAATTGAGTAAACACCATGAAGAGATTATTTTAAAGGCCCAAAACTGTAATAAATAATATGATATTAATTTTATAGGGATGATAAAGTACACTTTCAAAACCGCATTAGGCTATAACAATTTGCTATAATGTTTTAAAGATAGGTTTTAAGTATAAAAATTACAAAATTCTGTCACAAAATTGAGTATTCACTCGATTTAATTCGTACAGAAACAACAATAAAAACAAGAATACATTTTTCTTGCACGTATTTTTGCATGTAGAACAGCTTCTAAACCGATAGGGCACTGAATTTGCAAAAATTTCTATTGTTTCTAAATATTTTTGCCCCCATTTTTATCATAGAATCGTTCCTACAATCTGTGATCTGAATATCGTGTTTTTTAAACCGTTTTATTCTACTATGACCACAAATTTTCAAACCCATTAGGATCCTGGGGTTGTAATGAGGGGTATGGTTGCTGTTTAAAGTGGTACAGAAATTTTAATTTAGCTATTTTTGCTTTGTATATCCTCTGTTGAGACGTTATCTAAAGACAGAAAAATTGGACCTTAAATCTAAATTTTGAGCTCGTGTTCTTTTGAATACCTTCTTCATTAGAGTTAAATATTTCACTTTTCCATGATTCCATCATTAAAAACTAAATTTCCAACATCTGCCAGAATACAACCCCATATAAACTCCAAAACATATGTATGCTTGGGAATGTGGGTATAGTCCCTTACAAAAGAAATTTATAAAGTTTTATATAGTAATTCTATAGAGCACAGATTGTCGGAACGATTCTATGGAAAAATGCGCAAAATTATTCAGAAAGACAGTACAACTTCTTCAAATTCAGTGCCTCCTCTGTTTAGAAACTGTTCTCTACAAGCAAACATTTCTGCAAGATAAATTTATTTTGCGTCTTTATTGTGTTTCTGTGCGAAATAAGTTGGGTGTATATTCAATTTTATAACACTAGCTGAATATACCCGGCGTTGCTCGGGTTTAATTGGTTAAAAATCGATTGAAAGTGATCCAAAAAATCACTTTTCTGTCAGAAAATGAAAATAGTATAGAGAAAAAAATAAGCGAGCGCAAAATAATTTTTAAAACTGAGATTTTTATAGCTTCTACAATTAACTTTAGATCCATTTCCCATACTATAGGTAAGACAAACCTATAAAAACTGATACTGAGATGACTATACACAAAAGTCGATATTGAGTTTTGGATTGATGTGAATCCCCTTTAAGGTAATTTTCAAAAAAAAGACATACATCGTATTATTGCAGTCAGTTTTTTTCTTATCAGTATTTTTTTATTTGTAGCACCTTGCACCAGGAATGCGAATTTTGGAATTCCACTATCATTATGAAAGGCTGACAAATCATATTTATACGATATCATGATCAACGTTTCAAGCAATTACACTTTATGCTTGAAAATTCCATCCCGCATTTTACAGACAGGATACATAAACGATACGGTACTGAGCGATTTTCAACGCAATCGACCCATCTGCGACTGCATCATACTCTAAGATTCTAAAATAACTCCAAAGTCATCTTGAGAGGCGACTCCTTTAGATGTTAACTCTGACGTCATCTGCACAGCCAGACCGGGTGAGAGCGCCCCTAGGCAATACTCAATGTTATTCCTATGGGGATTTCGAATTGTTTTTTGCCCCTACGACAAATAGAAAGGGGGTTAATATGTAGCCTACGTTATCCGCAAGGTTCTAAAGTATAAGTGTACCAAATTTGGTGTGGATTGGTTAAACGGTGTAGATTTGTATAGAGAACATACAGACAGACGCCAACTCTGCTTTATATATATATATACAGTGTCCCAAAAAGGTTGTTCCGCAATTTATCTTTTTACCATTTGGAGATAGGTAGGCAATGTAAATTGCAAAAGTGCACCAAATAAGGTAAGTAATTAAGATATGTGAATAAAATTATCACGTGATAGCAATTTAAGCGGACACAGTTTTTAATTTGTATACAACCCCTCTAGATAAAAATCCGAGATATCAAAAATGTTCCTTACCTGTATCCCTATCGTTAGTAAGAAACCATATTTCTGTAGGTTGAATAGTAACGGAGATACAAGAGTTTCTATTTTAAGGGGGCCGTATCTAATTTAGAACGATGGCCGAAAATGAAGAGCAAAGTTCTGCATTGCTGCAGATGGAAAACATTTTGAACATGCGTTGTAAATTTTCTTTTATTTTTATTTAAACCATTTTTTCTACAATATTTTTATTGAAGATTGCATTGTCTACTATTATTCATTGTGATTTTCATCTGCAGTTGCAATACTACATTACTTTGCACACTTTCTGACCGAAAAAAATGCTTTTTAGCATTGTGTATACGGTTCCTAATCTGACTGCTTGAACATCTGTGCACAAGCGGTATGTCAACTTTTTTGCGTCATTATGCCTCCGTTACTATTCAACCTACAAAAATACGGTTTTTTTACTAACGATAGGGATACAGGCAAGGGACATTTTTGCTATCTCGGATTTTTATCTAGAGGGGTTGTATACAAATTAACATTACTTTGAATACAAAAACTGTATCCGCTTAAATTGTTATCACGTGATAATTTTATTCACATATCTTAATTACTTACCTTATTTGGTGCACTTTTGCAATTTACATTGCCTACCTATCTCCAAATGGTAAAAAGATAAATAGCGGAACAACCTTTTTGGGACACCCTGTATATAGATACTGTAAATTTGACGTTTAAAACTTATCTTTAAAACAATGATCACGAATATGGATTTTTTTTTATCCTAATAAGTTTTTGAACGCTTACTTTATCATCCCTATAAAAGTTAAGTTCAAATTATTATTTACTACGAAGTTGTGGGCTTTCAAATAAATCTCTACATTCTTTCAATTTTGGGAGCCACTGTATTTATCGAGACTGCATACCCTCAGAGACGTAACTAGAGGGGGGCAGACGGGGCATCTGCCCCGGGCGCCGGATTGGGGGGGGGGCACTAAATTGGCCGAGTATATTTTTACTATAGATATTTATGTATGATAAAAAATGAAGAGGAAAAACTTTTTGTAGACTACAAAAACCAAAAACTATAAAAGGAGCTAAATGCAGAATGTGTGAAGAAATAGCAGGAAAGCTTAACCTTGATCCCCTTTCTAAAGAAGTACGGAGGAGGAAGAAGCGGATGTTTTACCAGAAAGGCGAAGTTGAAAGCTATGAATTCTCAGAAGAAAAAAGTTCAGATTATTGATTATACAAATAATAGATCGGATTCTGAATGAACTGAGGCAAAGGTTTCAAGTCATTCAAAACATGAATACTTTGAATACAGGCGAAGTTGAAAGCTATGAATTCTCAGAAGAAAAAAGTTCAGATTATTGATTATACAAATAATAGATCGGATTCTGAATGAACTGAGGCAAAGGTTTCAAGTCATTCAAAACATGAATACTTTATTTGGTTTCCTCAATGGAGCTCGGTTTGAAACAATGAATGGAGAAGAATTGAAGAACCAGGCACTTGAGTTAGCCACCACATTTAAAGAAGCCTCAGACAAGGACTAGCTGGCGATAGAAGTGGAGAGTTTTAAGTATCATGCCTTGGATTTAAGCCATAATATGAAAACGGCTACACCATCAGGTCTTCTGACGTTAAAATACAAGAACGGACTTGAGAACGCGTCCACCAACATAACGACAGCGTTGAGAATTTTCCTCAGAATACCAGTCTCAGTCGCCTCAAATTAAAGGAGTTTTAGCAAACTAAAGATCATAAAAAATTACCTCAGAAACTTAACAGGGCAACAACGACTAACCAACCCAGTGATTATAAGTATGAAAGAATATACCAAACATGCTACTCTCAGATTATTTGTCAATGAAATGTCTTAGAATTAATTAGGTATTTTATCTTGTACTAAAAATGAAATTGCTGCAAATTAATCTATTTACCTTTGAAATCAAGCATTTACCATCTAAGTTTAATACAAAAATTTGGACTAGTGGAATTAATGTGTGGTGGCGATATCAGGTATTGTCGGGTAGTGTTTTGGCTTGGTTGGTCGGGGGGGGGGGTCGCCAAGGCGAGTTCTTGCCCCGGGTGGAAACTAGCCTAGTTACCAGGACAATCAAAAGATTTGTGTTCCATTTTCCAACAATTGTAACATCTATTTTCATTTGTAGTAGGTCGTAGATGTGCATTCTTGTTGTGCGAGTGTTCTATTTTCCACGAATTATTTTTTGGTTCGTTAAAACGAGGCTTCGGAGTATCGAAATATCGTGGTTGATTGTTTTGAAAGGTGTTTGGTCGTTTTCCATGAACAGAAATTTTCTCATATATCTTTAATTTTTCTTGAAATTCCCAAAGATTTTTGGCACCATACAAAAGCAATTTGTCATGATTTTCAGGAATACCGGCAATTACATATTCGATGAGGGAAGCTTCATCAATATTTGAACGACTAGCAATTTGTCTCATTGCACTTAAATATTCAGAAAGTGACTCAGTAATTGTAAGTTTACGGGAACTTAAAATTTTATGTATGTCAATCGATGATACCTGAGAACTAAATTCCAAAAGTAATTGTTCTTTCAATTAATTTATCAAAAGTAAAAATTTGTTTCAAAGTTGATACATACAGTTTGGCAAGATCAGCTAATGCTTTCTTAGTAAACAAAATTTTTTGTTGATCGGAGGTGATATTTTAAAAAGTAAACATTTCTTCTATCTCATCCAAAAATAAATCAATAGAATATGTATCTGCCCTTCCGTTAAATACGCGAACATTTCAATAATATCTTTCAATGAAAAAAACAGTACATCTTGTGAGTAGGCATAGGCAAACACTCTTGAAAAGGTTTTGTAGCAATAGCAAATGGAATACTTTTTCGCGGAGCGTGTGAATCAGGTTCCTTTGAAGAAAAAGACTGTTCTTCGTTTCGATTAAACATTATGGGGTAAGGCCAGAATTACTGATTTAATTAACGGGTTGTTGATACATAAGGCCCCGTTCACATGGACTTTTTGCAACGCGCGTTTGAAAAGAATTTTCGAGCGTTACCATGTGAACAGCACTTGGGCGCTTTTCAAGGTCAGTTTCCGTTATGCATTAAAATGTTTTTTTATTCCCTTAATCCAACTTTCTATCTTTTGAATGGTTAAAGATAGAGCCAAAATTTCAACGGATTTCAAATCAGCGTAAAATTTTACGTTAGATCGATACCAAAATCATGCTTTTATTTGAAAAAATTATTTTTTTGTCAATAGTCGCAACTAATCTTTTTTCAGATATTCTTTTTATACTAAGCGTAAGTGAAAGTATTGCCTTGTTTTTAAAGGGAATGTCACTCTAATAAGATATTTTGTTGCCCCTTATCAAGAGCTTTTAGTTTTACAGCCATTAAAATAGGATGAAAATCTTTCTTTTCCAACCTAAAATTGATTTCTCTATTCACAAGAGCCTAGATTTGGTTAACTTAGAAATGTATAAAATTGACCAATAAAATGCCTAAAATAATCTAAAAAATATTCAAAATGACGCAAAAATTTGATATTTCGATTTGTAAAACATCCGTCCATAATTGCCTGTGAATAAAGTGATTTTGAGCTTCAATATACATAAATAAATGCAATATAATCGACTTGCTGACCAGAAGTGACAACCTAAACAGGTAAATCTTTCGTAACGTATAGTATACGATGCGTTACAGTGCAATGCCATCAAACTCGATTGTAAATTTTTGAACGTTAGCTTTTCGTTTTTCAAGAATTTTCGAATGACGGGATATTTTGGACCTAGGAACAGATAAGAGCCAGCGGTTATCAGAGAAACAGTGCTTTATGTAGCTCAAATTGGGGCATTATTAAACATTTTCATTAACTCTAAAATCCTAAAGTATTCGTTTTTTACTTCAAGACTAGAGGAAAAACCCTAGAACCTTCACTCTCCAGTGTTGATGATGCACCCACCAGTAAAAAATAGTAAGAAGGATTTGTTTTGTGTTAAGGGGTGATCACGGTTTTTTGGGCTCAAGATGCTATCAGATGAGTCATTTGTAATGTGTTTTACCGTTAAAGCGAAACTGCGTATGAAATATTGGAATATTTCTGTAAAACTTTGATTAAAAACGAAACTAACTGGAAAATGACCAAATAATTTCCTTAAAATTTTAAAATTGAGTATAAAGTGAAAATATATCCCCCAAAAAACTACATTTCTAGAACCAGGAAATTGGAAACGGAATCTCTGTTTATATGGCATTGTCTACGAAGTACTATCAAAAAGTTGACACGCAAACAAACAAAATCCGGCATTGGTGATAACCTTTCTTTTTTTATGCTATTTTTGCAGGTTTTATCGTCTTTCATACGATCTAAAGCTAATTTTTATTTAATTTTCCTTCAAATAAATCCCTATACTTTTTTAAAACTTATCTCTAAACATTTTAATATATCAGCACAAATAACACATATATAACAATAATTAGTTTTTAATTTTTAAACACAATTTTCTCTGAGTTCCGACTATCCGAAACGAAAACTAACCCTCCAACCTACCCTCTTTCAGGGGTTTTGTAGCACAAATGGAACCACGAATAGAATGACTGGGAAATATTTCAACTAAAATTTGATTAAACCCCACGATGAAACGAGAAAATTATGTTGAAACTAAAAAAATCTCAAAGAAAAACAAAAAGCAGTATACATATCGAAAACCAGGAGATTGCTAATAGAATTTGCGTCTACACGTATATATAATATAAAAATTTCGATTAAAGTAGTAATAACACTAACTGCAAGATTAAAATATAAATTCTATGAAAAATAAGCTCACAGTAACTTAAGTTCATTTTCAAAAGTGATATCAAGTTCACTGTAACACGAGGATGTGAAAAATGAATGAAAATTGAAACTTATATTACGCATTTCACCCGTTTAGGACAAATAAAAAAATAACTAAAGTTTAGCTTTTAAATTGAATATTTAATTTAAGCTTTATTTTAAAGACGTTTACCGCACATGAAAACTAGAACGGGCAGTTGTCAGTATTCGTTATTCTCAGAAATAAAATTACCCACTATACCCTTTAGTTTTAAACTGTCACCTTTTTACAAGTTTTGTGTGAAAGCAGGGAAAATTTCTTCAATAAATCGAATGCGATTAAATTTTCTCATCCTATTTTTAATGGCCATAAACATAAAGCAGTGGATTAAGACAAAATACTCCAATCAAGTTATATCTTTTCTATAAAAACGAGATGAATACTCCCTTTTGTGTTCATAATGAATATATTCGTCAAATACGTATCGCGAAAATAGTAAAATTACAGTTGCAAAATTATTTATTTAAAGAAAATCACATTTCAGGTATCGATCTGGTGTAAAATTTTCCGCAGATTTCACTCTATCTTTAACGATCGCGAAGATAGAAACTTGGACTAGAGGAATAAAAAAGCCCTAACGCCCATCAAAACGCGTGTCATGTGAACGCTGCAGAAGAAACCTATGCTTCTCAAAACGCCTTCAAATCGCGAGAACGACCGGAGATTGTTGAAGCGCCGAAGCAGTCTAGCGCTTGGATTCTCGCGATTTCTGCATGTGAACACTCCAGTAGAACTCTATGTACTTTGGCTACCCGCGTTTTGTTTAGACGTAAAACGTGCGTTGGAAAACGCCTCATGTGAACGGGGCCTAATAGTTCCGTTTTTGAATGAATCATGAGAAATTATTTCAGCCGTTGCGTTGGGATGATCATTTGTTTCGTCTTCACTTTCGTCAGCGTTAGAATTGGATTGCGCACTTTGATCGAGGTCTAAATTAGATAACCCAAACAAGATTCGTTCAGTTAGTTCGTCAATATCAGGTGTTACTTCAAGGCGTAGAATGCTGGCAATTGAAATAAGATCGGGCAAAGAGAATTTTTCAAGAACTGTTTCTTTTTTCAACTTTAGATCACAATCGGATGGAAGGCCAGAAAATTTTCTCAAATCTGAACTGTTAAGTCTTCCATTGTCTGTTTCAAATACCAAAGAATGAAAAAGTTTGATATTTTTGGTAGAGGCTGATTTTATACTTTCGCTCATCCTGGGGATATCACCAAGAGTTTTTGCCATGATCAAGGATAACAAAACAATTTTCTCAAAAAAGAAATTTCTTACTCGCAGTTTAGACGATCTCGCAGTTAGGTAATCCAATCGGGTTTTGTCACAGTGTAGACGATTTAACAAGATGTAATCCAACCAGGTTGCTTTCGGTTTCAAACACACATTAGTTCTGTAAGATAATTCATTACTCGAAGTCTGCTAAATGAACGTCGTGATCACTTCTAGTGTTCTTTGGGGTGGGTGTGTCTAGGGAGGGGTTCTGCTCGGAAAAGCACGGGCGGAGCCCCCATGTGGGTTGGCTCTAAATACTTTAGGATGAGTTTGCATCCAGAATCTCTACTTTAGCAAAAGGGATAAAAGCGACATAATTAACAATTGAAGAGTTTATTTACAAATAAAGGGTTTAGAGCTGAATCCAATGATTAATGCAAGAATTGGCCAAAAGAGCAATTTTAATTAACACTAAGCACAAGACAAAACAATTACAAGAATAAACAAACATAAAAAGTAACATCTCGGGGGAACAAAACTTCAGCGCGTCAGTTCTACGCTCGCCTTGGGAAACAACTAGAGAAAAAGGGTTCATTCTCTTTCGCGGAGAGTGTGTCACGTGGTCCGCCATCGCCAATCAAGGCGCATATCGCTGAGACACACATTAAGGGGCTGATGCGCTACAACCTCCCCCTCTGGCTCCGACGACGTCCCGACGAGGAGTCAGCATTACGTGCTTTAGGAGGGCGTCCTCTCTTTCTTAGTGGGACCACAGGAGTACTGTCAGTAGCTTTACATGCCTTGAGAGCTGAAGAGTGATAAACTCCTATAGGTGTGGTCGGATTTTTGGGATCTGCAATTTCATAAGTTGTAGGTGACCGTTGAGTGAGCACCACGTAAGGTCCGTCACGTCGAGGCATGAATTTGGCAGTCCTTTTATTTTCTGCGTTACTCACAGGGTGCATGGTGACCCAAACGTGATCACCAGGACTGATCCGATGTTCTATAAAAGGGGTAGGCTCTCCCCCTAGCTTGAAGGTAGACTCAAATTTTTCTAACAAACCATTCATCTTTCTGCGCTGATCAGACATTAAATGTTCTCCTTCATCAGAACGCAGTGAGCTTGGTGATATAGCTTGGCTGTATGAGAGTTGCTGGTTGCAACTTGAACGTTCATCTTCTTCATGAAAATTTCCTTTGTTGCTACAGTTGTCGACAGGCTGTTGACTCTTTACTGGTGGGTCTTCAACAGATAGAAGATATTTTACAGGGATATCTTTCTTGAAACCAATCTTCCGACAGGGATTGTCAGAGAAATGCCAATTTTTGTTCTTCATGTCTAGAACAATTCCGGACTTTTCCAAAAAGTCGGTTCCTAGTAGAGTACGATTCTTTTTTGCATTTGGTAATGCCAGTAAATTGAGCGAGACTGATTTTCCTTCAATCTGTATTTTCACCATGGCGGTGCAAGCCTCTTCAGTTGTTTGACAGCCATTTGCCAAAGTCATTGTTACTACTTCTCTTTGGAACTCTACTCCTCTCTTTTTTAATTGGTGGTACATGATCTCTCCAGCGACTGTTCTGCTGGCACCACTATCAACACAAACCCTGGCTCTTACTCCCGATATACAGATATCTATTAGCGCTAACGGGGATGCATCGGTGTGACAGGTATACATGCGGATAGAGTTCGCTTGGAATGGCTCCCTTCTTGTCGATGACGAACAGTTTTTGCATTTTGATTTGATGGTTCCTGGTGCTCCACATCCGTAGCACGATATTTCTTTCTTCTCTTCAATACCCCTTGGTGTAATTCTGCCTTGTGAAAAGGAGTCCCTCCTACTTTGACTGAGGACCCCGGGATCCCGCCTATTGTTACTGGGAATCCCTGGCAGACTTTGTCTATTATCTCTTTGTTCCAATTGTGACTGTTGGGTTCTATAGTAATTTCTTTTTTGGAACACGGGTTTTGTTTCATGTTGCTTCGGTGGAAGCTTCGGGTTGACAGTACGTAAGTTGTCGTAACTGTCCATCTTCTCCACTAGGTCACTTGGGGTGACCCATTCTCTCCATACGTCCAAGAAATGGTTTTTAACCTCTGAAGGAACACGTCTCTTCATTTGATCCAGGATCATGAGGTCTTTCAATTTCTCAAAATCCGTTATGTTCAATTCTGCTAGCCATGCTTCAAAATAGCTACGCAGTTCAAAATGGAAGTCCTTCCAAGTGCTCTCAGGACTTTTCTTGTGAGTTGCGAAGAGCTGTCGCATTCTCTCAGCACTTAATTTAAATCTCTGAAGCAGCATTGTTCTAATGTGATCAAAATCATGAGCCTTCTGTTCTGGTTCTCTGGCGATGAGTTGTGCCACGCTATTAGGTAATAGGCCCAGGAGATAGGCAACCCAGTTATGTCTCCCTACTTTAAGAACTTTCATCTGTCGTTCGAATAACTGAAGAAACAATGTCATATCACCATCATTCGGATCAAAATCAGGTAGCAACTTTTTCAAGTTAAAGTTGGGTTGATGGTCTGCAGACAGATGATTAAAACCAGAGACCTGCTCCAATTTCTGTGATTCTACCTGCAGACGGAGTCTTTCCAACTCGTACGCTCTTTCCCGTTCTATTCTTTCATTTTCCCGTTCTATTCTTTCATTTTCCCGTTCTATTCTTTCCTTTTCCTCAGCCTTTTCCCGTTCTATTCTTTCATTTTCACGTGCTATTCTTTCTTTTTCTTCTGCTTTCTCTTTTGCACGGTTTTCGCTTATAGACAGAAGCAGATTTTTCGTGAAGTCTTCATCATAACTTTCATCTCCAGTGATAAATCTTTTTATATCAACTACTCTAGCATCAGCAGGTATTTCGATGCCGAGTTCATTCGCCAACTCTATCAGGTCACATTTAAGAGCTCTTGCCAAATAAGACATCTTTAGGTTACGAAGTGTACAAATAATTTTGAATACGAAAGTAAACAAGTTCAGTAAAAAATTTTTTAAATATATCCCACACAGTTTGTTTTCAAGAAAAAAAAATTAAATTAATGACCACTTCTTATAGGTACTACTTGTTTAGCATTGTTAAACAAATTACTTTTAAAACATTAACATTTGTCCAATAACACTTAAACACATGTTATTTATGAACATTAAATTCCAAAACACTTTTAAATATTCAAAACCAAAACATTAGATAACATTCCACTCGTGAGTTAGTCTTAATTCAATAATACTTCAAAAGAAATGATAAATTCTCGTAATATTTCAAAATTCAAAAAGAAACATCAATGCTTAAACAGAATGAAATCCATATTTCCTAATATCTAATCCTTAAAGGCATAATATAAACACATTTCTGCGCACATTGCACTTGATTCATACATATATTAACAAAACCAATAACACTCAAAAGGAAATCCCAATGT
Organism: Meta bourneti; assembly: GCA_933210815.1. Lineage (NCBI taxonomy): Eukaryota > Metazoa > Arthropoda > Arachnida > Araneae > Tetragnathidae > Meta > Meta bourneti. Next base: position 23,738,358 of record OW119931.1, read on the forward strand.
AGCTCAAACACAAAATAAAGAAAAAAAATAGCTTTAAACATCTAGAGCAGCTGTCTGTTGATTTTGATGCAGCCCACACATATCCCGATATCATTTGATAAAACCTTTTCATTTCAATTGCAGCGATTATAAGTGTGAAAAAATATACCAAACATGCATTCCATTATATACTCTTAGATTATTTGTCAATGAAATATCTTAATTAGGTATTTTACCTTGTACTAAAAATGAAATTACTTCAAATTAATCTATTTACCTTTGAAATCAAGCATTTACCATCTAAGTTGAATAAAAAAATTTTGGACAAGTGGAATTATTGTGTGGTGGGGCGATATCAGGTGTTGTCGGGGAGGGTTTTGGTTTGGTTGGTCGGTGGGGGCGCCAAGGCGAGTTCTTGCCCCGGGTGGAAACTAACCTAGTTAACGTCTCTGGCTGTGCCAAACTCAAAACACAAAACACCAAGTAATGCACATACACAAACAAGGGAGTTTTATAGACACAGAAGAGAAAAATACACCCAGGAAGAAACCGAAACCACTAAAAAATAAACAATAAATAATATACAATTATTTATTTAATTATTTCCAGTTAGAAAAATATCCAATTGCAGAGAACAAACAATATATTAACAAAAAAACACAAGGAAAAAGACATACACAAATACAGTTAGATAAGAGATATAGCAAGACACTTCAATGAAGCAGAATAACTTATTGGTGGTAGTTGAATTAACCTCGCACTGGAGCAAAACAAAGGGCTATTGGCGACGGTCCGGGATCAGTTGCGAAGAGGAAGATCAGAGGACAACACCTGGCGATTTTGAGCCACGGTCGGATGACGAGGTTAACAACTGAGCTAGCATCCCAACTTCCATACCAAGTCAACGTGAGGAGATTTGAGGCCACGATAGATTTAACGTGCATCAACCCCCCACGTACACGACGGTCTTTGGTTGGATCGAGTTTCGAACTCGCAACCCTCCGGTTGCCACTCTTCCAACTTGGCTACTCAGGCCCCGATAATTATTGAATAGAAATCATTAAAGAACACCCCCTCGGAGGCACATCTTCAGGGCGTCACGAACACGGGGTATCCTAATCATCTATTCTTTTCCCATGGGGTTTACTACCTCTGGTAAACAAGGGGATCGCGACCCCAGGATGCCCAAGCTTTCTTTCTCTCCATCCTTTCTTTTCACAATTACTTGACATTGTATGTCTTGTGTTTGGCGCAGCTTGGCTAGATATATTGCACCATAAAACCCCAAACCAACTACCCATTACAGAATACATCCAACTCCGTGAGAGAACTAAACAATTGAAAAAATAAATGAAATGGGAGAGTGGGTGAGTATAAATTGTCTATTTGCAGTCGGCTGTAATATGCTGATTCACCCCCAACACCAAACGACGAAATCGAAACATCTTGGGCTGGTTCGGTGAAGGAATACATCAAGTTCAAAACCGAAACAAAAAAGAAACGTATATATAAAACCCTGCCTTCGAGACGAGTCATCACGTGCGCGGTTTGGTGTGGAAAGCGGAACATAGCAACATCACTCCGCTGCTTATCGGGATCGAATATTCGGTCATCGTTATCTGCGAAGGCAATAGATTACGGTAAGAACAATAGGTAACGAATCTGTGACGCGGCCTCCCCAGAATCGCGGGCACCTCAATAAATCTGCGCCAGTGGCAACAAGGACAACGATTTGGTTTCTCTTCTCCGATGGGAATTTATGCTAATTCGGCCATTCGAAGGCGTCTGAAACGTTTTGAAGATCACACCGGTTGTTGCGACTTGAGGGTTTGGATGTCCAGAGAGAAAAGAGCGGGAGTTTCGATGAGAGCAAACGATCATGAGGCAAGGGTGTTCATCGCATGAAGTGGGGGTAGGAGGCAGGAGGATCTTTCGAGCGCGGAAATTCGTCGTCTGCAAGAGAAAAGGTATTGTAGTTTTTTAAAATTTTCAACATCTGGCTTGCTTTGTCTCTCTGCAGTCATTGTTCCTCTATTGGACTGTGCCATGTTTTAGTTAATTGAAAACCCATTTGCAAAGTGATTTTATTCTTTAATTTAACCTTCCAAGTGGGTTTCGACTTGATATCTCATCCATCAAGATCTGACCAATTTTGATAATGACTAAAAAATCGCCTATTTTTTATGATGACGAGATCAAGATCTGTTCAGTTTTCTTCTAATGACGAGTTATCTCGCCCATCAAGATCTGTTAATGGTTTTACTAATGACGAGATATCTCGTCAAGACAACCACCAAGAGGGTTAACATGTAAGGGATCATGACCAAATGGTAAACTCCATTTATATGAGTTGAACCGTTGAACCCTGTTCTGATTGGACACTGATTCTTATCGTTCTCCTAAAGTTCCAGCTAAAATTACGTGACATTAAAGTCTGATCATGTTTCATATAATTTGCTTGTGTGGATTTAGTATCTCGTCAAAGCAAAATCAACAGGTCTTAATGAACGAGATATCTCGGCGGAGTGGTGTGTGCCCTCAGAAAGTTAACGGATAAGTAACGAATAAGTAAATAATATCGTAATATATAGTGTTGGACATGTTTATTTAAAGTTGAAGGCACACTGCGCCTGTCTTTTCTGCCCTATTTTTCTAGGCAGCCCCTATTTTTTCTGACTACTTGCACTTGCACGCCTAGCGCACCCCTCTGGAATGGCCCTGCTAAGCTAGCCTGAGCCCTCCTATTTTAAGGGCAAATTTTGACAGTTTGGAGAAGTTAAGTATAGAGAGAAACAGGAGGAAGAGAAAAAAAGATTAAATAATCCATGAAAGAAAAGAGAACGAATAAAAGTAAAGGTAGTTAGATAGTTGAATTTACGTGACACTGGAGCAACGCAACGGGCTATTGGCGATGGTCCAGGATCAATCCCGAAGGGAAAGATACGAAGACAACGCCTCGTAGTTTTGAAGGACGGTCAGATGACGAGACCAGAGCTAGCACCCCATTCTCCAAACTTCAACACCACGCCAACGTGAGGACATTTGAGGCCACGACAAATTTAACGTGCACAAGTCCCCACGTACTCGAAGGTCTTTCGTTGGATTCAGTTCCGAACTCGCAACAATCTGGTTGCTGATCCGCTACTTTTCCAACCGGGCTACCGCAGACCCACCAATTTTATAAAATTTCAGTTTTCGTTCAAATCCTGCAACCAAATATTTTTATTTGATAAGTTATAATTGCTGCTTAGTACAAATGTATTTGCAATTTTATGAGCGATATATCAAACTATTAATAAAAACAAATTTATTTGTGTCCAATGTGCATACATTTAAAATATAGGATCCTATAGGAAAATAACACTTTGTATAGTTTTCCCAGAAAAGTATTTGGGATATTACATTATAGTTTCTATTTGGTTCACTAGTTATTACAAATTTGTCAAGTATTTTTTTTATTTAGAATATTGATCTCAAATTTTAATTAAAATGTGAAACTGATCTCAAGTAATCAGCATATAATAGTAGAATGTAGATTATGTATTTGGACTAAAATTTAATAAGCTGTCGATATGGCGAAGCTAGTGATTACACGGTTTTAGTAAAATGCAAAACCGGTTTTTCGGTTTTCATTTTTTCCAAAACTCGAAAACCGGTTTTGTAAAAAATACGAAAAACGCCATATTTTTGTAACAAACATTAAATAAATTTATTTCTTAAGTATGTAACTTATATACATACATAAAACGATTATTATCTAACATTGAGAGCTATAAAATCACCTGCCAGTACAGTTAGCATTTTTTTTCGGCATTAAAGTGTGCTCACAGAAAACTGAATTTATGGAGACATCATTCAACCTTGATCTTATTTTGGTTACGAATTGACCTGACTATGAGAATCCCTGTTCCGACTCCACGCTTGTCGGTGGAATAGTGAGCAAGTATTTGTAGCACAGCTCCAGAATTGTGCTTTTGGCTCCTCCTCCTTTCAATACTGCAACATCTGTTCAATTTCCGTTTCAAAATCACTACTTGTACAATTATCAAGTGATGCCGAATCAGCAAGCTCCTTATCAATTAGCCTCTGCAGCAATTGTCCCATATATAAAACAGAAGATTATTCCACGTCATCGTCTTTGTCATCGAAGTTGATATCTCTTGAATCGGATTGTGCTGGTGTTAAAGACGGTGATAAACGTTTTATCAGGTTATTTATAAACCGATAGATAGCCGGTCTCCCCAACTTTTTAAACACATATTCCGATCTTTTATCACCGGTTCGATACCCATTATGTAGAAACTGAAGTACTGCTGACGCGTTAGTGCGTCTTTCTTGAATTCTTAATTCTAGGGATTCTTTCAGTTCATTACAAGGTGTAGTATGAAGATCATTTAAAGACGTCAACATGAAATTTAAAGCAGCCTCAGCAGTCAAAAGATTTGCATCTGCTCTACATAATGCTTCCACTGTAAGTTTTACTGGCAATAAGGTAGAAATAGTATCCACTAATAAATTAAAGTCCTGTTCAGAGAATGAAATTTTCGATGACAAATCAATTAGGGCTTTCTGAACACACGATTTTAATTTGTACCGAAAGAAACCGTACCGATCTAAAACCGAAAACTCGGTTTTCTTCTTTCATAAAACCGGTTTTTTGGTTTCGAAATTTGTTAACCGGTTTTGCAAACTAGGCGAAGCATTTTTTAAAATAAAAGACAAGATAGTTTAGTTTTCTATTTAATATGTAGATGGCAGCACGAACTAATTTGAAGTAAGGAATTTTTCTTAACTTACCCACTTCGCTATCCGTTCCTGTACTTTTACTTCATTCTGATCTGATTCTGTGTTGCTCCTGTGCGAACTTAACTCAACTACCTGATCTGATTTTGCTAGCAGGAAAATTTGTTGCAACAATAGATGCAATACAAAAGGTACAATTGAAACGTTCTCGCTCATTCATAAATCTTGCTCGATTACCTGTTTAGGACAATGACTTGAATTGTTCTCAATCCGAATAGTTAATAATCAAATGAGAATACGGGAAGTAGATTAACTTCAAAGATTAAATAAATTAAGTATGTGCAGAAATACACTGCTGATTTCTGTTTCTACTGGAAAGATTCATTACCCGGTGCGCATGCCCAAAAGTGTGACTTAACAGGTGAGAGTATGTGTAACGTTAATTAAAAATACCTACCATACCATCACTCTTTATTTGATGGCTGAGGTTGTAGTCTTATACTGTCTATCTATGATGTAACCATGTATTATGTTGAAAATACCTTTAGTGTTTTAATAAAATACTTGTCAAGTGTTTTGAGTTTGTCATGTGCTAGTATGTTTATATTTCAGGTAGGTAGGTATTCTAATTCACATCACACTGGAGCAACATAACGGGCCATTGGGACATACCTCGATCAATCCCAAAGAGAAAGATCCGAGGACAACACCGCGTAATTTTGAACCAAGGTCAGATGATGAGATAACATCTGAGCTGGCACCCCACTCACCAAACTTCCACACCATGCCAACGTGAGGACATGAGGCCACGACGGATTTAACGAGCACCAGCCCCCTTTCTACACGACGGTCTTTGGTCGGATTCAAACTCGCAACTCTCCGGTTGCTAATCCGTTACTCTGCCAACCGGGCTACCTCGGCCCTGTTTATATTTCATACTTTTCTCGTTTTTTAGAATACTGTTTGACATAAATACTTCGCTTAAAATAATGGCCCCTGTCAACTTATCATATAATATGTGCTTTCGGAAATTTTGATTTTATTTATAAAGATCAGAATTAATCGTTAACAAATATACAGATTTATCTGAATATTTGTTATATTTATCCCTCGTGTTAAAGGAGAGCATAAAAATATAAGGCCCCAAGGTGTGTGGCCCCCTAACACTTTTCACTCTTTTTAATAAAGCGACGTGATGAGTGAGATAGTCACCTTGCGCGTATTTATATCTTCATTGGGACGGCTGCAGAGTATCGGATCAGTAACCTGAAGGTTGCGAGTTCGAAACTCGACCCAACCAAAGACCTTCGAGTAGGTGGGGGCTGGTGTACGTCAAATTTGTCGTGGCCCCAAACGTCCTTACGTTGGCGTAGTGTGGAAGTTTTGAGAGTGGGGTGCCAGCTCAGGTGTTGACCTCGTCATCTGGCCGTTGTTCAAAATGGACTGGTGTTGTCCTTGGATCCTGGACCGCCGCCAATAACCAGTTGTGTTGCTCAAGTGCGAGGTTAATTTAACTACTTACCCATACAACTATTGGATGGGGAACAAAGGGCTCAGGAGTTGATGCCCGCACTTGAGAGAGATGAGTCGTCTAAAAATATTACTGAATAAAAAGTCCAAATGCTAAAGTTTTTAATATCTGCCTTGGTGTGTCCTAATGCTCCGTTTCTTTAGCAGGTTCAAAGTCATCCAACATGAAACCCAATGAAGTGGATATACTGCATTCTTCAGAAATCGACCGAAGTTTCAAGATCTCGGCCTATCCCAGTGCAGCGGAGATTTTCAAGCTGTCCGAACTAATGGACTTGTCTCAGTCCAAGATTAAAGTAGGTACTCTCATCAAATCTACTTCATATACTCAACTTTACGCGCACTCGGTTTTCACCAGTAGTAGTACATTTAAATACTTGAATATTTAATTTAGTACACTTGCTACTTATAATTAGCTACACTGGGTGTTCAGAATAGATTCAACACTAATCATACCAAACAATTCCTTGTCGAAAACGAACCTGAAAAATTGTCCGTTTTACGTTTAGATGTGGCTTTCCGTAGGTAGTTGAGGACCGCGATTGCCCGGTTGGAAGAGTAACGGATTAGCACACGAAGGGTTACGAGTTCAACACTCGATCCAACCAAAGTACACAAAGGGGGCTGTTGCACCTTAAATCTGTCGTGACCTCAGATGTCCTCACGTTGGCGTGTGTGGAAGTTTGGAGAGTGGGCTGCCAGATCATGCGTGACCTCATCATCTGACCGTGATTCAAAGTTACGTGTTGTTATCCTCGGACCTTTCCCTTAGGATTTGATCCCGAACCGTCGCCAATAGCCAGTGTGACGTTAATTAAAATACCTACCATCCTTAGGTAGTTCAATTAATGTCGCACTAGAGCAACACAACTGGCTATTTCCGACGGGCCCGATATCCATCTCGAAGTTGAAGATCCGAGGATAGATGATTAAATGGTAGGTATGTAGTTGAGCTTACGTCACAACGAAGCAACAAAATGGGCTATTGGCGAAGATCCGGGATCCATCATGTAGGGAAAGATCCGAGGACAATACCTTGTCATTTTGAACCACGGTCAGATGACGATGTCAACACTTGAGTTGATACCCACTCTCCAAACTTCCACATCACGCCAGCGTGAGGGTATTTGAAGCCACGACAGATTTTTTAACGTGCACCAGCCCACGCGTACACGACGGTCTTTGGTTGGATCGAGTTTCGACCTTGGTTACCTCGTCCCCAGTGGTTTTCCGGAGATGCGTACCTTGAATGGATAATAAAACGTACGCACTTGGATGTTCATATCCATCTGTTGCATTATTTTCGTCTCTATTGGCTCCCAGGTACAGTCAACCTCAAAGACACCAAAAGGATAGTTTGGTGTATTGTGCACTGAAATTTTGAATTACCGGAAGATAACTCATCGCCACGAATATCTCCGGAATGCGACTTCCGGAACAATACTAGACAAGGAATTTCGTGGTGCCATAAGCGTGCAATCGATTCTGAACACCTTGTATTCTTAGTATTCTTTGTGAGGGCGCAAGGCCCAAGTAGCACAGCCGCGTGCGTAAGATGTGTTGATGATAATCGATAGGTGTCGCATGAGTATTTGAATAAGACGTTAAAATGTCAATGGTATACTACTCTTTTCTCCTTATCATATTTACGCTGTTCGCATCGCGAATGAGACGAACAGTTCACTTAGTGAACAATGGAGTTCAATTAGTGAACAATGGAGTTCACTTAGTGAGCAATGGAGTTCAATTAGTGAACAATGGAGTTCAATTAGTGAACAAGGGAGTTCAATTAGCCAACAATGAAGCTCACTGAGTGAACAATGGAGTTGAATTAGTGAACAATGGAGCTCAATTAGTAAACAATGGAGCTCACTGAGTGAGCTATGGAGCACAATTAGTGAACAATAAAGCTTACTGAGTGAATAACGAAGCACACTTGGTGAACAAGGGAGTTCAATTAGTGAACAATGAAGCTCACTGAATGGACAATGGAGTTGAATTAGTGTACAAGGGAGTTAAATTAGTGAACAATGGAGCTCAATTAGTAAACAATGGAGCTCACTGAGTGAGCTATGGAGCACAATTAGTGAACAATAAAGCTTACTGAGTGAATAACGAAGCACACTTGGTGAACAAGGGAGTTCAATTAGTGAACAATGAAGCTCACTGAGTGGACAATGGAGCTCAATTAGTGAACAATGGAGCTCATTGAGTGAGTAATGCAGCACAAATAGTGAACAATAAAGTTTACTGAGTGATCAATGGAGCTCAATTAGTGAACAGTGCAGAAGCTGTGGTAAACGCTGCTATCTTAATAGTATGGCCTTAAGATAGAAACATAAACGATCTACACAGATGTCTTTTCGGTGTCTTTAATGGTGTTGTTTTGCGACTACTCTTCGCAGGTGCAGCACGAGGTATAAAAGAGATATAATTGTTATGCTATTTCTGTTACCCCAACCTGTATGGGACACAGCTGCTACCTTTTTGAGATGAAAAAACTGCCTTTTGTGCTAGTTGGGTGAGGTCCGTAACCTATGGGCTCTTACAATACTTTTAATATTGGAGCACACACCAAAACACGTGGAATAAATATTACAAATATACCGGTAATGTGGGTTTCCAAATATGCCAAATGACTCGACCTCATGCATTAGGTTGTATGGCCGCTATATCGGGATTACCTGGAGCCAAGTCCTAAAGTGTCAAGAACCCTTTGACCCTCCCCTTAATATTTTCATGGTTTATCCTAAAACAGAAGAAATAAATACAGTAAGCCTTCGATATATCACGTTTCTTGGGTGGTAAGAAGAAAATACAGTGGCGTTGGGTCGGTAGGTGTATGAATTTACGTCGCACTGGCCAACGGGCTATTGGTGACGGAACGGGATCAATTCCGAAGGGAAAGATCCGATGACAACTCCGTCATTTTGAACCACGGTCAGATGACAAGGCCAATACCCGAGCTGGTACTCCACAATCAGCAATGCTTTATATGTGATTATATTCAGCGTGTTACCAAATTTTTGAATTTCTGCCATCTTGTTTCTCTGCAGGCTGAATTCAAGAAGCGGAGGGAAGCTTACAGAACGAGGAACAACCTTCCAGTGGACGCCCTAGTCCGGAGTAGCCCCTCCTATCCTGTGCTCTTCCTGCTGCTGCTGCCCCAGATGAGAGCCCTGATTCTCCGCTCTGCCGCCGCCCTCTGCCTCTCCCTCCTTCCCCTCTGCCTCTCCGCCTACGCCAAGATACACCGGCACGGATACAGTCAACATCACCCGATCAAATAAAATGTTGAGAAAATTCACTTGGCTTGTTATTTTATTGTTCGGAATTGTTATTACCACTGTGATCAATAATGCCCGGATGTTTATGATGTGCCTCATTTTTTCTTTACCATATACATATTATAATCCATATTTCATATTCCTATATTATAACCCATATTTCATATTCCTATATTGTAACCCAGATTTCATATTCCTATATTGTAACCATATTCCAAATTCCTATTGAGGTAATTCATATACCAAATTCTTATTGTAATCCATATTCCTATTGTAAATCCATATTCTACTGTAATCCATATTCCTATTGTAATTCATATTCCAAATTCTTATTGTAATCCACATTCCTATTGTAATCCATATTTCATATTCCTATTATAATCCCAAATCCAATTGTAAATACATATTCTACTGTAATCGATATTCCTACGTTTCTTAAATATCAGAAATATATCTTACCAAACGATATCATTTAAATTTAGATCTCGGGCCCCGGCATCATGGGCAGGCGACCTCCCTTTACGGGGACCCTGATTTTCATAAGCTTAGAATATACTCCAGTTGGTTTTATTGGTCGCATAATTTCATATTTTGTTTGTTTTTAGATCGTATTTTATCTACTTTTATTAACAATTCACTATTGTCATATTTTGTTTATTAAAAGTTATTTCTCATGAAACGTTCGCAGTGCAACAGTCGTTTCTTTACAACGCTTCTTTTTCCTTGATGTAGAACAGAAGAGGAAAAAGAGCACATGGTTACCATTATTAGTCATTTTTGTGGCAAAAGCTCTAATTGCAGTAGGTTGTGGCAGCTAAAAGAGATAAAAGGTGCGCAAGGATAATTTTTATTTTGAAATTCATGGTTGCCACATGGTTTGTTTTAGAAACTTTTCTATATTAGGTATTTGGTATATATCGTCGGGTTACTTCAAAAACAAGATAACTCCATTTTTTTTTTGAGTTAGTACATTTTCACACATAATAAGGTGCTGTAAACTATTTCTGTTGTGCATTTCTTGATAGGCTAAGTTCACAGTAGTTATCTTGTTTTTACAGAACATTCTACACACAATTATGAGTGAACGTGTACAGAACTCAAAAAAGAAAAAAATGAGGTTATCTTGATTTTGCAGGAACACAACGATATGTTGAACACACCGCCGATTTATTTCAAAAACGTGACGAAAACAAGAGAATAATTTTTGTAGGTACAATGAATCGGAGAAATTCTTTCTAGTTCTTATTTTGATCACATTTTGACAGTTTTAAGGTCTTAAATGCTTATGAGTTTTCGGTCATCCAGGCCTTAATGATCTTTGTATTTTTTATGTTCGAAATTATGTTTCAAAGCATAGGAAAACGTTTCACAACAATTATTACCAATAGATGGCAGCACCACTTAACCCCCAAAAGAAAATTTGAAATCCTCTCGCCCGATGAATTTTAATCATTCACACTGAATATTCCGAAAAGCTTTTATTCTTTCTTGAAAAGCTTCAGATGCAGAATTTTAAGTCAATTTTTTAACTGGTGCCTGATGTTCCTCACATATGCTTGAGACTTTTAATTTATAAATGATCTAATATAAAAAAAACTACATTTCATTCTTTAGATTCCTTTAAATTTTTGCTATGTATCAGAGATATTGGGTTCTTAAGCTATCTATCGTAAATTCTAAGTCAAACTTGAGAGTCCAATCTTATTGCAATTGCTCCATAATGTACTTTCTACGAAATTTATTTAAAGAGAACAAAATGTATGGTTCTAGTTTCTCATAAAATCGCATTCAGTATCTTTATTAAAACTTGAGAGTAATCGAAATCGCCATTAAAAGACAAAAAATACTTCTTTAAACACATTTCCAAGAAATATAAGACCCATTAGAAATCAAGGAATGTCTTACATTTTATGAAATATCTGAACATTTTTGAAACGATGACCAAAATATTAAATACCTGAGAATTAAAATGAGTATGTTGCAGATTTGTTTCTGAAAGAAACAAACATGAAATATAAAACAAGAGTTTATGACCAAAAATTATGCAAATGATAAACAATAGACGAATTTTACACCTGAAACCTGTTCAAGTTTCTACTACAATTTTTTTACCAACTGGAGTAAAAACAAATTCACTTTTTTTCTTCTATACTAACTTTCGTATATTCGTAGAAAACCTTCGCGCCTGAGTGGATACAACAAGCATGACGTAACTTTATAGAAGAAAACATGTCAATAATCATGGTTATGGTAATCCTACACGCGTAGATCGACGATTTCTTCCTGTCCAGAAAATCCATCTACAGATTCTGTGTCTTAAACCTACAGTTTAAATGTTTGTAAATCACATTTTATAATTTTTCCCGGGTATTTTATGTGTGGGAACATCAAAAGTGAGATTTTCAGTGCAAACAAACCAACCTGGTGGTCTGCGAAGATTCTACTTCTCATATCCAAATGCTTTCACATGATACATTTCGGAGTTACCTTAAAATGTAGCTTATCGCCGTTTTGGCGTTTAATCTAATTGGTGTTGACCAATAAACTCTCAAATAGGAATTCAGAATTTAATCTTTGGAATTTTAATTAGCGAAGTGTTGAAATCGTATTAAAAATACATGCCAAGTGACGTCACGTTCAGAATACGTACAGGAAACACGTATCACCTGCCACCTATATTTAAGTTAGTCAGAAAACGCCTTTCCTGCGATCGCCTGGCAAATGTTAAAAGCTTTTTATTTGTTTTGTGATGTGCGATCCGCTTTCTAGTTGCAAATTTTTCTAACATCGCATTTTTAAAAAATCTGAGTGAACAAAGAGAACAAACAAATTGTTCGTTAATGGGCATTATACGGGGCATTTTGTCAGCAAATGAAAATTTGATGCCATTTCCAAGTCGTTGTCACGTCGAAATCTAAAAATCAAGAATGCGGGATACCAGACACGGCACAAAAATCGCAACTTTTCAAACCAATCCTTTATTTTGAACTGTTTCTTCTAAAGCTCGTGAATTCTTTTATCGAAAATTCAAACCAGCGAGAATTATGGCACTGCCTGCGACTTATTCTGTCAACGCACAGCATGTCGTCTAATAATTGGTTCCATTCAACCTTGGAAAAGAACTCCTTTCCCAAACAGAATCACCAAAAAATAATCCTTTGCAAGCAGAACTGTTATTCCGAGAACGAGTGATTTTTAACGCCTTCGATGAAAGAAATCGATTTGCTTATTTTTCGGTTTCTTTCTATCGGAGCGTTCGGATTCGTGCTTATCGTTCGATTTTTCATTGGCGGTCAATGTTATCGCCTTTGCCGGCTGACCGCATGTGGGAGAAGGAACTGGAATGACTGGTATCGCCAACTTGGGCTTGGAACAAACTTCTCGCAAACAGCGAAGTTGCATTTTCTCTTTCATTTTACTCCTGTACCTCTTCAGTGACTGACCTTATGGTTGCCACATTGGTTTGATGATTTTAGTATCTTAATGATGTATGGTATATGCATTTGAAAACACGCATACCAGGCACAAGCCAATTCCATGTCCTCACAGATGTCTTTTTTCTCTATTTTTCGTCTTGTTAGAACGTCTCTTGCATCGTCTGGCAGATTAACCCACTTACGAAAAAATTTTAGAGTTTAATAGAACTCTATAGGGATTTTAATAGATTATATACGTTTACGAATAATTTTATTACATACGTTATAGAATAATTCTATATAAATTCTATAAAATCTCTATGTATTCTATATTCTAAAAATTCTATCTATCTATTTCTAACGTAGAAAAAATTCTACGTTCTATAAACATTCTAATTCTATTCTACTCTATAAAAATTCTATAGAGAAAACGGGCTCTGATTCTATAGAAATGTATATCTTTTGAATTTTATAGAGAAGTTCTATAAGAAAGTAAAAGTCGTGAAACAAATGAAATAAGCTCCTATAGAGGTTTCTACATACATTTTATGGAGATTTCTAGACATTTTATAGAGGTTACCTTATAGAGCTTATAGAAAAACTGGTTATAATTCTATACGATTCTATAGATATCTATAGAAATTTTTCGCTAGAGCCCTCTCAGTTATGTGTGTGGAGGAGGTCTCACCTAGGGTTACCAGACCTAAATATGGAAGTTCCTGACCAACTCAAATCATAATTCCTGACATTTCAGTGGAAGTACGTACAAATAAAACTCAATTGTTGGAGTATTAACCCTCCTGTGGTTGTCTCGAAGAGGGATATATCGTCATTAGAAGAAAACTGACGAGATCTTGATCTCGTCATCATCGAAAAATCGTCGATATCTTGATGACGAAATATCTCGTCACTAGCAAAATTGGTCAGATCTTGACAGGCGAGATATCTCGTCAAAACCACTTGGAGGGTTAATAAAACAACTTTTACATTGAAACAGTCAGATAAACATTGTTACAAATAACAGTAGTACAAGTAAAAGATTAATAAAATATCTGATTCTTAAATAAAAAATCTGACTTTGCTGCCGAGAATTATTTTTTGCCCGGTTTTTCAGAGAAATTCTCGATTCAATCCGAATACTGTATTGTTGGAATCGCTTTGTGTGCAAAGGATTTATTAATCTATGCCGTCAGTTCGCGGAATTGTATGAATTCTATGTATATGAGTCAGGCCTTATTTAAATTCATCAGTACTTACTGTGAAAAATTCTTCATATTTAATGTTAAACTAGAAAGTTTAGTAAATCCAAGTAAGACCTCATAGCAAGATATTATCTATAGAAAAAATATTCTAATTAGTATCACTTTAAAATTCTAAGTAATTTTAAATAGAAGAACGGTTTATTTTATTTCAAATGGAAAATTCTTTATTTCAGATCTTCTCTCCTTATTTTACCATAATAATAAAAAAAACTTTTAAGTACTTCTCTAATACACTCATTGCCAAAAGTTAAGTACGGAGAGGAAAATGTTAATTTCCGGAAGCCAGTCTGAATTTGAGAGGCTGCATTTCGCTGCAGAGGTAGATGGAAGTATGCAAATATGTTCTGTAACAGCTAATCACGGTTTCGTGTCGAGAAATATGCAAAAAAGGCAGTCGTATAAGAAGCCAGCATTGTGAAGGGTTAGAGGAGTTTCATGTAAGTGCTGATAAAAAGTGTTTAGAACTTTCGTACGATTAGTTTTCAAGACAGACGTGTTTCTATGGCTTCCAGAAGACGAATGGCAGATAGTGAGCGTTGGCGTTCTGTGGACGCCTTGAAGCAAGACAATCAATCACAGATGTTGTTCTTTTCTTCGACGATCATCATTCCGTCATTTCACAATTATGGAAACAATTCCAAACAGTTGTCCGAAGATCTGTGGCCGGTCGCCCAAGGGTTTCGACCCCCGCGGAAGATCAATAATTGCTGTTTTAGCCAAGCGGAATCGAAGAGCAACCTCCATACGTGTGACATCTATGGTTGCAGCGTCCATTGGTAAGACGATATCTGCCACTACTGTTCGGCGAAGGCTACACATGAATGAACTGTACGCCTGGGTACCACGAGTTTGTGTTCCTCTATCCATCCAATCCAGAGGGGCACGATTAAAGTGGTGTCGGCAACATGTGATTTGGACTGTGTCTGATTGGGCCAACGTTATGTTCACGGATGAGTCGAGATTTGCCCTGGAGTCAAGCGTGTAAGGGTCTGGAGAGAACAAGGCACACGCAATCGGCCCCAGAACATCATTGAGCATCACGCATTCCGAGGTGGAAGCATCATGGTGTGGGCAGGGGTTTCGTTGGGATATCGCACCGACCTGCATATCTATAGACGGGGTTCTGTGACGGCTGTCCGGTATTGAGATGAAGTCCTAGAACCCACTGTGATATTGTACGCTGCAGCAGTTGGACCTGCTTTCGTTTTAATGGATGATAATGCGTGTCCCCATCGAGCCAACATCATCGACGACTACCTGGAGAGTGAGGGGATTGCGCGTATGGATTGGCCGGCGTACTCGCCCGACCTTAATCCCATTGAAAATCTTTGGGATGCCCTCGGCCGTGCTGTGTCTGCACGTTTCCCACCCCCAGTCACTCTCACAGAGTTGTAAACTTCTCTACAGGAGGAATGGCGATTACTTGACTCTGGGATGGTTTATCACCTCATGGAAAGCATGGTCACACGCTGTAAACTTTGCATGAGGATGAGGGGTGGTCACATACCCTATTAATGTAGGTTTTGGATTTAAACATCATTTTGTTAATGACTCCAATATGACTATATCTTATAATTTATGAAAATTCAATATTGTTTTCATCTTTGTATGTAATTCTTTGTTTTGTTTCATGCATAAACATATTTGCTACTTTCCTGCCACATTTCGTGTCAATCAAAGCTGTACTTGTCGATTTTTCAGCACTTTACCGCTTCGTGCTTAACTTTTGGCAGTGAGTGTATTATCTCTTATCTACTACCAATTTGAAATTAACACAGCAGTACAAGGAACTCCAGAAATCGAGATAGATGTTCTGATAAACTTTTCAAGGGTCTCAGAGTGCATGAAGTACGCTATTGATGAATTTATATGTTTTATTTTATATGAAATTTAAAAAGTATTTTTTTATTTTTTTATCACTTTGTTTGATAAGCATCAATATGATGTTATAATTTAAATGTTTTGTAAAAAAAGTAGGAACGTATTTTGTGTTAAATATGTTTTTAACATTTACAAGTTAATAATTGAAGAAAAATAATTATTTCCAGCTAAATTATTATGGGTAAATGTGTGCATGTTTAGGTTCCAATAATGTATTTTATGCACTGGAAATTAGAAATGATATGCAGTTCATATTTATACATTGCACAATAAAAACAATTAGCTGAACAGTTTAAACTTCAATTACGATTCTACAAATGATGTAGCACTTGAATTAATACACAAGGATTTTCAACGTAAACAAACAAATCAGATGGGTGAAGCTATGTAGATATTTCAATTCAACTTCACACTGGAGCAACACAACTGGCTATTGGTGACGGTCCGGGATCAATCCCGAAGGGAAAGATCGAGGACAACACCACGTAATTTTGAACCACAGTCAGATGACGAGGTCACACCTGAGCTGGCATCCCACTCTCCACACATCCACATCACGCCAGCGTAAGGAGAATTGAGGCCACGACAGATTTAACAAACACCAGCCCCCCTTTTCACACGACGGTCTTTGGTTGGATTCTAACTCGCAGCCCTCCGGTTGCTAATCCGTTATTCTTCCAACCGGGCTACCGCGGCCCCATTGAACTTGACAGAAAATGCCTCTCATACTTCATGTGAACTTGATTGACGTGAAAAGGGTGGTTGTCTCTAAGAGGTATCTTGCCATTAGCAAAACTGACCAGATATTGATGGACGAGATATCTCGTCGAAACCACGCGGAGGGTTAAAACATAACATCGCTCGTATTAATGCACATCTGATTCAAGTTTAGAATGAAGAAAATTGAATTTGTAATACCTAATGAATAAAAGTGAAACATTTTGTCGTCTTATTCATCTTTAAAATATTATTAATTGAAAGCGCGTCATTGTCTGCGGATGAAAAACGTTATCTCGATTGTGACGTCACCGAGAATGGTTTCCGCCCTTCTTTTCCAGATGGCCTTAGCAACGCACGGAGCTTGAGCTTAGCAACTTGGTCGGACTCATCCAGACGTCTGGTTAACACAAGCCCCACCTCCTCTAAATGATTAAGGCTGGTATATAAATATTCTATGAAACTGTTGGATAACGGTGTTCTAGATGGGCAGTTAGACATAAAGGAGCCCACCATTCCTTAAGAAACTAAATAGTATTTGTAATATGCGAAATACATTAAATTTGGAGGTTGGTCTTCATCCCAATAACGTATTTTCCACCACAATTATTAAAACTTTTTCATACTACTCTTCAAAGGGTTATCATTAGGCACAATTAGAGGGAATTTCACCAATAAAATGGCTTACGGCTAAGGTTATTCTTTCCTTATTCAATGTATTTCCTTGCAGGGGCGGTTGGAAGAGTAACGGATTAACGCGTTCGAATCCAGCTGAAGACCGTCGCGTGGAAAAGGGTCTGGTGAACGTTAAATATGTCGGGGCCTCAATAGTCCTCACGTTGGCGTGATGTGGAAGGTTGGAGGGTGTGGTGCCGGCTCAGGTGTTGCCTCGTCATCTGACCGTGGTTCAAAATTACGTGGTATTGTCGTCGGATCGTTCCTTTCGGGGATTGATCCCGGACCGTCGCCAATAGCCCGTTGGGTTGCTCCAGAGCGACGTTAGTTAAATACCTACCTCCTGGCAGGGCCGCCAACTCCAAGGGAAACCGACCCCATTTGCTCTCTTTGCACTGCAGATGATTTCAATGCATCTACTTGAAAACCTTTTAATTCGTCTTGTTTGAATGCATGCCAAAAATTAGTAACTTTAACGCTACTCTCGTGAGTTAGTGCACAACTTGCGTCAATAAATTCACAAAATGTAGTATAGATTAATAGGCAGTATGGGGCAGTGCAACTATGAATTTTCATGAAATTTAGATGTTGAATTTTTATGAATTGTTTGATTAAATACATTATATTTTGATGTAATCTATATATATAAAGCAGAGTTGGCGTCTGTTTGTTCCTTATACAAATCTACACCGTTTTACCAATCCACACCAAATTTGGTACACGTATTCTTTAGAACCCTGCAGGTAACGTAGGCTACATATTAACCCCCGTTCTAGCAATCTTGGGACTGTAAAGGGAGCTAAAAACAATTCGAAACTCCCATAGGAATGACATTGAGTATTTTTACGATCACTGTCACCTTTTTTTTATCGTCGATATGGTACAGGGGCTAAATACAATTAGAAATCCTCATAGGAATAACATTGCGTATTTATACGATCAATGTCAGACCAATTCACACTAAATTTGGTACATTCATCCTGTGGAATCCTGGAGGAAACATAGGCTATATATTAACCCCGTTCGATTTGTCCTGTGTCTGCAGAGGGGGCTAAAGCAATTCGACATCCCCATAGGAATAACACACACACATTGAGTATCCTTACCATCCCCATCAAATCTGGTACACTCACTTTTAGAATCCTGCGGGAAATATAGGCTAGATATTCACCCCCGTTCTATTTGTTCTAGGTTTGTAGAGGACAATTTGAAATCTCCTTAGGAATAATATTGAGTATATTACGATGAATTATAAACAATTCAACCCGAGCAACGCCAGGTAATTCAGCTAGTTATTATTTCTAAAATTTCCTATTGCCAGGACAAGATACTAACAGATGAAGAAATACTACAACACAAACACAAAACAACAACACAACACAGACGAGTTTTATACCCCAACATAAAAAAGAAAATACAAAATATCTATAATCGGAATTATCGCCCTAA
This sequence comes from Meta bourneti, assembly GCA_933210815.1. Classification (NCBI taxonomy): domain Eukaryota; kingdom Metazoa; phylum Arthropoda; class Arachnida; order Araneae; family Tetragnathidae; genus Meta; species Meta bourneti. The sequence goes on from OW119931.1 coordinate 23,757,297, forward strand.
AAGTTCTCTTGATCTCCACTATCGGGAAATCTGTCTCCGTGAATTCTTCTGCAGCGAAGCAGGTGGGATCTGTCCACAGGGTCTGGCTGTTTACAAAGCTGACACAAAGGCTCGGCGACAATGCCGATTCTACGCAGATGGGCGGCAACACAATCATGGAAAGTTTTTAAGGCGAAAGGTTGTCATTGCATCGCGCTGTGGTTTGTCAGGCGCCTCTTCGAGACAACCACATTGTTTTGTAGATAGTCTACCTTGCTATTCTCGTTGGTAGTTGAAAGTCACTAGAAGTCTGAAGGACAATTTTGCCTAGTGGAAGGAAGTCCTAGAACGTGAGTGTTAAAGTAAGGTGGTCCCTTTTTTGTGACGATCTGCTTATTCATTTCCAAAAATACCAGGTATCCACCAAAAGACAATATTTTTATTTTTAGACTTTAAAATTGGTAAGTAGTTGAATTAACGTTGTATTGGAGCAACGTAATTAGCTATTGGCAACGGTCCGGGATCCATCCCGAAGGGAAAGATCGAGGACAACACCACGTAATTTTGAACCATGGTCAGATGACGAGGTAAACTGAGCAGGCACCCAACTCTCCAAACTTCCACACCACGTATATATACCAGGACATTTGGGGCCATGACAGATTTAACGTGCACCAAGCCCCACGTACACGACGATTGGATCGAGTTTTAAACTCGCAACTCTCCGGTTGCTAATATGTTACTCTACCAACAGGGTTACAGCGGCCACAAAAAATAATAGGAGATTCCGGTATTCGTGTACATCGTATCAAAATGGGATTCCGACAGAGATAATAGACAGAAGAAAGGTGCACGTGAGTCAGACATTAACGATATTTAGACAGTTTCTTTATTATTTTATTTATAGATTATAATTATTTTATCTATGGACATATAATTAATTATTTTTTTATTACACCAATAATCATCTATTGGACTCATACTTAATAAAATATATTAGTAACTTTTGACCTATGTTATTCTACTTCTGATATTCACGAAGCACAACCACAAACAAGTGTCTATATTTGCATTTTTTCGAAAGGGTCTCCAAATAATAAAGAAAAAAAAGAACTCAGAAAGGAAACACTGTTTGTCCCTAGTTTGTTTGCGCTTCGGAAATATTTGTGAGACAAATATTGCTGATATCAATGTGAGAATGAAAGCACTGTTTGCAACTTTGTATCTCATCTCATCGTTATTTTATCCGATTTCGGTTTTTTTTCTCCGACTATCTTATTTTCCCACGCTCCTTCTCTGTACGCCAGCTCTGTTGGAGTGATTCATGATTCTTGAACCACCGCCGAGTACACAGCTGAGATACCGAACAGAGTACCATCTGTGGACCCAAGAACAACACTCCAATCTCTTCCTGCGTTTCTTGCATTAAGGTGTACGTATACACTAGATGATTTTTTTAAAATTTGACTTTAAAAATCCAATTATTTTACAACAGGTCATTGGTTTATGCTCAAACTCATTTCGGTAAATTCGGATTAAGCTACTCATTAATTATCTAATGTAGATATAATTAGCTGATTAACATGTTTTTTTGAACACTGATATCTCAACTTCTAATGTGTTCAAAAAGACAATTCCTGTTGGAAAATATTCCTATTATTATTCTTCATGTTTTGACCCTCCATCATGTTGCTAGAGGGAATACGTTCTTTTTTACAATTTTTTCACGGAGGAAGTCTAAAAAATCAAGAATATTTCATGAATTTCAACATTTAAAGATCAACTAAAAATTCATTTCTTAACCAATAACTTTGACTGAGGGTCAAAACATCCACTGTATTATATAGATTATAATGATACAAAAATAATTATAATAGATCAATTCATTGTTGAGTTATCACTGTTTGAACAAAGCATCGTATTGCAAAAACACGGTTCTTAAGAAATTGAGTTAAAGTTTTGGAAACATATTTGTACATGGTGAGGAACCTAACGAAAACTGTTGTAACTGGAAACTATTTCGAATATTTACATGATCTTAGTATCGTTTGAAAGCTAAAGGGTAGGAAAATATTTCGAATCAATAAAAAAATTATTGATATTCTGGTCAATTTTCGTGATTTCTAGTGTATACATACCCCTTAAGAAATTGTTTTCAATCTGTTTTATACCTACTGACCTCTAGAGTTTCAGGGTCGACTAAAGAACCCTCGCATTACGTTTCAGGAGGGGTCCGTCATCTAATTTGATATTTTGGACCAGGTGGACAGATATACAGGACAGATATCTGGAACTGGCAACGTCCCCTCAACCAATTTAGCTTTTCTGACAAAAGAAAATCGACAAAACTTAAAACAAAATCGACGATTTTTTTAACGTAAATCTGAGGAGACATCAGTTTTTATTTCAACATTCTTGATTTTCAGGGCCGCGATGACCCTGAGAATCAAGAATCCGGTTGGAAGAGTAGCGGATTAGCAAGTTCCGAGTTCGAATCCTCACGTTGGCGTGGTGTGGAAGTTTGGAGAGTGGGGTGCCAGCTCAGGTGTTGCCTCGTCATCTGACCGTGGTTCAAAATTACGTGGTGTTGTCCTCGGATCTTTCCCTCTGGGATTGATCCCGGACCGTCACCAATAGCCCGTTGTGTTGCTCCAGTGTGACGTTAATTGAAAATACCAAATACCAAATACCGAGTTCGAAACTCGATCCAACCAAAGATCATCGTGTACGTGGGGGGCTGATGCTCGTTAAATCTGTCGTGACCTCAAATGTCCTCACGTTGGCGTGGTGTGGAAGTTTGGAGAATGGGGTGCCAGTTCATGCGTGACCTCTTCGTCTGACCGTGGTTCAAAGTTATGAGGTGTTGTCCTCGGGTCTCTCCCTTTGGGATTGATCCCGGACCGTCGGCAATAGCCCGTTGTGTTGCCCCAATGCGACGTTAATTCAATTGCCTACTCACCTACCTACCTTGATTTTCAACACAGAGTATATGAACTGAGTTGTGTCCAGGGACACAACCATAATCGCTCAAGGTGTGAATCCGTCTTTGTGTTTATTAGAGGAAGGGTAAGATGTAAATGATTAAAGTATTGGTGGTTATAAGTGGAGTATCATTTTATTTATGAAGACCGATTATAGGAGAGGTAAGATACCTGTTCCAAGTTGATATTTTAATTAACATCACACTAGAGCAACACAACGGGCTATTGGTGACGGTCCGGGATCAATCCCAAAGGGAGAGATCGAGGAGAACACGTAATTTTGAACCACGGTCAGATGACGAGGTAACACCTGAGCTGGCACCCGAAACTTCCACACCACGCCAACATGAGGACATTTGAGGCCACGTCGGATTTAACATGCACCAGGCCCCTTTGTTCACGACGGTCTTTGGTTGGATTCGAACTCGCAATCCTCTGCTTGCTAATCCGTTACTCTTCCAATCGGGCTTCCGCGGTCCAAGATACCTGTAGCATAGTATTTACATAGATAGTTCTTACTTAGGTTAAATCTATGCAAATATTCCCAGATTAAAGAGCGATACAGAAATGTACTTCAAGTTGAACTCACGTTGCATATAGTATATAAGTGATTTGTTTTGAGTAACATCGAGACATTGAACTCACCTGTACGCATAATGGCTAATAATAACAGCGCCGGAAAACTGCCATCTCTACAAACTCTTCCGAATGAACTGTGACAATAATACTGTTATTTCTTCACATTTCGTCGTTTGATGTTTCAAAGTTATCACATCACATTCCAATATCCATCTTCCTCTCTGGGTGTATTTTTCTCTTCTGTGTCAGTAAAACTTTCATTGTATGTGTCTATTACTTGATGTTGTATGTCTTGTGTCTGGCGCAGCATGGCCAAATATGGCCCTTACGCCATTAAACCCTTAAACCAACCAACCAATCCATCAGTTCAGGCGACGGAGCACTCGAAACACTCGCGCCGGAGTTGACGCACTCTTAAGCTCTCTATGCAATCTGTGGGCCGTGGTAACCCGGTTGGAAGAGTAACAGATTAGTAATCGGAGGGTTGCAAGTTCGAATCCAACCAAAGACCGTGTACAAAAGGGGCTGGTGCTCGTTAAATCTGTCATGGCCTCAAATTTCCTCACGTTGGCCTGGTGTGGAAATTTGGAGAGGGGGTGCCAGTTCAGGTGTGACCTCGGCATCTGACCATGGTTCAAAATTACGTGGTGTCGTCCCCAATCTTTCCTTTCGGGTTTGATCCCGTACCATCACCAATATCCCGTACCATCACCAATATTGTGTTGCTCCAGTGTGACGTTTATTAAAATTACCTTACCTATACAATCTGTATCGTTCGGCATTAATCAATTTGAGTTTTTCGGATTCCTTTTGAATTTTTCTTTCCAAGGATATACGTTTCTTACATTTCAGTTCGTATTTCCTCAGCAATGTTTTCGACATTGCGGACATTTTATTCACTCGGCCCCTTTATCGGTTCATAACCTTACAAATCTCATTCTGTTGGTTATTATTGCTAAACAATATTGTGGAGCCTGTTGTTTTCTTTTGTGTTGGTCCAGTCGGATGTTAATTAATTACCTATCTACTTGCTGTTTTCTACAAATCGACCCAAATTTCACTATCCTATCTGTTCGCAATCCAAAGTTAAAGTACCCAAGCACCGAACGGCGTCGCCATTTTCAGTGTTCAAGCGTTACTCCCCATCCCACCGTTGCACATCCCCAATGCCCAAAATTTTACATACGGTCATAAAACCTCTATTCAATAAAGTTTTAATCATTCGATTATCATTTGTAGTTTTACGAGATATAAGCGTGACCAACCTGACCATTTTTTTGGTCACAAGAGTCATCGTAGAGACCCTCCTATACCTGACCGAATTTAACCCTCCTGGTGGTTGTCTCGAAGAGGTGTCTCGTCATTAGCAAAACTGACCAGATCTTGGCGAACGAGATATCTCGTCATTAGAAGAGAAGTGACCAGATCTTGATCTCATTATCATCAAAAATCGACAATACCTGGTTCTTATTCTGGTTCTAAGTTTATCGTTTGATAACAGTGACGACGAGTTGGCATGGGGAAGCATCCAAGGTGATCACCATTCATGCTTTTTGTACAGCAGACACTTCTTAAGCACTTTCACCCCCTTTTCAAAAATCACCTAACCCAAGGTCGACTGTCTTCTAGTCGGAGTAGCACTATATACAAGGATACAATTCTATGTATTTTACTAACCACAGGGCTAATGATATTCGTTATTGACTGTTCAAAATGTGCAGTCTAGATCAGTTAAGGATTTTTAAGGTCAAGACGACACTTTTTTATTGGTCTTTCCATGGAATACAACCACAAAGGGATGGGGGTCAGACAGGAAACGAGAGAGAGAGAGAAAAAGTTCATCGTTCGGGGCCGAAAGCGATGACAGGATTACGCGTTGTCGGGGGAAAACCAGCCCCGGCGATCATCAAGCATGCTTTAGCGTATGACAGCCTCCTCCTAACCAGCTTTGAAATCAACTGATCCAAGGTCGAGTTTTTTCTCCCGGAAGCCGCACTGTATAAGATTGTGTAAAGAGCTAAGCATAACTTGTTTTGCTTCTTTCCATACAATCTCGCCATACCCAGTTATCAATGTTAAACTGGTATGAGGCTCGTCGTACAACCTGATACTGGGGTCCAAAGTGTATATGTGGTAAAAGGAATGATTGTACAAGATTGGTGAATTTTCTGCAAGTCCATCGAATAATTTTACTCTACTAGGTTGGGCACAAACATGTTCTTACACACAAAGTTGCTATTTTACTTCACCGAAGTTCGATACGCAGCTCTGGAGAGCAGGTAAGACTTCTAAAAATACCACAGAAACAAAATAAAAGAAACGAATTGTTCAATTGTTGCGTTCGCAGCTTATAAACAAAGCTTGTTTCCCCGATAAGGCATGGAAATAGTGGCAGAGATTGCAGATCTCTGGGTCAGGGGCATTGTTTGGGTCCTAATCCGACTTCCGATCGATACAGTATCGCTAGTATGGTGCGTGACTTTTTCCAAACTGTGCGATAAAAAGTTCGGTGGGCCGTCTCCTTTTTTCAAGGCTGCCTTATTCCGTGACAATCCTGCGCAATTTATTTCGCGTGAAACCATTCATTCGACGCCCACCGATCGGCGAGCGCGTTGGTGTTTCCATCCACCGCCATTTCTTTTTTTCTATCTGTGCTTCGCCGGTGTGTCGCAAGAGACAGCTGTCACTCCTGTCGTTCCGACGCTCTCATTCGTCCACTCGAGTCTGATAGTAATATAGATCACGTCCGGAAAGATCAACAAGGACGTCGCTTGAGGAAAAAGAAGAAAATTCGAAAAAAGAATTTTCATTATCGTTTGATTGTGCTGCTCTGTGGAATTACTAGCCAGGATCCCCTCGAGTTGATGTGGATGCTTTAAATTCATACACGCCTACTCCTCAATTGATAAAGCTGGATGTCACACCGAGCTGATTGATTCAAACAGGTAAGAAAAATTGTTGATTACTTTTTTTGTATGCTTTCAATTCTTCACCGTTTTTTTTCACGGAGTTCTATCTTTCCTTGGAATTCATAGATGAATTTTCTTTAAGGTTTTGTTTTTTCCGTCTGGGTGTAAGGATTCGCTAAAATGTCACTCATTCATTGAGGATGAGAGATAAGATTTGTAAAATACTTTCTCTCAAGTTGGATGTCAATCAAATCAAGTATTATCGAGCAACTATTCTACAATTGTTTCCTGCGTGATCTCTGAGGTCAGGTCAAATTAAATAAATACTTTCTCAAACAAAAAGAGTCAGACCTCTCACATTTGTACTCCTGCCCCCAATATTGTGTTAGGTGACAGGCCTCTGCTGAAATACAAATATGCATAAAACATTTCAGGTTCCTCCTCGCAAAACTAAATAGAGCCCCACTGGTGAGTCCACAAATTTAAACGTAATGAAACTTAAAGTAGTTACATAATGAAATTGGAAGTCAAGGTTCTGTTGTGATAAGGTGTGTGTGTTGTTTGTGTCCTTCTGTTCACAATTAGTGTTTCAATGTGCTACGGAACGAAGTCCCCTGATAACTGGAAATTCATAAAATCCTTTCAATAGCACCAACTACGTTTGGAATTGAATCTCTCACTCCTTAAAGTGATAGTGGTGGCCGCTATAGCTCAGTTGGAAGAGTAACGGATTTGCATCCGGAAAGTTGCGAGTTCGAAACTCGATCCAACCGAAGACCGTCTTGTACGTGGGGGCTGGTGCATGTTAAATCTGTCTTGGCCTCAAATATCCTCGCTTTGGCGTGGTGTGGAAGTTTGGAGATTCAGGGGTCAGCTCAGGTGCTGACCTCATTATCTGACCGTGGTTCAAAATGGCGAGGTGCTGTCCTCGGATCTTTCCCTACTTGATGGATCGTCGCCAATAGCCCGTTGCGTTGCTTCGTTTCGACGTAAATTCAACTACCTAACTGCCATTTAATCTAATCAAAAGACCATGATACTAAATAAACATTACATTAAAGGTTTTTACTGTTTCCAGACATATTTATGTGCATTTTGCCTGCGTGATAAAAACGAATATTCGTGTATTATATTCGTGTATTTTTGATCGTTTTTTTAACGTTTAAAATATTTCGGAGAGGGCTCGACGTGGGGCCTTTTCTCTAAACATATGCTTAGTTACTAGTGACCAGACAAATATACTAGAGATTTTTCAAGTACTGTCCAATCCCTGCTCATCCAATCAACTAGCACACACATGGATTCTTCGCTTGCTTTTCACCAATTGAATACTAAATTCACCAATTGAATTAAATACCATTTCATCTCTCTAGCAAATATATTTGACTATTTTCAAACCTGTTCTCGATTCTATCAATAGGATTAACGAAACATCGCTTTACATCCATTAACACTTCAAATGATTTCGACGAGATATCTCGTCCAAAATCTGATCAATTTTGCTAATCATGAGGTACCTCAAGACAAAACTGCCCAATTACTTTAAGGTGTATGTATACACTAGAACAGTTTTTAAATTTTTACTTTAAAAATCTAGTTTTTTCACAATAGATCATTGGTTTGTGCTTAAACTCATTCTAGTGTTAAAAATTCGGATTAAATACGGATTAACTATCTAATTTAGATATAATTAGCTGATTAGCATGTTTTTTGAACACTGATATCTCAACTTTTAAAGTGTCCAGAAAGACAATTCCTGTTGGAAATTATTCCTAATATTATTCTTCATGTTTTGACCCCCAATCAAATTGCTAGAGGGAATACGTTTTTTTTACAATTTGTTTCACGAAGGAAGTCTAAAAAGGAATTTCAACATTTAAAAATCAACTAAAAATTCATTTCTTAACCAATAACTTTGACTGAGAGTCAAAACATCCACTGTATTACATAGATTATAATGACACAAAAATAATTATAATAGATTAATTCATTGTTGAGTTATCACTGTTCGAAAGGAGCATCCTATTGCAAAAACAGTTCTTCAAAAATCGAGTTTAAAGTTTTGGAAACGTGTTTGTCTATGGTGACAGTACCTAACACAAACCCTTGTAACTTGAAAACTATTTAGGATATTTATAAGATCTTGGTATCGTTTGAAAGCTAAGGGGTTGAACAACATTTTGAATTATTAAAAATAGATCGATATTTCGGTCAATTTTCGTGATTTCTAGTGTATACATACACCTTAAGGAGTGATGAAGATTCATGCAGGAAAAACAAATTGTCCCTTACCAAAACTGGTAGCAGTTTGGAATAGGTTTTTGCATCAGAGGTTGGCCATTACCGGGTGATTTCCGCCTCGAAGATAAACCACCACGAAGGTTAATCATCCAAGTGGTTTTGATGAGATATCTCGTCCATCAATATCTGGTTAGTTTTGCTAATGACAAGATACCTCACCAAAACAACCACCAGGAGGGTTAAGCTAACTTCAGCATTTATTTTTCTGACATTATGAACATTAAAATTCAAGAAATTTCGACCCGAATTTTGTAGAATTTGATTGTTTTTTCTGCACTGAACTCTTGTAACACCCCTGTATTTAACTGATGAAAGCTTCCCGTTATGTCTATACACTCAGCAACGTAACCAGAATTTTATTTCGGAGTTAAAAAATACGGAATTTTTTAACCCTCTTGGTGGTTGTCTTCACGAGGTGTCTCGTCATTAGAAGAAAACTGTCAGACCTTGATTTCGTGCAATAAAAGAGTCGGCAAAATCTTGATAAGGTATCGCTTCATCTGTAAAATTGGTCAGAACCTGATGGACATGATGTCTCATCGAAACCATTTGGAGGGTTAATGCAAAGATTGCAATCACATTTTTAAGTCTTTCTTTGTTATTTTGGTTACCAGACACACTTTAAAAGGATTTAGAAGTAAGCCCCCGTATAAAAGGATAGATATCGGTTCATCTGAGGATACGAATGCACAATGGTTCCTGCTTATAAAACAAATTACAAACAGCAACTATTCAAACATTGTTTCCGGAAATTAGCTTTTTACTTTTGTATCGCTCTCTTGGAGAAGTTGCTACGACATGTGACTATGTGAGAGGATGTTTGAGCTGACGTAGAAAAACAGTCCTTGACCCTCCAAGTGGTTTCGACGAGATATCTCGTTCATCAAGGTCTGACCAATTTCGCTAATAATAAGGTATCACGAAATCAAGTTATTACCGATTTTTAATATAACGAGATCGAGATCCGGTTAGTTTTTTCTAGTGACGATATATCTCGTTCATCAAGATCTGGTCAGTTTTGCTAATGACGAGATAACTCGTCGGGAGAACCACCAGGAGAGTTGAAGATGATTAAAAATATATAGTTATATTGTAATCTGTTTGAAAGATATATAACACCATCAAAATGCTTATATTTATTTTTTGACCAAAAACTAAGTCTTTAAACAGATGTACAGGAAAAAAATATTTTTGTCAGGTAATTTTCTGTACTAAGCCGATAATATATTTAGAAAAACATCAAATAGGATCCTAGAAACGTTGGAATAGGACGTTGAAATTTGTGACAAGCAGTCTTATAGCATAATGCTTATAGAGGTAGTCTGGTTTCCGTACGAAATCGCGATCATAGTACATTAAAATCGTAACAATTCGCAGGTCTCAATTAAGTTCAAGGGAATTCCGCTTAGACGAAAAGGGTCGTTGCGAAATGGCCCATGAATGTTAACTGCTGCGTCCTCGGTGGCTGCAGCTGACAAAAACGGTGATGACTCAATGAAGGGACTTCTCCGCATTCACCGTCTGCCACACGTGTCGTGAGTGACCACCCCCTCACTGTACACCGCGAGGACAAACAGGTGACGTCATTTATTTACGACGCTTGACGTCAGGCGATCCGCTGGAGAAGTTTCGTTTTCTAGCGACGGAAAGTCCCAAGTGAGGCTGGATTTAGACCACAAGTCCACATGTGGCGTGGAAACTTATTTTTTTGCGGACCGCTTAACCACGACAAAAATTTGTTGTGTAAGAGAGATAGGAATAAATGAGGAATGTAGTAATAAGAATAAATCACCTAGTACGATAATTCTTGCATAAAACCCGAAATGCGTATTTCAATGCGAAACAGGATTGGTTGTTGGGTTGACGAAGAAGTTCGATTTTTAGGTAAACAGGATGCAGCATTTATCAATTTCACAAGTCTGCGCCTTTGTTGAAAAAGGGCCAGTGTTCGAATTCGCTTATTTTAGTTATGTCCACAGATTACTTCGAGGTAACGAAAGCTGAAAAAGAAAAACTATCAATGTGCTGTTCTGTCAATAGGTAAGAATCAGAACATTGGAAATTATCTTTCATACTTTCCAATATTTCGATTTTCAGGTTTTGTAATAAAATATTTAATCTCCCACATATTGTAGAGAGCGCTGTGTGAGGTCATTTAGGCAATGGACACCACAGAGAGAGGTAGGTATTTAATTAACTTCGCACTGGGGCAACACAACGGGCTATTGGCGACGGTCCGGGATCAATCCCAAAGGGAAAGATCCGACGACAACACCACGTAATTTTGAACCACGGTCAGATGACGAGGCAACACTTGAGCTGGCCACCCGACTCACCAAATTTCCACACCACGCCAACGTGAGGACATTTAAGGCCACGACAGATTTAACGTGCACCAGTCCCCTTTCTACACGACGGTCTTTGGTTGGATTCGAACTAGCAATCTTCCGGTTGCTAATCCGTTACTCTTCCAACCTGGCCAGAGAAAGATAGGGAGATACTTCCTTAAGTCCTGATGAGAAAACGGTCCTTCCGCCACCTTGTTACATTTTGTTGTTAATATTTGTTACAACGAGTTGTTTTCATTAAGTACAGTCCGCTAATCGAGCTATCCGACCAACAATAGTATACCAAAAAAAAATACTAAATCAGGTGTTATCAAAAACTGGCAAAATGGACATTGATCCTTTTTCTACTAGAGTACAGAAATAACTAGTTGAAAAACTAATTGGTCATTTTATTCCACTATCTTCTACCATCTTTCAGACAGCTTCGTGTTTCTCTCCTCCCAAAACCTTTTATCTTCCTTGTCAAAGAACTGCTCCAGGTACGTTTTGCAGTCTTCTAAGGAAGTTTTCCATTAACAAAATTGTGTAAGGATCGGAATAAATGCAAATCTGAAAGTGCAATGCCTAATAAATACGGAGGATAAGTTTAAACTTCTCAGAAAAGTTCCTACTGGGGGTGATTAACCATCCTATTGGCCGTATTGATCATGTATCTCTTCATTAGAAGAAAAAGGACCAGATCTTGATCTCATCAACATGAAAAAATCGGCAATACCTTGCTGATGAGATATCTCGTCATAAGCAAAATTGGTCAGATCTTGATGAACGAGATATCCCGTCCAAACCACTTGGGGTGTTAATAGGGGTTCTTTTTTCTTGCCCCGTGACCTCTTTCGTTCCACATTATTGTAAAGTGACTACTTTTCATCGCCCATCACAATGTGTTTTAAAAACGGAATGTTTTTATTGTGTTCCTCCAAGTGGTTTCGACAAGACCCTCCAAGTGGTTTTGTCGGGATATCTCGTCAATGAAGATTTGACCAAATTTGCTAATGACGTGACATTTCGCCATCTGGATATTCTCAAGTTTTTTATGATGACGAGATCAAGGCCTTTCTTTTAAGGAAAATCTGGTCTATCAAGATCTGGGGCCGTAGTACATTACTGTAGTCCATTTGGAAGAGTAACGGATTAGCAACCGGAGGGTTGCGTTCCTAGACCTAGTTCGAAACTAGGTCCAACCAAAGACCGCAGTGTACGGAGGGGGGGCTGATGCACGTTAAATCTCTCGTGGCCTCAAATGTCCTCACGTTGGCGTGGTGTGGAAGTGGTGTGCCAGCTCAGGTGCTGACCTCGTCGTCTAACCGTGGTTCAAAATAATAAGATATTGCACTCGTTACTTTCCCTCGGGAATGATCCCGTACAATCACCAATAGCCCGTTGGGGTGCTCCAGTGCGACGTTAATTAACTACCTACCTACCGTCAAGATCTGGTTAGTTTTGCTAATGCCCAGACAGCTCTTCGAGACAGCCATCATGACAGTTAACTAGCCGGATGAACTTATTCACACAAGCAAGGAGGGATCAGTAATTATCAGTTAGGAATAACAGTTATACTTGGAAGTAACAACTGTTAAATAAAATCGATGTTTCTGTTGAGGTGCGATTTGGGAATAAACAAGAAATTTGCAGAGGTCAGGAGACAAGTGCTCGATCCTTGTTACTGGTGAACTCGCCAAAGTTCTCTAAATGGGTGTCTTATAATGACAATGCTAACCGTTTAGCTCTGACTTGGAGACAAAAAGTAAATCTCGTAAGGCCGCACCGTAATAAGCCAAGTAAACGAAATTTACCGAAGGCATAAACTTTTAGTCAATTCTGAATTAATCAGGAATTTAGACTTTTTACAATGAATTAAGAAAATTTATGAATTAAACAGATTCACTCTGAAACTTGAAATAAATCTAAAAATCAGTAATCACAAAGAAAAGCAAACACTAATAAATTAATAGAATAAGATGACTGAATGAAGTATATTTTATTATTCTATTTTTAAAACATTTGGGTTATTTTTTCTTACCCTGGATCAAAATTGCATTAGTTCCATGATGTTCTTCTTGCGAAAAATGACCAAGTGATGTCTCGGATCATCATGAATATTCTTCCATGACACTATAAAACACGCGGCAGTACGTGATCAGGACTAACCGTGCTGTCACCTTGACAGATGTGACAGTCGGGGAAATCTTTTTTCCTGCCTGGTATTTCATTACTTTGGTATGACCAGTTCTAAATATTGAAAATGTTTTCTGTTATCTCCATAGCTTAAAATTAGTTATTCCTTTAGGTCTTCGTTCTCTATACAGTGTTTCTCAACCTTTGTGAACCTAAGCCCGGTAAATTCTTTTTTATTAGACAGGGGGCTATTCCATCAAATTTACTCGTAAATGCATTTCCAATTTTTTAAAGTTCTTGCATTAAACTGATATAAGTATTGATTGTGGCATAATCATGAAGAGTATAAGAACATTTACGTATACGGTGTGGCATGTTGACAGGTATAACCATGGGCTCACCTACGGAGGAGCTATGGAGGCCCTCCCATTCCGTATAAACACACACAGCACAAAATAACTTTACTTAATTCATTGATGACCCTTAAAAATCGTGTTTAAGGTGTTTTGATATTTTCTCTTTACAGTCAACAAATAACTGCCTTTTAGCCCATTTACAAAAGTGCCCCATGTTTTATTTATTGGGGTTGGATAAAATAATTGAAAATTTTAATATTGTCCTTAAAAAATTGGCAATTTTCCCCTTCAATATAACTTCTATTCGTTTCAGAGGATTCATTCTAAAACCTGGCTTGAGGTATGACACTCTAAATTTAGTCTCTAGGTAACATACTCTAAACCCTGTCACTAAGTAACGCACTCTGGAACTACTTCAAAGAAGTTTTTAAGTTTTAAAATCACCCTACATAAAGAACTTACATTAAAAATACAGCCCCTCCAGATTGATATATCCTGGGTGCGACCATGGGTATCACAATACATTTAAATTAATATATTCTGATCCCACAAAATTTATATTTTTTTTTTTGCGTCATAAATACTTTTAATACGAGAGAGATTTCTTAACACCTAATTTAAACAAAATCATTTATATCTTATTCATATTAAAATTTAAATCTATAGCCCCCTATTACTTTTAAAAAATCAAGTAACTCGGGTTTCGAAACAAGCACTTACTGCAATGCGAACTTGCGAAAAAATAAAATTCAGTGTTAGATTTGAGAACAGGATACAGAAGGCCTTGATCTTCAATTTCAGTGGAAAATTTTTTATTTATCCTTCCTTGCTGATTGGTCACTGACGTTTGTTACACAAATGCTATTTAGGTGTTCTGCTTTTGAGCTTTTAAAGACACACTCGAATGTTATTTGCCTCCTGAAAATTTCCACTATAAAATATTGGGTCGGTGCGAATGAAATGTCCGATGAGAAATAGCTTTGGGAATGACCCCCATACATCTAAACGTAATTACCTACAAGCTTCCGGCATCTTACGTCTCAGAGGTACTATAAATAACTATCACGCGTGTGAAGTACAAGTTCCAGATTTAATTGGTTTGGGCGTGAGGTGCTTCCAAATTCGACATGGAAAACTCAGATTTGAGAGTAATCTTCCTTTACGAATTTAAACTGAGACGTTCTACTGCAATTGCTGCTCGAAACATTAATACAGCATTCGGGGAGAATACAGCCAATGAACGAACCATTCGGCGATGGTTTGCAAAGTTTCGAAGTGGAGACATGGACCTGAAAAACGAACTACGTGGTCACCGAGAAGTTGCAGTTTCTGACGATGCTCTGCTAAGTGTGGTTGAAGCTGAACCGCGGAAAACATGTCGTGAGATAGCAGCCGAGCTGTGTCCACCACACTACAATTGTTCCCCGTCTGGCTGCACTGGGTAAGGTCAAAAAGATGGATTCTTGGGTGCCTCATAATTGACAATTGCCAACAAGATGAGACGTTTGGAAGTCTGTGCATCGCTCCTTTCCAGGAATGAAAGAGAACCTCTACTGCAGCGAATCGTTACTTGAGACGAGAAATGGGTCCTTTATGACATTTGGAAACGATCTGTACAATAGTTGAGCAAAGCACAGCCTCCTGGACGTCATCCTAAACCACCCTTACATTCCAGGAAGGTTATGTTTCTTGTATGGTGGTATACAGCTGGAATAATTCATCGCAGTTTCCTGCCAAGTGGCCAAACCATCACTTCAGAACGATATTGTGATGAATTACGACAGATGCACCGGAAATTGACGGTAAACAGGCATGGCGTAGGGAGCCTATATAGATAGAGAGATGACATACACCCGATATTTTCTGGTTGATGTGGCCGGCAGCCATGTTTTTCCTTTTCAGGTCAGTTCAACATGGTGGTTGTACGTTGTTGATTGCGATTTTGGAAGTTTTGTTTGGATACACTTGTAATTTACTTAATTTTGAAGGTAAGAACGCATTTAATATAGATCAACCTACCCACTTAACGAACAAAATAAGGTGTAAACTATTGATAACATTCATTTAGACAACTAAAAAGAAAGAAAGATACATGTGTAAAATTCCGTCGACCATTTTCGCCAAACGATGCGATATTCCGCCAATAATGGAAAGCGTATCAAATTATTTTACTAGTATTGCTCGAAAAACAATTTTTTCCGAAACGTTATATTTAAAATTCGAATTATGTTTAAACTGATTTTTTTATTTCTTTCCACAATATAAATAATTTATGAATATTTGAATGATGGAAAATGGATATTTAAAATACCTAATTATTTACTTTATTTTCAAAATACAGTACATTAGGCCTACTTTTTTTTATTAAGTTGCCATTCAAATATACTGTATTCTCGTAATAAAAATAAACAAAAATTATTTTAGATCAATATTCGCGTTTTATTTCACAACATAACCGTTTTTTTGACTCCCAATTCTCCGGATTTTTGCATATCCGGATTACGTCCAGCACTCAGTCGTGATAACTGGAGTTATACTGTATTTCTATTAAGCATTTAAAGTTCTTTTATCTTATGAAAAAATATTTTATATGGATAATTTATTCGGAAAATTACAGGGCAAAATACGTTGCCCCACATTGGAATAACATGAAAGTGTTCCTAATTAAAATCTAGCTCAATATATGAAATTTAAAAAATTCGTTTTTTTTATTCAGACCCCCCAAGCATACACCAGATTAAGTCCTGTATATTACTGGTTTATAAACAGGTCTGTGGTCTAAATGAGTAGCTTTTATGACATGAGAAAATCCAATCCATCAATATTTAAAACCCAAAGCCAAACTGTCGCCATACCCGAAGTCTTCATATCAAAATAACCTGATTACCAACCCTAGTGAAACCGGCCATTTGCATAGCGTCCACGTTGGTATAGTAACGGTCGAAAAACATGGCTGCCGTTTTCCCTATGTCACCTATCTATCTATACTACAGGCTCTCTAGCATGGCGTTCCTCTTGCAAGATAATGCCCGTCCTCATGTCGCACAACGGATCATGCTGACACTACGTGAGTTGGGCTATGAAGTGATGCCTCATCCCCTGACTTGTCACCTACAGATTTTCATCTGTTTCGTCACCTGGATCGCTTTCTGCCTGGCAAACGGTTCACCCAAGATACGGATGTTCACCGTGCAGTTGATGACTTCTTCGCATCCCAGCTACAAGACTTTTTTCGTTCCGGGATCATGGCCTTGTCAGACAAGTGGCAACAGTGTGTCAATTCAGAGGGAGATTATTTCGAGTAGGTCAGGTACTGGTATTTTACAGTTATCGCCATCGAGGTGTGGTGGTCATTTTCCGGACATTTCATTCGCACCGACCCAATATTTATTTATAAAAAACTGCTTAGAAAACTAAAGTTACAAATTCCATTAGAACCTCTCGCAGCCAGGTATAATTGATGTCAGGGTCCAGTATTGGACATGTGGTTGAGAAACACTGCATTAGAGAACTTCTTTTGAAAAAGGTTTCTTCCTTTCATATTCACATTTCCTTAAAGGAAAACAATCTCTTCAGAAAATTTAGACATTCAAAAATTTGTGCTTGACACTTTATTTTAAACTATGCTAACTTATACATTTATTTCCTGATACTGATATTTGAATAATAACTTCTGTAGAGTAGAGGTTCTAACCCATCAATCATGATTGGGGAGGGTAATAATAAATTAGTAGACGGAACTAAAGGTATGTAGCATTGACAGTTGCCTTAAAATTTTGCCAACGGACTCAGTTTCAGTTCTTAATTTTTCATAATTCTAAATTTTCTTTATATTTTGTTGTTGATTGGTCACTGGCGTTTGCTACACGGGTGCTGTTTAGGTGTTCTGGGTCTGAGCATTTCGACACATTCGCGAATATTATTCTCCTCGGAATATTTCCACTATAAATTTTTGTTAAAAAATGCTTAGAAGACAGAACCTCTCACTGCTCGGTATAATTGATGCTAGGGTCCGGCGATTGAGTAACACTGGTCTATACCAATGGTGTTATGGTGCCATATCTTAGACTTTCTTTTTTTGACGTGAATACGTCCTTAAAACCGAAACAGTACTGGTGGCATGAATAAAATGTCGAGCGTTACAACTGTTCTGTCTTATGATTTCAGTACTAGAAACACCCAGAAGATAAATATAGCGTTGTATAGACAAAGAAAGTCAGTATTTGATATGACGTTCGGACTGAGTGCGCAGGCGCACTGAGAGCGGGGAGGTGGTTCGCAATGTATCGAAATTCTACGGTGCTGGGCGAGCTTTGGGCCGGTGCAACTTTAGATTGTGAGGAGTGAGGACTGCTAAAGTTGTGTCATTCGAAAGCTACCGAACTACGCTACAATCACAGGCCTTTAATTAATAAAAATTATCCTTCTATACTAATATGAAACTGCACTTCAATCGTTCAAGCTGTAAATCGTTGAATATTCACACGCAACAAACTAACTTCTAACTTCCTACATATGATTCATTCAACGCGCAATCCAACATCAGGCTCGAGTATTTACGTCAGAACTATGGTTTGTGTCCTCGACACAACCTACCATTTTTTTTCTCGGGAAAATTACAGCTCGTCAAAGTTGAATGATTTGGGTTGGACTGACCCGGCTTACAAACTCGTTTACCGTCCAACGATTGAAATGAATGCAGCTGAAAGTGAGATGACAAGAAAGTTGACGGATGTTGAAAGAATTCGTCTCTATTTAAGATTTATTGTAATGAAAGATGTAAGTTAAGATGAATGGGCAAGGGAAAGTAAATCACGAGTAAGCCTTTCACTTTACCTTACTTGTTCGTTATATCATCCATGCTTGTTGGAGTGGTCAGGCGGTCAACCGAAAAGTGTACCGAAGTGATCAAAAGTGACCGCTGTGAGGAGGATTTTCTGTGTAAATAAACAAACCAAACGGAAAAAGGGGATTTTTTTTTCTTCCGCTATCCTTGCATCATTGTACCATATCGAGGTTAAAATGTAATTTATCGCTGTTTTGGGCCACGTTTGGCGTTAAATCTTAATTTCGTTGACCAATATCACTATCATATATCAATTCGCATTTCTTTCTTTGGAATTTTGATTGGCGATGTACTGGAATCATATTCGAAAGACTAACCAAGTGACGTCAGGTACGGAATACGTGCAGGAAACGCATATGAACCCAGAAACTGTATCGATTCGGAATTCATTGGGGCCGCGATGGCACGGTTCGAAGAGTAGCGGATTAGCAACTAGAGGTTTCCGAGTTCGAAACTCTATCCTACCAAAGACGTCCTTTACGTGGGGGCAGGTTAAATCTGTCGTGGCCTCAAATTGGCGTGGTGTGGAAGTTTGGAACGTGGGGTGCCAGTTCAGGTATGAATTAGTTATCTGACCGTGGTTCAAAACGACGAGGTGTTGACCTCAGATCTTTTCCTTCGGGATGGATCCCGGACCATCGCCAAGAACACGTTGTGTTGTTTCAGTATGAAGTTAATTCAACTACTTAACAACCTTTTACTTTCACCGTGACGTGATTTATTTCGCTAACTAAAACGTGCATTCATTTAGTTTCGGTTTCTTCTTTCGGTGAACTTTGCGTAGTCAATAACTTTAGATTGGTTGGGTGGGTTTTTAAAGCGCGTGGGCCATATTTGGCCAAGCGACGTCAAGCACAAAATCAATCATCTGCTGCGCCACCTTGCTCGATATCCGAAGGATTATAATTTGGATGAATGAAGACGATTTCAATCATTTCACATAGAAATGATGTTGAAATGTAATACACTAACGAATACCCTAACGAAAAATGGCATAGAGTTCCATAGAAAATTCTATAGAGATTTCTATAGAGAAACGAAATTTCGTTTCTGTATTAAACTTTTTTATAGAAAGTCTATAGAAATATCTATAGAATAGTTCAACTTTCCCGTACCTTCTGCAAATGTGCTCGGATGAGCACGCAGTGGCCATTTTGTAGTTTTTTGAAAGAGTCATTGATTAAGAGATCAATTAAACAGAAACTGATTAATTAATTTTAAGTTAATGTTTATTTACTGGATGGTTATATAATTTACAGAATAGTTTTAAAAGGACTGGGTAATTTAAACTTAAGAATTAATTAACACAAACTATTGTCCAAGTACCAGCGTCCTCATAAGGCCTCTCCTCTGGTCGCACTCCTTCTAAAGAACCCTTTTTGGTTCTTTTGCACCCCTTCGAGGGGTCGCACACAAATTACCAGCTGTTCGATGTTTTAAAGTTCCTTGGGGATGGACTCTACAAATGTCTAGAAACCTCTACATAATTCTATAAAGATTTCTATAGAGAAGCTCTGATTTTATAGAGATGTATTCCTATAGAATTTTATAGAGAAGTTCGATAGGAAAGTAAAATCGTGGAACAAAAGAAAGGAGCCTCTATAGAATTCTAGAGGTTTTTACTGACATTCTATAGTGATTTCTATAGAATTTCTATAGAGGTTACTTTATAGAGCTTACAGAAAAACGGGTCACAATTCTATAGCATTCTATAGACCACATTCTATAGAATTATGTATAGAGTTTTGTAGAAGGGTTAAATTGTAAAACGCAATGAAACGAAAATTCACTGCAATTAGGTGTGGATAAGCTTGTATTTAAGATCTTCGACGAGTCGAGAACTGTTACTGTGCATATAACAGGGGTTTGTGGTATCCAAATGTACTTACTCTAATGAACTCAAGGTCACGTCTTAGAATGAATGCACGGGGCTCAAACTGACTGATGCCGCCGGAAAATTGGGAAATAGAGTATAATTAAAACAATACGTTGAATCGCGACCATTGTTTTTTGTTTGATCTGGGTTTTGATACACATTTTCGTAAGGACTTTGACAGATTAAAGGATTTGACAGGAGGTTCGTAAAATCATCTCTGAATATAAAAGCGCCTTTGTTTGTCTTTTTCATTTGATAGATCTCGACATTAAAATAATAGCTCTCCAGTGCGACGTAAATTCAACTACCTACCGATATTGAAACAACATTTGTAGTTCAAAGTTTGGATGGTGATAAGTTTTTAATTCAAGGTTGTCTTAAAATAACGACACTCAGGTGAAACCTGCTGAATATAACACAAGGACAAGCATTATCACATCTTAAATATCGATTTGCAGTCTTATCTCCCGCGAGTGTTAAAAGAGCTCAAGACTGATTCTACACTTCAGCGGGTGTTCGAGTGCTTTTTCATTTTGTAGATGGACTATCTGTTGAATGGAAGATGGAATTTCATTTCCGAATATAGAATTGACAGCTGAATGCATAACCGCATTTTACCATTCGACGTGCAAGGCAATTAACAAGTAAGCTATGTTTCTGAAGATCGCGTAGATATTTTTCACTGTTCAGTTCATATCTGTGAGTGATGGGTTTTGAATTTTTACAATTAAAACAATTTTTGTTAATAGAAAAACTGCATGAAGATATATTTTATCCTCGATTACTACCTTTAATTATGTTTTATAATGTTTGGTCTTTGCTAATGCGAAATAAAATAATTTAATTACTTCACACACACACACACAATAAAACAAAATAATTTAATTATTACATTCGTTCTAAAGAAAAGACAGTATTATAGGTTTCGACAACTTCTTTAGTACTTAGTAGCGGATTATCAACCGGAGGATTGCGAGTTCGATATTCGATCCAACTAAAGATCGTCGTGTACGTGGGGGCTGGTGCATGTTTAATCTGTCGTGGGGTCTCAAATGTCCTCACGTTGGCATGGTGTAGAAGTTTGGAGAGTGGGATGCTTGCTAAGAGAGAGGTCACTTTGGTGTACTTTATGGTGGAACACTAGAATGAATCGACATCTTTTCCAATGACTTCCATTACTTTAAATAAAAAACCTAGAGCATTTGCCACTTTTTTTGCTAAAGCCAGAATAGGCCACATTGTAACTCAGGCCTACTCGAATTGTTTTCACTTGACTGACTCCAATAAGTGCCTTATTTGCCTTGATGAGGAAGAGACTTTGGAATATATCTTGTTCGACTGCATCGGAGAGAACATTAGAATTCCTTAAAGAAAATTTTTGATTCATCTTCTTTTCTTTCAGTTCTTTCTAATGTTAATTTTAGGTAGATTGCTTCGCTGGTTTATAGAGTACAGCGTGAAATCGGCGGTAATACTCCGGTATCTCAAGAAGTAATATAATTTTAAAATAAGAAATGCTCAATTTTTTTGTGTGTTAATTTCTGCTTCTTTTTTTCTAATAAAGAAGTTTTTCGCGACGCTCACGATCTTCCGCCTTTTTCTTGTCTTGTGTCTTTTTTTTGTTGTTTTCTTGTCTGTTCTTTTCCCAAGATGCACGATATATCTAGGGATTACTGTCTTCAAAAACAAAATTTTAATGTAAGTATTGCTACCAAAATAACCAAATCGCGGTATCCCGGTTGGTAGAGTGTGGATTAGCAACCGGAGGATTGCGAGTTCGAAACTCGATCCAACCAAAGACCGTCGTGTACGTGGGGGTTGATGCACGTTAAAGCTGTCGGGGCCTCAAATCTCCTCAGCTTGGCGTGGTATGGACGTTTGGAGGGTGGGGTGCCAGCTCAGGTGTGACCTCGTCATCTGACCGTGGTTCGAAATTACGTGATGTTATCCTCAGATCTTTCGCTACGGGATTGATCCCGGACAGTCGTCAATAGCCCGCTGTATTGTTCCAGTGCGACGTTAATTCAACTACTTACCAGTAGTGAATTTCTTACTTAGATCAATTAAAATGAAGCTCTGCCTGGCAGCCCTTTGATGTTGTCTGTCTTTTGTTGGGCGCCGCAGCTTGGCTAAATATACCCCTTGTGCCATAAAGTCCATTCGAGTTGTTGACGGCGCAGGTTCGATTCCTGTCAGGTGCATTCCTCCCTGGGTGTATTTCTCTCTTCTGTGTCAGTAAAACTTTCATTGTGTATGTGTCTGTTATTGATATTGTATGTCTTGATCTGGCGCAGTATGGCCAAATATGGCCCTTGCGCCATAAAACTCAAACCAACCAACCATAAAATCCAACCCAACCGTCTTATTCTTTCTGCATGCGACATTCCTGGAAGAGCAAAACTATTCCTGTGTTCAGAGAGACACATTTCATGTTATTCTGTAAGCAAAAATCGAGTCAGGAATTCGTATTGGAAGTCAGAAAAATGTAGATTCCAAAAGAGCAACTCAGTCATGTCCATGACTAATCCATCACCTGTCTAATGGTCTGTCGCAGGCCGTGACGTCACCTTTGATGGTAATCGTGGAATATTTAAACCGAAGGTTCTCACTGCGGAAGGAATGGAAATGGAATTTTGAAATCGTGCTTGGTGGAAAACTTGAGGATGGTTTTTCAGTCAATTTCAAATTTATATAAACTATATAAATACTAAATTTCAATACATTTATATAAATTTGAAATATTAACATTTACTATCAAAATTGAGTTTTTTTAAGATTTTCAGGGTTTCCACTTGAAGGAGGATCTCCGGTACTTTGGCATAAGGGTCGAGAACTATGGGGGAAATATGACAGTTTTTCTTTCTGTAATTTACATTTTTTATAATAAAGTTTAAAACTTTATATTTTCATTGTGTTAATCAAAAGTTGTACATGTATGTCCAGAGGAAAAAGAAAATGAACACATTTGGTACAAGTTAAACAAGGGGTATTTTGATTTTTACATATTTTTATTTACGATGGTACATATTTCTGTTTTATGACCTACTTGGATAGTTAATTACCTTCACACTGCAGCGACACACAACGGGTTATTGCCAAAAGTCCGGGATCAAACCCGAAGGGAAAGATCCGAGGACAACACCTCGTCATTTTGAACCACCGCCAGATGACGAGAACACCTGAGCTGACATCCCAGTCTCTAAATTCCCACACCACGCGAACGTGAGGACATTTGAGGCCACGACAGTTTTAAAGTGCACCAGCCCTCATGTACACGACGGTCTTTGGTTGGACCGAGTGTCGAACTCGCAACCCTCCGGTTGCTAATCCGTTACTCTTCCAACTGGGCTACCGCTGCCCTTTCTGTTTCATGAGAGTCCCGTCTTCCAACCTGGTACTGGGACCCTGAAGTTTTCATTAATTTATTCACTTGTTAATTTAAAAAGGGTAACCTTCTGTAAGTTAAAGGAATTTTTCAAAGCATTAACAGAAAATTTAAAAGATTTTAACCAACGGTTTGAAACATTTTTCAAGTGAATTGCCAACTATTTACGATTTTAAATTAGTGTTTCAAGCCTTTTAATAAACGGTTTCAAATATTTCGCAAGTGCCAAGTTGCCAACTATTTGATTTTAAACTATTATTTCACATGTTTCAAAATACTCGAAGCCATTTGATAAACGGTTTGAAATATTTTCCAAGTGAATTACCAACTATTTATGATTTTAAATTAATGTTTCAAGTGTTCCAAAAAGGCTCGAAGCCATTCTCGTATTGGAAAATATAATTCTAGATTATCTTGAACAGTAAGAACAAAAATATGTCCTCCTAGCCAAAGTTGAAAAAATATAAATGTTGATTAGAATAGGCGCATTAAAAAAATAATTTTGTTTTAAACTCGGAATACTTTTAAAAAATAATGTTCCCAATCTTCCCAGGTGGCATTTTATTAAAGAACACCAACGCACGGTATTATGTGCATACATTTCAGAATGACCTTGACGATAAAAAAGCGCGGCAACCGTAGCTGATGGGTGGCATTGTTCGTCGTCCGCTTCTTCAGAATAAAAGAACGAGGTAGACTGATGGATAGATTGTTATTCAGCTTGGAACACAATTGATTGAATTCTTATTGTAATGATATAGGAAGACACCGAAGAGTCCTTTTTCTGGAATATTTCCCATTCGAAGATCGGTCACGCGATGCGATGTCGGGAAATTGCAGGGTGGGTAAAAAAAATTCTCCCGACATTCCGTGGATCACGTTGATCTTCAGGAACGTTCGAACGACGCCATTTTGATTAAATCTTGAAAAGGAAAGTAATATTGTGGTGGGTAAGTTGCCGTGGGTTTCAGATGAGCCACAGATTCCACGCATTAATAAGTTCCATTATTTCTATTCTGAGGCGGTTCCTCCTATCTTGGAAGAAAAATATATTCTGTACACCTCCGCGGATGAATGCCTTTTCGAGAATGTTTATGGGCTATACTACGAAATAAAGGTTTGCTGTCTCACCACAAGAGAATACTGTGCTGTCATGCCTGAAATCGAAGTCGAAATAATTCTCGTTACAATGAAATGTTTGTGAGAACGGACTATTTTCATTATACCTGATGGTTATTAGACTTTTTCCAGCGGATAACCTTAACCCTTTTAAGGAGCAATGTTATATCTGGCGTTCCACATCCTTAAAATGGTTAAGGCAAGGCATAAATCTATACCTTGGTAGAAAAGGGGTCAATGTCAATTTGGCAAGTTTCTGATAACACCCAATAAAGTAATTTTATTTATTTTTTAATTTTTAAAACAGTATAAAAAAGTGCTTTCCAATATTTTTGTTGGAACGTGCGAGTTCGAAAGCGCGATCAATCTTTTATTTTAATTTAATTTATTTTACAATTGTTCATGCAAAATTTCTAGCGCGTGTTTTCTGTAGTTTAATTTTCGCCTTAACAGTAATTTGGAATTCGGATTTTGGAAGAATGAAAAAAGGACTGTTAGTGGAATTCGAGAAAATATTCGGTTCGTTTTAATCTGATGTGTGCCGAGTTGCGCCGTGGTAAATTTATTCGACCTCTGCTCCTATTATGTTCACTCCACTCGCCTTGAATACGATTAATGGAATTCTGTTTGATAAACGTGCACGAACTGTATACTTTCTTGTAAATTAAATTCATTATCATTGTTATTACTTGAGTTTACCTTTCTCCCACCCTCCATCAGTTTTTATTCATTCATAATGTACTGACAGGGTGACATAGGCACTTTTTCTTTTCTTTCATCATCTTGAAGTGATTTGTAGACGTAACTCAAAATCAGCAAATTTGGATATAGGCCATTTTTTACAAGGGTACAGAAATATCCTAGGTATATCAAGGCTTCCAATGTATACATCATTTGATATTTTGGTGCTTAGGTGTGCTTTGGATGGACAGTGGTACATAAGGAAACCCATCCCCTTTAACTCTTCAAGTGATTTCGACGAGATATCTCGTACATCAAGATCTGACCAATTTTAATAATGACGAGATATCTCGTCATCAAGATATTGCTAATTTTTTTATGATGGCGAGATCAAGATCTGGTCAGTTTTCTTCTAATGACGAGATATCTCGTTCATCAAGATCTGGTCAGCTTTGCTAATAGCGAGATACCTCATAGAGACAACCACTAGGAGGGTTAGAAAGCGAAAAGGGGAAAAGACCTGAATTGTTTATGAACAAAATACATTCATATTTGGACACCTATAAAGTTTTTAAAAACCCATGCGCCCCATTGGTAGAGAGAAAATTATGTTCAATGAGGAGACACGAGTTAAGCGGTCACGTGACGATTTGTAACTTCGATCAGACGGAGAACCTTGTCGATGGGATTTTCCATAGGGGTGGTGGATTGCTAAACGTCGCTCTTTTAGTCATGAAAAAGGGTCGAATTTTGCGGTGAATGCGATTGTAAGGAGTCGGAAGGAAAAGGATTACCCTATACACATCTACAGGTTTGTAACTATTTGCTTTTCCCTCTTATATTTAAAGTGTTTTAAAACGAGTATTGTTGCATCGTGGTATATTATAACCATGTCTATTCGTTATTGTGTGCTGTGTGACATTGCAAGAACAATTTGAATACTTATAAACTGATGTGAAATATTTTGGAGGGACTAAAACTATGTATCATGCAAGCAAAAATATAATATTGTACTTTACGGTTATGCATGAAAATGTAGGTTGCCAACTCTTAAAACCTTCCATTAACGTCAACTGAAGTCACGTGTTTTTTATGTAAGGAAGATATGCCGAAAAACTTTTCATGCTAAAAACACCTAGCCTAAAAAAGCTAAAATTGGCAGTTTCTTGACACTCGTTATTATATGTTAAACTAATATATTACTCTTGATCGTTGTTCTTCTGAATTTTGATATGTTTATTTTATAGAATTTTGAAACAATCCATGCACTTTTGCGTTAAGTTTAAAATTATAAAAATATCAAATAAAAAAGAGAATAATATTCGGCTCAAAAATTTTAAAAAACTTTGGGTTAAAGAGTCAACTAAGAATTAGTAGATGTGAAGATATTTTGGTAGACAGACAATCATGCTGCCGTGAGAAAGTGTGTGTCATCGAAACCTCAAATACAGCACGATCTGATTCGTGTAATCCTTGGCACGGGAATTTCTGACTCAAATCTTAAACGAAAATACGAACAGGAAGGATTACTTCTAGGAGTTTAATCTTATCTGTAATGGCAAAGTGGCCCGGATACATATAAATTTCGATGACTCTTGCAGATACATCGCATCCGTAGACACGGGGAATATTGAAGCACTAGAATTCCCAGGCATATTATTTTGCATTTTCATTATTTAAGCGCTTTAGAAACTCTTGGTGACCGAATACTTTTGTGTGACCCACTGTATTTTTAAATTGAATAGGAAATTTTTTATAAGCTACGCTCCTTTCTAAAGTAGTTTTTATGTTTTGTATTTTTTATTTTTATTTATTCTTATTTTTGAAAGCATTCTTTACTGTTCAATTCTTTGAAATTGTACTTTAAATATGCATTGGTACTATCTTTGATGCTCTCTATAAACTAGTATATTTGACAAAAAAGGATAGAATAAAGTTTTGGATAAAATAAAGAACAATAGAATAAAGAACAGAATTAAATACTTGACAAAATAAAGAATAATATATAGAATAAAGTATTTGACAAAATAAAGATTTTTTTTTAGAATTTAGTATTTGATAAAAAAAACAAGGAATGATGCATAGAATAAAGTTTTTGAAAAATAAAGGATAATATATAGAACAAAGTATTTGATAAAATGTACAGTACAATAGAATTTGACAAAACTGCTTACAAATTTTCAATGCTGAACTTAAAAACGTGCACTTACAAAAAATATCAAAAAGTTAATTAAAGGCTTTTGAATATAAATAACATGCGCAAGAATGAAAAACTTCTTAATTCAGAATAATAAATAAGAATCTTAGAATTTTAAGTGAAGATAAAAACCTGAAATCTTACTTCGTTTTGCATTAACTGTAAAAGGAAAGTGAAAAGAAAAACGAAGGAATCTAAATTTCTAGAGTTTTTCCTAGAGAAACTAAATATAGAGGGCGCTAGAGTGGCTTTCTGTGTGTGCGTACATCCTGTCTCATCCTGGAAATGCCGTAATTTGCATGCTACATTAATTTCGACATAGAATTTATTTTTCCTTTTTAGAAAACTGAAAACATGGCCAAACAAGTGTTGCAAATGGCCACTCGATGAAACCTGGTTTCAATTGTTCTGCTCGAATAACTTAATCAACACCGTCAAGCATCGCCAAAACGGCGGTAAATCAAACTAGTTCTTCGTGGAATGCATTTTTTTCTTTTTCCGATAGTTTGTATGTGTACTGAAAAATACCTCTTTAATTGAGGTGAAACGGAACAGAATGGTAAATGGGATTTAAAGAATTCAAAAAGAACAAATTTCTGAATAATGAAAGTACAGGCATCGATGCTTCTGTTCTTCCCCAAAAATCGAATAATTGTTTCCTCATTTGTCGAGTTCCACAGCGCACGTGCTTATCTAACATCACACACGAGACGTCTGTGTCCTCAGAAAAGAGCTCAACTCAGAGAGGAAATGACCCTTGAAGGGAGATTACGGGAGTCTGATCGGACCGCAAACACTCGACAGTCGAACTGATTCGAAACATCATTTCATTTCAGTTCCTGGTGAGAGTCGATGTCGCCTTTTATTCTTTTCAGAGCCGGTCTGGGGTCGTAAATTAAATAATCAAGGCTAAGTATTCCCTGCAGATTAAGGCTGCTAAGGTACAGGGTGGTTTTTTATGTAGGGCCACACATTGTTTTAGAATAACTTTCAAATAAAACATTTTTTATTAATTTTTTTACGTATTGTTTACTCAATTAGTGACATTGTGGAATATTACATCGGCCGAATGATAGCTTTGCAAATATGGGCTTTTTCAACCACATTTTCCACGTTTGGAATGATTTGTTCAAATTCTTCACGAATGTTTTGCTTAAGCCGTTGAATCGTTATAAGCTTGTTAGCGCAGACTCGCTTCTTTGGGTAGTCCTATAAAACATTTCAGTGCAGTCAAATCAGGGGACAATCGACATCACTAGATTTTAACATTTTTCGGCTAGGAAATTAGAATTACCATGGTTACAGGAGCTGTATGACATATTCCTTCTCTTGATGAAATCGCACGATGACGAGGTCAACAACCTGTGAGCTGGCACACCAATCTCCAAACTTCCACACCACGACATTTGATACCCTGACAAATTTAACATGAATGCCCCCCCCCCCGCCTCTTGGATTGGATTAAGTTTCGAACTCGCAACCCCTCGGTTGAAATTTGAGGAAATATTTGAAAATAATAATTAATAAATGGACTTTCCTAAAACTTTTAAAATCACTTTTCAAGTTGATTTACAGTTACCAACTGTTAAAATTAACTACAAACATAATTTTCTAACAGTTAAGAATCGTTAAATTAAATATCAACTGTTAGAATGACTTGCTTTATGTTAACAAAACTTAAAAAAAGAGTAAAAATAACTCTTATTGCAAATTAGCAATAAAAGTTAATTTGTAACAGTTTTGTTCGTCTCTAGAGTCTAGCATCAAGGAAAGAGAGGGTTAACGGGGATTGAGGGAGGTTTTAGGAGTACATGCACGCATTCGGCTACATACCCCTCTCTCTCTCTCTCTCTTACTTGTTCCTCGATGTTCTTTTGCTTTACGAGCAGCAGAAAACATCTCAATCTGTTTCTTTAGAATTGTCAAAGTCACTTGTGTCAAGTAGCTATCCTAAATCGAATAGGCGAAAACGGTTTGGGTGTCTTGATAGTATGGTTGAGGTAGGAAGGTAGTTAATTAACCTTGTACTGGAGTAAAACAATGGGTTATTGGCGACTGTCCGAGATCTATCGCGAAGATACCCGAGAAAACACCTCGTCATTTAGAGCCATGATCAGATGACGAGGTCAGCACCTGAGCTGGCACCCCACTCTCTAAACTTCCACACCACGCCAACATGAGGATATTTAAGGCCACGACAGATTCAAAGTGCACCAGCCCCCACGTATACGGCAATCTTTGGACCGAGTTTCGAACTCGCAACCCTCCGTTTGCTAATCCGTTACTCTTCCAACTGGGTTACCGCGGCCCCAATATGGTTGATAAAAGATTTATTTCAGAAATATTATTCTAAATATATATAGAATTGTTTTAAGAGGTTTCACCACATCGATTTTATGATCAACTTGTGGTTTTGCATAATTTTAAACAAAAACGCCTTTCTGAATGCATTTTATTTTAGCTTTTTTATTTTTAATAATCAAGTATTTTGGGCTTCCGATCTATCACTCTTGCCGATATAACGCTCTTTTTCTTGTCCCCCCAAATCGTGATGCATCAAGGCCTTACTGTATTTGAGAATTTTTAAAACTTATTCGTCCAGACGTTAGTATAGCGATTTATATCCAATCGAATTTGTAAGTCTGCGGGGAAGACCTCCAGTTTTTCTTCTAGTGTGAATCGTCTCATTATTTTTGTGTTTTAAAAAACTCTTGGACATTAAATTATTTACATTCTTGGTCATAAATTGAATAATGGTAACAAATGGTAATACCTAAACTGCTCAAGAGAGAAAATTTCTATTCATAATTGAAATGTTCCAACTATCGAATTTTTCTAACGGATTTCAAACGATTACGGAAAATGGGCAATGACATAAATTATTCAAAGGGTGGCAGTGGGCGGTGGCTCGCGTTCGGCGTGCGAGACCTGGTTCTCGACCAATCACACATGCGCAGGAAATAGCGTCTTTTATTTTAATTTTGTCGGTTGTGGGCACCTGCCGCTTGTCTGTTCGCCTTATACGCAGATATCGAGGAAAAGGCTTCTATGAGAGAAAATGGAAACACAACGGGCGAAATACGGCTCTGTTTACCATTCTCCGACTGCTCTGCACTGTCTCGGTTTACGTATCACATTTTAAATACCTTAAACGAAATTACATTTATTAATTTTATAACGCGTATTTCAAACGAAATTACAGGGTGTTTCAAAACGTCCTGTATAGACCTTAAGGGAGGTAGGGAACATACACTTAAACCGTATTTATAAAGGGATGTTGTCACTCACGGTTCCTTTCTTTCATGTATAGGCTACAATGAATGAAGCTTATTCGGAGTGCTACATTTATTTATCTTTAAGGGTATCAACAGGCTATTTACATATTTATATTTAAAGCGTTCCAAGTCTTTTGGAATGTGACATCGAAGGCCCCTAGCTACGTCCTTTCTGGTCGGTGTCCACCATTCGGGTCCCTTTTCTCGCCCCGTTGTTCTTTTTTTCCTCCTCGCCGGACTTCACAGATGTATTTACTATCGCAGTGTAAATCAAGGTTTATTTAATGAAAAATATTAACAATTAATAACATGATGGCAACAAATAAAACGAAACGCCTCATGAGGTTATGCTATAGAAATGAGCCCTGTGACTGCTATTTTAGCATTCCAATAAACAAAACATCAGAACTTCTGATATCGTTTGCAAATTAGTCATGTTCGCTTTACCAGACTTTCCTAAGAAATTTTATCACATAAATAATCATGACACCAGAATGCCTATCTTAAGTTGTAACACCACAAGCGCCACCAGGATATGTTAGAGCAGTGATTTCATGTGCTCCGTAAAAATGTGTGTTTAACGGGCGTACACTTGTATATATAAATAAAATTATAATTTTATCAATCAATGGGAATAAAATAGAACACGAATATGTATATTTTCAATTTTACTTTCATAAATTACATATTATAAAAACAAATTTACGTGACAATTTCAAAAATCTTATTCAAAATTACAAACATTTGATTGGGTAATCAATGAGATGGTTGCACTTGTTTACGCTTGCACCAATTCATCAATGGCTGGGATTATTTTGCTAAGGTAGAGTCATCTTCAACATCCAGCCATTTCCTATATTCATTGGGCGGGGCAGTCCGGTTTGAAGAGTTGCGGATTAGCAACAGGAGGTTTCTAGTTCGAAACTCGATCCAGTCAAAAACCGTCGTATACGTGGGGCCTGGTGCGCGTTAAATCTGCCGTGGCCTCAAATGTCCTCACATTGGCGTGGTGTGGAAGTTTGGAGAGTGGAGTGCCATTCCAGGTGTTGACCTAGTCATCTGATAAGGCATTGTCCTCGGACCTTTCCCTTCGGGATTGATCCCGAGCCAATAGCTGCTCCAGTGCGACGTTAATTCAACTACCTACCTCCTTTACATTTCTTTTTTAAAGCAGCTAAAGATTAGAAACCTCGTTCTCGTGCTTGAAGTTCTCGTGGTAGACTGACTAGATCTATCGACTTTTGTACTCTCATTGTGTTCTAAAGATTTTACCATTTAAAACTTCCTGTAAATTCTTTAAAAGAAGGAAAGGAACACAAAATGAAGCCTTATTTACACAGGGATGTTTATCCACAAGAGTCAGTCAGATTTTCTAGAGAATACTGTTCGACAAGGTGGCGGCCATTTTTTCACACCCAAAAATCCTAAATTTTGTTATCCTTAAGTTTACCGCTCTACGCAGCAGCTGCACTGGGATGACTAGAGAAAACTCCGAATTCCTTTTAGTCCTCATCAGTCGTGATTTTTTACCTCTAATCTCGGGATTGATCCCGGACCTTCGCCAACAGCCCGTTGTGCTGCTCCAGTGCGAAGTAAATTCGACTACCTACTTTTAAACTTGGATCAAAAATTTCATCAGCAACTATCTAATGGAATGTTGATGATAATCAGTGTTGATGCAGTAAGCATCAACTAGTATTATATAAATTGCATTATACCTTTCTAATAATCCGGATGCTTCTTGGAATATTTCGTCCAACTTAAATATCGTTTTGTTAATTTGATTTGATTTGAGTATTTAACTGTCGAAAGAATTAAATTCGTACTAAGCTAGATTTAGTTCTGACTGGCAGTTCCAAAACAAAGCAAAGGTGTTTTGCTGAACAGAAACAATCGACTGATACTTTTAAGATTTGAAATAAAAGTATGTTTTTTTCAGTCTGCAATTTTACGTTTGGTACAAATATTTCAGGCCGAAATACAACTTGTTATGTCGGACTGCATATCGTAGTCTCATTAATTTTACCTTCAATATTTGGATTTATTACTTGCTACCGCAGAGACTTCAGGATTGATCGCACATCGAAAGGCGCCTGCTGCGCGAAAAGTAATGGGTTGATTAATAAGAGCACTGTAAAACGGTTTTTACTGTCTTTGCAATGAAGAGGCTGGAAAGCCCATTTTACAATTTAGGGATTCGTGATTAATATTTTTTCTTTTGGAGTAAAAGCATTTTAACGGCAGGATACGAATAGACGATTTCTGTCCTGAAGTGAACCTACATCTACTTTAGATTGTTTTCGGTTCTTGCACTGCATGATTGGTTTATTTCCTCGGAAATCAGTGTTTCCAAATACCGTAAGAACATTTTTCCTTCTGCTTTAGCTTTGGCCGTTAAACCCAAATCTATTGTTCTCGGTTCATGTTAAAGTTATTCTTATTCTAATTGGATAGTGATAGCGATGTAGATCAACTAATCAGAACTCTGAACTAGATTAAGAACAACGGGTAGACTTGTAGCTCCAAATTTTGAAATTCGAGGACTCAAGCCATCGTTATTTGTTTCAAAAAGAAATTATTGCGAAGTTATAAATGTGTGAGGCAACAAAACAACAAATTTGTGAAATTAATACCGATAGAAAAATCACCACCACAACATCCAGAGTGAGAACAGGACATTTTAAAGGCATGCAAATTGACTGATGGAACCAGAACGTAGTAATAACTGTCTGGGCGTTGAACTCACAACTCTAATCATATATTCACGTGCCCTGCAATAGTAGCTGTTTTCCAAATCATCGATTGCCATCCTGAATAGCAGTTTTACAGCGAGAAAATAATCGACATCGCCAAAGCTATACAAAATGCACACGGCGACATCTGAGTCAGAAATGGATACGACAACAATAGTTGACTTTTTTGTTGCTAATATGCGTCTTTTATGTAGCAAGATATATCTTAAAAGTTGTCATTGTTCTTCAAACAAGATACACTGTTAGAAGATATGAAAATATGCATTTGTAAAAAGTGGCCAAAGCAGAGTCTAGCAAAAAAATCTCGCTATCTTCAAAAAGTATTTTTCTTTGCTCTTTCTGTTTACGTGTTTTCCTTTTCTTCCTTTAGTACGTTTCTTGCTTCTATGAGAGGTGCAAAAACTGACACAACCAAGAACGAATGTAGAGATTTGCCATCAGATCATTAGAGCATCAAACTCAAGGCGCGTAATTCGGTTTCACGAACTTTTGATTATTTATTTACTTTTACTGGCTGTGGCAATCACCGACGTACGGAATTCTTGCGGAAATCGAGTCGTTACCTTTTTATAAAAAGTTTCTTCTAACTACGCTACAATGGATGTGGAATTCGAAATTTCTGTAAATGACAATTTTATTCCAGTCTGGGAATGTTGTTTGTTTTTTTACCGTTTTACTTCCCTTGTTTTCCATTTACAAATAGTTCGAGATTGTCATTTTTGAATCGTGGAATATTTTTTCATTTCGATACCAGTGTTTCCTTAATTTATTCTTTCGTGTTTGGCTCATTTTCGGTATCTCCATCAACTGATTTGCGCTGTTACAAAATTCTTTGAAGTGGTGTTGATGTCTGGAGTGTTCCACCTTAATGAACGAGAGTTGGTATTTTAATAGTGGCAACACATTTGTAGAATCGCAAGTTAATGCCACTAATGCCAAATGCTGCTTGGATTTGGATACCTAGCAAGTGTGAGGAATACAAATTTTCATTAGTTCTATGATACCAGGGGGACATGTGAAGGTTCGCGTTTATTGTTCGGGATCACCGCCCCTGTGCCCTCCCTCAGTTTCGCCCCTGATTATGACTGCCTGGTTAGTACACTAATCATTATTATCTTTCACATTCAAAGGGCCACGGTAGCCCATTCGGTATAATCACGTATAAGCAACGGCAGGGTTGCGCAAACGAAAATTGATCCAAACGTGTACGTGCGGGAAGCTGCATGCTAAATCTGTCGTGGCCTCAAATGTCCTCACTTTGGCGTGATGTGAAAGCTTGGAGAGTGGGGTGCTATCTCAAGTGTTGTTCTCGTCATCTGGCCGTGGTTCAAAATGAAGAGGTGTTGCCTCGATCTTTCTTGATTGATCCCGCACCGTCGTCAATAGCCCGTTGTGTTGCTCCAGTGCTACGTGAATTTCACCATCTACCTCAAAACTAAAGGAACAACTGCGAAAGCGGTTTTAATTAAATCGCGCAGTGAAAGTTAAATGGTAGCTGCAAGATGCATTCTACACCTTACTTGAAAAGTAGCTTTCTTCGTAACCACACAGGGTACTCTCTTCTCAAGGCTCACCTCTTTCAACTCCGGTAACAGAGACAGAAACGAAGCTGACCCGCATCCTTGCATCCGGTCATCCTGTTTGGAGAATTAAATAGATTCGTTTGACCGCGGGCTCGTTCTTTAAATTGTTCCATTGCCACCTTTGATCTTCGACGGATGCCGCTTGCGAAAAATGTCAGCTATCCGGTTCTTTCACCACTTGCATTCGATTGACTTTTTAATGGCTTGATGAAGGATCGCAGTTGGAGCTCCGAAGGGAAACGTAATACAGTGTAATATTCAGAACAATGTGTAATTATTTCTTCAAACTTTGCCCCTCCAGGCCTTCACATCCGGGCCCCGCATCACGTTAGATGACGGGCCCCATCTCAAATTCAAATATGTATTTCAAGTACAACTTGATCAAATGTCAAAAAATTCACTTATCTTTCCTTGCATTTTTGTACATTCTATCAGAGGAGATCCCCGTGCCTATCTTTGTGAAAATTTAATGTTTTGAAAGTTGATCTGTTACTTAAACTCAGAATCCCTGCTGGGTAGGTAAGTAAGTAGTTGAATTTACTGGAGCAACACAACGGGCTATGGGCGACGGTCCGGGATCCCCGAAGGGAAAGATTCGAGGACCAAACCTCGTCATTTTGAACCACGATCAGACTAGAACCCCCTCTTGGTAGAGTCTCGAATTAGCAATCGGGGATTTGCGAATTTGAAACTCGGTCCAACCAAAGACCGCTGAGTACATGGGTGCACGTCAAATCTGACGAGATCTCATATGTCTTCACGTAGACGTGGTGTGGAAGTTTGAAGAGTGGAGAACCAGCTCAGGTGTTCACCTCATCATCTGACCGTGGTTCAAAATTACGGGGTGTTGTCCTCGGATCTTTCCCTTCAGATTGATCCTATACCATTTCCAATAACCCGTTGTGTTGCTCCTGGCAACGTAAATTCCTTTCTACCTGAAAGAAATTTGAACTTCGTTGGAGAAAGTTTTTATGACAGTTTTTTGGATTCATTTTCATATTTTTAATGAACTATTCTGAACAAGAACATTTTCAAGTGTTAATGACCACTTAAAAGGTCGGCTTCTTAACAAATAATGCGATTAGGCGAATGTGCTTTGCAATGCAATGGAGGGGGCAGTCTCATTGATTGGCCATTGTCTCGGACCAAAGGGACATCTAACGAGCTTAATTAACTCCACATGACGTATTGCTCTGGTTGCAATGTGGCGAACACTTTATGGAAAGCTTCTTTTTGCCATGGCCGTTGCATCACCGCTTTTTTACCGGTTGCCAGCCTTACGAAACAAGGTAAGGCGTTATTTTGTGTGAAGGTACTCGACCGTAGCGCTATTTACAACTACACTCCGCTCGTTTTCTTCCCTTCGCTCAGAATTTATTTGTTTGCTTTATTCGAGCGTTCGCTTAACCTGAAATGCCGTGAACTGCCTAAGCTTAACCAGACAGGGTTCTTTTCTTTCTCCCTCTTCTTTTCTACATCCTTTGTGTCATTTTCTGTCACTCTGCCAACACATTATCGTCTTTGTTTCCAGACAAAATGTCCCAACGTTGAGTTACTGGGATCGAAAAGATTCGCTTTCTTTCTTCTGTGGCGATAAAATACATAAGCTTTTAGTTTTGAATTCTCCAAAAGGTTTTAATAGCGTGAAATATTAAGAACACTACCATTTTTAGCTTTGATCATGATTCTAAGACCTATTATTCCAGTTGCTGGTTTTCAATTTATTCTTACTCTGATTGGTTGATGATATTAACACATCAACCAATAGAGCACAACATTGGATTGCGATTGCTCCGAATTTTTAAATTCTTTGTACCAAACAATTATTTACTTCCAAAAAGATTAATAAGAAATATGTCAAAACAGTTAATTTTTTTCAAATCTTTTTGTTTCCAGCAAGCGAACGCTTTTTTATCTGAAATGACATTGATCTGAATGACATTGATCTGAAATGACAAGACATGCCTGTCGAATGACGAATGATAGGAACTGCAG
Source organism: Meta bourneti (assembly GCA_933210815.1). Lineage (NCBI taxonomy): Eukaryota > Metazoa > Arthropoda > Arachnida > Araneae > Tetragnathidae > Meta > Meta bourneti. Next base: position 23,794,575 of record OW119931.1, read on the forward strand.
TTGTTCAAACTTAGAGCGCAACTATGGAGGATATTGGATGGGGCCCTATAAGTTCGACCAAAGCCTTTAAAAAATCCCCCCAAAATTAGTGTCGTCTACTAAACCGATATTGACTTGGATGTGATAACTTTGAAACATTGAACGACGAAATGAGAAGAAATGACAGTATTATTGTAGCAGTTCGTTCTGAAGAGTTTGTAAAGAAATGGCAATTGGCCTATATCCATTACGAATCGGCGTTTGTAAAGAATGAGTTCTGTTGCTTTTGTAATGTTTACAATCGGCGATGGCTTTTGGGAGATCTGAAGCCAGTCAGTTTAAAACATTTCGTGTTGTTAAAAGAAAAATTTCCAAATGAAGATATCACATTGTTTCAACTATCTAACTCTTGTCGCCGATCATCAAATGGAAAGAGATACCTGTTTGTCCAAGTTAAATGTATTTGATTATCCTCCAAAGCCCGATGTATTGCCACCACTGAATCCTATAAGTGAAAGATTAATCTCACCAAGATTGCCATCTATGCAAATAAGGTGCTTGCATTATAAAAGAAAAAACTATCGTATAGTTGGTCAAGTAATAAATGTTCGTACTAATATGATTCCGGATACTAATGTATGCCTACATGTGCATAGACTATGTATGCAAAATGCAATTTGAAGTACATTTCTACATCACCCACTACTCTGGACCGTCTGCATAGGTTTAACCTTTGTAAGAAACATCGACATGAATACTATGCCATACGTATATCTTACTTCGATAATCGGTCTTTGATATATAGAATTATACTACACTTATAACCACCAAGACTATTCATTAGCATCTTACTTTTCCTTTGATAACGCAAAGACGGATTCACGCCTTAAACGATTGCCGATTGTGTCCTCGGACACAAACAACCCAAGTCACTTTTATCCCATTAATAAAAGTGTGCTACATTTATTTACAGGAGACATAAATTGATAAAACAACACCTAAGAATATTTCATTTTCATTATTAATAAGAAATTTGACTATCTTTTGTCTTCATTACAGCTGTATACGTTTTCGAATGCTCATTCGAACTATGTCGTCTGTTGAAGTACACTCGAAAACTACTCTATGAGGAGGATTTTCAGTGAAATCAAACAAATCAGACGAGACCTCGTCCCTCTAGAAAATATAATCGTTCGGGGATAATAAAACCTACGTCGCACTGGAAAACACAACGGTCTATTGGTGACGGTCCGGGATCAACACACAGGGGAAAGAACCAAGGACAACACCACTTAATTTTTAACCACGGTCAAATGAAGAGGTAAACACCTGAGCTGGCGCTCCACTCTCCAAACTTCCACACCACCCCACATTCGAGGCCACTACAGATTTAACTTGCACCAGCCCGCACCGTACACGACGGTCTTTGGCTGGACCAAGTTTCGAATTCGCAACCCTCCAGTTCCAAATCGGCTACTCTTCCAACCGGGCTATCGTGATCCCAGATAATTAATCTCTGTACTAAAATATAAAATTATTAAATAAAATTGCCTTGATAGTCATGACTTTTAGATACTGCCCGTAGGTAAGATAATTAGAACAATAAATTAGAACACAACCATATTGAATAGGATTATAAGAAGGTTAGATTTTAAATTTGCTGGTGAATACTTTATTTTTGTAAATGGAAAAAATATTTCTTACTTTTGTATTTCTTACTTTTGTCTTACTTTGAAACCAAGAGATTGAAAAAATCATGTCTTTTTTCTTTTCGTTGGTATAAATTTTCTGCATTGAAGTGAGAAAATATTAATTTATATTTAGAATAGGAAGCCTTGGGTACCAGAAAATACGGAATAAATTAGATTGATAAGCACTACAAACATCCATACCGAGATATGAATTCTAACTCAATGACAGGTAGTGATTTGTTTTCAGAGCTGAAACCCTAGCTGGTCTTATCATACACTAAAACTAGTTTCGGAATTAAAAGAAAAGAGCTTTTCTATTTATGAAGTAATTTTCCTTTTCCAAATGTGCGAAGGTTAAGTTAGTATTCATAATTTTGTAAAACATAAATTTGTATTCATAATTTTGTAAAACATAAATGTATATTCATAATTTTGTTATAATTATAATTTATAAAATTTATAACTTATAAAATTTACAATTTATAAAATTTATAAAAAAATTGATTGAATTTTGTATCTTTCCCCCTTTAAATCTTAAGGTCATTTCGATTTTAAGGGCATTTTTCATCTGCGTCATTATTTTGCTTTCCTCTTATGATCAAAAGCGCTGAAGCGATAAAATTTTTTATGAATTTTGTGGAAAGTGAAACCAATTTTTTTAATTATTAAAAGATTCATTTATATAAGTAATTAACAATTTATTTTATGTAATTCATTATAGTATAATTTTACGAATTGACATTTATGCATAAGTTGTCGAGTTGATGTTAATGCATAACACTTTATACTTTTTAAATTTAAACTTAAAAGACAAAAAATTTTGAAACGAAGAATATTTTGCAGTACCTGACTTTCATTTTGTAAATTATATAGGATTTCAAAAATATAAAGATTTCAACTCTTGAATAAATTCTAAATTAAAATGTTACTAGTCTTAAGTTTGCAGTGGTTCAAAATTACGAGCTGTTGTCCTCGGTTCTTTCCCTTCGGGATTCATCCCGGACCGTCTCTAATAGTAATGCTCCAGTGCGACGTTAATTCAGCTGACTACCTACCTTATATTTGAGTTATCTGAAAAAGTTTTCTCCAAAAGTGTGCAGAAGTATAGTGAACGATTTGAAAGCTGAATTAAAAGTTATTTTTGACAAGTATAGCTTTTGATGGGAAACTCAGACCTCAGGCTAAGCCATCACATATACTTCATACTTTCTTAGTATTTGAAATGACATGAGATAGTTGCTTTGCTTCAGTAGCTGTTGTGTTTTAATTGTCCTTTAGTAATTCAGAAGTTTTTACTTCATGAATTAAAAGAAGGTGAAGGTTTCAATAGTTGGTTGCTTAATTAACGTCTCACTGGAGCAATTCAATGGGCTATTGGCTTGAGTAGGAAGGACTATAGGGGAAATAATTGCGATAGTCTTGTATTTAAATATGTATAGTTTATTTAAATTTTAAGTTTAAGTTATGCAAACAATACTAGACGTTTTTTGAACCAGCAACTATGTCCATCGCACTACAACAGGACATATTTTAAACCACAATATATTTAACGTGTTCCAGCCTCCACGTACACGACGGCCTTTGGTTGGACCGAGTTTCGAAATCGAATCGCAACCCTCCTGTGTTGCTAATCTACTACTCTTCCACCCGGGCTACCGCGGCCACCCACTTGGTTGTAGGAAAAAGCATGAATCCCAATGTGGGATTTTTTATTGATTGATTAAAGTGATTATCTGGCGTGATTAAAAGCGCTAGTCTGCTCTTCGATAGCCAATCGGTCCCAAACGATTCGTAAGTCCTCGTGACTTACCCCAACTACTCTGCCCACATCCTCTGAAGGTCGATGCTTTGAAGCGCAACGCTAACGCTTTGAAATTGGATGTTGTAACGTTAGCGACAAGACATTTTAAAATCAACCCCATGCTATTCTATCCTCGGCTCGTTGCACTCCTTGACGTTGGGTGCGAAACAGCTGCAAAAATTTGAACTCTACTTGCTAATATTTTTCCATAGCTGAAGCCTTTACATTGTTGGAGCTTTCAGACAGTGTAAAGTTCCGGGGATTGAGCGATAATTGCTTTATTATAAAATATTGTATTTCAATAGGAATACATAAGAAAAGTTCAAGTCGATTGAAACGGGAATCGAGGTTAAAAATCGATCACAAGATTTGAATACAACCGACCGAGCAAGTAAAATGAAAGAATGTATAGATGGAACGTGGTGTGAAATTGGAAAAGTTTTAAGATCATGAGATCAGATTTGTAAGAAATATTTTAATTACTAATTTCATTTTTTGGGGAATTTTACATATTGGCGTTTGGCAACAGTTTGACGATTCCGGAAAAGAAGTCGAGTTCTTCTTTCGCCCACTGCATCTCAACTTTACTCGCCTGTCACTGTCGTGAGTTTTCATTTCATGGAAACTGCAAATGCCACTCCTGTTTCTCTAGTTTTCTTTTTTACGATATCAACTGATTCGTAAATTGTCGATGTACTCGATATCCACGACCAGCCGGTAAATCTTTTCACACCATGTGAAGGAAGGAATGTTTCTGGGTTACATGTCATCCTGACGCTTTGATTTTTCGTGTTGCCGTAGGTATTTACGCAGTCTGATTAATTAAACACCTCAGTTATGTAGTTTTTCATTTTTTTCTTGCTTGTAATCGAATGCTGATCATTATTTCTTACGTCTTCCCTGTGATATTGATATTCATTACTTATGCATCCTCTATAAGGAAGAGAAAAATACATACATTTTAAAGTGTATTGTACTTATGATCATTTTTCAGTATAAATTTTTGTCGTTTCTTTGTACGTTTTGTTGTATGCTTGAAACTTTGAATTTTATATAAAATATAATAGTGTTCAGAATGTTCATTGTAATTTGGTCCTTATTTCGAATTTTGTTTGCTCGTGTTGACATTCAGAACCTCGAATGTTTCCCAATGACTTATGTTAAATGAAGCATGATATCCTAGAATGTTTTATTTTGTCCTGTTAATCTGTTTAAGAACCATTTTTACTTGTTTTCTGTGATGTGATGAGATTGGCAATGGATTTTTTCTCATGACAGGTATGTTTTCTTCATTTTCATTTTTGTATTTATGTGAATTATTATTTGTGATGTTTACTGCATGTTGTATTGCAAAAATATCTTACCACTATGTGTACACATTTAGTTATTGGTAATTCTACAATTTTGTTCTTTAAAATTAAACTTTTCATAATATATTTACGAGTCTCACAATTAAGCTTGTCCTAGACTAGTTTTTTATGTGTGCTTCCAGATATTTAATATTTTGGTACCAAACTGAAAATAGCAATAATTTATTTCTGTTTTGAAATGGGAAATGCTGTACAGCTCTAAAAGTGTTTGCTAATTACCTTAATTAAATTAAGTTAGGTTTTTGTGGTTTTTCCAATAATTGGTAATACCATTAAGACTATTAATCTCTTAGAAGTTATGAAAAGTTCTATTATTCTTAAGAAATAGGCATTACTGAAAATATTACTGCACTTTTGTCAAATTATATTTAAAATTTTGCAACTGCCTTACATTGACAATATTTTAAACTACTCAATTGACAATCCAATTACATGCTTTTACTTTAATTTAAAATAGACTAACTAGACAAATAAGTAAAAGTAACTTAAGTAAAGAGTAGTTAATTAATATTCAATAACTAATGATACCACAAATGCATTGACAAAACTGTCTTAAAATATTGTATAATATAAAAGTTTAGTATTTCTGGAAAAATATAGATATGTAGGCACCAATCAGGCATTTTTACTGTATAAGTATGCATTAATTATATTCTTTATAGTTTCATTCAGGAAACAAATGTCTATCAGTTAGTGGAAACTTGGCTTGCAGTGAAAATGCTATCTTATCAAAATTATTAGTTTCAAAATGAGTTGTCTAGAATCTGATTGATTTTGACTACAAATTCTTGACATACATTACTCACCTAATCTAAGCTTGACCTGTGCTTCCTATGATTTAGCCAAGGTGCTTTCCTTACTGCAACAAAAACTTTGTTTAGAATTTGATAATAAATTAACATAGTGTTCATGTGTATCATCTACATATATAGTATGCTAGCTTTTATCGCCTGTCTGCCAAAGCATTTTGCTTCTTCAAAGTTGCACCTGTTTCTCTGCAATTTCGTTGCATTTTCAAGTAGCTTTTTGAGCCTTGACCGTTTCACATACTCAGTTCTTTACTCTTCCATTTGCTCGGCTCGTAACAGCATTTGACATTTTGTGTTGATTTTGAGTTTGACCAAAATTTGATCCCTTGTGAAATGTTCTATATTAAATTTTACTTCTATAGCTCTAAGGGAATGATATAGCATGCTGAAAATAGTTATGATGACTTAGAAATTCCTGACAAAATAAGCTGTTCAAATTTCACGATACTAGAGCTCAGTGTTTGAGAAGTTTTTCTTTAGACAAACCGTCATCTGTTTTCTAAGCAGTTTGACTTTGTCCTGCTTCATTCAAATCAAATCTCGCCTGTTTCTTCAGCAGTTTCATTGCATCTGCAAACAGCATTTTCAACTTTGTCTGCTTGATGTGCTTGTGTTTTTCCTCTAAACTTCAGACCTAAAAAGGCAAATACATCTTTAAATATTTTTTGCATAAAATAGATCATATCCTTCTAAATTCTTTTTAATTAGAAAAGTTTTCTAAAATTTAAATTCAAAATGAATGCATTGTGGTAAAGTTATATTAAGTATAAATGATTATTGGTTTTATTGAAAATTAATTGCACAATTAATTATTAATTTTGTGGATAATTAATGAAGTTTAATAAAGTGCCACTAATTAGGATAACTTAACCTTATTGTTTTAAAAATAATTTTAATAAATCCCCTAAAAGAAAGCTCACAATAGCTTGGTAGATCCCTGAATGAAATCCTGGATGCACCTTAAATGTCAACTTTACTGAGTTTGTTCCATGAAAATTTGTTAATATTAAAAAAAACAATAAAATGTAATTGATTTATGGATATATTGGTAAACCCCCTCTACACTTTAAATTTCCTTTTTTACTGTGGTTGCATTTTTATAATCATTAAATAATATGTAATGACTAATTTCTGCTCTGTTATTTTTTCATCTATAATATGCATGACAAAGACACACAATGATTATAATATTTTGTTTTTCATTTCAGGTCTTTATCTTATTTTTCCTTTAAAGATGGCATTTTAGTACTATTTTTCATTCATAACAAAACAATTGATTAAATGTTTATTATAGTCAAAGTAGATACTTAACAATGAGTATGCTACCAGAGAGCAAAAGCAAACCTCACAGTGCATCGTTCACGTCACTACAAATAAGTGAATCCTTTCAGCATTTTCGCTCCGTCAGCTACTTTGAGGCAGTCAGAAATGCATCACTGTGTGGGTCTCACAAGTCCTTTGAGGTGCATTCATGTGGCGACAAACCAAAAGCGATGCGGATGCCATCCATTAGTACACCATGCACTCCGAAGAAAATTGAAATTGAAAAGTATTCCACCTTGCCGGTTGTGACAGGGACCACTTCCACATTTCCCGGAAAGAAGGCCAGAAGCTCGAGCCTCTCCAGTTTCTTTCGAAAGCTGAGGCCCAGGTTCCACCGAAGCTCCTCCGATGGCAAAAATCCGTGGATTGTCATAGAGTTTGCTCCACACAACGACGATGATGCCTCTTCTGGAAGTGAAGGCAGTGACCAGTCAATAGAGCTCGCCGTCAAAAGCAAAGTCCAGCATTTTACCTCCCTGAAGGACATCTGTGACAACCCGAGCAGCGACGTCTGCAACTGCCCTCTCAGCAACTCAAGGAAGGACAGCCTAGTCTCATCACCCAAGTGCAATTTGAACTCTTTTAGTGCCAGCAAAACTTCCATTAACTTTGAAAGCAGGAATGAGAAGCCTTCCTCAAAGTACAAGTCCGAAGGCTCGATCTTTTTCCGACTCTCGCCCCGACGGAGGCTCGAAAACCTGAAGCACATGCTGAAGAGTCTCTCGAAGCGGCGCAAGTTCAGGAACTCTTCCTCACTACACTCTCTGAGCTCAAGATCCTGTGCTTACAAAAGTGAATCTTGCTTAAAAACAGATCACATACTATCAAGTGGTGCATTTTCTAGCTTTAGTCAGGTAGTAAGTCTCGAATCTGCATGAGTAATGATTACGGATGCATGGGCTAGACTAGTTTACCTGCGGGTGTTGTTTTCCATTGGTTTTTTTAACCTTTAGATTTCCTGGTCATGTATCCAATTCATGTCTCTTGTATTGCTCTTCTTGAAACTCCCCATTTCATTTGAGAAATCCTGCATCAACAATTTCTGCAAGAACTGCTCTTGATCAGTGTCAAGTTGCATGATGTAATTTGGTTTTTGAAATGTCCTGTTATATATAATAAATTGTTTTTCCTGTTCAGTTTTGTACAAGCATGTTTTACTTCATAATTTTGGTGTTTATTAAGATTTTGTGGTAAAATGAGTTATTTAAAAGCATGTAATTATAGTACAACTGTGCTTGAGTATAATTATTTTTACTTGGAACCTTTTTTTCATCAATGGCAAACATTTTATTTATGACATTGAGAAATTTATTTCAGTTTAATGATTATTTAGATTGCAACTTAAAAATACATTATGTATTTTCAGTCCAGAGGTGTAGAGGTATTTACTGAAATTTATTAATTTACTGGAGTGAGTACATTGCTTTTACTGTTTGTTAAATTTTTTGACATGAACGACAACTTTTCTTAGTCTGTTTCAGTATGTGGAACCCAAAACATTTACTGCTTAGTTAAAAGGAAGGTTTAGTGTGTCTGAATTGAGATTTTTCCTTAGATAAGATTTGAAAAATCTCAACAATGTCTTATCTTTGCAAAATACATTTTATTCTTGATTTTAAAATCTAAATGTTTTTGTACACATACTGCACAATTTTAAATATACATTACACATAGTTAAAAATATAGATGAGTAGATATCAATAGAGAAAGTTTGTGCAGTGTGAAGAGGAATTAAGGGTTGTGTATTTACACTTTTACCATTTTCCTAAAAATAATGTTTTTTATGTACAAAATTGGAAAATGTCTAGAATGAACTAGTGATGACATTTAAACATACTAGTTTAAATTTTAGACAGATTAGTTCAATATTCATTAACAAAAATGCCTTTAAATTATAATTTAATGTGTTTCTTGCATGAGAATTTTATTACCTCATGTGATGAAATTGAAAAATTATCACCTCACATAATGTTAAATAGTATCTACTTTAATTTGCTATCTAAAATCATTACTAGTAATTCATCAAACTTAAGTTGTACAGTTTATAATTTAAAGCTGTTTCAATTTAAGACTATTATTTTCTGTTAAATTTGTATGACTGTTTTTCCATGTGTATTGAATCCTTTTATTTGTCAATGTTTCTGATTTCAAATATGTGTGTAGTTATGCTTTACTTTTATGTTCTTTTACTTTATGCTTAAGTTTATCTAAGAATTATCAATATTTGAGAATAAACTGGAAAACACTCAAGTAAAAAATATAAGTACAATATTTCTTAAATGTTACTAAAAATTGTTGAATTAAACAACTAAAGCAATCTGGATATATCAAGGTGTATTTAGGCTTAAATCTGTCAAATTAAATCAATTTTGTAGATTCCTGTTATCCTGAGATACAAAAGTTCTTAATGGCTATAAAAATAAACTAAAAAAAACAAGATTTTTAAAATTCAAGTGGGTTTCAAGGAACATTGCAAAGGTCAAACTCATAATTAGTTGAAATGGTTTTGTGATGAATTAGTTTTAAACATAATTCGATTTGTTTCAACAGAAACTCATTTGAGTTTTCTTTTCACAGATTGAAAATGGAAGAGCTTCTTCACCAGTATTTCATTTTTGTCGTCAGGCTAAGCATGAAACTCTGGTAAGGCAAAACATTCTCAACTAATTCATTTTACATGCACTTCAAAGTTTGACTTAGTTAAATTGCTTGAAATTGTTTCAAATCTACCAGTTTTCATTGTTTTATTTTCATAAGATTGTCTACAAAATTCATATTTGAACAGAATCTTATTGAAAGAAATAATTTTAAATCTAATTTGTGAAACAGATTTTTTCAGTTTCATCTTGTGTGATTTAATCAATGTTCATGTTGATGCTGTTTAGTTTTCTATCCCTTTGTATTTTTCTCATATATAAAGGATTTTAAAAAGTTGTTTAATGTATCTAGTTAATCTTAGCAAGTGCTCTACAAGCAAGGGGCTACGGAGCATTTCTATTAATTATGAAAGGATCCTCCTTGTGTTTATTGTTTTACCAAGAAATTTCACCTTTCTAACAGAAATATATTTGCTGAAATAGAATAAATTTAAAATTGCAGCATTTTGTAAACTTTTTATAATTTTAACAATTACAATAAAAGGGGAGCTGACTTATGAGTCAAACATTATACTCAACGTAAGCCTTGTTTACTGTTTGTACATGGACTGTTTGTTGATTATACATGTTTTACGTTTTTACTGGTTACCCACCATGGCTCAGTAAGTTTGCTCAGTTCCCTTGCAAGTTGTAGGCTTCACAGGTTTGATTCCTCTCCCTGGGTGTATTTCTCTTGTGTCAGAAAATTTTTTTAGTTTGTATGTCAATTTACTTGGGATTTGGCACAGCTTGTAAGCAATGTAAATTTCGTGCAACAGGTATTACTGTATTGTTTTCATAAGAAACAACAATAAATTTTTATTGTAAACGGCTGTACAGTTTTCTAAAGTGTACATACGATTTTTTGAATTTGATTGTTTTTAATTTTGTAAAATCTTTATTTACATTTCTCCATTTTCAGAAGAGCTTGAGGCACTCTGCCGACATTAGCTATCTTCTGAAGTTACCAAACAGTAGAAGCTCAAATGCAAGTCTCTCATCTGTTCTAGAGGACAGGTACTTATAAATTATTATTATGAGTAGTTAGTTTGTACTTTAAAGATTGATAGGGTGTGAATATTTCAAAATATGTAGGGGCAATGCTGCAAGAAAAGCACTTCATCAGTTTTCAAGTGTTGATTGTAATCATCAATTGTAAAAGTAGTGTCTTCACAATTACTGATCTTATTGAACTACATGTAAACCTATTTTCTGTTTGTCTTTTTTATCTGATTTGCTTTATTCATGTTGAGGCAAGGGCCTATAGCCCTTGGCTCATTAACCAGAATGATTTCAATTTTAAGGATGACATGCATGACTGAATTTAAATTCAGAAAGTTAATTGAGCAACACCATTCTTGTTAGCAGAATCAGTCTTGCATGTGTTTTTCTAAATTGTATATTTTACATTTAACTGACTTATTCGTTTGTAATAAGCATTAAGAGTTCTTTTTCTAAGTACGTGGATGACAAGTAACCAACTCACTCATTGACTGAGAAGTGAAAGCTGTAACCAGTAACTCTACTACGGAATCCTACAGCCAATAGTTGTTGATTTACTCACATAACATGTGTTTTCTCCAAAAATATTTTATGGTCAGAATTTTCATTTCTACTTTACTTGTTTACTAGGTATACTGGTTGAAATCAGTTTGATTTAAAGCAAACAATTTTCATTAAAAAATCATGATTAAATCAAAATTTAATTTTTTTCTTTATTAAATTATAGTCATGTAAATGAAATAACCTTTGATAAAATACATGTTATTTTATTCAAATAAGTTTTAAAATTGCTTGTTTTGAGTAACAATAATGACTTTTTCGACTGACGTGAGTATCTTACTTTAAGAATACTCACTAGAGATAGTAGCATTAATTGACATGACAATTAAGCATACAAGTATTTCTCTGGTCATTGGCAATAAGTGTTATTCACAGATCTGTTTAACAGAAACTGATGACCCTACTCTTGTAAGAGGGAAAAATTTTGACAAGAAAGATCAGTAAGTTCTTGCCATTCATTATGTTATTAAAAAGCACTAAGTGCCCCCTAACTTATATCCTCCTAGAAGCTTCCTAGCTTATATCCTCTTGGAAGCTTCCTAGCTTATATCCTCTTGGAAGCTTCCTAGCTTATATCCTCTTGGAAGCTTCCTAGCTTATATCCTCTTGGAAGCTTCCTAGCTTATATCCTCTTGGAAGCTTCCTAGCTTATATCCTCTTGGAAGCTTCCTAGCTTATATCCTCTTGGAAGCTTCCTAGCTTATATCCTCTTGGAAGCTTCCTAGCTTATATCCTCTTGGAAGCTTCCTAGCTTATATCCTCCCTATCCTACCCTAATTCAAGTAAATTAATTAATTTTGAATAGGAAGAATTTGTTTGCCAAAGTAAATTATTTGTCTAGTATCATGCCTGTAATTATGAAATTTCAAGTGAAAGCAGATAATTTTGGTTTCTTTGAGTGTCCCAGGAATGAGTTGCTATATGAATCAAAATGAGTTTCAACCACTGCTGTCTCCTTTGGAATGAGGAATTTTATGTTAGTGTAGCAGAAGGGGGACAAGAAATTCATTAATGTGATGCCATAAAACTTACCATCAGTTCTTTAGTTCACTCATAACATGTTGGGTAACGAAAAGGCTGGAAAATTCGTTTTTCTATACAAAACCACTGATTTTTAAAAAATTAAATACTATCTTCCCTGAAATATTTCTTTTCTATTTTGCATCTTCAATTTTAATTATGGATTTGTTTAGTAAAATTGAATTCGAAGAAAGAATTATGCAGCAACAGGATTAATTAAAACTGTTTTAATCATTAAAAATTCTAAGAATATATTCGGCGCATGTTAATAAATTTATAATTTTTTTCTAAATTTTGTCTTAAAAAGAGTTTGAAAATCTTAAAAATTTGTCTAATATTTCCTGCATTCTTCATGTTTGTATATTGATGTTTAAATTCAATTCTATCATTTAACTGCACTGTAATTTATATGTACAATGTCTAATGGGTTTAAACTCGCAAAGCAAAAAATTAATTTATTAATTTAAAAGAAATTAAAAATTAAATTCATTATATTACTTTTTATGAAAAAATGAGTAAATCATTGAAATTCAATTTAAATAAAATAAATCCAATTTTTGCATTAAAAAAATATAAATCATAATTTTTTCATACCCTGCACCAGAGAATTTCCAAGAGAATATCTATTTCTCCTTGTTGACCCAGAGAGCATGTGCACTCACATTGAAGCTTTTAGTTAAAGAGTTTAAAAGAGAAAGTAGAAAGGGCAACAACTTTTTCTCTGAACAGCTTCATTTATGCTCTTCACCAGAAGGGGAGCCGGGGTGGATCTAATTGCAACCTTGCCCTCAATTGGTATTCAGTGCTTCAGTTTCGTGTGGGCAACCCATCAGCTTGGATGCTACGACCTTGTGGACACACTACCCCACACAAATGCATTGCACTCTCTTCTCATGGGCGGTATAACTGTCTTAGAGGACTTTAGGATGGCTGTGCGGATAGAGATGCTCCATGTGGAAATAATCACCTACCTTAAAATTTTATCCTATGAGGACTTCTCTCCTACTTTGGATGATAATAATAATGCAAGATGCTTGGATAATTTTGACAGGTACTCTAACATCTGGGGGTTGTGCTTTATTTTTTAATTAATTAAAAATTTCTGCTGTAGATAGTTTTGAATGCAACTGATCTTGGGATCATTTTGTTTCTGGTTTATAAAGGAATACTTTCTATCATCTGACTTCGGCAGTAAACCTTTTGAGTTGAAGTTTAGATTGAATTGTATTTCAACTTATTAATTTAAGACCTCTATTAAAATCGGTTTATTTTGTTATCAAGGTTTGTGGAATATTTTTATTAGTTGAATTGTTTATACTTTTTTTTATGAAAAGTTAATTCATCCAAAAACAATAAGAGTTTGCATTAATCCATGTTAATAAAGGTAATGAAATAGGCTGAGAAACCAAGTCAAATGACCTTAGAAATGATAATCAATAATGTGAATTTTTGGATCGTTTTTATTTACATTTTATATATCAATATACTTTGAGTGAGTAATTGAATATTTGTTTTAGCAAAATTTTCAAAATGAACAAAGCTTCAAATATTTAAAATTCAACAGTTTTAGTGTTAATGTTTGCAGTTATTAATAATTCTATTGATTTAGCTTTTGTCTAAAATTAGATTTATGTTTGTAAGCATTTATTCTAAGTATTAAAGTACTTTATTGTAGAAATATTTTCTTTTTTGCTTTCTGCAGTCAGAACCTTAGGTATTTACAAATGTAAAAAATTTTGTAGTAAATATTGGTTTCACAATTGTTCATGAAGTGCTGGGTATTATATATATTGCTTTGCAACAAAATTTGAATGGAATATTCATTATTTCATTCCAATATAAAGTGAGGAAATGATACAGTGGTGGCAAGTAGAAAAATAGATGAAAGTGAATTTTACCTGCATTTAACATTACTTTATAAATTTATCATCTTAGCTTATAGGCGTCAATGTTCCAAAGCTTTATAACCCTAATATTGCTTGGTTCCTGTATGCTGCTAAAACAGAATTATCACAGGTCTTAAAAAGGCCTGATTTTTATTTTAGTTCTTAAGGGCTTTAATATTTTTTGAAAGTTCTTAAATATTTGTAAAGAGCCTTAGTTTTTACAAGAACACTGCATGTTGTTTTTCAAATGCATTCAAAAATCAAGATTCTTTTCCAAGCTCAAGTGTCATCGAAAATCGAGAGCTTAATATATGTAGGTTAGATAAAATTTATTTGTTAAAACTAGCTCTCGTGAAAGTTTCTTCACCTGTGTTTCCCAAGTTTAATCTATCACGATCGATGCCAAATGTATTCTTCAAAAATGTAAAATAGCCTTTAAAAGGCCCTAATTTTTCTTTACCTCAGAGTGCAATTGTCCACTGCAATTGCCATCTGAAGACAAGACTGATGTTGATTAACAGTGTTTCAAGTCGATGTTATTTACCATTGTCCTGACCAGTAAACAATTTGGTTTGCTTCAAGGTGATAATGCCGATTGTTTACGTTTTGGAGGTGACTGGTCCCTCAGCTCTTTGTAATGAGTTTTTATTAGATGCATGGACTCGTGCAGATGGTATAGGAAGATATGATTTGCTAAAATGCAATGCTTTTAAAAGTTAATATCCTTAAATTCATTTTGTATGTAAGGCAGTTAACAAATATATTTAAATTAAAATTATTTGTGTGCCCTTAATTGTTGAATTATCACACCATTTCATGGTGAGTTTTCAGAGTTGCTATTTATTTGGCTCACCAATATTAACAAAAAATAGGAATTACTTTTCACTTGCTTTTCATTATTCCATGTTCATCTTGCTATCTGATCATAACAATGCTGATGTGCTTTGCTAGATTCTAACCTTTTAACACTGCTAACACTAACATTTCCGTTCCAGCGCCACTTTGAAGCGGGTCCAGCCACCGAAGACGCTCGGCTTGCCCAGCAAATCTTTTAATGACCAGTCGATGCTCAAAATCTATCAGAAAATGGCTTCCGTTGAGTCCATAGGGGCGTGTTCCTTAGATTTCGAAACGAGTGCCACCGATAACTTTATGGCCAAAGACCTCACTGCTTCCGAGTGCACATTGCACAGCAACAGTGTCACGACGTCCGTCCAGGAGGCCTTAAGGAACGGGGACTTGGACCACGATGACTTGCCGGCACTAGAGCAGAGGTTGGAAATACATATTTCTTGTGATAAGTGCTTAATCTTTAAGTTGGGTCATTGAGAATTGCTTGAAAATTAAGCTCTGGTTCGTTCCTACTCAACATCACTGACGGTTCATACACCTGGAAATTATTTTTCTCAAGTAATTCCTGGAAAAATCGGGCCACTGTAGCCCGATTGAAATAGTAATGGATTAGCAACCAGAGGGTTGTGAGTTCGAATTCAACCAGACCATCGTGTACAAAGGGGGTTGATGCACGTAAAATCTGTCTTGGCCTCAAATGTCCTCACGTTGGCGTGGTGTGGAAGCTCAGGTGTTATCTCATCATCTGACTATGTTTCAAAACTATGTGGTGTTGTCCTTGGATCTTTCCTTTTGGGGTTGATCCCGGACCGTCGCCAATAGCCCATTGTGTTTTGCTCCAGCGCGACGCGCGACCTTAATTAAAATACCTACCTGGGAAAATCTTTGACTTGAAGATTCCCAGAAAACTGAAATATGTGGAAGAGTAAAGTAATCACAGCAGATAATGCCACGTACATCCTCATTCGCTCAATGGAACATTCGTAAATGGCTGGGGCATTGTGGGAACAACTGATTTTTGCTTTAAGCATTATTTGGTACACTGCATTTCTTCTAACTTTATTTAAGATACTGGAATTATGCTATAATTTGAAAATTTATTATTTTCATGCAGCAAAAATATACGACAAATGCAATTTCTTGGAAGTTTTTATGGCAAAATGTAAGTCTTCTCTGTTACTTAGGTGTTAATTTTTCTGCGCCAAGAAAAATGTGACCGGAGATAACCGAAAAGTAGGAAAAGCATAAGTAAATGCAAATGGCGCAGAGGATGTCTCTTGTTGCCAAGAAAATGTGACAGGAGTTAATCGAAAAGTACCTTTTAACTGAAATATAAATCATGGAAAAATTGCAAAATCTGAAAAATTCCTGGAATTGATTTTCCCATGAAGTACATGAAACCTATTGAAATTAGCTATCTTTGCCACAATTCCTGTTGGAAGAAATGGAAATTGCCACAGAACTATCAATTTGTAAAAAGCTGGAAATCGAACTTTGATGCAAATCGGTTTTCTCAATTTTTTTCTAAGACTGACAGCTTTACAGTGAGAACTAGAGTATGACAGGCTTTTGGGAAGCTATTCGCTGCACCACTCATCACATACACTGTCATGCAAACTTTCACATTTTAGTCCAATCCTATAAAAATTTATGCTACTAGTTGGCCTGCTTAGGATTTTGCTTTTCTTTGACCCATTTGAAAAGTTTTGCCCATCTCTGCTAAACTCTGAAGATTGACCAAAATGAACTATTTTATGATTAAATGTAGCTGTAGATGCTATATGTCATTATCGGCATTTTTAAAAGATAAGTAATTTGTATTTTTAAAGACTATGAACCTATAACCTGAAGGACTTAATGTGGATTAAGATCGTTATATCCTAACCTCTTAGTTTTTGTAAAGGGAGGACCTAGAATTCGAGGAACCCAGTGACTTCTTAAACAATTTGGGAAATATTGGCCACCTAACAGTAAGATTGAGTGAGCTTGGATAAACTTAGCACTGCTTATGTTATAAGGATAAGACATTGAAGTATGTGCTAGTGTTTGTCAATTTTGTTCATGATTTTGTTCATTTCAGGGTATCTCTGGACAAGCACCCGATTCCTAACGGCTGTAAACCCACAGAGAAAAGGGAATGCACAGTTGCTGAAATCAAGCTCCCTTCTTACGTCAGCATAAGCTGTGCCATCAACGGCTACACCAACTACAGCCGCTTCTGCCGCAGCCGGGAAAACAGCCCAGCACGCTCCTCCTTCCGAAAGTCCAGCCTGGAGCCAAGCATGCTGGCCGACACGAGCCGCAAGGAGTCCTACGAGAGCCACCGATACTCCCGTAGCCAGTCCGACTGCAACGGCACGATGCAGAGTGTCTTTACTGAGTCGAAGCGTGTCACCGTCAGCAAGCAGATCCAAATACCGCTCAAGTCCAGCAGGAACTACATAACGGAAGTGACTTTTAGTAACGGACAATGTGCCAATGCCGAAAGGACGGTGAGCAGTGGTAGCTCCTCCAACAAGGTTGTGAACGGACACTCGAGCGAGCACCTGGTGCTTGCGAAGGAAGTGGGAAGTGATGGGACTAAATCACTTGTTCAGCAGAGAATAGAGAGCCTCTATGGGAAATCTGCTGGTGAAGAAATTAAAATTAATTTTAAAACTAGCAGTAAAAGCAAGGAAGTCTTCGGGAATAATTTAGAAAACGGTATTAATTCTGAGAGTCCCACTGTCAATGGAAAAAATCACATAGGTAACCACAATTTTGATAATATAACATGTGTTATATTTTTGATGTATATAATATAACGTGTTATATTTTTTGATATATTTGATGATATAACATGTTATATTTGATAATATGTGTTATATTTTTGATTCGATAGTATGGCATGTTATATTTTTGATTATTTGATGATATAACGTGTTATATTTTTTGATATATCTGATTATATAACATTAAATTTTTGATATTGTATAGTCTGACTCTGGCAGTGATTTGTAATGAGTATTCTTTCACTTACGATATAATTGTAAATATAAACAATATTTTCCCACAATTGCCATCTTTAGTGCAAATTCTGGCGTCAAGTTCTGTTGGAGCAATAACACTGAGTTTGAGTTAAGGAAATAAAGTTTCACATGCTGATTGCCACAAATAATTTTGCAGATAACATACTTTTCTGGTGAGGTCATAGTGACTCAGCGAATGCTCAGTTGCCATGCTAGCAACCTGCAAATTGTAGGTAGCCCAAGTTTGATATCTGTTACCTTGGGTGTATTTCTCTCTTCTGTGTCAGTAAAACTCTGATGTTTATTAAGGGGTGCAATTTATGTGAAATTGTCCTAGCAAATGCAATCAAACCACACTGATAGTAAGAGAACCTGATTTTGTGATGCAATAGGAAAGTCTGGGGAATATATTGCCTGTCCTTTTTGATAAAAAATGGTGTATTGTAGGGTTCCCATTGGCTTTAAAAAGCCTTAGGGCCTAATTTTTCATTTTAGTTTTAAAAGCCCTTATAAACCTTAATTGCTGAAAGTGCTGAAAATTTTTTTGGGAAGCATTAAATTTTACAAAACGCTGCATATTTTATATCACGTATTCAAATGCAAAAGTACTTATGATCCAATGATACTTATCTAAGATCAAGTGTCATCAAAAATCAGTAGCATAATATTTATAAGTTTGCTAAAAACTGATGTTTTTAAAACAATCTATTGTTATCTATGTTAAATGTAACCTTAAAAATGAAAAATAGCCTTGAAATAGCCCTAATTTTTCTTTTGCTTGAAGAGTGGGAACTGTATAGAAGCAAGCCTGAAGTAAAACTTGGCAAAATGCAATGGAAATGTCAATCATGTGCCAATCTCAACTAGTGTGCTTTGGTTAAATTATTTCCAGATTGTATCAAATGCATTATGAACCTGCTTTTCTCTTGAAATGAGACCTATGAAGTACTGTACAACAAAATTTATCAATAACCCAATGGTGTTATATTTAAATGCCCACTGCTGACTGAGGAATGATAATACCCTTATGGGGGGTAGTTGGATATTATAAAATTAATCAATAAAACTTTCTGAAAATTTTCGTCAGTATCACTAGAATGTTAACTCATTTGAAAAATCAGTCTAAAACACTTTCCGTGAGCTTTCTCATTCCATCCTCATCGGCATCACTACATCTTTTCGCCACCATGATGACTATACTAAGGACAGCAAAATACAATGAAGAAAGAAATTATTTTTTCTTGATCAAGAAGCATCTGGTGGGAGAATACTGAAGAATTACCCATATCACATGTCTTCATTTCAGAATGCATGTGTGACATTTGTGTATGAGGCATTGAACTGTATGCATTTATATCGATCAATGCAGCCTTGAAAGCTGATCTTGTCATTTCACGCAAATGGGTTAATATTATTTGGAATCCCTAATTGTAGTGTGTCCACTTGCATATATATAACCATTTTCATAACACTTTAAAGGAGACTTATTTAATACAAGAAAATAATCATATTATCTATATATCTTTCAGCTAACACTAGGAACTGAAATCAAGATAATAGTACTTTTCATTATCACAATAAAAATCCATGCATATTTATGTACTGATGGCAATAAATCTTATGAGGGCTGCATTTGTTGTAATTATCATCGCTTAAGTTGGACCATTGAATTAATTTTGAAAATTGTGTTAAATTACTATTGTTATTTGTGTGAAGCCATTGAATACTGTGCAGTATATAATATTTTGACAGGAATGATACCCAAGCTTGAAATCTGCATTTTGAAGAAAAAATATTTTAAACATTTATATCTGAATTTAAGACTGAATAAGTTACCTATTTGGAAATGTACTGTTTATTGACTATTCAAAAATAATTACAATACTTTGAATAATATTTTGAGCTATTTGTTTTGAAAATGAATTTTGGTTCAAGCAAGTTTGCATTATTTGTTTACCTTCAATCAGAATATCTTCTTAACTATCAACAACAAATACTGCAACCAAAATATTTAGCTGTAAATCTACTTTCTACATCTAATTTGTTTCCACCTAGCGTTTCTTCTAACCCATCAAATTCTTAATAAATTCAGCAATTAGCATAATCTGTTAACAATACCATTTTAGAAATCTCTTCAACATTTTAAATGTATGTTTAAAAAGAGTGATAAAAAATAATAATTTGTATTTAAATAGTTTTTGAGTTCTGTAATAGTAAGATTTTTCAAATTTTATTTTATCTAAACTTTGTTTTTCATCTTGCATTATTAATTTTTTCATTTTAGAATAGCTAGAGATTTTTATAATTATAACCAATTTATAAGTCACTGCAACATTTGGTATCATAACTGTTTATTTTAGTTTTATGAGCTTTAAAATATCTGAGTACTTTTTTACAGGTTCAATTAGTCCACCCGTATTCAGGCATCTGAATAAGGATTTCCGTAAACAACTTCAACTGAACATTCCTAAGAAGTCTGATTTTGAGAAACCGACAAAAACATGCAAGAAGCTTACACATAACTTAGACAAAGAGCTTTCCTCTAAAGAAGACACTGTCCTGCTCATCTCAAATGGTGTCGGTCATGACGAATGTAAGGTTTATTCCTGTATGCTTAACAAAACGTTCATTTCTGGCTTTGTCTACAATTGATGCTATTCTTTTGTATTTAAAGGGAAGTGAGAAGGTCCTATACTTTTTTACAATGCTAAATCGCCTGATTTCTGGATCCTTTTTCTTAGAATACTAGAAGATCCGTGTATAGCATCTGTGCCAACCATTCTTAATTAATTATATCTATTGATGTTAAAGTGTTACTCTATTTCATATCTTATTTCAATCCATTTATAATAATCCAGGTTCACACAAATGGATTTAATATCTCTGAATGATATAAAAATTATCCAAAAATAAACAGCAATTTGTTTCCTTTTACTGGTATCGGTCTTATTTCCAATCAAATGCATGGCAGAAACACCTCAATCACGTTACCACAATTAGATTCTGAATCTACTTCAGTTTCATCCCATTCACTTGTTCAAAGGCGATTCGTCATTTTTTTTACACTAAACCTATTTACGCTCATATTTTCTTTTCTGTGCTGATTTCAATCTTTCAGCTTTCTCTTTGCTTTCTGTCATCAGACTGCTGAAGAAATTGATTAGAATGCAGTTTTAGCAATGTTATGCAGCTCTATGGCCCACATCAAGCATAATTAAAGTTATCGGCAAAATTGACAAATGAATCCCATAATGGTCGATTTCATATTGTTTATATTCATTGTTGCTACTCGCCAATATGCACAAATAATGCTAATTTCCATGTGTTAGTGAAATATGTATACATAGATGCTGAATAAGATAATGGATTGAAATGCTTTTGTATATTCAATAGACATTTATCTATTTGCTACACCAAAACCATACCTATGTATGAGGATTTATTACTATATTTGCATTTCATTTTTAAAAATATATAAAATTAACTTGAAAATCGCCATCTTTTTTTGCTCTTATAAACTTGTAAAAAATAATTACTCAATCTATAATAAAATGATTACTAATTTATAATCTACTATGCTTGTTGATGATTTGGTAAATATTGCTTACCTGATTAAAGTTAGTGTTTTAATAAGGTACATTGAAACTAGAAAATGTTCATCGTGATGAAATTCAAAATGTGAGTTTTATTTGTATTTAAAACTTCTAATAGGGATTTGAAACAAAAATGAATTGGTTTTGAAAATTTTGTGTTCCTACTTAACCCATTAAGGACCGGAATTCAACCATGATGTTTAGTGAAAAATATTGATTGTTCCTGTCTTTAGAAGGGTGCTATATGAATTTTTCTAATCGTTTTATTTTTTAATGCTTTGCATCTATTTTTATATTATAGTTGGAATTACATAGTAAATAATCTGCTGAGTAAAAGAATAACTTATTTACAATGGTCATGGTTTTAAAGCCATATAAATATGTGTCCCAAAAAAGGGACGTTGGCCATTAATGAAGATGAGAAAGCTGAAAAAGGACCTAACATAAAATATGCTAATGTTGCAAAGTTCAGCCTCTACTTATACAAAATTCACCATCAAGTTATGTTGTAGCAAGGCTATTTGTATGTTGGCCAAATATGGCCCTTGCGCCATAAAACCCTAAATCAACCAATCTATTTGTATGTAGCGTTTGCATTCAATTTTAAGGTAAATGCTGTATATGCAGGAGTATTATTTCTGCAAGTATTCTGGCTCTATGCATGATTACAAATATTAAAATATAAAGAATCATCTGTTAAGCTGTAAATTGGAAAGCAAATCACTAATGTTGATTTTAGCAGCAGATTTTTGAAAACTGGACATTTATAAAATGATTGCTTCATTGCCATCTGTTTTTTAAAATGCAACTTGTATAAAGCAGTGAATTTACATAAAAAATAAAGTGATTAATTTATTTAATAATATGCCACCTTACTGGTATAATAGTTTGTTTGCCACCCAGTAAAAATCCTGAATCCCAGTATGTAAGCACATAAACTTTGATGGTTGTCCCTGTTAGGAATAACAGCTTCTCATCCACTGGGTACTCCTTTGTAAATAGCCATCAGTTCGCCCCTTGTAGTGTTAAGGTCAGTGGTCAAGCATAAGAAATATAGAATCTAATGTTTTTCTCAAAATTTATTGAACTCGTGGATTATTTTTTTCTTAAATTCATTGATCTGTTTGCTTGAAATCTAATATCTGTGTTCAAAGTTACTGTTTCTATACCAATCATACTTTATTGCAGGTGATAGAGTTAAGTCCATGACTCCCCCGCCATTAAAATCTAAGTCCTCCTTTGAAAACGACAAAGTCAACCATGACGTGCACTCTGTAGAGAATGAGAGGGAAGGTTACAAGTTTCTCAATCTCATAGATGGAGAAAAAGAGAAAATTCAAGTTCAAGTCAAGAAGCTGGAGGCCGAAATGACGACCAACGCAAGTATTCCAGAAGAGGCTCTGGGGAAAATCAGGGCTGCTTGTGGAAAAGCGAATCTTCTCATGACTCAAAAGTTCGAACAATTCAGAGGACTTTGTTGGAAAAATATTGTAAGTTGCATCAGTATTATTCTCGACGTTTGTGAGATTGTGGCCCGGTAAACCTTTTATAAAATGAGGGCTGTTTCAAGAAATTTACTCATAAATACGTTCATTATTTACATTTGTTGCACCACAAACACCTTCAATACAAGATTTCTTAACACCAAAATAAAAGTCTTGTATACCTTATTCATATTAAAATTTAAATCCGTCGGCCTATTACTTTTGAAAAATTGTGTTACTGGGAGTTTGAAACCATTTGCACACAATTGTGTGAGCTTGCAAAGAAACAGTATTCAGTATTATTGGATTTGAAAACTAGATTGACTCGCTTGATCTTCAATTTCAGTGAAAAAATTGCTTTGCTGATTGATCACTGATGTTTGTTGCACATATGTTTAGGATTTTGGGTTTGAGTGTTTAGACACATACAAATATTTGCTTCCGGAAAATATCCACTATCAATAAAAGGTGTTTAGAAAACTAAATTGACTAATTCCAGAACCTCACAGCCCAGTGTAATTGATGTCAGGGTCTGGTACAGGGCTGCGAACTGGTGGTTGAGGAACACTGCATTGGAGAATTTTTTTGAAAAATGTACTTCCCTTCATTTTCACATTTTCTTAAATGAAAAGCAATCTCAACAGAACAATTAGACATTGAAAAATTTTGCATGACTAGCTTTTTTTATTATACACATTTATTTTAACTTATACATTTATTTCCTGATACTTTAATAATAACTTCTGTAGAGTGGAGATGCTTTATATATACCCATCAACCATGATTGGAGGTAATAAATTAGTAGTTGGAACTGAGGTCAGTAGCATTGACATAGTTGCTATAAAAATATGTTAACATTCTCGATTTCAGTTTTTAATTTTTGCAATTTTTATGATGCAGTTCATCACTGTTGAATAGAGTAAAAATAATAATTTTTTAAATCAAAATTAAAGTTAGAAGATGGTTATTTTGATATTGGACCATTTAAAAGACATCTGATAGTGAAATTGATAATTGCAATCTAATAATTAAAAGATATCAAAATAAGAGATGTACAAATAAAGTTATTGAAGTGTATCTAAAATTTATTCATTTTGATATTCATTATGAAAAAGCAGCTGATGTACTTTAGTTCTTGGATGAAATCACCTATTGTAAACTCACTAGAGAATTTGAGTTTCCGAGTTCTATAGTTATATCTTAAAATGAATTGAGTCATTTTGATGTAATGTGTTATTCCAGGAAGAAAACCCAAGCGTGCCTTTCTATACCACTGCTTCGGATCTTGCCGGATTTTGGGATTTAGTGATGCTTCAAGTGGATGACATTAATGCTACTTTCAAGGACATAGAGGCTATGAAAAACAATGGCTGGAAAGAAATTGTTTGTGAGAAGGTAATTTTCAATAACACTAATTAATTATCTAGTTTCCAAACATTCTTCAAATTAATTTAAAAAAATGCAATTGCTATTGTTTTTTGATTTTGTAACGTTAAAAAAATGGGTCTCAGTTTGCTGTTGGTATTAGAAATTGGTTGCTGTTGGAGCGATTACTTGGTGAATAACTTTAATTGGAAGCTATCTGAGATTTTTATTGATTTTGGGGGTATTTAAAGTGAATAAAAATATATCAGGTGGTGTATAAAATTAAGAGCCAAATGTAAGATTCATTCTATGATATTACTATTCCTTGCCCTCCATTACATCTTCAACACAAAAAATTGAGTATCATTCCATAAATGCAATATTTGCCATAAATCTGGAGGAATATTTTTATATAAAGAATTTTTTTTAATTTTAACTCAAAAGCACAAAAATGCACTCTATTTTGAAACTTAAGAAATTTAAAATTTATTATAATGGAATATGTTGGCAAGCTTTTACAAACTTTCTGTTTATTTCGGTTGTGATAGTAGACCTGTTCTGCTAAAATGGTAATGGTTTTACTATTTTTATTAGACATTTTTGAAGCTTTTATATTATCGACTACAGGTTCGATAGTGGTTAGCAAAGTTGTCTTAATCAACACAATACACCATACTTTTCATTACAGCCTGTGTTGCCTGCAGCCAAGATTCGCCACATGAATGCCGTCTCCAGGTCCAACCCCACGACGCCCAAGCGCTCGGCCAAGTCCGCAGAATTGACCAAGGCCCGCGAAGAGGCTCGCAGGCAGCTGCTGGCGGCCAAAAAGAAGGGGAGGCAACAGACTGCCACAAAGGACGAGGACATCGCCATCTTTACTCCTGCCACGACCAGCTAATGGAAGCAACGTGAAACTCTGGGGTGATAGATTTTTGTCGTCATTGTTTTCCCATTTGATTGTTATTAATTTGCCTGTGCTCGTTTTGCCATTAAATTATTCCTTCTCGGGTTCTTGAAAATTATTTTTGTTACGAACAAGGGTCGGCAGTATTTTGGGTGGGGATAAATTATTGGAAGTGTCAAAGAAAACATTCATTTGTTGCTGTATGTATTTGAATTAATATTCAGTCTCGTGTGTTTAAAAATTCTCTTGAAATGAAGTTTATACTGGCCAAATTATGCTTCTCTGTAGGAAATTAATACTCGGTGTTCTTTCAAATATGTTTTTATTATCGACAAGCTATTAAACTGAATCTAGCATAAAGAAATATGTATATTTTAGATTTTCAATTCTGTTATACTTTTATTTTGGATAGTCACTAATTTGACATTGTAAATGAGTGGAGAATATTTAAATATAAAAGAGCCATCATCTTGCCCATTTTATTGACTAAATCGAATTGTATTATGTTTTAAGTTATTTTAATACAAAATTGTGTTAGTCTGTTAGATTTTAGTTGAACTGAATATCACATTTATGTTGTCACTTTGATGTCTTAAAGCATTACTTCACTGTTTGACAAAATATTTAATATGTAAATAGTAAGACGTGATTGAACCACAGCCCCAAAACTTTTAACAGGAAAAATTATTTTTCTCTTTCAAAGAATCATTCCTTTCCAATTTATAATTTTAATTTATAAATTATAAAAGCTTTTTCCCAAAACTATTTTGATTATGAAACATTAGTACCAATATGCAAATTTGAAAAATTATTTTGACTCAGTAGGTAAATTCTAGAATATAATTAGCTTATATTGATTATTTTTATTAAAATCCTGTACTTAATTGTCATTATGAACCTTTAAAATAGAAAATACAATGTTCTCCAGAATTTGTAATATGTTTTGTAATAAATTAATGTTTAATGGAATCTTAAACTTTGAAATAATTCTGGATTTAAATTAGTTCTAAAGCTATCAGTAGAATCATCAAAATTTTTGTTTAGTGTTAGGAATTCACCTTAAACAGTGAAGGTAAAGCAGTAGGTCCTGATTTAATTAGCCCTCATGTTGTAAAAAATGACAACAGAATGCCAAATCAAACAACTTTAGTCACAAAACACCCTAAAGTCTCTTGAAACACTTGTGTGGAATGTTCTTTGAGTCTTGGCTAGGTTTGTCACTCTTCAATTATTTATTGTTGTATGAGGAAAACTAATAACACTGGAACCCTTGAACCAGGATTTGAGCCCAAATCCTCTTACATCATGAACAAAAGTGCTAACCATGAGGAAAGTGAATCCTGTTTGGGAAAAGGTGCTTTAAATATTTTTCCAATAGTTTCTTCCTCACTCTAAAAATGTCGACCTGTGCCCGAAATATGTTGCGAAGTGTGAAGCAATTGCTAATTTTTTGTAAATTGCAACTGTTTTGTAAATATTCTCATTTGCCCATGGATGCTGTAAATTTAACTTCCTGGTGCATAACTTTGTTATTTAAAAATGTTTCTTCCTGTTCTTTTTTTCCTTTGTATAATTCACCCTTCCAAATTAGATTTCTCTTCAGAAATCTTAAAAATCTGTAATTAATATTTTTGAATGAAAAATAATACAGCTTTTTTAAACGTAATTTCTCAAATAGGGTAGGAATTGAAAGTAGATAGAAGTAAAAAGTTTGTAATGAGAATAGAAAATTTGTAGTAATTATTCAAAGAATACATATTGTTTAGTTTTGAAAGTCAATGGCTCAGTTTGAATCTAATGTATATTCAGCAAGGTTATTTGCAGTTTGTAATCACGTGAGAAAAATATGAAAAAGGCCCGATTACATTTCTTATGAAACAAATTAATTTTTGTAATTGCTTATATTAAATTTACCATTGGTAAAATTTCCATTATGTAACACTGAAATTAATGTTTATAAAGCTCTATTTGAACTACAGAAATCCAAGCATTTCCTGATAACGTTTGGGCTTAGAAACTCGGATAACTGGTTTGCAGGATTAGCTCTTATGAACTTATTACAGACAAAAAAGTTAATTTCTTCATCAAGGGTTTTGAAAGTAAAAACTGGGAGTACTTGTTTTTCAAAGTAAATTATTCAGCTATTTGGAAAAAGTTAATTAGAATGCTAGTTTTAGATCACAAAATGTTATATTAACCCTCTGAGTCACTGCTATTTGGAAAAAGTTAATTAGAATGCTAGTTTTAGATCACAAAATGTTATATTAACCCTCTGTGTCACGAGATTTCCGAGTAGCACGGCATTACATTTGCCCTACACCACACATTTAATGTCTAAATAATCACATCTATTGGTTGAAAGAATCCCAGGAAACATTGTAGGTCAAGATCAAAACTCGTTAAAAGTTATGCATGGAAGACTACAGATTACAGGACATATATATGCGTGTACACTCTTTAGAGGGTTAATGTAACAGCTCCTTCATTTGCTCACATAATATTAGACATTGCAAAACACTAGTTCATTTTCTGCAAAATATATATTTTTTATAAACAATTGTTTATGGATAAAGCATTTGCCAACTCACCAATTGCAATTGTCTTAATCTTGTAAATTATTTTAATCTTCTGACTAAATGTTTATAAAATCTTGAGCTGTGCTTGTGTGTACTTGGGCCAAATGCCTTCTAAACTAAGAGTGATGTCAGCACTGATATAATACTACTGATTTAAACTCGGCACCTAACAAACATTATTAAAACACTTGTTTTTATATTAAAATTGTTGTGAATATTGTTGATTTCAAAATTGCAACAATAATGTTTAACACTTCAATTTTCCCCTCCTTGTGCCAAGTTTTCATTTAAAGTGGGTACTTAACTTTAATACTGTCATTGTGATGTTTATAAACTCATTTTTCTGGTAACATTTTGTATGGATTCTCTTAAGTTATTTGATGTTAATTGTCAATATCAAATAACTTATAATTCATTTAACTGATCCATGTATACAAAACCAAATTTACCTAACATGGGTACAATTTCTATTGCTGCTGTGTCAAAATGTTATGACTAGCATTTTAATTAAATTATTGAAATGCATGAAACATTGTAAAACTCATTTTAAAAATTTTGTACTTAGGAAACTCACTTTTATTTTTAACAGTGCCAATAGCTTCGATTCTAAATTGAAAATTTTATCGAGGCTGTCATAAATTAATTCTGATACTTTTAGACGTAGCATAAACGATTTGCATGTCATTTGTTTCAAAGCTTTTGAGTTTAAAATGCATATAGAAATCTGATTATTTCTGTAAAATTATTAATAAAGCTTCAAATTTGAATCTCCCATTCTTAAAAAATCAAGTTTCCATTGAACCTTCCTAAATGTTAAACTTTTAATGTTTATGAGCTATATTCAGTTAAATTTTCTATTGATATACTTGACTATAAAAATTGCATACGAAACTCGAATATATAGTGAAAATATCAGTTTGCTTTATTATCTTCTTAATCTATTATCTTCTCAAATATATTAAGTCAAGAACATAATACTGAAAAATGCTCGATTAAATTGTTTACATGTTTCAAAAATTTGAAAATATTGTTAATTTTCTCAAATTGATTCATATCAATTTAGTCTTTAATTGTGCAAGCAACTGCAATATTAAGCTAATTGCAGTTTTCCCTGTTTCACTTAGTTTAAAAAAATTAGGATTATCTGTAACATTTCCTTGGAAAACATACCATGATTTAATAAACTGAGTTTTGAAAATTAGATTTTCAATCAGCCTGCTAATTATTTTAATTTAATCTATGTGCACTGTAATCAGTTTCTTTGAGGAAAAGTTTGATAATCCTAAAATATATGTAGTAACTATACAATTGACTGGAATTAAAATGTTTCCTTAGACAATTACCAGATTTATGGGCAGAATGTAATTAGTGACAAAATCTAAAATAAGTGTAATTTATTAAAATAATATTTTCAATCATTTTGCATGCATATCGATATGAAATATCCTCAACATTATTTTTATTATTAGGAATCAATAATTATGCAATTAAATGATTTTAAAAAGTAAAAATCCATGTTGGCTAAAATTGTGTTCAGAAACAAAAGAAATATTTCTGTGACTGTAAATTGCAATTTAACTGCAATGAAATTTGCGGGTCTTTTCTTGCTTGTCTTAACTTTACGTAGCACAAATTATTTTGTCTATTTTCTCGTTTTACTTCAGGTAGATTCAAAGTTAAAAAATGTTTGTAGAGAAATTCAAAATAATTTGTTAAGCTATTAATAAAGTGTTGGTCTCATCTTATTTGTTAAATTTCAAATGATGTTTTATACATTTTCGTTGTAAATAACTTTCGATTGCATGTACTTTTTTAAGTTTTGTTACCATTTAAAATTGTTTTATATTCCTAAAAATTTTAATTGTTAGTATTTCTTAATCTATATATATTTACAATGGAAAAGTTTCATTCTTATAAATATTTGAATTTAATGAATGTATCCATGTTGCACAACTATTTTGCAAGATTTTAGAATTACTGTATATTTTACACTGCATATACCTGCACATTTACCTTTCAGATTGCACTGGTGTGTTAATGTAAATTATTGAAGTTAAATTAAAGAATTTCAATCAAATATTTACTTCAATTAAAAAAATTTTTCACATTTTGTTCCATTACTAAATAAAATATAGTCTAAAAGAAATTATGATGCTTTGTTAAAAATTTAGGTACACAAGTTTTGTACATAGCCTAATCCCTCCAATTATCAACATTGTACTTTTTGCATGTAAAGTAAATGCAAGTATGAAAGAATTTAATTTTTTATATTGTTACGATTAACTTCCCCATTACATTATCTCGCAACAGTTAAAGTAAAGCCAAATAATACTGAAACACTAATTCTCTACTATATAGTTATTGAATTAAGAGGTGTACTGTACATTTATACAAATCATGATTTTTCTACATTCTTCCACTAAGTCTGAGTGCTGCACTTCTAAATATTGTACAAAGTATTTGTAATTGTTTGGTCACACTTTTCTATAAGTGAAAACGTTCTAATATGAAGTATTTTAAATTATGAAAATGAAATGGAAAGTAATGAATAATATCTCAGTTAAAATTAAGATCAGATTTGTTTGACCCAAGACATCTTTTTGCACGTACATTTTCTATTAATTTCAACTAGAAAAATAGATTTCAAGTTTGTTTCAGATGCGTAACAGAGCATTCTGCAAACTTTTGCAGATTAAAAAATGCATCTGAGTTTGGCATGTATGTAATTTCTAGGTAGGAAATAAGAATTGTTTTGTCTATTCTATGGACTGATATTTTAAATATTGTTATGATCATATTGCCATGATTGTTGGATTCTTTTCTCACACGCTTTTTACTATCAATATTTAGAATGTTCAGAATGAGTTTACATTTTATCAACAGAATCAATAAAAATATTGTTTTTAATTTTTGATGTGTCTTGAATTGATTTTATTTACCTTGCCTAAAGTTTCAGATTTAAATGTAATATGCATGATAACATCTCTAAACAGTTTCACATTGAGAGCCCATTGAATTTATACTGTGGGTCAGTCAACTTTTGAATAGATGTGAAAGTATGTTAGAAGCGCTGCCACACTTAAAGCATGAATGGCGATCGCAGTGAATGGTCTCCTCACCAACTCGTTATCACTGCTATCTCTTTCAACATTCAACAGTAAACCTAGAACTAGAATCCATGCCAAAGACACCAATTGTGGAAATGCTTTGTTTTCGTTCCAACCTAATTTAACCCTTCAAATGGTTTCGACAAGATATCTTGTCCATCAATATCTGACCAATTTTGATGAGATATCTCGCCATGATAATGCCAATTTTTGACTAGATCAAGATCTAGTAAGATTTTTTCTGAGATCTCATTCATCAGGATCTGGATCATGACGAGATATTTTCGTCAAGACAACCACCAGGAGGGTTACCAACTCATGGGAGCCGGACTACATTGCATAGTTTACATTCTATTTGGCATTAGTTTTTAGCACTTCATTCCTTGGCTGTCTCAACTTTGATTTTAAACACGTAGTGAGGAAGACCAAATGGTCTCATCCTGAACATGTCGGAACAAGAATTGATGGGTCCTACCTGTGTTAACCCCACTGTTTGTTCACTGGTCAGGGTGCTGGCTTCTAGATTATGTCCTGGTTCAAATCGGTGTTAAGGCATGTTTTTCCGTCTAGAATGGGGGAAAGTGACCTGAACGAGTTGTGCCTAGAATGTAGGTATGTATTATGCGAGGTGTAACAGGACCTACCCCAGTGGGGCATCAGTAGCTCTATTAGAAGAGTGGAGGATTGCGAGTACAAAACTCAATCCAACCAGACTCATGTACGTGGGAGCTGGTGCATGTTAAATCTGTCATGGCCTCCTGTAAATCTAAAATGTCCTTATGGTGTGGAAGTCTGGAGGGGTGCCAGCTCAGGTGTTAACTCGTCATCTGAACGTGATTCAAAATGACAAGGTATTGTTCTCAGGTCTTACTCTTCAGGATCGTCGCCAATAACCAGTTGTGTTGCTCCAATGCGATGTTAATCCAACAACCCCCAGTAGTGCACCATGGAGGGTGGGTTCATAGATCTGCCCTTGTAGTGCCATAATGATTAAGCTCAATTAGGCCAGACATTAGCAAAAAAAGACCATTTTAAGTACAAAAACTGAGATTATATTTTAGTGATAAAAGTTACTGAGCTATTCTAAAATGTACTGAAATAACAGGTGGTGAAAAATAAAAATTGCTTGATTCTGTTACTTTAACCTGGGACTGGAAACTTCTGTATTTTACTATATACAACTAACAATTTGGCCACTTGCCCTTTATTGGCTTATTGTTTTTTATGAATCATATTAGCATTTGCGAATAAACTTAATTTGGAATTTTAATTTAATATTCAGGATCGATCAATAAAGGGCTTGTCAATCTTAATCTATACATATAAAGCAGAGTTGGCATCTGTTCTCTATACAAATCTATACCGTTTGACCAATCCACATCAAATTTGGTACTAATTCTTTGAAACCCTGTGGGTAATGTAGGCTACATATTAACCCCCGTTCTATTTGTCCAGGTATGCAGAGGGGTAACGTCCCATTAACCTGGACAGCATTTGCTAGGGGCGCTCTCTCCTGGTCTGGTTGCAGTTGATGTCATAGTTAACATCTACAGGAGTTGCCTCTCAAGATGACCTTAGAGGTTTTTAGAATCTTGGGAGTATTATGCAATCACAGATGGGTGCTGTTGCACTGAAAATCGCTCAGTATCATCTTTTATGAATCCCGTCCTTAAATGCGGGATGGAATTTTCAAGCATAAAGTGTAATTGCTTGAAACCTTGAAAATGATATTGTATCAATATGATTTGTCAGCCTTTCATAATGATGGTGCAATTCCGAAATTTGCATACCTGCTGCAAGGTGCTACAATAAAAATATTGATAAGAAAAATTGACTGCAATAATATAATGTATATAATTTTTTTTAGAAAATGAACTTAAAGGGCATTCACAATCACTCAAAATCGACTTGTATATAGTCATCTCAGTATCAGTTTTTGTAGGTTTGTCTTACCTATAGTATGTGAAATGGATCTAAAGTAAATTGTAGAAGCTATAAAAATCTGTTTTAAAAATTATTTTGTGCTCGCTTATTTTTTTCTCTATTTGCATTTTTTGACAGAAAAGTGATTTTTTGGATCACTTTCAATCGACGTTTAACCAATTAAACCCAATCAATGCCAGGTAAATTCAGCTAGTATTTTACAAATTTCAAAAGGGAGTTCAATTTTACTTTTTAGTGAATGACTTCATATTTATTTCTATTGCTCATGTAAATTATAAACATTAACAATTCTCAGCATCATAAGACATAAATTACAATTGGCTTTCCTCAATCGCTAGTGTATTAATCAAGCAAAGTGTAACAGCTAAAACATTGCTAACATAGCTAAACAAACAGCTTTGTAATTGAATTAATATCATAGTGGAGCAAAACAACAGGATATTGGCAACAATCCGGGATCAATCCTGCCTAAATCATTTATATTATCAATATAGGATGAATTCTGAATCACCAGACCTTATAAATTCAGTTGGTGCATAAGGAAAGATTGGTTTGAGTTTAATGCAGCAATGGACAAGTTGAGCCAAATAAGGAAAGTCACTCATCAGGGGACCTAAAAATGTAATAGCAGAGAACCATTATGTTTATGAAAGAATTTGTAGGGATATTAAAGTATTTTTTTCCCATTGATGAATCAATATAATAACTTGTTTAAATGTATAGGTACTGCTCAATCTAGACAAAAATCTATTTTCCTATAGGAAAGTGATAATTTTGAGATTTTCTAACAAATCCATAAATGTTTCGTGATATGCAAATAATTTCCACTTATATGTTCTGTTGCAAAAATGTGAGAAACAATTTATATTTTAACTGAAATTTAGAATATTTCATGTGAATTAAAGATACTCTGAATTTTATTCTTCATCTTAGTGAGATTTTATTTGTTGCTTTCTATATATTTAAAAACTTCCTGCAAAATTTAAATATTTTAAAATGTGTTTTCTTAGAGTATACTATTTTTCTAACATTGGCAAGCTTGAACAAGCAGTAGCATATAAATTTGGAATTTTTTGGGTTCATAATAAGGTACATGGATGTTTAATAAGAAAAGTATAACTTACCAGACAGATTTCCAATAAACACAAGTCTACGATAATTGCAACTAATCTTACAACTTGCATTACTACTCAACATTAAAACAGCAGTAATGCACATGTAAAATGTTTAATTTTAGCTTTGTTTGAGCAGACAACAGTAATTTGTTATCATTTTATCAATTGATTAACAATAAATAGGAATAAAACATTGCTACATATTGATCAATTCCCAAAATAATTTGCTTGGATAAACAGATTTTTCAGTTTTTAAGAAGCGAATGTGCAAAATTCCACTGATGCAAAAATTAATACTTCAAAATGTCTCAATATTGCATTGACTTTACCTTTCAATTGTTTTTATGTAACAAAGTTATAAAAAATACTATAGTGCGGCAGCGACAAGAAGGCAGAAGTTTTTGTCAGTTTCAAAACCCTAAGTAAAGGTTTTGCAATTTTAACTGGCAAAACCCTTAACCCTGAGCTATGACATGTAAATTAACATGGTCTATGACTGATACTATTCCAGAAATCCCTTGTTATATCACATAACTAGATTATTACCCTCAATGTATCACTCTTTTCTGTCTCACGAAGTGCAATACATCAAGGGGTTACTGTATCATGTAAAAAATTCGAGTATATGCATTTGACAAAAAATTTTCTCTTCGTATCACGTCTTTCTTTCCCGTTTGTCGTGTGAGAGCATGTGAGCCTTAAGTTTATACTTCAAGTTAAAGCATCGGTTGCAGACTTCGCATTGGAAAGGCTTCTCTTTTGTGTGAACCAGATAGTGGCTCTGGAGGTTGCCCATTTGAGTGAACCCCTTGTTACACAACCGGCACATGTATGGCTTCTCATCATTATGCGTGCGCATGTGCGTCTTCAAGATACCCTTTCGCGAATACCACTTGTTGCATACCTTACACTGGAAGGGTTTCTCTTTTGAGTGTGCAATGTAATGCATCTTGAGGTTGCCCAACTGCTTGAAGCTTTTCCCGCATGTGTCGCAAACATGTGGTTTCTCGCTCTGGTGGGTGAGTAAATGTATCTTCAGATTGCCTTTGCGCGTGAAGCTTTTGAAGCATGTTTCACAATGGAACGGCTTGTCTTGCGAGTGCTTAACGGAGTGTGCTTGGAGTTCACTCTCCAGGCGGAAGCAGGTGTTGCACTCGTCGCATATGAACGGTTGCTGGCACGTGCAGTCCTTCACTATCCGCTTGCACTTCTCACACTCTTCCAACGTCATGTAGTGCGAGAGGGTGTGTTCTTTGAATGATTCCAGCTGGGTGAAAGTCTCTTTGCACTGCCTACACTCAAAGGTGGAATCCCTGCGGTGGACGTGATAGTGGTTATCCAGAGCCAATTTCCATGAGAAGCTCTCATGACAAACCCAGCAATTGTAAGACTTCTCGGCCTGCTCCCTCAAGGCCACCTTTGCATGCGAGCGATAGTGTTTCACTAGGTCACACTTCTGAGCAAAGTTGCGGCCGCACAACTTACAATTGAGAGACGAGTCAACTATTGGCAGGTGATGTGGAAAGTTTTTTACATGGATTCTTGAGTAATGACACTTGAGGGGACCAATTCTAGGAAAATATCTGTCACATAAAGGACACTTGAGGCCATTGTTTATCGATAGAATAGGCCCATTTAAACTGATCAACTGCTTGTCTTCTATAATTGCCATTATAAAATGTTCCTTTGTGTTAGCAGTACTTGGGCTGAAATGAAAAAAATAATAAAACTTGCATGGAAAAAAGGGGAAAATGCTTTTTATAGTAGTAGAAAGGAAAGATTATATAGTAGTCATTTTATAATGACCCTGAGGGGGACCTTTGTTGCAGAGATGTTACATAAAATGATCGTTACATCAAACATTCCTCTAGTTTTTTCCTGGGGTGCCAATGGAAAAGTGAAACCCGATTTTCACATAACTAAAGCTAAACACAAGGTTGAAAAAAAAATCAATTTTATGCGACACTGCAAGAATGAAACAAAGCAAAAGGCTGTATATATTAGCAGTCCTTGCATATTTTTAAATTTTCTCAAAAGCTTCTGATGCCATTTTCTAAATGGTTGATGCTATGAAAGGTGTCATCACTATTTTACAAAAGTCGAAATTTACTGCAAGGAGATTTGTATACTTTTCCATGGTTGTTATACTGACATAAAATAGCATTACAGCTATAGGATAACTGCAGGGGCCTTCTCAATTGGTCATTATATCAGCCACTCGTTAAATCAGGGGTTGTTATAAAACAAGTCTATTGAACCTCATTCATTTGTGTACACATACAATCAATCAAGCTTATAGTAAACAAAAAGAATAATTTTGAATAATTTTTTAAACAAATATATATACAATTAAGTGATGAAGAAAACATAAATTAAAAGATAAATGACCGAGGCAGTGTTTGCTGCCAGATTCAACATATAACACACACTCACACCTCTAGAATGAGACAATGATGGTTGGTTGAGTTTTATGGCACAAGGGTGACTTACTTGACCATATTTGGCCATGTTGTGCCAAATATGGTCAAGACAACATCAGGCAATGGATATACACACACAAGGAAAGTTTTACTAACACAGAAGAGAGAAATACAACCTGGGAGGAATCGAACCTGTGCCGCCTACTACTCGTAGGTTGCTAGTGCAGTGAGCATACCCACTGAATAAGATAATGAACAAAATAATTTCATGAACATTGAAAGCTGTTTAGCAAAATTCTTCATAGATATTTTAAAAATCATGCAAATTGTTTCATAAAATTCCTAGACCAAGATATTCATGCAAAAGAGAAAAAGGACTCAAGCCCCTATAGTCCCCCTTTCTTCATGACTCCAGAGTTAAAGGAATGCTTAAAGGGGGACTACATAATTAACTGGGAAAGAATTGCAGAGGTGTAACTAGGAGGCAACAGGTTGCCCTGATTGTCAGTCTCCAAAAGAAGGTATGGTATTTCATAAATTTTATTGATTTTGGGGAAAAAATTCTCATTCTTGCACAACTTTGTCCTAGTGAACAGTATTTTTGGTACAGCTTTGATACCAAGACATTTTTGTGGCGATGCATTTGGTGGATTTTTTGGTGTGCTTTTTATATCACCAAGATGAATTTCTTAGAAAAACACTGTTTTAAAACAAAATAATTTTAAAAATTAACGAAAAGAATTTTAAAATTAAATAAATCTACATAACTGATTATTCTTATTACTAAGTGAGTATATACTCAGATGAAAAAATCTTTACTTTTTTTGAAATATTGTTATAGAAGCTTGTCCAAGTTAAATAATTTATTAGTTTTAAGTCCAATGGGGGACCAAGTTATACAATATGAATATTATAAGAAATTAATTCTAGCAAACTAGTAGGCATGGTAAAATAAAAAAGATAATGATTTACAAAATGAATAAGAGATTCAATCGTGAGGTTACCATAATCCAAAAAAGTAGGATTGCTTTTGCCTGCCACAACTTATCACAAAATGCACTACAAGCATTGCCACGAAAAAGTCTATATCAAAGCTGTACCATATTTCCATTGCTGAGTGTGAAGTGAATGCTTTCATGCACTCCAATAAATACAGTACTAATCAGTCAAGTTTTTGTTTTGTGTAGCCCCTGCTATGGTATTACTTTCAGAAAAGAGAATCCACAAACATGGAGAGCACAAAACAAAACAAGGGTGCTGTTTCTTACTTTCATCCTGGTGACTCAATAGCAGGCATCATGAATACAGCTCGCCATTTCATTAGGTTTTACGCATAGTCAATAATAGCAATTAAAAATTAATATTATAAGCAATAATTCATTAACAAACTAATATGGCACTAATTAGCTATTTTATCCAAATTATTTAAATAAATATAGTTTACCTTCATTTTAAATATTCAAATTGTGTTTTGGACAGAGGGCAGCATCAGCCTCATTTGCCTAATCCAAAAAGTAATGTTTCACCTCTGTAAAATTGGAAATGTTCTAATTAAAAATATAACCTCTTGATCAGATAGAATTCTATCAGTGAAGGAAAAAAATACAAGTAATTATTAACAAACTTAATGCCATGCAGATTCCAAAAAATATGTTTAAGACCAATGAATAACAATATCAAACTTTGGCTCAATCCTAGTTACTAGTGGGGCTGTTGTGGCCCAGTGGGTTTGCCTACTGTGCTAGCAACCCGAGTTGTTGGCAGCAGATTTAATTCCTGTCAGATTTTATTCCTCCCTGGGTGTCTTCTGTGTCAGTAAAACTTTGAGTATGTTTATGTTCATTACTTGATCTTTTCTCTTATGTTCAGCATAACATGGCCCTTTTGCCATAAACCTAACAAACCAACCTAGTTACTAGTGCGATTGACGAAGCTCACCAAGTTTGCATCTTATCAGCAATGCTAGTTATTGTCATTTGTTTTAGACAAAAAAAATTAATCACACCAAGGCCACACTGTTAAATAGGATTTTACCTGAAACTTTATTTATCATTGTGGTTGATTAAATTTTTAACTACATATTTCATCATCACAATTGGTACGACAGCCCTTTGTGAGCCTTGGCCTTCTACAGAAGTTTTCCCCAGACTACCTCTCTCCAGCCATGGATCTCCAGTTCTTGACTTGGCCTACCCCTTTGTCTTTCACAAAAAGAGACTGCATTAAAAACTTTCAATGGCGTTCTTTGGATCCATTCACAAAAGATGACCTGCCCATCTCATTCTGTTCAATTTTACTGTCTTCATTTTCAAAAAGTTTATAATTCAAAATTGTATCTCCTTCGCCAAATACCATTATCAAGAATACCACCAAAGATGGTCCTCAAAACTCCTTTCAAAAACTGCCAAAACTCTCTTCCCTTGCTGTCAATGACCATGTTTCAGAGGCATATAGAGTTAACACTGGTCTTATGAGAGTTGTACAGTAGGATTTTTGTTTTCTTTTGATGAGGTGAGATTTCACCTGGCTTCTTGGCCCATAGAAACAGTGATTAGCCATAATAATTCTTTTCCTGATTTCAGGGTCAATCTCATTCTGACGCTCAATTTCAGATCCCAAGTAATTAAATTTTTTTACAGATTCAAATACTACATACTTCATTGATGATCAAAACTTCTGAATCATACAACAGATATCTATTGTTACCTATCTCACTTGGTGTAAATAAAGTACACCAAGTATCAATCTATGAGTTGGTTGAATTTTAATGCCACAAGGGCCATATTTCTCCATGCATGTAGAAGCTACACTGTAATTCAAAACTACAAAGCCAAACAAGACATGTATTACAACTGCATATTTACATGACGCCGACTGTTGAACTCCGCTTTGAAAACTTTATCATTCTTCCAAATGGGAATTCAAATTCTGGCTAAAGATAAAATCTAGATTGTGCAGGAAAGTTGCAAGCACAATAAATATTAAATTAAAATTCAATCACGAGTTCAAACTTGCATGTGCCAGACATAAGATCTACAACATCAAGTAATATACATACAATGAAAGTTTTACTGACACAGAAGAAATACACCCAGGGAGGAATCACCTTTGTACTGCCTACAACTTGCTAGTGCACCCACTGAGCCATGACTGCCCCATCAGCTTTTGAAACTTGAGGCCCTCAAGAACCAGCTCAGGATGGTTAATAAGCTGGCCTGCGCAACAGCCGAGGCACGAGGGGATGTGCTCATTCGAAGCCTGCTGCATTGCAATTAGAGCAGAGGAAATGCTTGAAATTCAATTTGATCTTCATTGGCCTCTAGTGACCACTGTGAAGCGTAGAGAAAGCAGTCTGGTCTTCTCTGCCCAGGGAGGCACAGGGCTGACTGCAGGTGGACCAGTCACGAATCGGAGTCCTCCAAATTATGTTCATACTGACATTAATTAAACATAATACATCACATCTCTAACTTGAAATTATGTCAAAGATGATACAATGATGCAGGCAAGAAACAAACGGTATTACTGATCAAATTTGATTTAAACGTTCACCAACACTAATTTCATCCAATAACTTACATGTCACGAAGAGGTGTCACTTTCAATCGAAAAATTCAATGTTTACAGCAATAAATAAAACAAAAATAATCTTATCACAAATTGTTTTCTTTTCGAACAGAACTAAACTAATATACTGATATGCATATTTTCTTTTTAGATCTGATTGTGACGTGTAGGTTTAGTGCTCTAGCTTTAGTGACTTCATTGATAACACTTTAACCAGTTACTCCAGTTTCATATTGTAGTCCGCAGATTTTTATTTCATTCACAAGAAACAAAGGTTATTAATTTTCACATAAATCTCAGATATTTTTCAGTATTTGCTACGCTAGTAGGATAAAAATAGATGTTCTAACTTTGGAATTCTTAATAAAACTTGTTGGCATT
Source organism: Meta bourneti (assembly GCA_933210815.1). NCBI lineage: Eukaryota > Metazoa > Arthropoda > Arachnida > Araneae > Tetragnathidae > Meta > Meta bourneti. Next base: position 23,834,969 of record OW119931.1, read on the forward strand.
TCCCGTTCTATAAAAAAGATTTCATGGATTTGAAATCAATATATATCTAAAATAATGTTTTTATAAAATAACTAATGTTCTAGTGTGTTTATTATCGTAAATTGTACATCTATGAGGACTTAAATTATTAAAAAAAATATTTTAAAAAATTCAAAAATATAAAATAAAAAATATATAAATAAAAAATTCTTTAAATATTTTTAAAAAATTCAAACTTTAAAAAACTGTCTGAATTCGTTTTCTATCTTGGCGATGATTTTTTTGGCGCCAACTAGGAGCATTATATTCTTTCGTGTCTTATACGATAAAAATGTTACGAATTGAAAACATGAAAGAAAGTACATAATTTAAATTGTTATTTCTTGCTGAACAAAATTGTTTTGTATCTACCCATCTGTGGAATTATATAATAATAATAATTAAAATAAAAGATTATTATTGTCGGCCAATCTTGCAAAAGAGGGCTCAAGTCACCCCGTCCCCTCCTCATTAGAGAATACTTTTCTAGAACTTTTTTCACAGAAAAAAGCAAAAATTAAAGAGAAGTGGCTGACGCCTCCCCCTCACCACTGGTACAAAGGAAGAAAGCCTGGACTCTCCCTATTCCTTCCTTGCGACAGGCAGTCCAGTACATGTCTCTCTCGACTTGCCAATGGCCACCTAAAATGCCTTACATATTCTGAGGGCAACAAGATCTACCCTCTTTGGCCTAAATGCCAGCGACATCAAGCATCGCCTAAACACATTTTGAACTATCTGGGACGAGATTCATTCTTCTCCTCTCTTAGTCATGGATTTCATTAAAGTCACGGATTCCTTGATCTAGTCTGACTCCGTCAGACTTGATTGGAGATTATTAACAACAACAAAATAAAAGATAAATTTTGAAACTTTTAAGAATTATAAATAAAATAAAATCGATATGTTAAAAATAGGATTAAATCATTTCACAAACCGTATTATAAATGTGAACCACATTTATGCGCTTTATGGAACCTTTTTGTTCATGCTTTAAAATATATGTAAAATCTTTCATTATAAGATGGCATTTGATAAAAGAGCTTTTCTTTCAAATAATTTTCCTTGAACCTATAACTTTCTATTGGAATAGCGAAAAACAAATTGCCGTTCTCTTACGTGAAAAACAAAAACAATGCTTGAACGGAAATTGAAATACTGTATCTGTTTTGTCGTATTTTTATTCTTGTTAATGAAGCATACAATATAGCAAATTGGGAAAAATAAAGAACGAAATGAAACTTTTGTACTAATTGAACACAATCCACGCAGCTGGAAAAGTTCCTTTTGTAAAAACATCTGTTAAACACCCTAATTTTTTTGCTTAGTGTTTGAATAAACCTAACATTGAAATTTAATTATTTTTTACTTTAAACCAGTTTCATCTTTCTTCCTTATGTTTTAATCTTGAGAAAAATCATACTGAATTAGATTGTTTCGAAGAATATTTGTGAACATTTCAATGTTTATATCTTTCTTTAACCCGATAAATAAGCTTGGTGGTGATAAAAACACATTCTTCAGCGAAATGAAATCCTTCACACTTTTGTTTTCGACCTCAAAAGGGGACACTTTGATTTCTTCTCTCTAAGTAGAGTATTTGAATTAAATATATTTGTGAAAATTTATGCACACATAAAACATGCTCCTCAATCGAGCGAAACATTTATTTCTTACATTTTTTAAGCTGAAAAAACTATTTTTTAAAAGCATTAATTTGTGATAACTTAAACTCTTAAGGTATTGTCCTTGAAACTATAAACATAATTTTGTATTTATGAATTTTGGAACTATAAGTAAAACAATTTGTATTTAGTTGTAATAAGAGCTTGTAAAGATGTGTAACTGCTAAAAATTCATATATTCAGTTCTTATGTATTTAAAATTATTATTTTGTTCCATTCATTAGTTTTCTCAAAGATGAAGAAAGAAGATGGCTAGTAAATGGTTACATGTTTCTATGACTTTTATTCAGTGGATTTAAAATTTGATGATGTGAAAATAAATTTTATAAGTTTACCTTTTCTTATTTATCTTTCGTATTTATAAAATATTGATTTCACACACACAATAAGTAATAGAAATTTAATATTGAAAGTTCTGCACACACTTAACATGTTAAAATTGTGAAGTTATTTATATGATCACTTTGATAAATTTAAAATATAGATATAGACACAAGGTTGTAACTTATTTAGTTTTTGGACCAGAAACCAGTGGTATGTTTATTAAAAAAAACTGTTAAGAATAGGATACAGAAACCTCAAAATTTTAGTTACAAATTGCGCCGATAGATGGCGCTGCAGGCGGCATTACCATAACTAGGGGTACATAGTGGGTAATGCAAGCCCTCGTTAGCATTCACATCAAAAGCGATTCAAAATGTGCACCTTTCACACAACACACATGTCGCAAACGAAAGAGCTGTAGGAGGCTATTTTTCAAGCTTGTGTGTCGATTTCCGGTGACACACTAGTCACTGACAATTTCATTATTCGTTTGCGACATGTGTTTTGTGAAAGGTGCACATTTTGAATCGCTTTTGATGTGAATGCAACGAGGGCTTGCATTACCCACTGTTTTCTGCAATAATAAATGTGTCACGTATTTTTTATCTTGATTATACAAATCATGATTTTTAAATTTTAGTTTTCGTGGAAGATTTGATGTTCTACCGTATTTTGAGGAAATTGTTAATCACTTTTAACACGGAACGTAGCCAGAATTTTGGAGGGAGTCCTGAAGATAAGAATGAATCATTTTATACAAAACTGTAAAGATACTTTTAAAAAGTTTGTTTGAATGTAAAAAAATAATTTGTTTCTTTTGATACCAGGATCTGAAACTTCAAAATTATTTCTCTAAATTTATCATAAAAAGTGACACATCTCGTACAAGAATGGTTCCGTAAATACTTACAAAATAAATTACATTAAATAATCAAATCTTGTTCCTGGAAATTTACTTTTTATTTTTGCAACCACTGTTTGGAGTCAAAGCAAACCTCTAGAAATGGAAAGACAATATTAATTATTCTTAATGAAGAGCCTTTCCTAACAAATAACGTGGCGTAATTTGGTTATTGTATTTTATAAAGAAAAAAACATTTAAAGGTAAAAATTTTGGGAAAATACGATTTTTCAATTTTTAAAAATGCATATATCACTGTGAGGGAAAGCTCCAAGAACATCAAAACTTTTCAACATAAAAGAGCAAGATGCCTATTATATGTCCTGAAATTTTCATAATTGTAATTTGATTATTTTTTTCTTGGAAAAAGTTTTAATTAGACATAAATTTTACTTTTTTATCTCAGCTGATAATGAATTATAACCTCCGATAATATAAAAATGCGGTATAAGAATGAAATATAGCTATTATGGTGCACGTGCAAAATTTCACATGAAATTTCTTTTCAGTCTGCTTAATCCCAAGGAGTGTTTCCATCAGTGAAAAATTAATTTTGTTAGAGAAGTCTTTTCGATTTGCCTTTTCCTTTGGAAACGTATTAAATGCTACTACTTGTGAATATTACATGCATTTTGTAAATATTAAGCATTATTAGTCCGGTAAACACTAATTTTGAAAGTAAAAAAATGTAAACACATCGTTGTTAAACTCGATTTTCCCAAATGTACATAACTCACGAATCCTTTTTATATATTTATCCCAATCACTAGTGAAATAAGTAAAGATTTCAAGAATTCGGCAGCACAAGGAAAATTTCAATTTAAGCAACTACGATATTGAACACGAGACCTTTATCAGATTGAAAGGGAATTTGAAAAGACAATCAAGTAAAGGTAATGTTTAAGCTTTTTCAATTGTGATTTGATGTCCTGCTTTTATAATTTTCTTCAAAAGTTAAAAATAATTTGGTTCTTCATTGTTGATTTGGGGTTTCATTGTTGTCATTTGAAACGAGTAATATGCATAGAATGGAAATACTGATTGGCGATAAACATTTCCAGTTAGTGCGATACTGATGGAATATGGTAACCCGTCGTAGAACACCGAACAGTCGTTTGGCGACGAAACTTTTAGTCGCCAATTGATTGGAAGGGCAAGAACGTTTTTGCGTTTCACTAATTTTAATATTGTTGCTTTGGGACTCAAAATACAATCAGACGTATTAAACTATATTTTTTCCAAATTATAGTTTTCGTCAGAGCTGTCCTTCATTTAATTTTGTATGCTTATTTTAAGTGGAAAAGCACTGTATCTGGTATGAATTTCAATGATGCATTTAATTTCCTTTAGCCCATACAAACCTTTTTAATCAATCAAAATTGACTATTTTCCATTATTCGCTTAAATATGTTTATTGTTGATTAATGTTAAAATTGTTTTCAAATACATAAAAAGAAAATTCTTCAGATTACAAAAATATGAAATTTGTTGCCTACGTTAAATAATTTTTGAGATCTTTAAACATGCAATATCAAGCGATTTCACAACTGGTTTATTTATGAGGCCGTTGTGCCTGTGCCCCAACTGCGCTAGCAACCTTCGAGTTGTAGGCGGTATAGGTTACATTACAAGATTTAATAAATGTAATGTATCATTGAAATAAACACGTTTCAATCATCATTGCTTCCTTATTCTTGACTAATCAACACGTAAAAACAATGCAGATGTCAACCAGCAATTTGATGCATCATGAATGTTGCAGCATTAAACTCTGTAAACTACATTTGAATTAATTGCAAGAATTCAATCTTGGCTACATTTAGAGAACTGTTCTCTCAACATTAATCCACTGCTGTAAGCAAGTTTTTCTTGCTTGTGTCAATATTTCATCAAAATAATTTTAATAAAGTGAAAAATTGCTGGGCTGGTATAAAATTTGACTAATAAAGGAGACATTCTGTTAATTGGTACATGGGCTCTTGGAAAAGTACTGCATAAAGGATGCACTTTCGATCCTAATATTGGAAGTCAGTTCTGGCCGCTTGTCAGTTTTCCCTTAAGATTTTATTTCGGTAAAATCCCAAGCCTTGGTGATTTAAAATTTGTCACCAGCCACTGGCCAAATAATGGGCTGGAATTAATGCAAACAAAATAGATCGCAATTTTTGGATGATTATGGGACTATGTGGCAGCACTACTTTATAATCAAGGAAGTTTCTGCAATAATCTTTGCTATTATAAAAGGTGAAAATCCATAATGATTGGCATTTCTATAAATGTATCAAGTAAATTACACACTGAGCATGAAGTTGATTAGTTAATACTAGTCTGGATGAATCTAAGTAAATCCAATTTTTCAGCCTTCTTGATGATCATTTGGCCTTAAAATGTAATAAAAACAGTGGTAATCTTCTAAAAACTCTTATATGGATTTTAATAAAGAAATAATGTAAAAAAATCAAATGTCTCCACTGTGATTCTGAAAATTCATGTAGTAGTCTGATAAAAATAAATAAGCAATAAGGTTTGTTCACAAAATTTATTCATGAACAATTTTTTTTATTTACAGATGTTATGCTATACTGCTTGCGTTTGATGCGATACGGGGCCACAGATCTGCACACTCCTTTGCAACAGGTCCTGTTATAGCAGAACCTAAAACAAATAATTATAAATGAAAATTGTATTAAATCCAAATTTTATCAATATCATGCAGAAATCTTAATAACAAGAAAATGATAAAAGGTGAACAAGGGGCTGTAATAGCGATAAAAATCATAACTCTGTATATGAGAAACCAACTTTAAAAATAGTGGTTTTTAGAAAGATTGCCAGAATAAATTTATTTATTCAATAAAATCCACTATCCAATTCCATAAAAGATCCTACTTAAAATTGGTATAATTAGTTGAATGCATGTGATAAATTTAAATTAAGTAAACTTTTTAATTTTAACACAGGAAGTCCAAAGTTAGAAATTCAATTTTTATGTCAAATGAAAATGTAGAACTTAAAATTTACAAGTATATCTAAAAGTTTTATTAACTCGTCAAACAAATGAAAAATTAGGACCTTTCCAGGACTAGTTTTATTTTTACACATAGGTCACAATACATTAACCAGTGAATGTGAAGTGCTAAGGTTGGGTTTCAATCTTTAAAAACAAATGTTTAGCTAATTCCTTCAACTCAGATTTTTGATGACTTGACTTTGAATGCTGGTGAAGTAAAGTATGCAGTTTTCTTGTAAAAACTATGATGCTTTACAAATTTAAAAGGACTTGGAAATTGATGCTTTTTAAAGGCCTTTAAAACTAAAAATCTGGCTATTTTAGGCCCTGCCAACACATAATGAAAGTTTTGAAGTGACTCGCTCAGCTAAGTAAGATTCATGACCACAGAAAAAGGTCAGATCAGTCAAGAATCAAAACAAACCCAATTTACAACACTTGAAAAGAAAAATTAAATAGAAAATTGTGCAACTGTACACTAAAATAACAAGATAAAGATATTACCTTTCATTTCACCTTTGTTATTCACTATCACCCCCGCATTGTCCTCAAAATACAAAAACACCCCGTCCTTCCTCCTATACGGTTTCCGCTGCCTGATGACCACAGCCGGCATGACTGAAAGAGAACCAGGGTCAGATACACTCAACACAAGCAATTGACAAACACAGAAATAAAATAAGTTTAAAAAAGGAAGTCACCCTTTTTTCTTAGTTCAGGCTTTCCCTTCTTCACTGTGGCAACCACCATGTCACCTGCACCAGCGGCAGGCAGTCTGTTGAGTCGACCTTTGATGCCATGGACAGCAATTACATACAAATTCTTTGCACCTGTTAACAAACAATTCTGTTACTATCACAATTACACTCAGGAAAGAGGTTTGGCCAAAAACTTGCACTAATTTTCATAACAAATTACGCAATTAGCAAGGCAGATAAACCGAAACTTTTTCGATTTTAACAGAACTTTCAAAAAATAAAACTAAAAAAGCTTATTAAATACAACAATTAACCCTCAATTCACATGCATATTTCTGTTCCGCAAACTGCAGTTTTCCTTACATGTGACTTCTCACCATTTTTGATTTTGACCAATAGAATCTTCCTCATAATTGGATGTTATTTCGTCAAGTGTGATGTGGGTCAAAGGCAATTCTATACTACTCGGAAATCTAGCATGACACTCAGAGGGTTAAATGCAGTATATTTTATCTTGAGTACAAATCAAGCAGTAACTAATTCTAAGTTCTGAAAATAAATTTTGGTCAGTAACTTAAAATTTAGTTACACATGAATTAAAGCAAGGTTCTATAGCAGCAAACACTATGGGACAGGAGTTCTAGAACTGTTTACAAGGTTGCAGAATGCATAACTTACATGAATTAAAAATAATAAGCAAACGTGTCGCAGATTGAAAACACAGCTTTTGATAAGCAAGAAACCCAGTGATCAGCCTGCAATGATTTACCTCTCCCGTGAACTCTACTTCTCTAGACCGAGAAAAGATGCCCGGAAGAGGAAAATTAGTTTTTAACTATTAATATATATTTTAAATCTAAATAAATATTTAAAAAAATTAGATAACAATATTTATTTGTAGTGATGTTATGAATTCAAGATATTCTTATATTAAAACTGAAACAGTGCTTTTAACTTTCTTAAAACAATGATTCCAAATTGTTTTAATCCATAAATTAAATAAAGCATTTAGCTAAACTGCACCAAACACTGCATGTATTTCATGAAAAGTCTTCAGTTCTAAAACCCAAAGTAAACAAATTCAGTTATATAGTGTGGCTTTCAGGAGAAGGCAGTTGAGTCATGTGATTTTGAACAAGTACTAAATAGGAGACTAGTGGTAGTGTAAATGTCTTCCGTCCCAATTGGTGTCTTTAGCATAAAGAGTTGGCAAGAGGAAAAAATACACAGCAATCGCCATTCATACTTTTGTGTAGGTAGGTATCTAGTTAACGACACAATGGAACAACACAACAGCTATTGGTGATGGTCCGAGATCAAACCCAAAGGGAAAGATCTGAGGACAACACCCAAGTAATTTTGAACTATGGTCAGACAAGGTCACCTGAACTAGCACCCCACAGCAACATGAGGATATTTGAGGCCACAGATTTAATGTGCACCACCCCATTTGTAAACAATGGTCTTTTGGTTGGATTTCGCAGCCCTGCTGTTACTAATCCATTGCTCATCCAACAGGGCTACCGCAGCCATATACTTTTATGTAAGACAGCCTTCTCCCTAAAGCACTTTCACTCATTCAGATGTCAACTGAACTAAGGTCAATTTTTGAAGCATGAAAGTTTGCTTGAAGAATGCTGTAAGATCAAAAACATGTATGGCAATTGCTGTGGATGATTTTCCACACACCAACTTGTTTTTACTGCTTTCACTTTCGGTTTCAGAATATAAAGCTAAAGGCACCAATTATGGAAATGCTTTGTTTATGTTTCAACTCACCCTATTTTCTCAACTCCTATCACCCACTTTTACGACTCTCACAACCATGCAACTCAACTGCCAATAGTGAAACTTCAAAAAACTTTACTTTGGGGACAAAATGTAACAATATAAAAATTACAACCATACAGCAAAGATTAAAACTATGGGATGCATAAATCAAGCAAATATTGTAGTGCACAATACAAGACCTCACAAATGGCTTGTATCCCCGTGAAAATCCAATTTTATTAACTTAACAAAGTAAGAAACTCAAAATGTCAGCCTGAAAATGCAGCTTTCCATAAACAAGAAACCTAGTGATCAGCCTACAATGTGATTTACCTCTCCCGTGAACTCTACTTCTCCACAAGTCTAAGAAAAGATGCCCGGCAGAGGAAAATTGATTTTCTAAACCAGCTGTGGACATACAAACAAGCAATATATTTCCTAAAAATCAACACTTGAAAAAGATTACTTTGTTATTGGATGTTGGGGTTTTATGGCACAAGGTCCAAAAGTGGACAAGCTATTTTGTTATTACATCTCTTACCTGCAACCTCTAAAACATAATGGCTACATATAAATGAGAAGAAATATTCATATTGCATCAATGCGGCAACAATGCATGAGGACATATGCACTGATGTTTGATAGATGCCAAAAGTACTCTACACTCCTAAAATGCAGCAACTATTTTTAAGTATTTTGATAAAATAACATCTAAGACAAATCTAAGAAAAGATGTCCAGCAGAGGAAATTGATTTTCTAAATCAGCAGTGGATATAAAAACTAGCAGTACATCTCCTAAAACTCAACACTTGAGAATGGTTATTTTGTTATTACATCTCTTATCTGCAACCTCTAAAACATAATGGCTACATATAAATGAGAAGAAATATTCATATTGCATCAATGCGGCAACAATGCATGAGGACATATGCACTGATGTTTGATAGATGCCAACTCTACACTCCTAAAATGCAGTAACTATTTTTTAAGTATTTTATAATGTATAATATATGGTTACATGTTAAGATGATTTTCCAACTAAAAAGGTGATGAGAGTAGACTGGAAATCTCAACATTTAACAAAAAGCAGCTTCTGTACAAATATGGCTAACTTCAGATCACATCTAACATCACATATCAGAAACATGGCAAAAGATCATCATAAGTTGTAATCAACCATACAAGCATTTATATTTAAGATAATTTTCCTACTAAAAAAGGTGACATGAGAGTAAACACTGAAAATTTTAAAATATATCAAATTGTTGCTTCTGTAGAAATATGGCCTACTTCAGATCACATCTAACGTCACATATCAGAACCACGGCAAGATATCATCATAAGTTGTAATTGACCAAGTATTTAAGATGACTTTCTTAGTAAAAAGGTGATAGTAAACACTGAAAATCTTAAAATAATACTTCAAATCACTGCTTCTGTAGAAATATGGGCAACTTCAGATCACATCTAACATCACATATCAGAAACACGGCAAGAGATCATCATAAGTTGTAATTGACCAAGTATTTAAGATGATTTTTCTACTAAAAATAGTGACACAAGAGTAAACACTGAAAATCTCAAAATAATAGATCAAATCACGACTTCTGTAGAAATATGGCCCCTACTTCAGATCACATCTAACATCACATATCAGAAACACGGCAAGAGATCATCATAAGTTGTAATAGACTATAGGCAGAATACTAGCAAAACTAAATACATCAGATCAACACCCTATAACACAAGCAAAAATAGAATCATGACTCAGCTTCAATGATTATATGGAAATCACAGGAACCAATTTGTGAAAAAGACCAGCAAGCTTTCACATGCGATAGAAATTCATCAGCAAATTTTAAATGATACTGGAAATAATCCTACTGAATGGTTTCAAGATTAATTTTTTTATAGAACTTTGAGGTAAAGAATTCCCATTATTAGAAGACCAGACCTTGTCATAACAGAAAAATGGAACTTTGTACAGGCACCCCTCACATAACGACCAAGTTCCATTCCAACGACTAGGTCAATAAAAGGGAGCATCCATAACTAGTTTAGCTCAGTGAACTATCCAGAACTTAGCCACAGTTGAGCAATCATAACAGGAAATTACAGGTACAGGCATACTGATCACCAATCAATTACAAAATGAGTACCTTCAGGCATCCAATTTGTTGAGTTTCATCACTCGTTACATATACTGGGTGTAGGCAGCTGAAACGGGTTATGAGTGAACTTCTTCATTTGATTACATCACATTGCACCCAGAGCCTGCATTGGCACCAATTTTAAATGTGAACTTTAGTATGAGAAAGTGGATTTATCACACTATAGTTTGATGAGAAGTAAAAATGTAATGGCAAAAAAGAGATTGGGATCAAAGCAGAAAAAGAACACTTGGGTATCCCAGAAGCGCTTACTCCAGTTTACTAAAGACAGTAAACCAAATGGGAGAAAAGAACACTTGGGTTTATGAAGCCCATACACACATAAAGGAGATGTGCCCCTGAAGATGCATTTGGTTTAGAAATAGGACGGGTTCATTTTGAGTTGGGACTCTTGTTAGATGTCTGGGAAATATTGGCAGCAGACCAGAGGTAGTTCACTAGTAGATTTTCTCAATAAGGATATAAGAAATTAATTCCCAAATTTTCAATGATTGTGCAGATGTGACAACTAGAATGCATTTCTTCAAGCATCCCCTAAGGAAACTGGAATAAGGCAATTATGAATTTATGGCAGTAGCATTTCTCGTGGTAGACAAAGTAAAAAGTAACATTTTAAAACTCTTATTCTAAAGATCATGAGGGTTTGATTGACTTTACGTTTCTAATAGACACAAATGAAATGTATAAAGATATGGTTAACTGTAAGTAATGTATGAAAAATGGTGCTAGTAAAATTTATTATTACCACAAAAATCCAGCAGAGAACTATTTGTCAAGAAACAGATATTGGTATAGATGTATGTAACACCTTGCCGAGTGGCAACGGCCCTTGGTGCACTTTTTTGTTGCCAAGGAAGGAAATCTTAAATATTTTTACGGAAAGTAATAAGCTTTTGCAAAAAATAATACAGAACTAGAAAACATGTTTTTTATAGGAAAATAATTAGCAGAAATAGTTTGAAAATAGCAATTGAAATATCTTTTTGAATTTTAAGACTGTTTTACCTCCTTCCAATCTAAGTATATCTATATATTGAACACAGAAAGCATGTTAAATTACAAAAAGGTAACGATTTCCAAAAGAAAATAGCAAGAAAGTAAAACACTGCAAATCTGGATTAAATATACAAAAAATATTTTATAGACAACATGGCTTATCATCCTGACGATTCCTACAAATCCAATTGTGACCATTGCCAACCGAATTCCTCACAGAAAACGTCATTGCCCTGTTGCATTTACCGCAAGAAATTTCTGATTTAATTAATCCTAATTCCTTTATAAAACTGAAAAAAACCCTCTTTATCGCGACACAACTTGTAACAAAATAAACAATTAGGAATTCCCTCACTCCCATAGTCTACCACCAGAAAAACTAAACTTTAAGTTTCAAGAAAAATTATCTTGAAACCTGACAACCACATTAAAAATAGAAGGCATCAAAAAATAAGATAACTAATAAGACAAAATAGCCAGGAAAAATACAACCTAACACAACAGCACTGAGAAAAATTCGAGATAATGATGGGTTACCATCGCCCCGCATTAGTCGCTTAAAAGTGCGCACCAAGAGTCGTTGCCACACCTCGCAGCGTAGGATACATCTGTACCAAACAGGGAAAACCTAATAAAGATGGGTTACCTTCACCTGCCATAACTCGCTACTAAAAGTGTGCCAAAAAAACGCATCAAGGGCCATTGCCATCGGATGAGGCTCTACATACAGCTGTACCAGATATTGTAGGTGGACAAGCTTTGTTTGAAAAATATTTTTTAAAAATGCAACTTTGATTCTGGCTTCAGGTAATTATTTCTATCATATGTATTCAAAAGTAGCAAATACATACATCATAAGCCAGATTTAAAAGAAAGAGTTAATCTCCGTTACAAAATACTAACGAGTGACAAAAATATTTTCTCACCGTAAAAACACTAAACAAAGTTTATTGCAGTGCACTTATTAAATTTACTATTGATAAGCTCAGAGTTAAAAAGCTCAAAATGTATTCCACACAGAAATTCAGGCTTAATACTCATCACAGCACAACTCGGTAATTTAAAAAATGTAACATTCATATTCAGATGGGGCCAATTTACAAACAAATCATTGGGTCATAAGACGGAAGGCAAGTACCATTACAATAGAAAATGTAAAAATAGCAAGCCAACTCAATTAAATAAATGTTGATCCTTTTTGAGAAAAGCTTATCGGGAAACCGAACGAGTGGAGCGAGATTCTTATTTTAGTACTCCATTCTTAGAATTCTTTTTAAAAGATTGCTTGCTCAACGAGAACACGATACATGCATTAATAGAATGCAAACTGGCAAATAACTAACTGATATAAGCAGAATTAATTTAAATTGCATGGTGCAGTTGACGGATTATAAAACAGGACACTAGATTTCAAACAGTACTATCAATGGAGGTAATTTTGATAAATAGCAATTTATGGTAACTACAATGTAGCATACTATTCTAAAAATCAATTTTAATAAATTGATTGATTTTAGCAATTTTAATGTCAATTCAACTAAAGAATGCCACTTCAGATCACATAAATCATCAAAAGTCAGAAACACGGACCATGTGAAAGCAATCATCACAAGTAGCATTTAAAGTTGGGTTATAAAACTATTGCCTCGTGGAAGCAGGGGTAGCATTACATGTTACTAAGCCTGATATTCTCGATGTACAATCTCATCATGAATAACCCATCTGATTTACAGTAAAGAAATGTCAATGCATCAAATCGGTGTAAAAAGTTGGGGGAATATAGATGCATCAAGTGTAGTCTATGCAAATAAATGCGGTTAAAAGCACCATCTTCAACGATGTACAATGAACAAATAAAATTATAGCAGATTTATACAAATAAAACTACAATTTGTGACTTTAAGAAAGAATCTTACACTAGTACGGTGCATACAGCACGTGGAAGTGAAGTTTCATAGGAAATTAACAGCAAGGATGCCATTACACATGCAAATGGATGATGAAACAACTGCAGTGAACCATACAAAAGTCCTATTACCTGTGTTATCTGCACAGTTGATTACGGCACCAACAGGTAAACCAAGGGAAATACGAAATTTAGCACCAGCGGTACCACCACGTCCTAAAATATATTGATACAACAAAGAATGAGTTAAACACAGAACATAACACAATCAGAAAATTATAGGAAGAAACTGAATAACAGCAAAATATTTCTCCTTCAATAACAGCATTGAATAATTTTTGGTCAAATTTTTTCTACTTAGAAATTCACAAATACTAGTCTCACCATATAAATTGAAAAAATTTCAACAACTGAGACAGCATGGTGAAATAGTTAATTAAATATTTATAACGGATTAATAAGATTGAAACATTACCTCTTTTGGACATTTTGACAAATTTTAGATGTTAAGCGTGTGCTGTAGTGTTACACAGTTTTGCAGTTAGGACGAAATGTTGCCATTAACGCTAACTTATTTTAGAACTGAAACCATGATGATTGTAAGCTATCGTTTCAGCCTTACAACTTCATTTCAATAATAATTTTAGTCTTCAGTAATACAAAATTAATTTCATTACGAATTATTTATCACAGCAGAAAAATTTTCAAAGGACATTTTATAGCTCTGTGAAATTCAAAGGTACGTAGGTCCTTGAATTCACGTCGAAATGGAGCACTGCATCGGGCTATTAGCGATGGTCCGGGATCAATCCCGAAGGGATACAGCCGAGGACAACACCTAGTTATTTTGAACCCAGGTCAGATGATGAGGTTAACACCAGAGCTGGCACCCCACTCTTCAAACTTTCGTTTGAATTTTCAGTTAAAAGAATCCGATTTCGATACCTAACTAACTTAGCTTTCCAGAAAAGATTTTGAGCCGCGGTAGTTAGGTTGGAAGACTGTCGTATACGTGGGGGGCTGGTTCATGTTAAATCTATCGTGATCTTAAATGCCCTCACGTTGACATGGTGTGGAAGTTTGGAGAGTGAGGTGCCAGCTCATGTTTGACCTCGGCATCTAACAGAGGTTCAAAATTATTAGGTGTTCCTGGGATCTTTTCTTTCGGGATTGATTCCTGCCATTGATTGATTCGGGAAAGACAACAGCCTGTTGTATGCCTGGATTGATCCCGGACCATTGCCACAGTGCTACGAAAATTCTACTGCCAACCTACCGACTTTGATAAGGATAGACATTTTTTATGAAGATTTTTATAGGGGGCTTCTCTATGAAGTATGTTTCTTATTATTCCATATTAATAATTTAGTGTCTGTGGAACGTGACTGCACACACCGCTATAACTGGGACATATCAAATTACGGCTTGAAATATATTCCGAACCTTTTAGAATTTTCATCGGATCTTTCCCTTCGGGAGATGTTCCCAGACTGTCGCCAATAACCCGCTGTGTTGCTCCAGTGCGACGTTAATTAAATACCTACATATCTTGAGAATTTTCTTTCCAGACTAGATTTGATTCCAGAACTATTATCCTCTGGGCTTATTGGCGCGAGAAAAAAGTCTGAGCCTCCACTGAGAAAAATACATTAATTTTAATGGGAAAACTAAACATCCCAAATGTATTATCCAGGGTTGTGTAGATAAGGGAAGGGTGCGATAAACCCCTGTTGGATATTTCCATTGGCAAATTTTCTTATGCTGGCAAGACTTCGAAATAGCTGAGGGAACAAATAGGGCTCAAGTCCCCAGTCGATAGTTCACTTTGAAATATGTGTTTCGATCATTTCAAACTTTCCTGTTTTTAGGCGTCTTCCCTTTATTATTTTTGTCTCTTTCATTTCCTGTCGGACCCCCATCCCTCTATCTGGATATTTCATGGAAAGGATCAATAAAAGAGCGTTACCTTGACGTTAAAAGAAAAACTGCAATGTATGATACTTTACTTTGCACCAACTCACTAAACTAACAAGCATAAAAGTAAGTGGAAAACATTCATTTGTCAAGGGTTGAGTATAATTCATTCTTTCCTAATTTACATTTCCATAAAAAAAACCAATCTGGGACTAGTGCTTTCACATAAGACTATTTTCTGTTTCCAATCCAGATTTAACTTCCAATTTCAGATTCAACTGTAATATTTCTCAATCATTTCGCCTTGAAATTCAATTGGGCGGGCTTAAGGGCCAGATTCAACTGCAACATTTCTCGATCATTTCGTCTTGAAACTTGATTGGGCGGGGCTTAACGCCAATGTTTCGATGCAACTGAAACTCGATCGTGTTACTCGATTCACTGATCGAAAATATTCTACTCCTCTTCGCGGTCGCGAGTATGCACGATGCGATCATTTTCTGTTTACGTTTCTTTGACATGGCGGATATCATTCATCTTTCAAGAATTCTTCGATTTTACGAGTTCGAGGAAATCCTTTTGGATTTAAATGACAGAGTTTTGTCGTCGGTATAGAGTGGACAAAGACGTTTCTGTACATCTGCGGGTTTGATTTTCTTCATGCTGATTTGCAACGAAACACCAATGGATATTCTGTAGAAATATAGATAAGCAGTTTGTTCTGCACATTTTGAGTGGTTTTTTGGATAACAAATATTTTCCCGTGTTTTATTAGTGCTTACTCAATGATCTAAGCACTAATCAAGAGCATTTCGTAGGGGCCATATTTCCAACTAGGCACTGTTGACTTGGTCCCACTAGATTTGTGAGGCCTTTTTAAATTTTCACTTGTCATGCTGTATCTTGTCACACAAAATAATTCTTGTGATATTTTAACATCAGAAAAGAAATGTTCTAACCTTCAATGCTGTATTGCATGAAATTTGTCTTGGGTCTTCACCCTCAATATGACATGCATTGATCAATTATCTCAATTAACTGAATACAGAAGTGAAATATTGTTTCAGTATTTTGTTTGACAAATTTAAATAGCGAAACTTGTCTACATACTTCTGCATCTTCCTCTTCATACTTCGGTGTCTTATCACCCATGGTGTTGATATTTCTAAATATGAAAGGCTAGTTAAGAATTAATTAAGTAAAGTTATATGCCATTTCTGAATCGTTTGGGATTTTTTTAAATGGGGTCAGAGCAATTTCTGAAAGCATAAAGTAGTAACATTTTTAAATTTGGATTCAAATTTCATTAAAATAAATTTACAAATTATTAAACTATAAACCTGCACTAGGGAATATTAAAGAAAATTTTATTGATGCAAATAGAAGCAGAAAAGCGGCGATACATGATGATATATGACATGGCATGGAATCAAATGGAGCCCTTATACTAACCTATGGCCAAATTATGCCAAACATTATGAAGCTGCTCTTCCTGATTCTATATATTCCGGGTGGTGCAATTAATCGTCTAACATACCCCAGGCATGCTTAATGGGAGACAGATTTGTGAATCTCTGGCCAAGGAAAACCTACATTGTGTTTACCTAAGCATTTTTTCATTTCTTTGTTCCCCAGTAGCCCATGAAGCAAGTTTACGTTCTTATTTTATTCCAAAAAGTTTGTGGAATATTCATTTGTCATTTGAAGTATTTCGTAGGTACTTGGTAAGGGATTAATCTTGGATTACATAACCCGAAATTTTGGACGCGTGTGAACTTCAAGAGAAAGGGATAACTAAGAATAGTGTCAGACGACTCTACGACCAAAATTAATTTGCTCTTTGCATTTTAATGGGCGGTTTTACCTATAGATGGCGCCGCACAAAATGTTAGTGTATTTGGATAAGGGCTGTATTGGTATGTAGGTATTTTAATTAACGTCGCACTGGAGCAACACAACGGTCTTTAGGCGACGGTCCGGGATCAGTCCCCCGAAGACAACACCACGTAATTTTGAACCACGGTCAGATGACGAAGCAACACCTGAGCTGGCACCCCACTCTCCAAACTTCCACACCACACCAACGTGATGGGCTGTATTGGAGGTTGGTAGTTAATTGACGACGCACTAAAGCAACACAACAGGCTATAGGCGACGATCCGGAAAAGATTCCGAAGGGTAAGATCCGAGGACAACACCTCATCATTTTGAACCACGGTCAGATGACGGGGCTGTATTGGAAAGAAATCCGTTCATGAATTTTTAATGAGCATGGTGAATTTCATCTTTAGTATCGATGAAAAGCTAGAGTACCAGAAAAATGATGACTAAAAACATCTGCAGCGATGGAAACCGTGCGCATTGACTGACTCAATTGCTAATTAGATATTTTGTATTTGTAGATGTTTAGGAGCCTCGGCACGTTGGAATTTTCTTTTCCTTTCTTAACTCAAAAATTTAATTGAATATCTGTAGTAAATCAGATGAATGAGTATTTAAATAAAAAGCCTTGTTTTTTAGAAAGATGAAATTTAGAAAATATTAAAAATTTGAAAACAATTTTTCTATTCCACAAGACGCATCCATTTGCAAACTTTACTTTTTAATGTACACGGATCTTGTCTAAATCACTGAGCGTCGGATTTTCGAAAAACTTAAGGGAGGATTTTCTTTATTTTTTAGCTAAAATTACAACTATTTTAGGATTATTTGTTGACGAAACTATGCCATAAAATAATTCCAAACTTTGTACGTTTATTTATTATCATTTAAGACATTAAAAAAATATTTAAAAATAATTTTCATGAAGAATCACTCCTACTAACCGTCCGAGACCATGACATCGTGCGAAGTTCTGTGATCGCTGGTTGGCATAAGTTCCCAACTCCAATGTTTGATCTAAAACAAAAGAAATTGAACGACCGTTTACTTCATATACATGTAGCTATCATTTAATGAACCAGAAAAAAAATAGAAAATATTTGAGGAAATAGACTGGTCTAATCTAAAATCATTGATTTACTTGGCCAGATTTTTTTACTAAAAACATATATAACGTAACATATCGCTTTTCTGGTTCATCAAACGATAAAAGGATGTTTGCTGGACATGCAGTAAAAATTTCAATTCAATTAATCGAATAGGTTTGCAGATATGCCACCCACTCGGGAAAAAGCTGTTCCGAGGAAAACGGATTTAAATTCTACTTATAACGGCCAAATTCGACTTAAAATTTGGCACACATGTTTTTAATATCCTAAAAAATAAAATCACTGAAAAAATGAAAAAAGACACACACCTAAATTCCTATTTGAATAAAAAGTAAAATGTAAACACATCACCTCAAATTGTGTAAAAAAGACGTGGTACAAAATTTTATTATTTTTCTTTTAACATTTTTACAAAAAAGTGATACTTACCATGCTTCCAAACAACTCACGAAAGAAAAGACACCGCGAGCTACAAAAAAATTTCATATGACGTGATGCATATTTAAATCTGGTTGGTCAGTATTTAAATAGACTCTGAATTTCGTAAACACTGCTTGGTAGTTGAATATACGCACAAGAGCAATGCATCGGGCATTAGTGACGGTCCGCAATCCATCTCCAAGGGAAGGATTCGAGGACAACACCTCGTCATTTTGAACCGCGGTCAGATAATGAGGTCAACACCTGAGCTTGCACGACCGACCTAGCTTTCCAACTCGCTAAAAAATTGATCATCATTTTCGAAACATATTTTATATCTTTCCGTATCCACAAAGTCCACGTCACTTTTATTATTTTTGCTCTTGCTATTATTGCTTATTATTTAAAATTCTAAATTAATTTAGAAATTTCTTAAGATAAATTGTACAATCAACCTTAGAATCGATACGAATTTTTTTTCAGTTAGTCCAGATCAACAGGAAATTCTGCTTCATGCCTCCTACAATGGACTTGGATTTAAGGAACGCGGAAAAAAGGCGGAGATCGGTGAAAAATTACTGTTACCAAAGCATTGTGTGTGTGCTACCGGTTGTTCTTAATTATGATATTTTGTTAATATATTTTTATTTGTTGTCATACATCAAGGATCAATGGGAAGCCAGTGTGGAACGTGCCACCAGAGATCTAATCTGAACGGCAATTTTTTGCTGAGATGTATGTTAGATGAGAAGCCAGAAGAGTCTCTTATAAATATAGTTCTAGAATAATTATATTTTTCTAGATCTTTGCAATCGATAATTAGAAATTATAAATCTATTCGGAAATTCCTCAGACTGTTTTTACAACAGCGCCTTGTAGTGGTTTAAGTTCTAACCTGTCAATATGGAATATACAATCACACTATGCATATATTTTCCTGTACAGAAGTAACTACTAACCAAGAGAATCAAGAATTTCATTATGAAATATTTATCTGTTAGGAAATAGTAACCTCTGGGAATATGGGTCGGTAAACTTTTCCGAAGGGCCTCATCTAAAATGCGGTTCGGTTAAACCTCCCAAGAGGACTGTATTTAAACTGCCAGCCTGACACAAAAAACACTTGAAGTGTCGTATCCGCCATGCGGGTCGGGTAAATCTGTCCGGAGGGCCTATTCGGAGTGTCGTATATGGCCCTTCAAATAATTATTAATTATTTGGAGGGCTATAGCTGTTCTCCGGGCTTGAGATCAATCTATTCGCTACTTCTAATTTATCCCACGCTACAAGTCCTTTATCTTACCCGAACAATTTTCTATGGACGGAATGGTTATACCTTATCCCGACGAGAAGAACAGTGTTGGGTTAATTTTTAAGTATTCATTGTTTATTGTCTGTAATTTTTTGTATGTATATACACTACTGTTTATGAAAATTGCAACACAATGAAAGAATCATCAGAAATAAATGAAATTTATTCCACGTATTACTTATAGACGTTTAAATAAACGATCAAATTTACAGAGCAATAAAACAAAAAATAATGCCGAAAATTAATATCTTGTGCAGCCACCACGCACAGCGATGAGAGCCTGTACACGTCGTGGCATCAAATCATACAGATTCTGAATGTCATGCTGAGGAATGGCATTCCAGATGGCCTCTATCTGATTCAAAGTTCAGCCGTACTCTCTGCCCCGACGAGCGGTAAGAGCAAGTCGCCGTCCTATGCAATCCCAGACATGCTCAATGGGTGACGTATCCGGGGAATGTGCAGGCCATGGAAGAAGCGGAACCTGTCGTGCACTGAAGAAGGCTTGTACATTCCGAGCAACATACGGACATTGTCTTGCTGAAATACAGCTCCGGGAATGCGCTGCAGGAGGGGTAGCACCTCGGGCTCCACAACTTCCCTGATGTAGCGCCCGCTGTTCTGGGTCCCCACAGTTTGGAGTAGGCGGGATCGCCCATGATATCCAATAGCGCCACAGACCATAACGCCAGGCGTTCGTCCAGTATGACGCTGAATAAGACACTCCGGGAGAAGGCGTTCACCTCTGAAGCTTCTGACGAGTACGCGTCCATCGTTATAGTCCAGATTGTAGCGGGACTGATCTGAGAAGACGACTTGTTGCCAATCGGCACGCCATTATCTGTGTTGGTGAGCCCATTGTAGCCGGAGGCGTCGGTGGTTCAGAGTCAAAGGAATCCTGCGTAGGGGAATCCTTGCACGTAGCCCATGGCGCAGCAGACATCGACGAACCGTGGGGGCAGACAATGACACACCTGTAGACGTTCTCCAATGTTGTGCCAACGCACGAGAGGACGCTGTACTGTCCGTCACAGCCATGCGGATGAGGTGTCTGACGTCCCGTGGTGACGTCAAATTGCGTGGCCTACTGCGGGGTTTCGAATTGTCCGGTTCTCCGTGGTCCATCTCTTCCACACACGCATCACTGTTGTGGCATTACGCCTCGTTCGAGTGGCGATTTCTCGATACGAAAGTCCATCATCACGGAGGCCCATCATGCGGCCCCGTTCGAACTCCGTTAGTTGCTCGTATGGAACTCTGCGTTCATGTGGCGAGGCATATTGACTTCTAATCAATCATTTATAGCAGTCAAACGACGATACACACATTTCAAAGCACCTTTACAGTGCTTTTTATACACGGCTCACTTGGAAGTTTAGAGGGTGTTTCTCGGCCCACACTTTCGTGATCGCTTTGTAATTCTAATCATTTGCATATCCTAATCAGTTTTGCATTTCCTGCAAGTTTCGTGTAATTTGCATGATTCCTCCTTGGTGTTGCAATTTTCACAAACAGTAGTGTATTATGTCATGTACTGCCTTTGCGTCAACTTTTGAGAGCTTGGTAGTTTTTCTCAAGGGTTAGCTGTGAGAAAGAGTGCATAGAAGGAATGTGAGTAGCCGTTGAGTGTGAAGCGTTCATTAGTACCGGCGTTTTGGGCAGTCTTTGAAGTTTGACTCGTATTTCGTCGAGGTGGATCGTACACTAGCGAGAAGGCGATTTTGATGGATAACCTCTTGAAACAGGTGGGCTTAACTTTTACGGGGTTCACCGTTGATCAGGGTTGATTGATTTGGCGGTTTATCAGAAATCGAAGTACGATAAATAGTCGTACATGCCAACAATCACGGCACTTTTTTTCTACGGAGACGATCGGGAGAAGAGGAACGGCTAAGAACGGATTTGTCCTGATGAATTTCCTGGCGACCTCGTGGTTCATCTGAGTTAGATTAATTTCGACAGAAGTCCCATGTCTCACACCCGATGAGCCGAAACCCCACACCATTTTCCCGAGATCTTTTGCCGAGGGTGAGTCTATCTGTTCCTCGGGTTGTGCCATTGGTCCCCATCTCCTGAACTTTTGTATTGTGTCGAATAATTATTTGTAAATATTGTTTTTATTTGTCTCGTCGGGGCCTCTTTTCTTTATAATTGTTAATCTGCATTTCATTTATCCTTAAATTTGTACGTAATAAATTTTCTGATTCAATTTTAAAAGAACTGTACATATACTTTATTGTTCCTATGGAGGTAATTCATTGTAAAGTAAATTGTTATCCATTATACGATCCGAACGTATTATTAACACAGCAGCTATTTTTCAGAAACAGCTAATAATAAAATTAAGTATTAAATATTTTTTCGCGTACCTCTTGGGATGGCTTCAGGCACCCTCCGGAGGTACGCGTACCACAAGTTGAATAGGACTGCTTTACATATTACTAAAAAGGCAACTGACCGTTTAAATATGCTTTGGAAAAAAAGCTGATCGAGCAGCACCAGACGAAGATATTGATTACTCCTATGCAAAGTTAACCCTGAATGCGAATTCTAATCAATAGTGACGCACTGAGCTGGTTTCTATGTCAACACTCATGAATAGAAAACAACGTGTTGACAACAGAGAGCTTCCATCGGATTGGGGTACAATCCAGCGACAGTTTCAGGAATTTGTCATTCGTGAATTTCGAATATTTTAGGATGTGGAATAATCTGATTTTACCGGATGATGTCAATGAACATTGTGCTGTTGATCGTTGCCATGGAACGCATGTGTGATTTTTGTAAATTAAGTTACTCTGAACGAAGGTGAAGTTCGGAATTCCTCATTGGAATTAACGATTTTTTTGCTTTGTTTTGACTATTCAAAAGTCGTATGAAAGGAGGTTCTTTACAGATCTTGTGGATGATTGATTTTACCTTAATTTCTGAGAATGTAATTGCGAGGACCTTTTTAAGTTTCATGGAAGAGGACGTTAAAATTTTGGATAATTTCTTCGATTTTATCTTAATTCCTTACAGATAATTGTGGTGAGGACCTTTTTAAGTATCATCAGAAGATAATGTCGTCTTGGTAGGTAGGTAGTGAATCAACGTCGCACTGGAGCAACACAACGGGCTATTGCCGACGGTCGGGGATCAATCCCGACTGAAAAGATCCTAGGACAACAGGTAATTTTGAATCACAGTCAGATGACGAAGTCAACAGCTGAGCTGGCACCTCACTCTCCAAACCTCCACACCACGCCAACGTGAGGGCATTTGAGGCAAGATAATTAACGTGTACCAGCCCCCACGTACACGTTGGTTGGACCTAGTTTTGAACTTACCCCCCCCCCCGGGTGCTAATCCGTTACTCTTCCAACCGGGCTACCGCGGCCTTTTTTGAGAACGTAACTTCAGACGTTAACGATGAGTTACAATTTCGTGTGGAAGATCGAGAACTTCAGCTACTGCTGGCCGCGGACGGGCGACGTCCTGCGCAGCCCTAAGTTCATCAGCAGCGAGTTCAACTTCATGCGGTGGACCCTGAGCCTCTACCCCAGGGGCAGAAGAAAGGCCGAGCACATCGACTGCAGGTTGACGCGGGACGACACCGAGCAGGACTTCGAAACGGACGTCGAGCTCGAGTTCTCTTTCCTCAATGGCGCCGGCATGCCACTCAAGAGGAGCGACAAGATTCGCAGGGGGTTCGCAATCGGCGAGTTCCAGGAGTATTCCATCAACCGCGAGGACGTCTTCCAGAGTCGGCAAGCGTTCCTACCCCACGACACCCTGACCCTGCGGTGTCGAGTCTGGCTGTGCGACATGCTGTACGATCCCCAGTTCACGTTTGCCACCACCCACATCCGAGTCGAGCGCATCTCGTTCGTGTGGACCGTCGAGGAGTTCAGCAGTTACGACAAGGACGAGGAAAAGATTACTCCCGTGACGTCAGTGTCGGAAGGCGCTCCGGACTTCAGACTGAGGCTGTGTCCCAAAAGCGGGACGGACGGGACGGTGAGTATCAGGATCATCCAGCTCGGTACGGACAGGGAGAACTTCGTGCGCTGTAGAATGTCCCTGCTGGCCAAGAACAACTCGGAAGTGGGATCGAAGGCGGACGAGCAGTGGTACCACCGCTATCGTCCGAAGAATCCGTGGATCTTCCCTGCCTTTATAAGCAGGGACAAATTGCTCAAGAACAAGGAGGTGTATTTACCAGGGGACGTGTTGTCCTTGCGGTGCGAATTGAACGTCTCAATGGGGGAGTGGAAATCCGGGGACATCGTCCGACCCTCACGGACACCCGACGTCTCCACCAGCACAACAGGTTGTCAGACAGAAATCCTGCCGGTGTCATCGAACGGGGAAGACCGAAATCTGGAAGACGACTTGAGGCGGCTCTACAGAGACAGGCTCCTGTGCGATTTCACCCTCAGGGCAGGGTCCGAGACGTTCCCCGTCCACAAGAGCCTCCTGGTGGCCAGGTCCCCCGTCTTCAGGGCCATGTTCCAGAAAGGCATGCTGGACGACAAGTCCGGTACCCTGGAGATCCCGGATTTGGATCCGGGCACGCTGAAGCGGATGCTGGCCTTCATCTACTGCGAGGAGATGGAGAGATCGGGATGGAAGCACAGCGCGAAGCTGTACTCGGCGGCCGACAAGTACCACCTGTTGCCTCTGAAGGAAGAGTGCAGGGAGCTGCTCAAGGCAGGTCTCGACACGTCCAACGCGTGGGAGGTGCTTTTGCTCGCCGATCAGCACCAGGACGAGGACTTGAGGAAGACGGTCCAGGAGTTTATTTTGGCCCAGGAAAAGTCCATCATCGAGTCCGAAGGGGGAAGGAAGGCGAAACGGGGAAAACCACCCACGACTCTCCACGATGTATACTTGAGCGTCACCTCCAAGTCTCAGCACTGACGTCACACATTTTGAAGTAAGCTTAGCAAAAAACAAAGAAATACATTTTTAATTTATTATTAAGAAAACAAGAATGAGGCAAAACAGAGTATACTTATTACAAGGAATTTACTACTAAAATATTTCGTTGTAAAAATTTTCGTTATAACGGAAATAGTAATTTAACGTTACATAGAATATTCAAGTCAAATATTTTATTTAGTTAATTAGCTAGTCAATTAAGTTAATTAACGTCGCTAAGCTAGTTTATTAACGTCGCACTGGAGCAACACTACGGGCTGTTGACGGTCCGGGATCAACCTCGTACCGCGTTAGCCCAGTTTGTAGAGTAACGGATTAGCAACCGGAGGGTTGCGAGTTCTAAACTCAATCCAACCAAAGACCGTCATGTACATGGAGGCTGGTGCACGTTAAATCTGTCGTGCCTCAAATGTCCTCCTGTTGGCGTGGTGTGGAAGTTTGGAGAGTGGGGTGCCAGCCTAGATGTGACGTCATCTGATCGTGGTTCAAACCTGCGAGTTATTGTCCTCGGATCTTCCCTTCGGGATTGATCCCGGACCGTCACCAATCGCCCGCTGCGTTGCTGGAGTATACGACGTTAGTTCGACTACCTACCGGAATCAATCCCGAAGGGAAAGATACGAGGACAACACCTCGTCATTCTGAACCACGGTCAGATGATGAGGTCATCACCTGAACTGGCACCCCACTCTCCAAACTTCCACACCACACCAACGTGAGGACACTTGGGGCCATGACAGTTTTAATGTGCCCCATCCCATTCGTACACGAAGGGTCTGTGGTTGGATTGGGTTTCGAACTCGCAACCGTTGCTACACTTCCTTGGCCTACCGAGACGTTTTATTTCCAAAGCAGCAGGCCATAACATACACAAATCCTTCAGTCAAAGTACACCACAAATTTCACGTGAAAATAACAAGTAAACATTCCTTTATAGAAGATATATGATGTAATGGAAGAATAGTTAAATTATAAAAAATTTAGTGAAAGTTCGAATTTGTGCCTTTGAAAATTCAAAATATGTATTATAAGCTTATAAAATTAGTCTAATGTGAATCTTAGCTTTTATATCTTATTCAAAAATAGTTGAAAAATTAAGATTTAGCCATAAGAAGTGTTTCCTTACAACGAAATCCATATCTAATAAAATCTACTTCGAAATTGGGCATTTTAAAATATTGTCTTGCAAGCAGCCTTTAAATAAGCAGCCAAGTGACTTTACGTTCGAAACACGATATAAACAATATTGATATTTAACAATATTGCCAAACGTATTCCAAATTTATACTTTTAACCATTTTGTCGTATCTGGTTCTATTTAATGGGTTATCAGCGAATCTCAGGCAATGCAGACAGCACAAACATTTATTATATAACAAAATATTTACAATTTACCAAGGAGCGTCCTACACGACCACTCCATCACCATATCATCCGAATATATGCTTGTTCGATCGTAACACACTCTGACGGTGCTTTTAGCGCCATCTGTAGGGTGATTGAATCCCTAATACGACACATTTAAAAGAGATTGGTCTTATTTTCTTAATGGATTTGGTTGTATCTGTATTCTTTGTAACGAAAATCGACTGCATACAGGGGCGCACCCAGGATATCAATCTGGAGGGGGCTACATTTTATTTTAAGCCCTTTATTTAGGGGATGATTTTAAAAATTAAAAAATTTCTTTAAAATATAGAATAGTTTTAGAGTGTTAGTCAGAAACTAGTTTTAGAAGGTGCTATCTAGAGACTAGTATTGAAGTGTGTTACTTAGAGATGAATTTTAAAGTGTATTACTTAGACTAGTTTGAGAGAGAATTACATAGAGTAGTTTAGGAGTGTGTTACCGAAAGACTAATTTTAGAGTCTTAGACTAGTTTGACTAGTTTACTTAGACTAGTTTGGGTGTGTTTTACCTAGAGAATAATTTTAAAGTGACTACTCAATACGTATTATTTTATACAACCCCAGTAAATAAGAAATTGATAACTTTTGCAAATGGGCTGAAAGCAGTGAATAAATATTAGTCGACTGTTTGGTAGGTATTTTAATTAACGTCGCACTGGAGCAACACAACGGGCTATTGGCGACGGTCCGGGATCAAACCCAAAGGGAAATATCCGAGGACAACACCCCGTAATTTCGAACCTCGGTCAGATGACGAGGTCACACCTGAGCTTGCACCCCACTCTCCAAATTTCCACATCACGCCAACGTGAGGACATTTGAGGCCACGAAAAATTTAACGTGCACCATCCCCCTTTGTACATGACGGTCTTTGGCTGGATTCGAACTCGGAACCCTCCGGTTGCTAATCCGTTACTGTTCCAACCGGGCTACCGCTATAGTCGACCTGTTTGGAGAAAAATATCAAAACACCTTTATACACGATTTTTAAAGAAGCAATGAATGAATTATAAAAGGATATTTTTTGCTTTTTATGCGGTCTGGGAGGGGCTTAAGCCCTTATAGCCCCTCCGTAGGTGCGCCCCTGACTGCATTACCAGCCGTTGATCCTCTTCATTGACATATAGTTTGGAAGTAGCTTCGCCCCATCCAGTATCCATAGACCCGGAGATTTTACTTTCGTCTGAAATAGTTTCGCATTTCAATGAAGCATTTAATTGATGGCTATCATGCTTTATTGAAGTACGAGAAGGATTTTCAGTGTTCAAAACAAACCAGATGGAGAGAATATTTTACTTCCGACACACAAATGCTTTTTCATGATACATATCGTGGGCTTCCTTAAACTGTAGTTTATCGCCGTTTTGGCAAAGCTTGGCTTTTAATCGAATAAGCGTTGAACAATCAACTATCGTATATCAATTTAGAATTGATTCTTCGGAATTTTTTGACGAAATGCTGAAATCGTATTCGAAAAGCAGCCAAGTGACTTTAAGTTCGAAATACGACATAAACAATATTGATATATACAAATATTACGAAACGTATTCCAAATTTATACTTTAAATGAATATTTATTGTTTGATATATACATCAGAATTTTTTCTTTTGAATAAAAATCGTTTGCTAAAATATATTTCTGGCATGTTAACTTAGACTTAACGATTCACAATCTTTTTTTAAATTTTTTGAGCTACGTTACTTTTTTCGAGGTGTGATCAGGTAATAATGGTAAGGAACTATGCTATGAACTATGTTTGGAAAATTAGAAAGAAAGTGAAATCAATTTATGGAACAATCTTCGGGTCTGGGGTTCACTGAAGATGACAGCCCTACCCATTAATTAAACTACTTTTTTACAAATGCTTATAAGAATATATTATGTACAGAAGTGATAAACTATAGCAAAACTTCCATTTGGCCGATTATAAGGAAAAGACGAATTTCTTAAAAATCCGTAACTAAACAATAAAGCTTTAGAATTTTCCTGAACTTCTGTTTGAGTATTTCCCTGGTTTGCTACCAAACACTTATAAACTTCTGAAGAGATCATATTTTATGGGTTTTTAACTGATTTTTTCTGCTCCCATTTTCTATAATTTTTTCTTATTCAAGAACTTTTAATTTCAGATTAAAGACTTGTGTATCGTCGGATTAAAGCAGAAACTCATTAAGTGGCATTTTTTGGAGACACTAAATGCTTATTTTCAAAATGAGAAGTACATGGCTAAATAGAAATCTGTTTAAAAGATGTAGAACACTATCAAAGTGCTTATAAATTTTATTTATTGACCTAAAAACTAATATTTAGCCTTTAAACAGCTTCACACTTAAATATTTTTTAGTCAATTAATTATTTTCTGCTCTAAGTCCCGACGATACAGCACACAAGCTAGACATTAAAATAGATTCCTATCTTTTATTGTAGATTTCGTCTTATGAGAATCTGAAAGCACTTCATCAGCAGCCAGTAGAAAACAATCACCGACAGTAGTAAGGAAAAACTTTTACTGGAAAAATATTCGGCCAAAATTGCTCTATTATTGCTCTTGATAGTTAAATTGTTTATTGTTCAGTAAAATCTGATAAAATAAACTATGTTAATTGTTCAGAAAATTGCTAGCAAGAATTGTTCAGTGCCCAGAAAAATCGTTAGTAATTGTTCTGGCAAAACTTGCCAACTTGAACTGCCGGCAAAGTTTACTTAAACTGCCAATTGTGTAGGAAAACTGCTAAAATAAACTGAAATAGTGAATAAATAATTTATAAAAATTTCTAAATTAAAAGTTTTTATAATCCAACATATTGAATGATAATAAATTGATCCCGAAAAATATGCTAACTTAGCCTGCTAATCGTGAATAAAAACTTAATTGTTCAGAAAATTGCAAACCCGAGCTGGTAATTTTTCAGAAATGTTGCTGATCAACAATTAAAAACTACAAACAATTACTAATTTTTTCAGAAAGTACCTTGCTAAATTAAACTATAAAAGAAACTGTTGACTTAAACAAAAATTCTCAGATAACATAACTGCTTATTTTCTGAAATCTGCTCTGTTAAAACAAACCTTTACACACAAGATGGTTTAAATACACAAATGCACATATATATTTCAAAATTTCCAAGAGATGGCGCCACATGCTTAAATTAATCACTGATTTTATCGGTCCCGAGGACAAGAACGGGAAATGTGGAAAAGTTTTCAAACTGTGTGTGTGGGGGGGTATTTCAATTAACGTCACACTGGAGCAACACAATGGGCTATTGGTGACGGTCCGGGATCAATCCCAAAGGGAAAGATCCGAGGACAACACCACGTAATTTTGAACCATGGTCAGATGACGAGGCAACACCTGAGCTGGCACCCCACTCTCCAAACTTCCACACCACGCCAACGTGAGGACATTTGAGGCCACGACAGATTTAACGTGCACCAGCCCCCTTTGTACACGACGGTGTTTGGCTGGATTCGAACTCGCAACCCTTCGGTTGCTAGTTCGTTACTCTTCCAACCGGGCCACCGCGGCCCCCTCAAACTGTGTGGTGGTGATACGGTTCCATTTCTAAGATGAGGAAAGTTAAAATGTCATTGAATTTTTATGATGAAGCTGTGCTTTTAGTGACCAGTTTTAGTAATTCGAATTATATCTGAACCGAAAACATCAAGCTAAAGGATTTTGACAAACCTAAAAACAGCGGTCTCTTGATGATAGAAACAGAAATTTATACAATTAAACATTCCGAATTCATACTATTAATGATATATGAATGTATTCAGAGGGGACTCCTCCCCAAAAAGATGTTCTTGATGTTACAAAAATAAACGAAGTTAGTTTAATTTATGCAAATCGAAATTTTGTTAAGTGTCTGAAATAAGCAAATGCATTTGCAAATGAAATGCTCATTTAGTATTCGGTTGCTGAAGCAAGGAAATAATCTATGTGCTTGTCTAAAAGGTAGGTGAATTAACGTCGCGCTGGATCAGTACAACGGGCTATTGGTGACGGTCCGGGATCAACCCCAAAGAGAAAGAATCGAGATTGTCTGAAAGGAAAGGTTGACTGGGTTTCATGGCGTAAGGGTATGAAATGCATATTTGGCTATGCTGCGCCGAACACAATACAGACAACGTCAAGTAATGAACATACACACTAGGAAAGTTGTACTGACACATAAGAGAGAAATACACTAAGGAAGGAATCGAACCTGACAGGAATCGAATCTGCGCACCCTACTATTCGCAGGTTGATAGATTGGAACACTGAGCCCCCTGAAAGGAAAGGTACTGGACTATAGGAGAATCCAATGTATTCGAACCAAGTATTGCGATTTTAACTCTCTGAGCGGTTAACCCGCATATATCCGTTCTGCAATATGTGGCCTTCCCTGCATCTGACCTTCTTAACCAATAATATCTTTCCTGTGATTCTTTCAACCAGCAGATGTGGTCATTTAGTCGTTAAGTGACTGTGGTGGAAAGTAAATACTACATTATTCGGAAATCTGGTTACGATCAGAGGGAGCATTTTATACCAAGTCTTCAACGTGTAAACAATCTGCCAATAGTTTTTATAAAAGTCACGAAGACTATTTCTCAGTGCACACTTTTGAAATATAAGGTATGTTTTGCAAACACGACAAGATTAACACTTTCTTCTTCATGTATTATACGTAGCAAGTACTGCTTTTTTGGTGCATTGTATATACATGCATAAGTAAACGATTTGTAGATCACAGGCTAAATATTTAATTTATGGTTGGTTTATTTGGTAATGAGATAGTTGATTTGGTGACTAAGAAGGGTTGCCGAGCAGATCAAACCATCAAACAGTGATGTCACCACAGTGGAAATGTACCTCTTGCGCAGATCGAAAAACCACAAAACGTGGTCTGACCCATCCCCACATTCTAGGTATCCCACAAAGTTCCCTCACGTTGACGTGGTGTGGAAGTTTGGAGAATGGGCTCAGGTGTGACCCCGTCATCTGACCGTGGTTAAGAAATACGCGGTGCTGTCCTCAAATCTTTCCCTTCTAGTTTGATCCCGGACATTCGCCAATAGCCCGTTGTGTTGCTCCAAGTGCGACGTTAATTAAAATACCTACCTACCTACCCACAAAGTTCTCTGGAACGTCATTGCTTTTTTAAGGATTCAAGACTGTTCTGGCAAGACTTAGAAGCGGGAACACAAGACTTGACTATTGCGAGAACTTTAAAACTTATGTCCATGATCCGCAACCCCAGCAACTCCTTCTCATATTTTAGATTGTATCAATGTCTATGGGACAGCTCCTGGAAGATCAGGAGTTGGTTGTTCTGCGACTTGCACAACATGGTCTTGGTCTAAGTTATAGCTTGGCCGAGGGAATTATAGTGCTGCTCTCGAGAGAAGACATTCCGCCAGGAGAGACCCTCGCCTATCCTTGTGGGGATTTACCTGCTTAGTAGTCTCCCTTGGGAGTTTATTAGTTTCTTATTCGCAGAGTCCCTGTTAGGTTTTCTTGACGGTCATCTGATGGTCATATGGGAGCTGTGTTTATGTCGTTGCTATAAAATCCCTGCTGCGGGATGCCAGGATATCAATAGTTTTGCAAATGCTTTCTCTGCACTTCCTGTGCCAGGATATCATTAAGTTTGGTATTAAGGTATTAAGTTTAGCTTACAGTTTAGATACAAGTTTAGTTACAGGATGGTATTAAGTAGTAGGCCACACAGGTGGAGTGAGCTTGTGAGTGGAAATTCTAAAGCATAATGCATTGGAGTTCCCTCTATCCCACACGAGCATTGGTTGGTTTGAGATAACTCGAATCCGTGGAGATAGCTAGGCCCGTTACAAACTGTAAAAGACGTCTATCTTTGATGCGGGGATCCATGGAAACGTTTGGGAAGAGGTCGTATGTTGAGCGGCTTGTGTCGTCTGAGTTCCATTCTACCTGCCACAGTTGGAGAATTCGGTCTCTATTGAGTCTCTTGAAGTGTGAGACTGGAAGGGCTGGTTGATTTTGGAATGACCGTGAATGGTCGGTAGAAGGAGGCTGACAAACACAAAAGCATGAATGTTTTCCCCCTGCCAACCTTCCATTCAGCGCCGAACTATAAACATTGGAACATTGTTTTCGATACCAGAGTCCCCTAATTTAATTAATAGACTCGTTCAAAACCACTCGACTGCCTTCTTTTTACTGTAAAAATAACAGCAGATACACAGTAAAAAATGCAAAATTTCAAATTAACGACTAATAAAAATTAAAACAGAAAAAATCGTCAATGGCCATTTCGGTGGTGTAAGATATCTACCATCATAAAGACAGAAGTCTGTCTTATTATAATTAGTCGTTTTGAAGCTTTTCATTCTTTACTACCAATTTTGGAACAATTTAATGCTGCGTAAGACTATACTTCTAAGTTCTTTATTATCCCAATAACGAATTTTCCATCAAACTAACTTTAGTTCGACATTAAAGTGATTTCTCAGTACTTGTTTTTAGAAAATATTTATTCTTTTTAGAGAGCACTGGGAAGTATGTTTCCTAAGGTGATTACAAAAAAATAACGATAAAAAAGAAAGATAATTCCAGTTCCTTTTTCTCCTATAAATTTCAAAACCTGACAAAAAAAACATTCATAACAAAGAGAGGGTAGCACGTAGGGTTCAAATAATTCAATTTCTAATTCCGTATTTACACAAGTTAGTAAAAAACAGGTCCGTGCCATTAGTGTCGCCTATTAAGTTCTAATAAATGATCCCTTCGAAGGGCGAACGCGACCATAATCGATGTCGGACATCAGTCCCTCTATTAGGATGTCGCGTCCGCCATCAGGAAGACAAAATCATGTTGCCACCGGTGCAGTAATTCCATTTAAAATGTATCGCTTAACGCCTCATTTCGCCTAAGTGATTGGAAGACAAAGTGTCATAATTAGGAAGGATGCGTCTGCTCTCCCCCTGCCTAATTAAATTTCCCGCCGTTTTTGTTCCAGAACATTCCATCAAGGACATTTAAGACGAGCGAATCGAACCGGGAAAGAAGCGATGCGATTCCTTACTCAGAGGGAAGGAATGTCTTTCTTATGAGCCAAAGAGAGTGGAATATAATTTATTGCTTAATTCATCAGATTAGAGCTTTTTTAATACTTCTGTCGTAATTATTGTGAAGGCGGCGTTTTTTTCCTCCCCATTTGCTGGATTGCCTCGCGGAGAAAAAATATCTCACACTTGTCATCCGAAATGTCTCCCTGCTGCCATAAATAACATTTAGGTCCTTCTTGTGTCAAAGAAGTGTCATGAATTATAAGAGATGGCGTTTCGTGTTTTTTATTTCGAGAAACAAAAACGGTTTCGTATTTGCTGACTTGCACTCGAGCGTCATTCGTTAAAAGGAAATTTTTTTTTTCAATTTCTTCTTTATTCGTCGTGGTGTCAATAGGAATACGAGGAAAGTGAAAAAATTCAGTCCAAATAAAAACAGTTATTCCTTTTTTTTGGGTGTTATTGCTCTGTCGTGGAAGATAAAAGACGGCTCATATTTAGCAATCATTCCCGATTTGTCTCGAACAACAAATTTTCTAGAATTACTCGCTTAAAAATTAAATATCGCATTCGTTTTTATTTATATTAGACTCATTTATTTAGATTAGATTTATTTATTTAAATCAATTTGACTGATGAAAATGAATACCTAATACAGACATTTGTATGTTTTTTGACATTTTTCAGAATTAAATTTTGTGATTGTGCATCATTGGAACTGCTTCACATCTCAGCTTCCGTTTAAAAGAAAATATTCAGTTAATGTTTGAAAGTAATATAAAGGATTGGTATAATTAGAATGACATTCAAATCTAATTCCATCATTATTCTAATCATTCAATCTTTCCCCTTTCATTCTTATACTTTCGCTCTACGTTTAAATTTTGAAAAGGTGGTTAAAGTGCGTCTTTTGAATTCGAGATTATGAGAGGGATTTTTAGTGTAAGCAAAGAAACCAGACGGTCTGAGAGGATTTTACTTCTGTCCAAATGCTCTCGCATGATACACTTCGAGGTTACCTTAAAATGTAGCTTATCGCCTTATTAACAACGTTTGACATTTAATCTTATTGGCATTGACCAATCAACTGTCAAATATCAATTCGAAATTCATTTCTTGGAGTTTTTATTCGCGAAGTGGCCCGCGGTAGCCTGGTTGGAAGGGTAACGGACTAGCGTTGCGGGTTCGATTCCAATCAAAGATCGTCGTGTACAAAGGGGGCTGGTGCACGTTAAATTTGTCGGGGCCTCAAATGTCCTCACGTTGGCGGGGTGGAAAGGTTTGGAGAGTGGGGTGCCAGCTGTGTGACCTCATCATCTGACCGCGGTTCAAAATTACGTGGTGTTGTCCTCGGATCTTTCCCTTCGGGGGATAATCCCGGACCGTCGCCAATATCCTGTTATGTTGCTCCAGTGCGGCGATAATTAAATAGCTGCTCAAAAATTGTACCGTGTAAGCATTCCAACAGACGGGTTCAAAATTGTCAAACATTTGAGCGTTCGCTCCACCAGCTGTGTAAAATAGACTTCAAATATAAATAGACCCAGCATTGCTATTGAGAGGAGATTCAAAAAGTGTGACCATGTCGACTAGTAGTCACGTGACTGCTTCCTAAAAATTGACTTGGTTAACCAATTTGGCATTACATCACCTCGCTTGGCGATGTAACATCTTGTAACAGGGTTGATGTATGAACGCGCCTTTCTATAGTGGCGACAAAAATAGTGAAATCGTCAATGGCTACTACTATGTCGCTTGGACTAATCAGATGACGAGTGTTCGTTTCCACCCGGCAAACGAAAGTAGCCTAAGGGTCACGTTACTACTAGTTTGGGTCTGATGATCCTGGACACATAAAGAGGTTACTGTTGCTCCCTCTTATATATTTTCTCTATATGTGAAACCAGAACATTTCGTGTCAGCAAGCATGTTGAGAATCGGCCGAGAAGTCCGAGTGCTCCAGAAATGGAAGACATTCTATGCTATGAATTTAAAGAAAAGAAAGATTTGAAAACGCGTCAAACTGCACCCTCCAGCATCTACACGCAACGGTTGCAGGCAATTATTCTCTGACAAAAAAAAATGTTTATTTTGAGCACCTCACCGTTCGTTTCGCCGGTTCGATTCACCATGTAATATTCGTCATCTGACCGTGGTTCAAAATTACGTGGTGTTGTCCTCATATCTTTCTCTTCGGGAGATGATCCCGGACCGTCGCAAATAGCCCGTTGTGTTGTTCCAGTGCGACGTTAATTAAATACCTACCTGTAATGTTGGATGCGTTTTGGAGGGTTGTTATGAGATCCAATCCTCAGATATTCTCCGCCGGGGAGCGTATTTAAACTGGAGGGTCGAGAGTTCGAAACTCAATCCAACCAAAGACCCATCATGTACGTGGGGGTTGGTGCAGGTTAAATCTGTCGAGACCTCAAATTTCTTAACACTGGAATGGTGTGGAAGTTTGGCAAATGGGGAACCTGCTCAGGTGTTGCCTCTTCATCTGGCCATGACGAGGTATTGGCCTCGGATCTTTATTTCCCTTCTGGATTGAACCCGGACCGTCGACAATAGTCCGCTGTGTTGTTGCTCCAGTACGACATTAATTCATCTCCCAAACCCCGGATATTTTCAAAATAAAATTTGTTGAAATTGTCACGTCTGTGCAGAAAATAGTAAGTTAGCTTAAAAGTAATTCAATATATCAAATGATAGTAATTACATTACTGGTGTGTTGTTGATCAATTAGGAGAAATATATTAGCGTGTTGCTGAAAATGTATCGAAAACAAAAGCATTTTAGGTTTAAAAACTAATTTCTTCCATTGTGGTTTTAAATTTTAGGTTATTTGATTTAGATTTAGTTAATTTTTGATAGATTTGTGAATCCATACGTTGGTAAATCAACCTGACTGATGAGTGTGTGAGTCTCGAAGAAATTGGGTAGTAAATTTCATTAAATTCAAAATCAATTAATCAAAATTTCATTAAATTACAGGCTTCTTATGGAGAAAGATAACCGTTCTATTGGCTAATGGCGTAATGGTCTTGAATTTGAGAATAACGGTTAAGTTCAACTCTTTTAAACTTGGTTTTTGTCTATTTTATACGTAGACACATAATTCTGTTTGTCTTTCCCAGAGAAATTAATACAATTCGAAACAAAAACTTCAATTCGGCCCTAACATAAATGAGCACCCTATTAAAGTTCCCCTGTTCTCCGATAGATGGCAGCGCGTTAATATCGTTTTGAGAGAATTCCAGTGAATCTAAGTTTTGATCTGTGGTAGCGAATTTAATTTCCCTCTTAACAAACTTCCGTCTTAAATGTCGCGACAGGAAAAGTAATCTATCCTGAGGGCTCTTTTTTCTCCTGGAAGGTGGGTCCATTAGAATCCCTCGGGAATTTATTTTTATCGACATTTTTCCCTCTCGTGGTCGCCGTTATGCAAACATTCGAATCAAGTTCAGAAATGAGCAAAATCCTTCGAGCGCGAATATCGCAATTAAAGTGGGAGGAGTGGATTTGTTCAATCAAAGTTTGAGATCACTTCGGAACGTTTCTTCCGCCATTAAACTAATCACAGGATTTCAACTCACTTCACTTCGGAAAATCCTCCTACGCCATTAAAGTAATCACGAAATCTGATATATGCGTTTTTTTATTTATTTCTTTAACAATTCTGATTTTTATTGGCTTGTATCTCATTTTTTTCTTGGAAGAGTTTGCGTTTTTTCTAGGTCGTCGGTAAGTTGCTTTATAATTCGGCCCCGAGCAAATATCAGAAATGGCGTTTGAAGAACATTTTGGCAAGTTCTCATTACTTTATTTATTAGCAGCACGATTTGCATATGGAATGATTCGACCAACACCTCTGCCGAACTTCCCTCATCAAAACCCACAAAGGGGTGTGATAGATCACGTCGAACAGTCCCCCTCAGCCTCTTAAGAATTAATAAAAAATGAGACGAAAATATATAGCGTTTGCAATTTTCCAGACAAATTTATTTACGACTGCTATTAAAGATGTGGCAACAATTCCGCTGTGATTTGATAGAAATTTTTTCGCACACTCAAAACGGTCTTTGTTAATCCCAAAGTTATGAAATATGTCATCTCTACCTGTTGGGCTGGTTTATATTACGTCGTGAACTTATTTTCATCGACTTTAAGAGTTTTTTTTATCTTTCAGGGCTTCATTTCATGCGCTTTTGAAGACGCGGATATGGCCTAAGGATCACACGCCATTTTTGAAGCTGAACATGTGTTGCCACTTGCATATTTTTTATTAGATAAATTTATTTACTTCCTTTTTCCCTCCTAGGAAAGAGTATTTATCTAATCGTTCTTGCCTTATTTTGTAAGAAATGCAGATAGCTGTTTTCTACTTATGACAGTGTTTTTCATGGAAGAAAAATGTTTCAATTCTCTAAATAACTGATTCCTTTGCTATAAATAGATTTTTAAACTATATTTTTTTCTTGGAGGTTGATACACTTTTAATGATTTCAATTCAATAAGCAATCTTCTCCGATGAAGTGTTTTGTTTTATCTCTTATCTAACTGTATTTGTATGTCTTTTTTCTTACGTTTTTGTATCATGTATCTTTGTTCCCTGTAATTGGTTATTTTTCTATAGAGAAACAACAATTAAATAAATAAATTTTATTGAGTGTAGACATTAAGTGAGACATCAAGAAAAGATCAGAAGTACAGAACATGCAACACAGACAAACAATAAAACAAAACTCAGTATAATTAGCTAAATGAGTGCTTTTGGAGTGCAAAGAGCTTTAGAAAGATTGTAGGATGACATAAAGACAAGTTTCGAACTGAAAAATAAAAAATTCTAAATCATTGTGACTAGTGAAAATTTGTTAAACATACGAAAAGCAAAACCTGTTGAACCAGCTATGAAAATATTCTCTAAAGCTATGTTCTGGAAAGAATTAAATCGTTAAAACAGTCGTCGAACATTACAGGACAGTGGATATAATAGTCGAGTTCCTATAAAGCTAGAAATATCGACCTTCTAATAAAATAGACGGAGATGGTGCATGTAACTCCGTGCTATTACTCTCGATCGCTCGGTTTGAATATCTGTCACGTGGTATTGGGAAAAAGCACGAATCCTAATATAAGACTCGTGTTCCAGCTATCTGCTTGTTTTGTTTCCGTTTCTTTTCGTAACAGCGTGGTGAACTATAGTCGTACATAATTAAAGGGCAAGAGCTGGTGAAGAATACTCATTTCATACCAGTAATATTTGATCGTTTAATGACACTTTCATACAGTTTTATGCTTACCGAGAAGTATTATTTAATAAGTTATTTCAACTAATGTCATTTCCAAAAGTTGCGTTTAGAGTAGTAACGAGAAAATAATCTTCCCATTTTG
This sequence comes from Meta bourneti, assembly GCA_933210815.1. NCBI lineage: Eukaryota > Metazoa > Arthropoda > Arachnida > Araneae > Tetragnathidae > Meta > Meta bourneti. Next base: position 23,873,844 of record OW119931.1, read on the forward strand.
TATTACAAAAGGATTTTTACCGACACAAATTAAGCTCAGATGTTGACCTCGTCACCTGACCGTGGTTCAAAATTACGTGGCGTTGTCCTCTGTCTTTCCCTTGGGGAATGATCCCGGACCGTCGCCTATATCCTATTGTGTTGTTCCAGTGCGACGTTAATTAATTACCATTACCATTAACGACACACATTAAAAGCCTTGTTGACTGGTAGTGAGATTATTGAGCACGATGAAAAACACTTGTTTGAACTTCGATAACCAATCGGCCGAAGTTGATTCCGAAGCCCACGTGACCCACAAACATTTCTGAAATCGACAGCGCTTACATGCTCCGTCTGTTTAATTAGAAGATCGTTGAAGATGCATATCCACCCGTGCAGAATTACCCGGGCAAATTTTCCGGGGAAAGGCTTATTACAATTTTGATCAATCCAGTTAACCGCGCGCACAAACCCAATTCCCACACTCAAACAGTTATGTCTGTCCACTTTTTTAATAACTTAAGCATTTTTTTCTGGCAGAGGAATTTTTTGTATTAAAATGCCAATTTTTAATAAAATCAAGAACATTACCTTAAAATCAAGATCAAGAATTAACCAAATAAATTAAATATTTTTTGTATACCCCTTCGGGTACCTCGAAAGTACACGTGCTGCAGATTGCGTAGTACTGATCAATACTATACTCCGTGACAAGAAAAGCTCATGTGCAAACTGAGTGTAACTGTAACGCTAGAATTGAAACAGGAACTCGTTTTGCTGTCTCAGCGCGAGCTCGCGCAGAATGTGCTGAAACTCAAAATTTAATTAAAATAATGCAATGTCATTTCTTCTTGCGTTTTATGTTTCGATGTAACTATTTTTAAAAACTAAGCATCGTCTCTTTCTCAATTGAAAGTATTTCGCTGATTAACGTACAGAAGGTAACTCAGTTTATTGACCTAGACCAGGAGTCCACTCTTTACAGAGTGGAGTGCACAGTACGTGGAGACAGGGCGGCTGAAAGACAGTATGCCTCCAACTTTCAATAAACATGTTTTCGATTTTTTAATTTTATACTTATTCGATCTTTTTAGTTTCTTTTCGTGATTGTAATAAGATATTTATGAATCGGCATATTTTGTTCTGTATATTAGAATATTCAAAACGCAATCACATCAATGGCAGGGATATTTGAGATGAAGAGTTCAAGGGTCTCGAATGCTCCCTGGGTGTATTCCTCTCTATTGTGTCAGTAAAACTTTCATCGTGCTTGTGTCCATTTCTTGATATTGTGTGTAGTGTCTGGCGCTCCAAGGCCAAATATGGCCCTTGCGCCATAAAAACCCCCAAACCAACTAACCAAACAAGGGTCTCGAATCTTTCCCGAAATGATTTTGGAATTAAAAAACAAGTGAGATAACACTGAAGCTGGTTATATCGGAAAAATAGAAGTATCGTGAATAACACAGCTAAACTATATTTTCAAATACCTCAATAATCTGAAAACTGTCGAAAGAAATTAAACTCAATTTCTTCATTTTTCATTTAGGGAACCGGGAGAAAGAAGACTGGAACATCCCGAAATTATATTCCGAATTCATGCTAGATGGGTAGGTAGGTAGTTGAATTAACGTCGCACTGGAGCAACGGGCTATTGGTTGGATCGGTCCCGAAGGAAAAGATACAAGGACAACACCTAGTTATTTTGAACCATGGTCAGATGACAACGTGCTAGATGAAGGGCGTTCTTTTCGAAAATCTGATGCATTTGAGAACTTAAACAAAAGCACTTACTCAATGTTCAAATTCTCGGAAACAAAACATTGATGGTTGGTTGAGTTTTATGGCACAAGATTCATATCTGACCAAGCTGGATCAAACACAAAATGATGATACTATTGATTATAGTTATGTACTGAGTATGGCTCTATTATGTGCTTATTGGATTTGAGGAGTCAGAACTCTTGATTCTTTTCTCACTCTTGTTCTGATCCGTTTCTACCCGCTAAAACAAGTACTGGATGTCTTCTTTTTATTTTACATTCCGTCCCTCAACAAGAAAGGGCCACTCAACAAGATTATTGTGGGTGTTCTATTACGTGATCCAAAATGTGGTTCAAAATTACGTGGTGCTGTCCTCGGTTCTTTCCCTTCGAGTTTGATCCCGGACCGTCGTCAATAGCCCGTTGTGTTGCTCCAATGCGACGTTAATTAATATACCTACCTACTATGATCCGAAAATCTGAGAATAATCAGGACAATTGGTCTCAAAGTTTTTGGTTCTCAAATGACATGATCCCCACTGAGGTTCTAACTTGATATTGTGTTTAACTTGCGTATCACGTAATTTTAATTGAAAAGGGCACGAAATTTCATGTATAATTTATGCTTCTTTATTTCTACTAAGCAAAATTTTCTCGACTCTAGATACATATCGTTACTCTCGATATATCGCGCTTTCTACCCCAATTAGTGCGATATATCGAGAGGTTATTGTAATTGAAAAGCCTATGCAGGAAAATTGCTTGATACGTATTTCTCTTCACACTCCATCTAGCAAAGGAGTCATCAACGAATCCTCACCGAACTAAAATAACACTAATTACCTTCGCAAGCGACAAATCCATTCTCGCAGTTGAGCTACGAATTCTTTCCACTCTTTTCAAAAATCAGACGGGGCTTAATTTTTTCTCGAATCCCCCCTCTTCACTTCCGGTCCCTGGAACGTTAATGTGGTTGTCATCGCTCCTAATCCCTCTCTATTGACTCAGCAATTGACGAATGGAGGTTTTTTCTCCTTTGTATCAGTCGAGAACAAAGGACAACTCATCTCGACCCCAAGAAGAAAGCCGGAGTCAAGAGGGGGAGGAGGAGAAAAAAGCGCAAACGATTGAAAAAGAACGGGCGTTTAGGAAAGGCCTAATCCGCAGCGCGTCGTTAATCTTGCGGTTTTTCCGAATGGACGGAAAGTGCCTTTCAGAGCGACTTCCGGTCTATGCAAAATACTTCCGCCTCGTTTTTGGAGCTCTTGTAGAGAAGAAAAATGCGGAATTGTTGATGAGGGGGTGGAAGACCATATTCGGTGATCTGTATTCCTGCGAGATAATTTTAGAAATAGCGTCCAGGTGACGTTCAATTCCAAGACACGAAAGGAGTGGGTCTTATATCTGAAATAAACAGCACATCATTATACACTTATAACTTCAAAGTCCCATCCAGACTCGTATACAGAAAATTAGTTTGGAGAGGTCCAATCTCTTCTCAATTCTTCTCTCTCATTTTCCTATCCTAATCGTATCGATTGTCCAGTTTTTAATCGACATCACCGATACTTTTTTAACAATTCTATTTTAACGTTGCAAAATTTGATTGGGGAAAATCCTCATTCAAATGTCTAAAGATTTTTACACTGTATCAAGTTTTTAAATTCTATATATCTTTATCATTTATATCCATATCTTTTTGGGGTGTCGTGGCGCAATGCGTACGCCCACTTCTCTAGCAACCTTCGAGTTGTTGGCGGCGCAGGTTCGATTCCTGTCAGGTGCATTCCTATCTGGGTGTATTTTTCTATTCTGTGTCAGTAAAACTGAGTGTGTGTCTATTACTTGGTATTGTATGTCTCGTGTCTGGCGCAGCATGGCCAAATATGGCTCTTGCGTCATAAAACCCCAAAATCAACCAACCATCTTTTTTACATGAACATCCTACCATCTGCATTAAAAATACATAATTTGTTTTTGATCATTATGTTTAAAAAAATGTTTTCTACTGATTTCTTACTATTGACTAGAGCGTTTGAATTTTAGTTATTATTTCGATGCTTGGTTTAAAAGTTTTTTAATGCGACATTGATTTAGATTTATGTACATTTTTAGTCCTTTTATACCTATACACTGAGTATTGTTTTTATTTGGTCTTGCGTTTTCCGCAGCATGTAATGTTAAACCTGGTGCCAGAAAATCCAACCAACCTATTCCAATCGAAAGGCATTATACTCGACGGACATTACGTTTAATGATTTTGTGACTTTTCAAACACACCTAAGTGAATTTTACCACTGTGATAAACGAAACTTCTATTTACGCTGGTCAGATCAGCATCAGTGTGAATTGTTATTATTTTTAACATTTAAAATATTTCGAGCAGAGCTTGAGCCTTGTACATAAATATGAGGTTAGTTTGATAAGTCTGGTATAAAAGCCAGTTAAACAGCGTTTTATGGAAACATCTATTTTATTTCTCGAGTCCCCATTCAGGGCTACACATTCAGTCCGGCGGATTTCCGATTATTTTCATCCTGTCGGAAAAGATGTTTTTGACAAAGGCTTCAAAATACGCATTGATGGGGGTGACATTTTATTTGACGAGATTTTTTCCCACTCAGAAATTTTCGAGTTTGGGATAGCATGGGACTAAGTTCGAAGAATAGGATGAATAAAGTAATCAATTGGAAGCCTGATTCTTGCAATTTTGCTATTGCTGATTTTTGGGACGAAGCATTGTCTTGGTTAAATCACTTTTCTGTGAGCCAATCTTCTCCATTTTTGTTTCAGTTCTTTCAAACGGTTTGATAATGCTACATAAAATGCTCTTGTTATTGTTTTCCCATAATCCAAGTCTTTTTACGGTTCACTTCCCTAAATAAAAGTGTTTTATCACACCGTTTTATACACCGGATAATTCATTTTTTCCATTCGTGAGGCAGTTTCTACAATCTATAAAATCCTTTAGGCTGAAATTTGGCCTGAGCAAGTTTGAACAGTGACACTTGTCAGCTTGATGCCACCAAATTGGAGTGCTATCTCATAGAAATTTATCAAACTTACCAAACGAACCTCGTATGTCCGTCATCAATCATGTCTGTGAACAGACAACAGATTTTTCTCGTTTTGTTCAATCCTTTCCCATTCAGACAGCCACCTAGCACACAGATGGTTTCTTCGCTTGCCTTAGCAACCGGTCAAATTGCTGTAACACTTAAAGAGCATTTCTTTTGCAAATATATTTGATTACTTCTCAACACAAATTTGATTGACGTCGATTAAGCAAACTTCCGCATTTGTATTTGTAACATCAATAACATTTTGGGGGTGCTCGCCCCCTCTGAATATGTCCCTAACCCATCTTTAGAAAAGATTCTTACAGTTTTTATAGTTATTTCTAGTAATTATCATCAAATATAATTATAAGGAATAACCATTAATGAATTTTAAGAATTTTTTATCACAACCCCTTTTTCGTCTTTCCAGAATAAAGAATCATCTCCACTTACTATATCGATGTTTAAAAGTGAATAAATCTATAAAAATATATTTGAAACAAATTTGATATAAGTGAAATATTTACGTCGTTGAGTACCCATATGCATATCTATAAAAGATTGCATTCCTCAACTAGATTTCTGCCCTCATTTAAGAAAACCGGATCGGATTTTAGTGTCGAATTGTTTAAATTCTGGGTTTACATGAAATGATAATTTAATTTCCAAAAATACTAAGTCATGTGGCAATAGTTCAGTTCTGCCACGTTTGCGTCCAAGTCAGACGACTTTTATAGAACAAAATGTATTTTAAACACTGTCGTTATTATTTAAATAAGTGGGATTCGAATTTTATTTGGTTAGTCGTGTTTTCGGGTTTTATGGCACAAAGGCCATATTTGACTAAGCTGCGCCAAACAAAAAACAGACAGCACAATTAGAGAGTATTAAAAAAACAAGAAGCAAAAGGGTAGGTTAGGGTAAAAATGAAAGGGAGAAAAGACCATGACAAATGATGCCCATAAATAAATGATGCCCATATACAATACAAAGAAAATGTGCCCTGAGGGTAAGAATTTTGGCTGAGAGTGTAAGTAGAATTTTAAAAAATGACCAAGACAAACAGGGATTCAAAATTTCCTTTATTGGATATTTCTCTGTCGCTTATATATATATATATATATATATATATATATATATATATATATATATATATATATATATATATATATATATATATATATATATATATATATATATATATATATATAAAATAGTCAATGATTTAATAGTCACCTAATATGAGGTATGAAAAGATTCTCCATTAAACTTTGGCGTAAAATGATTCATAATAATAATTTTTTTTTGAATTTACATAACTGTAGTTCAAATTTTTTTACAATAGGCACCCTAAAAATCTGGAAAAATCTTTCTCTAACGGAGTTTTTGTTATTCTAGAAAATCCGACGAAATTTCGAATAAAGTACTTTAAAAAAAGAATATCTTAAAAACAGAGAAGCTTCAAATAGCTCTTCATTTCTCAAAACTTTCCGTTTCCCAAAAGTGTGAAGCACTATCCATCAAAGAGCAGTTAAGCCAGTTTCTTTCCTGAACTTTTTTAAACAAAAACAGAACCTATTATGGCTTTGGATCCTAATGAAGAGTACTGTGCTAAATTATGAAGTATGCAAACGACTATTAAAGCCTTTTGTTCCAAAACAATACGTAAGGATGAGCTCCAAATCAACTCTATGCCTCTCCCCACCACTTCCGAAGACACCCTCCCTCCCTTAGAACGCGTTCGATGCACCCTTTTCATTAAAACAACCATTTGTTTTCGCCTGGTAATCCGTTTGGTCATTTAGAACTAAATCCACAGTGACACCTTTCGAACAACGCTTAGTCAGCTCAGAGAAAGCGACCTCGAATTCACTTTGCATTCTGGGAAAAAAAATGGGCAGAATTAAAAAATGGCGTCCTTCCTGGTCTTGATCGTTTGCGGTGAAGAATGACAAAGTCGTCTTATCGAATGTGGAATCGTGTCCGTTTCTTCGCAAGGGGTAAAAGGGTTGCTACACCCACTTAAATGATTACTCGTTTCCCCTCTAGAACGTTTTCGAGGGTTTTTTATTCCCTCTCATTCTGCTTAACTCGGTCTCTTGGAAATTTGCGACTTTGTTTTGTTTTCGAGATTCGATTTCTCGTCATTAGTTACGCCGAACAAAGAGTAACTTTCGGTTGTTCGGTTTACCTCATAATCTGCGGTATTAGAACAGTTTTTCACTCCGAAATTGTATCAAAAAGTAAGTGTAGTTCTTTTCGGAGGAAATTGTAATCATCAATCAGGACGTTTTTCAGTTTTTTCTGAAGGTTTGCGGGATTTGGAAAGTTTTTCCATTTGTAATGCGATAAAAGAGATATTAGCATTACAATGCGACATAATCGCATGATTGATATTTCATTTTTTCCAGTCATCGGTAATCAATTTAGAGAAGATAACTCGTTGCTTTGAGGATTAGATGGAATTATATTGCAATGCACACAGATTGTAAATAAAGGAAAGATATGAAATTATACAAAAGCAAAAACCTTCAAAACAGTAAATAGTTTGAAGGTTCATTTAAAATAAATAATTTTGTCGAAAACAAATCTTCTGAGAGAAGTTTAGATTGTCGCTCTGTAATTATTTTTTCTATACGAGAGTTAATCAGCGGGGAGAGTCTACGGCTTATGTATATGTCTATTTCGAACCACTACGAACGTCCATGGCAAGACATGGAATCGAACCCAGGACACGTTTTACCAATTTACAGATGGTTAGTTGCAGTGAGTTTTATGGCGCAAGGGCCATATTTAGCAAGCTGCTCCAATTTAATGGTTATTATTAATTTTTAAATTTAAAGTTGAATTTAAATCACTCCACTGCTATCGCAATAGCATTTTTCAATAACTGTTAGCATTTTCTATCCACCTAATAATTATGAGGGCCGCTGTAGCCCGGTTGGAAGAGTAGCGGATTAGAAACCGGAGGGTTGCGAGTTCGAAACTAGGTCCAACCAAAGAGCGTAGTGTACGCAGGGGATAGTGCAGGTTAAATCTTAAATGTCCTCACGTTGGCGAATAGCCCGTTGAGTTGCTCCAGTGTGACGTTAATTAAAATACCTACCTATCTCACGTTGGCGTGGTGTGAAAATTTGGAGGCCAGCTCAGGTGTTGACCTCGTCATCTGACCGCAGCTCAAAATATCGCCATCCGTGGTGTTGTATTGATCTTTCCCTTCGGGATATCTCCCGGACCGTTGCCCATACCCGTTATGTTGCTTCAGAGAGACGTTAATTCAACTACCTACATAGAACTACTTACCTTAAATAATTATATTAAATAATATTGTTTGGCAATCCATATGCATTTTCAGTCTTTAATCCTAGTTAACTATTCATGAACTGTAAAGAATATTGAGGTAGTAGGAAGTTAAAATTTATATTATGGTTTACCAAACAAAAAGGATTGGATATATAGAGCTGGCATAGATTATTCTCAAGACTCTCTGTAATGCTTAATGGCAAAAGATGAAATCGTGACTATTCATAAATCAAGGTCCCCTTTGCGTGAATAGGTAATAGGAATTATTAGCCCTCACTTGAATGCCTCGGTATCCTCAGAGAATCCTACTGCGCTTTATACAGATTCTCAAAAATAAGATTTCAATTTCTAGTCTATTCCAAATGCACTAAGCCCAATTAAGGAAACACTTTCGCAATCGAAACATTCGAATGGAAAGGCAGACATTCAATTCGAAGCCGTGCAACTGCGAAAGTTCCATCGCCAATTCCTTTGTGTTCTCGAATAACTTCGACACAATACCATAATTTGCCTCGTTCCGAATTTCCACGCAAGCCAGAAATTATTCTTTCCCTCAATAAGAAATTTCGGTACGGCTTCCGAGCGTTTAGAGAGCCGACCGATAAGCACTATTAAACCGATGAATATTCATGCTTCCATTTTTCCATCTGGGAGGGAAAACAACGTAATTATTCTCACACAAGTCGATGAGGATTCCGGCCCCAGACGTCGAGGGGAAAACAAGTTCTAATTCAATAATCAGCGCCGAAAAGCCTCAAAAATGCTATTTTCCCGAAAATGAGCGACCTGGGAATTCGCGCGAAAGAAGGAAAACTTCGAACCCCCCTGTCAACAAGTTGGGTTGTTTATCGCTTTCTAATCAACAGGTAAGCGAGATTTTAATCCAACTTTCCTTGTTAACTAATCCCCTTCACTCGTCTACATGAAACAATATCTAGGCTCTTTTTTCTCTCCCTTTTCTCACCCCTTTCGGTGGAAATTATTCCAGAACCTTCATTAAGGAGACATTGATATCTTATTGGAGGGGGGATGAAAAATTCCCACCATGCGAGGGATAGAGGGGGGCTCTCTGTTCTTTTATCACTAATTTAGCGCGCGTGTCTTTCTTTAATTGCTTTCAGAAAAGCCGCCTCGCTCAATTGGATGTTGTACCTTTTCTGCTCCTCTCTAATTATTAAAATTAAAGGAAGAATAAAAACAATTTTCATCACCTCCAAGAACACCCTCCCCCAACGCGAGTCGGTAATTAAGTATTATCAAAAGCACGCGCGTTTCCGAGAGGGGTGGAGAGGGGGTCGAGTTCTCGCGCGCGCCGACTCAAAAAACAACTCAACGCAACTCCCTTTCGCACTCGATATCAGACGATAATCGAATTGCCTGCTGAATTTTGTTGGGAGGATTACTTCGATCATCTGCCGGATGATAATCGCATTAGCTTGGGACTATCTCTCCGCGCTAAGACAAAGAAAGCAGTGGCAACATCCTCCTCCCTTTCGAAAATCCCCTCTTTCTTGCGTCTCGCGGTGTTTTGGAAACAAATTAGTTTGTCAACGGATTCGGGGGGGTTAATTCTTAGTTGGTTGCGCTAATTGCTCGCGAGCGCTTTTTTGAGTCGCGCCCCCTCTTACTTTTCGGAGCGGCGCCTTTTGGCGTCGTGACGTAACTGGGTTACGGAACTTCAAAAAGTTTTCATTTCCAGTGAAGAAAGGGTTTTCGGAAAAGGGGGATTTTCCGTATCGCGAAAATTCTCGCTTCCCAGTCGGAAACAATCAAGTTTCAGACGCGCCGTAAAAATTCCCTCTCTCTTCCCTCTCTGATATTTATTTGTGAGAAAAGGAAACTAATTTCAATTTGGGGAGGCATTAATTTCTCTGCATCGGATGGACGCTACGAGAAGTTTCACCCGAACAAAAACAATCGAATTCCGACGGAGAATGTCCCGCATTCAAAACGCCGGCACATTGTAAAATTAGTTAAGATCTGCTTCTTTCGCGAAGCTCCCTTCGCGTGTGACTAATTAAGGACTCGAAAAATAGAGCAGCGCAGTTGGTGACTTCAAGAATTAGGGACGGCTTCTCGTCAGTCGGACCTCTGGCTCTGAAAATCAACCCCCGAAGTGCAAAAAATTCAATTATCCCACTTCGTTTTAGTTCGGGACGAAAGCCGTTCCTCCAACTAAAGCGAAACAGAAAAATTAAAAAGTCGGAGTGGTGTGACTGTAATTAATAATTCATTCGGAAATTTGGATGCGAACTTTTGATTCGGAACAAGTCCTAGTTTCTAAGTTAGACGAAGGAGCACAGCTGAACACGATCTACTATGGAAGGCATTTTCTGTCAAGGTAGGTAGTTACGTTGAGATTTATCTGTTGCGAAAGTCAACTTTGCTTAAGCTGCACCGATTTTCCATCAGGCTAATATAGGCGTGTTTTGGAATGTGTTTCCTGTACGTGTTGGTACGTAATTTGAACGCGACGTCACTTGGCCTATTTTTCGAATACGATTTCAGCATTTCTCAGAAAAAATTCCAAAGAATGAATTAAGAGTTGACGTATCATCGACTTAGAGCAGAAATTCATTAACTGACACTTTTTCGTAGACACTAAATGCTTAGTTTCAAGATGATGTCAAATACATTGTCACATTGTATTATGATTAAAAGATATTTAACACTATCAAAATTATTATAATTTTTATTTTTTGATTGAAAAGTAATAATTAGTCTTTTAACAGCTGTGCAGCAAAATTTTTTGATTCGTTTGTTAATGAGTTTCTGCTCTAAGCCGACGATATGACAGTTAATTGGGCAATTTGATTTAAAGCCGAAACGCCGATAAATAAACTGCATTTTAAGGTAACCCCGATATGCATCATGAGAGAGCATTTGAGTAGCGTTGTAAAATCTCCGTCTTCCATCTATACTGAAAATCCCTCTCATTGGATCCCCTATCTATTGTGATAGACTTAGTGCCATTACCAGTTTCATATGGCTAGATTAAAACAGTAAAAATAACGCAACGAATAACACCGTTATCGGATTAACCCTTTCGACGAGATATCTCGTCCATCAAGACCAACTAATTTTGTTAATAACGTGATACTTCGTCAAGACAACTCACCACCAGGAGGGTTAAGATAACATTGTAAAATCACCTTTTTACAGTCAGTTGATGTGTATTGGTGAATTGAGTTAATTTGTCCTAGTCTTGTATACGAACCTTCATTTTTTTCATTCAGAGAAATCATCACATTCACAGACACATTTCATCACATTTACAGAGAAACTGACAGTGCAGATATTACACGTGTTACATTGAAACTCTAGCATAGACAACTTTAAAGCGACAGACCAAGCCATTAGTTCTTGCGTGTTTACTTTGAACAGGTTCTTTTAAGATTCATTAAGCTGTTTCAAGGTGACAAGATGGAGCTTTTGGAAATGATCACTTTCGTTCCCATAGTTCCCGCTTTGTGTACGATTCTATAAATTCACCAACAATAGATTGCTTTACGAAACATTTTTAAATGTCTCATTCGATAACTATAACTGCATTATTATTTTTTAAAACCCCGACTAATGACCTCTTGGGTTTCCAGAACTACAGATAAAACGGCTGTTAATTGAAATTTCTGTAAAAGTTGTTTTCTTACTACGATACTTACCTTGCAGAGAAGCAAAATCAGTTTTCAAAGGCACTGCATCAACAACATTATATGAGTGATTCTCAAACATTTGTTTCACGTTCACCCTGGCAAGGCATATATAACTGGCCTTTATATGGATGGATAAATAAAAATGAAGCGTTTGCACATTGAATGTTTTCGCCTTACTCCAAGTTATTCGTTTGGGGTCATTTTGATACAAAATCAAGAATTTCCGCATTTGGTGTTTGTAAGTGTGTAAAAATATTGGCAGGGTGGAGAGATGGGGTAAGTCACCGAGTACAAAACGTATCTTCGATTAAACCAGGGGTTGTCACCTACTGGAAATGCTTGAAGGAGTCCTGTAGATTAGTTTCACCGCTAGAGAGTTTCGAATTTCGGCAGGGAAGTTGCGCAGATCAAAGTGGGACATGGATGGAGTGATATGGTCTTGCCCCATATAAAATCAACGACCTTAAAATGAAATAGACGGAGCATGTGCCCGCAGCTTCATGCTATTTCTTCCAGTTGTTTGGTTTGAAGATCTGTCACGTGGTTGTGGGTGAAAGCATGAATCATAAATAATTTATTGGTTAAAGTGATTGATCAAAACACTAGTCTGCGGTTCCATAGCCATTCGGTTAAATCGATTTGTGATTTACCCTTCAGAGATCTTACGACAGCGACTCCCACATACTCTATTTCATTAGAAAGTCGATGCCCTAATCTCAGTGACGTAGCAGACAGTAATGCAACGACCTTCTAATGACAGAGCATGTGGGCGGAGTTGCTATTGTAAGATCTCTGAAGGGTAAATCACGTGGGCTTACGATTGGACTTCGCCGATTGACTATCGAAGCACAGTCTAGTGTTTTTGATCACGGTAGATAATCACTTTATCCAATCAATAATTTAGGATTCATGCTTTTTATTACAACCAAGAGACAGATCTTCAAACCGAGCGACAGGAAGAAGTAACATAATGCTGCGCGCTCATGGGCACATGGTCCATCTATTTCATGAGAAGGTCGATGTTAAAAATACTAGCACATAGCAAACAAGAAAACAGTCCTGGGTTTCATGTGGTCGCACATTGCCCTATCAATTTGTGGGATAAGTGCAAGAAAGTGAGTTTTTAAAAGTAAAGATTTCATGAAAAATAAGTAAATTTCAACATCAAATAAGTAAATTTAAACATAAAAATAAGTAAATTTCAACATAAAATAAGTAAATTTTAACATAAAAATAAGTAAATTTCAATATAAAAAAAGTAAATTTCAACATAAAATAAGTAAATTTTAACATAAAAATAAGTAAATTTCAACATAAAATAAGTAAATTTTAACATAAAAATAAGTAAATTTCAATATAAAATAAGTAAATTTCAACATAAAATAAGCACATTTTAACATAAAAATAAGTAAATTTCAATATAAAAATATGTTAATTTCAACATAAAAATAAGTAAATTTCAACATAAAAACTATCACATTTTTTTCTAGGTATGATGTTTCTCAAGCTACGTCGTTTGACCAGCTCAAGGTCGATCCCCGCCCTATCTGTACGCTACATTTGCATGCAGCATCTAGGCTTTCTATGGATTGTGCATGAAATATTACGCAGCTCCACACACAGTGTAGGGGTGGACGGGCCACCGCCTCCACTGGTGCAAATCACTGTAAACGCACTCCACAGCACAACAGTATTCGCCGCAATGTCCTCAAGCTGTTCCTTTCTAACGGCCCATTAGCCGCCGCCCCCCTACGCCCTTTTATCGTGGGGCCCCCGGCGCGCGTAAACTCGGGGCGCTCATATGAGGCGGCCAGAATTTATGCCCGGCCCGGCGATACTTGTTGTGAGGGAGAGCGCCATCTGTTGTGCGTCGCGTAAATCACTGGGGGATGCGGCCGCCAGGTTTAAGATGTGTTCGATGGGGTTTCGGAGTTAATACCTATGTCGGGGCCCGTTCAGGGCCGCCCTTAATTTAACAGCCCGTCTTCGGGAAATATGGATCGGGTGTCTTCTGCCGAGATGAGTTGATGGCGTGTGATGAAGATTCGGTCGGGTCTTCGGGTTGATTAAGATTTTACTCTGCTGTAGGTCGCAGTGGCAGAAAGGAGTTAAAAAGGGGGATTAACCCTCCTGGTGGTTGTCTCGACGAGGTATCTCGTCGTTAGCACAACTGACATGATCGTGATGGACGAGATATCTCGTCATTGGAAAAACTGACCATATCTTGATCTCGTCATCATAAAAAAACGGCAATATCTTCAGCATTCTGAATTCAGTCGGTAGTCTTGACGATAAAATATCTTGTCATTAGCAAAATTGACAAGATCTTGATAGATGAGCATTAGGAAAACGGAACCACATCTTGATCTTGTCATCATAAAAAACCGCGGGAATATCTTCATCAGTCGTCATTCTTGATCGGAAGAATTGATTAGATCTTGATGGACCAGATATTTGTCGAAACCACTTGGATTTGTTTGGATGTTTGGGTTTTACGGCGCATGGTCCAAAAATGGACAAGCTGAGCCGAGTACAAGATAAAACAATAAAAGCACTATAAAGATAAAGAGATAAAAGATAAGAGAGGTCAATAAACTATATAGTTTAGACATGCCATCCGACACTAGACAAAATCAACTCCAGCTAAAACGCATGGAGGAAAAAGAAGGATTGGAGTGTTTGGACATCTATTAAATTTTATGGAGGGTAAAATTTTGTCAAATGAATGGTGGTCAAGCATGAAAATAATATGATAAAGTTTAAAAAAATCACATTAATCAAAAGTATTTTATATCAGAGTATTAAATAATTGCAATGTGATAGAATAAGCATGAAAAATTAAAAACCCTATATACAGCGTGGCCCAAAAGTCATATTAAAATATAACTTTTATGCTATTAATTTTTCAAATTTTTTCACATTATTTATACGTAATTCTTGGAAAATAGTTATGGAGAAATCCACGACAGAGAAACGAGTGAAACTAATCCAATTTTATCTACAAAATCAACTGTCAATTATGCTAACCCAAAGAGCTTAAATCCGTCCTTTCGTGCGTCCTGCAATTGATAACACACCAGAGGTATGGTGGCAACAAGATGGGGCTACTCCCCCCCATACTGCTCATCTGACGATGGAGCTCGTAAGGCAAAGTTTTGGACGACGAATAATTTCGAGAAACTCTGAATTCAAATGGCCTCCACGCCCACTTGACCTTATGGCTCCAGACTTTTTCTTGTGGGGATATCTAAAAGAAAGAGTATACCGTAACAAACCTCGGAACATCCAGCAGTTGAAGGCCAACATCCGTGAAGAAACTGAAGGAATAAGCCAAGAAACATTACGAGAGGTGATGGAGCACACTTTAGAAATAGCCCGCCACTATCAAGAACAAAATGGTGGCCATTTGAAGGACATAATCTACAAAACTAATTAAAAATAATTTCCAAGAAGTAAATTTATTGTTTATAAAAGAATAAATGCTAATTTTTAATACATAAAAGATTTATTCTATTTTTAAATGATCAATTGACTTTTGGGACACCCTGTACGATTTAAAAGATCAATGGAACGTAAAAATGCGAATAGATTTCGAAGGGGGTTTCACCGATTAAATTTTCCAACTCCAAAATGGAACTATTAGAAACCTTAAACAATGATTACGAAAAGCAGGATAAACAAGTAAAAAGTGATGAATGTACATTGGACATTACACGCGTCACGTACTGGAGCACTCTATGTGTCCAGACAAGCTAACATCACTCCATCGCACTGGAACGGAGGCCATGAGTAAATGAAAGGTTTAATGGGATGGAGTTTAATCTGGACTTACAGACTCCCGAAACCACTTGGGGAGTTAAGTAGGTATTTTTTTTCTCATCCCCTTATGCTGGGATTTTTTTATTCCGTGCAATGATTATTGAGGCTGTCGATTTTAACCACCCTGTACTCAAAATTTCCGTGAACCAGGTAATGTTATCGGACATTTTAAAAGAATAAAGTTTTTTAAGCATATCAAGCTCCAGACTAGGAGTCAAAACTAAAATATTCTAACAAGAAGGCAGGGGATGGCAAGATCGACAGAACCCTTAATCTTGATACTGCACATCACCAACACATTCCCAGATATAGTTCAGCATTACCGAGATGACTTTTGAGTCACGTGGTTCTGAAGGAATCCATAGAGCGGCTCCCGTTAAAAGGCTAACGACCTTGGGTCAGTTGATTTCTGAATAGGTGTGAAAGGTTGTTTCGGCTAAGGGCTACTATACGCAGATACCAAAGAAACATCGCCTTAGATGATTTATTCCTCGCCAACTGGAATCGAACGATAAACTTGGTGCCAGAATCAGCACTAAAGACTCCAATTGAGGAGGGAATTTGCATTGATGGAATACACATATAATCCGACGTGTGCTTGATCTCGAAGATCCCCTTGTAAATCGTCGTCAAGTAATAGAAATTTTGCTAAATATCTATGTATGTTTCATCTTCGGATTAATGTTATCAACTTCGGACTAATCATTCAGTTGTCCTGCATTTGAAAATTCAAGAATGTGCCTTCAAAATGATTTGAGAAGATTGAGTAAAACATGGCCAGTGAAGCTCAATGTTTTTGTTAGATCTAATCTGCTTTTCTACTCATTTGTTACTTCATCAAATCTTGTAGCTCCGTGTTGTACTTCTGTGGTGCACGGGGAGTTTTTGTCTAATAAAAAAAGTAATAGAAACGCACACAAGAACTGACGCAGAAGAGAGAAGTACACCCAGGCAGGAATCGAACCTGCGCCGCCTACAACTATGTATTAGGTTGCTAGGCCAGTGGACAAATCCACTGAGCGGAACCGAAGGGATTTGGATTCGTTTCCACCCCTAATTCAACTAATAGACTCGTTCAAAACCACGTAAAAAACTGTCTTCTTGCGGGAGCCAAGCTCAATAAATTAGGTGGCGTGTAGAAAGCAAACAGTGTTCCCACATTTGGCGTCTTTAGCGCGGATTCTGGCTACTAGTTTATCGTTCGATGCCAGAAGCGATAGCAGTGATTAAGGTTGCCGAAACGAAACATTACATATGATGGTTGCCATACATGATTCTGCATATGGCAGCCCTTAGCCAGGACGTGCTTTCTATCTTTTTCAGGTGGATTTTCCCAAGGTCATCTGCTTCTCATCGGAGGGAGAAGGTGGTTTCTATTCGTGTTTACCTGCTTGAGTAGGCGTGTCACCTAAACTAATTTTCCATGCCAGATTAACATCCCTAATTGAGGGTCAACCGCACTCGACGTGAGTGGTTAGGATTTGTATTCGAACTGGGATAATCTCTTCGGCGTTGTTAAGACTCAAGAGTAGATAGATAGTTGAATTTCCTTCGCATTGTAGCAACACAACGGTCATTTTCTTTGTCATTGCTTTTTGGAAATTTTCTCCATTGCGTATAGCGTTCGTAAATTCTCCATTAGTTCCATAATATTGAGGATGCTGTGTACGCATTCCTTGGTTTTGGAGGAATCCCACTTTGCGCATTGCACCCTAAATACTTCATATCTCGAAAAAACTTTCACAGACGCTTATAAATCCAGCTAGTTCGTTCTAAGGCAAACACAACGTATGCGGCCATTTACAATAAAAGTTTGATTTTAATGTTTGACATTACTTCAGCTTCCTAAAATGTTTTATGAGTTTCTACAACCGAAAACCATTGTTTTAGGACATTTTAACACTGTCCATGTGAAAAAAACCCTTGGCTAGAGTGATTTAAGCTGTGTTTCTCGGGACCTCCAAGTCGCTAGTGGGCCACTGTAGCCCGGTTGGAAGAGTAACGGATAAACAACCGGAGGGTTGCGAGTTCGAATCCAACCAAAGACCGTCTTTTACAAAGGGGCTGGTGCACGTTAAATCTATAGTATCTCAAATGTCCTAACGCTGGCGTGGTGTGGAAGTTTGGGGTACCAGCGTATGACGTCATCTGATTGTGGTTCAAAATTACGAGTTAATGTCCTAGGATTTTTCCCTTCGTGATTGATTCCGATGGCCCATTGAGCTTCTCCAGTGCGACGTTAGCTCAACTACCTACCGGGACCAGCTCCGAAGGAATAGATCCGAGGACATCACCTCGTCATTTTGAACCACTGTGAGACGACGAGGTCACACCTGAGCTGTCACCTCACTTTCCAAACTTCCACACCATGCCAACGCAACTGGGATAAAAAATAATGAGCAAATATTTGTTGACCGAAGCAAAGGGAAAAAGGATAAAATCTTCACCCACGATTTTTTGTGAAAACTGAAATAAGTGGTTTTGTCCCAGAACTGCGCTTTATGGTACAATACGGATTAGAGGTGGACACGACTTAATTGTGTGACCGATTTCAACTCATATAACTCCCGAGGCATAGATGACATTTAGTGACAATTATCTAATTGGTGAGACCGGAAGATCAATGGGCAATTTTTTGCAGCTGTCCAACTCAAGTGGATGGTCATCTTTTTGTCCTACAGAGGCTGTTCGGACATTTTTTTAACGATTTTGATGAGCTGTAAAAAAATTGAATGCCTACGAAAGAATTTTATTTTCACAGCAGTTAAATGGTTAAAGTATAACTTATCGTCTGCCAACTCAGAGTTTTGTTTAGTTTCAAAATGGCGCTTTTAAATAAGCAATGGAAAATAATGAGCAAATATTTGTTGACCGAAGCAAAGGGAAAAAGGATAAAATCTTTTTTATCCTTTTTCCCTGTATGTATCGCTTCATTGCGACGTAAATTCAACTACCAACTGAACAAATTACAATCGCAACTGTCATCAGAGAGACAAGGCATACGTAGTTCTACGTTAAGGACAGAAGACATATCCACTTCGGCCCCATCGGGTTTTTAATTTTTCTTAGGCCTAGGTGGGGTCTAACCCCCTCCGTAGGTGTGCCCCTGTTCCGAACAATTAAGGGTCTCTGGAACTGGTAAAGACCTTTTTCTCTCACGAAAGTGCCCCGAGATTGTGGAAGTGACCCCCCTCACCCCGCTGGTTAGTGCCCTTTCTTTAATTAAACTCGCATCGCTCATTGGGCGGCGGGTTAATCTTTTTCAAAATGGGCGCGTACGCAGATTGACAACCGCCTGATTAACTAAGCCCTCAATAATAGAGCAACAACAACAAACAAATATCCGAGTACTCCCAATATTCTCATAAACATCACCCGGACACCCCATATCCGGCAAAACCCATTAAAAGCGTCCGGATAATTACCGGATTTTAAGACTCGGAAAGGTACGTAAAGGCGAGGCGCGCCTGGAAGCCCATTAATTAACGTTATTGCGAGGGACGCCATGTTGCCTGACGTCACACGCTACTCTCGAAGCAGGCATTTATTTAAAGCTATCCATCGGATTCAGGGCCATCACACACGGCCGCCATCTTTGACCCAGCGGAAAACTGCAAATGCAATTTTTTTTTCAGGGACGTGCTACGAGAGGTTTTATTTATTGCAAACAAACCGGACGGTATACGGAGATCTTATTTCTGCTGTTCAAATGTTCTTTCATGATACATATCAGGTTTACCTTAAAATGTATTGTAGTTTAAACTGTTCACCATTTTGGCGTTTAATCAAATTGCTCTATTGATCAATCAACTAAATAAAAAAGTCAATAAAAAGAGCGATATACCGAGGATTCCCATACATTGAAGGTTGAGTAAAACTTGCTTATTAGAATAAAGAGACATAAATTATACTTTGATATACACGTTTTTTAAAATTATGTTCAGCTTCTAGTTAAACACAAAATCGATGCCGAATCTTTTAATATGCAATTAAATATCGTAAAATATTTTTTAAAAAATGGTAGGTTGTATCGGAGACACAAACCGTTGTTTTGACTTGAATGCTCGGGCCTGATGTTGGATTATGGAATGAATGAAACAGACGTGGGATGTTTGAACGATTGTTTATTGTGAATACTTGACAATTAATTTACAGTTTGAACGGTTAAAATGAAGTTTGATATTAATATTGAAGGATACTTTTATTGATTAAAGGTCGGTGATTGAAACGTAGTTTGGTAGCTTTCGAGTGTCACTATTTACGCAATTCTCACTCCACGCAATTTGAAGTTACAATGACCGAAATTTCGTCCAGAACCGTAGAATTTCGACATATTGCGGACCACCTTCCCCGATCTCTGTGCCTGCGCACTTGGACCGAAGGTCATGTACGGACATCCTTTCTCTACACGATGCGACACTTATCTTCTGAATGTTTCTTCTAGTTCTGAAATCACAAGACAAAACAGTTGTAACGCTTTCTTGTAACGCTCGACATTTTCACGCATGCTCCCCAATACGTATGACAATTTTAATGTCGTATTGACGTCAGAAATTCCTTCTTATTCGCTTCTGACACCAAAATATTTTGTTACAATTTCAGTAGAGGACAAGTGCTTGAAAGATGAGGCCTTTGAACTCCCAATTATAAGGAAAAGAATCGAGGTTTCCTTTGTTTTCTGCAAGAAAATTCATAGAGGGAAGGGAGCATATGAAAAAGAGCGATATAGTCGAATGCACAATACATCGACAGATATTACTGCATTTGAAAAATGTTCCAAAAATCCAGGTTTTATTTTTCTTAAACTACGATTGATTGTTTGAGTGGAATGGCGTATTAAAGTTGATATCCCGATGTCCTCTATGAGCCAGCGAAGCAATATACATGGAATGAACATTAGAAAAAGACAGTAAAAATAGAAGATGAATGACATATTTTCTTTAAGCAATTCTAAAAATGTTCTCTCAGGTGCAGTCGAACAAGATATGCTCCAAAGTGTCTTCCTCATCAAGGTAGATAAAGCACTTGTTGGAGTCAGCCAGGTGAAAATGATTCAAGTATGCTTGAATTACAATGTAGTCTATTCTGGCTTTAGCAGAAAAAGGAGCAACTGCTCTAGTGATTTTTTATTAGACTTCCTCTGGGGTAATTGAAAAAGATGGCGATTCATTCCAGTGTTCCTCCATAAAGTACACCAAAGCAATCGAGCCTCTCTCCTGGCCCTACCCAGACACCTAAAGAGGGTAGTTGCTGACAAAGGAACATGCCTATTGTAGTTAACAATTTAGCTAACTTAACCATTTCACTGTCATGCACTTCACAATTTGCAGGAACCCCCTGCAAAGTGATGTCTGTCCTTTAATTTGACAAGAAGCTGTTTGATTTCATAAATTCTCAAAAAGTAGTTACATGGTCTATGCTGGCAAGTGAAGACTATCCATTACCTGGTCTATGCTAAGTAGTGAAGGGCAGTCATGGAGTACGTCGGAATACAAATAGGATGATCATTCGAGGAGAGAGAATACATTAAAGCAGTATTAATTGCCCCAGCTCTGCATCAAGGTGGAGTGTGCACACAAGATAAACCAAAAATTCCTCATAATATATGAACCGGGTGCCCTCTTGTTTCAATTCAATCTAACCAGCTTTCTATACGGCCAAGCTTACAATATTTTTAGGTAGTTTGATTTGGGTTTTATGGCGCAAGATCCAAAGACGGATAAACTGCACCAAATTCAAGATAAAGAAATTCAATAGAACATGTTTAAACCTCCAGTGGTTTCAACGAGATATCTCGTCCATCAAGACCTTATCAATTTTGCTAATGACGATATATATCATCATCAAGATATTGCTTTTTTATGATGACGAGATTAATATCTGTCAGTTTTCTTCGAATGACGAGATATCTCGTCCATCAAGATTTGCTAATGACGAGATATCTCGTCAAGACAACCACCAAGAGGGTTAAAGGACATCAGAATAGTAACCAGACCAACATTAGAGAGAAGATGCAATGAATAAAATCAAATGGGTTACCTAAAAATTAAATATGAAGGTTAAAATTTTAATCACAAGAAAATCATTATACTAAGTATAAACTAAGATCGCGTATCCCCGTTTTAGATGATAGAACTTCATGAAATTTATCTTAAATCTTATCAGTTATAGATATGATAACAATCCGGAATGATGGAGGAAAGTATTAAGTAATGAATGCTGGGTTGACCCAACAAGTCCGATACAATTGGTGATGAGGTATTAAAAATCGACAGTAAAAAAAGTTTTAAGACGAGAACAAGAGGTTAAAACATGGCATATGCAATATTTTTGAGAATGGTGACTTGAATAGAGTGAGTCTAAAATCGCTGTTGGCTACTGTTTGTTTAAACAAAGCAAATTATATACAAATACAAACTTCCTATATCGTATTTGGGCATTCCACTGTCATGTATAGAACAATCACACGCAGATTTTAATTATGATAATTGGTGTCTTTTATTATTCTTTATTAACCCTCCAAGTGGTTTCGACGAGATATCTCGTCCATTAAGATAGTGAATATTTCTTTTATGACGAGATCAGGTCAGTTTTTTCTAATGACGAGATATCTCGTCCATCAAGATCTGGCCAGTTTTGCTTAATTACGTGATACCTCGTCGATACAACCAAAAGGACGGTTAATCAAAATCTTTTTTGGACTGTCTTCCTCCAAGTAAGCTTATCCTTAAGTTTTGAGTATACCTTTCATGTTTTCTATACAAAGCGAGCTAATATCGAATCGTCACGAATGAGACATATCAGTGTGACTACAGATACCCTTCGAAGCAGCTCTTTTCGAAAACAAAAATATGACAGATGTACCCAAAACTTCGGGATAAGCTTATTGAAGGGGAGGTAGATTAAGTTCAAGAAAGATTTTTGATTTATAAAAACAATAAAAGATACAACAATTTTCATGATTAAAATATGTGTCCCATACGAGACAATGGTTGATTGGTTGGTTTAAGCTTTATGGCGCAAGGTCCAGTAGTGAACAAGCTGTGCCAAGTGCAACATTAATTTCTACCCAATAAAAGAGTT
The DNA here is from genome assembly GCA_933210815.1 of Meta bourneti. NCBI lineage: Eukaryota > Metazoa > Arthropoda > Arachnida > Araneae > Tetragnathidae > Meta > Meta bourneti. Next base: position 23,896,505 of record OW119931.1, read on the forward strand.
AAGAGATCCAAAAAACAGTTAAGATAAAAAAAACAGTTACCGATCTAATAAACAGTGTTGTATAAAATTTATACATATGCACAGTATGAATATAAAGTTAACAATTCAAAAAGGATGAAAACTAAATATAAGAATGAAATGTTTTCACAACACAAAGAATGAGGTAATTGTTAAAAAACTTTAAAATAGGAGAAACTATGCAATTTTAAAGGGTCACTCATGAAGTATGAAAGATAAAATATATCCTCTAAAAGTACTAAGATGGGGTTTCCCCATCTTAGTTGATTATTGAAATTAATATGAAAAATTGTTGAAAGATGATAAGTTATAACGGTGGTAAAAAACCCGAGTAACGTAAAAAGATGAAGAGTGATGAGGTGTGGAGGCTGATACGACAAGTTTAATAAAATAGGTGATGAACTGTTAAAAAAAACCAAAGGGGTAAAAACGTTTAAGACGGTGACAAGAAGTTAAAACATGACGTACGTTAAGAGGTATACAAAACATTGATTTGGTTGGTTTTATGGCGTAAGGATGGGTAATTGTTTAGTTTTTACCTGGCCAAGCTGCTCGAAACACGTATATATATAGATGAAGTATTTCTTAATTACAGATTAAATATTTTAAAAGACGAAACATTAAATACAGAATGTTGCGAATCGAAGGATGTAGGATATAATATTAGTTAGTTGATAAAAAAAGCTAAATATAGTATATAAAACCAATATACTTCAAAAATAAAAAAAGTCTTCATGGCAGGGATCTGGAAAATAGGATATCAAATTTCAGGTCCTTTAAAATAAAAAACCGTTTCATTGCATGCAGTATTAAGGGATGGCTTTTAAGGACAAAATGTTTCAATGCATCTATGCAGCTCCTTCTTCGAGACAATGGAATGTCCCACTAGTGTCTTAGTGTTTACGCAAGAGAATCATGGCCAAAGATGTCGGTTCCCACAGCCGCCGAAGAATCCGGGAGGCATTTATTTTTCCTATAGACGCCATAAAGCTGCTAACGAGGCTATCAGGGCCAACTGTGACCCGCAGTAAAGCAACTAATAAGGGGGTGGAGAGGGCGAGCATAAAAAGAGCCTTGTTTCAACAATTGGGGATGTTGAGAGGGGCAGACATCCAGAACAGAATCATCGCCGTCATCTGGTTGCCCTCATATTTTCACACTCCGCCCCAGATTTACGAGGCTCTCTCTCTTAAGAGGACGAGTCCCAATCGCGCGACGCTTTTACGAGGCATCCGCAGAGATTTGATTTTAAAAAACCCACTCGTCTGCTTCGGCGATTGTGTCTCCCCGAAAATCAAGCATCACCAAATCTGTTTCGAATAGGTGGGATCTGGCAACGCACTGGAACAGTCTGGGTTAACTCTTCTTCGGTTGGAAGCTGAATGGAAAAGAAATTAACTCGAAACTATTGTGTAACGAAATCCCAAAACTCCTTTTCTTTGATATATTATTTATAATCTTTATTCGTTCCTCGATCGAGTTCCCAGGCGTAGACTTACCAATACGATGTCATTTCATTTCTGCCACCACTTCGACCACGACTGCTTTCTTTAAATATTGCATACAGCGATATACCATACACTTTATGCAATTTTTACCTAATTCCTGATTGGAATTAGGCAAAAGCAATAATTCTAACACACAATACAAGAAAGGTAGTAACACACACACTAAGAAGGTAGTAACACACACTCTAGAAAGGTAGTAAGTAGCACACTCACGCTAAGAAGGTAGTAACACAAATAGGAAGGTAATAATACACACACACTAGGAAGGTAGTAATACACACACTAGGAAGGTAGTAATACCCATACACTAGAGAAGGTAGTAACACATACTAGGAAGGTAGTAATACACACACACTAGAGAAGGTAGTGAGACACATAATACAAGGAAGGTAGTGGCACACACTAGAAAGGTAGTGGCACACACTAGAAAGGTAGTGACAACCCCACTAGGAAGGTAGAAACACACATTAGGAAGGTAGTAAGTTCTCCAGAGCAAAGGGCTGCTGTACTCAAAATCATGTATGGCGATCGTCAGCTTTTATCGAAGGTCGTAGGATTAGCAGGTATTCACTATGCCGCAATTTTGATTTTTGTGTGTAGATTTTATGAAAATAAAATGGAAGGGACAATACGGACATCGCTTCAGCTCTGAGTATTAATTTGCAAGAAAACTATTTCCCTTTAACACATTTTAAGGTTAAACAGCAACGCTAATTTTTCTTGAAATTTCTCTAGAAACAGTTAAATTATTCAGAGATTAAAACTAGTTTAGAGGCATGGAGAGAGTAGGGCCTCACATGGGGGAAGGGGTCAGAGGCCCGAAGGCAACTGAAGGATATGGTTATGTGGGAAGTTTTTGTGCAGTAATATATAATCTATTTTCCAAGTATCAAAAGCTAAATCTCCATCATATTTATAACATAACTAGCTTTACTACCAAGCTTCGCCCAAGAGTTTTGACTGCTACAGACAAACCATATGTTTCCTAAATAGTTTCGTTGCGTCGTTGTTTTTGAGCTTTGTTCGCTTTAAGTGCTCTTTCCTCTTCTGATTGCTTCGCACGTGACTGATTTTGACGTTTCGGTTGATTCAAGTTTGATCGTCTGAGAGTCAAGAGATTTCCAAGTAATGTACCTGCTGTGATTGTACAACACACTAGTCACATCAATTGGTTGAATGAATCCTAGAAGGAATTCCAATGGCCAAGTAGTTTAGAACTGGTTAGAAATCATGTAGGGAAAACTGAAGGTTGCATGGTGGAGTAATGCTCGGAGGGTTACAAATGTGCAATGTTTTTAAAAATTTCTCTTCTGCAATGCTCTATATTAAATTTTACTGCTGTACTTCTAAGAAAACGACGTAACTAGCTGAAAATACTTGTATTCACCTAGAAATTCCAGACAAAATAAATCATGAAATTTTCATGACACCAGAGTTTTAGCGTTCTAGAGGTTTTTCTGCTTCATATATAGGGTAACAATAAAGCTGTCATATACGGTTTTGTCGAGATTCAGAAGTGGCCATACTAACACTCTTCAATTTCAAAATGAACATGAAATGTTTCCTGTCTGTCCTAAATGCACGAACTCGTAATCTTTCCGGATTCACTCGCTTTCGTGTGTAGTCTGTAATTTGTCAGGCGGACACACATGACGTAACTTTCTATAAGATTCTTCGCATAGCTAATGAGCGTCACTGGAGCGAGGAAGAAAGCGGAAGAGAGAAATAAAGGAATCAAAAATAATTGGCATCACTGATCTCGTGGTTGTCACTCAGGATTTGATTCGATCGGATTGAAGCGGTGTGTTCGTGAAACCGACACAGAACACTACCCATCTATTAGATTTATATAAGTTAGAATTTGGCAAGTCTCGAACAGTTAAGTCAGTCTAACTTCAACTCTTTTATCAAACAATTATATTTGTTTTATTTCGATTTAAATCGCTTCACGCTATCTCAATAACACTTATCAGAAACTAAACATTTTCGATAACAGTTGCTATCTGTTAGTATGAAATAACACTGTTGTTGAAACTGTTATCTGAACTTCATCCTAATAGATTTATGAGTTATTAGAATTTGATGTCTCGAACATTAAGAGAAAACAAAGCAGTCATCATTCCAAGGTTGGGTTGATTCCAAAGTAGTCTTCTCTTCGGTCCAACTTCAACTTCAAAAATTTCAATATTTTAAATTTATTTTATTTCGATTTAAATTGCTTCACTATCCCAATAGCATTTATCGGAAACTTAATATTTTCGATAACAGTTGCTATCTGTTATTTTAAAATAACAGTGTCATTCATTCTGTTATCAACAACTGCCGATCCATTAAATTTACGAGTTGTTAGAATTTGGTATTTCCTGAACGGTTAAGAGAAAACGCAGCAGTCATCATTCCAAGGTTGGGTTGATTCCAAAGTCGAAGGGGCATTTTCACTAAAGGAAGACGAAATTTCCCTCCTTGGGGAAAATGCGCTAGGGATAAAAGATCCTCCAATGAAGCGTGCCGGAACGGAGATAATTAAACAAGTTTTATGCGCTGCAATTAACAGCTCTAGGGCGACGACTGCCGATCGCAAAAAGTCCGTTTTAAAGAGGATCGCGCGCAGCCAACGACAGCTGCCATTAAGGTCGTAACATCTTGGGCCCATAAACAGGGCCACCTCGCTTTATGGCGGAGGACAAACTCCGGACAGTTCGGGGATTAGTTTTTAATTTTGAGAGGGTGTCCTTCCGACGGGTTTATGCCTTTCCTAAAGTGCGCCTGCTTGTGAGGAAAGAGACCCCCTTGTGTCTCTTGCCAGAGCACTCACTCTTCCCGCTTCGTTAGGCCTACGTGTTTCGAAAGCCGCCCTCGAATTCATAGTCAGGATCGGCCCTTAGACGATTTCCATCATGAATGTTATTGGGAAAAGACGTTTATTATTCAACCCATTTTCTGTCTTAACTCTCCAAGTGATTTTGACGAGATATCTCTTCCATCAAGATCTGACCAATTTTGTTAATGACGAGATGCTTCGTCAAGACAACCACAAGGAGGGTTGATTGTTTGGGCCGTGGTAGGCCCAGTTGGTAGAGTCGCGAATTAGCAAGCGGGGGTCGTGCGTTTGAAACCAGATCCAACAAAAGACCGTCGTCTATGTGGGGACTGGTGTACTTGAAATCTGTCTTGACCTCAAGCGTGCTCACGTTGGCTTGGTGTGGAAGTTTGGAGAGTGAGGTACAAGCTCAGATGGGGCGTAAATTTAATTTCCTACCTACCTAACTATCTTAGATTGGCGCAGCTTGGGCAGATCTGATCTGGCCCTTGCGCCATGAAAAACAACCCAACCAACCTATCTTAGAACGGATCTATTGGCCCCTTCTGTAGAAAAGAATCCTTTAGAAGTAATATACTATTAATCCTTTCCTTAGAATCGCTTGGAAAAATTCTATTCCTTGCGCTATGAAAAACAACCCAACTAACCTATCTTAGAACGGATCTATTGGCCCCTTTTGTAGAAAGAATCCTTTAGAAATAATATTCTATTAATCCTTTCCTTAGAATCTCTTGGAAAAATTCTATTCCTTGCGCTATGAAAAACAACCCAACTAACCTATCTTAGAACGGATCTATTGGCCCCTTTTGTAGAAAGAATCCTTTAGAAATAATATTCTATTAATCCTTTCCTTAGAATCTCTTGGAAAAATTCTATTCCTTGCGCTATGAAAAACAACCCAACTAACCTATCTTAGAAAGGATCTATTGGCCCCTTTTGTAGAAAGAATCCTTTAGAAATAATATTCTATTAATCCTTTCCTTAGAATCGCTTGGAAAAATTCTATTCCTTGCGCTATGAAAAACAACCCAACTAACCTATCTTAGAACGGATCTATTGGCCCCTTTTGTAGAAAGAATCCTTTAGAAATAATATTCTATTAATCCTTTCCTTAGAATCGCTTGGAAAAATTCTATTCCTTGCGCTATGAAAAACAACCCAACTAACCTATCTTAGAACGGATCTATTGGCCCCTTTTGTAGAAAGAATCCTTTAGAAATAATATTCTATTAATCCTTTCCTTAGAATCTCTTGGAAAAATTCTATTCCTTGCGCTATGAAAAACAACCCAACTAACCTATCTTAGAACGGATCTATTGGCCCCTTTTGTAGAAAGAATCCTTTAGAAATAATATTCTATTAATACTTTCCTTAGAATCTCTTGGAAAAATTCTATTCCTTGCGCTATGAAAAACAACCCAACTAACCTATCTTAGAACGGATCTATTGGCCCCTTTTGTAGAAAGAATCCTTTAGAAATAATATTCTATTAATCCTTTCCTTAGAATCGCTTGGAAAAATTCTATTCCTTGCGCTATGAAAAACAACCCAACTAACCTATCTTAGAACGGATCTATTGGCCCCTTTTGTAGAAAGAATCCTTTAGAAATAATATTCTATTAATCCTTTCCTTAGAATCTCTTGGAAAAATTCTATTCCTTGCGCTATGAAAAACAACTCAACCAACCTATCTTAGAACGGATCTATTGGCCCCTTTTGTAGAAAGAATCCTTTAGAAATAATATTCTATTAATCCTTTCCTTAGAATCTCTTGGAAAAATTCTATTCCTTGCGCTATGAAAAACAACCCAACTAACCTATCTTAGAACGGATCTATTGGCCCCTTTTGTAGAAAGAATCCTTTAGAAATAATATTCTATTAATCCTTTCCTTAGAATCGCTTGGAAAAATTCTATTCCTTGCGCTATGAAAAACAACCCAACTAACCTATCTTAGAACGGATCTATTGGCCCATTTTGTAGAAAGAATCCTTTAGAAATAATATTCTATTAATCCTTTCCTTAGAATCTCTTGGAAAAATTCTATTCCTTGCGCTATGAAAAACAACTCAACCAACCTATCTTAGAACGGATCTATTGGCCCCTTTTGTAGAAAGAATCCTTTAGAAATAATATTCTATTAATCCTTTCCTTAGAATCTCTTGGAAAAATTCTATTCCTTGCGCTATGAAAAACAACCCAACTAACCTATCTTAGAACGGATCTATTGGCCCCTTTTGTAGAAAGAATCCTTTAGAAATAATATTCTATTAATCCTTTCCTTAGAATCGCTTGGAAAAATTCTATTCCTTGCGCTATGAAAAACAACCCAACTAACCTATCTTAGAACGGATCTATTGGCCCCTTTTGTAGAAAGAATCCTTTAGAAATAATATTCTATTAATCCTTTCCTTAGAATCTCTTGGAAAAATTCTATTCCTTGCGCTATGAAAAACAACTCAACCAACCTATCTTAGAACGGATCTATTGGCCCCTTTTGTAGAAAGAATCCTTTAGAAATAATATTCTATTAATCCTTTCTGTTGGAATCGGTCTCAAACCTCTAATTATAGTGCCGTGTGGGGCACATAAATTTGAAGAATGTAAATCTTTGAATGTATAAAAGTGAAGAAAGATGGGGGATCATGAGCTGATCAGACTTCTTGTTGTTTTCTGAAATTATGTTTTTAAACCATAAGACTTGGTCACGTAATAAAATTTATTTTTTAATGTATAAAACTCTGTCTTCAATCGATAAAACCCAACAATTGGTTATGGGCCTCAGACCTTAAGCTGAACCTGAATTCTGCCACTACCGGTTTCCAGTATGATGGGTATTCAAGAAATGTCCATGTTTTCCTTCCCGAAGTTATCGGATTTCAACTATGCCACGTGGAAGACGGACATGAAGATATTGCTAATGGACCGGAACTGCTGGGAATTTATCACTAAAACGGAACCTCTATTATTGGAAGATGCTCCAGAACAAGAAAAAAGAGACTATCGTTATAGGAAGCAGAGGACATATACAACTATCTACCAGGGCATAGACAGAAAATATCAAGTCTTAATTTCATCTACTGAGGACGGTAAGGAAGCCTGGGATATATTAAAGACCAACTTTGAACCAGCATCTAGAGCACGATTGGCAGGCCTTGTGGACGAGTTCTTTTCATTCCGCTACCAGCCGGAGGACGAATCCATTGGACTCTTCTGCAAACGAGTGCATGAGAAGCTGTTACAGATAAAAGAAGGTGGATTCGAAATCCCAGACCTCTTAGTTTGCTTTCAACTAATAAGACATTTGCCTCACGAATACGATAATCTGGTACAACTGCTATACAGGATGGATGACAACGAGTTCACGCTAGACAATTTGTCTAAACATTTAATAACAGAATCCAGCCGGATCGACCTGAAGCGGAAGGACGAAGACACAAAATTAAGTATCGTGGCCGATGCTTATGCTACAAGAAACAAGTCATCTGGATACAAGGAGACACGGGCGTCTACTCCTGATCACAGCAGATGCGTACTGGACCCTGAATTAATTCCTTCAAGCCCAAGAAAATCGACAGTTTGTCGTATGGGGCCGCGACCATTCTGCAACTACTGCAAAAAGTCGGGACATTACGAATCGAAGTGCTTCAAGAAATGCAATCGGCAGAAACCTGGTGGTGAATTATTTTATATGGAGGACAATCCAAAAACTGATCTTCAACGTGCCTATGCAGTTTCAAATTTTCCAAATGAAAGACCGAGGGAATTTCTCATTGATTCTGCTGCAACTGCCCACTTCTGTAAAGAACGCGATATGTTTACGACATTCAGAAAACTACCACCACAGAAGATCCTAGTCGGAGACAAGGACAGCACCTCGGAAGTATTAGGTATGGGTGATATTCAATTTACAGTTTTAGATAGAAACAGAAATTATGATATAACTTTAAAAGATGTGTTATACTCGCCTAATATGAGAAAAAATTTAATTAGTGGTGCTCGTATTGACCTTGTGGGAAACCAAATTAAATGGGGAAATAACAAAATGATTATTTATAATAGTTATAATAAATATTTGTTTACTGTTCCCAGAATTGGAAAATTGTATATCTTAAAAGGTTATCCCAAGATTAAAAATTATACATATGTAACTGGTTTAGATCTAGAAAAAGCCCACCGTAGGTTTTGTCATGTTAACATGCCCTTAATTGAAAATATGAGTAAAATTAATTGTGTAAAAGGAATTGAAAAACTTAATTGTAAAAATATAGATAAAAATTGTAAGATTTGTGCTATTGCTAAATCCACTAGAATATCCTTAACAAGAAACTATATGTACGAAAGGAAAACTAAAAATGTTTTGGAAAGGATCCATATGGATTTGTGGGGTCCTGCTCCAGTTAACTCTCTAGGTGGAAACAAATACTTTTTATCTATTATTGATGATTTTTCACGTAAAGTAACTGTTTATATTATTCGAAATAAGAATGAAGTTTTTGATTACTTTAAAAAATACTTGGTTAAAGCTGAAAGACAGCTAAATGTTAAGTTAAAATGTGTCCGAACTGACAATGGTTTAGAATTTTGTCACAAAGAATTTAAAAAGTTTTTAAATGATCTAGGAATAAAAATCGAAAGAACTTCAACTTATACCCCTGAACAAAATGGCATTGCAGAAAGGTTCAATAGAACAGCCATGGATTGTGTCAGAGCTATGCTTCAAGACAGTGGTTTACAACCACAATTTTGGTCAGAAGCACTTTTAGCATTTATTCATACTAAAAATAGATGCGAACACAAATTAACTGAGGGTATATCTCCTAACGAAATATGGACTGGTTTCAAACCATCAGTAAAACATTTTAGAATTTTTGGCTCTTTGGCATATGTTCATATTCCTAAAATACAGAGAAATAAATTACAACCCAGAGCTAAACTTGGTATTTTGACAGGATATGGTTTGAAAGCTAAAGGTTACAGAATATATGTACCAAACGAGAAGAGAATAGTTGAAACAGTCCATGTTCATATCGACGAAAGTAAGAAAGCTGTTGATGTACTATTTGGTAAAAACTTTGAGTACGTTTCTTTCGATCTTAATTCTAATATTCCTATTTATCAATCAAATGAAAATATAAAAGTAAAATCGGAAAGTGAAACTCAAGTTTTAGATTCTAAAGATTTAGTTAAAACTGAGGACTTAAAAAGTCTTAACATTTCAAATTGGCGAAGAATCGAAAAACCTAGAAGTAAAAGCAATAGGATAGATGTATACTATTATTCTCCTGAAAATTTGAGAATGAGATCTTTAAATGATATTAAAAAGTACTGTACTAAAAATAAGATTAGGTTTGATCCTGTAAATTTCAATTTTAAGCCAGAAACTGAACATCCTAATGTGGATATTTCTAATGTGCCATCTACTTCTAGTGATGAATCTAATTTTTTAGACCAACAAATGTACGACATGTATGATCAGTGTTACAATGTCGAAATCCCCAAAAGTTATGAAGAAACGCAAGCAAGTAAGGATAAAATTAAATGGAATACTGCCATGAATGAAGAAATTCAGATAATGAAGGATAGGCAAGTATGGAAATTAGTGGACACCCCCCCAAATACAACCATAATTGGAAGTAAGTGGGTGTACAGCATAAAAATGGACGAAAACAATATACCTAAAAGGTATAAAGCTCGTCTTGTTGCTCAAGGTTTTAAGCAAAAACCCGGCATTGATTTTAAAGATATTTTTTCACCAGTAGTGAATTTTTCTATTGTTAGATTATTGTTTGTACTATTGATTTCTATGTTGGGTTGGTATCACTGTCAAGTTGACGTGAAAAGTGCATATTTATATGGACACCTTAAGGATACTATATACATGAAACAGCCAAAAGGATTTGTGCTGAAAGGATCCGAAAACAAAGTATGTCTATTGGAAAAGGCTATATATGGTCTGCATCAAAGTGGTAGAGAATGGAATTTGGAATTAGACGGTATTTTAACTAAATTAGGATTTTCTCAGTTAAATTGGTGTAATTGTGTCTACAAATTTAAAGATGTAATTTTAATTGTTTATGTAGATGATATGGTTTTGTTTTCAAAAAGAGAACATTTGATAAATGACGTAATCGAATTATTGGACAAAAAATTGGATCTTACAGTCCTAGGTAAAACTAAATATTTGTTAGGCGTAAACTTTCAAGAGATTGAAAATTCAGTTTATTTACATCAAATTACCTACATTGAAAAATTATTGTCAAAATTCAAAGATCTTCCTAAAAGTTTTGTGAATTTACCTTTTAAAATTGGTTGTAACTTACCTGATAAGGTTAAAGAGGAAGAAATAATTGAAAATGATTTAATGAGGAAATTTCCCTATCGTTCCTTAATAGGATGTTTATCGTTTTTGTCAGATAGATCCAGACCAGATATTGCATTTGCCGTTAATATAATGTCTCAGTTTTGTAATGGTTATACTTACAAACACTGGTCTTACGTTGTTGATATTATGAACTATGTTTTTCTTACAAAGGATTTTAAAATTAATCTTTCCAATGTAGAAAGTTCAAATTTGATTGCTTTTTCTGATGCAAATTGGGGATGTGGTCTCACAAACAGACATTCAAGCAGTGGCTATTTAATTTATTTGGGTAACATCCCAATATCATGGAAATCTTCTAAACAAAAGTGCATAGCTCTTAGCTCAATGGAATCTGAATTTATTGCACTAACCGATTGCACTAAAGAAGTTATTTGGTTTAGTAGAATTATAAATGAATTAAGTTTGTGTGATTACATAAGACCCCAAGTATATTGTGATAATCAATCTGCTATCTATTTTTCAAAAAATAGTCAGGAAAATCAGAAAACTAAACATATTGATATCAAGTACAAATTTATTCGTAAATTAATAAAAGATGAACTATTTAACGTAAATTATATTTCATCGGAAAATAATTTGGCTGACTTTTTAACAAAGCCTTTATTGTTAAATAAATTTAAAAATATTATTAGAAAAATATTTTGTTAGATTTATATATACACTGCTGGCCACCCAAATTGCAACACCAAGAAAGACAAGAGATATCACAACAAAATTTATTTTGTAGATAACATGTTGACCAAGTATCAAATGATTAAATTTATAGACTTCTGTGAAGTGTGGTTCCTGCCAAAATCAGTAGCCAGAGTAGCCGCCATTGTTGGAGATCACCGCTGCCACATGCCTCGGCATTGATTCAAAGAGACTTTGGATGTGTTCTTGGGGTACAGCAGACCAAGCAGCTTCCACACGTTGCCAAAGTTGATCTGGTGTGGCAGCTGGGGATGTATTCTGGGTCAATCATTGAGCAACCATGGACCACATGTTTTCTATCGGCGAAAGATCCGGAGAGCGAGCTGGCCAGGGAAGCAATTCAATCTGGCGATTGACGAAGAACCCTTGGACAATGCGTGCCACGTGTGGTCGCGCATTATCCTGTTGAAATATGGCTGTGGGCAAGCCCTGAAGGTAAGGAAGGACAACTGGCTCCAACACCTCGGAGATGTAGCGCTGGCTGTTTAAAGTACCGGCAATGCGTACTAGAGGAGTGCGAGAGTGATATCCAATACCGCCCCATACCATAATACCCGGTGCAGGACCAGTGGGGCGGTGCATAACGCAGTTGTTCAGCATCCTCTCTCCACGGTGTCTCCAGACTCGAATCCGACCATCGTGGTGTTGCAGACAGAAGCGTGACTCGTCAGTAAAGACAATTTCATTCCATTCTGCCGTCCACATCCTTCTTTCATCGCACCATTGGCGGCGGAAACGTCTGTGGTTCTGCGTCAAGGGTAGACGAAGCAATGGACGTCTTGCGGACAGACCACTCTGCTGTAAACGGCGTCGAATGGTACGCGCAGACACTGGATGATGCGGTACAGACTGAATGTGCTGTGCTATGGTTCGTGATGTGGCTGAGCGATCCGTCACTGCCATACGCACAGTATGCCTGTCATCACGTGAAGTGGTGCACTGAGGTGGATGCGATCGAACACGTCGGTCTGTCGTACCCTCCTGCACCCAACGATCACATATCCGCATTACAGTTGTTTGGTTTCGTCCAACACGACTACCGATTTCCCTGAAAGATAATCCACAATCTCGGTAGGCCACTATCCTTCCTCTGTCGAACTCGGATACTTGATCAAAAGATGATCGCTGTTTTCTACGAGGCATAATTGATCGTTTTTTTGAAAAAACCACAAGAAAAACACAATTGCCGTACTTGAAATCGTCGAAATCTCCAAGCCTTAAATAGCGCTTTGAAGTGGCGCCACAGGCGCGCGTGATGTGCGTCTGCGCTGAAATTCTAATCATTTGCATATCTCACCTCCGCTAATGCATGTTGTAAATTTCATATTATTTGCATGCTTCCTTCAGGGTGTTGCATTTACGGTGGCCAGCAGTGTATATATATTGAATTGTAATACATCTGCTGAGGTTTTACAACCGATGGGGCCGCATGTTGGAATCGGTCTCAAACCTCTAATTATAGTGCCGTGTGGGGCACATAAATTTGAAGAATGTAAATCTTTGAATGTATAAAAGTGAAGAAAGATGGGGGATCATGAGCTGATCAGACTTCTTGTTGTTTTCTGAAATTATGTTTTTAAACCATAAGACTTGGTCACGTAATAAAATTTATTTTTTAATGTATAAAACTCTGTCTTCAATCGATAAAACCCAACACTTTCCTTAGAATCTCTTGGAAAAATTCTATTCCTTGCGCTATGAAAAACAACCCAACTAACCTTTTTAGAACGGATCTATTGGCCCCTTTTGTAGAAAGAATCCTTTAGAAATAATATTCTATTAATCCTTTCCTTAGAATCTCTTGGAAAAATTCTATTCCTTGCGCTATGAAAAACAACCCAACTAACCTATCTTAGAACGGATCTATTGGCCCCTTTTGTAGAAAGAATCCTTTAGAAATAATATTCTATTAATCCTTTCCTTAGAATCGCTTGGAAAAATTCTATTCCTTGCGCTATGAAAAACATCCCAACTAACCTATCTTAGAACGGATCTATTGGCCCCTTTTGTAGAAAGAATCCTTTAGAAATAATATTCTATTAATCCTTTCCTTAGAATCGCTTGGAAAAATTCTATTCCTTGCGCTATGAAAAACAACCCAACTAACCTATCTTAGAACGGATCTATTGGCCCCTTTTGTAGAAAGAATCCTTTAGAAATAATATTCTATTAATCCTTTCCTTAGAATCGCTTGGAAAAATTCTATTCCTTGCGCTATGAAAAACAACCCAACTAACCTATCTTAGAACGGATCTATTGGCCCCTTTTGTAGAAAGAATCCTTTAGAAATAATATTCTATTAATCCTTTCCTTAGAATCTCTTGGAAAAATTCTATTCCTTGCGCTATGAAAAACAACTCAACCAACCTATCTTAGAACGGATCTATTGGCCCCTTTTGTAGAAAGAATCCTTTAGAAATAATATTCTATTAATCCTTTCCTTAGAATCTATTGGAAAAATTCTATTCCTTGCGCTATGAAAAACAACCCAACTAACCTATCTTAGAACGGATCTATTGGCCCCTTTTGTAGAAAGAATCCTTTAGAAATAATATTCTATTAATCCTTTCCTTAGAATCGCTTGGAAAAATTCTATTCCTTGCGCTATGAAAAACAACCCAACTAACCTATCTTAGAACGGATCTATTGGCCCCTTTTGTAGAAAGAATCCTTTAGAAATAATATTCTATTAATCCTTTCCTTAGAATCTCTTGGAAAAATTCTATTCCTTGCGCTATGAAAAACAACTCAACCAACCTATCTTAGAACGGATCTATTGGCCCCTTTTGTAGAAAGAATCCTTTAGAAATAATATTCTATTAATCCTTTCCTTAGAATCGCTTGGAAAAATTCTATTCCTTGCGCTATGAAAAACAACCCAACTAACCTATCTTAGAACGGATCTATTGGCCCCTTTTGTAGAAAGAATCCTTTAGAAATAATATTCTATTAATCCTTTCCTTAGAATCTCTTGGGAAAATTCTATTCTTTGCGCTATGAAAAACAACTCAACCAACCTATCTTAGAACGGATCTATTGGCCCCTTTTGTAGAAAGAATCCTTTAGAAATAATATTCTATTAATCCTTTCCTTAGAATCTCTTGGAAAAATTCTATTCCTTGCGCTATGAAAAACAACCCAACTAACCTATCTTAGAACGGATCTATTGGCCCCTTTTGTAGAAAGAATCCTTTAGAAATAATATTCTATTAATCCTTTCCTTAGAATCGCTTGGAAAAATTCTATTCCTTGCGCTATGAAAAACAACCCAACTAACCTATCTTAGAACGGATCTATTGGCCCCTTTTGTAGAAAGAATCCTTTAGAAATAATATTCTATTAATCCTTTCCTTAGAATCGCTTGGAAAAATTCTATTCCTTGCGCTATGAAAAACAACCCAACTAACCTATCTTAGAACGGATCTATTGGCCCCTTTTGTAGAAAGAATCCTTTAGAAATAATATTCTATTAATCCTTTCCTTAGAATCGCTTGGAAAAATTCTATTCCTTGCGCTATGAAAAACAACCCAACTAACCTATCTTAGAACGGATCTATTGGCCCCTTTTGTAGAAAGAATCCTTTAGAAATAATATTCTATTAATCCTTTCCTTAGAATCGCTTGGAAAAATTCTATTCCTTGCGCTATGAAAAACAACCAACAAATCTTAGAACGGATCTATTGGCCCCTTTTGTAGAAAGAATCCTTTAGAAATAATATTCTATTAATCCTTTCCTTAGAATCTCTTGGAAAAATTCTATTCCTTGCGCTATGAAAAACAACTCAACCAACCTATCTTAGAACGGATCTATTGGCCCCTTTTGTAGAAAGAATCCTTTAGAAATAATATTCTATTAATCCTTTCTGTTGGAATCGGTCTCAAACCTCCATTTATAGTGCCGTGTGGGGCACATAAATTTGAAGAATGTAAATCTTTGAATGTATAAAAGTGAAGAAATTGGGGATCATGATCTGATCAGACTTCTTGTTGTTTTCTAAAAGTATGTTTTTAAACCATAAGACTTGGCTACGTAATAAAATTTATTTTTAATGTATAAAACTCTGTCTTCAATCGATAAAACCCAACAATTGGTTATGGGCCTCAGACCTTAAGCTGAACCTGAATTCTGCCACTACCGGTTTCCAGTATGATGGGTATTCAAGAAATGTCCATGTTTTCCTTCCCGAAGTTATCGGATTTCAACTATGCCACGTGGAAGACGGACATGAAGGTATTGCTAATGGACCGGAACTGCTGGGAATTTATCACTAAAACGGAACCTCTATTATTGGAAGATGCTCCAGAACAAGAAAAAAGAGACTATCGTTATAGGAAGCAGAGGACATACACAACTATCTACCAGGGCATAGACAGAAAATATCAAGTCTTAATTTCATCTACTGAGGACGGTAAGGAAGCCTGGGATATATTAAAGACCAACTTTGAACCAGCATCTAGAGCACGATTGGCAGGCCTTGTGGACGAGTTCTTTTCAATCCGCTACCAGCCGGAGGACGAATCCATTGGACTCTTCTGCAAACGAGTGCATGAGAAGCTGTTACAGATAAAAGAAGGTGGATTCGAAATCCCAGACCTCTTAGTTTGCTTTCAACTAATAAGACATTTGCCTCACGAATACGATAATCTGGTACAACTGCTATACAGGATAGATGACAACGAGTTCACGCTAGACAATTTGTCTAAACATTTAATAACAGAATCCAGCCGGATCGACCTGAAGCGGAAGGACGAAGACACAAAATTAAGTATCGTGGCCGATGCTTATGCTACAAGAAACAAGTCATCTAAATACAAGGAGACACGGGCGTCTACTCCTGATCACAGCAGATGCGTACTGGACCCTGAATTAATTCCTTCAAGCCCAAGAAAGTCGACAGTTTGTCGTATGGGGCCGCGACCATTCTGCAACTACTGCAAAAAGTCGGGACATTACGAATCGAAGTGCTTCAAGAAAAGCAATCGGCAGAAACCTGGTGGTGAATTATTTTATATGGAGGACAATCCAAAAACTGATCTTCAACGTGCCTATGCAGTTTCAAATTTTCCAAATGAAAGACCGAGAGAATTTCTCATTGATTCTGCTGCAACTGCTCACTTCTGTAAAGAACGTGATATGTTTACGACATTCAGAAAACTACCACCACAGAAGATCCTAGTCGGAGACAAGGACAGCACCTCGGAAGTATTAGGTATGGGTGATATTCAATTTACAGTTTTAGATAGAAACAGAAATTATGATATAACTTTAAAAGATGTGTTATACTCGCCTAATATGAGAAAAAATTTAATTAGTGGTGCTCGTATTGACCTTGTGGGAAACCAAATTAAATGGGGAAATAACAAAATGATTATTTATAATAGTTATAATAAATATTTGTTTACTGTTCCCAGAATTGGAAAATTGTATATCTTAAAAGGTTAT
Source organism: Meta bourneti (assembly GCA_933210815.1). Taxonomy (NCBI): domain Eukaryota; kingdom Metazoa; phylum Arthropoda; class Arachnida; order Araneae; family Tetragnathidae; genus Meta; species Meta bourneti. Next base: position 23,913,373 of record OW119931.1, read on the forward strand.
CCCAAGATTAAAAATTATACATATGTAACTGGTTTAGATCTAGAAAAAGCCCACCGTAGGTTTTGTCATGTTAACATGCCCTTAATTGAAAATATGTGTAAAATTAATTGTGTAAAAGGAATTGAAAAACTTAATTGTAAGAATATAGATAAAAATTGTAAGATTTGTGCTATTGCTAAATCCACTAGAATATCCTTAAAAAGAAACTATATGTACGAAAGGAAAACTAAAAATGTTTTGGAAAGGATCCATATGGATTTGTGGGGTCCTGCTCCAGTTAACTCTCTAGGTGGAAAAAAATACTTTTTATCTATTATTGATGATTTTTCACGTAAAGTAACTGTTTATATTATTCGAAATAAGAATGAAGTTTTTGATTACTTTAAAAAATACTTGGTTAGAGCTGAAAGACAGCTAAATGTTAAGTTAAAATGTGTCCGAACTGACAATGGTTTAGAATTTTGTCACAAAGAATTTAAAAAGTTTTTAAATGATCTAGGAATAAAAATCGAAAGAACTTCAACTTATACCCCTGAACAAAATGGCGTTGCAGAAAGGTTCAATAGAACAGCCATGGATTGTGTCAGAGCTATGCTTCAAGACAGTGGTTTACAACCACAATTTTGGTCAGAAGCACTTTTAGCATTTATTCATACTAAAAATAGATGCGAACACAAATTAACTGAGGGTATATCTCCTAACGAAATATGGACTGGTTTCAAACCATCAGTAAAACATTTTAGAATTTTTGGCTCTTTGGCATATGTTCATATTCCTAAAATACAGAGAAATAAATTACAACCCAGAGCTAAACTTGGTATTTTGACAGGATATGGTTTGAAAACTAAAGGTTACAGAATATATATACCAAACGAGAAGAGAATAGTTGAAACAGTCCATGTTCATATCGACGAAAGTAAGAAAGCTGTTGATGTACTATTTGGTAAAAACTTTGAGTACGTTTCTTTCGATCTTAATTCTAATATTCCTATTTATCAATCAAATGAAAATATAAAAGTAAAATCGGAAAGTGAAACTCAAGTTTTAGATTCTAAAGATTTAGTTAAAACTGAGGACTTAAAAAGTCTTAACATTTCAAATTGGCGAAGAATCGAAAAACCTAGAAATAAAAGCAATAGGATAGATGTATACTATTATTCTCCTGAAAATTTGAGAATGAGATCTTTAAATGATATTAAAAAGTACTGTACTAAAAATAAGATTAGGTTTGATCCTGTAAATTTCAATTTTAAGCCAGAAACTGAACATCCTAATGTGGATATTTCTAATGTGCCATCTACTTCTAGTGATGAATCTAATTTTTTAGACCAACAGATGTACGACATGTATGATCAGTGTTACAATGTCGAAATCCCCAAAAGTTATGAAGAAACGCAAGCAAGTAAGGATAAAATTAAATGGAATACTGCCATGAATGAAGAAATTCAGATAATGAAGGATAGGCAAGTATGGAAATTAGTGGACACCCCCCCAAATACAACCATAATTGGAAGTAAGTGGGTGTACAGCATAAAAATGGACGAAAACAATATACCTAAAAGGTATAAAGCTCGTCTTGTTGCTCAAGGTTTTAAGCAAAAACCCGGCATTGATTTTAAAGATATTTTTTCACCAGTTGTGAATTTTTCTATTGTTAAATTATTGTTTGTACTATTGATTTCTATGTTGGGTTGGTATCACCGTCAAGTTGACGTGAAAAGTGCATATTTATATGGACACCTTAAGGATACTATATACATGAAACAGCCAAAAGGATTTGTGCTGAAAGGATCCGAAAACAAAGTATGTCTATTGGAAAAGGCTATATATGGTCTGCATCAAAGTGGTAGAGAATGGAATTTGGAATTAGACGGTATTTTAACTAAATTAGGATTTTCTCAGTTAAATTGGTGTAATTGTGTCTACAAATTTAAAGATGTAATTTTAATTGTTTATGTAGATGATATGGTTTTGTTTTCAAAAAGGGAACATTTGATAAATGAAGTAATCGAATTATTGGACAAAAAATTGGATCTTACAGTCCTAGGTAAAACTAAATATTTGTTAGGCGTAAACTTTCAAGAAATTGAAAATTCGATTTATTTACATCAAATTACCTACATTGAAAAATTAATGTCACAATTCAAAGATCTTCCTAAAAGTTTTGTGAATTTACCTTTAAAAATTGGTTGTAACTTACCTGATAAGGTTAAAGAGGAAGAAATAATTGAAAATGATTTAATGAGGAAATTTCCCTATCGTTCCTTAATAGGATGTTTATCGTTTTTGTCAGATAGATCCAGACCAGATATTGCATTTGCCGTTAATATAATGTCTCAGTTTTGTAATGGTTATACTTACAAACACTGGTCTTACGTTGTTGATATTATGAACTATGTTTTTCTTACAAAGGATTTTAAAATTAATCTTTCCAATGTAAAAAGTTCAAATTTGATTGCTTTTTCTGATGCAAATTGGGGATGTGGTCTCACAAACAGACATTCAAGCAGTGGCTATTTAATTTATTTTGGTAACATCCCAATATCATGGAAATCTTCTAAACAAAAGTGCATAGCTCTTAGCTCAATGGAATCTGAATTTATTGCACTAACCGATTGCACTAAAGAAGTTATTTGGTTTAGTAGAATTATAAATGAATTAAGTTTGTGTGATTACATAAGACCCCAAGTATATTGTGATAATCAATCTGCTATCTATTTTTCAAAAAATAGTCAGGAAAATTTAAGGACTAAACATATTGATATCAAATACAAATTTATTCGTAAATTAATAAAAGATGAACTATTCAACGTAAATTATATTTCATCGGAAAATAATTTGGCTGACTTTTTAACAAAGCCTTTATTGTTAAATAAATTTAAAAATATTATTAGAAAAATATTTTGTTAGATTTATATATATGTTGAATTGTAATACATCTGCTGAGGTTTTACAACCGATGGGGCCGTATGTTGGAATCGGTCTCAAACCTCCATTTATAGTGCCGTGTGGGGCACATAAATTTGAAGAATGTAAATCTTTGAATGTATAAAAGTGAAGAAATTGGGGATCATGATCTGATCAGACTTCTTGTTGTTTTCTAAAAGTATGTTTTTAAACCATAAGACTTGGCTACGTAATAAAATTTATTTTTAATGTATAAAACTCTGTCTTCAATCGATAAAACCCAACACTTTCCTTAGAATCTCTTGGAAAAATTCTATTCCTTGCGCTATGAAAAACAACCCAACTAACCTATCTTAGAACGGATCTATTGGCCCCGTTTGTAGAAAGAATCCTTTAGAAATAATATTCTATTAATCCTTTCCTTAGAATCGCTTGGAAAAATTCTATTCCTTGCGCTATGAAAAACAACCCAACTAACCTATCTTAGAACGGATCTATTGGCCCCTTTTGTAGAAAGAATCCTTTAGAAATAATATTCTATTAATCCTTTCCTTAGAATCTCTTGGGAAAATTCTATTCCTTGCGCTATGAAAAACAACTCAACCAACCTATCTTAGAACGGATCTATTGGCCCCTTTTGTAGAAAGAATCCTTTAGAAATAATATTCTATTAATCCTTTCCTTAGAATCTCTTGGAAAAATTCTATTCCTTGCGCAATGAAAAACAACCCAACTAACCTATCTTAGAACGGATCTATTGGCCCCTTTTGTAGAAAGAATCCTTTAGAAATAATATTCTATTAATCCTTTCCTTAGAATCGCTTGGAAAAATTCTATTCCTTGCGCTATGAAAAACAACCCAACCAACCTATCTTAGAACGGATCTATTGGCCCCTTTTGTAGAAAGAATCCTTTAGAAATAATATTCTATTAATCCTTTCCTTAGAATCGCTTGGAAAAATTCTATTCCTTGCGCTATGAAAAACAACCCAACTAACCTATCTTAGAACGGATCTATTGGCCCCTTTTGTAGAAAGAATCCTTTAGAAATAATATTCTATTAATCCTTTCCTTAGAATCGCTTGGAAAAATTCTATTCCTTGCGCTATGAAAAACAACCAACAAATCTTAGAACGGATCTATTGGCCCCTTTTGTAGAAAGAATCCTTTAGAAATAATATTCTATTAATCCTTTCCTTAGAATCTCTTGGAAAAATTCTATTCCTTGCGCTATGAAAAACAACTCAACCAACCTATCTTAGAACGGATCTATTGGCCCCTTTTGTAGAAAGAATCCTTTAGAAATAATATTCTATTAATCCTTTCCTTAGAATCTCTTGGAAAAATTCTATTCCTTGCGCTATGAAAAACAACCCAACTAACCTATCTTAGAACGGATCTATTGGCCCCTTTTGTAGAAAGAATCCTTTAGAAATAATATTCTATTAATCCTTTCCTTAGAATCGCTTGGAAAAATTCTATTACTTGCGCTATGAAAAACAACCCAACTAACCTATCTTAGAACGGATCTATTGGCCCCTTTTGTAGAAAGAATCCTTTAGAAATAATATTCTATTAATCCTTTCCTTAGAATCTCTTGGAAAAATTCTATTCCTTGCGCTATGAAAAACAACTCAACCAACCTATCTTAGAACGGATCTATTGGCCCCTTTTGTAGAAAGAATCCTTTAGAAATAATATTCTATTAATCCTTTCCTTAGAATCTCTTGGAAAAATTCTATTCCTTGCGCTATGAAAAACAACCCAACTAACCTATCTTAGAACGGATCTATTGGCCCCTTTTGTAGAAAGAATCCTTTAGAAATAATATTCTATTAATCCTTTCCTTAGAATCGCTTGGAAAAATTCTATTCCTTGCGCTATGAAAAACAACCCAACTAACCTATCTTAGAACGGATCTATTGGCCCCTTTTGTAGAAAGAATCCTTTAGAAATAATATTCTATTAATCCTTTCCTTAGAATCGCTTGGAAAAATTCTATTCCTTGCGCTATGAAAAACAACCCAACTAACCTATCTTAGAACGGATCTATTGGCCCCTTTTGTAGAAAGAATCCTTTAGAAATAATATTCTATTAATCCTTTCCTTAGAATCTCTTGGAAAAATTCTATTCCTTGCGCTATGAAAAACAACCCAACTAACCTATCTTAGAACGGATCTATTGGCCCCTTTTGTAGAAAGAATCCTTTAGAAATAATATTCTATTAATCCTTTCCTTAGAATCGCTTGGAAAAATTCTATTCCTTGCGCTATGAAAAACAACCCAACTAACCTATCTTAGAACGGATCTATTGGCCCCTTTTGTAGAAAGAATCCTTTAGAAATAATATTCTATTAATCCTTTCCTTAGAATCTCTTGGAAAAATTCTATTCCTTGCGCTATGAAAAACAACCCAACTAACCTATCTTAGAACGGATCTATTGGCCCCTTTTGTAGAAAGAATCCTTTAGAAATAATATTCTATTAATCCTTTCCTTAGAATCTCGTGGAAAAATTCTATTCCTTGCGCTATGAAAAACAACTCAACCAACCTATCTTAGAACGGATCTATTGGCCCCTTTTGTAGAAAGAATCCTTTAGAAATAATATTCTATTAACCCTTTCCTTAGAATCTCTTGGAAAAATTCTATTCCTTGCGCTATGAAAAACAACCCAACTAACCTATCTTAGAACGGATCTATTGGCCCCTTTTGTAGAAAGAATCCTTTAGAAATAATATTCTATTAATCCTTTCCTTAGAATCTCTTGGAAAAATTCTATTCCTTGCGCTATGAAAAACAACCCAACTAACCTATCTTAGAACGGATCTATTGGCCCCTTTTGTAGAAAGAATCCTTTAGAAATAATATTCTATTAATCCTTTCCTTAGAATCGCTTGGAAAAATTCTATTCCTTGCGCTATGAAAAACAACCCAACTAACCTATCTTAGAACGGATCTATTGGCCCCTTTTGTAGAAAGAATCCTTTAGAAATAATATTCTATTAATCCTTTCCTTAGAATCTCTTGGAAAAATTCTATTCCTTGCGCTATGAAAAACAACCCAACTAACCTATCTTAGAACGGATCTATTGGCCCCTTTTGTAGAAAGAATCCTTTAGAAATAATATTCTATTAATCCTTTCCTTAGAATCGCTTGGAAAAATTCTATTCCTTGCGCTATGAAAAACAACCCAACTAACCTATCTTAGAACGGATCTATTGGCCCCTTTTGTAGAAAGAATCCTTTAGAAATAATATTCTATTAATCCTTTCCTTAGAATCTCTTGGAAAAATTCTATTCCTTGCGCTATGAAAAACAACTCAACCAACCTATCTTAGAACGGATCTATTGGCCCCTTTTGTAGAAAGAATCCTTTAGAAATAATATTCTATTAATCCTTTCCTTAGAATCTCTTGGAAAAATTCTATTCCTTGCGCTATGAAAAACAACCCAACTAACCTATCTTAGAACGGATCTATTGGCCCCTTTTGTAGAAAGAATCCTTTAGAAATAATATTCTATTAATCCTTTCCTTAGAATCGCTTGGAAAAATTCTATTCCTTGCGCTATGAAAAACAACCCAACTAACCTATCTTAGAACGGATCTATTGGCCCCTTTTGTAGAAAGAATCCTTTAGAAATAATATTCTATTAATCCTTTCCTTAGAATCTCTTGGAAAAATTCTATTCCTTGCGCTATGAAAAACAACCCAACTAACCTATCTTAGAACGGATCTATTGGCCCCTTTTGTAGAAAGAATCCTTTAGAAATAATATTCTATTAATCCTTTCCTTAGAATCGCTTGGAAAAATTCTATTCCTTGCGCTATGAAAAACAACGCAACTAACCTATCTTAGAACGGATCTATTGGCCCCTTTTGTAGAAAGAATCCTTTAGAAATAATATTCTATTAATCCTTTCCTTAGAATCTCTTGGAAAAATTCTATTCCTTGCGCTATGAAAAACAACTCAACCAACCTATCTTAGAACGGATCTATTGGCCCCTTTTGTAGAAAGAATCCTTTAGAAATAATATTCTATTAATCCTTTCCTTAGAATCGCTTGGAAAAATTCTATTCCTTGCGCTATGAAAAACAACCCAACTAACCTATCTTAGAACGGATCTATTGGCCCCTTTTGTAGAAAGAATCCTTTAGAAATAATATTCTATTAATCCTTTCCTTAGAATCTCTTGGAAAAATTCTATTCCTTGCGCTATGAAAAACAACTCAACCAACCTATCTTAGAACGGATCTATTGGCCCCTTTTGTAGAAAGAATCCTTTAGAAATAATATTCTATTAATCCTTTCCTTAGAATCGCTTGGAAAAAATTCTATTCCTTGCGCTATGAAAAACAACCCAACTAACCTATCTTAGAACGGATCTATTGGCCCCTTTTGTAGAAAGAATCCTTTAGAAATAATATTCTATTAATCCTTTCCTTAGAATCGCTTGGAAAAATTCTATTCCTTGCGCTATGAAAAACAACCCAACTAACCTATCTTAGAACGGATCTATTGGCCCCTTTTGTAGAAAGAATCCTTTAGAAATAATATTCTATTAATCCTTTCCTTAGAATCTCTTGGAAAAATTCTATTCCTTGCGCTATGAAAAACAACTCAACCAACCTATCTTAGAACGGATCTATTGGCCCCTTCTGTAGAAAACAATCCTTTAGAAATAATATTCTATTAATCATTTCCTTAGAATCTTTTGGAAAAATTCTATTGCTCATTTTCTTAGAATATAATCTCTGAAAGATTTCTTTCAGGTAGGTATTTTCTTTGGAATGGAATCTTTTGATTAGATTGTATTGGTCCTTTCCTTAGATAAGAAACCTTTGGATATTTTTATTGGTCAAGATGGTTAGAAGTCATGCAAGGAAGACCGCCCATGCAATTACGCGTGTGAACCCCTCAGAGGGTTAAGGAATTAAATGGGAATATTAACCTAAATACGAAGGGCGTAATCTTTAAAAAAGCTCGCATCTCGCACGACATCGCAACCAACGGTTTTCTGATTAAAAAGAAACCTCTTCCGAGTCAGGTGAATCAGAAACGGAACAATTAGGCTCAGAGTACGTGCCGAATCCTTCACAAATCGCGACAAAAACCTTATTAGAAGAGCGGAAAAAAATTAACGAATATTCCCGGGGCAGCAGACACGAGTTTTTTCGGGGTGTGAAATGACATGGCGTGAGACACGCGATCCAGAAGACGGCGGCCAAATTAAACGCGGAAACGCGCTCAACGCATCCGACGGAAAACGAAATTAGCAAACTGCCTGCTAATAGCAGTTGTGTACAAACTTTTTGTGAGAGAAGAAATAGCGCGTTTTTCTGCATCGTCTCGTTAGATGCGGTGCGTGACATATTGTTTTTTGTCTCCTTCTTTCGCCCCAGGGTAAAAGTTCCGTCGTTACTTAGCGAGCGAATTAACGGGGCTCCTCACTTAAAGGGACGATTCATCACAGGATTCGCGTGCGTTGTATTAAGTAAATGAACGTAACGAAAGCGTGATTTTCCAAACTTCATCGTGCTTTAGTTTGCCGCAGAGATTACTTAGTTGATAGTTTGTACTAACAAAACAAATTCAGAGCATTTACTGTTTCTTCAGTTTCGTTCTGAAGCCCGCAATAAATCCATCGTGTCAGAACACTTGGCACAAAGAATTCCAGACAGTGACGGATCAAGTACCTTTGCCCGTAATTATATTCGATATTTTTATTGCAAAAACATAAATTATAGTTATAATTAATCAATAAATGCTATTATTACTATAACTATGATCTTTAAATTAATTATAAAGTGTAACAAGGAAAACGAAACTTAAATTGAACTAAATCAAGCATTCCAGTGATCTTGAAATTTGGATACATTGTCTTGTTAAAGTGTGTAGAATAAATTTATATATTACCCATGTTATATATCGTTCCCCTTATGCCAGAGACATGAATGTGCAAATTTCAAAATTTTGGCAAATGACGTTTGAATGCTTAACTAACCTGTATGATGTTTCACATTCATCTAAAGCGCATGGCAAGAACAACGTGTTTCAATAGGGAATACACATTCGCGTTTCTGGCAAAACTTAGCAAAATAAGTGATCCAACCAGATGATAAACCCAAAAAGTGAAAATTTGCACATTCATATTTCTGGCATAAGGGGGACGATATATAATTAAAAAAATAATTCCACTTTTAAAATAATCACTCATTTTCTTAAAACTTTTCAGCTCAGGTGTTGACCTTGTCATCTGACTGTGATCTAAATTTCAAGGTGTTGTCCTTGTATGTTTCCCTTCGGGACTGATTCCAGACTGTCTCCAATAGCCCTTTGTGTTACTCCAGTGCGACGTAATTGAACTACCTACCTACCTTAACATTTTTCATCAAGCAAAATTAAGGCCGACACGTTCTTCGAAGAATATTAATTCTTCATATTCCAAGCGAATTCTGAAATTGTCAAAAAAAAATAATAAACACCTATTTTTAATTTTAATCATATTTTGACAATAAATCTGAAAAACCTAGATCCAAGATCCCATGGAACTGTTACGCAAATATGGCCCTCCTACAAAAATAAGGCAGCGGTAGCCCAGTTGGAAAAGCAACCGATTAGCAACCGGAGGGTTGCGAGTTCGAAACTCGGTCCAGCCAAAGATCGTCGAGTACAAGAGGGGGATCCGGGACCCATCCCTACGGGATGGGTCCCGGAACGTCACCAAAATCACGTTGTGTTGCTCCAGTGCGACATTAATTAACTACCAACAACCTACAAAAAATAACACAGGCGCAACTCAGAAGGAACTCCATCACCATTCAACTATTTGTTGCAAAGGTTAAATAGAAATGTTTATCTAAGGAGATTTCATTTATATGTTTTTACTGAGCGTATTGGTAGATTACTAGGCACGTTGGCAGAACGCTAAGTGATTGATACCCTAGACCTGGAATCAGTATAGAAACCCAACTGGGACTTGACTCGATGATTTTCGTTTCAGATGGAGAACATGCTTTCTAATAGCGGGCACAACTAAACCGTTAAATAGGTAAACCCATCTATCGTACCTTATCCCTTGAATATTACTAGTATTTTGAATTTTTAGTTTTTGAAACAGAAGAGTTTGAGATAAAAATCAAGAAACCTTTTTTTATCATACGATCATCAATCGACGAACAGCCCAATAGTCCTGAAGTGAAAAAATACGGCTTAAAAGTACTACCAACAGTATTTGCAATCCAACAGTATTGGTCAGGAATTTTACGGCAGTCCTCTCCAGCCATTTTACAAAGAGGAATTGGGTAGGAAGAGGAACTAATAACGCTATTCCAATCTATATGAATTAAAATGGAGTGTTTGTTTGTACATTGAATATTTTCGACCCATTTCAAGTATTCTATCCGATTTGGGTCCTAATGCAAAATCCATCTCTTGCACGTTTGTGTCTGTCTGTCTATCTGTGCCCTTACTACGTCCAAATGGTTGCATATACTCGTATTTTCATGAAACTTTGCATACTGTGAGTACCTACATTCATTTAGTGACTGAACTTAGGTGCGTTGTTAGTCTGCCTGTCCGTCTTCCAGTTCTGTCTGATTTTGTGTCTGTATAAGTATCATAAAATTTATTCAAGATTTTAATGCAATGTCCCTATACTTGATAAATCATATTTTAGTTTAGTGAATACGTTTTAAGTTCCTTTGGTTACTTTTTTTGGTACGTTTTTCATGCTAAAATATTTGAGTAACTATACTTAAATCAACCATCATATTTGATAGTTTTGGAGTAGCTGGAAGGTATATTGAGCATGCAATTACTTGAACTGTGTTACCAATACTGCTGAAAAATCAATTATTTTTCCAAAAGCTATTTTTACAGAATTTAAATTCTAATACTTTTTATTTTGAGCCTTTTTTATTTTCTTTGCGAAATATGAACTATTTTCGAATATTTGAGACAAACAATATTTTGCAATGAAACAGAAACTCGTGTTCGTTTACCACGTGCAGTGATATTTTTTTTTCGCATTTTTAAATTTTGTCTAATTTTAGATGTGAAAAGTACGAGATCAAGAGAAAAGAATCACGAATTAATATCTTTAGAACTTTTATTTTGTTTTATTTCGCTTTCTGATTTAAACATTTATTATTTTAATAAATTGTATTTTCTTTTCATCACACGCAACACCACCACAAAGCATTCGATTTAAAGCTGCATGCCAGTTAGAATAAAGCGAATTTTAAGTGAAATTTTGCCATTATTGAATGTTAATGTTAAAAAAATCCGAACTAGGACTTTTGAAATATCAAATTCTTTGTCATAGCGAAGAAAGTCAAAGTGACTTATTTTACGAATTGAAGCTATATAAAAGATTGTTTAAAACAAAGATTTTTTTAGAAAAAATGCTGTCAAATCGATTGACCATTTAAAAAAAATGGTTAATAGGTTACCTTTGCTTTGTACCGAAGACATTCAATTTCAAAACAAGTTCTTTTATTGCACGTACCACAAAACTGAATTTCCTAGAAAGACATTCGCTTTTAAAACAAACTTAATGATAAATATCTTATCAAATTAATTTGTCATCTCCTTAATAACGGAGAAATTCGAAAATGTCGCAAGCTTGGTGCAAGAGTGCCACAAAGAAAATATTGGTTGGTAAAACTGAGTTCGAGTATTCGTCGTAGATTTGTCATTTTTACGACTTGAGCTAATTTTACGGGAAAACTTCAGAAAGGGAATTCCTAATCCTCCCTCCCTCGAAATCGTCTTTTGTAGTAATTACTTTAGTGTCCGTTACCTTTCGTCAGTTTGTACCAATAGCAGGCGTGCGATGTGTGAAATGTATTACATAGGTGGATATGCACATATAGGATTTGTGTCCAAAGTAGGTTGTAGAAATAAAAAAAATTTCGAAAAGGTGTAAAAAAAATTTTACTCGCATTTAAATGATCTGGCATTTTTCTACGAAAAATGAGCGATTATTCCGGTCACTTTTTCAATCTATAGTTAACCAATTCAACCGAGTGAGATTGGGTAATTCTGCTAGTACGATGTCTTTGTAGGTAGTCATGTTCGGTCAGAAGAGACTAACAGCAAGCGACTCCTACAGCTTCGTACAAACATGGGATAAGGGCTTTATTCCTCAACAAAACATTCCCGTTTCCAGCATTGAGAATATATTAGTCTAGATTTTTGAACATATAAACTTCTTGATAGGTTTAGGTATCTTCTTATGTATAGGTTTTTGTTGGGGTTTTGTGGCGCAAGGGCCACATTTGACCAGTTACGTAGAAGTAAAAGGATTTAGATTGGGTAACTGCTCTTGCCTTAACCAATTGATCAGCCTGTTCATTACCATATATACCAGGGACTTGGAATCCACTGTAAGAGAACTTTAATCTTAACCTTCCCAATGTGGCTTAGTTTTCTCTACATCGACGCGATGTACACACAAAGTTCATATTCATTTTGACCAGGGGTGATAAGAGCCAATGCTGCTGCCCGAGATTCGATTAAATCAAGAAACTTAACCTTGCACATCTCTGGTTGTTTCATAAATGTTTATTCGAAATGGACAACTGTATTGGGTTGTGCACGTAAAATTTGAAGTACTGATCTCAATGATCAGCTTGACACCAACAAAAATTGTAGTGTTCCCTATCCTCAAGCAAAAATAAAAGGCAATTTTAAGGTTACCATTCCACATGGAACTCAATACATTCGCGAGAGCACAAGTGAAGAAACTTTCAGTACTTGGTTCAAGTCTCACGAACCGTTTCAAAAACTTTCCGTATTTTGTTCTCGTATATTATTTACATATCTCGATACGTGATGACAACTTGATCTTATTTTTTAAAGTAGGCGAAATAAAGCGTGCCGTGTTCTTGTAAAAAAAACTAGGGTTTTTCAAAATTTTATGGTCTTCCAGCAAATGTTTAGTTTTAGTGTGCCTTAACTGAAAGAAATCAGGCCTTTTGAACCCTCCAAGTGGTTTCGACGGGACAGCTCGTCCATCTGAATAATTTTTCTAATGACGAGATTTCTCGTCATTAGCAAAATTAGAGGTCATTCATTGGAGGTAGGTCATTAGCATAAAAAAAAGTCATAAAGATTTTACCGATTTTTTAGGCGAAATCTTTAAAAATGTTTTTGAAAAATTAGGAATTTTTAAAGCCCGTGGAATGTGTCATTTACTTAGATTCCGAAAAACATCACTAAAAAAAAGTAGAAAAAGGCAGATAACGAGTCGGGAAAAATAAAGCTTTATTTAGTTAACAGACAACATTATCAGTTTCGAATATCACATTTGTCACAAAAGTATCACAGATAAGATACACCAATGTTCATGAAAATTGCAACACTTAAAAGAGTTGTCAAATTTAAATCATCATTTTATACCATCAATATTTGGAATAAGTTCAAGTTTCAGACCAATGCAACCACATTACTGGCACAAAATGAGTATTGTGTGAGGCTACCACGCTGTAATAAAACCTAAGCGTCGTGGCATCGAACGAAAGGCTTTGGATGTAATCCTGGGGTACTGCCTGCCATTCTGCTTCTATCCGAGCCCATAGGTCATTAGTATTGACTGCTTTAAGAACGGTAATAGGCCAGTCGACGAGTTACCATATCCCATACATATTCATTCAGTGACATGTCTAGCAAACGGCAGGCCAAGAAAGGGGCGGTATCTACTGTGCTGCAAAGGTTGCAATTCAGAGCAACGTGTGGTCGGGCGTTGTTTTGTATATAGTACCAGGTGTTGGTAGGACTTCGGCCTCTACAACCTCCTTGATGCAGCCGAGAGTACCCTCAATTCGTAGCAGACGGGATCGCCTGTGATAACCAATGGAACCCCACACCACAATTGCCGTTCATCCAGTATGACGCTCTAAAACGCTTGTGGAAGATCCCCTCATTGCATGCGGCCATCATTGTAGTCCAGGTTATAGCGGGAATTGTCAGAAAACACGACCCGGTGACAATCCGCGCTCTATTATCCGAACAACTGCGCCCATTGTAGCCTGAGGCGTCGATGGATCAGGGTCAAGGATATTCTTCGCAAAGGAATTCTCGCAGACGCTTTCGAACTGTTGACGCAGACAATGCCACACCTGTAGCAGTGCTCTAGTGCTGTGTTAACCCTCGAGAAACTGCTCGGTTCGTCACTGCCATGAGGATGAAATGTGATGACACCACGGGACGATGGACATTTCGTGATCCACTGCCAGATTTTCGACTTGACCTGTTCTCTCCAGTCCACTGCTTCCACTCTCATCACTGTCGAGGCATCATGCCCCGTACGGGCAGCAATATACCGGTACGAAAATCCTCCTTCCCGCAGACCGATGATGCGTCCCCGTTCGAGCTATGTAGTTTGCTTATATGGCACCATATGACGTCGATGAGCCATAATTATCGACTTTATGAAATAGACTGGCATGTGGGTGGAGTCGCTGTCGCAAGATCTGAAGGTAAGTCACGGGGGCTTGCGAATCGACTAGCCGATTGGCTATTGAAGCCAAGACTAGCGTTTTAGATCACGGTGTATATCACTTTAACCAATCAATAATTTAGGATTCATGCTTTCTCCACAACCATATGACACATTTTCAAACCAAGCGACCGAAAGAAATAACAGAAAGTCGCGAGCACATGCTCCATCTATTTCATTAAAAAGTCGGATAGCCATGACTCCAATAGAAGTTTTCAGTTTGCTGACAGTATAATACTTGTCTGGCGGGGCCGTCGTGACTCAGTGGGTATGCCTACTGCGCAAGCAACCTTAGAGCTGTTCGATTCCTGTCAGGTGTATTCCTCCCTGGTTGTATTTCTCTTCCGTGTCAGTAAAAACTTTCATTGTGTATCTATAACTTGATATTGTATATGAACGGGTGGCTAAGTCGGACTGCTAGAGATGGCTCCCAGATTTTATGATCAATAGAAGACGCTCTCTATCCATGACTGGGATAAGACTTCTCTGGCTCTTCAAAAGCCATCTATTTATACGCCTCGCATGATCGTTCAAACGGTACCGCCGAGCCCAGGCATTCGCATTCACTCTACATATCCAATTATTTTCATGCCATACCCTGCCCCTTTGCGTTCCCGTAAATTTAAATATAATTCGTTCATGGTGTTGCAATTTTCATAAACACGAATGTAATAAGGCAGACACATGCCTCAATGGCAACTAACAGTTATCACAACAACAGGTAGTCTTGAACGAGGGGATTGCAGTTTCTCTCCGGAGACAGGAATAGACAGGAGGATCGACTTTTCCTGGAAAGCAAAGTTAAGTATAAGAAATCGTCAAGAGGCAATATAAAATCAAGAATTAACCAAACATTTTCCCTTAAACACACAACTTTCCATCAAGACGTACCGGAAGAAATCTGAATATAGATGGGCGATGACTTATTTCAATTATCCGTACGCCTTGCCCCCTCTTCCCCATCCTCAAACTCGCCTGCTAATCCGGCCTTAGTTTTGTCAGCAGCTCTACAGATGCCGCAAGAGAACATAGGAGAACAAGAATCCTACTTCTGATGATTGAAGTTTACTTTATTAGGAGGTAAGACGAAGAGCGGAATTCAAGAAAACATCGAGCTATTTGAGACTTCGATCAGCGAGCTTGATATGACGGTTAAAAATACCAGCCAACAGCGATAACATAGAGAAAGACTAAATAGAACACTAGATAACCTCGGATCCGTGAAGCCCGTAACACATAAAGGACCACTTTCGAGATCGCACCTGCATCGACAAGTTAAACATTTAATAGCAAGGGCAGAAGTTTTTGAAAATGTGCTGATACTTTCGGAGTTTATGGCAGCAATCCAGGCTGTTACTTTCCTCGTATGCAGACTCAACAATTAAGAGGTGTGTACTTAGTCTCTATCTTCTGAAATCTAGACACCAGACTGCTTCAGTTGTGTCCCTTCTCACTGCGGCATATTTGGTAACGAGATGGACGATTTATTGGCGAAGAAAGGGAAGGAAATTATTCATTCGCCTCAAAACATTACCTATTCATATATTGTGAGAATTATTAAAATTCTGATGGAAAAATCTTTAAAACTAAACAATTGCACAAATTAAGGATCGGAGGAATTCCATTCAATTCCCAGTTTTCCAAGGCATGTCACAGCTTTTCGGATTAAGACGAGACGACTGCACAAGTAAATATTTAGATTTCATATTTTTCTTAGGACCCAACTGCGTGGTATGTGGTTCTGGAATTGTTGTGGATGCAACCCATTTTGAGAGATCTAATAATCTACTCGGTGCTTTACAGCCGGGGTGGGTTGGTTTTGGAGGTTAGTTTATGGCACAAAGGCCATATTTGGCCAAGGATCCGCTTACGTAAACCTTGAAATGGCGACGCTTGCCATCGATTCCTACCCCAAGAAACAGTAAAAAAAAAAGTAATTAACCTCGACGATTTCATCGAGCATAACATGGGGCTAGCAGACTCGGTCGAGTGGATAGGTGTTATCGTGACCCGAAGATTCTGCCTATTCAAAGATGGCAGAATTTCAAATTGAGAAAGAAATTACTTAGTCTTAGATCTGATGACCACTGAGCAAATGTTTTTCGCATCCCACACCAACAACGTTGCTTATTAAATGTGAAGTGCCAAGATCTGTATCGCCGTGAGCAGTCCTTTTCCCTTGTACTTGCTCGAGAGTTGGTTGCTCATCTACTGAGCTTTTATTTGGAATGGGTTGGCTCTACTCTGGAAGAGACTCCTTTTCAAGAGCTCTTGCTGAATTGCCACAACTGGTGCAGAATGAGGAAAGTCTGAATTTGTCCTTACGATTTTGAGAACCCGGACCACCTAGTCTGCATGAAATGGTTGCTATGCCCAAGGTTGGACATTGTCTCACCACTCAGTGCAGCCCCGAACGTGGGCATGCAACCGCTTTAAGGCCTAGTCCTTGAGGGCTGCGCGATCTACCTTCGTACGAGCAACAGGTCTACAAAGTAACGAACGGTCTCATACACAGACTTATATTGTGTGTTCGTGCTTTTGTCAAAATTGTTTTATGCACGTAAATATTCTATCCTTCCTCTTATTGTCAAAATTGTTTAGCGTAAATTTCTTTTTGGCGTTTTTCTACTTGTATTCCATCCCAAGTGTTGTGGGCTGACGTTTTATATATTTGGAATATTCCTTCGACGTCGAAATTTAAAATAAAACAGGTGAGTCGGATGGGGGAGGGTGGAGAACCGCCTTATGAGCGGAGCATTTGTTTCGAGTCAGGACTGTCGCTGCCGAGGTTATGATGGCTTTGCCTGCGAGCACCCTGCCAAGTGTCGTGCAGTGTAAGCCTATAAAAGCAGATTGGATTCCCGAATCAAGACGTTCCAACACTGTCTAAAATATGTATAACCTCAAACGGTGTCCGTCCTTACGAGATTGCTATTAAGTGCTTAACTTGTCAATGCAGCTAAGGCAGGTTTTGAAAGTACGGCGATACTTTCGGACTTCGAGGCCGGTGATGTGGGGGATAATTGAGGGTGCTGGTCCTCGAGGCTGATATTGGAACTGTCGGCCTTGCCAACCGATTTCACCAAACCGTGGAACTGCTCTGGGTATGGCCGTGTAATGTGTTTGGGTTACCCACGTTCACGGATCTGCAAACCTGCCGAAAAGATACAAGCCGACTAGGTACCGCATTCGTTGTCCACGAGGGCACGGTCAAGCTCGGCGCATGCCCAAAGGTGCGCCTGCACAGGCAAGCCACATGGTTAAGGGTAACGCTTGGGTGGTCTGCCAAGCAAACTATTGTCGCTGCACCCGGTCATACGCAATGTCCCTGCTCACCCGACTACGAAAGGTTTTACTGGTTTCCCTTTCCACGTAATGCGAATGCAAGTCTTATTAAAAGTCTTTCCAGTTCAAGGCACGGCACAGGCGATTGGTAACTTATGTTCAATGCCATTCAACGATGAACTAACCAGTTATAGCTCTGCTAAATATAAGAGCAGCAGCATATTTGCTCGATAATTAAATGATTAAAGACAGGAATGCAGTTTCTATGCGAGGCCCACCATTACTGCCTGCCGTTTATCGTGCTGGCAGTGCCAGGTACTGCGGCATGATCTCGTCCTTGCTCAAATGATCTCCAAAGCGTCGGGGAGAAAGCCTACCTTAAACGTATAACCTGTGGTATACGTCCAACACGTATCGGGACAGCGGGTTGTGGACCAACTAATTCTTAAAAATTGGTGTTAGTGCTAATGTCGACGACTATTATTCGCTCCAACTTAAATCTTATTTATACCTGGCAAACGAGTTCCTGGAGGCGTGTAGCCTCAGTGTTAACACCGAGAAGTAGTTCACAATTTCCAGGAAAATTGACCGGAATAAAAAAATAAATACATAAAACCAAACCAAGTCCAGGAATTCTCCAAAATTTAAAGCGAGCATTCTTCAAACGCTAGTGTGGCTCTTCCTTCTGTTATCACGGGCAACATTCACATCCGAAGGCCTCACGCATCAACCCATCAGTCTGCCAGTTGCTATCAAAATTTCCATTATATACTCTTAAGCCGCAGCAGAGAGGCTATTGCCCCGAGGACATTTTTTGTTGACAAGAATCTATCCTACCGCTACTGTTCAGAACTAGAATTGGCAGCCTAAAGAAAGCAGATATCTTTATTAGACAGTATGTTCGACGAATCCTGAATCTTTCAAGGGACTGCCCAAACGTATATTATTGTATCATAAGATGCAGGGCATGGTATTGGTATTACGAGTCTCAGGACGAAGAACACGAGTTCAGAAAGGAACGCTTCGACAGGCAAAAGAAATATGGCGAAGCGTTCGGGGTGTAACGGCAGCTACGGAACTGCACAATCGTGCCGGCGATCAAGCGCTGAAAAGAACGGCCATCAAAGCAGCAGATTGCTCGGGGAAAGCACCGCTTCCAGAGGCGAAACTGTTAGTGGCTTCGCAACAAAAGGCAAGACGTGGTTCTAGACGTTGCAGGGGCTGGCTTGTCCACGAACTTCCTCCTAAAGCAGGTGGGACGCGCGGTTTCCAATACCATGGGAGGTCGTGAGTGCCATTGGGATCAGTATTGCAGGCAGTACAAGTTGCTCAAGTCAGGAAACCTTGAATCATACTACAGCTTTGCGATACTACACGGTTATACAGATCTGACACTTTTAACGTTTCCCTTGTAACTTAGCAACCATCTTGGACAGGCTCGGCCGGTGGTCTATGCTCAAGGTTGGGCATTATCTCGATGCTCAGAGTCGGTCCGATCGCGGGGTGCAGTCGCTTTGATAGACCAGAGTCCTTGAGGCTATGCTGCGTGACTATCTTACGGCTACAGATCTCCAAAGTGACGAATGGTCTCGTATACACATACATAGCGATATTCTATTGTTCGTGCTTCTTTGTCAAAACCGTTTTGTGTATGTAAATATTCTATCACTCGTGTATTATTGACAAAATTGTGTGTGTATCCTTTCGTTTGCGTTTAGTTTGTTTCTTACAAATTGTCTTTTGGTATTCTTTATACCTACATTCCAGCCTTGGTATGTGGTGACGTTTTATATATTTGAAATGTTCCTTCGACGTCAAATTAAAAAAAAAGTCTCAGGCGAGTTGGATGGTTGAGGGTCGGGAAGAATGGTCTCCTGAATGGGACTCGAACCTTTATAATATTAAATGGCTTTAATTTGATTGCCACAATGACTAAACATGACTGCTACAATCTTGTCCGACCTTTGAATAAGATTAGAGACTATCTTCGACTGACACACTAAAACCAGGTCTTGCGAAAACTTTCCTATGTCTATAAAAACTTTGGGCTTCCAAGCCAATCATTAGAAATTTGGACCGTGCCGTGGACGCGGCTACTTTGTTCGAGTTAGGACTGTGACGGGTAGGTATGGAGACTACCTGCGCGCACTGCCAAGTGTCGTGCAGAGCAAGCCTTGGAAAAGCGCAGATTAGATTTCCGAATCACGACTTTGCAACAATGTCCAAAATACATAGAACGTCGAGTACCCTTCCAAGATCGAATAGTTCAATATTTAATAGCAAGGATAGAAGTTTTTGAAAATGCGGCGATACTTTCGGACATCATGGCAGTAATTCAGTCTTCCTTCCCACACTTATACACTCTACAAGGCATAAAGGGGGTATACTTGGGATCTGTCTTCTGAAATCTAGACAAGACTAGTATTGTGCTTTAGTGGGTATATCCTCACTGGAGGATATTTGGTAAGGAGATGGCCAAATTGCTGGCGAAGGAAAAGAAATTATTCAGTCGTCTCGAGCACAATACCTTATTCATATATTGCGAGAATTATTAAAAAATTTGATGGAAAAACGTTAACATCTGGAGCACATTAAGGATCGGAGGAATTCCATTGACAAAATTCCAATTTTTCCCAAGACGTCATGCTGTCTCAGCTTTCGAGTTTGAGACACGACTACCATGGTTAAATATTTACTTAGATTTAATTTCCTTCTTAGGCCAGAAATGCGTGGTATGTGGTTCTGCATTTATGGAGGCAACTGATCTTGAGAACTGTCCGATTTTGATAGGAAACATTTATGAAAGATATTAGGCGCAAGGGGGAAAATGAGATGAATTTAGAACTGCTGTTAGCCTCCCTTTACTTTTTAAAATTTAACTTTCCTTCCTATTTAAATGTTACATTAAAACCAGTAATCATGTATGTATTTTCTACTATGGTAATTGTACCGTTTGTTCTTGCACACTAGTGAATGATTGCTGTATCAAGTACTACCGTTAGAAATAAATTACGTATACACTTTCCAATGAATTAGAAACCCGTAAATATTTATACAAAATCCGTCTATGACGTGGGTGACACGTAATCAAGTTGACTGTATAATTAATTATGCTGTGCATGTTCATTTCACGAGAAACGCAGAATGGGAAAAACGAAACCTTTCACCATTTGAAAAAGGACTTATTGTTGGGGCCCCGTTTAGCAGGAGCTACGATTGGGTTCACGAAAGCTACAATTTCGAAGGCGTTTTAAAAGTTGGAAACAAACCAGTCCTTGTCCAAAAGAAGCAATTGGTCTAAAACGATTAATGAATACCGTGATAGGCATTGTCTCAGACGGACTTTATGGCAGAAAGGAGACTCCAGTGAGCTGCAATGGACATCTTCATTCCAAAGGAAAAGTTTGTGCTCCAGGAGATTTCCGCCCAATATCCAACTCCTCCACTTTGTGTCGCACGCTGCATCGGGCACTACCCACACGACTGGAAGAGACTCCATCTCCAAACAGCAAAAAGCATTGATTTAATTAAGGGATGGCATTAACAAATATTTTCTGGTAGATATCTTAAGAGCCGGAATAAAGCTGAACCCATCTCATTTGTCAGCAATTGATATTAGAAAAGATTTTGACTCTCACAATGCTATTATAGGAGCACTAAGAGCATGGAGAGCCGAACATTGTTTTTTGCTTCTATATTGACCATATCTACAACTTTAAAACTTCTTGTTCTTGGAGACGGGTCCTGTTCACCTTCGTTTCATACAACATGCGTAGTCCGGAAGGGTGATCCGCTGTCCCTTCTATTTAATCTAGTCTTGGACTTGTGGTGCGACGGTTGAACCCCAATCCTGCTGACAGAATTGGACATCTTAAACAGAGCTTATGTCGAGTGATCGACATAAGTGCAGATAAGCATATGTCGACCACTCGATATGCTATTTACTTCAACTTCCCTGAAACTTAAATCTTTACACCCGGCAAATAAGTTCCTGCGGTTAAGCAGGAACGGTTAAGTTAATAAGCGCGGCCAATGTTATATAACACCGAGAAGTTGTTTGCAATTTCCAGAAAAATTGACGGGAAGTATAAAAAAAAATCAAGTCCGAGAAATCTTCGAAATTAACGAGACCTCATTCAACGCTGAAGTGCGTTTCTTCCTTCTGTTACTTTGGGGCAACTTCAACAAACAACGAACCAGCGAAGTCTGTTGGCCGGTTGCTATAAAAATGTTCAAGGACTCCCTGTAGCCTCAGCAGAGGCTTTATTTCCGAGGACATGTTACCAAGAATCTACCACTGCGACTCTCGAGAACTAGAATTGGCAGCAAGAAGAAAACAGGACATCTTTATTAGGCAGAGTTCGACGAATCCTGCATCTGCAAATTGACTGCCCAAACGCATATATTAATTTTAACAGCAGGGTATTACGAGTCTCAAGACGAAGATTCTGAGCTAAGAAAAGAACGCTTCGACAAGCTAAAAAGAAATAAGGCAACCTCGAGGGGTTCGTCCACGGACTTCTTCCCAAAGCAGCTGGGGGCATAAGGTCTCTAATACCAGAGGTTGTGTGTGTCATTACTGCAATGAACACCTGATAGCCGTCGATGGTAACGTCCTGATTCGGGTCTCCGGTTAGCATAGCTGGATAGTCAGACTAAAGATTGTTAGTTGGGCAAACAAAGGATTATATAATTCCAACGGGCTCTATGCGTGGGCAACCTGGGGATGCTATCGTAGTGTAGGTTGCTCAAGGAATGAAACCTGGAAATAAAAAGGGAAACAGCTCGGGGAAATAAAAAGGGAAACAGCTCAGTGAGCATTAACATCTCAACATTCATAAAACAATCAATTTTTCTATTAAAAATCACTCGACACCTAACCATTATTAAAAAAATGACAAACTTACATACACTATGAAATGGTGCAAAACGATCGATTCTCCCGTTTGCTCCTGAAAAAAAAAATAAATGCGTTAGAGTTGGCTGCACAAAGTTGGACATTTGTAAGTTAATTGTTCAGAAGTTGAACAGTTAATAAAATTTGAATACGAATAGAATCACCGAAATTATATTGGGTATAGCTACATTTACTCGTGAAAAAATATTTTACAAATACCTTCTCCAAATTAAATATCTTTCCGTGTCATGGCAAAACAGGTGAAGTCCGACTTTTGATGGGCTCAAATGAGTCTTAGTGCATCATTGTAATTTGAAACAAAATCAAAACTAATTGAATCTATAAATCTAAATTACAATATTTGTATTATGGCATGCTTTTTCTTCCTGAATGAGAAAAAGAAATATTCAAATTAAGATTTTGAGAAGTGGCCATTTTTACGTAACCCTTTTGCCCCGACGCGGAAGATATAAATCTTAAATCTGTTAGTGCCTTCATTATATGAAATTACTTTTTTCTAAGCAACCGAACTAGCAACACGAGTCTTGTGATCCAAGGGTTCTCCAGAACAAAATAGTCATGTTTGCTTCAAGTTGGCCAATAGTTTGTGCCAAAGGAAATATTCAAAATTACAATTTGCTACAACTTTATTAAAAGCACTAATCAGGATATCCACTCTTTACGAAAGGAATATAAACACATTCAAGTCCTTTAAAGAAACATTTTTGAAGGTGTGTGTTACATTTCTTTCGCATATGGATAGATCAACAGATTAAATCGAGAATGTGTATAGGAAACTCACGAGTGCTATATATAGTTGAGTCACCAACTCCCAGTTCTAAAAACATCAATACTTAGCAAACTTATAAATGTTATGCCATCCTTTTTTGACGATACATAACCTTGGATGAGGATAACATCGTCTTTATATGCAGGGGAAATAACATGCAGTCTAAAAACTAAGGCTTTTTGAAACTTTAAGGACTATCAGCAAATATTGAAGCTTTTTAAGGGGCTTTATTAACTTAACTTAAAAAAATCAGGCCTTTTAAGGCCTCTTGGAATTCTGGAAGTATAATGTGGAACCCTGGATAATGTATATAGAAGGGAACCTTGGAAGTTGTTCATACTTATATTTGGTTGGTTTAATGACACACGGACAATATTTGGACACACTGTGCCAAACACGAGACAGACAACGTCAAGTAAATGCATAATTGGAATACCTTATTAGATTGCAATTTAATTGTAGTACAAGCTGTTCAATTGTTACGATTCTATAATCGCGAAGTCAAACACTGTGTTTTGCGATAAAAGTTTAAAATTGAAATGAAAGTTTCCTGAAAAATAACGATTTTAGCTTTGGTTGGTCGCTTCACTCATTCTTTGCTACACGAGATCCCCATTAGAGCAACCTCATAAATAGAATCCGGGGATTCCGAATCCAGCAGAAACTGGCAAAGATTCGCAAAGCATAAGTAATAGCTTGTTAGTCTTAAAACCTGAATAAGGTGTGCTTCAATGCCCCGTATCTACGTTAAACAGTTTCAATTGGATTCAGGTAGGTAGTTGAGTTAACGTAGCACTGAAGCAACACAGCGGGTCATTGGCGATGGTTAGGGATCAACCCTTAATGGATAGATCCAAGAACAAGACCTAGCCATTTGGTGGTCGGCGTCACCTTTACGCCAGGGATGTTGTTGCAGTGGGTCACCTCGGTGGCCTACTTGCATCACTTCCTAGTCTCCCCGGCGGCTTCCGAGTATTGCACTCAAGCACCACGTCACCAATTTAATTGGTTGATCGTGGGCTAACTGGTCGGGGGGGCGACTGGGGCCTTCGAGGCTAGCAACCTCGTCGGCCCGGCTATGAAGTCGCTTTCAATAATACTAATGAAAATAACCCGCCCTCCGGCAGTGGTTCTACTTCTTCCTTGCCTTCCTTTGTCGGTCCTGTGGCCCCTAATGTTGGGGTGCAGGGAGATCTGTTTGGCTGCTCTCATTGTGAGCGAGGGTTTACTACAAAAACCGGCCTAGGGGTGCATATAAGGAGGGCACATCCGGTGGAGGCCAACGACAGAATTATAGTAGATAGAACTAAAGCTCGATGGAGCGAAGAGGAGGTTATGATCATGGCGAAGTTGGAGTCAGACCTCACCATTAAAGGTGGGGTCCGATTTATGAACAAAACTCTACTCGAAAAACTTAAAGACCGGACACTAGAGTCAATCAAGGGGCAGCGAAAAAGGTCATCTTATAAAGCTATGGTCGCTGCCTTTCTTGAGTCCGGTCAGAGCATCGTACCTGCGGCGACAGAGGTCCCTAGCCCCCCTCTCGGTACGGACTCCAACGTGGTCACTGGCATCGACCACAATAGCCTGACAGAAATCGGTGATCAAGAGTCGCCGCATGATACCGAACCTCCTCAGAATAGCCCTCAGCTGACCTCCACTGAGACCCTATGGCCAATCGATTATACTGACTATAGACCTGGGCAGCGGTATGGCATCATTGATCATGCGCTACTCCTAAACCGAATGCCCAGTCTATCCGACGACGAGAGGGTGAATTCAGCGATTTGGAGCATTTTAAAATGCCTACCGCCTAGCTCCAATCGCTTTGCTGAGGTAGATGAATTTATATCACTACCTGAGGACACGCCAGCAAATGTCCTCAAGGGTCACCTTGCAGCTATGTTAGAGGGCGTGCTGCAAGGTCTGTCAACGACCCTTCCGACCGGAACTAAAATTAAAAAACATAGGATGCCTAGTTCCGGATCGAGCAGCAAACACCCTTCCAGGAGGAAGCAGCGACGAGCAGAGTACGCACGTACTCAAAAGCAATATAAAAAGAACCGCTCTCGCTGCATAACATCAATATTTGATGGGACCATATCCTCTCCATTTTTTATAAAGAGATCTTTTGGAGAGGAATTTTGGATGTCGATTATGGCCCCACCTCCTGAGTTATACCGTCCTCGGCACTCTGATTGTCCTGCTGAAGTAACAGCGACCCCCAAGGCGGAAAATATCTGGGGTCCGGCGCTATGGGACGAGATTTATAAGGCTATTCCACCAGCCAGCGCCGCAGCAGGACCTGACAAGGTCACACCTGCACAGATTAGGAGTCTCCCGTGGGAGCTCCTAACCAAAGTTATAAACGTCATGCTCCTGTGCAGGGGACCACCTGCAAGCCAGCTTCAGGCCCGGACTGTGTTTCTAAGAAAGAAACTCTCGCCCAGCAGTCCGGGTGATCTGAGGCCAATAACAATTTCAAATGTATTGGGCAGAATTTTCAACAAGATATTGGCGAATAGACTCCGAAGGTGGGTGACGCTTGACTCTCGTCAGAAGGGGTTCCAGCCTCTGGATGGATCGATGGAGAACACGGTCGTGCTGGACACGGCCCTCTGTTACGCCAGGAAAAAACCATCTACTTTGCACCTGGCGTCCATCGACCTCCAGAAGGCTTTCGACTCTGTGCACCATGGGGCCATCTTTGGCATCCTCGAGAGATCGAACCTACCAAAAGATCTGGTGGGTTATATTAAATTCATGTATAGCGCTGGCGCTACGACTCTCGAGTTTGCAGATGAGTGCACGAATCCCTTCATCCCCACCAGAGGAGTCAGGCAGGGGGATCCCCTCTCACCCCTGCTCTTTAACTTAGTAATAGATGGCTTTTTGAGGGGCCTGCCCAATCATATAGGTTTCTCGATGGACGGCTGCAAAGTTAACGCAGCTGCATTTGCAGACGACATCCTGCTATTTGCGTCCACGAGAAACGGCTTGCAGGAGCTGCTGAATTTTTCAGCAGACTTCTTAGGTGATCGAGGGTTGAAAATCAACCTTCTTAAATCCTTTACAGTCTCTGCCGTCGCCTGTGGCAAGACTAAAAAGTCTAAAATAACTGGCGGAACTTTCCGGGTAGGTAGTGGCTCCCTGTGTCCCAAGGGAGTTACAGACAAATTTACCTATCTGGGGGTTCCATTTACGCCACAGGGACGTGATAATATTAGGATCACCGACCACCTTATTCAAAAACTTGAAAGCCTAAGTAAGGCACCGTTAAAACCTCAACAGAGGATGTACGCCCTACGGTGCCATCTCCTTCCTGGCGTCTATCATCTACTTGGTCTTGGCGTCAACTCTCCATCACTGTTAAATAAGGCCGACGTCATGGTAAGGAGATTTATAAGAGACTGGCTTAGGCTGCCTGCCGACACCCCAACTGCTTACTATCATGCCACTATCGCAGATGGGGGCCTAGGTGTGCCATCAATGCGTTGGACTGGTCCGCTCCTTCGTCTCAGTCGACTGACCAATCTTTTTATCTTATACTCGGGGGGTCCTGCTGGTCAGGGTACCCCTGTTTTATCTTTTCTAGATGGTCAGATATCGAGAGCGAAGGAGCACACAAAATATAATAATGCCCAGTTAACCAGTCGTCCTATAATGGACAAGATGTGGTCGTTGAGGCTGTACTCCTCAGTAGATGGGTACGGGCTGAGGGAGTCACATAAGACCTCCGGCCAGCACACTTGGGTAGGCAGTGGTACGTCCTTTGTGTCAGGAAGAGATTACATTAGCATGATCAAGGCCCGGATCAATGCACTTCCGACACGGACGAGAACTTCCAGGGGCCGACCCGAACGCAGCCGATCTTGCAGGGCTGGGTGTGGTGCCCTGGAAACACCCAATCACGTTGTACAGGTATGTTTCCGTACCCATGGCTCACGTATCCAGCGACACGACGCTATAACATCATACGTTGCGCGGTCGCTGGAGCAGAAAAAGTTTGAGGTCACGCGTGAGCCCCTGTACCCGTTAGAAGGCGGCACATTAAAACCCGACCTGGTGGCCATGAAAGATAATAAAGCCCTTATCCTCGACGCTCAAGTTGTCGGGGATAGCGTCGAGCTGGCCTCGGCGCACACCGCTAAGATAGCGAAATATGATGTTAGAAATTTGAAGGAAGCGGTGTTGAGGCAAACAGGTGCCTCAGAAGTAACAGTGACCTCCATAACTCTCAATTGGAGAGGCACCTGGGCCCCAGGTAGTGCTAAAAGCCTATTGAAATTGGGTGTTATAACAAAGCGTGACGTACCCGTGCTTGCATCGAGAGCGGTCTTCGGCTCGACCTGTTGCTTTGGCAGGTGGGGTCGTATGACCGCCCGTAGTGGTACGGGCGGAGATGTCAGCAGAACTGGCATTGGATAGTCAAGGAAACCATCTATCAGTGGTGCTCCCTTCCACGCCTAACCTTCCTTCCATCTATTATTATTTAAGGGAGAATAATTTTCCAACTTTTAACAACTGGCCGAGTTGGCCTGGGAAAAAAAAAATAGATCCAAGAACAAGACCTAGCCATTTTGAACCACGGTCAGATGACGAGGTCAACACCTAAGCTGGCACCCTTCTCCGAATTTCCACGCCAACATGAGGACATTAGAGGCCACGACAGATTTAATATGCACCAGCCCAGCGTACACGACGGTCTTTGGTTCGAAATCGCAGCCCTCCGGTTGGCAATCCGCTACTCTTCCAACCGGGCTACCGCGGCCCCTCTACTGGGTTCAGATTGATCAGGATTTGGTCTGAAGAGACTTTTAGAATGCACTATGTTATCCGGCTACTATGTTATAGAAGGCAGTCGAGTTGTGGTTTTAAACGCGTCTCTTTAGAATAGGCAATAGGTTGAAGTACAAATAAAACGCTTGGAGTCTTTAGTGCGGTATTTAATTAACCTCACTGGAGCAACACAACGGGCTAGTGGCGACGATCCGGGATCAATCCCGGAGGGAAAGATTCAAGGACAACACCACGTAATTTTGAATCACGGTCAGGTGACGAGACAGCACCTGAGCTGGACCATACTCTCCATATTTCCACACCACGCCAATGTGAGGACATTTGAGGCCACGACAGATTTAACACGACGATTGAGGCCAGCCCCCTTTGTACACGACGATTCTTTGGTTGGATTCGAACTCGCAACCCTCCGGGTGCTAATCCGTTACTCTTCCAACCAAGCTATCGCGACCTCGTCTTTAGAGCGGATTCGGATTCCAAATCTATCGTTTGGTGCCGTAAGGCGAGGTGAGAGAACCATACACGGCAACCAATCTTCGTTTTCTTGTTGCAACCTTCTAACGAGTTTTCATTCACACCAATACTTTTTCCACAAGGCCGACCACTGAACCTAGGGGTTCGGTTGTACATGGGACGAACTGACGGCTATTTGTGAAGGAGCACCCAATGGGCGAGAAGCTGCTACTGCCAATTAGGACCATGTCTAACATCCATGCGCTTACAAACCGGGATTCGAACTCCCCGACCTACTGGGTGGCAGACAAACCCCATGACCACTATATCAATAAGGTGGCTAATTCGCACCAATACATTAAATCGACTGATCCTAGGTCGACGGCCTTCTTATCGGAGCAGCATTACTGAAATCTAATCTTAGAAAACCTAGCAGTTTAAAGTTATTGCGCCTTACCCGATGTGAAGGGAAAACAGAATTCCTTAATCGAAGTAGAATTAAGTGGTTAAATGAGCTTACTCATTGTTCTTTTCAGAACACTTCTTCCCAGCGTCATCTGGTTTCGAAGTATTTTTCCTAAGACAAAAAGATTGTTTCAGTCGCATTACTTTTGAGAGAATGGGAAAAATTGAAATATACTTTATATTTGTTGACTCAAATCTGGTTACCCTTCCTTCTCCGGTGCTGTGGGAGGACGCTTCTGGCATTCACTGAAAATAAAAAATAAATAGTTAAAAGATTTAACATTTCCCCACACAACGAATAGAACATTTCAAATAAAAAATCAAGTCAAATGGTAAGCATTTTCAAATTAACTATTCTTGTCGCGAGTCCAGAAAAAACTTAAAGTTTTATCAAAACAGAATTAACAGTTGTTTTATGTTGCATGTAGAAGTATCCGATGTCGGGTAAAGCCTTGAAACGCCTCGATATCTTCGGACAAAATTTGTATCCTTATATATTGATTGAATTTACACAATTTTCTTCTCATTTAGCAAGGCTTGTTTGTAAACAGCTACACTGAATTAGCTTGGATTTGCTTCCATATTCGCGTAATCCAAATTTTACTCAAGTAGCGTTTCTGTTACGGTTCATGCGATTAATCGGTTTATATTAATAACCGGACAATATTAATTGGCGACCCGGAATGCCAGATTTCCTGAAGCAGCAGAACGAGCGATAACGGAAGACTGATGCCACGGTAAAAGCAAACATGGAAACGAAATTGGATAAAACTGACCTAAAACTGGAAACAAACCGAGTGAGCATCAAAATCCCTCCATTTTGGGAAGAAAAGCCCGAAATTTGGTTTCATGATTTGCGCACCTTTCTCGCGGAATGATTAATTTTTTTATAGTCGTTACTTAAAGGATGCTACCAATACTCAAGCAATATTAAATGATTATTCAAGAGGAGCAAAAAAAAGGACGCGAGAAAAATTCAGTGGACCGAAAAAACTAAAAAAAATGTTCGAAAAATGCAGATTTAGCGAATGCCACATTAACATTCCTATCCCAAATTTGCCTTTAGCTTTATTTACAGATGCCTCAGATTTTGCAGTAGGATCTGTTTTTTAGCAGTCTGAAGATGGAAATTGGAAACCGATCGCATTTTTTTCTAAAAAAACTCAACGAAACACAAAAACGACAGCACTTACGATAGGGAACTTTTAGGAATCTACCTCTCAATTAAACATTTTAAATATTTGTTAGAAGGGCAGAATTTTATTATATACACCGACCATAAAACAATCATTTGCTTCTAATCAAAAGAACGAAAAGGCATCGTCTAGACAACTGACATCTAAATATATATCACAGTATTCAACAGAAAAACGACACATCAGCGGAAATGAAAACGAATAGAACGCTAGAATAGAATCAGTAATCTGTCTATATTATACCATTGCGGATAAAACTTGTTTGTGAAGAGCTCAATAAATTATGCAATAGTACTTTTACTTTTAAGCAATATCCACTCCTTCAGGAAAACTTCCTAGGTGTGATACCTCAATTTCGAACATTAGACCCTTTTAGAAGGATAACGTTTGATAAAATTCATGGTTTGGCTCATTCTGGCATAAAAACTACAATTAAATAGATGACTTCCAAATTTATCTGGTCTAACATCCGAAAGAAGGTAGCAAATTGGGCTAAAACTTGTATAAATTGTCAAAAGAATAAAATTACACGACACTCCAAAATAGGAACATACGAAGAACCTGATGAAAGATTTACTGTTGTACATATTGATTTAATCGGACCATCTCCTCCATCGGATGGTAAAATATATTGTCTCACTTGTATTGATCGTTTTACTGGTTGGATTGAGGTTATTCCAATACAAAATGCTAGTGCCGAAACAATCTCCCGAGCATTCTATGAAAATTGGATTACTAGGTTTGGTATGTCGTACTGTCGATTACTGGTCGAGGAACTCAATTTAAATCGGAACTACTCAAAAATATAAGTATTGTGTTGGGTTTTAGACTGAAATTATCACCCCAGTGCAACAGTAAAATTGAGAGGTTGCATCGGACACTCAAAGCCGTGATTAAAGCTTGCAATTCTATCAAATGGATTGAAACTTTACCAACGGTTTTATTAGGATTACGTGCAGTATTACGTGAGGATAATAATTCTTCACTAGCTCAAATGGTATATGGAAAATCCATCAAACTGCCTGGCGAATTTTTCGAAAAACTTCAAACAAAATTAGATCTGGGTAATTATGCAGGTGACCTACAAAAGCAAATGGAATTACTAAAACCAATTAAACCTCAGCAAACGATTCACCAAAAGATATTCGTTCACAAGGACTTGGATACTTGTTCGCATGTTTTTGTCCGAATCGACTGAGTTAAAAAACCCACTTGAACCCGCATTTGATGGACCCTTTACTGTAATTAATAGAAACGAAAAATATTTCACTGTTCAAATAAAAGGCAAAGTAAATATTTCCATTGATAGACTAAAACCTGCTTATTTTTTTGTCACGAATGAAGAAATTCCGATCTACAAAGTAGGAAAATTTTCTTCCATGAAAATCCTGACCCACAACTGTCCATTAAAGAATCAGTTGAAGAAACGCTTCCCTTGAGGGGAATCGAACCGAAGACTTCTAGTTCTTGAAAGTTAAAATTTCCATCGAGATATAGACATTTACTGTAACATAAATAATTCTAGTGTTTATTTTCATATATTGATAATTTACTTAACTTGGTGTTTGTATCGTAACTAAGTTACCGAGGAGGGAATAATGTATCGTCTCTATGTATCTTTCTTTTTGATGAAGAAATACTATTTAGTTTTCGTGTGGCAACGAGAATATTCACGTATCATTATTCTAAAAAAGAACGCAACCAGACAGTTTGTTTTTGTTGTTGCATGCTAAAGACGAAAAATGATGAAAATAAACTCCTTTACAAAAGAATTAGTTTATGATTTTTTACTGCTTTGATAACTCCAAAGAGGTACCCCAACCTAATAAAAAGGTTTAAAGTGAATAATTTATAATTTATCACGTGAACCGGTGATTAATTCGCAACTATGAACGGTGAATGCAATAATTACGCGGTTATTAATATATACGCGTACATTAGCCTGTTAATTTAATTCATGTGATTAATCCGTTTATAGTAAGAGTAACCGGCTAATATGAATAACCCCGTAATTATTACATTTGTTCATAGTTGCGAATTATTAACGATCACCGGTTCATGCTATAAATTCTTATAAATTATTAACTTTAACCTTTTTTATATGGTTATTCATATTAGCCGGTTATTAATACTATCTGGATTTATTACACGAACCGTAACATTTATACGAGGCACTTTCAATGTAAACAAACCAGACGGAAAAAAGATTTACTTTCAGTCCCAAATGCTTTCTCGCGATGCATACCGAGTTGCCTTAAAATGTAGTTTATCGCTGTTTTGCGTTTAATCGATTCGGAATTCATTCTTTGGAATATTTTTTATTGACGAGCTGAAATAGTATTCAAAAAACAAGCCAAGTCACATCCGCAATACGCATAGGAAGCAGATTCCATCGCAGAAACATTAGCGCCACCTGCATTTAGCTTGATAGAAAATGCCTCATTCGTATACTCTGGGTATTCCAATATCAGGATATTGGAGGGTAATTTTTCATGGAAGGGTCTCAAAGGGATTTCTACAGTAACTCCTCCCATAAATCTCTGGCTACGATACCTGGTACGATTAGGTTCGTGAATTAGAGCAAAAATACTCGGAATGGTTCTAAAATTTTCTAAACACTTTAAACATTACTTTTTCGTTCTGTATAATACCTAGAAAATTATATGGTATATTAAAACACATTTCATGCTTTGTAAGCGTTACGCTTTCCATTGAGTTGATAGGCTTTATGTACAAAGCCTTCATTTTATACATTGCCGGTAGCATGAACTAGATATGGTTGTGTTGGATAGAGGTTCAGTTTCTTTCCCATCAATTCGGGGTCAGTTTGGCTGTTTTATGGCGCAGAGACAAACTGTGCCAAACACGAGATGAAATGTCGAAGTCGATGAAGAGCAGTTATATAAAAAGGTACTATAAATGAACGCATGAAAACAGCACAATGCAATAAAAGTATTGCTAAGAAAATTTAGAACAAAAATAATAGTTATATTACGGATCGAGACCGGGTGCTTATCGAATCGCTTTCCGAGGGGATCGAATGCCACTCACCAATCGTCAGCTCGGACTTCTCTCACCCTGTTTCTCGAAGAGGATCTAGGAACGATCACCTTCCTAAGAATGAAATATCAATTAGAGAAAGGTTTGTGTATAAACATATTCCGTTGTCAACTCAAAAGGCATAGAATTAGACATACAATATAAAGGGGCGCTTTCAAACCTTTCTGTACGAACTTCAAGCGGTGTGAGGAGCACAAAATCGAGCACTATTCACACATGGATGCGTGCCCGCAAGCGACACTTACATGCATTTGATATTGGACACTGTTCGGTAGGTAGTTAATTAACATCGCAATAGAGAAACACAACGGGATATTGGCGACGGTCCGGGATCAAACCCGAAAGGAAAGATTCGAGGACGACACTTCGTCCTTTTGAATCACGGTCAGATGACGAGGCCAACACTTGAGTTGGCATCCCACTCCAAACGAGGACATTCGAGATCACGACAGATTTAATATGCATTAGCGGTCTTTGGTTGGACGAGCTTCGAATTCGAAGCAGAAAGCTATCGGAATAATTTTTTAATTGCAAGCTCAAAATTCCATTGAATTGGCATGTTCTGGGAATGCTATTACACTTGTTCATAGACCAAAAGCTTCATTTTTTTGTTTTATATATAAATCCTTTTGTGTGTGCTTCGAATATACCTATAAAATACTTATCAATACTTAAATAATTTGAAAAATTCACATTCGATTAAAAATTATGTATTGTCATGTCTCATTTTTACTAAAAAATTAACAATTTTCTCAAATTATTTTTGCATAAAAATTTATTAAGTAGGAATTTTTTTCAAGATGCAAGTTCCTTTATTTTATTTTCTACTAGTGACATGATTTTTTCTTAAAAGCAGGTCTTGAACCAATTTATTATATATCAAAATAATTGAAGTAATTTAAAACATTTTATTCATGATAAATATACAAGTCAAAAAAATTCTGAAATTTGTGCGATCGAAAAAAATTCATATGGCGTTGGGATCTGGCAATCTCATTTAACTGGGACAAAAAAATTCACAACACTTGTTATGGGTTAAACTTAAAGTAATCTAAACCGCTTAAGAACCGGATGGAAAAACATTGCCCATGTTTGCCATTTTGGGGTACTGTACTATTTCTCTATCATGTGATTTTTACTTTGTTAATTCCTATGTTGCGTTTTAATCTTTGAAAAATTTACCCAGTTATATTTCCTAATACTATAATGTTTTAATTAAATCAACTATCTAGAAACTACACTGTAACTTGCGTCTCATGTTTAATTAATTTGAACTTGTACGGAAAAGGAATTAATTAAGTCATGAAAATATCCGATTTAAGTAAAAAAATCTGATTAAAATCAAATAAATCCCATGTTTGACTTTTTCATACCCTGCATTAAAACACATTTCATACTTCGTAAGCGTCACGCATTCCATTGATTTCTCTTTATATACAATGCCTCCGTTTTATTCATTGCCGTTAACATGGACCAGGTTGGCTGCGTTGGATACAGGTTTAGTTTCCTACTCGCCAATTCGGAGTCGGTTTGGCTTGGTTTTATGGCGCAGAGACGAACGGCGCCAAACTCAAGTTAAAGCGTCCAAGTCGATATAGATAGAGCCGTTACATAAAAAGGTACTAAAAACGCATTAAAATTATCAATGCTCTTATAGCATTATAATGGTTAAGAAAATTTAGACTTTCATAAACAAAAGTAATAAGTTAGATTTCGGGTCGAGACCGGGTGTTCGAATCGCTTTCTGAGGGAGATCGAATGTACTCACCGATCGCCAGTTCCTCGGATCTCCCCGTGTCTCGAAGAGGATCCAGGGACGATCACCTTCCTAAGAGTGAAATCGCAATTAGAGAAAGGTTTGTGTAAAAACATTCCGTTGTCATCGCAAAAGGCATATGAATTAGGTATACAATATACAGGGGCGCTTTCAAACCTTTCTGTAAGAACTTCAAGGGGCGTAAGGAGCACAAAATCGAGCACTAGATAGAGCACAGGGATGAGTGCCCGCAGGCGACATCTGAATTTGATATAGGGCGCTGTTGGTAAATATGTCGAATCCGGGGCATGTTTGTCGCCAAGCAATTTTTGTCGCCAAATCAAGATGGCGTCCAACACCAATATGGTGGCCATCTTGGCAAATCGATTTGTTACATCAGCAAGTAAAAATGAGGAATGCACAAATAAGCAATAAAAAGTAAAGAAAAATAAGACTTACGGTCCAATTTAATCAGTTTTCTCCCGGTTGAAAATTGTAACAATTTCTGCAACAAATGCCAGGAACATCCGCTGGATTTCTGTTCCATTATGTTGCCGCCGCCGCCATATATATTCGGCAAGGTGACCGTCAAATTGGTCTTTGACCGTTCTCGTTCCCTTAAGGGATCGTTGACGGCACCCCACTCCCCTCAATCGCATTGGTATGGGCTCCTGTAGCCGGGTCCTTAAAGTGCTCACTATGATTGGCCGTCAGATGCTCGAATCGATAACCTTTGAAATGTTTGTCCTTCGGGTTATTGATACCAGCATGAGATTTCCAACAGTCAGACACTATGGTAGTTTCCGGCAAAATCCATTCACGAATAATCTGACAACACATCCTTACTCTTATCCACTACAACCATAAAACATGTCCTTTTCAATTCCACCAAACACCCATTTACCCTCTCGTTTACCCCTATTATACTTCCTTTTTCCAAACTTACTCTCATTAATTTCCAGTCTTTCCTACTCCAATCTTTTCGTTAAATTGCAAGCATCCACACTTCTCTACCAAAATTAAACCAATCATCGTATGGGTCGCCACATCCATTTCATTCATAACACATTTAATTGGCGTTTCATTCACCTAGTACCATGTAATCAAAAGAATCTTACACATATGCAATTTACTATTCGCTTATGTCCATCCTTTCTACACAACCATTCGTACCTATCGCCCGCATCCTTTCTGTCTTTCAAAACCATTTCACTCCCACATTCTGGACATTTCACACTATTAGCAATCAAGCCAACTTTCTGGCACCAATCACTTTCAAGCTCTCCGGATTCGCTAGATTCATACATTTTCCCCAAAAAATATGCATTTATACGTCCAGTCAAACCATCCATTGCCATACCCAATCAAGGGTATGTGAGCGGCTAATAAATCTATAATATCACGAACAATTAATAAATTGAATTTATAATTAAAAAGAACAAAATATATCAATAGAAATGTGCCACTTGAAAAGATAGTAATCACAATTTTAGAAATCCAACGGCAAGCACGGAAACCAATCCCACGGCAAAAAATCCAAACTTCAAAACGCTCAAACCAACGCTCAAACACACGAATCATAGAACGCAATACATCGCAATTTCGTTAAAAAGGGTTGCCATAAAGCTGGATCAAAACGGCAGTGTTACCATGTTTGGCGATAAATCGCCAGTGCCCCTTATTCGACATCTCCACCGCACTGTTCGGTAGATAGTTAATTAACGTCGCATTAGAGCAACACAACTGGCTATTGGTGACGGTCTGGGATCAATCCCGAAAATAAAATTCGAGGACGGCATTTCGAACCACGGTCAGATAACGAGTTCAAAAAAAAAAACTTGAGCTGGCACTCCACTCCAAACTTCCACACCATAGTGAGGACATTCGAGACCACAATAGATTTAATGTGCACCAGCCCCCGTGTATATGGTGGTCTGGTTGGACGAGTTTTCAACTCTGAACCTTTCGGTTGCCTATCCGTTACTCTTCCAACTGGGCTACCGTAGCCCCGGGTGCTGTTCGACCTCGCGGCAGTTGGCTGGTTCATACGGCAAATACTAAAGTGGTCGAACATTTGCAACTAAGTACACGCAACTACTGTTAAACTGTAAAATGAGGGCTAACTTCATATTCTCTTCATT
Source organism: Meta bourneti (assembly GCA_933210815.1). Classification (NCBI taxonomy): domain Eukaryota; kingdom Metazoa; phylum Arthropoda; class Arachnida; order Araneae; family Tetragnathidae; genus Meta; species Meta bourneti. The sequence goes on from OW119931.1 coordinate 23,950,631, forward strand.
TCCTCTTACTGTCCCAGGCAAATGAGCAATTAAGACCTTTTCCGGGCTTTTTATCACGTTTTTAAGGGCAGTTCACACTTGATTAATACACATGTGAAGAAACGTACAGGTCTTCTGGATTTGGTTCTTAAAAGACCCAATTTTTAAAATAATTTTAGCTAAGCTATGGATATTGATCGATTTGTGACAACTGACCATGGAAAAGCATCTCATTAATCCATTTTTGAATGCTGATGTAATAAGATTTTACTTTTGTCCAGATACTTTCGCGTGATACATACCGGAATCGCCTTAACCTTCTTGGTGGTTTTATCTTCGCTTCGAAGACTGCTCTCTAGAGGCCGGCCCTGGCGCAAAATCCTGTTCGAAAACTCATCAGTGCCGGGAAAGGGAAAATTAGTTTTCCTACTCGGATCTTCCTTCCTTGAGTAATAGGGCCGTTTTTGCCTCGACGAGATATCTCATCCGTAGCAAAACTGACTAGATCTTGGACGAGATATCTTGTCGAAACACTTGGGGCCATTTTATCGTCGCTTTGGTAACGTTTAAAGTAATTAGTGTTGATCAGTAAGCTATCATATCAATGCAAAATCGCTGAAGTAACGAGTGAAGTGCTTCGAGCAACAAGCCAACTGACACCACGTTCAGAATACGAACGGGAAATACGTAAGCAGCACCTATATTTAGCCGACAGGTTGGTTTGGGTTAAATGGCGCAAGATCCGATAGCGGACAATTTGTTCCAAACGCAAGATACTACTTAGTAATAATTGCTAATCTCCGCGTCTAGCTCCAGCTAGACCCAATCCACAAATCCATTCACCTACAAAGTCATACACCAAAAGGGGTTGAGAAAACAGGTCGTCTCGAGACAACTGCAGGTACTCGAGAATGTGTGCTGGGGAGGCCAGGTCAGATTGACATTTAAGGCAAACAGGATGAATCTCGCGACCACAGCAAAATGCGAGACTCCTCAGATTGCCACTGAAAAGCGGGAGTGCTGTATGATTATGGCTCAATAATAGTTAAACACAGCCAAAGCAATAAACGATAGACTGGAATTCATGTGTGTAATGAACATGGAACTATTTAGAACAGAAAATGCCTCTCGTACTCTTTTCTATTTAGGAAAATCTTAAAGTTCGTACGGAAGCCGGAAATGACCAGGTATACTATTGCATCGCAAGTTAATTAATGTATTGGAGGACAAGTTCAACACGCTGGAAAGAAAAGGGCTACTTACAGTTCATCTGGATCTTTGGGGACGACTTCGACGTCCGAGTCTGAACAGACTTCGGAGTCTGAGTCTGAAGGTGTATCGGGGTCATTGAAGATGTCCCGAATCTTCACGACTCGGAAATCGCCCCTGTCTCTCTCGTATACCTCTTGCATCTGGAAAAGAAATTTTTTTTTAAGTCAGCATCACTCAAACAAGTAGCGCATAAATAGCAACTAAAATTGTAAGCAAGACCAGGTTCCTCTATGCTATCGAAATGCAATTTAATGAGGTTTGACCTATCGAGTTTTTCCCTTTGATTTCATTTAAAGAGGAAGGTGGTCGAACCAACGTACTGGAGCAACACAAGCTATTTGCGACGGTCCGGGATCAATCCTGAAGGGAAAGATCTCGTAATTTTGAATCACGGTTTAGACGAGTTAACACCCACTCTCCAAATTTCAACACCAACATAAGGACATTGGAGGACACGACAAATTCAACGCGCACCCACTGTCTTTAGATGGATCGAGTTTCGAAATTGCAACCCTCCGGATGCTAATCCGCTACTCTTCCAACAGGGCTACCTCATCCCTTCATTAAAGAAATTAGTTTTCAGAATGCTTGCAAAGGGCAAAAATATGCACGACACCGAAATACTTCTAGTTTGATGGTTTATTTTTGGTTTTAATGGTGCAAAGGCCCCCCATATCTGGCCTTAGCTACATCAGACACAAAACAGATAAGATCAGACCGGCTCCTGTGAGAAGAGTCGAGTTACGGGGATTTGAACGAGCATTAGTAGATCGCTTATAACGTAAAGAAAGCTCTTTCACAATTGGAGTCTTTAGAGCGAATTCTGGTTTCAAGCTGTTCGATTCTAATAGCGATAGCAATGATAACGATTTGGCGTGGAGAAAACCCAAGCATGTTCACATTAGCGGATAAGTATTAATCGTTGAAATTCGTCAAACAATTTAATATTCCGCGAATCTTTATTTTTTAATTGAAAATTAAATTCGAATCGCTTCATTACAAACCAATAACATCTACAGATAACTGCTAACGCTTTCGACAAGTTGCTAACTTATTTTGTGACAATTCAGTTATTTTAACAGCTATCGCGAATAAATTAATTTATAGTATTGGTACAAGGTAAACTAATCCGACTAATTACTGAGTCTCGTTTTTTACTCTTGTTATCAGCGAAACTTCGATTAACGATTACTAGCTTCTGAATTTTATTCTCGATTGTGTTGCACCAAAAATATTTGGAGCCTCAAGCCATCCCTGAATACCATGCTGTCTGTAACCAGTTGTGAATGATAGATGTTTAAATTACTTGAATAGATTTCCACTGGTGATGAATGCGATACGGTAAATGCGATGGTATTTTGAGAAAAGAAAGTGCGACTTAGTTACAAACGCTATTTTATTGCACGAGATCTGCGAGATGCTACACGGACTGCCTATTCTGCAAGTACTAGATGTCACAAGAACAACTGTTCTTTTATTCTAGTTGCTACTTATTCTTAGTAAACGAACATCGATCGATGACAATGCACGAATTCTGATCCGATTAAGAATATGAAATATTGGGTGCGATTACAGAAAAGAACAAGAATAAAGTACATATATTTTACAATTCGGAATGAGGCGTTAACCACTATAGGTATCGTTTGAAATAGCGCCCCTAGTTTATTCCAAGGGTTCACAGTAACATTCGAACAATTATTTTTGATTTCACATTTGAAAAATGTTTTAAAGCACAGTACTCAAAAGAACATGAATAAATTGCTTTGACATAGCATTACAAAAGAACAATTTTTGCATAAATTGAAACATTCTTTTTTTTTTTCAAAACATTCCGATGTTTCAAGACCTACTCCTGCAAATCTTAATTTTTAAAATGCATTTATTTTCCTTGCAGCGTTACTCAGTTTCGTGCATAGGTTCACATTTACTGTTAAAATTGTAAAAGAAACTACAACAGTAAACAGTCATAATTCACTTCATTAGTTTAAAAAAAAAATCAACCATACATCTAAAACTTCGTTCCATGAACGAAGTTATCAAATACATCATAAAACCACAAACGTTTCAAGTATATTAATTACAATTTTTTAAATACACTGTAATCAAAGACAAAAAGGTGAAACGCCTTTATTGTTTGAAAGTTATTCAATTTCACTCATTGACATTCAACATAGAAAACCTTTAACAAATCGCAAGATAATGTTGCTACAGCTATGCACTTTTGCACTCTTTAAAACGGTGGAATTAACGTTATAAAACAAGAAATTTTTGGCATTTTTGATGCATTTAATCCCCTTAAGACAACGTAATTATTTTTCCCCCAAATTAATCAAATACTACAAGCAGGGCGCCTAGAACTAGATATCTAGAACACTTATACAGAACCTTAGCCATTTTGAAGAGGTGGAACTTTATCCCCAGACGGTCAAGAATAAGCTTTAACTCTAAAAACATTACAACTAAAAATGTTACAATATCTAAACGATGTTATAAAGAGTGGTATGATAACATTACTCGATGATTCTAGAAGAGAATCAGCAGTTAAAAATTGTTGTTCCAATACGACGGAAATCGGAATCCATAACTTCGATAAAAATAAAACTCGAACAAGTCAGTTGAACTTACCAATTCTATCGAAGTCCATTTGTTACCCGATTTATTTCAAGATTTTACCGAGATCATTTTTTGCAACACGAGGGCTAATAATTTCGAAGATGAGCACTAACCTGTTTAACCATGTTCTCATCCGGAAAGGAGACGTTCCAAGCGACGGGATAATGAGTATTTATTGCCAAACACTGACAAAAATTACATGTGGCATGTTGTCTTCTTCTTTTCGCGATTGCTCATAAGTAGGTAGTAAATTAACGTCGCACTGAAGCAACACAATGGGCTATTAGCGACGATTGCTTAGATAGTCAGTTGAATTTTACATCGCATTACTAGGTAGGGAGGGCCGCAGTAGTCACCTTGGTATTTGGTATTTTTTCAATTAACGTCACACTGGAGCAACACAATGGGCTATTGGTGACGGTCCGGGATCAATCCCAAAGGGAAAGATCCGGGGACAACACCACGTAATTTTGAACCACGGTCAGATGACGACCTTTCCCTTCGGGATGGATCCACCTTCGAGTTGTAGCAGGTTCGATTCCTACCAGGTGCATTCCTCCCTGGTGTATTTCCCTCTTCTGTGTCAGTAAAGCTTTCCTGTGTGTGTGTCAGTTACTTGATAATGTATGTCTTTTGTCAATTACTTGATATTGTATTGTGACTGGCGCAGCATGGCCAAATATGGCTCTTGCGCCATAAAAACTCCAAAACCAACCAATCGGGATGTATCCCGGAACGTCGCCAATAGTTGCTTCAGTGTGACGTTAATTAACTACCTACGCATTAGTAGGTAGATAATTAACGTCACAATTAACGTGCGGATAATTCAATTACTTAAATACCCATTTGTAGGCAGGTAAGTAGTTGAATTATTCGCACTGGAGCAAGACAACGGGCTATTGACTACGGTCCGGGATTCATCCTGAAGGGTAATGGTAATTAATTAACGTCGCACTAGAGCAGACACAGCGGGCTATTGACGACGGTCTGGGATCAATCCCGAAGAGAAAGATCCCAGACTGTCACACATCCCGAGGATCACCACGTCAAAAATCCCGAGGGCAATACCACGTAATTTTTAACCACGATTTATGAACTGGAGCAATACAGTTGGGTATTGGTGATGCTCCGGAATCAATCTCGAATTGAAAGATGCGAGGACAACACCTCGTTGTTATTGAATCACGGTGAGATAAGAGAGTCGTAAAGGAAATCAAATTAGACATAATCACCATTTGTTTGAATCTATCTAAATAAAATTATTATATTCATCATTGTAATGTATTCTTCAACTGTTTTTTGTCCCTTGTCTACCTTTTTATGTATCAAGTGCCTAATAACTTTGCTTCCTTTTTGGTAGGTAGGTATTTTAATTAACTTCACACTGGAGCAACACAACAGGCTATTGATGACGGTCCGGAATCAATCCCAAAGGGAAAGACCCGAGGACAACACCACGTAATTTTGAACCACGGTCAGATGACGAGGCAACACCTGAGCTTGCACCCCACTCTTCAAACTTCCACACCACGCCAACGTGCTTCCTTTTTGTATGTGTGAGGATGTGCAAACGGCTGATGATCGACTTAACCACACGTGCAGATGTCCGCTGAAATCCGGTGACTGGTAGAAACTATTTTCCTGACTCAGCGAGAGTGAGTTAGAATTGAACTAGTAATTGAAGGCTTCCACGCGCAGGTGGAGCGAGCGCAGTTTTGAACTAGTAACTGAAGGCTTCCACGCGCAGGTGGAGCGAGCGCAGTTTTTTACAGAATTAATGCAAGTGGCAGCGTGTAGGCTGTTCCATCAATTTGATATAACGGTTGCTGTACATAGTTTTTAGGTAGAGAAATAAATTGTGTTAGTCCTAATCTCCGTATCACTTCGTAATACCCTAGCGATCGGTCCAAGGTATAAGTTCAGGCGATCAGCTCGGATCTCCACACGACCTATCCCGACAATAAGATGGTGGCAGCGGTAAAAATGATGTACCCGGAGTGGTAAAGATCGATGTACAGATAGCGGTAAAGATTGATGAACCGGGAACAGTAAAGATTGGCCAGAGACGAGAAATTCCGAGGAACCCTGTTGAAGCAGACGAACCGGGAACAGTAAAGATTGGACCAGAGACGAGAAATCCTGAGGAAACGGACGGCGAGGCTACGCGAAATCCTGGGGAAGCAGACGAACCGGGTGAGTGTTGTTTACCCTTTCTTTTAAGAGAAATAATCAGGGATCCATTGCTAAATAAATGTTAGGTGAAGCATATTTGTTTGTTAAATGATGAGGTGTAGTTGAAGCACGGCAGTGCGGGAAATACATCCGTATTTCAAATTTTAGAATTGCGCGACAGCGCAGGTGACACGTCAGTGTTCTTAGCCAAAAGTGCTGATTATAGTTTCTCTTGAAGAATTGTGATACACCAAGAGTGGCAGAAGGTATTTTTAAAGCACGACAGTGCTGGAATTTCAGAGTTACGAATTGAGCGTTAACTCATGTGACACGTCAGTGTTATTGTTCACATGTCATCGTTATCAGTTTAGGGTGAACCATTATTTTTCTCTTTAAACAATTGTGATATATGCTAGGGGTAGTCAATCAGTAGCTGAAAAGGGTTTTTATTTTAATGGTCTTTTAGTTAATACCAGTTAGAAAGGAAAATATATTGGTGAATATGGCTTTTTTGGGAAAATATAAGAAATGCGATCTATTTACTTTAGCATTGGAGTTAGGGGAAACTCCTGATCCAAATATTAAAGTTATAGGACTGAAAGATCTCATAACAGGAAGTAAGTCATACGAAGTCGAATTCGTGATGGAGATGCTTGAAACGATAGTGAGTTCACGAAAGGAGATGGAAGAGAAGGAGAGGGAAGAGAAGAAGGAGAGAGAAGAGAAGGAGAGAGAAGAGAAGAAGGAGAGAGAAGAGAAGAAGGAGAGAGAAGAGAAGAAGGAGAGAGAAGAGAAGAAGGAGAGAGAAGAGAAGAAGGAGAGAGAAGAGAAGAAGGAGAGAGAAGAGAAGGAGAGAGAAGAGGAAAAGGAGAGAAAGAAACAACAAAGAGAATTTGAGCTAGAAAAGTTAAGGATAGAAGCAGGAATAAGGATAAGCAATGATTCCATAGAAGGAAGAAGTAGTCCTACCGATATACATGTCGACATGACGAAATACATGCCCAAATTCCAAATGAAAGAGGGTGATATCCTTTTATACCTCTCCCTGTTCGAAAGTCAAGCTAGGCGGAGGAAAATTGATGAAAGAAATTGGGTATCATGTCTTTTGACCCTAATGCCTTTGGAGATAATAGAATTGATTGCGAGGGTTTCGGAAGAGGGATTAGAAGATTATGAACACATTAAAGACCTCTTGTTAAAGAAGTTTAAGATGAATATAGAGGGATTTCGCCAGAAGTTCATTCAACATCAAACAAGTCCTGATAAAACTTGGCAAGATTTTACTTATGAAGTAACCAATTATTTTCAAGGATGGATCGAAGGACTTGGTATCTCCGATTTTGAGAGTCTGAAGGAATTGATGATAGCCGATCAAGTCAAGAAAAGAGTGCCACAGGAAGCCAGGGACCATTTTATCGATGAATGGGGGAAAATATCAAAACCTTCATTGCTGGCTGAAAAGATAGACGAATACGAATGTGTTCGTAGAACATACAAGAGACAGCCAAGTACCACCATGAAGACAAATTCGGGATACAAGACCCAGTATGATGCAAGAGGTTACGGTGGATACCACATATCTCAGCAGGACACCAAACGAACCTATCACAGAACTCAACCAGAACCGGCGAAACATAATTCCAGGCTTGTTTGTTTCTCATGCGGAATGGAGGGACACATGAAGAGGTTCTGTCCAAAGTCGGATAAAGGAAGATCAGATCACGATAATAGAAGGAAAGCGAACGTGAATAGGATCATAACTGAAGAAAGCGGTGTGGGGGATGAGAAAAGGACACTGAATACTGGCGGAACGGCGGTGGTAGCTAAAGTTGTATCCTTTAAGGAAAGATCCTGGCGAGACAATCTTTGCCCCTTGGAAAGAATCTTAATTAGTGTTGACGGGAGGGAGGCAAAAGCCCTAATTGATTCTGGGACTGAAATTACCGTCATACGGAAAGATATTGTACAAAATCTGTCGCTGGAAGAGAAATCGTCCATCTTTATTAAAGGAATCTTCGGTCCAGCGGAGAAATGCCCGTTAATGAACGTTCCCATAGGACTGATCATAGGAGGTAGGGGTGATGTGCTTCACCAAGAAGTCCTCTGCGCAGTTGCTCCCTCATTGGTGGAAGATGTGCTGTTGCCACCAGATATCCGAGACATGCTTAGAGGAAAGCAGGAATTAATTTCCACCGATATTGGTAGTGGAAACATCTTGGAACCACCTACAAAAGAGGGGAACACAGAAGGGAATTCCGTTGAAGTGAATAAGGACACAGAAGTGTTAGTGGTAGAAAGCACCGACGGAGACCAGGAAGAAGGGATATCGAAGACGGAAAGCTTCCGTAAAGAGCAAGAGGAGTGTAGAGAGCTGGAAGAGACCAGAAAACAGGCTAAGCAAGGTAGTGGAGGATTTTTCTTTAACGATGGTTTGGTCTTTCATAAAGACAAGATTCTTGGAGAGAATGTATGTCAATTGGTTCTTCCTAAACGTAGAAGAAAAGAGGTTCTTAGATTAGCCCACTGCTCAGTGTTTGGGGGACACATGGGAGCGAGGAAGACAATAGAAAGAATTAGATATTCGTTCTATTGGAACGGGCTATCAAGAGACGTGAGACAGTTTTGTTTAGCATGTGAAGGTTGTCAGTTGACGAGAAGGGTCAAACACAAAGATAGGGCCCCAATAACTCCCGTTGCGCGGCCAGAATTGCCCTTCCAAGTGGTCAATGTGGACATCATAGGACCGATAGATCCTCCAAGTTCTAAAGGACACAAATTTATCTTGTGTATGGTAGACCAACATACAAGGTGGGCTGAGGCGATCCCTTTGACGAGTCTTACAGCCAAAGCAACGTGTGAAGCTTTATTATCTATTTTTATGAGGACTGGAGTGCCAAACGTAATTGCCTCGGACAATGGTACAAATTTCAACGCTGAATTGACTCAGGAATTTGAAAAAAGAATGGGTTCAACTCCACGGTTCTCCACACCATTATATCCACAATCAAACGGGTTAGTGGAAAGATTTAACCAAACTTTAAAGAGTATGTTACATCACACCATTAAGGAAGAACCACGGACCTGGCACACCATAATACCGTTCATTTGATGGGCATACAGAGAGGTCCCGAACAGTACAACGGGTGTAGCGCCTTTTCAATTGCTCTTTGGTCGGAAGCCAGAAGGTCCTTTGTCGATTCTAAAGAATACCTGGACGGGAAGACACGAGGGTTTGCAGCTGGATACAACCCCAATACATGTCTATCTGGAGAAGTTGAAAACCCGACTGGAGGAGGCCGCAGAGAAAGCCAAGATAACATCTAATATACAACAAGGGAAAATGGCCCATTATTATAATTTAAGGTCTACAAGAAAGACTTTCAAGCCGGGAGATAAAGTCATCGTGCTCTTGCCAGATTCTACAAACAAATTATTGGCCAGATGGCAAGGTCCCGGAATCATTGAAGAGAAAAAGAATGAACATTCTTTCATTATAAAGATGCCAGACAATAGGATGAGGCACGTTCACCAGAACAAGATAAGGGAATTTGTGGTCGGTTCCAACGAGGTAAATGTCATTTTTGAAGGTGAGGAAGAATTTGGTAACATAGAAAACGCTCCAATTGTCGAAGCAAGAGACGAGTTCACCCAAGAAGTGAAAATGATCACGACACCGTACTTAAATCCTAAACAGGAGGAAGAATTGAAAAGACTCTTGTGTAAGTTCGAAACACTTTTTTGCCGACCAATACAACCCGTGGGAGTAAGTCAGCACAAGATTGAATTGCTGCCTGACTCCATCCGGAGAAAACCACATAGTTATTGCATACCAATAGCATACCGTTCAGAAGTGGATAGGCAAGTCCAAGAACTTTTAGAATTGGGTCTTTTGGAGCCGTCCAATGCAGACATTACGTATCCCATTGTATGTGTCGCGAAGAAGGATGCCTCGATTAGAATGTGCATTGACTATAGGGCGCTTAATCTGATAACAAAAGTGCCCAGTTATCCTATGAAGGACATGCAGGAGTTGATCTTCACTGCGGGGATGGCCGAATGGTTAACTTGCTTGGATTTGGAAAGGGGATATTATCAAATAAAAATGGAGGACGAGAGCAAAGTTTTGACAGCATTTTCCACCCACAACGGGGTGTATCAATGGAAAGTGATGCCATTTGGATTGTCAGGAGCTTCGGGAACTTTCCAACGCATTATGAATCAAGTGTTGCACAAACATTCCGCTTATGCGCAAGCTTATATAGACGACATTGTTATATTCTCTAAAACGTGGGAAGAACATTTAGAACACTTGAAAAAAATCTTATCTGATCTGGAATATCTCGGATTTTTGGTGAAACTTAAATGCATATTTGCATCCAAAGAGATAAAATACTTAGGACATAAGATAGGAGGGGGAAAGCACTCTCCTGACAATGACAAAATATTAGCCATCAAACAGTTGAGAAGACCCGTATCAAAAAAGGAAGTCAGATCCATTCTAGGACTGATGGGATTTTATAGGACTTACATTCCTGGTTATGCAGAGATAGCATCCCCTTTAACGGAGTTGACAAAAGGGAAAAAATCGGGAAAGGTATTTTGAGGGAAACGCGAGGAAGAATCATTCCTCCGGTTGAAAAATGCGTTATGTGAGGTCACTGCGTTAAGCACCCCCAATGCCGTCGAACCCTTCCAGGTCCACACAGACGCGTCCCACTACGCTATTGGATGTTGTTTGACCCAGAAGGACGAGCATAGAAACTATAGGCCAATTGCTTTTGTTAGTCAAAAATTGAATAACACCCAAAAGAATTGGTCTACCATTGAGAAAGAGGCCTATGCCGTGTTATTTGGACTGAAAAAATTTGATAAGTGGTTGCAGGGTAACACTGTGGAGATCATAACTGATCACAATCCGCTAAAATATCTGGTCGAGACAACTCCTAAGAGCCCCAAGTTAACTAGGTGGGCACTTGCCCTTCAAAGGTGGAATTACAAGTTGACCCATCGCCCTGGGATTTATCATCAGGGAGCTGATGCTCTCTCCCGCTTGGAAAGAGAGGTCGATCAATAAAGGCTTGGTAGCATAGTTGGATGAGATTGTTATTTTTTTTATAACTAAATATGGAGAGTTAAGATGTATATTAAATATAGTGTAAATAATGGTCAATTTTATATGTATGGTGTTAGTCGAATGTTATTTTTGCAATACTTTAGGTTAGGTTTTGTAGATTGGATCAATTTAGAATGAAAAGGTATTGGAGTTCGGGAGTATCAATATTTGATTGTTGGTGGTGTAAATAGATATAGCATTTGGATGTTAAGATCTAATATTAGCTTGAAAAGTGGTTGCAAAGTATAAATGTTCTTATGCATAATTTTTTTTTTGATCCCTTGATTTCTCTTGGGTTGAGAGGGTAACCACTCCTGATCTGACCGGTTGCCACAAATGTTCGGACTATATTATTAGTAAAACAGATTTTTTTGGAAAAAAAATCTGTTTTCCTCTTGGCGGCGGCGTGTGAGGATGTGCAAACGGCTGATGATCGACTTAACCACACGTGCAGATGTCCGCTGAAATCCGGTGACTGGTAGAAACTATTTTCCTGACTCAGCGAGAGTGAGTTAGAATTGAACTAGTAATTGAAGGCTTCCACGCGCAGGTGGAGCGAGCGCAGTTTTGAACTAGTAACTGAAGGCTTCCACGCGCAGGTGGAGCGAGCGCAGTTTTTTACAGAATTAATGCAAGTGGCAGCGTGTAGGCTGTTCCATCAATTTGATATAACGGTTGCTGTACATAGTTTTTAGGTAGAGAAATAAATTGTGTTAGTCCTAATCTCCGTATCACTTCGTAACACCCTAGCGATCGGTCCAAGGTATAAGTTCAGGCGATCAGCTCGGATCTCCACACGACCTATCCCGACAGTATGGATTGGTTGATAGGGCTGTGTTTTACGGCACAAGGGCCATATTTGGCCATGAAGCGCCAAACATAAGACAAACGACATCAAGTAATGTGCATTCACACACAGGAAGGTTTTACTAACACAGAAGGGAGAAATGCACCCAGGGAGAAGTGGAATCTGCGCTGCCTACCACTCGTTGGTTGCTGTCGAAATAAACAAATCCACAGGGCCCAGACAGCCCCTTCCCCTTTTTTTATGGTTGGTTGGTTTGAGGGTTTTATGGCGCAGGGCATATTTGGCCACCCCTTTTCTTGAAGGGACAAATCTTAATTTTTTTACGAAATTCCATAATCAATTTTACCATATATTTGGTATACTATACAGGGTGAGTCTAAATTGTTTTTACAAAATAAGAGGGGTGATAGTACCCATCCAGACGAGCAATAATTACCATGGAACATAGGGTCGCATTCCACTCTGAGAGGCAGAAAAGAGTAAAATTAGAATTTCAACATGAACTTACAAGTGTTGGGAAAGCGAATGAACGATACCAAAAGTTGCACCATCTGATTGATTGATCAGAGAAAAACTCACAGCAAGTGCTCAAAGTGGTGGCCACGCGTATCGTTGCACAGTTCACACCGGCGAAGGAATGGCTGGCGCACCCTCTCGAAGATTCCTGGTGTGTTAATTTTGTCTGCGGCAACACCGATTCTCGCTGCGAGATCTTCAGCCGAGTCCACAGGCGTCTGGTACACTAAAGATTTCATGTGCCCCCAGAAGAAAAAGTCCAGTGGGTTGAGGTCCGGTGGCGATGACTTGTTCATGCTCGACGCGTTTCGACTTTACTCTTTTTTGCCTCAGAGTGGAATGCGACCCTATGTTCCATGGTAATTATTGCTCGTCTGGATGGGTACTATCACCCCTCTTATTTTGCAAAAACAATTTAGACTCACCCTGTATATTTATTGAAATATAACTAGATGATCTTTGTGATAACTATAAACTTATGCAACCTATATATATATATATATGAAACCGTATATTGTACTTACGTATTAACCGCATGCCATTGGCGAATATCAGCCAAGTTGTTTCGGGCGGAAAATGTTTAGCAATTGCCCTCAGGATGGCATCAAACATATCATAAACTCTGCCAGATAGGAATTCGAGGTGGTGGCGAGATGTTCCTCGATGTTTTCTATTTCGCCATTTTGCACTTCCCCAAATGCGTTATATATTCTGTGTGTGCGTGCCAGTTTCGGAATTATTGAAATTGTATTTGTGGTTCACTTAGCAGTGAATATAATCAGATTGTTCCAGTTCTTCCGTCTTATACCCCTTCCAACAGTCGGAAAAATGGTCGATCCATCTTTAATGTGTTTTTTATTTCGTTCGTTAATGTGGTAGCACTACGATCGGGGACTATAACAAGAAATGTTTCTCTTGTTTCGCGACAAATACCTCCAAATGTCCATTGGGATGAGAATATTCTTCCAGCATTATTTCGTAACGATCAAGTATTACGTAAAAATTTACTTCGATGTAAAAACAGAAAATAGAACACGAGTATCTAATGCAACTACTCACTGAACACTGAACTGTGGTTCTAAAGATAGTTTTGCGAAACAATCAGAATCAATGAATTTGTATTTGGGATTCACTTGGCAGTGAATATAACCAGATTGTTCCAGTTCTTCCGTCTTATACCCCTTGCAACAGATTTGGCGATTAATCGCTGGTATGAGGTTAAAACGTAAGTACCCAGTATTATATCAAAATATGAAGAGTTAGATAGGTATTTAATTGACATCGCACTGAAGCAGCACAACGGGCTATTAGCGACGGTCCGGGATCAAACCAGAAGGGAAAGGTCCAAGGGCAACACCACATAATTTTGAATCACGGTCATGAAGCGTTAGATGTGTTGAATGAAAATATGAGTACTTAATTTTATTTCAAAATCGCAACAGGCAATTGGAAGTGGCACGACTGAAACATCAAGAGCAAAATGAATCAAATGAACGTAAGATTTAGATTAGATAATTAAAGACTTACTGGAGATCATAATCCTCCAAGTAGTTTCGATGAGATATCTCGTCCTCTGATCAATCCAAAGATCTGACCAATTTTGCTAATGACGAGATAGTGTCGATTTTTGATGATGACAAGATCAAGATCTGGTCAGTCTTCTAATGACGAGATATCTCGTCCATCAAGATCTGGTCAGTTTTGCCAAAAACGAGATACCTCGTCGAGACAACTACCAGGTGGGTAGAGAAACTTCTAGAGCTATTTTCAAAACCCAACGCAATCAAAAAGCAAAGCGGAAAAGGAGAAAATTTTTGAAAATCATGCTCTGCTCATTAAATTCCTACTTCCATTTTCGATCATTGCACGAGCAAGACTCGCACATCCGAGTGGTTTGTGTGCTCGAACCAAAGTTCATCCCTCTCCCTTAAAAAACGCGGCCCCGGGAACTCAGACGGGGTGCAGTCAATTAAAAACGCGTGAAGGCAAATATCTCATTAGGCCTCGCATGTATCCGACTTGTCGAAATCGAATTAAGCGGCCAGAGTCTGCGAAAAACCCGAAGCTCCGAGACTGTTGCCTAATGAAACAGGGGACGTCGTTGAAGAAACAGTTTTATTGAATGCTCGCAGCCCTGCTTTATTACATAACGACAGTGTTGCTCTAGGGAGTTTCGGAAGAAAGTGGCGGAAGTCAGCATCCATTGCACTCGTACTGATTTTCAAACTGCAAGTTGTAGACAATGCAGGCTCCGATCAAGTAACTTACCATTGGGCTTATCTCTTCTGCGTTAGTAAAATGCGTTGTAAATCTTTAAAGTGAAATCATTAAAATCTCTTTTGTGTTCATTTCACGAAATCGTCTGCCTTGTGTTTAGCACTGCTTTGCCAAATATATCCCTTCCACCAAACTATTTCCATAGATTATTAGTCGAACCTTTTCCTTCGAGTTTGATCCCGGACCATCGCCAATAGCCCGTTGTGTTGCTCCAGCGCGATGTCAATTAAATACCTACCTACCTCAAATTGGTCAATTCAATGTAAAAAGACATTAGCAAAACGGCACTCCCACTCTTAAAGCAAAAGAAAACTTGGTCTTTTTAAGAACTTTTTCAAGGCTATTTTTCATTTCTTAAGGCTATATTTTATACAGATCACAATAAATTAACCTGTTACTGCCCATGTGGAGGAACTTTCACGAGTGCTATGTTCGGGTCTCAGAACCAGTTTAAAAAGGCATCCATTTTTAACTAATCTATATTAACCAACCGAATTTGGACGAGTAGGGTTTTTGCAAGTAGGTGTAACGAAATATGCAGTGTTCTTGTAAGAATTGAGACTTTTCCAAAACATTTTACGGATCCAGGACCGTCTCCAAAAACCAGTTGTGTTGCTCCAGTGCGACCTTAATTACCTACCTACCTACCAAAATATTTTAAGGAGTTTCAGCAAATATAGCTTTTGAGAACCCTTAAAAATTAAAAAACGGGGATTCGTTAGACCAGTGGGAACCTTAGGCAATAATACTCTTCTGGTATATAGGTATATAGGTATCTGGTAGGTAGTTGAATTTATGTCGCACTGCAGGTAGCAAAACAAGGGGCTGTTGGCGACGGTTCGGGATGCATCCCGTAGAGAAAGGTCCGAGGACAACACCTCGTCATTTTGAATCACGGTTAGATGACGAGGTTAGATGATGAGCTGGCACCCCATTTTCCAAACTTCCACACCACGCCAACGGGAGGACATTTGAGGCCATGACAGATTTATAGCGCACCAGCCCCCATGTACACGACGGTCTTTGGTTTGATTCGAACTCGCAACCCTCCGGTTGCTAATCCGTTACACTTCCAACCGGGCTACGGTGGCCCTAATCGCAAAGGGCAGCCAGATGGATATGGAAATCCAAATGTGTATTAAACTATCAGTTGCAGATACTGTGTGCCAATCTAATAGAGAAAAGAAAAACTCTTATGTGTTGGTTTTCGACAAGAAATAGTGCTATGACTGCATAGTGATCAACTCTCAATATCCTGTGCAATCTTGCTTTTAAGTAGACGCGTCAAAATCCAATTTCTAAGCCCTATTCATTGGACTGTAACACATCCATGAAAACAAAATAAATTTAAAATAGCACATTTTGGCAACCTAGGGAAAAGGTTCGTTGCCTGACTTTCTCCAAATTTCTAACCCTCGTTGATATTGTTGGAAAACACTTCTGGACATCTTACCGAGAAATCCAGAAGTGTACTAAGAAGCCAGTTTTCCCCTGAGAGCTGCCGGGCATTAAAAATATAGAGACGTGGTAAAAATTTCACATTAAACGCATCACTTGCGAAGCAGAGAAATAGGATTATACGCCAACATAACCGCGAAAGTTTAATTTTTATGTCAATTGAGTGCATTGTGGTGGAATGAGGTTTTTATCACCCACTCTCACACCGCATAATGAGCGACCACCCCAACAAGCGTGAAGAACGCATCCTTGGTGCTGTTCTTCCGCAACTCTTCAACGGATTTGGCAGGGAAAAGAAACGCGAAGTCAGTGAACCGTGGTCCAAAGTCTCGAACCCCTGGTATTCTTTCGGTTAAATACATATTTAAGTTTGTCATTTTCCACCAGCCATGACAGTGTTTAAGTTTCGGTGTCTGTAGAAGCCACGAACTAAGCCTTGAAAAATAAGGAGGCTGTTAAACGGTATCGGCAGTGCACATTTTGTGGCGTTTGGGTAATTTGCGGAGATGTACAGCTGGTTGAGCAGTGCGCGGTTGGCTGGTGTTTTATGGCGCGAGGGTCAAGTTTGGCCAAGCAGCGCCAATCATAGGCGTTGAGTTCCATAGATTCCGATTCGATTATGGTAAAAATAACAAAAGGGTAGTGTTAAATATGCTGCTCAACAGAATGAAAACAAGAAAGGTTAGAGTTAGGTTGTAGTCGAATTAACGTCGCATTGAAGAAACACAACGGCGACGGTCCGGGACCAATCCCCGAAGAGGAAGATCTCTCGGGATTGATCCCGGACCTCAACTTCTTCAACCACGATCAGATGACGAGGACAACACCAGGAGAGAGTTAGAAAAACATGTAATCGATATAAAAACCATAAACGAGTAAAAGATTAGGGTAGGGTAGGGTATTTCAATTAACGTCACACTGGAGCAACACAATGGGCTATTGGTGACGGTCCGGGATCAATCCCAAAGGGAAAGATCCGAGGACAACACCACGTAATTTTGAACCACGGTCAGATGACGAGGCAACACCTGAGCTGGCACCCCACTCTCCAAACTTCCACACCACGCCAACGTGAGTAAAAGATTAAACGTGTTGATAAAGGTGAAAACAACAATTGCGGTTTTGATGTGAAGGCAGATGACTCTGGAGGATTCCGTTTTTAGAAAGGTGCTTGTCTACCCCAAGGGAAAGGGTTACCATACGGAAAGCCATGTGCGGTGATTGCCCCACCAACTCATTTGGCAACGAACAACTCAGAACCAGAATTCGATCAAAAGATCAGCTGTCGAAGGGCGCTTTGTTTACGTTGCAACAGCACCTAATTTAAAAAACTCACTCGTTCAAAATCACGTAACTCAAATGCTACCTCAACGGAATCAGATTTTTTGAATAGATTAAGTTAGGTAACTAATTAACGTCACACTGGAGCAATACAACAGGCTATTGGCGACGGTCCGGGATCAATCCCCAAGGAAAAGAACCGAGGACAACACGTAATTTTGAACCACGGTCAGATGACGAGGTAACACCTGAGCTGGCACTCCACTCTCCAAACTTCCACACCACGCCAACGTGACGACATTTGATTCTCGACGTGTATATTTCCAAATTGCCACGTCCAATCGAAAGACGCAACACTTTTTCGGATTGGTTTTCGACAATGAATCACTTGTTATGGCAAAAATTTCCGACCACCCTGTAGATTTCAGAAAGTATTTAAAATATAGAACGAAGGACTATTAACAAATGAGGAATTACTGACAATTTTTTTGTAGTTAGATAAGATAAATCAATGCAAAACATGACTTGACCGAAGAAACAAATACAGTTAGTTTGGCTCTACGATCGCTTTTTGCTACGTGAATGCTAATTAGGACGGATGTACTGTTCTTTTGATTCCGATATTATATTTGACATGCCTTTACACATAGAAATGAATATTTAATTATGTTCAATCTATCAATTATCACAAAATTAACTGATACTTATTGAAAAATTGGTATAAAAAGCAAACAAAATTGAGTTTTTTAACTCTTCTGGTGGTTTACTCTAGGAGGTTGTCTTGTTATTAGCAAACCTGACCAGATCCTGATAGACGAGATATCTCGTCATTAGAAAAACTGACCAGATTTTGATAAAGAAACGGCAATATCTTGATGACGAGATAACTTGCCATTAACAAAACTTGTCATATCCTGATGGACGAAATATCTCGTCGAAACCACTTGGAGGGTAAAAGGGAAATTCCTAATTTATAATCCGTCATCTGACCGTGGTTCAAAATTACGAGGTTTTGTCCTCGGAACTTTCTCATCGGGATCGATCCAAGACCGTCGCCAATAGACCATTGTGCTGTCCAATTAACTCAATTACTTAATTTATAATCGTGGCTCGAAATGACGAGGTTTTGTCCTCGATCTTCCCCTTCAGGATTGATCCCGGACCATCGCCAATATCGCTGTGCTGCTCCAGTTCGACGTAAATTCAACCTACCTAATTTATAATCGTGAATCAAAATGACGCCATGGTACACCTAGGAATTGATCCCGGACAGTCACAAATGGCCCGTTGTGTTGTTCCAAATGCGACGTTAATTCCTACAACCTACTTAATTTATATCGTGGTACAAAATTACGAGGTGCTGCCCTCGCTCTTCCCCTTCGGCATTCATTCCGGTTCATCGCCAGTAACCCATTCTGTTTCTCCAGAGCTACGTAAATTCAACATATCTACCTGATTTGAAAAACGGTGCCGCGGTACCCCAGTTGGAAGAGTAACGGATTAGCAACCGGAGGTCGCGAGTTCGAATCCAAGTAAAGACCGTCGTATACAAAGGGAGCTTGTGCATGTTAAATCTATAGTGTCCTCAAATGTCCTCACGTTGGCAAAGGTGTGGAAGTTTAGAGCCAGCTCTGGCGTAACCTCGTCATCCGACCGTGGTTCAAAATTACGTAGTGTTTCCTCGGAATTTTCCCTTGGGGTTTGATCCTAGACCGTCGCCAATAGCTCGCTGTGTTGCGCCAGTGCAACGTTAATGAAATACCTACCTAATTTATAACATTTCTCACTCCTTCATTTATTTATCATTTCGCAAACTCCGAAATGAAGTTTCAAAGCTGCAAATACAGCTTTCCTTTAAAAAACACTGTTCCCTTTTAACAACTCATTACACCACTCAGTTCGGCGTCTCACAAACTAATTGCGCATTCTTCGTCGAGTGCTTCGCAGCATTCATTTCAGGCTAAAGAGTTTCGCCCATTGCGGAGTACGGTTCCAAGACGTTCCAGTCCACATTTTCTAATTAGAAAAATCCCCGTCCTTCCGTCTGATGAGTCATCAGCGCTTAATTGATGGGGCGAGCCCAGAAACAAATCCCATCACTAACTCGATTAAAAACTCGCCACGGGAAGGGGGAGGAGGTGTTTTCGAATCAGGATTCCGGTGAAATTCATCCGCTGTCGACACAAATAGAGGAAGAATGGGAATTTCGTCTCCGGTTGCATTCATCACGGAGGCTTATGAGAGCCCTGGGAAAAAGCAGACGCACCCTCCCCCCTTCATTAGAGATCACCGGTCGTGAGTGTTGCTTTTGGCTCCGGGGAGATGTTTGGCGAGGGGGTTGCCGCGGACTGAGTTCTGGAGGAAGTTGTTCATGCTCTGGAGCGTCACTATATTTCCGAGTAGTGCAGTATTGGTTTTACCCGACAACACACTCAACCCTCCAAGTGCTTTCAAACGAGATATCTCGTCCGTCAAAATCTGGCCAATTGATAATGACGAGGTATCTCGATTTTTCGATGACGACGAGATCAGGATTTGGTCATTTTCCTTCTAATGACGAGATGTCCATCTAGATCTGGTCAGTTTTGCTAATGACGAGATGTCCATCTAGATCTGGTCAGTTTTGCTAATGACGAGATGTCCCATCTATATCTGGTCAGTTTTGCTAATGACGAGATGTCCCATCTAGATCTGGTCAGTTTTGCTAATGACGAGATGTCCATCTAGATCTGGTCAGTTTTGCTAATGACGAGTTTCCTCGTAGAGACAGACACCTGGAGGGTTAATGACTTAACACTCCTGGTAAAACTGGTCGATGAACCATTGTCCGATAACCACTCATTAACGTTTCTAGAGCTTTATTTTATTAGAAAAAATCTTGATAAGAAGGCATGGATCGTTCCCCCGGTACACTCCTGGTATCGTGGGAGATCTCTTGCTCTCAATTGCGAGACATATTCAGGCAGCACTCTCATGCTTTTTCAGTGGCCATCTGAGGAGTCTCACATTTTGCTGTGGGCGCAAGATTAATCCTGTTTGCCTTAAATGGCAATCTGATCAGACCTCAGACTTCCCCAGCACACATTCTCGAATGCCTGGAGTTGTCCCGAGACGACTTGTTTTCTCAATCTCTTTTGGTGTATGACTTTGTGCGGGAGAATGGACTTGTAGATTTGGTCTAGCTGGAGCTAGACGTGGAGATTAGCAACAAGGTCTCGAAGAGGCATCTCGTCATAAGCAAAACGGATCAGATGGACGAGATATCTCTTCCATTAAGTTCTCGTCTTCTCTCGTCATTAGAAGACCTAGACCTTGGTCTCGTCAGCATAACAAAACGGCAATATTTAGTGACGAGATATCTCGTCATTGGAAAAATTGGTCAGATATTGATGGACTAGATACCTCACCGAAACTACTCGGAGGGTTAAGTACAACATCTTTTGTTGAAAGAATCCTAGGATTCTTTCAATCTTTGGAAAGATTCGAGTGGTCCTTTCCTTAGAATCGAATCCGTTGGAAAAATTTTATTGCCTCATTTCCTTAGAATATAATCCTTTGGTATTGTTCTAGTTCTCCTTTCCTTGGAATTAAATCGTTTGGTAAGATTCAATTGGTCCTTTCCTTAGAAGAATCCCTAGGAAGGATTGATTCGATTGCTTCTTTCTTTGGAAGTGAGTCCTTTGGAAATATTGTATCTTATGACAGTGAGTCCGCCCACATACTCAGTTCATTTTATTAGAAGATCGATGGGACCTACAGTGCATCGTCAGTCTACCCAAAAGTATTTCATGATTTATTTGATGGAGATAGCTTTTACTGCTATATATACTTCAGAAGTGTAACTTAATTCTTGTGGTGGTGACAATGTTTCCTACGCGCTTGGCCTTGGACAAGAATCACTAACCAAAATTTTTGATGCAGGTGAAATAAAATATAGTGCTGTAAAAACAATGGATTTTTGTTAATTAAGGTGGGTAGATAGTTAATTAACGTCACACTGGAGCAAAACAAAGGGCTAGTGGCGACGATCAGGGAACCATCCTGAAGGGAAAGAACCAAGGACAATACCTCGTCTTTTCGAGCCATGGTCAGATGACGAGTCAATACTTGAGCTGGCACCCTACTCTCCAAACTTCAACACCACGCCAACGTGAGGAAATTTGAGGCCATGACAGATTTAACGTTTACCAGCCCCGGCGTACACGACTGTCTGGTTGGATCGTATTTCGAACTCGCAACCATCCGGTTCGCTACTCTTCCAGCTGGACTACCGCGACACTAAAAAATTAAGGACTTCCATCAAATATAAAAGTTTTTTAATGGTCCTTAAAATCCCACTCTTTTAGTAAAAGAGTTTAAAATTTAGGGCTATATTAACATTGGTTATTAAGGCTACATTTAACATAGATGGAAGTAGATTAATCCGTGATAAAGTAGATAATCACAGATAGGGAAACTTGCACGGGCGCTGTGATTGGATTTCATACCCAGTAATGATACTTGTCCAAGGTCAAGTACCATTGATATTGATTTTAATAGGTGTAAGCAAAGACCTGTATTGGCTTGTTTAAGGTCATTGATCATGGTTTTTCAATGCAGATGAGTCGAAATATGTAGTGTTTTTGTAAACAAATAAAGAATTTAAAATTAAGGACTTTAAGCAAATATTAGGGTCTCTTTCAAGACCCTTAAAAAGCTAAAATGAAACATCAGGTTTCTTTAAAACCCAAGGGAAATGGACTGTAAAATGAAAAATCAATCCTATTAAACCTTCAAGTGGTTTCGACGAGGTATATCGTTCATCAAGATCTAACCAATTTCACTAATGACGAGATATCTCGACATCAAGATGCTGCCAATTGTTTTTCTATGGATAACGATCTGGTCAGTTTTCTAATGACGAGATATCTCGTCATCAAGATGCTGCCAATTGTTTTTCTATGGATCAAGATCTGGTCAGTTTTCTAATGACGAGATATCTCGCCCATCAAGATCTGGTCAGTTTTCTAATTACGAGATATCTCGTCCATCAATATGTGGGTTATCTTAAGTTTGTTAATGATAAGATTCCTCGTCGATATACCCATCAGGAGGGTTAAAGGTTTTTTATGTATGGGAAAACCCTGGTTCACTCTCTGAGCACTCTTGGTTCGACTGTTTGCGACCTGTTAGTTGAATCCTGTGAATTTGAAGTTGATAACATTCCCAGTTTGCTGGCGAGTATGCCAAATGGGTGATAAACACCGCCTCACTGCAACCCACGCCCGGAGAACTGTTGCAAACTGGAAAGGGATACCTTTTCCCACCTCTTAACCGAAAGAGGTAAATTTGATGAGGTAGGACGGTGAATGGATGTTTTCCACGGAGGTTATTAACGGCATCATAAAGCAAAGGATATCCGATTCCGTCTCAAATTAATGAAATGCGGCAAATTTCAATGGTCAGTCCGAACATCCACACACTCGCTCAAATTAACCCGCACAAAAGAAAAAAAACTCCATTTATGAAACTCATTACTGGCAGCCTTTTCATCTGGTCATTTATAAATGGAGAAAAGAGAAAATTTACGCCAATACGCCACTGAAGAAGGGGGAAGGTAAACACACGGACACTAAAATACTCTTCATTACAAATATTACAAGAGCAGAAGCAATTTGCAGAGAAAAGTTCGATATAATCGCCCTGTGCTTTTCCAATTAGATTAAATGTTCTACTCCGAATCGAATTGCTTTCTGAGTCGTGTCTTTCTCCCAGATCGATCTTGTATCATTATGAATCGAATTAATGCTGGAATCGGAGAGAAGAAAGAATAACAAAAAGCACTCGGAATCGTTAGTTTGAGGAATTAGGGATTGGGATTTGAAAAGGGGGGATAATTTTTGGGAGAGGAAATGAATTTATCAATAAGCGTTGCGAAAACAAGCATCTGCCACATTGTTGCGAAGAAACGAAATGTTTTTCTTTCATTTCTAAATAAATGATGAAAAACCATTACGGTTCAAGTTAAGCAATAATCACCCGAGTTTTTTCCTTTGGCAGCAACCGTTTATTACCGATCGAGCACTTGGAAAATTATCTTCTTCATTTCTAAAGAATTCGTGTTCCTTGATGGATGATTTTGTTTCGTAGGTAAGAACTCTGTTGTATTCGGATCAACGAAAACAATTTAAGGAGATGCATTCGGGAATCTAATTTGATCTACACTCGCCAGTGGTATTAGTGCCATTTTTCTAAACTTTTATCATTCGACGTGATTCTTGATTACTTCGACCAGCTGTTTTTTGAACCAGCGCTTTAGATTGCGTCTCCTGGGTAATGAAATTCCCATTAGTTAACAGAAGAACCGTTCTCTTAAAGAAAGACGGAATGTAATTCAAGCAAGAATATAAAATGGACTTGGATGAATACTAAAGACCCATCTATGCCAAATAATTTTAATTCTTTACAGCACATTGAATGCAGCACATGCTATTGTTAGGATCTAGAATCTTTTTAACAGGCCTTACGATACAAAATACTTTTAACAGCATGGATATCAAGTTTTTATGATTTAACCGTATGAGGAGTTAACACGTATATATCCGTTCTGCAACTTGCAGTTCTTCCTGCGTGACTTCAAACCAGTTTTGACTTTCTCACCAATGGAATATTTTCTAGGATTTTTTCAACCAATAGAATCGATCCTAGGATTCTTTTAACCAATAGAATCGATCCTAGGATTATTTTAACCAATGGAATCTTTCCTAGGATTCCTTTAAGCAATGGAATCTCTCCTAGGATTCCTTTAAGCAATGGAATCTTCCTAGGATTCCTTTAAGCAATGGAATCTCTCCTAGGATTCCTTTAAGCAATGGAATCTCTCCTAGAATTCCTTTAACCAATGGAATCTCTCCTAGGATTCCTTTAAGCAATGGAATCTCTCCTAGAATTCCTCTAACCAATGGAATCTCTCCTAGGATTCCTTTAAGAAATGGAAACTTTGCTAGGATTCCTTTAAGCAATGGAATCTCTCCTAGGATTCCTTTAAGAAATGGAAACTTTGCTAGGATTCCTTTAAGCAATGGAATCTCTCCTAGGATTCCTTTAAGCAATGGAATCTTTCCTAGGATTCCTTTAAGCAATGGAATCTCTCCTAGGATTCCTTTAAGCAATGGAAGTGGTAATTTATTGGTTATGTGTAGGAGAAATGCAAATACTAGACTACTCCCAGAAATCTTGTGACACTCAGAATTCAAAATTGATTTTTACAGATTCATAATTTTTAAAGCTTTTTTCTTTAACCCTTTTAAGGTAGAACGTATGGAATTCCACCTCCTTGGAAGGATTAAGGCTAGGGGTACATAAGTTGTCTAGGAATATGAAAGTAAGTATATATTCTCTCACTTATAAAGTTATATATATTAAGGATACTAGGTGTTTTAATATTCTCTCATATATTCTAATGAGTGTTCTATATGAGTGATATTCTGATGAGTGCTCTAGATTTGGGTGAGACACTTCCCCACTAGGTGAGAGTACCCACTAGTACTAGCGGGTGGGTGTGTCTCTACTAGTAGCACCACTTTTTTTTAATTGTTAATTGTAAAATGTATATAAAAGGTGAGGTATTCTAACCACCTGAAGTTATTTTATTTAAAAAATAAATAAAAATTAAAATTAAAGGTAAACAAACCCCTGTTTTTTACTATTGTACCCTTCAGATGCCTTAAAGTACTTTAAATTACAATTAAAACTCAGAATTATTACTATTCAAATATTGATGAGTTTGCAGTTGCAAGACGGATTGAATGAGTTGCATTTTAAGACGGAACGTCTTAAAATTCGGGCCGCTGGAAGAATAACGGACTAGCAACCGGAGGGTTGCGAGTTCGAATCCAACCAAAGACCGTCGTGTACAAAGGGGTGCTCGTTAAATCTGTAGTGGCCTCAAATATCCTCACGTTGGCCTGGTGTGGAAGTTTGGAGAGTGGGGTGCGAGCTCAGGTGTGACCTCGTCATCTGACCGTGTTTCAAAATTACGTGATGTTGTCCACGGATCATTGGGTTGATCCCGGAGACCGTCGTCAATAGCCCGTTTTGTTTCTCCAGTGCGATTTTAGTAAATTACTTTAATTAAATACCTACCTATCCGTCTTAAAATTCCATCATAAAATTTGTTAGCCTTATTCGCCAACGAAGTGGTTTTGTTTCGCTGTTTCTGTACAATATAGTGCGATTCCGATAAGTTGGCAGTCGATCTTGGGTCTGTCTATTTTTCAACAGGTGGGAAAGGTTGCCTGATACAAGAGCATGAATGGCGATCGCCGTGGATGATTTATCCCCAACTCGTTATTATTG
Source organism: Meta bourneti (assembly GCA_933210815.1). Lineage (NCBI taxonomy): Eukaryota > Metazoa > Arthropoda > Arachnida > Araneae > Tetragnathidae > Meta > Meta bourneti. The sequence goes on from OW119931.1 coordinate 23,976,457, forward strand.
TTATTGTGTCGACACCAAGCGATAAACTTAAAACCAGAATCCGAGCTAAAGACGCTAGTTGTAGAACTCTTTGTTTATGTAGCCACAAGTTCCCTCATTTAAATAATAGACCCGTCCAAAACCACGCGACTCGACTGACAACTCACAACAGTCAGTCTATAAAATTTGATTATATACTGTCGCCCAATCGCAGTTGCCCTATCCATTTTCGTTTAAGTAAAGCGTTTGATAAGGCTAAGATGTTTGCTCAGCAATAAATATGGATCAGTGGGAACAATTTTACATAATTCATGAAAATGGGATGAAATTTGATTTTAGGTTAAGACAAAACGTATTTTGGAAGCTTAATTTGACGTTTCTAATGTGTATTTCCAGTGCAAAAAACAATACCCATAAAATGAGTAATTTTTTTATGCGAGAAACTTCAGATTTCATATCGAGTAGGGTGTAATGTGAAATCGTAAATGCAGGAATTTATGGATTTGAAATATCTAAAAATTGCTGTATGAGCAAACGATAATTGATTACTCAACAACTCTAATCAGTAATTAGTATTTCATCATCATTATTTTAGCTGTGCTTAGTACGACTTAACCAAATCTGGTTCCTGAACCATAAAAAGCCAACCAAACAGACAAACAACTCTAGAGCAGATCGTTAAAAGTGACTGAATCTCTGTACCTTTAAATGTACTCGGGAACATCCGCCATTTTCGCATTGAGACCTAAATTCCGAGTACTAATGTAACGGTAGGAAAATAAGTCCTCGATATATCGCACAGTTGGAAGTTTATATTATCTGTCTACCACAAGAACTGCCCCAGACACGAAGTATATTCCTGTCTGTTGCTATAGCAACGGACCCTATATTATTTTCCATAGGGGATGCTTGAAGAAATGTATTCCATATTGGAGCACTTGATGACAATTTGGAAATATAATTTTTAAGGTTTTTGCATGTCTCCCGAGAAGATCTATACTGATAAACACTCTCTTTCCGCCGTCAACATTCGCGAAAATCAAAGTTGTCATCCCCTACTCAAAATGAACGAGTCCTGTTTCTATAACGACCGCCACCACTCAGATTTGGTGACGCGAGCAATTCTAAGTGGTAGACAGTACAATTCCAAGAACTAAGATTTCACTGCAATAAAAGTACCAGAGCAGGGAAAACAGTTTTACAGATTTTGAGAAATTCTTTGCACATATGCAATTTTCAGTTAATTTGATTCTTATGCGTGACAGCACCTATACGTATGAGGAGCATGCATTAATCCTCCTGGTGGTTGTTTTGACGAGATTTCGTGTCATTGACCAGATACCTCGTCATCACGACATTGGTTAGAACTTGATGTACGAGATATCTCGTCGAAACCACTTGGTGGGTTAAATAATAAAAGAGCTCTCACTTCTACTATGCTGCCCGACTGCGCCAGTGAATTTCCGATTTCCCCACACTCAAAACGAAACGGATAGTCTCTATGTCTGATTGAGAAAAGACTAAATATTTTTAATTTTAAATCAATTAGCTTAAACACCACACGTATAAAAATTAAACGCAACACGATAACGAACTTAGAGGGGGTTTTAGAAGCCCTGAACATCAAAACTGTTAAAATCGAGACAAGGCTTCTATTTTCTCTCTCCCTAAACACGATTCTATCTATTTTTGTGCTTTGTACGGTATTATTTTTTAATCCTCTATACGTCACAGGTGTAAAAGGGATTAACACAGAACGGTGGCTCCATCTAGTATTTTTAGTTCATTTGACTGTACTGTTTCCAACAGGCTATTTCGATTTAAATCAGCTTGATTTGAATCGATTTAAATCAAGTGATGTTTATTAAAAAAATCATTGATTTAAATAACAAAAATTTTAATTTCATTTTCCTTTCTGCATTAAGTTTTATGAAATAACCATGAACAAGATGCATGTTATTTTATTCAACTAAGTTCAGAATTATATCAAATAAGTTAAGTACTTCGTTTATGAAAAAAATAGACACTTAGTCACAAAGAGAATGTTTCCTGCAGTATCACAAAGCATTCCAACTTTGTACATAAATCTTTATAATTGGAAATTTTAATATTTTCATATTGTTTTGTGTAATATGTCGGTTAATTTTTTATTTAAATTAAATTGGGAAATCTTATGCATTAATCCCTAGGAATTATTTGCACTGCTAGCATAACTATTCTGCATTTGTGGAATTGAAATTTGGAATGTGAAAGTTAATTCGTCCATCCGATAATTGAGTAAATATGCTTACAAAATAGATTATGGATTTAAGAGGAAAGCTATTTTAATGAATATGATTATTTTTTTATTGCAAGCTCAAAATTCCATTCAATTAGCATGTTCTGGGGAATGCTATTACACTTATTCTATGCTGTTCATAGAGAAAAGCTTTTTTTCTTGTAAGTTATATATACTCTTTTTGTGTGCTTGAAATATAACTTTGAAATACTTATCAATGCTCAGAGAAAATTTGAAAAATATGCATATTTGATTTCAATGCATGTATATTTTGTCTTCATCTTGGTACTTGGATATATAGTCTAAAATAAACTTGACACCGTTTCGTTCAATTAGAATTGGATGTACCCAAAATCGATCGGTTCCTTTTTCTTCTTCCTAACCAGATGCAGATACAGAACCGTCCGGAACGTAACCAGATCGTGACGAAAAGATAAAGCGCATCCTGAGTGGTGCTTCCCAGGTCGCCTCGTGTGTCACCACCCTAAGACTATGGGTTCCTCACTATCACGACTGACATATGACTTCAATATACAAGATAGAAGCGTGACATTACAAAAACGGAAGGACAATTGTTCAATAATAGACCTTGTTAATCCTAATTAGACATTTCACAAATCCCACTTCGAAGTCCAAATGGAAGTTAAAACGCTGAGTCTAAAAGGAGGTTCAGCCTCTCAGGGGAAAAAGATGCCATAGTCAAAATCATGTACAGCGATCCCTATAAATGAAGCTATTTTAAACTTTTTTCATCTCATGTCGCATGTAAACTATTCATTAAAATTCTACTCCACAACAAATATATTTTTTCTGATCTAGCAAAATAAATTCTTGATTTACAAAAAAAGTAATTACCTATTCCCTATGTTCCGAAGTGGCTTTTTGAGACAATTTGCTTGTGATACTTTTTAATCAAAAAATAATACTGAACATTATTTGTTATGGTATTACTTGAAATTATTTATGAACATACTAATTGGTAAATGTTTGAAGCTAAACCGTCGAAATGAAATAAATCTGACACAATTTAAACCGTTTCGCCATCCGTAAGGCACATCAGTATGCCGCGACACATAGATTGAATATGGCTGCCATAGATTATTATTTGTTTCACCAACTCGCAAACACTGCTATGATTTCAATTATCGAACAATAAACTAGGAGCCAGAAACCCCTCCAAGGAAGACTAATTGTGGGAAAGTGTTGTTTGCGTTCAACCTACACCCTAAGTTAACGAATAGACTCATCCAGAACCCCGTGACTCAAATGCCAACTCACAAGAACTGGATTACACCAAAGCCACTCATTACAGTAAAAATGGGCCATAGAGCGACAAACCAAACGAAGTATTGGCTTTGTGGTACACATACTTGGCAATGAAAATAACTTTCAAAGCTAAGCTCAAATAGCTGTGTACGTAGTTTAATTAACCTCGCACAGGTCCAAAGCAATGGTCTGTTGGTGACAGCTCGGGATCTATCCCGAAGGGAGAGATCCCAGGACAACACTTCGTAATTTTGGACTAGATGACGAGGTCAACACCTGAGCTGGCACACCATTCTCCGAACTTCCACACCACGCCAATGTGAGGACATTTGAGGCCACGACAGATTTAATGTGTATCAGCCCCATGTACATGGTCTCTGCTTGGACTGAGTTTTGAACTCGCAACCCTCTAGTTGCTAATCCGCTACTCTTCCAACCGGAATACCCCTGCCCCGTAATACTGCAATGTGACTTTGGCAAATGGAATGTAGAGTGACGAACCAAAGCAAACATTGGCATTGTGGAACGCATACTCGGCAATGAAAATCGCTTTCTAAGCTAAGCTCAAATAGCTAAGTGATCTTAAATACTTGGCTTCTGTCATTTTTTGAGATCTTTAAGCGATCCGAGTCCGTTTCAGCACGAAACCGCTGCGAGTAGTCTGCGCTGAGTTTCTAACTCGCTTCCCTCTAGTTGCTAATCCGCTACTCTTCCAACCAGGATACCCCGGCCCCATAATGCTGCAATGTGGCTTTGGCAAATGGAATGTAGAGTGACGAACCAAAGCAAACATTGGCATTGTGGAACGCATACTCGGCAATGAAAATCGCTTTCTAAGCTAAGCTCAAATAGCTAAGTGATCTTAAATACTTGACTTCTGTCATTTTTGGAGATCTTTAAGCGATCCGAGTCCGTTTCAGCACGAAACCGCTGCGAGTAGTCTACACTGAGTTTCTAACTCGCTTCCCTCTAGTTGCTAATCCGCTACTCTTCCAACCAGGATACCCCGGCCCCGTAATGCTGCAATGTGGCTTTGGCAAATGGAATGTAGAGTGACGAACCAAAGCAAACAATGGCATTGTGGAACGCATACTCGGCAATGAAAATCGCTTTCTAAGCTAAGCTGAAATAGCTAAGAGATCTTAAATACTTGGCTTCTGTCATTTTTTGAGATCTTTAAGCGATCCGAGTCCGTTCCAGCACCAAACCGCTGCGAGTAGTCTTCGCTGAGGCGTCTTCTGTTGCTGACAAAATGAAGCCTCGGAAAAACCTCCCCCACCAAGTAACCAGAAGGGAAACATTTTCATTTGTGTCTCACCATGAGCAATTAAATTGGAGAACCAGAGGGAAACTGAATCTGGAATAATTCTCTCTCGCGACCGGACGCTAATTGCCGGCCGTTACGGCGATCCGGCCCTCATTTGCATCCGGCAAAGAAAGGGGACGCTGGCGGATGACATTTAATTCTGTCAATTGGCCGAGAAAGAGGCTCATTACGATCGGCAACTCTACCCGGACTTAATTGTGGGCGGATGATGAATGCCGCCACTTTTCGAACGCCTTAATTGGAGCCGCGAATTACGTAAACAGACCCCAGGAACGAATGCTGAGGACTCTAGGAGGGAGTCCGCAAGGAGAGACGGACACTTACAGTCTGCGACACTGGGCCTACAGACAGTGGCTCACTAATTGTCGATGCCGATACTGGATCAAAAGAAAAGAAACGAAGAATCTTATTAAATACCTTAGCTACTTTTTAAAATATTCATTTTTTATGGATCAGTATTCTCGATCCTGCCCTCAGGGGCACATCTTCAGGTATCAAAAAACGCGGGATACCAAATGATCTATCCTCCCTTCTGTTTTACCCTGTTCTATCCTTATACTTGTTGCTTTTTTTCCTACCTCGTTTGGGGCCATCGTGGCTCAGTGGGTATGCCCACTGACCTAGCAACTTCGAGTTGTAGGCGACGCAAGTTTGATTCCTCTTAAGTGCATTCCTCCCTGCGTGTGTTTTTCTCTTCTGTGTCAGTAAAGCTTTCATTGAGTGTGTGTATCACTTGATATTGTATGTCTTGTCTCAGCATGGCCAAATTGCGCCATAAAACCCCAATACTAACTAACCAACCAACCTATCTCGTTGTTTTCTTGTGTTTGGCGCAGCTTGGCTTTAAATCATAAAACCCCAAAACAACCAATCTCTATGTGGTACCTGATCTGCGGGCCTGATTAAAATATTGAGGGGCTGTATCTGGTATTCGGGCCTGAGATCAATCTGTTCGCTGCTATTTATCTTACACGTACTGTTTCTTGACGTGTGTCTTCGAAATCGGAATAGTTCTGGGGTATTGTAACGTCTTGAGATAAATTTAAAACGTGGCGAGTGGTTTTTGGCAATTGAAAACAGCTTTAAAAAAAACATTGGATTAAATTAAATTTACATAATTATATGGTTAACAAATTAAGGCAGTTTCGAAGCTAAATGGATTAAATAGAAAATGGTTTCCCGCGGTTTCATCGGAGCAGACCAGCTTTGTCGTCCGTTCTCGTCCGAAACTCCAACGGTTCTCCTTGAGTCCCTGATTAACGAAGCGGGACAGTTAAAAAAAAACGAGAGGGCTGCAAGTAAGGATGTTACTAATAATGATTTAACAGTAACAGTTCTAACTGTGACTGCTACCGAAAAATATCTGATTCTAAGCTGTGACTGAATCTGATTGGTTGGAAGGGGATGCCGCTTTTTGCTATTTAAGATATTTTGTAGTGCTCAACGGAATTAACCTACGGCTGGGTCACTAACGTCACGGATTATAACGCCTAAGAACTCTGTTCGAACCCATTATCTTTATATCCACAACTGAAATATCTTTAAAAAAATTATTTATTCTAACACCAATACTTAATAAACATGTCGTTAAAACAAAATTAAAAAAATTTCAGTCGCAGTCAACGATAGAGTTTAACTAATATCAGCTGATATCACTTAGTCCTCAATCACTGCTACCGAATCACAGTCGCAGTATCGGGGTTAAGCGATATCGGCTGACATCACTTAGCCCTCAATCTCTGCTACCGAATCGCAGATATTCTCAATCGCAGTTCCAGTAATCAGTGCTACCGAATCGCAGATATTCTCAATCGCTGTTCCAGTAATCACTGCTACCAAATCACAGTTATTTTGATAATTCAGTAACAGGTAAGGACCGTGATTCGAAAGTATCGGCGATTGAGTAGCAGTTCTGTGATTCGTTTAACATCCCTAGCTGGAAGACATTCCTTTGTCCCATCCCGTCGTAAATTTGCCAGACTCTTCCCCTTGGAAGGACACTTCGGTTTTGCGATGCACTGCATCTAGCGCCAAAAGCGGGACGAACTTTTGTATCAACCCAATACTTTAGAGCTAAAGTGGTAGGTAATTACTATTATTTTTTTGTAAGTCAATCAAAATTGTACCTATTTTTTGTCAGATCGCCGAAAAATTTCGTATTTTTTTTGTGTTCGGCAGAATTTTAATAACTAGTTTATGTGTGCCATGAGACGAAAAAGGTTGAAAATTGCTGGTCTACATCAATGGATACTTTCAATACAGTGTAGGGTAATAATTAATTTATGTGCGACCGAAAAAGGTTGAAAATCGCTAGTCTACGTCAATGGATATTTTCTATACAAAGTAGGACTGCCGATGAATTTGGGGAACCAAAAATACCTATGAACCAAGAAAGCTTACGAATTATTTTTAGAACATTGTTTTGATTAATTGTTATGCAAAGTTTGAACGGAATGAGTTTGGGTAATATTAAGATGTTGCATTAAATGGGAAAATGCTCAATTCGCAATAATAGTGCACAGAAACAATTTCGGATATTGTGTAAATTGTGGGATATCAACATTTGTTTGCTTTCCATTCTTCGCAAAAGGAGAAATTAATGCTTACTTATAGTTTCTAATGTACAAAGACCGTTAAGAAGTTTCTAAAAGTTTTTAGTTTTCCGTTTAAGAAACGTGAGCTTCTCCCTCGATTTTTATCTCAAGTTCTCTCTCCTTTCCCTGCATCTAATTCTATTTATAATTTTGTTTTTGTAATTTTCTAAGGGGTAAGGGTGGACCAGAAAAAAAACCCACCGGATACTTAATTTTTTTTATTTAACTAACCCCCTCCCCCTAACAGGGTAGAAACAAATGTTATCGTCTTTCGCTAAATTTGTTTGTGAGCGCGAAACAAAAGCTGTTATTTTCATAAAAGTTTTAAACGACATATAAACACCGGTACGTAATTAAACTTTTTCCCTCGGCCGGAAATCTGGCAAAAAAAAGAGCGCAACTAAAACGTTTTATTGCGTCTCCCCCAAGGAAAATGAATGTTATGAACAGATAAAAAAATCAGCCTCAATAAAATGTAATTTAGCTTCCGTTGCGAGCGCTCGAATTATAAGAATCAACGCATTTCGAATCGCCCCCTGTACAGTTAATTGCGGTCGCAAATTCGACACACCTGTCGTTCTACACCCCCTCCCCCCTTCGAAAATGGCGAAAAAATGGCCCGGCGAAAAAAAAATTCCGATCCTAAAAGAAAAGCCATTAATGGAGGTTAACAGGCCAAAAGCAAATAAGATGTAATAAAAGTTAAAGATGGCTTTTTGCTCGTCTTTTTTACTGTTGTTGTGCCCGGGTCTTATTTATTATTTTGCGCCCTGTGTGTTTTTTCTCCACTACGGGGTAAGGGGCAATCGGAGAACAAAAGGTTCGCAAGAAATGCCCCTGCACCAGATGGGTGAAAAGTGATTATAACCGTAACTTCTTCCCTCTGAAAATTAACGCCACTTTCAGGCTGAAGGACTTCGGAGGAAGAACAGGCTATGTCCACTCTTCACACACCAATGGAAAGGTATTGTTTGCTATCCTTTCTTTATGGACGAATGATGGCAAAAACAAGTGTAATAAAGGACAGATAAAAGCCTCTTGAAAGAGGATAGAAATAACTGATAGATAGAATTAACTGAATTTCAAATATCTTGAACTACGTACGTTGAGAAGTGACTTTAAAACTCAGATTCCCTCAGACATCTATAATCTAATATTAGTGACAGGTAGGTAGGTACTTAACGTCGCTCTAGAGCATCACAATGGGCTATTGGCGTCGGTCCGGGATCAAACCCGAAGGGAAAGATCCTAGGACAGCACCACATAATTTTGAATCATGGTCAGATGACAAGGTCATACCTGATCTGGCATCCTACTCTCCAAACTTCCACACTATGACAACGTCAGGACATTTGAGGCCATGACAGGATTGGGAAAATATACATTTTTCATTAAATGATTTTTCCCTAGATTATTTAGCGACCACTTAAACGATTATTTTTACTTTTAAAGGGTTTTCTATTGAATTTGCAGTCATGTGCTCAATTCGCTTCATTTCAAAAACCGTCATTTAATTAAAAAAAAATTTCTTTTTAATATTTTGGTAGGTAGTTGAATTTTACGTCGCACTGGAGCAACACATGGGCTGTTTGCAATGGTCCGGGATCAATCCCGGACACCGCGTAATTTTGAATCCCTGTCAGATGACGAAGTCAACACATGAGTTGGAACCCCACTCTCCAAACTTCCACACCACGCCAAGGTGAGGACATTTGAGGCCACGACGGATTTAAAGTGCACCAGCTTTCGTGTACACGACGGTGAGATTAGTGTCAGACCACCAATTTGTAATAATTATACATATCCCTCTCTTCAAGCAGAATAGTAATTTGGGCCATTTAAAGGGCCATTTTTAATTTTTTTTAAAGGTTACATTTCAGACTGATTGCAATAGAATAACGTTTCAAATTTCACGAGAGTTATAACTGGGTCACATGGATCCCAGTTTTAAAAACAACTTTTACAGAAATTAAGAACAGACAATGGCTATGAAATTTAATTGGCTTATAGGATCCTAACAGTTCAACGGTAGATTTCAGACATCCATGAGCTAATAATACATTTTTCCGTACGTATGTTCTAATTTTATTTAAATTCTTCATTTGTATATAGAATCTTTAAATTCTAGTGGAAATGATCCGCTTCGTGAGGTCTCATCTAAATCCAACAAGGTTTCATAAAACTATTGGACATTTTTTCTTTGATTTAAATATTTCTTTGAATTAAATATTTTGTTTTAAATATTTTTGGATTTCAATTATTTATATATTGATATGATTTTTATATTTATTTTTCTCTAACTTTAATACCGAAAAAATGTGATTCTTGAATTATCATCTAATCATTCCTAAAGCTTCATAAAAGTTGGAGCCTTTTTAAGCTTATACTTCCCTTTAAAACTAGATTTCCCACACATTGCAGCTGATTAACCTATAAGTGAATAGGTGAAAAAACTTTCAAAAGTGTTAGGTTTAGGTACAACCGACCCAGTTTTGAAAACATCAATTTTAACTTCTGGTGGTTGTCTTGACGAGGTTTCTCGTCATTATCAAAACTAATAAGATCTTTGATTGAGATCTCGTCGGCTCTCGTCATTTTAAGGAAACTGACCAGATTTTGACCTCATCACCATCACAAAATTGGCAATATTTTGTTGACGAGATACCTCGTCATTATCAAAATTGACCAGATCTTGATGGACGAGATAACTCGTCATTAGAAGAAAAGCGACCAGATCTTGATCTCGTCTTCTTCAAAAATTGACAATGTCTTGATGGTGAGATATCTCGTCATTAGCAAAATTGACCAGATCATGGGACGAGATATCTCGTCATTAGAAGAAAAGCGACCAGATCTTGATCTCGTCTCCATCAAAAATTGACAATGTCTTGATTAATGTGAAATATCTCGTCATTATCAAAATTGACCAGATCATGGGACGAGATATCTCGTCATTGGAAGAAAAGCGACCAGATCTTGATCTCGTCTTCTTCAAAAATTGAGTGTCTTGATGGTGAGATATCTCGTCATTAGCAAAATTGGTCAGATCTTGGTAGACGCGATATCGTCGAAACAACTTGGAGGGTTATGCCAACCTACAATATTATGCCTTCGATGTTTGATGACACTTGATCTAGGGCGAGAATAATTTATCTTGGGTTTTGAATGCAAGTGAAATTGAATATGAGTGTCCTAATGAATTTGCAAATGACCTTCAGCAAATAATAAGGCCTTTTAATGCCCTAAACTAAAACGAAATTTAAGACATTTTTAAATGCCTGGGCGAACCTTACAAGACTTGCTACAATGCCGAATGAAAATTCACTTCCAAAGTCCAGTTCAAGAGGAATCGTAAAAACAAGTTCCACGAGACTTGACTTATTTCATTTCACTTCGGGCCAGAAACAAATCTCAGCCCTTTTTTCGAATCCGCAACTTCTCTGAGAGAGCAAAAGTAATTAGCGAAAAACCGCTCCAAGAAATATCCAGGAGGAAAAAAATGGCTTTGGAAGAATATTTTTCTCAAAACTTGCGTCCCGGTTACGCAGGCATTAAAAAACAGAGAGCGAGGAATGCTGTGTGTATTGAAGATAACGACCGATTTAACTTTATTAGGGAGTATCACTCGGCGATACACATTTTTTGTGTCTACTTCATCCCCTCCTTGCATTTGCTTGATAGGCGTCTCGTGATTAAAAGCTCTTTGCGAAGTTTAATAAACAATTAATGCTTTATAATTACGGGAGGGAGTTTGAGTAATATCTTAAGGAATCAATTAATGTTTTCAAGAGTTTTCTCTCTTTGTGTACTTACCAGCTTTTGAAGTTTTTTTACTCTTTTCTATGTGTACGATCGATTAAGTCTATCGTTTATGTGGTGGTTTTTTAAGGAACAACGTTGCAGTAATCAATTGGCACGGAATTTAAGAGTAATTAAAAACAAAACTGAGACGGTTTTAAGTTTTTACCCCCTTTATATTACCATATTTCAAAACCACGAAAAGCGACATAAGTTAAATCATCTAATGAAGTGCTATGGTATAAAAAAATTCGTAATGACATCTGTGTGAATACTATATTGCTTTATTTTGTGCTATTTTAAAATTTGATGTGTTATTGGAAAGGGTGTTTTCTGTAAAGTGCAATGTAGATGGCAGTAGTGTTTTGTGGTAATACGTGCTTCCTGTACGTATTCCATATCGGCTAACCGGAAGTAATACTCATTTTCCGATGGTACGTTTGTTTGCATTGAAAATATACCTTATGCATTACAATATTGCAATGTATTATTATAATTATAATTCGAATATTAATTATCATGTTGTATTAATACTACAATATTTAAGCATTATTAAACAGTTAGGAGTTATTATTAGTATTGTTACTTCAAATAGAAAAAAAGTCTTGAAACACTTCAGAGTTCAAAGATAATTTTATGGAATTTCTTAGAGATTAACATATGTCCAAATAAATCAATTAGAAAACGTCTTCAGTAATTTTTCCGACAGATTTTTTAATGAAATATATGCTATATTTAATTGTGCAAAATGTCCATAAAAAGACTTAAAGTGACCGTTGAAATGTTGATTCGTTATTCATACTTTCTTAATATTCAATTCTTTTGATGAGAGGCTTTAAAATCAATTATAGTGGTGAAAACTATCTATAGCATGGCTTCGTTGTAAAAGCAGATGGTCTTGGGGAAGTTCATTTCTTCGAAGGTGGTTAAGGTTGCCAGGAGAAAGAACCGCAATACGCAAAATCATTATATGGCGATAGCCATAGACGATTATTTGTTCCGCCAACTCGTAATCACTGCTGTCGTTTCCAGCACTATCGATAAACTAGGAACCAGAATCCGATCCAAAGACGCCAATTGCGAGAGCGCATAGTTTATGTTTACCCTCTGACCCTTAAACTAACGAGTAAACTTATTCAAAATCACGCTACTCAAACGCCAACTCGCAGGATAGGTAAGTGGGTAGTTAACTAACGTCACACTGGAGCAACACAGCGGGCTATTGCCGACGGTCCGGGACCAATCCCAAAGGGAAAGTTCGAGAACGCCTTGTAATTTTCAACCACGGTCACATGACGAGGCAACACCTGAGCTGGCACCCCACTCTCCTGGAATCCACAGCATTCCAACGTGAGGTTATTTGGGGACACGACAGATTCAACATGCACCAACCTCCTGCACACGACGCAGAAGTCGGACTAAAGCAGGTAAAATTTGCAATGCTTTTGTAATGTTGATGTTTCGATTATAATGAACTCGTTTGGTATGACAAATATTTTGTAATTTAATGTTTTGTTTGGCAACATTTAGTTGAATGTTGCCAAACAAAACGATTTATCCTTCGACCTATTGATTTTCTTCGTGTTAGTTACTCTTACGTTGGTTTATACATGAAAAAGGTTTCCAGAATCTAGATTCAATCACAAATTTCACTAGTGAGTGGTTCTCTACTTGTTCTCCACAGAGGTAGGTATTTTAATTAACGTCACAACGCAACACAACGGACTATTGGTGACGGTCCGGGATCAATCCCAAAGGTTCGAGAACACCACGTAATTGTGAACCACTGACAGATAATGATGTTCTTCACAGAGAAAAGAATGTACTACTTTATAAGGATCGTTTTTTGAATAGTCCCCCGAAAAAACATTTTCAAATTTATTTCCGAACAATCACTACCTATGAATTTCAACATCAAAAGTCTCAGCCATGAATAATTCTTCGCGAAATGAAATTCGAAATAATATTAACCATTCCATTTCATGTAATCAACCCCCTCCTTCATACGCAGTTCTGGAATTAACTGTTAATTTATTTAATATCCGCACTCGGTGCCGTACTTTTATGTTTGGCTGATGGACCTTTTCCGATGAAATATATTTTATCGCTCGACTCTCTCTGTGTAAGCAGGAATTATAGAACTCTTAAGAAATTCACGCCACCCAAGAGTCCAGATGATTCACAATTAAAATATCGGGTTGCCACGTGATTCCAGTAATCGAGACTGCTTTCGCGCCAAGCGAATTGCGCCAAGAACTGGTTACAAGGACATCTAGATAGGTCTGACATGCTACAGTGATTATGATGTGAAATTTCAGCTGAAAAGGAATTTAAGGCTGTTAAGGTTTTTTTAACTAAGATTTTTCTTGTCATTTTTTATCTTTGTAATTATCGTAGCATAAAGAACTCCACACAGATATATTCCCCTACCTTCATTTCTTCTTACATTTCATATTTCTTTGCAAGAAACCTACCTTCATTTCTTCTTACATTTCATATTTCTTTGCAAGAAACCTACCTTCATTTCTTCTTACATTTCATATTTCTTTGCAAGAAACCTACCTTCATTTCTTCTTACATTTCATATTTCTTTGCAAGAAACCTACCTTCATTTCTTCTTACATTTCATATTTCTTTGCAAGAAACCTACCTTCATTTCTTCTTACATTTCATATTTCTTTGCTGAAACCTACATTTATTACAAGCATTACTTCTCTGCATTTCTTTTTTAGATAGTTTTACTCTTATTTTTATATAATCTTCTTTTGTGTGAATCGCTTTTTAACAATTTATTACAACTATTTATTAATTTTTGATAAAGCCGTCTGTGATTTTCGATCGCATAATATTTCTAAAAGCATTGCCTGGACGAATTATCCTATACCAATCAAAAATAGGGGGAGTTCTCCATAGATTACTGCAGATCTTGGACTTTCAAAATTTCCTTGGTTGGTTGTTTGGGGATTTTATGGCGCAAGGATCATTTTTGGCTATAATAGGTCAGATCTTTATGGACGAGATATCTCGTCGAAACCACTTGGAGGGTTAAGAAATAGATGGGAAAATCAGGACTGTGTGAACGCTGTTACCCACTTGAAGGAGGTGGAAACCCCTGAAAGAATTGACCGTCCACCGACTTTTCCACGAAAAGGCGAAAGGAAGCCAAGAAAGGGAACCTCCTACAACCAAAGAATTTCATTCCGAAATGCTTAAAATCAGCGCGAGTCTCTTTCTACGAGCTTCAATCGGAGGGAAACACAAATGAAATTATGTCGCAGGGAGGAGGCGGCCGCTAATGACCCGGTCATTCCGGGGCCCCAGCCGTCATTAAGGGGCCCCGTAATTATTCCCCGAAGTTGCGCGGGGCGCGTTTAAGTGGTGTCGGGGAGGCAAATGAGAAGGACACCCTGATTATGTGTCAGCCACGGGTCACGGATGTCCCATTAATAAGCCTTTAGCCCCGAAATGGCATTCGCATTAACACCTGCCACAATGGCGGCGGCAGTGGGACAAGTCACGCGCCGCGTCAGACAATGGTCAGACATTCGGGCTGGCCCCGAGAGAGGGTTCGGCTTGTTTATCGCGAGGACCCTTAATTGGTATTGATTCTGGCTGAAATGTCGAGCCCCAAGTAGCAATCACGGAAGCCTCTAACTCAATTTGGAGTTGTGGGATTCCTTTCTTCTTGCCCATTATAAATAAACACTCTCGATGAGCAGGAAGATATATTTATCCGGGTTCGAAACCCTTCGGTTGACGAAAACCCAGAGAGAAAAATTTTCTATAGTTACAGCCGGCTCATCAAAAAGGCAAAAGTTAAGTGTGATCTTTCACCTCTTTCTTCCGTTAAAACTAGAGAAACCTCCCTGAACTTTACACTCTCTTCGATTTATGATTCACCCACCAATAGAAAGCGTACGAAAGAACTGTTTATCGTTGAAGGATAGGTCATGGATTGGTTTTGGTACGAAAAGCTGGTAGGAGAGTTATTTTTTGCGTTTCATACTCTAAAAAAGAAATCGTGGATGAAAGATGGAGATTTGGAAGGCAGGTAGTTGAATTAACGTCGCACTCGAGCAACACAACGGGCTATTGACGACGGTCCGGGATCAATACCGAAGAACTGTAATTTTTATCCACGTTCAAATGACGACTTGGGAAGGTTTCAGCAATTTTTTTTACACCCAGTATATCATTATACTAAAGACTTGAAAAATGCCCAAAAATATTCTATGACCAAAATATGCTCTAAAAATCTCGACGTTTGACTAAAATATGCTCTAAAAATCTAATAATACCAAATAGCGAAAGTGTGATGTCCTAAAACACTATATATGTAGAATCAGGAGAGTGCGAACTGAATTTATTTTGCCTCTACGGGCGTTGTCTATGAAGTGCTAAAAAGAGTTGACATGTTATCGAAATTCGGGTCCTGGTGATAGGTCTACACCCTCTAACTTTTTTTTTCTTTTACAAAAACATATACTATTAGCATAGGCCAGTAAAGGGTTAAAAAAGAGCAAGATTTTAGTCTTGCAATCCAAAAGAACTCGAAAAGAATTTTGAACCCATAAAATTAACAACTCTAATCTTTTTATTTGTAAGGACGGTTCCATTTCATTTTAACTTAGTTGAGCAGTTCATTTCTGAAAAATTTCAAAACACAAAGTGAGGCGCGATTTAAAAAAATACAAGCTATTTAATTTTAGAATCGTTCAAAAAACGTCCCAAGTTACGCCACTTTATCTCGCAACTCGGATTTAATATTGGGGCGCGCATTTTATAAGATCTCCCGTGACGGTCCGGGTCACCAGGGCTTTCCGGAGTCATTATTTAAGACGCTGATTGCGAAAGCGTGACGGCTGCAAATGGAATCGAAGATTATCGGGGGAACTGTCTTTGGTCTGTACGAGGGAGGTGTGGTTGGAATTCGAGAGCGCGTGTCAGTTCAGCTAGACAAAAAGTTGAAGCACACACTCCACCAGGCAAATGCATGCATTGGTTCTAGATTTGGCTTTAAAAAGCCATCCATGAGCACGAATTCGCCAAAATTCTATGCTTAAACACTCACAATAGTTTGAAATCTCAATCCAGCGATTCTCAATCGGTTTAGTATGATTCCTTGAAGTGGTTAAGGCTCGGTATAAAATGTTCTGGGTATTTTAACACTTCTGATGACTGTCCAAATTTCAATTCCATAAATACAGAATATTTATGCTAGCACTGTTAAAAATTCTTAGGGATCAATGCATAAAATGCAAAAAAAATAAATAATTAATTAAATTTAAATAAAATTAACCAACGCATTAAACAAAACAAAATAAAAATACAGTGCAACTTGGATAATTCGAAGCTGAAGGGACCACAAAAAAATTCGAATTATCCAAAACTTCGAAACATCTTTTAACTTTAATTTCAGGTCCACTGAATGCGTGAAAAGATTATTCTGTCAATAAGTAAATATTTATTCAGAAAGATCATGGTATGAAAGACTTAAACATTATATGTATGTAAACAAAATAAGATTTACATTACGTAAGCTACAGTACTGTGACATCTTAGCGCCCAAGAGTCTAGGATGGCGGGCTGCAGACCGGAAGATTCCAAAATTCCTGTTAAGAGTCCTTCACTGCTGCTCTTGCGCATGTGAAGAGGATAAAAAAACAGTTAGCTCGCGGACTCCGTCTAGTTGAGACGTCTTCGTAGCAATTCGTATAAAATTTAATATGAAATTAAGCATTTTGTTTCGCGCGTCCATTGTCAACCCATGTTTTGTCCGAAAAAAAAGTTATTTTTTTAGTGTCCAAAAAAAGTTTGGATTAATTCGTCACAGTACATATTACATGTACTGTAGCTTACTTAACTTTGCATGCACTGTACTTAAACTTCGAATTAAGGAAGTTGAACTTCGAATTATCCACGATTTTTTAACATTGATTTAATGAGAAGTTCAAGGGACTAAGAGAAATCTTCGAATTAACGACGATTTCGAATTAGAGACGTTCGTTTTATCCAAGTTGCACTGTATTAAAATTCCTAATTATAAAGATTTATGTGGAAAATTGGAATGCTTTTGTGATACTGCAGGAAATTTTTTCGTTGCGACTAAACGTCTTTATTTTTTCATAAACAGACTACTTAACTTATT
Source organism: Meta bourneti (assembly GCA_933210815.1). Taxonomy (NCBI): domain Eukaryota; kingdom Metazoa; phylum Arthropoda; class Arachnida; order Araneae; family Tetragnathidae; genus Meta; species Meta bourneti. The sequence goes on from OW119931.1 coordinate 23,993,847, forward strand.
TAATAAATAGTTCAAAACTTATTTGAATAAAATAACATGCATCTTGTTCATAATTATTAATTTTTCAATATTAATGAACGTAATACAGAAAGGAAAATGAAATTTAACATTTTGATTGAAATCAATAATTTTTTAATAAAAATCCCTTAATTTAAATCAAGTTGATTTAAATGGAACGTGATGAGTACATGGGAAAAACACGAGCCCAAAAAATACGAAAAATGTAATCGTTGAATCACCACCTTGCACTCAGACTGCCGGTTCACAAGGTCAAACCGCTAGTGGGGCAACCAATACCGTCACAGTCTTAAAGCGAACGTACGTCTGAACCCACAAATAGTCTAAAAATCGCTATACACAACGCTTATTTAACGTTTGGAATTTAGGGAATCAGGAGAGAGAAGAAAGGGCCATCTTACTTTCTGAAATAAATGCTTGATAAAAGACGTTCCTTCAAAAATTACCAAATGTTCTTGAGAAGTTCACCGAAGTTTGCACGTGTGCAGCTCATACCTCTGGAACTGCCCTAACCATAGATGTTCGCATCAAAATCATTGCGATTCAATGCTGTCTTTATAGACGTTATCTTCCGAAGCCAATTTAGATATGCCAAAAAGAAAAACTATTTCCCGACTTCGAAGCAGACTTCCAATAAGGCCGTAACTGGATACAGCTTTAAATTTAAATAAATAAAAAAGAAAGCAAAAGGAGTCTTAAAGCAAACGATTTTTTCCAGTCCGCCCCCTCCCTACGGTACCCCAGGGAGCTATTCCATGCACGCAAACGAGACAATAAACCCTAATATTTCTCTCACCCTACACTCGGTTCCTTTTTCTACTTAGCGGACAGTTGAGCCCATTAAAAAAATCCCGACCTGCGAGTCCGAACATTTAAATATATACCCCCACACGCAAAAAAAGACTGAAGAGAAGTGAAGCCAAAAAAGCGGAGCTCCGTGGGGTCGGGGCTACGGCATAAATTAGAGGTTTCGACGCAATAATTCCTGGGTTTGAGATTAAAAGCTTAGGAGGAAATGTAGTTAAAGAAGCCATTAAAAATGAAATAGCGGCTGAGCGCAAGGTAATTAATTTAGTAACATTAAACTTTTACGGTTAATACAATGGGAGGTATGGATTAATTCGACTCGGGGGGTCTTAGTCGCCGCTAATGGAATCACGTGACCCGGTTCCTTTCCGACCCAAAAAAAGAGCACTTAAGGTGTATAATTGGAGAAATCTCCGATATCCTTCCCTCTAATTCATCAGCTAATTTTCACCGATTCGTTAAGTTTTTATGTGATGAGCTCTCGGGCGATTGACTTGCGCTTAATTATCTGTAGAATCACTGGTCGGCGATGCGTGGGGTGGTGTTAGACAACAGTCGGAGTTTGAGGGATCCGGTGGCAACACCCAATCTGAGCCTGGACGTGGGGAAATGACGAAAGATTGAGACATCAAGTAACTTCTTTTATCCATTCCGAGTTTCCACTCTTATGGAAAAATTTTCCGGTTTGTTTAAGGTTTTTACCAAGGTTATTTTAAGTATTTTTAACCTTCCTGGTGGTTCCCTCTACTAGATATCTCTTCATAAGAAAACTGACCAGATCTTGATCTCGTCATCATCAAAAAATCGACATATCGATATAACGAAGGATCGAAACATCAAGCAACTTCTTTTATCCATTTTGTCTTTAACCGAGTATCCACTCTTATGGAAAAATTTTCCCGTTTCTTTAAGGTTTTTACCAAGGTTATTTTACGTATTTTTAACCCTCCTGGTGGTTCCCTCTACTAGATATCTCTTCATAAGAAAACTGACCTGATCTTGATCTCGTCATCATAAAAAAATCGACATATCGATATAACGAAGGATCGAAACATCAAGCAACTTCTTTTATCCATTTTGTCTTTAACCGAGTATCCACTCTTATGGAAAAATTTTCCCGTTTCTTTAAGGTTTTTACCAAGGTTATTTTACGTATTTTTAACCCTCCTGGTGGTTCCCTCTACTAGATACCTCTTCATAAGAAAACTGACCTGATCTTGATCTCGTCATCATCAAAAAATCGACATATCGGTATAACGAAGGATCGAAACATCAAGCAACTTCTTTTATCCATTTTGTCTTTAACCGAGTATCCACTCTTATGGAAAAATTTTCCCGTTTCTTTAAGGTTTTTACCAAGGTTATTTTACGTATTTTTAACCCTCCTGGTGGTTCCCTCTACTAGATATCTCTTCATAAGAAAACTGACCTGATCTTGATCTCGTCATCATAAAAAAATCGACATATCGATATAACGAAGGATCGAAACATCAAGCAACTTCTTTTATCCATTTTATCTTTAGCAGGGTTTCCACTTTTGTAGAGGGGCCTTCGTGGCTCAGTGGGTATGCCCTCTGCGATAACAACCTTCAAGTTGTAGATGGCGCAGGTTCCATTTCTGTCAGGTGTACTCCTCCTTGGGTGTATTTCTCTCTGCTGTGTCAGTAAAACTTTCATTGTGTGTGTTTATTACTTGATATTGCATGTCTTGTGTCTGGCGCAGCATGGCCAAATATGGCCATTGTGCCATAAAATCCCAACAAACCAAACTAACCACTCTTGTAGGAAAAATAGGGCTCTTTTAAGGCCTTTCCAAGATTGTTTTACGTATTTTAACCCTCCTGGTGGTTCTCTCTACGAGATATCTCTCCATTAGAGGAAAACTGATCAGATCTAGATCATGTCATCATCAAAAAATCAGCAATATCTTGATGGCGAGATATATCGTCATTGGCAAAACTGACCAGATCACGGATTTTTAAAAAATTTAATAGAATACCATCTCTCATCCTGGACTTCAAAATGTAGGACTGTTTAAACAGGTGACTTACAGTGTTCGGTTTGGTATTGGCACTCGACGCGTCAACGATCACCACTGTTCGGATAACCGGTCGTTAGCTTAACCGACGTTCCGATAATCGATGTCCTAGAGTAGTTTAAATACTTAATTTAACTTAAAGGTACTTCTTTATACAAAGGGAGCCGCTGAGATTTACGTTTCAGTAGAAGCAAAAAGTTCGAAAAAGCCTTTCCTAAAGGGAGAGAGAGGAAACAGAACTGAATTGGCTCTTTGATTTAACTCTCAGAAGACATAACTGCTTATTGTAATGATCCCCACCCCTAAATCAAATTGTAACTGTTTGGAGCGGTATTTATCGGTCACTTATTTTTTAAGGCAATGGTAGATACATGTTTCCTAAGGACAAATATACTCGCTGTCCGTCTACCACGAGGACGTTTCAAAGCTAGCCCTGTTGGTGTAAAAACTAACATTGTCCTATTTCCTATAGGGCAGGTAGTTGAATTAACGTCGAACTCGAGCAACACAACGGGCTATTGGCGACGGTCCGATGGGAAGGATACGAGGACAACTCCTCGTCATTTGGGCTGGTGCACGTTAAATCTGCCGTGACCTCAAATGTCCTCGTTGACGTGGTTTGGAGAGTGGGGAGGTAGCTCAGGTGTTAACCTCGTCATCTGACTGTGGTTCAAGATGACGAGGCGTGGTCCTTGGATCCTCAGGGATTGATCCCGGACCGTCGCCAATAGCCCGTTGCGAAGCTCCAGTGCGACGTTAATTAACTTCCTACCTACTGTAAAGTTCAATTTACAATTCAGATTTCGATTCAATTCTAGATTTTATTTTGTTAAAATAACTTTCCTTTTAGTTCTAAAGTTTACAACTAAATAGAGCTTGTTTTTCGAAGAATGAAGATGAAGGTAAAAATAAACTTAACGAACATTTTTCATCTGAGCATTAATATTATATTCTGTTAGGCAATATTTTTTACTCGGATCTTCCCTTCAAACGAAAAAACAGCATTAAATAATATTAATTGTTCTCAAATTCTCAAAAATGGCTCTAACAGAAACCGGAAACTTTTCGAGCTTTCATCCACTGCTTTAATGACCAGCGCGTTTTGAAAAAGAAGCAAGACCTTAAAAGAACACTTCCCGCATGCTCCAGAAAAAATTCCGGATTTCCTTCCATAATCAATAAGCATTTTTTAAACACACCCTACTTTGAGAATCGCTTCTAAAACGCACTTTTTATTAAATTCCAGTCGCTTATTAACACGTCCACCAAAGAAATTCTGCCCGAAGTTGACACGATAACGCAGACAGCAAAAAATAAACACAATAGACGTTTACGCGAGCATAACGAAGCGGAGAAAAAACCTCCATCACAAGCCAAAGCAGAAACTCGCTTCTTTATACATATAAACAAGAACGTAATTACCAACTTCCTGAACCTCGAGCGCGATTTGAAAAAATAACCAAAAATTAGCTACTCAAAACAGTGGTTTATTACATTTTGCAGCAAAAATTACACCGCTTGCTGATAAATTTAAACATCAGGTCAAGATGGGCGTCGATTTTACAAGATTAAACGCACTTATACAGGCCAGGGAAAAAAATTGGCCCAGATAAAACACTCGCCAAAAAAATGAAAAACTAGGCAACATGAAAGGAAGTTTCACGAGGGAAAAAAAAAGCTCCGTTCCAAACCACGATGCGTGCAATTAAGTATTTGGCGTCTTGCTAATCAAGCGTTGGCGGGATTTTCCCTCTCCTACAATTAAGCCAAATAATTACAGAGCTCGAAGACTAATTATTACGTTCGCGGACTGACATTGAAAAGTTAATTATCTTAATCAACATTAATTATACCGCATCCTCTTTGGAAGAGAAGAGCAACAGCGCTAAAGAGTTCTTTGGGGTTTTACTTTGAGCGCAAATTCTACGTTTAGGAAACGATTTTGGCTCATGAATCGGAGAGCTTTTTTGCTCCCTCAAAACAAAACAGTGACACTCGGGGGGCCGCGCACAAATCGAAGCGCTTTAGATGCAGGTCTGATTCCCGTTGCCTTTCCGTTCAGGCGGTACGAGGCAGAGGAAAGTGTAAAGTAGTTAGTTGAATCAACGTCATACTGGAGCAACACATCGGATTATTGGCGACGGTCTGGGATCAGTCTGGAAGGGAAAGAACCGAGTCGTTTTGAACCACGATCAGATGACGAGGTCAACACCTGAGCTGGCAACCCACTCTCCAAGCTGCCACACCAACATGAGGACATTTGAGACCACGACGGATTTATCGTGCAAAAGCCCCGCCCTCGTACACGATGGTCTTTGGTTGGATCGAGTTTCGAACTCACAACCCTTCGGTTGTTAATCCGTTACTATTGCAACCGGGCTATAGCAGCTCTGTCACCGAACTTAGATCCAAAATCCCCCTAAAAATGCCAAAAGTGGAAGCGATTTACTTATTTCGCCATCAGTCCCTTAGTTTAACTAATGGACTCGTTCGACTGGACTGCCAACTCCTGGGATCCGGAATATATTGTGGGGCTCTAGTAAAAAGGAAGATGACCTTGGATAAGTCCACTTATATAAAAGTGGTTAAGCTAATGCAATGATAAGCAATAATGAGTGGTACTAATGAACTATGACTCCTAGTGCAATGGTATGGGGGTCATCACTTACGATAGCTCTAATAGTGATACGAGATTGTTTAACAAACAGCGATACGTCTAGCATTTCTTATTAACTGTTATTCTGCCTCTTATATCAAGGGGCTATTCTCCAGCACTATAATTTCGGACTCACGCGGCTCTCCTTTCCCAGTAGTGCATACGTGATGATGAAATCCTTCCTTAGCCAGAGAGATCTCCAGATCTGCCTCCCATTGAGCATGTCTGGGATAAGCTAAGCAATCAATTGCACCGCCCTCGAAATCTAAGGTATCTTTGGAAGCAGCTACTTGGGATAAGGACTCCGTTTGACTCCATGCCACCCATACATCGCGGCGAGAGGGGGCTTTATATATACCACTTACTAATTTATTACCTTTCTGGTTGGTTGGTTAATTTGTTGGGTTTTATGGCGCCGCGTAAAGGCTATATTTAGCCATGCTTCGTCAGACACAAGATAGACAATACCAAGTAATGGACACACACACGCACAAGGAAAGTTTTATCGATGCAGAAGAGAGAAATACTCCCAGGGATCAATCGAACCCGCGCCTCCTACAACTCGCAGGATGCCAGCGTAGTGGATGTACCCACTGGGCCACGAAGGCCCCTGTTATCTCTGATGTAATACTACAGTAGGATATTTGATATTGTGACAACATTATCTCTTTATGTACATCCCACATCCTGCGTTTCATTTCGATCTAACACTGTATTCGGGTAGTTTCGAATTTTGATGTACGTAATCTGCTTCAATGAGGTGTTTTGTTTTATCTAGCTATATCTGTGTAAAACTTTTTTCCTGTATTTTTTTTTTAAATCGCGTAATTTTTGTTCTCTAATTGGATATTTTCCCGTTGAGACACAAGGATTAAATAAATAATTTCATGAGGTGTCTCGTCGGTGTTTCTCTTATAGTTTTCGACTTATTCAACCCCCAAGTGGTTTCGACGACCAAGGTCACCACGATCCAACCAATTTTACAAATGACGAGATATCTCGTCTTCAAAGTAATGCCGACTTTTTTATGGTGACGAGATCAAGATCTGGTCAGTTTTCTCCAAACGGCGAGATATCTCGTCCATCAATATCTGGTCAATTTTGCTAATGAAGAGATGCTCGTCAAGAGAAGAGTTAATGTAGAGTAAATGCATGAAGTTTCCAGTGCGTTATAAGTGTTTTTAATGGGGCAAAGTTACTTTGAAAAACCTTCAATGGTATTCGTATATTTTTTAGCATGCATATATTTTTAGTTTTTAATTTTAAATAAATTAATCTTTTTTATATATTTTAGCAAAAAGAAATTTAATATTTAAGTTCATCTCATATAGTTGGTTTTGTGGTTTTATGGCGCAAGGGCCATATTTGATCATGCTGCACCAGACACAAGACATAAAACATCAAGTAATAGACACACACAATGAAAGTCTTACTGACACAGAAGAGAGAAATTCACCAAGGGAGGAATGCACCTGACAGAAATCGAACCTAGGCCACCTACAACTCGAAGGTTGCTAGCGCAATGGACATACCTACTGGGACATGATGGCTCCTCAGCTCATGTAGGCTGAGTTCAACGATTTGTTTCCTTCGAATATCTTTCGTCATTTGCTACTCAATATCAACATCTTGAAACAAAAATGAAATATCGATTTTACAGCGTTTCCTCAAACACAAAGTTAAAAGCCAAGGAACTCATTCTTGCAAAGATATGATTCCCAGATTGCTTGAATACGAACTCAAATATTTCTTTAAATAATTTTTAAAACCGAAGAACCCACATAATGGGATTAATTCCCGGAAACGCGCAAAACTCCTTTTCTAATTAAACAAAACAACTAAACTCCAACTCTCTGTCGAGACACGCGGTGGTTAAAACGTTTTCCCGCGTTGCCACTTTTTAAGACCTAAAACCGAGAGCTTCGAAGAAGCCGACACCATCCCCCGAAGACACGCAGCGAAAGAAGAAGGGACCCGGGAAAAAAGGCCAAAGCGGGATAATTAAATAAACAAAAATAAATCCAGGAGAGCCGCTTGAAGAAACCGGAGTAAAAAATTGATCCGGAATTTGTGGGCTAATTGCAGGGACCGAGTTCTCACGTTCCTTACAGGAGCCAGGAAATAACTGTAATTAATGTTAATTAACACCCCCTGCAGACGGAGAGACAGCAATCGCGCTGCCTTCTCCGAATCCCGAATCAAAAACAGGAGAAGTGAGGGAAGACCGGAGAGGAGTGAGAGGAGGGTTGCCGTGATTGAATCATCTTGTTCCATCGTTCGACGCCGGCTGCGTTCGACTGTGTCGGCGGCAATTAGGGTAAGTGTGGATGCTGTGACAAATGCACAGTTGTCTCCCAAAGTCCCTTCCGTTTTAACATTTTTGTTTTAAAAACTGTGTGAGATAGGAATATAATAGTTTCAATGTTTGTTAAATCGACTTTTATGGGTTTTCTTTTTCGAAAGTTATTTTATAGGTAACGCTTCTCTTCCGTGCAATGCCAAGAAGGTTATGTCGTCGTCAAGTGGTCATTCGGGTAGAACTGTTATTCCGATAGCAGTTTAAATAACAGTTACTGCAAAATAACAGTTAGTAACTGTTAACGAAAATAACACTAACCTAACAATGTTATTCGGATAACAGCAAAAGAATTTTAACTGTATTAAATTTTAGATTAAAGAGTTGAAATGTACTGAAGTATCTGATGAAAAATAAAAATTGAATTACTAGAAGAAAGTAGTTTAATAGGTAACGCTTCTCTTCCGTGCAATGTCAAGAAGGCTATGTCATCGTCAGCTAGTCATATGGGTAGAACTGTTATTCCGATAGCAGTTACTGTAAAACAACAGCTAGTAACTGTTAACAAAAATATATTAACACTTACCTATCAATGTTATTCGGATAACAGTAAAAGAATTTTAACTGAATTAAATTTCAGATTGAAAAGGTGAAATTTTCTGGAGTATTTGATTAAAAATGAAAAGTAGAATTACTATCTTTTAAAAACTTTTTGACACACATTTTTCAGAAGGTAATTGTAAAATAAGTTGAAATAAAGCAGTTGATAAGAACCGTTGAATTTAGTTGCTCATTCAACGTTTTGTAGAACTGGAATGTTATTCCAATAGGCAAACTGCATTGTTATTTCAAATTAAATATTAGCAAGTATTATCAAAAATGCCCTAGCAGTTATCGATAAATGTTAAAAAGTAACTTTAAATGTAAATAAACTTATTTAAAACTCTTTAATTCATAAAATATTTAGTAAGACAAGTTTAAATTAATTGTTAGCGTCTACTTCTAACACTTAATAATTGAATTTATTCAGTGTGTAACTAACTGTTAATAAAGCTGTTAACATCATCCGTGAATTATAATCGTTATCGCAATTTAACCTGTTATCGTAAAATAACAGTAACAACATACAGATCACTGCGAGATAATGGAATCTCATTGGAGCTGCTCGTTAGTGTTACGTTGCCTGAAACGATCCTGTTCCTTTTAAACACACTATGGTACCCCTGCAGATTCGTCTACTCGCTACTCGTATCACACTCTGATAACTGTAGATTCGATCGACCGAGGCAAGTAACTAGAAGTCTATATATGAAGAAATTACATTACATATTAAAAAATCGCGTTTTGTGTACGATGCAAAGGTTCTATTCTAAATGCATTATATAACATTATGCTTATCAAATTTCACTGTACCATTTTAATCCCAAGATTAGATTTCCTAAAAATCCTTGTTTACCTTGAGAAGATTTCTTGTTTACTTGACATTGGTAGAATGTAGGATGTTATGTGGAAAATCTGGCTCTTTTTTACGTTCGGTGCACTGCAGGAAAGACCTGGTACCATCGACGAAGGTCATATTCCTTAGCTGTCCAGTGTGCAGTCTTGCCAATATGGAAAAACCTTCTGGACATGTTGAGATCTCTAAGTGCTCACTCGGAGATTGGCCCATGTACCAATGATGGAAAGGTACAATTTTTTTTAAGGTTGGATCTTAAGCTGGACAGATGGTCTTCCTGAGAGAACAATGTCATTTTTCTGATTCCAGTAGCTGCTCTGCCCCCGATTTCGCCAAATCGTCAACTATTTCATTCCTTGGGATACCAACATGAGAAGGGTTCCATTCAGAAGTAAAATTGGATTCTTTATGAAAGCTTATTAGGTAGGTAGGTATTTTAATTAACGTCGCACTGGAGCAACACAACGGGCCATTGATGACGGTCACAAATCAAACCCGAAAAGAAAGATCGAGGACAATACCACGTAATTTTGAACCACGGTCGCATGACGAGGTCACACCTGAGCTGGCACCCCACTCTCCAAACTTTCACACCACGCCAACGTGAGGACATTTGAGGCCACGACAGATTTAACGTGCAACCAGCCCACTTTGTACACGACGGTCTTTGGTAGGATTCGAACTCGCAACCCTCCGGTTGCAAGTTCGTTACTCTTCCAACCAGGCTACCGCGGCCCCGAAAGCTTAGGATTCTTTATGAAAGTTTATTAGGATTCTTTATGAAAGCTTATTATTCTTTGTGGAAGCTTATTAGGAGTTTGGCAATCCTAAGTAAGAGTGGATCGTAGCTGGTGAAGCATCCCTTAACTCTCCAAGTGGTTTGGACGAGATATCTCGTTCATCAAGATCTGACCAATGTTGCTAGTGACGAGATATCTAGTCATCAAGATATTGCCAATTTTTTATGATGACGAGATCTGGTCAGTTTTCTTCTAATAACAAGGTATCTCGTCCATCAAGATCTGGTCAGTTTCTTATGACGAGATATCTCGTCCATCAAGATCTGGTCAGTTTCTTACGACGAGATATCTCGTCCATCAAGATCTGGTCAGTTTCTTATAACGAGATATCTCGGCCATCAAGATCTTGTCAGGTTCTTATGACTAGATATCTCGTCCATCAAGATCTGGTCAGTTTCTTATGACGAGATACCTCGTCCATCAAGATCTGGTCAGTTTCTTATGACGAGATATCTCGTCCATCAAGATCTGGTCAGTTTTACCTCAATACCATAGATACGTACCTCATCGGGACAACCACCAGGAGGGTTAACAGCATGGATAGCTTGGAAATCGACATAAAAATTTACTTTAGATGGAATTGTACCGTATCGTACCACCACTACCGTAGGCCACTTACATAAAATAAAGGAATTGTAGCGTAGATGTTTACCCGGTCCTCAGTCCAGATATGTATACCAGTTGTTCTTAGAAGATTCTTATACATAAAAGATGAATACTAAAAAAGTAGAAAATCCAAGCGTTGAGTAATTTTGGAAATAGCCACGTTGAAATTTAAGCAAGATCTTTCCATCAATTCCTCAAGCTAATCATTCCGAGATCTATTTCGAATTCCTTCAAAATATTCCTTTCAGATTGCCCCTTAAAGTGTTCGAATTCCGAGGGGGGTCTCTCCGAACGGGGAGAGTCCCTTTGATGTTCGCAGGTAAATGCTCCTTTTCAATTTGCACGTGGAAGCGAGGTAGTGGTCAAAGGGCCAGAACTGTTTGTTATTCCGGACGAAACGAGCACGCTCAGAATTAAGATTTTGCGGTCGTCAATTGGAGTTTCGCATGAGGCGGAAAAGTTCGATGGGGAGTTGCAAATATTTATTACTTCGAACAAATGGAACACATCTGCATGCTTTCAGACGGTATGAAAGCGTTTTTGAATTGTTTAAGGCTTCGCTTTGAGTAAGATGCTTGAGCGGGGGATGTTACGGTTAAAACAGAATTTACCTCCCGAAGCAAATTCTTTCCAGAATTTCAAAAGTACTAGTCGAAGATTATCTTAAACGTGTTTGTGTCAAAATCATTTCCGAAATAATAATACTTTCGTCAAGAATTTTTAGCTCTTATGTTCTATTATCCTCCTTTTGTTTCCTTTGAAAAGGGTTGTTTGATGCAGCTTGGCTAAATATGGCTCTTGTTTCATGAAACCCAACCAACCTTTGAGAATTTTAGCGTCTTCCATAAATGCAAAACCAACACCTGAAAAAACACGTCTGTGTTCGCCAAGCGGATCAATCATACTGATCGTCGTTGATTAGGGTGTGGAAGTTTGGAGAGTGGGGTGCCAACTCAGGTGTTGACCGTGGTACGAAATGGCGAGGTGTTGTCCTCTGATCTTTCCGCGTCATCTAACCGTGGTTCAAAATTACTTGGTGTTCTCGGATCTTGGCGACGATCCGGGTTTGATCCCGGATCGTCGCCAATAGCCTGTTGTATTGCAAAATTATAGAATTTATTCGACACTACTTAAAACAAAAATGACGGGGCAAAAACTTAAGGCTAAATAATATTTTATTATATCTGCGGGAAAAAACAACCGTGAATCTAGTTCAGTTATAAGGTATCTAAAGGTAAGTATAAGATTTCTTTTGGCACGTGAATACGTTTTTAATATCGGAACTGAGAAGAACTGAGGACATGCATGAAACCACGTGCGTTACAACTGTTGACTTACGATTTCAGAACTAGAAACATCCAGATGATAAATACAGCCTCATTTTAGACAAAGGATATCAGTACCTGACATGACCTTTGGACCGAGTACGCAGGCGTGCTGAGCAAGGGTAGGGGTTCCGTAAGATGCCGAAATTCTACGGTGCTGAGCAAGGGTAGGGGTTCCGTAAGATGCCAAAATTCTACGGTGCTGAGCAAGGGTAGGGGTTCCGTAAGATGCCGAAATTCTACGGTGCTGAGCAAGGGTAGGGGTTCCGTAAGATGCCGAAATTCTACGGTGCTGAGCAAGGGTAGGGGTTCCGTAAGATGCCAAAATTCTACGGTGCTGAGCAAGGGTAGGGGTTCCGTAAGATGCCGAAATTCTACGGTGCTGAGCAAGGGTAGGGGTTCCGTAAGATGCCAAAATTCTACGGTGCTGAGCAAGGGTAGGGGTTCCGTAAGATGCCAAAATTCTACGGTGCTGAGCAAGGGTAGGGGTTCCGTAAGATGCCGAAATTCTACGGTGCTGAGCAAGGGTAGGGGTTCCGTAAGATGCCAAAATTCTACGGTGCTGAGCAAGGGTAGGGGTTCCGTAAGATGCCAAAATTCTACGGTGCTGAGCGAACATTGGGCCAGTGACATAAGGTTGTCTAAAGCTAAGTATAAGATTTATTTTTCTTTTGCTTTGTATTGAATCTCGGTATCTAGTTATTAATGTCACGCTACTCTGTCGATAGAAACCAATTCTTTCCGGGTATCGCAGGGACTGGTAAGAGGTATAGTTGGAACGCTTAAACTTCACCTGCTGCCGTTCTGAGAACGTTCAGCACGACGACGACCGTTAAAGACCTCCGCATTTAACGGCCGCCAGCTCAAGGAAACCCAAAAATTTCAATATTCATAATCCGTTATGCCGCTTTCCTCAGCAAGGGAGAGAGGGTGCACGCTAAGAAGGGGAGGTTTCGGAATTAACGCAGACGAAAATATAAATCTGAGCGCGCGCAATAAATATTTAATCGACCAAAAGCCGCCCGTATAAATTCCCCGCTCTAAAAGGGGTTTCTGGAATAACGTCTTTAGGGGGCTTTGTTACTTTACTGAAGCGAGAAGAGAGCGAGCGCGCAGACGATAAAGTTTTCTCCGGTGTCCCCCGTTTTAATCCAGCCCCGCAGATTAATGATCTGAAGTGAAGGCAGCGATCCAACTTGTGGAGTTCGATGAGGGGGAAGTTCTCGGGTTAGAATTATGTGTCCGGCGTCGGATGGGGGGCGAGGGGTGTTAAAGGGTTGTCCGCGCTAATTTCGCGAGGAGCTGTTCCAATTTATATTCGCGGCTTTTAAGTATAGTCCGGCGGACCACTTTTAAGAGGTTGGGAATGCGGGCTTTTAAAATCTACAAGTAATGAGCTCCGAAAAGTCGGCCTGCGGTTAACTGCTGACGTCCGATTGTGCGGGGGTGTTTCTTAGGCATGCGTTTCCTTTGGGTGAGGTGCTTGTTGCCATGGTAACCGATAATAGCCACTTGAATGAGACAAAGATGGAATGTGCATCAGGGAAGCGATGTCTTAAGCCTGTCTTGTTGCTCAATCGAGAACTGCAACTTGTGCATTACACGTTACAAGGGTATAGCTGTATTATACGCTGGCAACGCTCTTGGCGCACTTTTTATGTCGCCAAGGAAATAATTCTTAGAAAAAAAATCGTTTTTTTTTCAAACGGTAGGTAGGTATTTAATTAGCGTAGAGCTGGAGCACAGCACAACGGGCTATTGGCGACGGTCCGGGATCATCCACCGAAGGAAAATATCCGAAGACAACACCACATAATTTTGAACCACGGTCAGATGGCGAGGTCACACCTGAGCTGACACCCGCTGCTCCAAACTTCCACACCACGCCAACGTGAGGACATTTGAGACCCCGGCAGATTCAACGTGCATCAGCCCCCTTCGTACACGACGGTCTCTGGTTGGATTCGAACTCGCAACCCTCCGGTTGCTAGTCCGTTACTCTTCGAACCAGGGTACTGCTGCCCGTTTTTTCAAACGGAAATAAGCTGTAGCGAAAAGTAATTAACGTGAAAAATACAAAACTTTGAAAAACATGCTTTTTTATCGGAAAATAATTAGCAGAAATACACTGCTGGCCACCCAAATTGCAACACCAAGATAGACAAGAGATATCACAACAAAATTTATTTTGTAGATAACATGTTGACCAAGTATCAAATGATTAAATTTATAGACTTCTGTGAAGTGTGGTTCCTGCCAAAATCTCAGTAGCCAGAGTAGCCGCCATTGTTGGAGATCACCGCTGCCACACGCCTCGGCATTGATTCAAAGAGACTTTGGATGTGTTCTTGGGGTACAGCAGACCAAGCAGCTTCCACACGTTGCCAAAGTTGATCTGGTGTGGCAGCTGGGGATGTATTCTGGGTCAATCGTTGAGCAACCATGGACCACATGTTTTCTATCGGCGAAAGATCCGGAGAGCGAGCTGGCCAGGGAAGCAATTCAATCTGGCGATTGACGAAGAACCCTTGGACAATGCGTGCCACGTGTGGTCGCGCATTATCCTGTTGAAATATGGCTGTGGGCAAGCCCTGAAGGTAAGGAAGGACAACTGGCTCCAACACCTCGGAGATGTAGCGCTGGCTGTTTAAAGTACCGGCAATGCGTACTAGAGGAGTGCGAGAGTGATATCCAATACCGCCCCATACCATAATACCCGATGCAGGACCAGTGTGGCGGTGCATAACGCAGCTGTTCAGCATCCTCTCTCCACGGTGTCTCCAGACTCGAATCCGACCATCGTGGTGTTGCAGACAGAAGCGTGACTCGTCAGTAAAGACAATTTCATTCCATTCTGCCGTCCACATCCTTCTTTCATCGCACCATTGGCGGCGGAAACGTCTGTGGTTCTGCGTCAAGGGTAGACGAAGCAATGGACGTCTTGCGGACAGACCACTCTGCTGTAAACGGCGTCGAATGGTACGCGCAGACACTGGATGATGCGGTACAGACTGAATGTGCTGTTCTATGGTTCGTGATGTGGCTGAGCGATCCGTCACTGCCATACGCACAATATGCCTGTCATCACGTGAAGTGGTGCACTGAGGTGGATGCGATCGAACACGTCGGTCCGTCGTACCCTCCTGCATCCAACGATCACATATCCGCATTACAGTTGTTTGGTTTCGTCCAACACGACTACCGATTTCTCTGAAAGATAATCCACAATCTCGGTAGGCCACTATCCTTCCTCTGTCGAACTCGGATACTTGATCAAAAGATGATCGCTGTTTTCTACGAGGCATAATTGATCGTTTTTTTTTAAAAAACCACAAGAAAAACACAATTGCCGTACTTGAAATCGTCGAAATCTCCAAGCTTTAAATAGCGCTTTGAAGTGGCGCCACAGGCGCGCGTGATGTGCGTCTGCGCTGAAATTCTAATCATTTGCATATCTCACCTCCGCTAATGCATGTTGTAAATTTCATATTATTTGCATGCTTCCTTCAGGGTGTTGCATTTACGGTGGCCAGCAGTGTATTTAGCGTCGCACTGGAGCAACGCAACGGGTTATTGGCGACGGTTCGTGATCAAACCGAAGAGAAAGAACCGAGGACAACACCACACAATCCAAAATTGTCGGAAGACATTTTTCAAAGATATTGGAAGGCAAGAGATCTATTTCGAAGCCTTCAGACCGGTTAATTGCTGTCTATTCGTGTTCTCTTAATCTCGTTTTGATGTTTTGTCCTCATGTTCTTTGTCTATGTTTTTGTACGAAGTGTTTACTCTAGCGAATGAATGTATTTTAAGTGCTCTACTGCTAAAAATAACCTAAAAAAATAATTAATAAATAAATAAAAAGTTTTTCTGCAGCTACTATATAGTATTTTCATGCTTCAAACTTGGTTGGATCAGAAGAAAAACAAGAGATTTTTGCAATTCAACCAACACGATACTTTTGTCATTGAATGTTTATGTCAGATGGGACTGGAATAAGGATGTGTAATTTGGAATCCTTATTACGACTGCGCCAAATTGAAAGAATGTGGAATGCATTTTTGGGGTAGATTCTGGCATAGATTTTTGAGATATTTTTTTAAATTATGAATCTTGGTACACATTCTTGTGAATTGCTAAATGATTCCAGTTTCATTTCCGTTGGGACATTGCTTTAACAAAATGCTTTTACAACCTTCTACAGAGCAAAATTGATTTGACCCCTTTTAATTTCTTGTATTGATTTTAACATCCCCAGGTATATCATGAGAAACTAAATTATATTTTGTTAAACCTTTAAAAAAGAATGCACGGAACGGAATGGACGTATCGATTGCGGATTAACTAACAGGTTACATCTTACCTCCACATCTTAATTAATAAAAAATTGCACAAAAAAATATAAACATTAAGAATGTATGTAACGATTTTGCTACAAAATAGACTTTTTCAAACTATAATTCTTTCTCGGAGCTTAATTTATTTTTTGATAATTTCAATTCAACTAGTCATCTGCTTCAATTAAGCGTTTGTTTTATCTATTTTCTGACTATATTCGTGCAGTACAGAAACGACAATTAAATAAATTAAGTAAATAAAAAAAAGCTGTTTTGAACAGTTCAACCCTTTACTACTAGATGGCGCCACCACTGTCTCTCAATTAGGCCTATGAATTTTGCTTTTACCATCTTTTAAATAGGTCCTTAAGTGACACCAAGTTCTTTTAAAAGAAAAAATGTTTCTACATCATATTATGAATTTACAGTTCAATAATTGCATATTTCACTTCTTGTTCAATAATAATCTTCCTGCTCAAAACAAAAGTTTTTTTCTTTTAAAGTGTTGATTAATTAACTTTTTTGCTTAAAATCCAACTAGTTTTTAAAATACTACTTGTTACAATCAAATTTGTTATGAATTATTCTCGAAAATTTATTAATTGTGTGTATGAGTTGACAAGTTTTACCAAAAGTCTAAACACTGGGCAAAATATTCTGCTAGTAGATTTTTGGAGCAGTGGTAAAAATAGAAATTTACTTGTAGTAATTATTTTATTAATTTGAAATTAGAAAAACTAAATTTATATGTAAAGTATTTTAATTGATATTAAATTATTATTTCTCCTCGTCAGAAATATTCTGCTGAATGTGGATACAACAGTTCCACTGTTCTATAGAACTTGCATTAGTTGCTTACTTTAGTTCATTTAAAATTAGGCTTTAAGGGAGAAATATGCACAATAACTTGTGTTTCTCTGTTGGGTTATTTATTTTATTTTTAATTTTTAACGCTGAAACTTGTGTCCCCTCTACAGACAGGTAGGTAGGTAGTTAATTAACGTCGCCCTGATGCAACACAACGGGCTATTGGCGCCGGTCCAGGATCCATCCCGAAGGGAAAGATCCGAAGACAACCCCTCGTCATTTTGAACCACGAGATCAACACCTGAGCTGGCACACCACGCCAACGTGAGGACATTTAAGGTCACGACAGAGTTAACGTACACCAGCCCCCGTGTACACGACGTTCTTTGGTTGGATTCGAACTCGCAACCCTCCAGTTGTGAATCCGCTAATCTCCCAACCGGGCTACCGACAGTGATTAAATCAAAATGTTTTTCATTTGCTTTTCTACAGAAAAATATCCAATTACATTGAACAAAGATGCAAAAAAAGACGTATACAATACGAGTTAAAATAAAACATTACACACCACACAATACACATTGAAGTAGATAACTTATTGAATTGAAAATAACAAAAAATGCAAAAAAGAGGCGTATACAAATACGATTAGATTAGATAAGAGTTAAAACAAAACACCACACAACACACATTGAAGTAGATAACGTACTGAATTGAATATATATATATATATAATTTGATTGTTTTTATTATATATATATATATATATATATATATATATATATATATATAATAAAAACAATCAAATTACAAAATATACAAAACATTAAAACGTAAAATAATAGAAATGCAGACCAGCAAAATGGCAAAAGATCGAAAAGCAGACAAGCCAAAAAGCCAAAAAAGTTGGGGGTAAAAAATAGTCAAGCGGAATCCAGAAAGCAGAAGGCAGAACTGTCCATGTATGCGCGCTAAAGCTGCAGACACAACATGGAAAGTAAAATAATTCAAAATTACAAACCAAAACAAAGAGAAATCCAAAAACTTTAAAATCAAGAAATTTAAGATTTTATATATATATATATATATATATATATATATATATATATATATATATATATATATATATATATATATATATATATATATATTATATATATATATATTATTATATATATTAATATATATAATATATATTAATATATATATATATATATATATATATATTAATCACTCAGAAAGAATTATACAGTTTATAAAATCAATTTGTAGCAAAATCGTTACATACAATCTTTCTTAAGGGCTTAACAAAAATGATTGGCAGTTCATGGTGATATACATGGGGACGTTGAAACTAAGGAGGGCGAATCAATTTCGTTATGTAGGAGGTTGTAGAAGAATTTCGTTAAAGCAATGTCTCGACTAAGTGAAACTGAAATTATTTCACAATTCAGGAGAAGGTATGCCAAAAGATTCGTACTTCTTAATGGCCCTTCGAAACCAAAAAATACCTAATCGCATAAAATTTGCATCATATAGTCTATGTATATATACAGAAGAGAAATGTCATAAATTAAACTAAACAAATTTAATAATCAGTTTTTAATTTTAAAAAAGAAACGGTTCAAAAACTAACATTTTCTGGAGGGTAGGACGCTACGACCTGTGAAAGTGCGCGCGCTCTAAGACAGCGACCTGAAATACTTATGGGTTGTACACCACCTGTAAGGGGACAGTGGATTGGACAACGGGACCACCCCTTTCAAGGTCACATCGAGGGGAAAGACCAATCCGGGGAAGGCAGGTGACATAGCGGTAGATGCAAAAGTTCCCAAAACATAACCCCACAACCCTGCTGGACTCTCCTCTATGCTTCAACCAAATAAAAATCTCTGCCAGGCCCATTTCTGCTCAGTAAAGCTTTAACTTCAGAAGGGGAGGTATAGGGCTTCTGTCTAAGTTTCCCAAACAACCCTCTCTAGTAGTGATGGGCAGAATCGAGTACTTTTGAGAATAGAATACTTGATATTCGGGTTCTTTCAAATATCAAGTAAGTATTCGAATATTTATACAAAAACGATTAGTCGATAGCAAGAATCAATATTTTGGTATCCGAATACCTAGGGTGAGTACTATTGAATCCGAATACACTTGTATCCGATTTTGTTTACCATCCGATTACTTTGTTATCCGAGTACTTTGTTATCCGAAGGTTTTGAAAAAGAATCGAGTACAACGAATACTTTTAAGTGCCTAGTGCACGAGTACTTTTACATTCGAATACTCCAATAACTACTCTACCTAAAACGTGGTCTAGTAAACGTTTTGTAGAGATGGGGCGAAACTTTTATTTTACGATAATACTTTGGTATTCGAGTACTTTGGAAAAGAATCGAGTACAACGAATGCTTTTAAGTGCCTAGTGCACGAGTACTTTTACATTCGAATACTCCAATCACTACTCTACCTAAAACGTGGTCTGGTAAACGTTTTGTAGAGATGGGGCGAAACTCTTTTATTTTACGATAATACTTTGGTATTCGAGTACTTTGGAAAAGAATCGAGTACAACGAATACTTTTAAGTGCCTAGTGCACGAGTACTTTTACATTCGAATACTCCAATCACTACTCTACCTAAAATGTGGTCTAGTAAACGTTTTGTAGAGATGGGGCGAAACTCTTTTATTTTACGATAATACTTTGGTATTCGAGTACTTTGGAAAAGAATCGAGTACAACGAATACTTTTAAGTGCCTAGTGCACGAGTACTTTTACATTCGAATACTCCAATCACTACTCTACCTAAAACGTGGTCTAGTAAACGTTTTGTAGAGATGGGGCGAAACTCTTTTATTTTACGATAATACTTTGGTATTCGAGTACTTTGGAAAAGAATCGAGTACAACGAATACTTTTAAGTGCCTAGTGCACGAGTACTTGTACATTCGAATACTCCAATCACTACTCTACCTAAAACGTGGTCTAGTAAACGTTTTGTAGAGATGGGGCGAAACTCTTTTATTTTACGATAATACTTTGGTATTCGAGTACTTTGGAAAAGAATCGAGTACAACGAATGCTTTTAAGTATCGAGTGCACGAGTCCTTTTGTATTAGAATACTCCCATCACTACTATCTACCCAAAACGTGGTCGAGTAGATATTTTGTAGAGATGGGGCGAAACTGTTATATTACGATAATACCTTTTACTGTTATTGCTTTTTTTGCTGGCAAAATCGAGCGCTTTTAAGTGCCTACCACTTTAAGCCCTGATCTAAGAGGGAGCATTGACCTCTTAGCTAGGAAACATTTGGAAAAGAATCGTATTCTTATTTATAGAGATAGGAAGGTAGTTGAATAAACGTCGCACTGGAGCAACACAACTGGCTAGTGGCAACGGTCTGGAATCATTCCGGAAGTGAAAGATCCGAGAACATCACCTTGTTATTTTGAATCAAGATCCCAAAGTCTGTGTAACTTTGGTCCACGTCTACAGCTTCAATTAATAAAACGAATACGAATATATAAATTAGAAATATTCAATAAGATAGAAAAACCTGTGGTAGGTAGTTTGGAGAGTGGGGTGCCAGCTCAGGTGTGACCTCGTCATCTGAACATGCTTCAAAATTACGAGATAAACTGTTATATTACGATAATACTTTTTACTGTTATTGCTTTTTTGCTGGCAAAATCGAGCGCTTTTGTCCTCGGATCTTTCCCTTCAGGATCGATCACGGACCTTCGCCAATAGCCCGTTATGTTGCTCCAGTGTGGCGTTAATTAACTACCCCCTGCCTAATTTAAAATGAGAGAATTATCTATATTCGCATTTAATACCTCTAAAGGAAATGAAATTATCCAAAAATATATAGCAGCATTTCGTTTACTTTTACTGATGTTAATTCTAATTTTCAATAAAATGCTTGGTGTCGAGCACATCTCAGTCGTGGTACCGCAATTACATCCTGAACGTGCACTTCAGTTCTATCCAATTCCCTTGTTCAAAGTCAATTCGGCATTTTCGACGCTATTTTTGCTCATATTTCCTTTTCTGAGCTGATTTCTGCCATCCAGATTTCTCATTGCCTTCTGTAATCAAACTGCTGAAAAGTTCCATCGTAGTGGAGAGCTCCTCCGTGTTGTTTTAGCGCTTATTGATCTCAATATAACTCAAATCAAGCATATTTAAACTAAGCGACAAAACTGCCCAATGAATCTCCTAACGGTCGAATTTATTTTGTTTATATCCATTGTTGCCATTCCACTACTAATAAATTAACTGTCGATTCCCAATAAATTAACTGTCGATTCCCAATAAATTATCTGTTCCGGCTAAGTTCACTAATCGTCGTCGTTGCATTATTTCGGCGTGACGCTATTAATTTATAAGTTTAAGTAATTCGCTTTTATTAAAATGCTTGTCTTAAATAAAAACTCGTGATGATATTTCGCTTAAAATAAGGGAAGAGTGCCGTCTTGTATTGAATCTCCTAGTTTTTAGGAGAAAACCCTCAGAATCGCCCCAACTACTTTTCTATAATGACCTCCTATTCAGCTCAATTCCTGGAGTATCCCCACCCCTTCGCACGCGGAGCCGTTCAGACGAACCGGGTCTAGTCTCTTTTGTTACAAGATTGGACACCGGAGTGAAAAGATAGGGGAAATATAACCAAGAATGGAAGAGAGTGAAAATGTCGCGCCATGATAGATAAGGCACAGATCCCCCGAATCACTCCGTTGGGTTTAAGTTCCACAAGGTTGACTCAAGGTCATACTAATTATCAGCTAGCAGACCACGGGGAGAAACTATTATTTTTTACCACTGTGAATGTGAAACAATTTTTAATGTTCTTTTATGGGTGAGCAAAACTGTTATTGTACGATAACAGTTATAGGCAAAACTGTTATTTCATGATAAGTTCTGAGATCGACTAAGCTGTTATTTTACGATAACAGTGTTAACGGTTATTGCTAATTTGCGACAACAGCTATTATCAACTGTCAATCAAAGAGGGGAGAGTGGACTTTTATAGCAAACTTTTGCAATTATTAGATTGTTATGAAATTTGCAAACTGTTTTAAAAAGAGCCCTGTGTATAATGTTAGGTAAAAAGTATTGAGTCATTCGTAAGTTATTACATAAAACGAGGTAAAAAGTTTTGATAAATTATTGAAAATTGATAGCATTTAATTTTCCATGCATCGTCAAAATTTTAATTCACATAATAGTTTGTGAACCAACTAATTATATAAATCAAATTAAGTCCATTTGGTCAGTGCATCACTCAATTGTAATGCAAAAAAAAATTGTATACTAAAAACACCTCAAATTTTGCAAAAATAGCATAAGTTAAGCAACATTTTAACTTATATATACAACAGAAATTAATGATTATTCAAAAAGATGTAAATCCATTACATTATAACCAGATACGCAAGGAACATTTTCAAATCTGAATTTCAAAAATCTCAATCGGAGAGTAGACTTAGTCAATCGTTTTTGTAGTAGATTTACTATACTTATCTGCTTAACGTGTATATAACTCCGTCAAAAATGATACTGACTGAAATTTTTTTTGGCTTTCCACAGAATTTGCTATAAATTAATTTTAAAGCTAAAATTTAAAAATCGACTTTTCGATCGATTTGGATGATTTTGAAAGTCCTTTGTCCCCTTAACATTTTCGGTATGCCCAATTAATGACTAACCCAAAAGCTGATAATAAATTAGTTTTTACAGTTGTTATTAGCTGTTAGAAAAATTGAAGTTATGGGATAATTTTAACAGAAAATTATTGTTTTTACCATTAAGTGCTTTAAAATCGTTTCATAATCACATCTTACTTTGCCAATTTTTTATTTAAATTTTATTTTTGAATTTAAAGTTCATCAATTTTTATCATTCTTTCAGTCACTTTAAAAGTTACTCTTTTAGCATTTGACGTTAACTTATTAACATTCTGATAAATATACTTTAATAAAACATTTCTTATATTATATTTTTGCAGCATAACATGAAAAAATAATTCTTTTAATTGTGAATATGGTTTACGTAAGTATTACGAGTCATAGTTCTTGTCTGATAAAATGGTTGCATAACATATCTTGTGAAACTTAAACGTCTCACTTTAACGGGGAATTAAAAAAAAAGTCATTTTACAAAAAAATATTAATACATAAAAATGTGACGAAATCCTTAAAAATCCCTATGTTTAATGTTTTATGCAATTTTTAGCTGTCTAATATATTTTATAATTAGTTTGAAATATTTTATGTAACTTAATTTTCAATGTTTCATGTAATTTTTAGGTTTTTTTTACATTTTATGGAATGTCAAGTTTGGAAAAAGATTTGTCCATTACTTTCTCTACTACGTATATTAACAACCAAGATAAAAATCATCATTAATTTCCCCACTCATTAACTATTAAAAGCTTTTTTGTAATAGTCATAGAATGAAGCCTTCTCTAATACAAAAATTGTTCTGGAAAACTAAACAAATTAAAAGGCGAAACAAATTTAAGTATGACGATTAGCTAAAACTTGAATCAAATATTTTGGTTAAAATTGTTTTCTTTGCACTTGTACATGTCTCGATACTTTACCCTGATCGCGAAATTTTCTTGTAAGGCATGGCCATTTTGAGCGAGTGAATTGTGATTCGATATAAACACCCACCAGAAGATATATATATATCAAATACTAAGAAACTAATTTATTTTTCAATTTTAATTTCTAAAATGAAAAAGAAATTTTTCGAAAGACAAAGCGAACAATAACAATTTGCAAAGGCTACTACATAATTGCAACCTGATGATTGTTTTTCATTCTTAATCCTCCAAGTGGTTTCGACGAGATATCTCGTCCATCAAGATCTGACCAATTTTGCTAATGACGAGATATCTCGTCATCAAGATACTGCCTATTTTTTATGACGAGATTAAGATCTCATCAGTTTTCTTCTAATGATGGGATATCTCATCATCAAGATATTGCCTATTTTTTTTATGACGAGGTCAAAGTCTGGTCAGTTTTGCTCATGTTGAGATATTATGTCCATCAAGATCTGGTCGGTTTTGATAATGACGTGATATCTCGTCGAGACAACCACTAGGTTGGTTAGTTGGTTTGGGGTTTTATGTCACAAGGGCCATATTTGACCATGCTACGCCGGACACAAGACATACAATATCAAGTAATAGACATACACACGCATGAAAGTTTTACTGACACAGAAGAGAAATACACCCAAGGAGGAATGCATCTGACAGGAATCGAACTGCGCCGCCAACAACTCGAAGGTTGCTAGCGCAGTGGACATACCCACCAAGCCACGACGGCCCCAACAACCACCAGGAAAGTTAGGAACAATCTACTAACTGGAACTATTTTTACACTAATGCCATTTTTTGTGTTATAACAAAAAATGGCATTAGTGTAAAAATAGTTGTGTTCAAACATTAAATCCGGGTAATTGTATTCAAACATTAAGCCTATCTTTAGTTCAAACAAAGCCTACAGTCAATTTAGTCTCTATAGCTGTAGCAGATAGCTTTGTTGAGGGTGGCGCAGTGTCATAACAGTGACCCCTCTCGACTGATAGCCTATCAAGAAGGGAATGTGGTGTTTACACTTTCTGAAGAGTGCGAAAACAGATGGGTCTCTGAAGGATGATGTGTGTGGTCGAAAGATAAGAAACTTCAGGAGGCTCATAGTATGTTGTTGACAAATACCGGTCGTTTGACCGCCATTAGACCATGTGCTCTCCAATATTTTTTCAGAGCACAATTAAAAACAACTAGTGAAAGTAGGTAGGTAATTAATCCTCCTGGTGGTGATCTTGACGAGGCTCTCGTCTTTAGAAGAAAGCTGACCAGATGTCGATGGACGAGATGTTATTAAAAGAAAACTATCCAGATCTTGATCTCGTCATCTTAAAAAATCGGCAATATCGATGACTAGATATCTCGTCGAAATCACTTGTAGGTTTAACATAGCACTGAAGCAACACAACGGGCTATTGGCGACGCCCCGGGATCAATCTCGAAGGACAACACGTCATCATTTTGAACAACGGTCAGATGACGAGGTCAGCACCTGAGCTGGCACCTCACTCTCCAAACTTCCACACCATGCCATCGTAAGGACATTTGAGGCCACGACAGATTTAACGTGCAACAGCCCCCTATCACACGACCGTCTTTGGTTGGATCGAGTTTCGAGCTCTTAACCCTCCGGTTGATAATCGGTTACTCTTCTAATTGGGCTAATGTGTCCCATCAGTAGTACAGGGCATTCGCTCAAGTGTTCACCAGACATAGTTGTCCTAGGTCATTCAAATTAGTCTAGGAAGTCAGCAAATCCTATTCAATTGATATGGGCCTGGAACTTGGCAAGAGCTTCTTGTCTAAGAGAGTTTAGGAGAAATGAAGCTTTATTGCAGAAGACGCTCCAAAGCTCTCCGTTAGAGACAGCGAGAGATTCCTCTCCAAATTCCTTCCTTTGCATCAGTTTGATATGTAGTTTTGACGAATGAAAAGTCATAGGCTTTGAAACTTTCAGGATCACTCTAGCACCTTTTTGTCAAAAAAATTCCGTTTTTTTTTATTTCCCAGCACACCACTTAGTGCAGGTAATGTCGGGATACGTTGCGTGGTGGTTCGAGCTTATAGCTTATTTTTGAGACTTTCCTGTTGACTATCAGTTCTATTTGATGTACTAATTATATTAGGACTGTTAATTTATTAAAAGACTGGATTTGAACACTATCTTTTCGGTTTCCGGTTCCCATAAACCCATTCGGAATTCCGAGTCGGAATCGGAGTTCTAGTTCCGAATTCTCAACTGTGATGTAAAATATGATTTTTGGGCGCTATGAATGGCATTTGCTGGTGGTCCTCATGTAGGTTGCAGCGGGTTGTTGTCGAGCTGAGGTTTATTAATATGGGTAAATTTGTATTCTCTCCTACAGTTTTGTATTGTACTTGTCTTTGGTGTGTCCTTGGATATCCCCGGTTGTGGTTTTCTGATTTTGATTTCCTAATTTTGCCTTTCTACGTATGGTGTTTGGAGGAGTGTGGGGGCTACTTTTGGTGAACTGCCGCCCACACGCAGAAAACACCATATTGTGTTGACTGGGTCAGACTCCTTCCTGATCCACCAACACTTCTTCATTTTTTCGAAATTTTCTTGGTATTCTTAAGTTTAAATTCCTAAATTTCTCTTTGTTTTGTTTTGTAATATTGAATTAAATTGCTATCCATGCTATGTCTGCAGATTCACCGCGCATACATGGACAGTTCTGCTTTCTGGCTTCTGTTTGACTATTTTTATACCCCGGTATTTGGCTTTTTGCTTGTCTGCATTTTTGACCTTTTGGCGTTTTGCTGGTCTGCATTTCTGTTACTTTACGTTTTAATGTTTTGTATGTTTGGTTTTTAATACTTCATAAGTTTGATTGTTTATTATATATATATATATATCATATAGGTACAAGAGATCTAAGACAAAAATGAGCATTACACATTGCGATCTGCCAGCTCAAGATAGTTTCCTATAAGTCTAATAGAAGGAAATCGCTTGCTAGCAGAGTCATTATGGCGTCAGTCTAACCGCATGTTTATATAAACAAATCGTTTGAGAAGGGGAGCGATGGCACCTGCCTTTTGCTGACATATGAGTTCTTCAACGAGGCTCTTGACCTCAATTGTGGCGAAATCGTATGCACATTCTCACAGGCACCCACTGTAGAAATGTTCCGAGTTTGATTCTTCGTGATCTCTTCAATTCTTGGACAATTGCACCTTTGGTTGCAAGACAGAGAGACTTGGAGAACTAGAATCCGAAAATAGAACAGACCCTGAAATGAAGGAAGACGTTATGCTCACAATATATACTTGTCCATGGATATATTAAGTGTGTTTAAAATACTTTCAAGCTCAATTCGCGTGCACCGATGCAGACCGCAGAAACGATGTCGTAGACTGATCTAAACAGCAGACACACATTCTTTGACAAAAATGTTTGTTTTGGGCCCTTCTCCCATGTTGAAAATAACGAGGTGTTGTCCTCGGATCTTTCCTTTCGGGATTGATCCCGGATCGTCGCCAGCAGTCCGTTATATTGCTCCAGTGCAAAGTTAATGCAACTACTTACCTATCTTATTTAAAACCAAGACTCCCTTCACGATCCTTCAAAGTTGAGGGCAAAACCACGTACTCACATTTCTATCATGATATGAGGTTTTCTTGGCTGACTAAATATTCGGCTGCTGAAAATAAATCGAACCAACCCATTTTACTTACGCATAGTTCATAATAGAAATTCAATCTTTGCGTACCCGGTTGAAAACGTAACACTACTCTACTGGTCAATTGTGGATGGTCCCACTACTTTTCAATCAAATTATTCCCCATATCACAGTTTAAGTCGCTAAGAATCGGACAGAAAATCATAATAATCGATATTAATTACAGCGCCCTTTCAGAACCACCTGAATCGATTCCTTCGAGTCGAGTGATTATGACTTTCGCATCCTGTTGGCTACACAACTTCCATTTCTCACTCTGCAATTTATTCCGATTTCGACCCCCCAATCAAAACCCGGAATCTGCTTCCACACCTATAAAACGATCAAACTATTCTCCACCCCCACCCCCACCGGGCGATAAATAATATCTCCTTGAGAGAATCGTTTGCAGTAGGTGTGGGTCCAGTAATTAGACACTGACCTCAATTTCTCTCTGTTATGACCATTTCTCTTGGCAACGCCCCCTTTTTTCCCGTAGCAATCGTCTGCAGCGGCGTCGATTGCCTTAATTGCTGGGTTCGGAGTCACGCATTCCTCGTGGGCTCCACCCCCCGCACCAGATATAAATACATCTGGAAACAAAGAAAGAGCAGAAGTGATCGAAATTAAAAACTCTCTCGCAGTGAGAAAGGCTGGTTATTGCTCATCGTTTTGCGGGACTTTAATTATAGGCTGCGGCAGAGAACAAGACGGCGGGAAGTTTCTCCACAGCCGCCTCGGTTTCGGCTTGGGGGGTTGTGCCAGTGCCTTCTCGGGGCTCACTCGACCACTGTGCTGTGTTCTCGCCTGTGTTGTTCTTAAAGATTTTCGTCACATTAAAACAACAGAATGTAACAAAACTAAGTGGCCTCCCAATATATATATACACACTCTAGTGACAAAAGTCACCGGATTCCTGGAGTGGAAACAAAACATAGCATTTGTATTAGGGTCTGACTATAAATTTAAATCTTCAATTTCAGTTACATCCATATGTGTAACTAAGCAGCTAACTACTAGTTAGTATAGACTGAAATTTAAAGAAGGAATGTCCTATTGAAATGTGTGCAAAAATGTGTTTTACATCAAAATACCCAAAAAAAATATGGGTATTTAGGGATAATAAAGTGCAGCAGCAGTCACTTTATTATCCCTATATACCCATATTTTGAATGTATATACATATGTATATATGTCATGTATATGTATGTATGTTTGAATGTATATGTATATATGTCATAATAACAGAAATTATAAGCCTGCAGTAGTGACAAGAGTGGTATAAAGCAACCGGAGAGAATGATCCATTGGTATTGAGTGTAATGTAGGTTCCACAAATGGATGGGCCGAAAGTTCCATAACAATACTTAATTCAAGAGATAAGTAGTAACAATACGCGGAGGTGTTGGTTATTAAGTGTTTGGGACGGCTCTGAGAGCTCCTTATTCTAAGGGGCTCGTGAAAGAATGAATATTTTACAATGAAATCTCTCTATAGAGGGATAAGGATTAAGAGAGAGATATTGGACCAGGGGATTTATCAAGAGAGTTCATTGGTAGAAGTTGGTGATTTAACGAAGGAGTAATTTGATCTTAGGTGATTTGAAGGAGGATAGTCCGTGGGGGTTCAAAGTTAATGAGATGGCTTGAGTTCAAAGGTGAAAGGGGGTGGCAAGATGCATTGACCACGTGGTGGCAAAGACTACGTGAAAAGAGGTAATAGTAGTGTATATGCACACTTATAATCAAAACAGCACTTCAATCTTAGCCTCGTTACACAGTGGAGCAGCATTGCGACAAAGCATATGGCATGTGCATGCATACTCCATTTCTGTGCAGAAAATATGTCGGAATGCATGGTGCTGAAATCGCATTAGAAAGCAAGCCAAGTGACGTCACTTTCTGAATACGTGCAGGGAACACGTTTCCCCGCAGAAATGCTATCACCCCCCCCCCATTTAGCTTGACAGTAAAAACCTCTCAGCAATTTATAGGTTGCTGAAGAGAAGAATATGCCGTCTATATGCTAGGTGACTGTGAATGGGAAGGACATGTGCGGTCAAGTACGCATTTAGGGAAGGGGCACACAGGGCTGGAGCCCGACCCGAAGAATTTGAAATGGAAAACAACCAAAAAATGCACACTGGAGGTAATTTCATCAACCGAAATCGAAGTTTCGCTTTGTACACAGTTAAAATGCACGTAGATATGTCTGAAAGCAGTAAAGGTTGTCGGTTTTTCGGGTTTCATGGCGCAAGAACCATACTTGGCAAAACTGCGCCAAACAACGTCAAGTAAATGAACACACATAAAAAGCTTTGCCTACACAGATGAGAGAAATGCATCCAAGGAGGGATCGAACTGGTCAGGAATTGAACCTGCACCACAGGTTGCTAGCGCAGTGGGCAAACCCACTGAACCATGGTGGTACCAAGCAGTAATGAAAACGTAATGTGATTTCAACATGTCTTTCGATTGGCACGGTAAACCAGAAGAGATGATTGGGCCCTCTACAAAATTATCTATTTTCTTTTTTCATTCCGGTACTTAAAGTACCTACCATGTACCTTAAGTACCAGGAAGCTCCCTAGGCGCAACCCATGTGCAAGTCTCAACAATTCACTTTTCTCAAAAACATTTAATGTTCCAAATTAGGATTGACGTACAAGTGTAAACGAGTCATTAATCAATGCTCGAATCACATAGGTAAGTAGGTATTTTAATTAACGTCACACTGGAGTAACACAACGGCTATTTCGAATCAAGTAGGAAACAAATCTTCACTCCCCATCCAAACTAGAGATGACGAGAGAGCCACTTCCACTTAGACAACAAGAGCATAGCACGGCCGTCTGAAGCGAAAGCTCTTCACTTTCGCTATAAGTTGGATGGCGTCTCGGTAACCATGGCAACGCGGCCGTAAAGTGCAAACGCGAAATCTTTTTCCTCTCGACTCTCGCATTGCTTTGTGGACTTGGTTTCAGCATTGAGTGTGTCCCGTGATAACCATCCTCAAACACCACAGAGCGTAGGAAAAGCGCTTCTTTCTGGTGAGTAGGTAGAGTTGAATTAACGTCGCACTGGAGCAACACTATCGGCTACGGTCGGGGATCAATTTCGAAGGGATAGATCGGAGGATAACACCTCGTCATTTTGAACCACGTTCAGATGACGAGGACACCTGAGCTGGCACCCCACTCTCAAAACTTCCACTCCACAAGAACGTGAGGACATTTGGGTCCACGACAGATTTAATTAATGTGCACACGCTTTTTTCGCACTCGCAGCTCTCTGGTTGCTAATCCGCGACTCTACCAACTGGGCTACCGCGGCCCCGCTTCTATCAGGAAAAATGCGAAGACAGCGATATGTTATTTCTAGTCTTTATTGATAGGTAAAATTGTCTTTGTGTTTGGTGAAAATTTTTGTGAGTTTTCTGAAAAAGCTTGTTTTGAACCTCTGAGTCCTGTAAACATGAAATCAACACGAGCAGTAAAACAGTAATTCCATTTTATGAATCTCCATGAGTGTCACTGGGGCCCACGGTAGCCCGGTTGGAAGAGTAGCGGATTAGATTTCGTGTTCGAAACTCGATCCATCCAAAAACCGTCGTGTACACGTCGGCTGGTGCACGTTAAATCTATCTTCACCTCAAATGTCCTCACGATGTGGAAGTTTGGAAAATGGGGTGCTCTGGTGTTGCCCTCTGATCTTTCTCTTGGAGATTGATCCCTGACCGTCGCCAATAACCCGTTGTGTTGCTCCAGTGCGGCTTTAATTGACTACCTACCTATGTGTCACTGTTGGTAGCAGCTGGTGAAAAGCATTTCCTATAAAAAACAGTATCCAAACCGATCTTGTCTAATCTAGCCCGTGCTTTTCTCGTAGACGCTCACACACAAACCAGTCCCTTTGCTTCACACACCTGGTCATGGAACAGACCTGTATCCAAGACGACCCTTCTGAGCGTAGGACCCCCAAAGGCCTCTGTGGTCGCAGTGGGCAATATATAACAATTAGAAGCAAGCGTCTGTTATTTGCTGACTCTTCATTAATTACACGTTTTGCTCACTTCTCGTGCCGCTGTGATTCCTCCCCCCCCCCTGCGTGTAATGCGAAGGCCGCTAATTGCCCCTTCTCATTTGAGACCCCCCCCATCTCCCCGCTCTTTCTTTACTTTTCTCTTTTCTTGTGATTCATTTCTCCGAATCTTTCTTTTCTTCGATTGGGTTTTCTTCCTCTTTGGGTTTTTATAATCCGAGTCTTTTCGGCTAGGAAAGTTGGCGAGTACGCCCACTTTTGTACCGTTGCGTACTTACCAACAGTTAGGCCGTGTCCACAGTTTCTACGGCTGGCTACTGACTCACTGGGCCCATCGTCAGGGGCGTAGCTAGGGGGGGCGGCAAGGGCGGTGGCCCCGAATGTCAGCGTCTATAGGGGCTGCATTTCAAATACGTTCGTTTAAAAGTTTTCTTTAAAAAATTTTCATAATTTTAAGCACAATTTTGTCTGTGTCAGTATTTTCCAGAGTTGTGCGTGTGAAGTGAATGCTTTCAGGGCGTAGCTGAGGGAGGGCGCTAGGGGTGGTGGCCCCAAGCTCTAGTATCTAAAGAGGAGGCATTTTGGAAATATTTTGAAAAAGTAGGTTTTTCTTGCAAAATTTTAAAAGTTTTGTCCTTGTCACAGAAGTACTTTCCACAGATATATTTGTTCCAGAAATATTTATCGCGGGAATATACTGGATGATCCAAAAGTCACAGAAAAATAAAAAATTCAATAATTCAAAAAGTATATACAGTAGCACGATGCGGTTTTTGCAGAAATGCTCAGAAAGACATGGGATTTTTTTCAACAACGAAACATTTTATTGCCAGAGTAGTTCCATTTGTCAGCGACAGGTGGCGCTGTAGCGGTCCCTGAGCTACTTGAAGTCACAGGTGCACAGAGGTCGGCCGACGTCATTGGCCATGTTGGAAGAAGCTATTCGCCATCATTTGATAGAAATTACAGCTGGAGACCTTTTCGATGCTGTGCAGAGTGTCGTGCTACGTCTGACGTACATTCTCATGAATGATGGCTGTCACATTAAAAACATTGTAATCCTTGTTGCGTTTTGCGAGCTGCATCATTGTATTAACTATTGACACATCTGAAGTGTCACCTATCTGGCAATTTCAGAATAAAAATTTTCATTATTAAAAAATCCCATGTCTTCCTGTGCATTTCTGTGGAAACCGCATCGTTCTACTGTCTATACTTTTCGAATTATTGAATTTTTACTTTTTCTGCGACTTTTGGTATATAATATATATATATATATATATATATATATACAGGATGAGTCAAAATTGTTTTTACAAAATGAGAGGGGTGATAGTACCCATCCAGACGAGCAATAATTACCATGGAACATTTGGTCGCATTCCACTCTGAGAGGCAGAAAGAGTAAAGTCGAAACGCGTCGAGCATGAACAAGTCATCGCCTCTGACGTCGTTTTGTACCTGCCTACGTAGCATATCTCCTAAGCAAGATGGATCGGATGTGGCGGACCTGTGGCTTGGCCTCCTCGCTCACCGGACCTCAACCCACTGGACTTTTTCTTCTGGGGGCACATGAAATCTTTAGTGCACCAGACGCCTGTGGACTCGGCTGAAGATCTCGTAGCGAGAATCGGTGTTGCCGCAGACAAAATTAACACAATACCAGGAATCTTCGAGAGGGTGCGCCAGTCATTCCTTCGCCGGTGTGAACTGTGCAACGACACGCGTGGCCGCCACTTTGAGCACTTGCTGTGAGTTTTTCTCTGATCAATAAATCAGATTGTGCAACTTTTGGTATCGTTCATTCGCTTTCCCAACACTGTTGTAAGTTCATGTTGAAATTCTAATTTTACTCTTTTCTGCCTCTTAGAGTGGAATGCGACTCAATGTTCCATGGTAATTATTGCTCGTCTGGATGGGTACTATCACCCCTCTTATTTTGTAAAAACAATTTAGACTCACCCTGTATATATATTCCCGCAGTGCCAGCAACGTTCGAGTCGTAAGCGGCGGAGGTTTGATTCTCCCCTGGGTGTATCACTCTCTTCTGTGTCAGTAAAACTGTCATTGTGTGTATATCCATTACTTGATATTTTATGTCTTGTGTTTTGCGCAGCATGGCAAAATTGAGCCATAAAAAAAACCCAATCAACTTGCACTCCGTCTTCAGAATACAATTAGTGAGAGTCAATTCTCCTTTTCATCTACCCCCTGCAATCTGTTATTATTCAGAAAAGAGGGAAGAGAACGAATTTAAATTTTCTGCTTACAAACGTCGAGTGAGCATAAAAACACAAGGGTCACCTTTTCTAACTTGCATCTTGGAGTCAAGGAGCCATAACCAATTCAATTACATTGTCTGACCTATTCATTGTAAGTTTTCTTATGTCTTGAAATTTTAACCTTACATATATAAATTAAATTAATTTATAACTAAATAAATACATCTATCATTTATAAATAATTAATAAATATAATAACTATAAATTCTTTAATATAGCACTGTAAAGAGTTGTTCTGGACTCAAAATTAGGTGCTTTAGAACAGAATTCTTTCGAACGGTTCTATTGGCCCATTCTGTAGAAAAGAATCCTCTGGAAAGATTATGTTGATCCTTTCCTTAGATTAGAATCCTTTGGAAAGAATCTATTGCTCATTTCCTTCGAAACCTTTGGAAAAATTCTATTGGTCAAGAAGTTCAGATGGGTTAGACGTCATGCAGGGAAAACTGCAGGTTGTAATTATGCTCTGTAATTGTGTGTGAAATTTAAAATGAAGACAGTCCTTTTTGCATATGTCATGCATATAAATTTGCAGAAGATGTTATCCCTTACTGAAAAGTACCTTTAAATTTTCTCTACCATGAACGACACGCGAACAAAAAGGGCGGTTCATTTTTTCCTCTGTAACTGTACATATTCGATATTCTAATTAAAAAGAAAGTAAAAACGATACATTTTTACGCATAGAAACACATCCAAAAGAGTTAATTTCTTAAAGAATATTTATTATTCCGATTACTATCAATTCGAATTTTTTACTGTCTGTATTTTCTTTTACATCAAGGGCATCAAGACGAATATTTCAACTGAATGTCAACAAAGTCTGCTTTGCGTTACCACTTATTATCACTAGAGGGCAGCAGCGGTACCACAAATCGACTCCTCAGCTGTAGCTTCATTTCGCAATCGAAAGCTCTGATGCACTCGTGTGTATAGTGAGCAATTGTATTTTATGGCTAAATTGACTCACATTTTATTCAATTCATTGAAGATATTTTTAATTTTGTGCTTTATTTGGCGCATTTTTATTTTTGCTTTTTATTGGTAGAATTGACTTTTATAAAATAACACTAATTAAATTTCGTAACTAAAATTACGAACACGAAACAAAAGTGGGAAGATAGCGAATTAGCAACTGGAGGGTTAAAACTCCATCCAACCAAGGACCGTGGTATACGTGGGGGCTGGTGCACGTTAAACCTGGCGTTGCCTGAAATGTCCTCACGGTGGCATGGTGTGGAAGTTTGGAGAGTGGGTTGCCAGCTCAGGTGCTGACCTCGTCATCTGACCGTTGTTCAAAATGACGAGGCATCCTCGGATCTTTCCCCTTCGGGATTGATCTAGGACCGCCGCCAATAGTCAGAGTTGCTCCAGAGCGCAGTTAATTCAACTACCTACATACTAACGCAATTTGTTGATTTGAGTATTGAAGTTGAACAACTCTGAAACTAACAATTGCAAAACAAGTTCAATACTTCACTGTAATTAAATATGTAAAACAAAACGTCATCGTTTAAAGTTTGATATCATTCATTCTTTATGAATTTTGTATGAAATGAATTGAAGAGTCGAAGAACTGAGCAGACCAACTTTTTAAGACGCGTTATAAATATGTTTGATCATGTACTATATTAAATAAATCAATACTGGTTGAAAACAGCTGTTTCAAAATAAATTTTTAAACGTAAACTAAACGTTATAAACTACACACATGTATATGTAATATTTATCAAACAGCAGAAAATTAAAACTCGTGACATAAAGACATCTTCCTGATCCCATGCCATGCGGAAGGCTGCCCAGGAAGAAGGGTTGAAATGAAAAAAAAGTTTAAAAAAAAAAATTTTAAGGGAAAGATTCATGCATTATTTTATGTCCACACTCCACATACATTATAAAAAGTTATGAAAAATAAAACTAGGAATTTCAATTTCCAGTAACCTCTCGTTGTATCGTGCTTAGATATATCGCTTATTCGGCTACATCTCTCATTTTTACTTGTCCCCCGATAACTTTTAAGTTTGCTAGTAGCAGAGAGAATATCAAACTCCTTATTTAGAGTTGTAAATTCAAATTCGCCTGTTTTAACCAGTTAATTATTTTAGCCTTTTCCCTTGGCTCTTCCGCCAGAATGTGAAATTTCGTAGGGATATACCCAGACATCGTCATGTTACGGGTTCCTCATTGAGGTAGAGGTTCTTCGTTGGTCTAATCCCAAAAGGAAGGTAGAAAAATCATAAATGATCTACCGTTTTGTAGTTTTACATAATTTTAAAGAAAAACGCGGCCTACTTGAATCGTTTTCACTTGGCTGATTCGAACAAGGGCCTTACTTGTTTCTATGAGGAAGAGATTTTGGAGCATATCTTGTTCGATTTCACAGGGGAGTGAACATTTTTAGAATTTTAGAAAATTTGTGATTAATATTTTATTCTGTTTTTTCTAAAGTTCATTTAAATGTACTGCTTCTCTGGTTTATCGAAGACACCGTGAAATCGGCTTTAATACGTCATGTATCAAGATGTAACGCTAATAAAAACGCCTAACATCTATACATATAAAACAGAGTTGGCATCTGTCTGTTCTCTATACAAATCTACACCATTTGACCAATCTACACCAAATTTGGTACACTCACTTTTTGGAATCCTGTGGGTAACGTAGGCTATATATTAACCCCCGTTCTATTTGTCTTGGGTGTGCAGAGGGGTGTAACGTCCCGTCATCATGAACAGAGCACTTGCTAGGGGGCGCTCTCTCCTGGTCTGGCTGTGCAGATGACTTCAGACTTAACATCTACAAGAATCTACCTCTCAAGATGACCTTGGAGTTTTTTTAGAATCGTTTATTAGATCGTTTATTTATTATCGTTTTCAGAATCATATCGTTTATGTATCCCGTCTGTTCATTCTTTAACTGTAGCTTTATTATTGGAATGTAAATTTTTATGATAATATAAGATTCTTTTTTATAGAAAGTGGTCTTTTTTTTATCGTCGATATGATACAGGGGGCTAAAGACAATTCAAAATCCTCATAGGAATAACATTGCGTATTTATACGATCAATGTCAGACCAAGTCACACTAAGTTTGGTACATTCATCCAGTAGAATTCTGCTGGACACAGGCTATATATTAAACCCGTTCGATTTGTCCTGAGTCTGCAGGGGGCTAAAAACAATTCGAAATCTCCATAGGAATAATATTGAGTAATATTACGATGAATTATAAATACTTCAACCCGAGAAACGCCGGGTAATTCAGCTAGTAGTGTATATAATTAGAGCTTCTTTTTATTTCCCAAGTAAATTTTTCTCAGACTATATCGTGTGTACTATATCTTATACCCCAAGAAAAGCGATATACCGTCACTCTGCAATGAATTCCCAGTGCATAAAAACTTACTTTGTAACCAAAATGTTTTTGGATACACTATTTATAGTGTAAATACAGTCCAAAAACAAATATGTGCCCTGATAAATTATGAACACGATAATTAATTCTTGAAGCAAAGATTCGATAGTTTTTCAAAGGGGACATACATATCGAATTTCGAATAGTTGGAAGAAATCGGTCACAAGCGAATCTATCGACACATACCCGCGCATCTTTGATTATATATTTTATAGGGTCGAAAACTCTTGAAAATATCCCACTTATCTCCAGTTCTGCCTCCAGGATATCGCAGCTTGTGCCGAAGAGGTTACGAAAATTCTCTTCAACCCCATCCCACAAAGAAACTCACCACCCAAAACAAAAAAGGAGAATGCGTAAAAACGTTCGAAACCGCTTATGGAATGGGTGTTCTCCAGTCCAGCAGGGGCTTAGAATAATTTTTACAAATATCTGGATGCGTTGCAAGTCCCATTCCGTCTGCTCAGCGATTGGCGAATATCTCTGCCAACTTAGTGAAACGTTTTTCGCAGAGAGCTCAGGTATTTTCCATCCAGCTGTCTCTGGCGATCCGTAATCGAATCCGTAAATAAGAGAAGTGATACACAGATGGGCGCGTGTTTTGATTCCCCCTGGGCCACAACTGCTTAATCGGAAG
Source organism: Meta bourneti (assembly GCA_933210815.1). NCBI lineage: Eukaryota > Metazoa > Arthropoda > Arachnida > Araneae > Tetragnathidae > Meta > Meta bourneti. The sequence goes on from OW119931.1 coordinate 24,031,655, forward strand.
GAAGGGGTGGGAGAAATCGCGCGCGGACATAAGCGATGTTCGAAATTGAAAACATTTTCCTTTGGATAAATCCGCGGACATCTGCAATTGAGAGTGGGAGCGGGATTTGGCAGGACATTGCCGTTTTGGCGATGGGTTGGAATTTATTGGCGACGATTATTAGACACAACAGATGGGAACCAGACTTTGGGGATCTGGGGCAAATGAGGCTGATGCCAAACAGTCCGAAACAAAATTTTCGTTTTTCAAAGGGAGGTAGGTTGGTAGGTAGTTCAATTAATATAGCTCTGGAGAAATACAACGGATTATTGTCGACGGTCTGGGATCCATCCCGAAGGGAAAGATTCGATGACAATTCGTCATTTCGAAGTACGGTCAGATGACGAGGTCAACACCTGAGTTGGCAGCCAACTCTCCAAACTTCCACACCGCGCTAACGTGAGGACATTTGAGGCCACGACAGTTATAACGTGCACCAGCCTCTAATAAGACGAATGTCTTTGACTGGATCGAGTTTCGAACACTCAACCCTCCGCAACCCCTCCTCCAAGGCTTGCTTTTCGAATACGATTTCAACACAACACCAATAAAAATTCCAAAAATTGAAGGAGGCAGATGAGTCACGTGATTTTGAGCTAGTCTAATAGTTAAATTAGGGAACTGGGTTTTAACTCCTGGCGGGACTCATGTTTTTGACTATGGCATCCTTCTCCTAACGGATCTTTCCCTTGGGGACTGATCCCTGACGGTCGCCAATATCCCGTTGTATTGCTCCAGTGCGACGTTAATTAACTACCCACCTTCTCCTAACGCTCTTCCACGCGAATTCAGAAATCAATTGACCTAAGGTCGACTGCTTTCCCGGGGGTGGAACCATACGTGGCCATATCTGTCTTGTTTAATAATTCCTGTGTTGCCTATAGTACGGCTTCAAAAAGCAGGCTTTGAGTCAGTCGTTTTTTGAATAGGTCTGTGGAAGGTCGTTTGGAGGAGGGGTACCATACGCAAAAGCATGAACGGTGGTCACCGCGTATGTCCCCCACCCCACCAACTCATAACTGCTATCACTTTCGGCACTAACGATAAACATATAGGACCAGAAACCGAAATGAAGACGCCAGTCGTGGAAGTGCTTTGTTTACGTCACAACCTATTACCTTATTTAAAGAATAGACTCGCTCCAACCCACCGATTTGTTATTGCTTTGTCTTTTGGGCAGCGATGGACTGAAGCCCTTGGTTGTGAGTTCGATTCTCGTATGGGCTGTTTCAGGTTGTCTCTTGGATTGGTTTACCGAGTCACGACGTCCATGTCAGTTAGCTTCTCCGAAGATATCCAGGAAGTCCTGTGAATACCCGGAAACGATTAACCTTGTACGAATAGACTTCTGGGCCTAGACGAACTAAATCGGACAGCGCCAGAATCGGATTGTAGTAAACTATTTTGATTTTTACTCGATTTTAATACATGACCCGTTTTTGGCTGTAAACAGATGTCTGGCGCAGCACAGCCAAATCTGGCTGTTGTGCCAGTTCAGCATAATCTAACCAAATTTGAGATACTAATCTTTGATAGAGGATTAGATTAGCGCGCTTGGCAAGTTTACTCAAATGTGTAAATTACTATAGGAATCAGTGGATACCATCTCATGTTGGTTTATTTGGAAATGAGAGCTTATTTGCTGGCCAAGGAGGGTGGCGAGCAGATCAGTCCATCAAATAGTGATCTTACTACTACGGAAATCGTACCTATCAAAAAATCCTCAAAACATGATCTGTTCCTCCCCACATTTTTCGTACTCCGCAAAGCACCCTGGATTGTCGTTGCTTAAATGTCCATGACTGCACCAGACTGGCAAGACAGAAGCATGCGCACAAGATACACGACTCTTGCTTGACGAATTAAGAACTTTCCACACCCCTTTCTTTGCTCCACAACCCCATCAACTCCTTCCCATATTTTGGATTGCATCGGTGTCTATGTGGGACATCTCCTGGAGTCGCTGCGACATGCAAAACAAGGAGTTGGCCTCTGTGCGTCATTTAAGACATGGTCTTTTGGATTTGATCTACATTATACTTCGACCAAGGGGATTAGTAATAACAATATTATACGGACCAGGTATCTGAAGTATGAGCTGATATAGTTCAATTTAGTCCTAAAAATACCCATCTTACCAGGTAAATATTTCAGTATTTCTTTTGCAATGCCCGACCGCTGACTTCTTCGGTACTACTAGGGGTTTAGTTGGGGTTTAGCCCATCCACTCCGACTGACTGAAGTCACTACTGATATAGAGAATGCCCTGAGTACTACTAGGGGCTAACAGATGGCGCTATTTGTGAAGGACGTCCAGGTGAGCAACTGCCGCTTTTCCTAACAGGGACAATCACCAGCATCCATGAGCTTACAAACCGAGATTCGAACCTGGTGCTAACTGGTTGCAGACAAACACTATGACCACTATATAATGTTGGTACATCGGCATTTCTGGCGTAAGTTTTGAACAAATTAAGTAATTTTTATGATGGCCGTAACATTTCCTGTATGCGATTACTTGAAATCGAAAAATTAGGGAAAATTTAGGTTCTGTACCATAAAAGGGGTCTATTTTTTTACGAAGTGAAGGTGTACAAAATAGTCCGTAAAATAGGGTAAGCAGTTGTTAAAATACTGTGTATAAAATTATGTGATGCCCTCGAAACCTTGAAAACATCAAATTAATCTCCTGAGCTTTGTGGGATTCTGAGTAGTGTGTAGTATTGCCTTTCTACTCACAACAAACATCACGACTAAATAACAATATCTATTGGTTGAAAGAATCCTAGGGGATTCTATTGGTCAAGAAGGTCAAAACTGCCTAAAAGTCACACAAGGAAGACCGTAGGTTGCAAGTTGGAAATATGCGTGTGAATCCCTCAGAGAGTCAAAACTAAATTGGGTTTATCTATTGCTAAATCTGTACCTTCGTATTAAAAGGTTCAATGTCCAATTCGATTATTTGGAGAAATATCCGAAATCACTTCAAGGTTATGAAAGTATGCAAATAGTTCCAATGCCTTAATATATTCCTTCCCCTTAATATATTAGGAAAGAATCAAAACATTGGAAAGTACTTTTTATACACTGAATTAAAAATTTAAAAATAAAAATAATTAAATCAAGTGTTATCAAAAACTTACAAAATGGACATTGTCCCCTTTTGTATCAAGGTGCAGAAGTATTATATATTTATGTCTGCAAAATATAAACAATGGTCAAGCAAGAATCAAACTTGGAGATAATTACTACATTAGTCAAAACTGAACATTTCAAAACTATTAAATAAATGGTCGACTTGGCGGTGGAAGTGAGTTTGGCGACCGCCTCGGAGTGCAACCCTGCCAGCCATACATCACGGCGGGCGAGTCGCAACCGACTCCTGAATAGTCAATGGTGCCGCCAACTTGGCTTAAAACATTCGCGGGCGTTCTTGCATTATGGATGTTAACTGCTTAGACTAGAGCGCCTTGCTTTACCTCTCAGGCTCCGCTTTTTAATACGCCGCCCGCTCAGCATTTCTTAGACTAAACAGAGTAATGGCTGCGGAATTAATCAGGCGGCCAGCTGATGCGCGAGGCATCATAACGCCCGGAATTACTTTGCCGCATGGAATAAAGATTCCGCGGAATCCTATTGATGAAAGTGCCACATTGCGCCACTGAATCATTGTCACGACGTCGCACTTGTTCGGAGATCAGTCTGGCATCAGGACGACGTCTGGGATTCACTTCCTATAAATATTCAGATTTCTAATTGTCCTGCTCAAAGAAAGGTTGTTTTGTAAATTGTTTCTGCCCATCCACACTATTCGTGGTAATAGACGCGGCAGAAGTTTAGTGATAATTCAAATACCACTCGATATATCACGCTTCTGGAGGAATGAGAAAAGAGAGCGATATATTCCAAGGATAGAATATTATAAATAAATTTATTAAAGAAATTGTTAGGTTGTGTCGAGGACACAAACCGCAGTTTTGACGTGAATACTCGGGCCTGATGTCGGATTGTGGAATGAATAAAACAGACATAGCAAGTTTGAGCTATTGTTTAGTGTGAATATTCAACAATTAATTTACAGTTTGAACGATTAAAGTGTAGTTTGATATTAATATATTGTAGGATAGTTTTATTGATTAAGTCCTGTAATTGTAGAGTAGTTCGGTAGCGTTCGAATAACACCACTTAAGCAGTCCTCATTCCACGAAATCCTAAGTTACACAGGCCCAAATCTCGCCCAGCATCTTAGAAGTTCCACTTATTGCGGACCCCCCCCCCCCTCGTTCAGTGCGCCTGCGCACTCGGTCTAACAGATACGGACATCCTTTATCTACACGACGCTGTATGCATCTTCTGGATGTTTCCTCACTTTCTGAAATCAAAAACAAAACAGTTATTACACTTTTTTGGAAGGCTGAACTTGTCATGCATATCCCACCGTGTTGTTCCAATTTTAAAGACCTATTCACGTCAAAAGGCGCAATTTATGTATTAATAGATTGCCATCTGACCGTGGTTCAAAATGGCGAGATGCTGTCCTCTGATCCTTCCCTTCAGGATGCATCCCGGACATTCACCAATAGCTCCCTGTGTTGCTCAAGTACGACGTAAATTCAGGTACCTGCCTATCTGTGCATTAACAGACCAGACTATGTTCACCTTGCTGAGTTCCACGAGCTAGTTGTCTCGTGTATGGCGTACCTTCGACAAATATGACCCTTGCGCCATGAAACCGGCCAACCCTCTCGTCCGTACTTCAGACTCAAAAATGTTTTATACCACTTCAGTTTAGGATAACCACTTGAAACAAGTGCCATTTTAACTCCCAGTCCTAAAGAAACATTGAGATATTTCCTGCTGTTCCGCAAACCAAAAATTCATCGTGGGGCAAGTAAAACAAAAGAGCGATGCAGCTGAATGCGTGATATGTCAAAGCGTGATGTAACTCTATTAACCAAAATTACACAGTTTCGTAGCTAGTGCAGGGCGACAGGGGCAGTGGCTCCAAGCGCCCTATGTCCACAACGGCGGCATGTCAAAAATATTTACTACGAAGCTGAGTGTTTTCCTTTGGGAAAAGACTTCATAACTTTAAGCACAGTTTCGCCCTTGTGACGGATAGTGTTCCAGTGTTTTGTTTGTATGAAATGTGAATGTACTTTCTTTCACTCCATCTTTAGAATTGCAAGGCCTAAAAATCAATTCTTCCTTTCCTCTTAGCCCCCTGGAATCGTATTATTATTCAGGAAAGAGAAAAAGCGAGAAAGTTATTTTCTCACAAAGACGTCTAGAGAGCACGAAATAAGACAGGGTCCTTTACTTCTGTCTGGAGACACAAACAGGAGCCATTAACGAAACTCAGTACTCTAATTAACAGTACAGGAAAGCTGTTAAATTAATTGAGGAAATGCGAAGAAATTTAAAAAGTAATTTTAAGTCAAAAATTTTTAAACTGGATCATTTGACTCGTTTGGTAAATTTAGTGTTAATTCAGCGCAAAATCGGCTTATATCTTAGCATTCAGCTAAATATTCAGTTAAATGCTCGAAGGATTAATGCTGCTGGCCCATCTTCGGCAATGTAAGTTTCGTCAGGCCTTATAATCTGACTATATTCCATTAGACATTATTTAATTTGAACAAACTTCTTCAGAAAAAGTAAAGATTTTTTCATTAAAATAAATACTTACCTAGTAGTAGTAATAATAATCAGTTGCGTGGATTTTTTTATACTTCTATTTGTTAATTTTTTTAATCATTTCCTGCAAAGCCTAAAACGGTGTTTTTCCGAAGAAATTTTTCCTTTCGACGTAAAAAGCATCAAAAATGTTGCTACAAAAAGGCTTTATATCAAAGCTGTACCAAAGGAGTCTATTATTAGCAGCATCGGATAGGTTGTTTGATTGGTTTGGGGGTTTCATGGCGCAAGGGCCATATTTGGCCATGCTGCACCAGACACAAGATATACGACATCAAGTAACAGACAGACACACAAAATGAAAGTTTTACTGACATAGAAGAGAGAAATACATCCAGGGATGAATAACATCGGATAGGTTTCTCTACATGCAATTGAAAGTGATACAGGCTTTACTTTGACATAATACAGATCAAGTCTTACGAATAAACTTGATAAAATTATTTTAGTCTGCATATCGAAATGACACGTGTGTTAAACTGAGCAGGCAATTTTTCAGATCAATATTAGCAAAAACCAAAAATTAAACCATATTTTTTAGTAAAATTCAATACAAAACATATTTCAAACTTCCTTTTTCTGCAGGAATATTGATCAGATTGTTAATGATTATCATAGATAAAAAAATTCAGTCATAAGTACAATTTTAAACAAAAGAGAAATTTCATTATCGGACACCTTTAGATAACTAAATCGCTCACTTGAAATAAAATTTATTTTTAAAAATAAGTATTAAGATTCATTCGCACGATTAACATCTTAATGAAGAGAAAAAATTGTTATCCAAGAAGTGCTTTTATTTGGTTTTTTAGTTTACATGTTTAATTTTTAAAGCAAAATAAATCAATTAAAATCTCACAACGGAAAAAATGAACGCCTTTTCCAATGACAGCGTAAAAACTCTGCCATATTCAGTCTGATTTTTTTTGTTTCTCAAAATTATTTAAATGCACGTTGGATTTTTATTTCACGGGAAAAGAACACAGGCGAAGCGACTCAAATTTTTTTCACGGTCACGCATTATTTCTCCCGAAAACAAGAGTGAAAAAATTTCGAAATTTTTCATTCCCGAAAAAAATTCACGCTCATTATCTAATTTATCGAGCACTTGATCACGTTCGCTTCCCACTCTCCACGCCAGATGTCACTGCGAGAGGCAACAGATAGCAGCTCGAGTTGAGTGCCGCATCTCCTGATGAAACTTTTTTCTTCTCAGTCCGTTTCTTAATTAGAGCCATCGCTACTTTCAACTCATTACTCTAAAAGCCCAATTAACGCAGAAATTAGTCCTTCTCTGAGAGAGAAAAAAATTCGTGTAAATAAAGATTAAGCACATCCCATACGGTAATAAAATATTTGTTTATTAATTGCCAGTACGACATTTATGTTTTTATGCTCTAAGAGAGAAGTGTTAAGTATCAATTAGAATTAAAACATCCAAAAGAAGAATGATTACAACGACAAAAATGAAGGAAACATGAATTCGAAAAAAATGGCGGCCGTTTTAGAAGGAAACGCTAATCTGACGCTAATTTGTCCGAATTAGTAATAAATCTTGGAACCACTTTTTCACAAAAGGAAAAGCGAGAAGCAATAAAAAATATTTTATTAATAATAAAACATTCAATTTTGTTTTTTCGCCTCTTCACTTTAAAAGATCATTTGTATTTTTGTAACGAAATAAATAGCTGGAAGAGTGCGTTTTAATTTCCAGTAATTTTTTTAGTCTGGTGGAATCTGAAATAAAATTACGCAATGACTTATGAATCACAAAAAATTGATCAAAGAGACGAAAAGAAATGACATTAAAATGGATCGGCGCGAGAAACACTTGTACTTAGAAGAAAACAATAAAAAAATGAGACGTATGCTTTTTTTTATATTCGAGACGAACTTTTTGTATCGTGAGAGTTTTAGAACGAAATTTAATTCAATATATTATACATGGATCGTTTTTCTAATAATAATTCCAAATGCCACTTAGGATCAAAAACTGTTTAACATTCATGAAATTCAAATACTGTGTTGCCTTCAATTTTTTACAATGTCTGAAATTTAAGATTTCCTTTGAGCTCGTAAATATCATTCGTACTTATTTTCCACAAGATAGAAATAAAGTTAGTTGGATGACTAATCGAAAAAATAATACGAATAAATTTTGCTTCATGTAGATTACAACTACATATTTTAAAAATATACGTTATAGTTACAGTATTTGAGAAAATTTTAATATTCGAATTTCGATGAAAATGTTTCTGATTTTTAAAGTTAATTTTCAGTTTCTGAGAAGTATGATTTGACACGAAATACATCATGAAGAATTTAAAAATTGCAATTAAATTTAATTCTTAACGATTACATCCAAAAGAGATTTGAGTTTCGAAAATCTGATAGCGTGGAAAAAATTCGTGTGATGTTTAAGGAATCGATTGAATTATTATTCATAATCTTAAATCAAATTCGTGATGCTCCTAGTATTGGAAACATCAATTCAGGTGTTTTTGATTACCAATTATTGTCAAAAAATCCATCAAGATATCCAATTCCGTAACTGAACATTGAAACTCAAAAAAATCTTAATGAAGAAAGGGCAACGGCATAGCTAGAAGGGGTATACGGGAAGGCCCTAGCCCTAGTGTTTCCAGGGGTGATATTGTAAAACGTTTTTTATGGAAAAATGTTTTTAAAAATGCACATCTTTGTCCTTGTCAGTGAAGTATTTTTCAGTGCTTTCATTCACTGCACTTTTGGAATACACAATGCCTTAAAAGTCAATTATTTTTTCACGTATCCCTTACAGTCCTATTGCTACTCAGAAAAGAGAGGAGAAACAAAGCATTAAAATTCTCTTCTCACAAAGGTCGAGAACACACAAGACAGAGTACGCCTTTTTCTACTGCATCCTAAAGCATTAGGAAAGAGCATTAACAAAACTCGGCATTTTACGAGATTTTATTCATTGTCAATAATTTAATGCAACAAAAATTAATGTTGAGAAATTAATATATTAATAAATTTAATATGGCTCGAATAAAAGTATACTTCATCCTAATTATCTTGATTTTGTATGTGTAAAATTTGCTTTGCCTGAAGTGGCGGGCTTTGCCAACCGGCGTCGGTAGCCCGGTTGGAAGATTAGCTGATTAGCACCCGGGGGGTTGCGAGCTCGAAACGTCCAAGATCGTCGTGAATGTGGGGGCTGGTGCACGTTAAATCGGTCGTGACCTCAAATGTCCTCACGTTGGCGTGTTGATCTTTTCATCTGATCTTGGTTCAAAATGACGCTATGTTATCCTCGGTCCTTTTCCTTCGGGCCAAATTCGTGGCCAATAACCGCTGTTTTCCTCCAGTGCGACGTTAATTCAGCTACATCTACCTACTTTCCAACTGCATCAGAGAGCCATTAACAAACCTCGGCATTGTACTAGTATTTATTCATTGTCTATAATTGACTGCAATGAAAAATTAATGTTGGGAACATTAATATATTAACAAAATTAATGAGGCTCGAATAGAATATTTCATTCTATCTTCATTTTGGAAGGGGGACGTGTGTCAAGGGGGATGTTAAGCTGAGAGGGGTACAGTTGGAAGAAATAGGGATTGAGAGAAGAGAGAGAACTATCGAATTGAGAATCAAATAGACTAGAGATATCAGCCTGATTTGTCCCAGGTCCACAAAAGTCATACTTCATCCCTGGAGAATTACAGGTGTCAAGGGGAACGCGAAGCTGAGAGGGGTCCAGTTGGAGAAGATAGAGAACTATCAAATTGAGAATCAAATAGACTAACAAGGTACGATCGGCCTGCAGACCGATCGTACCTTGTTAGTCTATTTGATTCTCCTTTTTATAAGTAAATACCAGTTCAGTTTTAAGTGCTCTGCTTTTCTTCAACAAACGCACCAGCTCAGATCGAATTGGGACAACCCTATTCATTTCCACACTCCTTTCCCGATGCTCCTACAGGTACTGTGTATTACCTGCCCTATTACTTAACACCGTGCAATTTCGGTCGAACAAAACCGCGTTTCACCATCGAGCAGAAAGAAAAAAAACCAAGAACCCGCTTTCCCATCGAAGAATCGCTGACGATTTTCTCTCTCGAAGGCAGGAGTGAGAAGGGAGGAGGTCACAGGGCGGACCTCCTAGGGAGCCGGTCCGGTCCGGCCGACCCCAGGGTGCTAATGTGTCGATTGTTGGGGCCAGGTAGGCCTCGCATCCGGCTCGCACCTCGCCGAAATTACTCTTCATTATTTGCTCGCGCTGGAGACGCCCCGCCCCTCTGGTGCTTATCTCGCTCGCGGGGCAGTTAATCACCCGGGCTTCGTGCACCCTTCCAAAAAAGAACAACATTAGAACAGAGGATCGAAGCAGTGAGAGGCACGTGGATCGTTTGGGGGCGCCGTGGCTCGTGTAGATGTTGAGCAAGAGAGGCCTCGGTGCAAACGATAGGTCCGAGGAACATTTCCAAACGGGCTGAGCCAGGGACATACGAGAGGGTGGAATGCCCCCCCGAATACTTTTGGTGTTGGGGCTCACACAAAAATGCAAACTTTAATGGACTGTAATTATGTTCATTTACTTTGATTGCACAAGCAATTAAAAAATACTTCACTAGTTTCGATCCTCTTTTGAAAAAATAGCCCTTCTAATATTAAGTTTCAATAAAAGATCTAAAATAAATTTTCAATGGATCCCATCACATGTTGGCATTCCGGGCAACGAGAGCTGACTTATTGGCAAGAGCTGAAGCACATAAACAACCTGGCACAAGAGAAAGTACTGTCCTGCTCTCAGAGAACGATCACCTGTCCGTACTCAAAAAGAAATTGCGCAGATCATCTCCAGTACCCTTTCATCACTGGTACCTCAGTGGAATACCAGGAGAGCTGCTTGCCTTAAATTTGTCCCGGAAAACTTTCTCTATGCTTGCCAGGCTCCATTCTGGCCATTTGAAAAAGATAATATTCATTGAAGGCCAGAAATCTTTTTCTACCTGTATAAAGTGCGGTTTATTACCATCCTCTCCCTCACACATCCTGAATTGCATTGGAGCTATACATGAAGACATTTTTAAGGACCCATCTGCCATTGCCCCAAAACATTTTTTGCACAGACTCAATGACTTAGTGTAAAATTTTTTACACCGGGACAAGAAAGAAGACATTGATTGCTGTACTATCCTAAGTACACAAAAGAGTTGTACTATCCTAAGTACGCAAAGAATGGTTCCTGGAATGGAATACTGGCCATATTGAGTTATCGCGTCAAGAAATCGGGCACTAACTGAGAAGTTGGCAACGTTCTTGGCGCTCGCCAAGTACATAAAATGTTACGCCACTTAAGGAGTAGCGCCAACAACTATCACGGAGATACGCACGACGCGGACAGTGTTAAAAGCAATAAAAACATCTAGTTTACTAAGGAAACCACACATAGGTCCGACATCAGTCCTGCGTCACTAAAACATCTGATTCGTACCTACATGTTTTCTGTAAAGAAACGGAGTACGTATGTGCTTGTTGTATGTTTTGCTGCATGCTGGCAGTGTGTGGCCGGGCTTATACGTTATGATCAGCCGAGTCTAGTTCAATCAATGTCAATCGAAATTTCGCTCATCGCACCTGTAAATGGCACATATATGTTTGCAGAGTTAGATACATGCCTTTGCGTTCTGCAATGCTGTCACAACTCTAGATTCCAGTAAGGGGGTAGGTGCGGCAGTTTTGCATGAGTAGGGAAGGTAATTGAATTAACGTCGCAGTGGGACACGCTATTGGCGACAGTCCGGGTAGGTAGGTATTTTGATTAACGTCACACTGGAGCAACACAACGGTTATTGGTGACGGTCCGGGATCAATCCCTAAGGGAAAGACCGAGCACAACACCACGTAATTTCGAACCGCAGACAGATGACGAGACAACACCAGAGCTGGCACCCCACTCTCCGGCGACGGTCCGTGAATCTCGAAGGAAAGATCCGAGGACAACACCTCGTCATTTTGAAACACGCTCAAATGACGAGGTCAACATCTGATCTGGCACCCCACTCTCCAAACATCCATACCACGCCAAGGTGAGGACATTTGAGGCCCCGACAGACTTAACGTGACCCAGTCTCCATGTACACGATTGTCTTTGGTTGGATCGAGTTTCGAAATCGCTACCCTCTTGTAGCTAATCGCCGTCAGGGACACATTTTCTTTTGGGCCTCCCAACCCCGAGGTACACAAGTGATCTGTCCTTCCTTCTGTTTTACGGGGTCGTCGTGGCTCAGTGGGTATGCCCAATGCGCTAGCAACCTTCGAGTTGTAGACTGCGCAGGTTCGATTCCTGTCAGGTGCAATCCTCCCTGGGTATATTTCTCTTTTCTGTGTCAGTAAAACTGTCATTGTGTGTCTGTTACTTGATATTTTATGCCGTTTCTGGCGCAGCATGGCCAAATATTGCCCTTGCGCCATAAAACCCTCAAATCAACCAACCATCCTTTTTTCCATGAACATCCTTCCATCTGCATTAAAATACATAATTTGTTTTGATCATTATGTTTAAAAAAATGTTTTCTACTGATTTCTTACTATTGACTAGAGCGTTTGAATTTTGGTTATTATTTCGATGCTTGGTTTAAAAGTTTTTTAATGCGACATTGATCTAGATTTATGTACCCACGCCTACACTTCTGCTTTTTTCTCCCTCGTTGTTGTATTCTTTGGCGCAGCTTAGCCAAATATGGCCCTTGTGCCGTCATAAAACCCTAAAGCAACCAACCTATTGCTGATCCGCTGCTCTACCAAGTGGCTACCGCTGCCGCTTTAGATATTAGCACTTGGGGCCACCGCCCTTGTAGACCCTTCGTGTTTGATCCCGCACCGTCGCCAATAGCTCAACGTGTCGTTCCAGTGCGACGTTAATTAAGATACCTACCTACACTATAGACCCCTTAGCCTACACCACTGAGCCCACGCCCCTGTCTTGAAAGAGTAGACAGCGTCTAGTGGCGAATCCTCTTCGGTCAGTCGTTTCCGGGTGACCAATTGCTGAGGAGAGGGAACTTATTAAAACATAAAACCGACGGCAGCAATGACCGACCCAAATGAAACCGTATTAGCCCGGCATTTAACCATGCATGGGTGGGCCTCAAAAAGAACAATATGGAAAGGAAGGCCACAATGAAGTCGTCGGTTTTAATAACCAGCGGAGCTCGTCCTCGCGTGTTAGGGCGCTGCTTTTTATTTCAGGGATGAATTAAAAGAATGCCACCTGTGCATTGTTGGGAATCTTTGATATAATTGAATGAAAGCAGCAATGAGTTATGGATCTGGCAGGGGGAGAGACTGCGTTTGATTCGGGCTTCCCGTCACAAATGTTTTTGTGAAGCGCGTTTAATGCATCTGTGTGAAATGACAATGCCATGTCCGCATTGTTTGAGCGACAGGATATATTTATTTATGGGACGCCACGTTCGTGTTTCACACGCCGGATATTTTTAGGTAAATAAATAATAAAAAAACTCTAGCCAGTGTTGTGTTCGAAAGAAAAACATTCTAAATTTTTTTTCCCCGATGTGAATGCAATATCGGGGTGGATCGAATGTTTCCTTTCTCCGGGTTATTGTTTGAAGTAAGCTGCGCGCTCAGTGCGTGCGTTCTTTTGGAAAAGCGGCGTTATTTTAAAATAAAGCGTGCTAATTCTGCTTTCATTCGAACAACCGATTTCCCCTCTGCGTTTGTTGGAGAGCACTTGAATTGCAGAGACCTACTTTGGCGTGCAGGTAGACTTGTACCTTCCCAAATGGATCACTAGAAAATTTTAGAATTTCCGATTTCGCGAAGGTAGATAGGAAGGTAGTTAATTAACGTCGCACTGGAGAAACACAAGGGGGTATGTGCCAACGGTCCGGGATCAATCCCCAAGGGAAAGATTCGAGGACGACACCACGTTATTTTGAACCACGGTCAGATGACGAGGTCACACCTGAGCTGGCACCCCACTCTCCAAACTTCCACACAGCGATGGCAGTTTGTCCGCTTTCGGACCTTGCGCCATAAAACCCAAAAATCCAATCCACACCACGACAACGTGAGGACAGATTTAACGTGCACCAGCCCCCTTTGAACAAGATGGTCTTTTTATTGGATTCGAATTCGCAACTTTCCGGTTGCTAATCCGTTACTCTTCCAACCAGGCTACCGTGGCCCTAGCTTACAATAGAGTAGTATAACTTACCATCCTATGAAGTATTTAATAGCCCGTTGTGTTTCTCCAGTGTGACGTTAATTAACTACCTGCCTACCGTGAAGTATTTTGTGGATAAAAAGTTCACTACCTGCACATATCTTGATAAAAACTCTTGATTAAGGCTACGATTATGAACAAAGAATTCCATGGTGAATATTCAAGGCCTTAAACAAGATTATTTTTAGATTTTCGAAAATTTTATGATCAAGACTCTTGTAAAACCCCAATTTTGATCCAAAAAAAGTCTGGAGTCCTCAGGATAAAATAGGCCGCCGAAACTCAGTGGGTTTGCCAACTGTTTTAGCAATTTGCGATTTGTTGGCGGTGCCCGTTGGATTCCTCACTGAGTGTATTTCTCTCTTTTGTGTCTCAACTTTCCTTGCGTGCGTATGTCCATTACTTCATATTGTGACTTTTGTTAGGGTGAGCTTCGCTAAATTTTGCTCTTACAACGCATGAACCCAACCAGTAAAACCTTCCAATCAACAAACGATGCAGGTAGAGCACCCGGGATGGGGGAGGCTGATGGACTTCAGTCACCCTCAAAGCAATGAAAAATTTAATTTATTAAATTATTCCATCGATTTGAAAACATCTCTCTCAATTGGTGTTTAAAGGTGTTAAAGAAAGTATTCTACACAGATCTTTAATGAAACATTGGATTTTAATTTTTGTTCCAATGCCAGTTTATGGATCGTATTATCCTTCGAGCACTAATTGGAAAGAACGTGGCATTCTCTGCTTCACCCTGGGAAGTATCTTCACATCACACCCAACGTGAATTGTAGGGTGCCATGTCTTCCTTTGGGGAAGCTGGTCCATATTTACTTGAAAAAACACGAAACTTGCATATTTCCTTCCAGTGTTTATATTACTGAGTGTTGTAAATCACACTAGTGTTAATATTAATGACTTCCAGTGTTTATATTAATGAGTGTTGTAAATCATTAATGTTTATAACTCTTTCCTGCGTTCATATTTATGGGATCCTATATTTGCATTACTGTTTCCTGTATACGTATTCTGATCAGTTCATTTGTCTGATGGAATCCTTTTTTAGATAAGCAGTGAATCAGTTGCCTTTGAGTCTTTATGGTGTTCGTATCGTTCTGTATGCTTGTCTGTTGTGATGTCTATAATTATTAAATGTCTTGTAGGACTTAAGAGTTACTCTTATTTCACTATCACAAGACAACACTGGCGACGAGGATGGGTGATCTTGTTGGACTTGGAGTTACTCTTATTTCACTATCACAAGACATAACAAAGCTTCAACCAACCCTACTCGGCACATACGAGGTTCGAACCTCGTAACCAAGCACTTTAGTCTACAAGATCCTGAACCCTTCTGGAGGTTGTTTCGATGAGGTGTCTCGTCGTTACCAAAAGTGACCAGATCCTGATGGATGAGATATCTCCGTCATTAGAAGAAAACTGACAAAATCTTGATCTCATCATCGTAAAAAAATGGCAATATCTTGATGACTAGACATCTTGTCATTAGCCAAATTGGTCAGATCTTAATGGACGATATATCTCGTCGTAACCACTTCGAGGGTTAAAAGCAACTCCTTTAGCCGCTCGGGCTTGTACTCCTTAACTACGCTATATCTGTTCCATCGTCTAGCGGCTTCTTTAAATGTTTGATCGCTGGAAACAAAATCTTATCAGGAGGGTTTAAGTTAGAGGTCATCCTCTAGTTCTGGAAGGAGGCAACAAGAAAGCGGACAAAATCGAAACGGACAGAGGGATACGAATGGCAGTACGTTGTCGAAAGTAAGAGGTGAGAAATAGTAAGCAACGCGAGTCATATTTATTCTTTTAACCCTCTAAGAGGTTACGACGAGATATCTCGTCCATCAAGATCTGGTTGGTTTTCTTCTCGAGATACCTCGTCAAGACAACCACCAGGAGGGTTAATCCTCCAAGTGGTTTCGACGAGATATCTCGTCCATCAAGATCTGGTTAATTTTCTTCTCGAGATACCTCGTCAAGACAACCACCAGGAGGGTTAATCCTCCAAGTGGTTTCGACGAGATATCTCGTCCATCAAGATCTGGTTAGTTTTCTTCTCGAGATACCTCGTCAAGACAACCACCAGGAGGGTTAATCCTCCAAGTGGTTTCGACGAGACATCTTGTCCATCAAGATCTGACCAATTTTGTTAATGACAAGATGTATCAACAAGATGTTGCCAATATTTTGATGATGACGAATAAAGATCTGGTCAGTTTTCTTCTAATGACGTGATATATCGTCCATCAAGATTTACTACTGGTTTTGCTAGTGACGAAATACATCAAGACAATCAACAGGAGGGTTAAGAAATCGAGAGTTCGTTTCCAACTGCATGCAAACTTGTCCGCAGTCTTCAACAGATAAGGATCTGTTAAGAAACCAGAATGAACACTTGAATGTTCTTTAGACTTCTCACAGACAATTTTATTTTTTAAAACTTTTCCCGACATCTTGTCATAAACGGGAATCGGGCGATCGATTGTGAAGTTTGGAGAGGAATGAAATTTCACCCCTAAGAATAGTTCCATGATTAAGACTACCTCTTCTCAGCCCCCTTCCACGAAGAAAAATTCTGTATGCGCGCCTGAAAGATTCTATTAAATTCGACAAACGATGGAAATTAAATCAGGAAATATGCTACGAATTTTTTAATAAAAAGGAATTACGGAATTCTACACACTTCAAATTGAGAAGTAGAAAAATGCTTAAGGATTTTCAATCTTCCCTTTTGGTTCCTCTGAAAAAGCCCCTTTTTTTTCCCGAGAAGGTAGGATATTACTCTCGGCTTTCGTTTCTAAGAACCCCACGGGTACGAGAAAAAGTTGTTGACGAAGTGGATTCGAATAGTTGTGAACAGGTTTCCTCCCCTTCAGAAGAATCGTCTATGCCTTAAAAAAGCAGCAGATAAAATCTAGAATATTATGAAAAATTAAATGCTAGAAAATAAAAGAATATTTCTTCTAAAAACACGACGAAATGGTTGAAAGCGAAGATACTGAGGAAATCAAACCGAACCATTTTCTTCGCTCTTAAAAAGTACTGGTATTTTTTTGCCTTTACGAATTACGTTCACTTGATATTAGTATCCCTTCATACGGGCCGCGGTTGGAAGAGTAACGGACTAGTAACCGGAGGGTCGTGAGTTCGAATCCAACTAAAGACCTTTGTATACAAAAGGGGGCTGGTGCACGTTAAATCTGTCGTGGCCTCAAATGTCCTCACGTTGGCGTGGAAATTTGGAGAGTGGGATGCCATCTCAGGTATGACTTCGTCATCTGAGTGGTTCAAATTTACGTGGTGTCCTCGATCTTTTCTTTCGGGTTTGATCCCGGACAGTCACCAATAGCCCGTTGTGTTGCTGCAGTGTGACGTTAATTGAAATACCCCCCTCCTTATGGTAGGTAAAATAGCCCGTTGTGTTGCTCCAGTGTGACGTTAATTGAAAATACCAAAAAAATATGGTAGGTAATTGAATTGACGTCGCACCGGTAGGTATTTTAATTAACGTCGCTCTGGAACTACACAACTGGCTATTGGCGACGGCCTGGAAGGGAAAGATTCGAGGACAACACCTCTTCACTTTCAACCACGGTCAGATGACGAGGTCACACCCGAATCAGCACCCCACTATCCAAACCACGCTTAAGTGAAGAGGCCACGGCAGATTTAACGTGCACCAGCTCCCACGATCTTTGTTTGCATCGAGTTTCGTACTCTCAACACCCGGCTTGCTAATCAGCTGCTCTTCCAAGTGGGTTCAAAATTACGTGGTGTTGTCCTCGGATCTTCCCTTTGGGATTGATCCCGGACCGTCACCAATAGCCCGTTGTGTTGCTCCAGTGTGACGTTAATTGAAATACCCCCCCCCAAGTGGGTTACCGGATCTTTACCTTCGGGGGTTGATCCCGGATCGTCGCCAATCGCCCGTTGTGTTGCTCCAGTGCGATATTAATTAAAATACCTACCTATCCAACCGGGTAACCACGGCCCTTTACTTAGGGAGTCAACAAAACTTCGATTTACATCAATTCAGCATTTATTTTGCAACACGAACATTTCGGGGATCTCCCCGTCCCGCTTGAGATAGGTAGGTATATTTATTAACGTCGCACTAGAGCGACACAACGGGCTATTGGCGCCGTCTCGCTAGAATACATTCCTCTTAGTGGCCAACTGTTTGTCTACTTTTGAAATGAAAGGTGGGATATCATTAGCCTTGTTTGTAAATATATAGTTGAAATACCGTCGCACTGGGCAACAAGACGTTTGTAGATAGGTTAATAGTGTTTTAGTTTAACACTTCGTTTTTATAAAACTTGATATGCGAATATAGAAATTGTGTGAGAAAAGGAAATTTTTTAAAAATCTTGTTCAAGACTCAAATCTTCATCCTGATTGATATGCAAGGCCGTGGTAAACCGGAAGTTTGCGAGTTCGAATCCAACCAAAGACCGTCGTGTACAAAGGGGGGCTGGTGCACGTTAAATCTGTCATGGCCTCACGTTATCGTGGAAGCTTGGAGAGTAGGATGACAGCTCAGGTGTGACCTCATCATGACCGTGATTCAAAATTATATGGTGTTACTCCAGTGACGTTAATTGAAATATCTACCTACCCAAATGGTATGTATTTTGTTATTTCTTATTCTGCTGGTTTGCATGTAAGGCAAAAGAACTCCACATGTATCTTTATTGTACAAGTAAAAATTAGTGAGTTCAGTTTCTGCATTCATTTTATTTTCATATGCATTTTAGTTTAGATTAAATACTTTGAAAACTTTCTACTTATTTGTCATGTAAATTTTTTCTCAGAAGATAAATTTCATAGTTTAAAATTTGTTTTGCAATCTTTCTAGTGATTAACATTTTTACTTCAGAAATTTCTTTTCCTAGGGAAGTCAAAAGAATATCAGTGTGCATGTACAGAAGTCCATGTTTAATAATTTTTTAAGAATTGAAAAAAAACTAATAATCAAATTTTCACTTGCTATGGAAACAAAATTTTAAATAGCACTAAATGCTTCCAAAGTACATTAGAAAATTTATACCAATTTTAAATTATCCAAACCAAAATAAAATATTGACTATGGATTGTTTTTAAATTTTCCAAAATAAAACCTAAATCTATCTGTTGAAATCAAATTTTTCTTGAAATTCCAATTTTAAACCCTGAGAAATTACATCCATGCAATGTTTATATTTGTAACATTAAATTTTATTTTTCATAACCAAGTTACCCACACAGCACAATTATAGTATATAATTTTGAGTAAACAGCTTTTTCATAATTTTAAATTTTGGTGCCAAACAGAAATGACTGATTCTTCTGTTATGAATAAGAGGAATAGCCTTCCTTGCTCAGGACATCTGTTTCACTACCCCAACACATCTCTGGCCTTTCTTGAAATCTTCCAGACTATTAGTCCCTTGATCCATAAAATCCAAAACCAATCAGACTTAGTATTTGTGGGCCAAAAATGACATCACTTTATATCAACAGGGGAAAACAGTAATGTATTTTCTAGGAAAAAGCTGATCCAAATGCTCAGGACACCCATAAAAAAGACCACCAGACAGAAGTACAAAGTGTTTGTGTGAAGATAATTGTGAAAGAAAGAAATCAAATGATGAAATTTGGATTAAACTGTTGGAGCATGAGTCATGTGGTTTTGACTAAGTCTACTGTTTAGATTAGGGAGCAGGTTAAACATAAACATTCTCACAACCGGCATCATTAGTATGGTTTCTGGCTGGCTCTGAGTGTATTGTTTAATGGCCAGAAGCAAAAGAATAGTGGAGTTCCTCTGAGAAGGGCCAGTTGATTTCTGAAAAGGTTAAAAGGCTCATACGTAAAAGCATGAATTGTGATCTCCATGAATGTTTCCCCTTGCCAACTTGTCATCAATGATATCACTTTGGGCACCATACGACAAACTTAGAAACAGAATTCGCATTAAAGATGCAAATTGTGGAAGGATTTTTTTGCATATATCACTAATCCTCTAATTTAACTAATACTCATTCAAAGACACATGACTCAACTGCCTTTTTCGCAGGAGATTGATAATGATTAGGTGTTGGTGAAACAAATAATCATCTAATGTGGACATGCATAATTTTGCATGTCAGCCCTTTCCCATGGCTAGCTCAACCATCTTCATACAATTGGATTACCCCAAGGTCATCTGCCTTCTCATCAAAGCCATACTATACTAGGATTTAACAAGTTTTGAATTTAAAAAATCAGGTCCACAAACATGCATTGTATGTGTTTCATCTTTAATCTTTGTAGTGATGCTTCAAAGAATAACACCATGTTCAATCAAAAAATCGTTTATTGAAATTGAGCAATAACATGCAAATGAATGAAAATTGTAGAACAAATACAACGAAGAATACATACCACTTTTATTGTTTAAACTTTTCATTTGATGAGTACTTACATTCTTAAGATGAAACAAAAACATATTTTTTATAGAATTAAACTTCCTCAAACACATGTCAGATTTAACACTCAACATTCAGATTCAATTTATGATTTAATAACTTCTGTAATAACTATATTAAATGACATCAATAGTAAAATCTATTAAAGTATATCTGATAAATATTAGTCTTTAAAAAAATTAATTGGCTTTACAAAGAGTATTTTTGTGTTTACAAAAGTGAGCAAAATTTATTTACAAAAGTGGGTCATGTGCATCTAGGGAGATACATTAACTTTCTCTACTCTTGTATTGGATTTGAGAGAGAATCTTCAAAGTCCTATTATCTTCGGAGAAGAAAGCTTGTCCATCGTTTGCTATGCCACTGATTTAAGTTGCCCACTATATCCCTAAAAAGCCTGTAGTACTGAGAAATCAGATTTAAATCCAGTGCTTAATATCTAGTACTATAGGAATGTTGCATGATCCAATGTGGGATTACTTTAGGAAGGCTCACCTAACCAGGTAAATCTTTCATAGGATGGATAGGGAGACATTTCTGACACAAAATATCACTTGATCTTGCACATTTAATGGCATATGAGCACTGACAAAGTGAAATTACATTTTTTTAAAGAAAACCATTAAGTACAATAACCCCTTGATATATTGTACTTAAAAGACAAGAAAAGAGCACAATATACAAAGGGGAACAGGGTCAAGAAAAATTTACTCAGAAAAAAAGAAGTGTAATTTACCCATTTTCTAGAATACTTTTGCATGAACAGTAAGTAGATCACTGGTTCTCAACCTTTGTGAGACTGGCCTGGTAATTTCTTTTTGTATAAGATGAAGGCCCAGTCCCAATATAACTATTCGTAAGCACCATTCCATTTTTTTAATGTTCAATCCCTAAACTGACATAAGTTTTAATTATGCATTAAAAAACAAACAAAAGTATTAGTACATGTATTTATGTGGCATGTTTGCACATATATATTTAAATTAATTATCAATCATTTGACTAATGAAATCTAGAAGCATGTTGCTTCCTCAGGCCTACAAAATAAGACAAAGGGAAACAGCCCATTTATTGGTACTGGAATTCAAACTGATGGAATGAATTTTCTGAGCTGTGTTTGGGCATTCTGCTTGGAGGAATAATCATCCATGTCATAAATGGCCCACATTCAGGTGTAACAAGATTTACAGATTGGCCCTGATGTGATGCCATAGAAATGATTAAGCTGACTGCTGGATTGAATGCTTTCATATTACCACTACAGCACAAACAAGCAAACATGTCAATATTTCATTCTTTTTTTTACATTTCAAAGCAGTGATTTTAAAATAATACTCAAAGCAGACAAATTTTGAGATTTGAGAAAATTCATTCATTTGTCAATTGTAAGCAAACCGTTCTGTGATAAAACTTTTAAGACATGTTCAACATAACTTATTAACAAACAATTAATAAAAGTACTAAAAGCACTGAGTTTTGACATTTTAGAAGGGTTTTCTTTTAAATCTTCATAATAGTTTAGATAACGAGACATTTTATGACAATGAGTAACTACAACTAACTTTGATTTTCTCCTCAAATGCTTTTTAATATCAGCAAATGAGGTTCGGAAGTAATAGCAAAAGCTACTGTAGGAAATACTAAAAAATATATATAATGAAATTTAATTTGCACAAAAATTGAATAATGAAAAGTGGCTAAAAATTGATAATCTTACTTTCAGTCTGATTCCTGAGTCCACTCTAACTGTAACAGCTGTAGAAATTTAAGTAAAACAGTTTCTTTAAAACTCCTTGAAATAACAACCAAAAAGTAGTAAAAGATGTAAACTTGCATAATGAAACAGAAATACGCTTTTAATAAAAGAATAAATTTAAATGTAATGATAAATTATTAGGTAATTATTAAAGTAGAATTAATTTTTTAAATTTGTAGTTTAGAAGAAAATATGATGAGAATTAAGACACCTGTTTACCAAATTATTAAGGTACCTATGCAACACCC
The DNA here is from genome assembly GCA_933210815.1 of Meta bourneti. Lineage (NCBI taxonomy): Eukaryota > Metazoa > Arthropoda > Arachnida > Araneae > Tetragnathidae > Meta > Meta bourneti. Next base: position 24,054,099 of record OW119931.1, read on the forward strand.
TAAGATACTAATTTTCTTAAGTTGTTCATGGTACTCCAGAATTTCAATAGGATCCAAACATATTCGGCTCAGTTGCCTAAAAATTGAGAAATTGTGGAACAGTAAAAATTTCTTTGTAACAATTTATCACTATAATTCATAATTTTATGCTAAGTTTAGTAAACAAATTTTATTTCTTTTCAATGGCAAAATCAATCATGTTGAGATAGTGATACAAAAAAATTGCATTTAAAAAAGCAAAGGAAAACTTTTTCCATGACACTTATCACATTAATGCATTTGATTGAAATTTGAAATACCATCGGCTTAGAGCAGAAACTCATTAACTGACATTCTTTTGGAGACACTAAACGCTTATTTTCATGATGAGAAATACATTGTTGTGTTGTAATCTGTTTAAAAGATATCGAAATTAAAATGATAATCATTTTTATTTTTTGATCTAAAAACTAAGTTTTTAAACAGCTGTACAGTAAAAAAATGTGTCAGTTAATAAGTTTGCTGCTCTATATTTGTTATGATTTTTATTTAGTTCATTAGTTTGATCTTCTTGACATCGTTCCATCAACATTTGCCAAAACCAACTTAAAATCAAGACATCCACCTGAGTCACCCCTATTCAATATAAACAAGCCCTGTTACTATAATGACTGCCACTGACTAGATTATGTGGCATGAGCAGTTCTCGTGGTAGACAGACAAGTACATCAAGAGATGTACCTGTGTTGGCTTCACTTGTGCTGAAAAGGAGCAATTATATTTCTTGGAAATGAATGCAACCTTGTTCTCCAGGGTGGTGTTTACTGTTACATAAAACTGGTTGATGGAATTTCCTCCTCATAAAAAGTATGAGATTTCAAATGTTTCTCCTTTTGAACTTTCATTTGGATTTTTTATGGTATTTTTCCTTGGTCTGTAAGTTTTATCACCTTTTGCTATATTTAATAAAGATTATTTTTATTTTGAACCAAATATTTGTTTTTAAATTATAAGGTATTTGACTGGTGTTTTACACTTTTATGCCAGCCTCGAGGCATTGCAAATAACACCCAAGACCCGCTAATGGTGGCTTTGAATTCAATGCAGGATATGCATTTTGCTATAGCATGTAGTAGATTAATTTCTTATACAAGAAGTTAGCAAATCAACAGATTGTTCAGTTTCGCAAGAGTAACTGCTCATGTTTGTATCACTAGTAAAATGTTCTACTTTTACAATCTTTATATTTCTAATTCAGTTAATTATTGCAAATGAAATTTAATGGTCAAATTTTACCTTATAGATATTTTCTCATAATAGCAAATAAAAGCAAAGTACATTATAAGTTTGATGATTTTTATATAGAAAATGTTTTTTAAAAAGGGGAAATTTACTTAATATGGAACAATTTTTACAAATATTAAGTACACTTCAGAGATAATTCTTAATAAGAGAAAGTTCGAAATAAATTTATCTTTATATTATTACTTCTAATAACATAACAGATTCACAATAGATGAGTGATGCTATGGGCACATTCTTGATTAATGTGGGAATACGTTTAAATAAGTTTAAGGAAAGACAGCAAAAAAGGTTGATTATAAATAATAATTATGTATTTCCATAAAGTAATTTAAGTTTGAAGCAAAGTTGCTTTAGTTTGATAATTCAATGTTGGTTGTGTTTTATGCTGCCAAGGGCCATATTTGGCCTAGCTATGCCAATCACAAAACTAAAAGAATTTTAAAATCAAAATCAAGATTGATATCAGATTCAGCAACTTACTATTTCGAATTGAAATTAGTCAAGGTAGAAAGTTTATAAAAATGAATGTCAGAAATGAATAAAAGTAAATTTTTATTGTGAGGTTCCAGAAGGTCTACAAGGGTTGACTTTGAAACTCCAAATCACATTTGTATATGGTTATTAAAAACTACATTCAATCAGAATGTAAAATGATAAATTGAATACAATGGATCAAGTTCCCTCATGAATACGTGTCAGTAAAATGGGTGTGGTTTATGTGAATTTGAGAGGTAGTGAAACCTTTTTAATTTAGGTTTTCAGTAGAGCACCCATAAAGTTAATAAAATTTCATATTTGTGTAAAGACCCCTTCTAAAATAAATCATATGTTCAATGATTTGAACACTTAATAACTAGTTGTAAGTTTCTAGAGCGAAGTTGAAGAAGTAATAACCTAATGGTTATTCAGGTCCCGAGTTTGAATTCATGTTAGTTGTATATATCTTTGTAATGATTCAGATTGCAACTTTAGTATTTTAATGATTCAGATTGCAACTAGCAAATCAAACCCAAGTTGCAATTTTAAAAACTTGCAGCTCTACTTTAAACTTAGAATAGAACAAAATTTTTATATTTTTATCCTTAAAATTGTCTAAAAATCACAATTAGTTTATTCTGTTTCAGGGATTGGTACTTTGCTTTTTAATTTGTTTTAAATAAATGTTCAGTATTGTATGTAAATGCAGTTTATAAAAAAATGCTCCCTTGAAATGAATTTTCTTAGTTGAATAAAAATGTAGAATATTTTATTCTTGGCAAAATGGTCAAGAATAAAAAAATAAAGTAATTGCCATGTTCCTTTTTTTGTATCTTGTTGGCTGTTTTTGAATAGAAGTAGTGTTTTAGAATTTTTAGTGTTAAGAATTTTTCGACTTGGTCCATGCTCTGCAAACTCAGTAATTCCTTCTCATATTATAGATCCCATCGTATAGATCGTAACAGTTCCTGGATGAGCAGGAGTTGGTCACTGCGACTTCAAAAATATGGTCTTTTGGAATTGGTTTAGGTTATACATTGACCAAGGGGATTAGTAACGTTTTAAAATATTGTACACATTGAAAGTATTAAAAAACTGAATATAAAATATTTAAAACCTAATTATATATTGTATTTTTATAATGAAGACATCCCTTAAAAAGTGACAACAATGTAAATCTTTATCCAATTTCACATTAAAACAATTTCATCCAATTCATAAAATAATAAAAACTATTTAACATCTATAGTCAAAAAAATTCTAGACTTTCATGTCACCAAATCATGCAAAATAAATGTCTTGTATCAAATACAAATTTTAAATATACTTACAAATACTACCATTAACTTTTAGATATTAAAATTATAGTTTGAGTTCATTATGAAAAGACCACCATCAAAACTTCTGTAACATAGTCTGAAAAAGAAGGAAGATCATTAAATTCCAGAACATTTACACTAAAATTTTCATATAAAAATTAGAATCACAAGGCTTGTTTCATAAAGAACATTCAACTTTTTGAGTTAATATTCCTGTAAGAAATGAACTTTAATTATAAGCCTCTTGGTACAGTAGATGCAGACTACTGTTTAAATAGTGACTGAAAGAATGAATGCTCCAATTTCACAAACATTTTGCATTTAATACAAACATAAAATGGTTACTTTTAGATATTTTCATTTGACAGAAGAATAAAGAACACTTCATCTAGTGATATAATTTAATGCTTGTATTAAACCCATGATTTTACAATAAATTTGAGCAAAATCTGATGTTAGAAAATAAGTAAATTATCTAAGATCTTTCAATGTACTGATAATGTAACGAAAACTGACAGGTTGTAATTTACTAGTGTCACATGATCTTTTGTAGGAAAGTTCCATGATTTTAATAAAAGGAGCTGGATTCTCATCAATCTGTCATATTGTGTCTAGAAGGTATATTGGTAAATATTGGAAGTATATTGTCAGGTATTATACATTTTCAAGTATATTGAAAGAGTTTAGAATAATCTGTTTATTTTACAAACATTATATATTGATCAGAATTGTTATATAATCATGGAGATCCATCGATTTAATACTAGCATCACTAGATAGTGTTCTTTAATGCTCATAATGCAGTCAAATGATAGTATTATGATTTAAATGCAAACGTAATCATATTATGTTAGTAAAAATAAATTTTTCATGTCTTTCTGAAAAATTCAGGCAATTGATATAACAGTAAATTAATCAGATAACCTGAACTCATTATTTAGTAAAATATAAAATAAGGTAAAATATGTGTTCACTCTTAAGTAGGTGAATTAACGTCACACTGGAGCAACACAACAAGCTACTGGAGACGGTTCAGGATCAATTCCGAAGAGAAAGATTCGAGGACAACACCTTGTCATTTTGCAGATGATGAGGTAACACCTAAGCTGGCACCCTACTTTCCAAACTTCCACCCACATCGACTTAATTCACTCATAGGATTTAACTGAAGAAAAATCAGGGTCATTAAGCTCACAATAGAAACATCTACTGAATGAAGATTTTCCAAATATGAAGCTGTTTATTGATATAAGAGTACATTTAGTTTCCTAACAATTCTTATCCCCTTTATATGAATGAAATGCATATCCTGCATAATGATTGACTGGACAGTTAAGGTATTCAGATGGGGTACCCCCTGAAATATTCTTGACAGTATAAAGAAAAATGTTGAACTTAAAGTGTAAATTCAAGTTTTAATCTCAAAAGAAAATTCATGGACAGGTTTGAATACATTCAAATATATTTGCAAATGAGAGGCTCCTTTAGTATTTGGTTCCTAAAGCAAGCAAAGGAGCCATTTAAGTGATAGGTGACTGAATGAGAAGGGATTGAACAAGATGAAATTTTTTTTTGTCTTTTCACCAAGACATGAGTGATTGACCACTTTCAGAAGGGCTCCTGCCAAGCCCCCTGAAAGATTTTAAATGGTTAAAACCAATCTAAAATATTTTTTTTAACATCCCACACCTGTTTCCAGCCATCAATCGAAGAGCAGTCCAATAGAGTGAAAAAATATTCTGTGAAAAATTCTGAAGTGAAAAAATATGGCTTTAAAACACTATCAACTGTATTTGCAATAATCTAAAATTTAAATATATATTATGTGCATACTAAATTACAATGAAGCTACCTTAATGTACTTAAATGGAAGTTTTGTTTATCACACAGGTTTAAATACATAGATGTCTGAAAAGTCTAAAAATCATTGAATACATACTGTTCATTTAGTATTATGGCCTTCTCATCAGAATAGAAAACAGCAGACTAGGCCCCCTGAAATATGCCTGAATTTTCTGAATATATGCAAGAGCTGAGATAATGTAGTATCAACAAATTTTGTATGCAAAGAACAAGAATTTTGGAAAACAAACCCTTCAATAACAGTAACTCAAACCTTGTCCATTGAATATTATTTCGTCGTAGCATATTCAACATTCACTGATAGTTACATTATTTTCCAACATGAAGCAATCAAATTATCGTTTCACTGATGAGAAAAATAACTGAACATTTACAAACTTCAAATAACAAAATACTAATATTTGAAAAATAAAACGCTTTAGAGGGCAATTAAATTGATATATACTGACGGTCCTTGCTGATGCATAGAATCGTGCATGAATAAATATACAATCTTCACACAAGCTATTAATTTGGTGCAAGTATAAGCTAAACAATCGAGAAGTAAAAGTGGGAATTATTTTGTAACAAAGCTTAATTTCATTAAAACAACGAACTCCGGGTGACCATCCGGTTAAAAATATAAGACAACCACCAAAAAAAACAATCTGAAAATAAACATGTGGTGTTTGTCAAACGCCAAAAACAACATACACAAATAAGAAAATTCTAAATATAGATTACCACAACTGGAATCCCAAACGCTGCTTGAAGCAGAGACCTAAACAATAAAACCGAAACCAGGACTCGCATCTTTCCCCCTAACACTTATAATAGCTCCACGCGACTTTTTATTGCCAAAACAAGACAGCTTCGACAGAAACGAGGCCTGACAGCCGAGTAGTAAGCGCTCAGGTTCGAATCCCGGTCTTGGCCATGGATGTTCGGAGTCCACTTAAGATATAAGTCCCGGTCTAATTTGCCCAGAAAACGACTGTCGAGCGACAAACCAAACGAATCGGCAGAGGAGCGTACATACACTTGGAGTGCGACCGGTCGGGTGTCTGACGGACGCCATCGCTGTTACCCACAATGCCTCGGGAGCCGCCAGATGGTGCCGCGCGCGTGCGCAGTCGTCGTCGCACTTCGGCGGATGCTAATTAGCGGAATCAAAAATTTATTCGCGAAAGCGAAGATGTTTACAAACGCGAGCTGCTCTTTCAGGAGCGGTTTAGATCGACTTCTATCCTGATTTCACATTGTGTCGGCTGCACTCCTTGCGCAAGAGCAGGTTTTTATCACCGTGGAATTTTGCGAAAACGATCTCCTTTGGAACACTGCTTCTGTTCGAGAACGTGGAACTGAGAAGAAAAAATAAATCACGGGAGATTAGTTTTTATTCGATCAGGACAACTCAAATTGATCTTCGATTTATTTGATCCTGGATTCCATTTCGTGGTGCAAAAACTAAACAAACTTTTAAATTTTGGAACTTTAGGAAGACAAAGAAATCCGATTCGAAGATTCTAGATCGGCAGACGACTTTTTATCGGCAGGTAAGTACATTTTTAGATGGATATCTCGATGGGGCGCGTGATTGAAACGGTTAGGTTTGTCGCTCTACGGGAGAGTTTCGTGCAAGGCTTTTATTAGTCAAGACGATCAAAATCTTGTAAGATAAATAGTCCTTCCTAACACGTGGGCTCGCCGGTACCGGGTATAAGGGAACACGGTGCCCGCTACCCCACGTGCCCAAGTACAAGTTGACCCCGAAATTGTGTGAAAAGTATTTGTAAAGAAAAATTAGTTTGCTTCTTATGCGCAAAATTAAAAATTTTACATTCTATGTATAATAGATTTATACATACGGCTTAAAGTGGATTCCGAACGACTGCGAATGGACTTGAAGAGAACATTGTTTTTATATTCCCAAGTTTTGAATCTTATAAATGGTTTTCATGCAATGAAATTTGGCATAGGGTTATTTATTTTATTGTGATGTAATATTGACCCGACTTATATATATAACCATAACCACCGATTTTGCACCAGTATGTGTATAGATTTTTCTAACATTTTACCGCTCTAGAATTGGTCGGAAAATTTTCAATTTATCTTCGGATTTCAATCCAACCAAAGACCGTTGTGTGCATGCCGGCTAGTGCACATTAAATCTGTCGTGGCCACAAATGTCCTCACATTGGCGTGGAAGTTTGGAGAGATGGGTGCCAGCTCAGGTGTGACCTTTTCATCTGACCGTGGTTCAAAATTACGAGGTGTCCTCGGATCCTCGAGTTTTATTTTTTGATAAAAAATACAAATATTTTAATGGTGATTATAAAAGTTTTAATAGTTCTCAAGAATAGAAATTATAAGTGACTTAAAATATAAAAACCACCTGGTCTATTCATAATTTTTTTGTTTGTTGTGTTATATTTTGATGCACTTCCATAAGCTGTACCTGACACGGCTCAACAAGGCTGAGTGAGAATCCCAATTCAGACATGAATGTTCGGAATGCACTTTACGCTGTAGGTCCCGTTCAGATTAACCCTCGTACGGTAAAACAAGCAGAGCCGGCCTTACGAAATGCAGGGCTCTATTCGATCAATTTCTGAGGGGCTGCTACAAAGTATTGAAGGAGCCGCGGTCAGGCAGTTTGTGGAGTCACGGATTAACAACCGGAGGGTTGTGAGTAGGAAACTTGATCCGAAGACAGGGCTGTGCACATCAAATCTATCGTGGCCTTAAATGGCCTCGCTTCAGCTTGGTGTGGAACTTTGGAGAGGGGTGGCAGCTCAGGTTGACCTCGTCATCTGACGTGATTCAAAATTACGGTGTCCGTCGGGATTGATTCCGGACCGTCGCCAATAGCCCATTGTGTTGCTCCAGAGCGAAGTAAAATTCAACTACCTACCAAAATGCTAATAAGAAATTTTTTTTAAATTAAATGACGATTTTGGAAATGTGAATTGAATAGTTGACAAAAAATCGAATAGCAAACACAAAAAGTTAAAATAATCGTTTAATTGGGCGTTAAATATTATTTAATAAAAAATTTATATTTTCCCGATCCTGTCGTGGCCTCAAATGTCCTCACTTTGGGGTGGTGTGGAAGTTTGGAGAGTCGGGTGCCAACTCAGGTGTGACCTCGTCATCTGACCGTGGTTCAAAATTACGTGGTGTTGTCCTTTCCCTTCAGGTTTGATCCCGGACAGTCACCAATAGCCTGTTGTGTTCTAATCTTTCATATCATTGAATCCCACTCTCCAAATTTCCACTAGAAGCCCACGTGAGGACATTTGAGGCCAAGATAGATTTAACCTGTACCATCCCCCGTGTACACGACGGTCTTTGGCTGGATCGAGTTTCGAACTTCTCGTTGCTTCTACCGCAGCCCTAGTAGGTGTGTGTGATTCGGTTCCTTAGTTCTTACTATACATTTCAATTTTTGTTTTTTCGTGACCTTTTGTGTGACTTGAGGTTTCGCAGCTCTGCTCGTAATCGCCCTTAATAGACTGCACCGCGGACATAAAAGCGGAGAACCATCTCTCCCCAACCCTTTTCCACCAGACGGGAGTGTGTTACTTCAAGGTTAAATCCCAGACTTCCGAGTCGGGCGAAACAAAGACGGTTGATTATGAAATGCGAGAGAAAAAAGGCATTAATTAGCCACTCACTCATTAAAAGGTTCATTAAGTTTAATTAAGCAGCCATCTTGCATCCCTTTAATTAACTTTTTAATTGCGCCCGAATGCAGTAACGAGGCATAAGGCTCGGTCTGCTTCTGTAATGAATAGACCTGTCAAAAACATTGTTGGCAGAGCAAGGGGAAATTTGATTTTATTGCATCCTTATTATCACCGCTTGTTTTACACAACTTGCTCTATACAAATCTGAATTATCACTTAAAAACTTAACGGGGAAAAGGTTAGAAAGTGGTTTTACCGTCTTTAATTAATTATCACTATTTATTTGTTAATTCTTTGGAATCACGTGCAGGAGGGCAGGGCTTTAAAAGAAGTTTATTAACACGTGTGTAAGAGGAAGTTTTTATGGATAAAGGGAAGCGACGGTCTCTTCATAGGACTGACCAATGGAAGTGTCCATTTCGGTAGTTCACATTAGCGAGGTCTGGCAATCTTTTTTCTTTGGCTTGAATTCCGCATTCCTTTAAGGGCCGCCCTGTTGGCATAGTAGCGGATTATCTACCGGAGGGTTGCGAGTTCGAAACTCGGTCCAACCAAAGATCGTATATGCTGGGGCTGGCTCACGTTAAATATGTCGCGGCCTCGAGTGTGAGTGGTGGGGTAGTTTCGAGAGTGGGGTGCCAGCTCGTGTTGACCTCGTCATATGACCGTCGTTCAAAATGACGAAGGATTTTCTTTTGGGGTTGAACCCGGACCGTTGCCAATAGCCTGTTGTGTTGCTCTAGTGCAACGTTAATTAACTACCTACCTATCCTGCATACATGTGAATGTCCTAGAATGTACTCATAGGAAGGTCCCACATTGAGCCCTCCCCGAAATATTTTGAATGTTAAAAAACAATCAGGTTGGTAGTTGAATTTTCATCTCACTGGAGCAACGGGCTATTGACGACGATGCGGGATCCATCCCGGTGGGAAAGATCTAAGGACAGCATCTCATCATTTCGAAACACGGTCAGATGACGAGGTCAACACCAGAGCTGGCACTCCACTCTTCAAATATCCCTGGACAACCCCTCAACATTTTTAACCACTGTTACATGACGAAAGAAACAATAGGAAATTTACACTGAAGCTAATTTAATCAATGTAAAATTATGTTTCGTTTGTCCTACGAGTAAAATGCTCCTAGAAATATATCTGGAAGCGATCAAAAAATTACCAAACCTAATTTTTTTCACTTAGTAATTACAACCTATGAATGGAACAGAAAATCGGAGAGGAAAACTTGCACTCTCGAAATTATTTCCTGAATAAATGCTTGGTCTAAGTACAGTTCGTAGTGGATCGGAATCCACTTTAAGTAGTTGGTCCCGGTCTATTGAGCCACAAACCAAGCTATATCGGTCCAAATACCCAAATCAACTTGTGTGGTCTTTAGTTTGACAATCTATAAAAATTAAACCCCAGCAGAAAATTCCGGATTCCTAGGTGCTGATTATATGGGGGGTTAATTTCCACTTAATAGTGTGATGACGTCATGGAAGGGGGGAGGGGAGCACCACTTGGAAGTGTCGTTTGTCACGCCACTGTCCAATTAGCCCGGAGGTGAGTAATTATCGCTTCGTGTGACCCAAGGACACATTAACTTGTATTCTTATCAGTTTAATCGTTCATTAATTCCCCCTCTGAGTGACGGTTGCCATTGCTTAATGGTGAAGGGTGTACGACATCGGAAACGTATCACTTTTTTGCCTCCGGGGCAAATTTTTGGTGCTGACACATCCATGGGCAAAAGTAGTGACGTCACCTTGGGGAAATTATTCGGGGGGCCCGAGTAAAACTCCACTTGCTTCACATGGGGGTGCGTTTTCGGAATCCTTTATTTGATCATTTCGAATATTATCGGTATGTTTATTCCTTCCATCGTGTTCCATGAGCAGGTCCGAACCCCAAAAATATTGAGGCCCACGATGTTAGGTTCTCTAGAACCCCATCTCCTGATTAAGCGGTCTAATAAGTTAGGTGCTTCCGTGAGTTGTCAGTCAAGTCATCTGGTTTTGAACGAGTCTATTAGTTAAACTAGGGGACTGGTATTAACGCAAACAATCGCTTCCAAGATTGGCTTCCTAAGAACGGATTCTGGTTCTAAGTTTATTATGTTTCGAAAGAGTTGGTGGGGAAAAACTATTCTCGTCGATTGCCATTCATGTTTTTACATATGGCAGCCCTCTTCCAAACGACCTTTCATACCTATTTAAATATCGATTGACCCAAGGTCGACTGCTTTGACGTCGGAGCCGCACTATAGTTAAATTAGGGGACTGGTAGTAACGTAAACAAATTCCTCCCCAATTAACGTCTTTAGCGTGCATTCTGCCTCTGTCTATCGTTCCGTGCCAAAAGTGATTCGAATTTGCAAGGTGAAAACATCCACGGCGATCACCATTCATGTTTTGGATTCCTCCCTTGGTGGATTTCTCTCTTCTGTGTCAGTAAAACTTTCATTGTGTGTGTATATTGTATGTCTTATGTCCTGGCGCAGCATGGCCAAATATGGCCCTTGCGCCATAAAACCCCAACAAACCAAACCATTCATGTTTTTGCGCAGGGCAGGCCCCCTCCTAACTACCTTTCTATGTACCTATTCCAATATCGACTGACCCAAGGTCGGCTGCCTTCTCGTGGGAGCGTCACGGGACATCTAATTGATATAGTGGTTATACTGCTTGTCGGCCACCTAGTAGGTCACGGTTGAATTTGGATTGCGTGGCATTTCTGGGAATGCCACACAATCCACTGTTAAACAGATGTCGTCAATGCAGGCCATTGGCCTTACATGAAGGCATTTGGGAACCCTATGTTTTGGAAGCGAACAACTCCGTTCGAATAGTTCTCCAGGCCTAATCAACATGGCGATGATATTAATAGGATTCTCTCGATGCCAAACTTGTGGATCTGGGACAGAGTGCTGATCACTGAACAGGCAAAATCTCACCAAGAACTGCCCTCAGGAGCCTCTTCTTAAGGTATATACGGGCTTCACGAACCCGAGGAACTCTAGTGAATTTTTCCTTTCCTGTGGTGTATACTGTCTTTAGAGGGACCCCGCTCTCGGGGTACTCAAACGATCGTTCTGTTCCCAATCCCTCTTTTTCCCGTTTTACTTGACGTTGTCTTGTGTTTGGCGCAGGTTGACCAAGTTTGGTTATTGCGCTAGAAGATGGCAAAACATTCAACCAACCAATAATCTTGTACAGTCCGATCTTAGGTTGACGATCTTCAGGCTGGGCATCCCCCTGTAGAAGTCAGCAGGCAGCGCTTTCAGGAAGTCCCAGCAGCGAACACTGTCTCGTGTTTGATCTCGTGCGTTTCTCACTGAAGTCCGAGTATGTCGACGTTAATTCCCTTGGCTCCGTAAGTCTTCGCCTTGTGGTTGGGTGGAATGGGAGGGCGTGTCGAATCCGTAGTCGCTGCCTCTGCGAGCCTTGATCCAAATTGGGTGATCCTTCTGACCTCGCCTACCAAAACGAATCATTTAAATAAACTATAACTACAAATCTGTGAATTATGTCTTATAATTTCCTGAGATTTATCTATGGATCGGGTTATCCCCACATAATCTATGTGGGTATGATTTATGTCATTCTCTTCCTTGCATCCGGAAACGAATTTCCTTGTCCTATAAGTATTTTGGTGATCTTTTCTTTTACCATGGGGTTTACTGTCTAGTAAACACGGAAGTCGCTCTCCCATGATACCCAGGCGATCTATTTCTGCTATTATCTCAATACTCTGCTCCTTAATCCCTCTTTTTTCTCTTTCACATTTTTTACTTGACATTGTCTTACGTTTTGCGCAGCTTGGCCAAATATGCGCCATAAAGCCCCAAACTAGTCTACCAACCTTGCCCCATCTCAGGATGCTTATGAATAGACTAACACTATTCGAAGGAAAAGAATTTTTTAGAGCAAGCATGGCCGATTTAAAGAGTTCTACTGGCCATTTGAATTCGGAACAAAAATTGTGTGGAATTTATTTCATTCATTTATCTGTGATGTCTGCTTTTCTGTAGCTTCCAATTTTTAAATCTACTTCAATACTGGATCTTTTAGTTTTTTTATAAAGTTTCTTCTCAACTTTTTCTGAGGGGCGCACACGCATATATCCGTTCTACAACCTGCAGGACTTTGATCTAGTTTCGACCTTCCTGAACACTAGAATCTTTCCCAGGATTCTTTCAATCACAATAGATGTGGTTATTCATTCATTTGTGTGTTGTGGGTAAGAGCAGTAGTACACTACTAGGAAATCTCGTGACGCTCAGGGGTAGGTAGATAGTTGATTAACGTCGCACTGGAGCAACACAACGGGCTATTGGCGAATGTCCGGGATCAATCAGGGGCAACACCACGTAATTTTTAGCCACGGTCAGATGACGAGGTCAACACCTGAGCTGACACCCCACTCTCTAAGGGGGTGTCAGCTCAGAGGGATAACGTAACCTGGAGAGAATAAAATCATTAAAAAAAATCAATTTCGAAAATATTTTTGTTTTGTCTAGAGATCTGTCGCCTGTAGGGGCAGTGACTCTTACTACATTGCTCTGTAAATAATTAAATTTTATTTCTATTCATATTTTTATCGCGGCATTTAAAATGACGTGGCGGGTCACAAAAAATAGCATTCTGGGCCACGGGTTGGCCAGTCATGCTTTGTAACACCCCTCCTTTTCGTTTTCATTCAGGATCGTTTGAGGACGTTCCACACTTCCGTATCGACGTGGAGCACCCCCTGGAAAATCATAAACAAAATAGAAGCGGGGGGAGGGGGGAAATACGCGGAGCATTGTCAAGGCAGACGACCTTGCCCCAAGGCAACGAGCGCCCCACACCCACCTCCCCTTTTCGGTGCTTCCTCCACCCCTGGAATCGTCTGCAGTCCTTTTTACTGTTTCCTGTTCTCGTTTTTTTTTCTCGTGCCAGTTCCAACGAAAGTGAAGGTGAAGTTTTTTTACCTGAAAATTCGGAGGCAAGTAAATCTCTTAAACTGACTAGTAACGCTTCATTGGACACACTAGGGTAAGGATGACTCTACAGCACGCGTGCCGTGGACCATTATCTGGCACTCAGAAAATGGCTCCAGGCTGGTTGGTTTGGGGTTTTATGGCGCAAGGGCCATATTTGCTCAAACTGCGCTAAACACAAGACAATGTCAAGTAATTGTGAAAAGAAAGGATGGAGAGTAGAAAGATCGCTTGGGCATCCTGAGGTCGCGATCCCCACCAGAGGCCAGAATTCCATGGAAAAAGAATAGATCACTAGATGTCCTAGTGGCGCTAGGCACGTCGTGTGATGACAAAGTACAGGGTGTTTATAATTCAACAGGTTTGCTCTGAGAGATAATAGGTAGCGAAAGATAGAAATTCCATTTCATGTCGATTGAAGGTTTGTACCTTATGGACAATATAAAGCAGGGGTGTACAAATCGTTTCATGGTTTTTTCGTCGACCCTCCCATAAGTCAGAATGAATCTACGCTGCCCTTGTCTGTGCACCCCTGGTATAAAGTCATTGGGTTCGAGGCTAACGAAAGTCGTCTGGTCGCGGTAATTGTCTTGGCTACCTCATATTGAATTACGTTGTAGTTGTGTTTTATCCTCGGGGTACAAATAATGTTGTAATCACTTCAGCATAACTTTTTTCCAACGAAATAATTTGGAGGATTCTCTTCGATTTCATTAATGCCAGTTTAAAGTCCTGACGTACCGATTAACTTTAAAAAGCTCAAAGCATGTTGGATGAGGAGCGTTTTGGGAACTCCAAGGGTGTAGTTGAATTAACGACGCACTGGAGCAAGACAATGGGCTATTGGCGACGGTCCGGGATCAATCCGTAAGGGAGAGATCCGAGGACGACACCTCGTTATTTAGAACCACGGTGAGATGATGAGGTCAGCACCTGATTTGGCACCCCACTCTCCGAACTTTCACAATCCACCAACGTGAGGACATTTGAGACCACGACAGGTTTAAGATGCACCAGCTCCACATGTACACGACGGTCTTTGATTGGATCGAGTTTCGAATTCGCAATCCTCCCATTGCTAATCTGCTACTCTTCCAACCATTGCCCCTTATGAACTCCAGGTCTGTTGATCCTTCGCTAATCAAGTGAATCGTTCTTTTGGTGTTGACGTCCTCACACTGTACCATCCAAAGTAAGTCTTACCCTTCCTATATGAAGTAAGGAATTCTGATTTTTCTAGGAGAAAGGTGATGCATTTTGGTATCACAATGCTTGTGTTCGCTAAATGTTTATTATGACAATAAATAACGCATTAAAATCTATCCAAATTTTGTTACCCAAAATTCATTTTTGAACTTTTTGAAGCGTTACTTCTAACTTTCATATTTGTACCGAATGATTAATTTAAACTGCTGATTACTTTAATAACTTATTTTAGTTCAAAAGAATTTATTTGAAAAAGAAAAAGTAGGTAAAAAGGAAAACACTATTCGATGGATTCATATTTCATTTGCAACCACTAAAATTAAGAAACCAACACTTCCCATTGGGGTTACGGTTCGATTCCTGTCAGGTGTATTCCTCCCTGGGTGTATTTCTCTCTTCTGTGTCAATAAAACTTTCATTGTGTGTGTATTTCTATTGGTGTTGTATGCCTTGTGTCTGACGCAGCACGGCCAAATATGGCCCTTGTGCCATAAAACCCCAACAAACCAAACAAACCAACCCATTGGGGTTATACATTAAGAAGTATTAAGAATCCAGCGCGCAAGAAACGATAAATCTGCTTAAACTTTAAAATATTCGCATTGAAGGATTTCATTTTGTGCTGCCATCTCGCGGGGGACATTGAAACTGCGTTTAAACTTGTATTTTCTTTTTGCCGTTTCGTCGAATGTAATGATGGAGTATGAGTACGTTTAATTCGTAGATTCGAAGCATTTTCTACTCCTCCGACCTGTTTTCTCGCCTTCTCCCACGAGTCGACTGGGCAAGGGATGTCGATGCCACTTTTTCAGCCATCACGTTGTTCGGTTCAGTGCGTTTGTACGCACGTGAAACTGTCAACTCTCCGAGTGGTTTTGACGAGATATCGCGTTCATCAAAATCTGATCAATTTGACTATGTCGAGATATCTCGTCATCAAGATATTGGCAATTTTTTATGATGCCGAGATATCTCGTCCATTCTAATGACGAGATTCCTCGCCATTAGACAACCAGGAGGGTTAAGGTGACTGGTGGTAGGTAATTTAAAATTGATTTGAAATCATTGACAAGGGCGATTGGGTTTTATCGGGCAAGGACCATATTGGGGAGATACTGCCCCAAACAACAAATAGACATGCACAAACAAGGAAAGTTTTACTCACACGAAAAAGAGAAATACACCCAGGGTAGAATCGACCATGAGCCACCTACAACTCGCGAATTGCTAGAGTAGTGGCGAACTCACTGTGCCACGGCGACCCCCGTTGGTATGGGTAGCTAATTGAATTAACGTCGCACTGGAGCAACATAATGGGACCATTGGCGAAGGTCCGGGATCTATCCCGAAGGGCAATGTCCGAGGATAACACCTCGTCCTTTTGAATCAGATGACGAGGTCACACCTGATCTAGCACCCCACTCTCCAAACTTCCACACCAAACGAACGTGAGGACATTTGAGTTATGAGGGACTTAACATGCACCAACCCCCGCGTTCATAATGGTTTTCGGTTGGGTCGAGTTTCGAACTAGCAACCCTCCGCTTGATAATCCGCTACTCTTCCAACCGGGCTACCGCGGTCATGTGGGGTTTCTAAAACAGCGCTATTTGGAATCAAGACTCCGAATGAGACTGATTTTTCTTATCTTTTTTCCTATTGTGGTTTGTTCGAACTGTTGTATCTTGATATGTTGTATCCGAAAATGTTCCCTTTTTGTTCTATCTGTATATGTCAAGTTCCCTGCCATTAGAAATATAAAATATATATAAGATCTAAAAAAATTATACAAATCTTATAATCCCAAAAAACTATGGAAATATTTTATTCACATCAATGACGAAAATATTCATATACTGAAGTCCATAACTGATTTTGGCAGCCATAGTTTTGAAATTCGATGCGATGTAACATAAGTTTTCAGAATCTCAACATGTTTCATAACAAAAATATTTTTACGACGAAAATGCATTTATGGCAACCTGTTGTATTGTATTTCACTTCGAATAGAAAAAAGGAGGACATTGTTTAAACAGCTCTAGAAGAAGTAATTTTTTTCAGCAACCAAAATGCAACCAATGTTGCAACTTTGTTTCAGGCTGCTCATTTTTAAATTTCAAGATACAATGCGTCACCAGTGACACCAAATACTGTTGCTCTTCTGGAAACCTTTCTTTCTCTTGTTTTTATACCTATATATTTTCCTTTTACTATCAAAACCTCGTAAGGCCAATTTTTTGGTTTATGAGGTTAAACATTATTCGGTTACAAATATGCTTGCTAAACTTGTTTTATAAAAGCTCCTAAGTCTACATTAGTTACAGAGCCCCATCGGTAAATTCTTAAACCTCGTATCTCCCAACTGATCTACAATTTTGAATCTAGTTTTTACCGTTCCTGAAAAATTTTGATTTCAAGACTTACACAGTTGTGATAATAAAACGCCGAAATATTCTTTTATACATTCTTTGTCACTTGAAATTTTATACTTGTTCAGGAAAGCAATAATGTAAATAGGAGTATATTAGTAATCCTTTTTTTTCTATGCTTGAAACTATTCTGTGGTACATAACTATCTCTAAATGTGCATAGATTTAATTTTGTGTTTGACATTTGCTAGTTGGAAACTGGATATTGACGCTAAAATTGAATGGAATGTTCAGTTTAATTTTTTCAAGAATCTTTCGAATGTTAACCCACTTGGTGATTGTCTCAACAAGGTACCTCATTAGCGAAACTGAACTCTTGATGAACGAGATATCTCGTCGAGACCACTTGCAGGATTTAACACCTGGAACGTTTTCATAGGAGAGGGAGGGGCCCCGGGGAACCCCCGAAATGTTCTTGATGTTTAAAAAATAAATGTTAAAGTTTGCTTAATCGATGTAAATCAAAATATAGTTCAGTCCTTTAGTAGGAAAAACATGTAGAGATCAGAAAGTAGTCGAAAAAGTCTGCAAATATTCTACGAAAAATATTAATTAAAAAGTATTTTGTAAACAAAATTCACATTTAGTTTCTCGGTTGCTAAGGCAAGCGAAGAATCAATTTATAATGTAGGTGACTGAATGGGAAGAGATTGGAGAAGACGAGAAAACATCTAGTCTATTCGTCTAGACATGAGTGACCAATGATGCATCTAGAGAAAGGGCCCACAGAGCTCGAGCCTTCATTGAAGTATTTTTATGCTGAAAAAGATTTTAAAAATACACACTTAAGCTAATTTAATCCGTATAAATCGGAGCTTAGTTTTCCCACAGGTTTAATGCAATCAAATGTCTGAAAACAGTCAAAAAATCACTAAACATAATGTTAATTTAGCCTGAGCCGAAAATATTATCTGAGCAAGTGTCCGTTGAATACCAGGACATGACCACTATGGATTTAAGTGCCTTTATTGAGACATTTATTTCATATTTCTTGATTTCAATGCGAACTGATATTTTTCAGGTTTTTTGTCCTTTTGAGACATTTTTTCCTGAAAGCCAGAAGCAAAACTAAGATATTGAATGAAGTACTCGTACCTAGAGCAAGACAATCAAAAATATTCAGCCAATTTTGTTAGTACTATCCAAACGCATGAACTGTTTCAAAAATGTAAAGTATATTTTAATATAGCATGATTTTTATGAATTAAACAGACTCAGGCACTGAAATTGTAAAATGCTCAATTATAGACTTTAAGAGAACTTTTGGCTTCTTTTTTTAATGCAAGTTGTACTTGTTAATTCTGTTTACCTTTGTTGGGGTATGTAAGGTTTGTGAAATAAAGAATTTCAATCAGCAGCAACAGTCTCAACAGATTATAATTTTTAAATTCTTTTTGTTTCATTTTGTGTTCACATCACATCTTTAAAATTAGTTTTGAAGGGATGTAAAAAAGTGAAGTGTGGATGTGTCATGTCAATGTGAGTCACCTTTTGTTTCATAGAGCATGTTTTTATTTTTTTCATAAATTCCTTTTAGGTAACTTTTTCTCCAATTCATCATGAAAATCCTAGCCCTATTCGTCTTAATTATGACTTTAGATATCTGCTTTCAAACGATATTAGATGGAAGTTTAATAATACTTTTTGAAGATGTAACTTTAACTAAGTAAGGCGATACATAGAGACTTCAAATGAAAATTACGTATAGTTTAAAAATAATTTATTCGTTGTCAATTGGAATACAAATTTTAGCATCTGCATACACAATAGCCCCTCGACCTGCCCGCATTTCGCTATGTGGCTCTTTTTACTAGTTTCACAATGAATTCTGTTTTACGAACAAGAAAGGGAACCCATTTCTTTAGAATTGAGTCCAAAGGTTAATTTCTTCAGGCAGTTTTCCTAAGCTGAATTGTTAAAGAAAGATTAGTGTGTCTCCAAAGCATGGACGAGAAGAAATTCTTTTCAAAAAAATATTCTTCTATAAAGTAAATCCTCGATAAGAGTCGTCATTCAAGGATCAAGAAATTTTGACAACTTAAGTGGTATGACGATTTAAGCGCAGTAACTTATTCGCTGTGCATTACTGTAATATAATCGTGTGATTTAATTTTTTCCGTGTTAATAATTTCCGTGTTAATTTAACACGGAATTCGTAACAATATAAATTAATTTTAAGTGCTAAAAAATTACTGAATGATAAAAAAAGTTAACCTTACCTCTTTTGAGCTTTATATGAATATTCTTTATGCTTTAATACTACTTCACATATGTATAATAGTATCAGATATTTTCTAATTTTGATGGGCGTTGTGGTTCATTGGGTTTGCCCACTGCGCTGGCAACTGTTAGTTGTAGTCAGCGCAGGTTCGATTCGTGCAACACCCTGGGTGTATTCATCTCTTCTGTGTCAGTAAAACTTTCTTTGAGTGTGCATGTCCATTACTTGACTGTGTCTGTCTCGTGTTTGGCCCAGCTTTGCCATATCTGGCCCTTGCGCCATAAAAACCCAACCAACCGCCAACTCTAATTTCGACTGAAACGAACACTTGTACAGAACATACTGTACCATCGTTATCTATGGAACCATTTATGTCAGGAATAGTAGACCCACTGTCATTTACGATTTCAACTAAATTCACTAAAGAAACAGGGGCAGAGTCCTGATTTCCAACTTCATGTTAAAGCCAGCAGACACAGCCCCTTAGTGTTGAACCCTCCTGATGATTGGTTGTCTCGACGAACTGTTTGTCTCTAAAAAAACTGATCAGATCTTGATGGACGAGATATCTTGTTTGCAGAAAATTGACCAGATCTTGATCTCGTCATCATAAAAAAATCCACAACATCTTGATGACGAGATATCTCGTCGAAACCACTTGGAGGGGTAAATATCTTTCCAGTGACGTGCCATCCATGGTAGCATTTGAATTAGCGAAATGTAAATTGCGTTTTAATTGCATTGCTGTTCGATGAGAGCTAGATGAGGTTGATGATAATTGACGATTAATCTGCTGTGATGAGTGATCCAGGTGTTGGCTACTTATCGATGTTTTACTTTATTTAGGTTCTAGTATCGATTTTGTGTTTAATCTGTAATTTTACATACTTTTAATTAAAAGCTTATAATGTAATGCAAAAATTTGCCTTTTATTTCTAATAAGCAATCTCTCGATTCTACGCCATAAAACTAACCAACTAACTTTCTCGGTCCTCTATATCACACTTTTTCTTGTCTCCCGCAATGTATCGTGGGGTTCTGTATTTGGTTGGTTGGTTTTGGGT
Source organism: Meta bourneti (assembly GCA_933210815.1). NCBI lineage: Eukaryota > Metazoa > Arthropoda > Arachnida > Araneae > Tetragnathidae > Meta > Meta bourneti. Next base: position 24,074,616 of record OW119931.1, read on the forward strand.
TTTATGGCTCAAGGGCTATATTTCGCCAAGCTGCGCCAAAGACAATGTCAAATAATTACTGTATTTGGAATTGCAAAAGAAAAGTCAACAAAATGATACTCTTTTGAAATCTATTCGCAGTTCCATATTTGAAACCGTTTCATCTTCAAATATGTGTAAATAAAGCTTTCGATAAGCGATGTTTTAACTTCGTATCTACGTATCATTCCTTGAATCCTTCGGAATTGAGGAGTGACAGAAGAAATGACTGTTATTTGAATTCAGAGCTGTGTATAATCTGCGGCACGAAACACACAAAAAAAAAACAACTGTAGAGAGGAAAAAAGTTTTTAAATACAGATCAGCGTGGTTTGATATAGTATTTTCGATTGTTCCTTTTTTTCATAGCTATTTAGATTCAAGCTTTGTTGTAACTTCACTTATCGAGATGTTTTGTCTGGCTCTGTGAATTGTATTTAATCTTCTAAAAGCCATTTGGCAAGCTTTCTCATTTTACAGATGAATTTCGAAATTAATAGCAACCTTTCTACACGATTGTTTATAAAAATGGCGAATTACTCGGAATTGCTCGGATTGAATTGATTCGTATGGAATTTGTAATCAGGACAACTTTTCTTTCTCGCAAGAAAATGTACATATCTTTTCTAATATCTGGAAGTTTATTTTTATTATGTTATTTGTACACTATTTCTACAGTTTATACTTAAATATGTGGTTTTTTGAAAATTATGCAGAGATTTTGGAACACTAAATTTTGTATCTCATATCATCGTTGAATTTATTTTGCCACCAGACATTTTACTGACATTTGTAGATCAGTTATATTCGAGCGAGCATGCATTACTTTTTATGAAGACTTTTAAGTATAAGTATTTAGTCAATTCATTTATGAGAAAGCTAAACGCTTGTTTTTTCCAGGAAGTCTTCAGATATTTTATCCGTAATCTAAACTCCAATTCTCTTGCCATATATTTGCCTACTGATTTTTCTAATATCGTCGGCTTAGAGCAGAAACTCATTAACTGACATTTTTATGAAAGGCATTTTTTGGCACTAAATTATTATTTTCATGATGATGAGAAATAAATTGTCTTTTGTATTCGGTTTGAAAGAAAATATAACACTTTAAAAATGCTTATCATTTTTATTTTTGATCTAAAAATAAATAGTTATTCTTAAATCGGCTATAATTTTTTTGTCAGCTAATGAGTCTGCTCTAAGCCGACGATATAAGATCGAGACACCTACATTACTTTATTCTCCTATTATAAAAGATAAATTGAAATTGTCACTTAAAGAGACAAAATAACTTTTCTGTGATATTATTCTAATCTTGTTATTTACATCTTTGGAATATATTAATTGCTTCCAGGATTGTACGAGTGTTTATTTCTATCAAACAAGTACTACAAATGCATTTATCGTTATATAGAGAGCTGTTATACTTTTAAAAATGTACAATTCTATTTCTTTGAAAAATTATTGATAATAAATTAATTATAAGAACTTTTTTAGAGCCAATTCTCGATATTCATATGTTGCCAAATTTTTGTCATACTTCATTTCAAGTCTAATTATCTGTTGTAGAAACAGATGTGTGTAAAATTTGAGTGTTTTTCTTTCCTTTAGAAATTGATTGAGTAATGAGTTGATGAATAAAATGAGCTTCAATTCCTCATAAATGAGAAGGCTCGCAACAAAATTCTCGCATTTCCTGGTAAACGCAATTAATCAATCTAATTCCTAATTTATTCCAGGAAACACTGTACATGTGTGGGTTTCCAGAAAATCTAAATTAGATTGATTACTGCTGGTGTAGATTTGGATTAAATCTGATGAAAAACGACACGAGGTATAGTTAAGCATGCTGAATTAGTTCCTTATTTTTAATTCGCAATGGTGCGAAAAGTTTCGTCACGAAAATTAGAATGCGTTCGCTCGTCCATTTGTGTGGTGAAAATGAATCAACTGAAAATTAAATTTATCTTTGCTTTTGAAATTCAAACAAACAGAATTTGCTCTTTTTTCAATAATTCTACGTGAATTTTGAAATATCGTAAAACTGTAATCAAAAGTAAAATTTTGACTTAATTTTGATGCGTAGAGAACAAAATTCCGATGTATCTTGTTTTGGGAACTATTTGATGCGCTTTAAGGAAACTAAGCTTGTATTGACTGATGTAATGTTATTTAAATGTTTATATATGATGTAAATGTAGATCAGGTGGTGGATATACTTTTAAAACGGAACGTTATCCCTGAATAGTTGTAAAGCCCGTTCAAATATAAGAATATAACAGGTTTTATAAATCACTTATTGCTATTCAAAAAAGTGCTTATTATCTTTTGTGGAATAATCGTAAATAATGAGAGTTGAAACATATCCTTGATATTCTTCATTGTTCATGCATATAATTCGGAAATGTAATAGAATTCAAAATACTCAGAGAATGCAAGTAATAAATCTCATAATTGAAAAATATATCTCAGTAATCTCACAAAAACTCAGAATTTAATTAAACTCGTTGCTCGAAACTGCATCTCAATTGATAATTCTAAATATAATTAAATTAATCATATTACTGGCATTGTTCGATATAGAAAATTATCTATTTATTAATTTAACTGTACTATATCGTGCGTTTTTCACTTAAGTTCTAATATCGTTTTCATTTTCTACTACTTTATCAAAAATATTATCGCCTGCATGAATCGCGTCTTGACACATTGTGATTTAATATTTATTTAATGTGCGAGAACAACTTCTCTTGAAAGAGTATTCAAACAAAACTTTAACCAATGATATTATAGAGCCAGGATAAAAGTGATGAATATCGACGCAAGTATGATTTTTGTGTAGTCGGATAACAGCAAAAGAGTATTAACCTACCAATTAAGTTTGAAACATTCGCTACCTAGCCCTGCGAATTAATGCTTCAAAATGCCAAAATAAGTTCAGAAAATTTTCTCTATTTACTTTTACGTACCCTAAAAGCATTTTATTCTGCTTAGATTATACCAAGAAATTCATATGCACTTCGATTAACAAATTGGATGATTTTAGTAGCATCAGTGATTGTTAAATACTCTTAATGCAACGATTTTCAACCGGTGTGGATATAACTGGCAAGAATATAACTGTCAAGCCTTACGGATGGCGAAATATGTTGAATTGTGTACATTTATTTCATTTTAACGATTTAGTTTTGAACTTTTGACAAGACTTTCACAATAATTTCAAGAAAACTATATAGAGTACTATTTTTAATATAAAGTATAAGTAAATTGTTTCAAAAAGGAGTTAAAAAATCTCTTTTTAACAAAAAAGATAGATAATTACAATTATTATAGTAAACCAATCAAAATTATACCTATTTTTCAGATCGGCGAAATGTGTACTTATGTTTTCTTGGTGTGGCCGTAGAATTTTCGTAATTAATGTTTGTCTCATGAGATCATAAAGGTATATTCTGTTAGCAGTCTAAATGTCCTGATATGCTACATGAATTGACTGATCTACATACAATACGGCTTGTAATAACAATTTTGTGAAAAACTCCATACCTTTTCAGTATTGTTTATTTATAGAAGCATTTTACTTTTTATACCTAAGTAGGAACATTTTTACCCAAAAGCGTGATCTTTGCATTTCCGATTGCATTGTAGAAAACAATATTTATCGCTTTGGAAAGTTCATAGTTTGATCGTAGCAGCTGAAAAGCATTGCTGACGCTACGGCATTTTATATTTTTGGTTTAGGTGAAAATTGGTTTTATCCGAACAATACTTTAGTTTCAGTTTAACTATTTTATTTAATTAATATCAAGCATCTTAGTCTAATCACGGTTTCTGGATGATCGCGTAAATAGAAAATACCCAAACCTTTTCGATTTTTAAATACTATAAGGATGTTTTTGAATTATTGTTTATCGTAACATATTTGTGAAGGGAAAAGACAATTTTACTAAGTTGAATTGATGTTTTTATTAGTAGAGTAAAAAACTCCATTGTAACCTTCGAAAATGGAACTTTACAATCTGAAATTATGATCTATGTAGAATAGAGAACTAGGAATGGCAGGACAGTTAGCTTAATGTAAAAAATGGGATGCCTTTATATGAAAAAATAATCTAGCTGTCCCAATGTCCACTTCTGATGTTAACAACTATTACAACCTATGTCGACAACTGTACCTTTTCCCGTTTTAATTCTATTTAGGTATCCGAATGCTTTTTGAATTCGAAAAACGTTTTAAGATATTACTAATAAAGAACTGAAATCAAGCCATGAAGGCAAATCTTAAAAAGATATTTTTTTATTTTTAGTCTGATTAAGAGTGTAATTTTTAGAATAATTTGCGGTTATGGTAAAGACATGAATGTTTTTTAAATTGGAGATAAACCTTATGAGCTGTATTTAGATGAACTTAGAACCATATTTGTGAACATTTTTGACTGAATCCGTTTCATTTTAACTATCACATCGTCGGGTTACTGCAAAAGCAATATAACTCCATTTTTTCTTTTTTCTAATTAAGTACACTTTCACACATAATTGCGTGTAGTATGTTCTGCGAAAACAAGATAACTCTACTGTAAGCTTAACCTATCAAGTACATGCGCAACAGAAATTGCTTACAGCACCTTATTATGTGCGTGAAAGTGTACTTAACTCAAAAAAGTTAAAATGGAGTTATTTTGATTTTACCTTAACTCGACGATATATCCAGACCAGTTGCTCGTACTGGTCTTTGGATGTATCGTCGGAGTGCAGAGTTTGGCTGAAATAAAAAGGTCATATCTTTATGGTAAAGGGAAAAGGTTCCAGAATTATTTTGTTCGTACATTCTACTCATAAAATTAATCGTAGCTTATGAAATAAAAATCTGATATTTTGAATACATTTCAAATAAATGTGTGCAGCATTCTTTACACGAAAAAAAGTTTGCCAAGAACTGTTTATAAAAACGCTAAATGAATCCCTGTTTATTATCAGGGGTTTCAGCTAGGTTTCAGTACAAAGAACTCTTACATAAGGCCACGAACAAATGAATTGTTTAGTGCTTATTCAAAGATTTTAAACAAAAAGCACTAGGTAATTTGCAAATCGTGCACATTTTTTCATCAAATTTCACAATCAAGACGTTCTTGCAAAATGCAGGGGCGTATTCAGAGGAAACCCCGAAATATTCTTGATGTTAATAACCAAAAATATTTGCAAACGAAATGGTCGTTTAATGTTAAGGTTGCTAAAGCAAGAGAAGAATCCATCTGTGTGCTAAGTGACTATCGAACCTCGGAAGTTCAAATGTTTTGGTGTTTAAACATTATTTTGTTACAAATATGCTTTCTAAACTTGTTTTAAAAGCTCCTAAGTCTACATCAGTTACAAAGCCTCATCGGTAAATTCTTGTACCTCGTATTTCATAAAATAACATTTAATTTCATTGGTCTACAATTTGTAATCTTGCTTTCTATCGTTCCTCAAAAATTTTGATTTCAAGACAAGGTTTTGATAGTAAAACGACGATATATTATTTTATACATTCTTCGTCACTTGTCCCTTTGTATTGGTTCAGGAAAGCAATCATGTAAATAGGAGGGGTATATTAGTAACAATTTTTTTAATTGTTCTGCGGTGCATAGTTCTCTAAATATACACAGATTTCATTTAGTGTTTGACATTTGCTAGTTGAAAACTGGAAATTGACCCTAAAATTGAACAGAATATTCAGCTAAATTTTTTTCAGGCATCTTTCGAATGTTAAACACCAGGGGCGCACGTATTCATAGGGGAGGAGCCCTGGGAACCCCCAAATGTTTTCTCGATGTTACGAAAATCAATGTTAAAGTTAGTTTAATTGATGTAAATCAAAGCTTATGTCAGCCCTAAAGTGGGGAAAACATGGACAGATCAGAAAATAGTCGAAAATATCTGCAAACAAATATTCTACGAAAAAAGTAAACTAAATATATTTTACAAATGAAATGCACATTTAGTTCGATTGCTAAGGCAAGCGAAGAATTTATTTGTTATGTGGTAGGTGACTGTTTGAATGGGAAGGGATTGTGTGGACAAGATGAAAAGTGTGCAGGACCTGCCGAAGACATAACTTTATACTTCGGTCTAATAGAGACAAATTAAAGTAAAAACAGGCCCAAAATAGTGGAATGTACAGTAGTTATGCATTTCAGAAAAGTAAATGGATATTAAATCGGTATTGATTTCAATGCAATAAAATTCGCTATTCAAGAACTGCAATATACAGAACTAGTCCTTGTCAGGAGATACCAGTATTACTACAAAAGCTTTTAAAGAAAGGTGCTCGAGAATCGGACCCTCTGGAATGCGTTTGGTGTTAAAAAGGCAATCAACCACCATAAGTAGAAATTTTCTTAATCCTCCAAGTGATTTCAACGAGATTTCATCAAGATCTAACCAATTTTGTAAATGACGAGATATATCGTCATCAAGATATTGCCATTTTTTATGATGGTGAGATCAAGATCTGGTCAGTTTTTTCTAATGACGAGATATATCGTCATCAAGATATTGCCATTTTTTATGATGGTGAGATCAAGATCTGGTCAGTTTTTTCTAATGACGAGATATCTCGTCCATCAAGATGTAGTCAGTTTTGCTAATGACGAGAAATACCTCATTGATACAACCACCAGGAGGATTAATCACGTAGTGTCTGGAAACCACTACTCATGTAAACTTCCTATTGTTCTACACAATGGTCAATTAACATCACGGAAATTCGATTTAAATAGGATTCAGGAACATATTCAAGGAGAAGATCGTGCGCTCCCTAAACTATTTTTGACATTAAAATGCAACCAAAATTCATACTGAATCTAGATTTATCAGTGTAGATGGAATTTTTGCTAAAATCACTGGTAAATTTCATGTAGACATATCTGAAAACAGTCGAAAATCGCATCAAAGATGGTGTCACTCAATATCACGACTGTTCAATTGGAATCGACAACCACGATGAGTAGAATAGAGGATATAGAATTCAATACAATGAAGGCTCGAAATTCAACATATGCGATAGCGGAAATTAAATCTGTAAACTAAAGAAATTCAAATCATAGACAATCTAATAGTTAAGAAAAAGTTAAAAAAATGACTAATAAAGAGTAAAAACAAAATGGTCGATAGCTATTTCGGTGGAACAACACTTTCGGAAGAATATGGAATTAAGCCCAAGTATAACCCATAAGGTACTAGTACCAACAAGCTAAAGGATCACTTACTTCCATCTTTCGTCAACAGAATATCCGAGCATCCAGGCAGCGTTCTTACCTGGTGTGTCTCGTAAAGTATCCATAGACGACTGCGGAATCTTCCCCGCATTCGTATCTGTCCACCAACGCTTCGAGGCAGCATCCGGTCACTGCAGCTGGCCGTTGGCCATCTGCGCCTTCGCCCACACAACAGACGTTAGCCCCCTCAATTCTCCAGCTGCCTGTCGATTGGCCAGAGACCTCGGCTGCCCCCTCGAGCAGTCTGGTTCAAAGATCTCGCCGCTCCCATAGAACATTTTTTCTCTTGTGTGTGTGTGTGGGTAACTTTTTCTCTGGCGCACGTCTTCCAACAAGTAGCAGAAGCTCTGGCTTCTGTTCTTTTTTTCTTCTCTCCATCCCTCCTTCCTTTCCTTTTTTCCCATCCTACTTCTTGTAGCTTCTTTTTTTGTCGGAGGGGTGTGTTCTGTTTTTGTTTGGGTTCTTTCCTTTCCGGGGGAACGCTGGTGTGTTTGGTGTCGGGAGGTGAATGCTCCCTCGGCCCTTTTGTCGTGCGAGAAATCGGGTCTCGGATTATTTTGTGGTTTGATCCACTTTTATGGTGCCCTTGAAGGATGGGTACAGGATGGGGAAGATAGTTTTTCTTCGAGGGATGGAAAAATATTTTGGAGCCTTTCCCTCGTCAGATGGTCTATCCAGTTCAGCACACGAAAGTGAAGCGTTCATGAAAAAAGTATGAGTAAAACTGCGATTGTGACCCAAAAAAATTTTCACAGCATGTTACGTAACAATCGGCATGGGAAAGTACTACTTATTTATGATACAGTCAAATGCATCGATAGATGCTTTAACCATCGATTTTGGTACGTATATCGAAGTCGATGGTTCATGAACTAAATAATGAATATGCCACTGTGAAACCCAAAGTGTTTTAGCACGTTATGTAACAATCGAAATGAAGAAGTCTAATGCTCACTAAAAATTAAACATATGTACTCACTAAGTATACTTCTAATCCTCACTAAAAGTATACTCATGATACTCACTAAATGTATACTCATAATCCTCAATAAAAATTTATTTATAATAGCCAAATACATAGATACATAACCATCGATTCTGATGGATGTCGTTGATTTGGTACTTAAAAAATATTTACTGTCATGGTTCAATATATGTGGGGGCATGTGTGACTCAGTGGGTTTACCCACCACTCAAGCAACCTGCGATTTGTAGGCGGCTCAGGTTCGATTCGTACCTAAGGTGTATTTCTCTCTTTTGTGTGTATGCCCATTTGGTTGATGTTGTCTGTCGAGTTTGACTCAGCTTGGGGCAAATATGCCCCTTCCTCCATAAAACCCTATCAACTATAGATTACGTGATCAAGAACCCATTCAAAGGGAGTGCACATTGGGCCACTCCCGAAAAATTTTGGATGTTACAGCACTTAAAAATTTGTAATGAATTAACAGTGTCCGGGGAGGTTCGTAGGTTCTTATTTGTAAAACAACTTTGCACATTAAATGCTACGAATTCTAAACAGCTTTGTATATACTCTAAATAGCATAATCTCTAAATAAAATAGCGATTGTATATTGTTATTTTATTAAATTAAATATTTGTTTTGGAATATGACATTGATTATGAAAAATTCTTTTTCGGTACTCACAATCATTTCATGAGTTTCCATATTTACGTATAAATACCTTTGAAGTAATACAGAAATCGAAAATGAATGTCCAGGAAAAATATTTGAGCATCTCTCTTTGATGTATTTTAAAATTGTCATTATGTAAATACTTATCCAAGAGAAATTATTTCTGCACTTGCATCAATCAAAATGTATCTTACATGAATTCGTTTAAAATATGTCTGAGACCAAATATAACGAAAAGACTCTTGGAGAATCCGTATCTCTTTAAACGTTTGGTAAAACTCAGATCTTCATGAGCCAAAAAAATCTGCATTCTTAAATTTGGACTCCCTGCAAAATAGAATCCTGAGAGGTTTGAAACAGCGTAAGTTTCGTTAGTAATAGATGCGAAAGATGTTCGACGTGTCTGAAAATAGTCGGAGAAATCGATTTAGTAACTACTTGTTTAGCATTATGGTACTTCAATCCAGATAGGAATCCAGGAGAGAAAAGACTGTTTCACTCTCGAAATAATTTCCCTGAACAAGCTTTAGGGCATTTTAACCCTCCAAGTGCTTTCGACGAGATGTCCATCAAAATCTGACCAATTGTGCTTATGACGAAATATCTCTTCAACAAGAATGCCTATTGACTTCCGAATGATAGAGATATTGCCGTTTTTTGATGATGACGATATCAAGATCAACTCAGTATTTCTCTTATGACAAGATATCTCATCCATCAAGATCTGGTCAGTTTTGGTAATGACGAGCTACCTCGTCGAGACAACCACCAAGAGGGTTTATATTCTGTAAATAGAAATAATAATTATGCCTGGTAAATTCTCTTGAATAAAATCTTAGATCAGAAGGATCTGTAGCATCTCTCTGCACCATTTATCCCCAACAAGATCTTGACACACGATTTATCATGATCCAGACTGACCAGATATTGATGGCCGAGATATCTCGTCGAAACTTCTTGGAGGGTTAATAGGTTAATCACGCAGACGAAACGATCGTGATGTGTTTAGGAACAATAGGAAAATCATTTGTAGTAATGTTAATTTAGTATTACGACCTCTTTGCTTGGAATAGAACACCGGAAGAGAAGATTGGGCCGAAATTATTTTCTGGTCACGTGCTTGGTGACGTCACACCTACTTCTATCCTGGTAGGTAGTTTAATTAATGTCGCACTGGAGCAACACAACGAGCTATTGCCGACGGTCCGGGATCCGTCCATGGCAGATTTAACGTGCCTCCACGTACACCACCGTCTTTGGTTGGATCGAGTTTGGAACTCGCAAAACTCCTTTTTAATCCGCTATTCTTCCAACACGGCTCAGCGGCCTCGCTTCTATCTTGATGGCATTCGTAATAAATCTGCTTCACGCTTCATTCTATAAGGTTTGTTCAAATAATTCTGATGGAAACGACGGGAATTTTTGTGACCACCCTCAAAGGTATCTTGTTTGTCTAGATAAACATCCCATCCTTGTAAGTTGGTGTCTCCAGAGTGCAACTTTGTTAGTGGAAGATATCTCTCTGGTTTCGTTCATCTTTATTGTATGGCGCTCCATAAGCGAGGAATCCCACTTAGAATAAACTGGACAGAATCTGAAAAATTGTTGAAAAAATGATGTTTTCATTCTTCAATAACGATTCCATGAGACAAAATTAATGTCAGATAACTAATGAAAATCCGTGTTCATTAGATGAAGAGTTTAATCGAAATGTCGAAAGAATTTTAACAGCTAAAAGCTCGGAATTAAGTTCAATGCAGTTTAAAAAGTCAGATCCTTAAAATGCCATTCAAATGTCGAAACTTTTAACAAACAATAAAAATAAAATGTTCCAAAATGTTTCAAGTAAAAACATGACTGAAATTTGTTATCTTTTTCGATTTTGCCATTCAAATGTCGAAACTTTTAACAAACAATAAAAATAAAATGTTCCAAAATGTTTCAAGTAAAAACATGACTGAAATTTGTTATCTTTTTCGATTTGCGACGAATATACTGTGGAACTCTGATATACCATGGAACACTTGCGGAGTATATCTCTACTGAGTACAGTAGTAGATATACTCCGCAATATGATCTCTTCAGAGTACAAGATCCTCCCCATCGTCTAACAGCATCGTTCCTTAAAGTACATTGGAGCCCTAGGTTGTGAGTTCTAGTTCGGTTCGTGTCATTACTTTGATCGGGTTATCAACCTGGTATTCTCTTGGCGAGTCACAAATGCGGACTAACTATCCCGAAGAGTCCCATGGCATGTGTCCCTCCTGTTATTTTGTAGTTTAGTCAATCTTCGAGTTTTAAATTACGCTTCATTAAATGCGGCCAATTCTTTGGAGGATCATCTGGGAACTCCACAAGCAGTTCCTTTCTTTGTACACGCATGTATGTGCATGTGAAATCCGTGTTCTTCGAAATACTGAGGGGCAGCGGTAGCCCGGTTGGAAGAGTAACGGTCACCTGACCGTGGCTTAAAATTACGAGGCGATATCCTCGGCTCTTTCCCTTCGGGGTTAATTCAGGACCATCACCAATAACCCGTTGTATTGCTCCACTGCTACGTTAATTCTGGTATGTACCGGAATACTGAGTGGTTTGCATCTGAGTCCACAACGCTGCGCTTGGCAGTTTCAATCTGATCGTACTTGTTATTTCTTGTCACACCTATCTAAACAAGTAAAGTCCAAGGTGGAATTAGACACCGGAGGTGTTCTGCAGTAAAGCAAGGGTCCAACAGAAGCTGCAATGTTGCCTTATTCCAAGAAGCATGACTCAGGACTAGCCTGAATTGATCAAGTAGGAGTCAGCAACGAAATTGACATCAAGTTAGAAATGTTTGATGCACTAGCTGAAGGTTAGTTTTGTACTATGATTCATGAATCCAGAGATATTATAGTGATATGCCTCTGAAGTAAAGAAAATATATCTCAGTGGAACTGAGATACTGAGACAGGTCCTAGCATGGATAGCATTGCTTAGTACAAAAGGCCTGGAACTGACTATCCATTTTGGATCAGTGGGAAGTATAGGACTGGAAAAACTCGATGGTCCAACTTCAGCAGACTCTGGATTTGAATCTGTATGGATGTTCAGAATCCACTTTAAGCAGTAAGACCCAGTCTGATTAGCCCTCTTAGGTAGATAGGTAGTTAATTAACGTCGCATTGGAGCAACACAACGGGCTATTGGCGACGGTCCGGGACCAATCCCGAAGGGAAAGGACAACACCTGAGCTGGCACCCAACTCTCCAAACTTCCACACCACGCCAACGTGACTCGTATGACAAGAAGAAAATGACAAACCAAACCGATGCCAACTCGTGACTATCTTTTCCCTACACGACCGCAAAAGGGATGCTGCACACCCTCCTCAGACGACATCGTCCACGCGACTGCTGCAGACGATCCTCGGAGGACACCCCCGGAGCTTCTCCATCCCGGAATGGCAGCGCAGCAAAAAGAGAGAAGCATCGTGGGAAAGATGCAAAAGATGTGGAACGTATGCCCTGAGCCCGTGTCGGGAGAATGGGATCTGCATGGACACAGGGGCTGTCTGTCAAAGCGGGGGTGGAGGCTGGAAAATTCTTCCAATAAAAAGGCGTGGGGCCGAGATGCTAATGGCCTCGCCCTTCCAGGAGCAAATGCATCGACTTCCACCCCCTCCCCCCTCGCGGAATAAAAAAGAAGCGCTCCCAGCCAATCTGGATGCGCGACTGCGTATTCATTTATGTACAGGAGCCCATTTGAATATCATAATGAGACACGGGTCGCTATGGCAACCTGCCGATGATGGCCAATCGTTTTCGGGAGCGCTCCTGCGCCGGGGAGCTTTTTCCATTTTAGAATATCCCCCCCTGCACCGCCGCTCTTTTATTTTAATATTTTTTGGCATCCCTCCCCCGATTTTTTTACGCGGATTTTTAACATATTCGGCTATTGTCGTCGCGGCCGTAGAAGGAGACAGCTCGTGGCTGTGCGTGAACGCGTTCGGACGTCGCTCCATCCTCGCTTGCGTACGCCCGAACGAGGATTTTTTTTACGCTCACGGACGTTGGATTTTATTATCGGATAGATCCCTCGCTTATCCGACGCCTCCCGGTTATCCGGACTCCTGTGATCCGCCAGTGGACTGTTTCCTTTGGACGGTGTGTGATTGTTTACTTCGGATTTTTTTTCTGTCTCTTCCCCTCTCTCTTCTCTCACTCGACCCCCCCTGTGGTCGGCCGGATAAAGGGATACTTTTTTTTGTTGTGCTTATCCGTCGTCTTTTGCAACAACAGCAGCTGCCGTTGGAGAGAAGGGTAAATGGATTTGCTTTTGCTTTTCAGCCTGTTTCGATCTTCGCGCACTTGCTGCCCTGGAATTTACCTCGGAATACTTACGATCAATCTGAAACAAAAGTGCAGATTATCTCACCCCAAATAGTAATCAGATGCATAGAGAACACCGATAAAAACAATTAAGGACCCCATTAAACCTCAAATACATCCCCTACCTGTAGAAATATCATAACTTATCTTCCTCATAAGCATTCTTAACTCTCCTAGTGGTTGTCTCGACGAGATATCTCGTCATTAGTAAAACCATTAACAGATCTTGATGGACGAGGTATCTCGTCATTAGAAAAAAACTGACCAGATCTTGTTCTTGCCATCATCAAAAAATTGTCAATATCTTGATGACGGGATACCTCGTCATTGGCAGAATTGATAAGATATTGATGGACGAGTTATCTCGTCAAAACCACTTGGAGGGTTAATGTCATCCCTTCACTCCTAGATAAAATTACATCTAAAAAGTTCAGTTTCATTAAATTTTAAATTTTAGTGTATCGTCGGCTTAGAGCAGGAACTTATTAACTGGCAAAAAGATATTTCTACAGACAGCTGTTCAAAAACTAACTGTTCGTTTTTATGTCAAAAAGTGAAAATTAAAAGCATTGCTATACATCCTTTAAACAAATAACAATAGTGACAATGTATTACTCATCATCACCAAAATATGCATTTGGTATGTACGAAAAGATGTTCGTTGATGAGTTTCTGCTCTAAGTCGATGATACAGTTTTAAATATATGTCACTTAATAGATTAATTCAAATTTTTTTTATCCTACACTTGTCTCCAGCCTATCGACCATCAATCGACGAGCAGCCTAATAGAGTTTTGTAGTGAAAAATATGGCTTAAAAGCACTATCAACAGTACTTGCAATGGTATTGTCAGAAATTTTATAGCAGTCTTTGAGGTGATCTCGAGGATTAATTCAAATCTAGTCACTTTTCTTATGAAAATATAAACAATAATAGAGTCGGGTCACAAGGCGCATATTGAAGATTGAAGTCGTCAGACGGACATTTGTTTTGATGAGTCCACTCTAGGATATGTCGAAGTTCACTTGAGGCGTCAACGTGAACCCTGGTGTAGGTTTACACGCCCTAAAATTTCCTTCATAAGAACAATGAAGATGTGTTGAAACAAAGGAACCAACAAATATGCCATTGTTTAACATTGTTGGGAAAATTCTTATTTTGATCTTGAACAGGATAAAGTAATCCAGTATCCGAAATCTGTTTTGGAATTTAATATTAGGAAAGCCATATCCATTTTTATCATACTTGTTACACTAAGTTTAACAATCGTACTTTTAACTAGCCTGGCCTCATAAGACTTATAACAGAGGCGAAACCGAGCGATTGAAACTACTTCATTTCGAGTTTTATTCTTATTTTGTGGTCTTTAACAATAAATAGCCAGATCCTTTTTGGACTTTTCTCTTTTTTAGGTGGATTTTGATGTTTAAGTAATTGAATGCTCTTTAAGTACACTTGTTATACTATACCATACTATAAGTACTTATTAAGTATCAGTGCTGTATATCTTGGGAGAAAGAATTTCTTAATCCTAGTGTTCGATCTCATAATCCAATGACTACTTAATTCAATTAATTAAATCAATCTCTCACAGATTGTAATAGAAATAACAATGTCTCGACTTGGATTCTTAGTTAATCTAACACTCTCAAATCTTAATTCTCATTTACATTAGTATATTTTCAAATTTAAATAAAACTAACTTGCAAAAAGTAGTTTTCTATTTATTTTTAAGTTAGTGATTTCGTTTATAAGTGGGCTTGCATATCCATCTTCTATTAATTGTATTGTATTTAGTTGAACTGTATTCTTTTCTTTGTAGATAAAAGGACTTAACTACAATCAATTGATAAATTTTGGGGATACATAGAATATAATTAGGATGGTCTGAGAAGTTAAGATCATTCGAGCTCACCGTATCGAATAACATAGCTGAAATATATAAATGTTTTAATTTCTGACCTCGATTATTTTGATAGCAAAAACGAATTAAAGTTATGTCCTTTCTCATGCTTCCTTCCGAAATCATCTGCGTGATTGTCATTGTAGGCCTCCACATTTGTGTAACTTTATAATTTTCTTTACATTTTCTTACAACTTTTTTCATAATTTATAATTTTCTTTGCATTTTCTTATAATTATTTGCATAACTTAATAATTTCTTTACATTTTCTTATAATTTTTTGCATAACTTTATAATTTTCTTTACATTTTCCGATAATCTAGCAAAGTTTCCCAATCTTTTCCCATGAAGCTCTACTTCTTTACCTAATTATCTTAAATACCACCAGTACTTACAATTCAAACTGCAAACAAGAGAAAATATTCTATAAATACTGAGTTAATAAATTTAAAAAAATACAAATAGTGTGAACATTTATGTATGCTTAAGTGAGTTATATATAGAAAGATCTAGATGTTTCATAAGATTCAAATTTATCTCTTCCAAGTTGTTGAATAATGCTAAAAGCTGTGATTTTTCAAAACACTTTCCATTTAACACCACTTCTCACTCTTTAACAATTAAAGTTCCATTGATAGGTTTCAATGATTCAAAGTTCATCAAATTTTAAAGGTTATGACGGTTACAGTTATTTTATGAGAGCTGAATGTGTCTAAACAGTAATAATTCTTATTTGCTTAAGTGAATTGTATGTATGCACAGAAACTTATTGTATTATTTGAAATTTTGCAAAAAGTGATTAGGTTGACAGTAAACTTAACTCGACGATAATTTCACCATGCAATACGTTTTTATCTACACTGTTTAAAAATGCTACCTTGTACAATTGAAATAGTCATGAAGTATAAGATTGCTGCATATATTGCATTTGTAAAATAATTCTGCGAATAACATAATTGAAATCAGAAAACAAGTGCATAGATGAGAAACTTCTGACTAATACAGATTTCAAAACATTTCAGAATATAATGATGCATGAACAAGCAATATAATGTTTAAATCTAAGAGAAAAAATTAAATTCTGTGTACAATCCTCTTAGGACAATTATATCATCCATTATCACCCGACACTAAAATCTATTTGACGTAATACTTAAAAAATAGTGAAGCTGCGATTTTCAAATGAACTTACCGGTTTATTTTGAACTCCCTTGAACTCATAAGGTATTACAATGAAGACTTCTAATAACACGCCTTGAGTTAAGCAAAACAGCCTGTTTCATCAGATATTTTATTATTTTTCTTCAAATAAAAATGAAACTAAACCTAGAAACAAAAACATTCCTTGGCACTAATTAAGCAGGTTTTACTGTAGCATATGTTTATTTTTCTCAATCATTATTTGTATAGTTTTCCTTTTCCTACTTCAACAATATCAAATTCCTGGAATTTGAAATAATAATTATCCCCAAAATAAATGTTTTGCTCTTCACCTTCATTAAAAAACTAGTTATCTTTATTTAACATCCTACGACAGAAATTGCTCTCTAATATTTCACGTTTGCCAAAAAATGTATGTGCCTCTACTTTTGCTGCTTTGTTTAGAAGGCTTTTGGAAGGTTTGAACTTTTAAAAGAAAAATGTATAATGCGAAAACTTACAGATGATTTGTATTAGTGTAGATTTGAGAAAATATAAATTAATACTTTTAAAGCCAACAATGAATTAAAATTTAGAAAACAATATAATTCCAGTCTTCGTTTTGTAAATTTATTTGGGTATTTAAATATTTTAATTTATATTTTTATCAGTCAAACAACTTTTTACTTCATAAGGATGTTATTCCTTATTTTAATATAGTAGGAATTTAGACTATGTAATAATTTATCAAATTCGCCTATTGGTAACGAACTTAGATCCTAATGTTTTCTTAAAGGTAAAGGAATTAAACCACTTAAAAATATTTAATTGCATTAGAATACTTTTAGTTCATTTATAAAGAAAAATCATTGTGATTCAATGCTTCCTATAACTTTTAAAATCTACATAAAACATTTTTAGTATATATATATAAAGAATAATAATGTATTGGGAAAATTATATTTTTATTGACAAGTTTCCATGAAGTGTTTTAAGAATGCACAATTTCAATATGAACAGTAAAATCACAATTTAATTCTAAGTGGATCTAAAACTGTATTGCACTAATAAATGTATTTATCAGTGATCTTTTTAACGATTCTTAATGAAACAAATTTAATGCATAAAACATTCACTCAATATGCTTAAAAATATTAATTCAAATGTAAAACACAAGAATGCGTTTCGGTTGCATAGTTTATGATAAAAACTAAAATTAAAATTAAATCAAATGAAAATTAATCCTTTTCAGTCATTGGTACTTTAATGTATGTATTTAGCAAATTTCAGAGTATATAACAATGGCAACTTTTGTTTGATTACTTCAGAATTTTAAGATTATTACAAGACAAATTAACGGACACTATTCTAAAAATGAACAAAGTATCGGGAAAAATTATTACTATATTTTAATTCCCGATTTTTTAAAACATGTGTGCAAAATTTCATAGCGATAATTAAATCATTTGACTAGTTTTGTTTGAAAGTTTTTCTATGAAATTTCAGAAACTACATCGAATAATTTTAAAATTTTAAATTGCTTTTTTTCAACTTTATGGTTCTCATGGCAACCATTTGTTTCAAATGTTAAGACTTTCCTTATTAATATAGAGATTTAAATTTTGTGTAATTGCTTTTCATGATGTATTCAATAACTTTGAGTATGGAATAAGGATTTGCAAGAACAGTTGAGTTTTAAAAATTTAATAAAGTCAATTGAGTATTTTTGTTACTGTTTTACATGGTACATGAGAGAAAAAATTGTAAAAAAAAAATAACAACATATTGAAACCCATGCACACAATGTGGAGAACATTTCATGGAAAAGGAAAAAAGAAAAAGTTTTATATGATATGAAAAATTTCAAAAATAATAAGAATTTTTAAATATTGAAAATATTCGGGGGAAAATTAAATTTTTCAATTATTGTTCAGTGAAAATGATTATCAGTCTTGAAATGTATATTGTATGTCATCTGAATAAGGTACATCAAAACATTTTGCTGGAAACCTAAAACAAATATAGTCGTTCTAAAGGTGCTCTGTCCCCTTTGATTTCAGCAATTAAAAGGCATTACAATCATAAAATTTAAAAAATTTGAGATGAATAATATGAAATACTTTAAACGAACATGTTAAAGTAAAAATATGAAATATTCTTAAGTAACATGTTAAACATGATAGCAATTAGAAATTTTTTTATCTAAATGTAAATGAGAAGTTCATCCTGCGTCCTAATTTTTAAATTTTAATTTAAAATGTTGCTTTTTGTCCAGATTTTATGTGTTTAAGTACAATATTTTTAAGCTTTACAATTTGAGTGGTACACTTGCCTTATGGAGTTAATTTGATTTATATGTACACAAAATATTATGTTTATTAAAACAATGAGAATAATGGAAACTAATACGCTTGGAACCTATCTATCAATTGGTGATAATTTAACCATATTTTTGACCATATATTTTTAACATCTTTCACAGAACTTAATATTTTTGAAACCGAATTTCATATATGAGTATTTTCCGTGTAAACAAACTAGACACAAAGTAAAGATTTTACTTCCGTAACTCAAATGCTCTTGTATGATACGTATCGGGGTTACTTTAAAATGTAGTTTATCACCCTTTTGGCTACTTTTGGTGTTGACCAATCAACTATTCTATACCAATTCGGAATTCATTCTTTGGAGTTTTTACTGGCGAAGTGTTGAAATCGTATTCGAAAAACAAACCAAGTGATGTTCGGAATACATACAGAAAATATGTTCTGCTCCAGAAACACTACTCACCTACATTTAGCTTAACAGAAAATGCCTCTCATACGATTTTTAGTGGAAAACAAATAGTATGTGCAAATTCTATAACAATCGGTTGATAATTTCAAAAGTTTGTTTTTAAAGCCTACTATTTCCTTAAATTTGATTGAAGGAGCAAAGAGAGGATAGAAAATTCAATTTTTTTTGAAGAATGGGCATATTATAAATAACGAAATGACATTGTTCACTGGAATAAATCTCGATGACGAATTAGTAAAAATATATAATGTTAAAAACATTTAATGTGAACTCAAAGCATTAATCCACGAAAAACGTAAACACTGTTAGATAAATGAATTTTTTCACTTGTGTCACGGTTAGCTGTGATAGCCCAGTTGGAAGAGTAACGGATTAGCAATCCGAGGGTTACGAGTTCGAAACTCGGTTCAACCAAAGACCGTCATGTATGTGGGGGCTGGTGCACGTTAAATCTCTAGGCCTCAAATGTCCTCACGTTGGCGTGGTGTGGAAGTTTAGAGAGTGGGATGCCAGCTCAGGCGTTCACCTCATCATTTAATCCTGATTCAAAATTGCGAGGTGTTGTCCTCGGATCTTTCCCTTCAGGATGGATCCCGGACCGTCTCCAATATCCCGTTGTGTTGCTCCAATGTGATGTTAGTGGGTACACAGGTGGTAGGTAGGTAATCTACCACCTGTATCACGAGATGAACCATAACGATGAAGTTACTTCGATTTTAGATTTTATAATTCAAAAATTTTTATTTTCCTTTTGCTAAGTTTCAAGACAGATAATTCAATAAATCTTGCATTGGTTTTTAATACATAAAAACTTCCTCCATGAAGTATAGTTTGAATTCAAGGTTGTACAACCAAAAACACCCTAAAGCAAATTTAAACCTTAACACATTTGTTGAAAATATGTGTTATAAATGTCTCCAAAAATTGTCAGCAGACTGAAGCATTGCCCTCAAAAGTATGGAAATAGTTTTTGTAAATATTTTGTCTCGTTTAGTATGGTTTATTTTAGTGGTACTACTTAACCAAGGACAAACATTAAGAATGAATGGAATGAACAGTAAAAAGTTATTTGTTGTACAGTAAACTTTAACATGTTCTCATTTTCCCTTCTTTTTTATCACATTTTGAGGCAACATTATGAATATTTGTAAACAAGCAGACAAATATGGAGACATAAACTAAATATTGGTGTCATGAAAGAATTTATACAGATTTTATCACACTTCGTAGAACATGATACATTTTTAAGTGTTGACAGTAACCAAATAGAATGTTTAGTACAAGAAAAATTGGTTTTTAGATTTAGTTTTTCCATTTGGGCTTCAGTATTTGATTCCTTTGTACGTAGAAATGGAGATAACAGAATGTGGATCGGATTCTGAGAAAGTTTTGAACGGGGAAAATTTTTTTTTAATGAAAAACCACTTTTTCTCGTACATCTTGCTTTTAGATACTGTCTTGTTTGAAATCTCTGATATAATATCCTGCTTTATTTCTGTCTTTATACAAAACGGATCCATGAGATTGTAGCCAAAATACTTTTTGAATTTTAAAATATAAATATGGGTAATTATTTTGGAAAGTTTTGCTTCCGAGAATTAATCTGGCCTACCATTCTACTTCTTACTTTTTTCCTTTCTTGTCTTGTATTTGACGCAGTTCGGACAAATTATGACCTTGTGCCATAAAATCCAAAACCAACCGATAATTAATTTTTTAACTTCTTTTGGTGATTTAAAAATGTATTATCCAAACGCGTAACACCTTAAATCGAAAGGTCTTTTCCAGGGGAAAGACCAAAAGATCGAATCTTTTGGTTCTTTCCTTAGAATATAATCCTTTGGAAAAATTCTGTTGGACCTTTCCTTAGAATAGAATCCTTTGGAAAAATTCTGTTGGACCTTCCTTAGTATAGAATCTTTTGGAAATATTCTGTTGGTCTTTTCTTTAGAACAGAATCCTTTTGAAAGGTTGTATTGTGGTCTGTCTTTATTAGAATAGAATACTCTGGAAAGATCCTTTTGATCCTTTCCTTAGAATAGAATCCTTTGGAAAAATTCTGTTGGACCTTCCTTAATATAGAATCTTTTGGAAATATTCTGTTGGTCTTTTCTTCAGAACAGAATCCTGTTGAAAGGTGTCTTTATTAGAATAGAATACTCTGGAAAGATCCTTTTGATCCTTTTCTTAGAATAGAATCCTTTGATAAGATTTTACTGGTTCTTTCCTTAGAATAGAATCCTTTGGAATAGAATTCAAGTGGTTCTTTTCTTAGAATTAAATCCTTTGGAAACATTTATCGATGAATTAGGTCAAAACTAGTTAAAAGTCATGGCATGGAAGATTGCTGGTTGCTAAGTGGAATTATGTTTGTGAATCAGAGGGAAAAATGCGTCGACATGTTTGAAAATATTTGATGCAATCTTACATGTGCCCCGGAAGAAAAAATCTGGGCCCACCCCCAAATTATTTTCTGAATACATGCCTGAATATAGTACTAAGGTAAAATACCTGGTATTATGTGTTGGTGCTTTTCTGTGACACCTGAATACAAAATGTTGGCTACCCGGATTGATCGTTATCGTAAAAATACACGCATGATTGTTAGCTATTTTCTCTCCTACACAAACAAACACACACAAGGAAGACGGGGGAAATATCAGACACACTGCCAGTTTAAATAACAATGTGAGTCTTTCACTCAACAGCTGGCCTGTACAGACATTTGCAGGCCAAGACTAATCCAAGTGTCGCGCTCCTGTGACGTAGAAAAGGGGAGGGTTTCGAGGTTGAAGTCCCCTCATTGGATATTAAAGCCTATTCCTCTCTTTAAGGCGAATCTCGTGATTTTTTTGCTAAATTTTAAATTTTGCTGATTAAAATACCGAAATGAATCGGGAACGAGCGATAAAAAAAACACTCAAATAACATTTTGTACCAACGAAGTCTCGAATCTTTTTCGAATCCGTTTGAGTTCACTTCAGTTTTTTTTGTGTCATCAACGAATCAGTAGGGTGCATTCCGCTCGAGTATGTTGAATTCTTACTTAATTTAATTGCCTTAATTTTAGTTACCAACAAAATCGTTAACTTTTACAGAATGTATTACTACTAAAACACATTTTAAGAAAAACGATTCGCAAAGATTAGTTCATCTATTTCCCACTAGGGTGGCATGATCGCCAACTTTGAACTTTTCAATTCGTAAAAACATTTTTTAACAACTATATTTCTTTGTTTAGGTGATTGCCACACGAGGAAAGGAATAATTTCTATGGGCCCATCAGGGTAGGAATTGTCCTTTTGCCACATTCAAGTTAACTCTAGACTTGCCGCTTGAAGGCAACTTAAAATCTGCTTACCCTTATTCCCTATCTGATCATAAGTTCTATATTTTCTTATTGCGTTGGTTCTGTTTTTATTAGACGCTATCACAATGAACTGATTTTTAATTTTTGAACACTTAAAAAATATATTTTAACAATATTTAAAACTATTTCGCTACACAAAAATTCCTAAATCTTTAAAATAAACAAGGATCCGATTTCTGCCGAAATCGTATTCATCATGCACTTTTCAATAATAAATAATATTTTCTTAAATAAACTTTTTTAATCCATCTATTCCCGATTCGATGCGTGATTACTGTATCAAAACTAGTTTTTAGGGACAAGAAAAATCAAATTTTAGTTTTCCAACTGGTTTGTTTGCATTAAACGGCTTTGAATGAACTCTATAATTTTCTCTCTTTTCAAAACAGACATTTCATAGGTTTTATGTTTGGGAATTGAAAGCTAAAAGAAGAGGCAGTTTTTGCTCCTTTATTTTAAAGCTTCCTCGCGTTTACGAAGGACGAAGTCCATAAACTCATCAACAACTCAACTCCGCTCGACCGTTTGAATCTACCATCTGCTGTAATGGGCGAACAATTACATAAACGCGCACACCTGCAATCAATTAGAACACATTTTTTTCTCCCCCAAGATTTCACGCATTCGGTCTCAGGACTGGTCTTCCTTTTCGAATGACCCTCCCGTTCGATGCCTTTTGTTGATGATATTGTTGATTATTGCTCGGAAATTTTTTCTTCGAATGTTTTCGAACGTTTTTATGTTCTTTCCCCTCCCTCTCGCCAGAAAGACGGTGAGCAGAGACGAAAGGAAAAAACGCGGACGAAATTATTTAGGCCTTTTTATATATTTTTTCTACAAAGATCGTTCTTTTTTCTCTGTCGAACACATCCCCTGCAAGTCGTAAATGTTTATGCGTAAGTTTCGGAGAATTCTCTGTGTTGTCTGGGAATTCCATAAGTCAGCTCGTGGCGTTGATTTCCCTCTGCTCTGTTCGTTGATAAAAATATAAAATGGCGAAAATGAAAGATTTTTTTCATCTGTCTTTGTCTTGTTTTCATGCTTGAGTATATTTAATTTTCGTACTTTTTGAAAACTTGCTCCGAATGTAAAATATTCATTTTTCCCCACCTTTTTTGCTTCCGCAGTTTTTAAATTGCATCAAATGAATTATGAAATTGTTTCCCTCTTTTTGTATACAACGCATCCTTGTTATTCTTTGTGGAACATTAATAACTTCGCATTACTTTGTGCTTCGAGGCTTAGAAGTATCTTTTTTGCAGTTAAAGTTTTAGTCACACATTATTATGTGTAGTTAAATTACACAGCAGTTTTAAAAATTTCAGCTTTATGAATAATTGAGTTATTTGCATCTGGAAGCTTTATTCATTACAAGTGTATATCCTCTGTGCAGAACTTTGCGAAATAAAGGGATTGCTGATTTATATTTTGCAGATTAAACAGTAATTGAGTATTTGCTATGAAAGTTTATTTATTACAATGTATAATGATATTGTCATATCAGATTACCACCAGCTATAGGCATTCCTGAATTATTTTTCATCCTAAATTAGTAATTGAATTATTTGTAGTTTGAAGTTTATTTATCATTAATGTAGTGGACAAAGTATGCATTACAGTTTACTCAGTAAAGATTTATATCTTGAAATTGAAATCTTATTCATTACTAATATCCTAATGATTTCTAATATCGTCTAGAACATTTCCAAGTATATCTAATACATGCGTTACCACTCAATCAGTTATTGAGTTATATACTGTTGGACGATTATGTAATACAATGATTAGTTATATCGTTATAGCAGAACATGTTTATAGTTGGAAATTTATTCATGATTCTGTACGGTAAAATTAACAGAATGTTGCCAACTTTGCATAACTGGTACGAATAATTCAGCTCTCTCGATATTTTTATTTATTCTATCTTGCTTTATAGCGTTTGTATTTTATATTCTTTCTGTCTTTTTGTAGATAAAATTTCTTAAGTTCTCGAAAAGAGATTTGTGTTCATTTCTGTGAATATTCCTAAATCATTGCAGCTATTTTGCGTTTATCTTTTAGTAAAATCATTTTAAGTAGAATATACTACTTCCCTCAGGAGTGATTACTTTAAAAATGAAACATTTTTCTATTCAAAATATTCTTCTATCCAAAAAAAGTTGGATTAGGCTTATTTCTGCAACAAAAATTATCGACAAATCTTTTCTGTCTTCCAACCACCCTAACACCCCCGCCAGAAAAACTCGGTAAAGTCCATTACCACCCCCTGTTTTTTATCGCTTGCACACACATACATGTTGAGGGTCAGGGTCATGGTGTGGACACCCCCACACACCTCCCTGCTACTGCACAGTCTGCGTTAACTAGACGGGGGCGAAGACAGTGCGGCCCCTTCGCTTGAAGGATTCGGGGGAGGCGAGGATAAATTCAGACTGTCGCAGGAGGTGTAGAATGACGTCATTATCGTTTGCCTCCCCCTACATCCCGGGGGTGTAAGTGAGGGTGCTGTGGGGATGGGGATGTAAAAAAAACAGCTTCCTGGACTACCAGCACCCCCTCGTTTGTTCCTAGCGGGAGAGAGATTACCACATTTGGCTGTGCATCCCTCTAAGAGAGAATTGGAAACACGCCTAAGCTTCTCGGATTGTTATGCTTCAAGGGAAGCATTTTTATTAACCATCCTGATGATTGTCTCGACGAGATATCTCGTCGTTAGAAGAAAACTGTTCAGATCTTGAACTCGTCATCATAAAAAATCAGCAATAATACGAGGACGAGTGTCTTCGTCGTTAACAAAATTGACCAGATCTTGATGGACGAGATATCTCGTCATTAGAAGAAAACCGTCTAGATCCTGATCTCGTAAAATAATCAGCAATAATACTGATGACGAGATATTTCGTAGTTATCAAATTTGATCAGATGGACGAGATATCTCGTCCAAACCATTTGGAGGGTTAACCTAAGAGAATAAGATTTCTAGACTGAAACGAGAAAAGATTACATCGGGAAGGTTTGGCAGTATTTCCAGACGCTGACTGGATCGCCGTGTCTCAGTGAATTTGCCAACAGTGCTAACAGCCTTAGAGTTGTAGACTGCTTCAGTAAAACTTTCCTTGTGTATGTCCACTACTTGATGTTGCAGTCTTGTGTTTGTCGCAGCTCATCCAAACGTGGTCCTTACGCCATAAAACCAATCCCATTTCGGCTTCTGAGCCTAGCCTTTTGTAGTGTACTTACTGATGGGGTGAAATGCAAAAGAAATCGTAATTACGTGTCTTTAGATGAAAGATGGTTTGTTGGTTTTGAGGTTTTATGGCCAAGGGTCATATTTGGCCGTGCTGTTCCAGATACAAGACATAATATCAAGTGATAGGCACACACAGACTGAAAATTTTACTGACACAGAAGAGAGAAATACACCTAACAGGAATCGAACCTGCGCCGCCTACAACTCGAAGGTATTTATATAGAAGGATCTAGTCAGTTTTTATAGTTAAGTTCACGTTGGTGTGGTGTGGAAGTTTGGAGAGTGGGGTGCCAGCTCAAGTGTTGTCCTCGGTATCTGACCGTTGTTACAAATGACGAGGTGTTGTCCTCGGATCTTTCCCTTCGTGTTTGCTCTCGGACAGTCACCAATAGCCGGTTGTATTGTTCCAGTGAGACGTTAATTCCCCTACCTACTTTAATAGTTAAGTAATTGAGTTGTTTGGGATATTTTTCCGTGAACTGATTACACTGATAAGTATGTCTTGGAATAAATAATTTGCTTTTTTTACTGCCCAATAAAGTTAGATTATTTTCAGGCAAGCAGAAAAGGCAATAGTATCTATATATCATTAGTCACAATGATATTTTAAGACTGGTATTTTTTTTATTTAATTGCCTTGAAAACAATGTTAGAGTATCAACTCAGCAATATCAATTTTTTAAAATATATCGAAACTGCGTATTCAGAACTGACTTGATACAGACACGGATTCTTAATAGAATCGATGCCTGTTGCACGACATGACACTTTTAAGGTTCAATGTCTGACATTTCATTTTCCTTGTGCTTCTTTCATTAATGTTTAGTAAATAAATTTCAAATGAAAACTTTTAAAGAGTTAGCTTGTTAAACCATTGATACTAAAAGTTCCAGTGATGGGTTGGTTCTTAGAATTAATGTAATTCTCATCTGGTTCATAACTGGACTTATGTGAGATAATATTGCTTTTTATTGCTTCTATGTATTTCAGTAAGACGGCCATGGAAATATATCGTCGGCTTAGAGCAGAAAATCATTAACTGACATTTTTTCAGACTCTAAATGCTTATTTTCATGTTGATGAGAAATACATGATCATACAATCAATTAAATTGATATTATAACACTATCCAAATGCTAATAACTTTTTTACCTAAAAACCAACAGTTAGGTTTTAAACAGCTGTCTCGTAAAAAATTTTTGTCAGTTAATAAGTTGTAAGCCAAAGATATGTACTACTTTAAATTCCACATTAGAGTCTAAGCTATATATCAGTACAGTGCAATTAAATAAATCAGATACATTCAAAATGAAATTTAGAGGGTGACTCTATATTCTAGTTTTTGACTTCGTTCCTTGTAGACTAACAAGTGAAGGGATCGATTGAAGATGTATATAGTTAAAATGTATTTAGGAGATAAGGAAATTTTGTACATAAACATAGTTCAGGAGTTAGTTTCAGTGAGGGCGTATTTCCATAGATTTAGGTAGTACTAACACTGAACTAAGGCCCAAATGGACTCTCATGTAATTCTGAAGAAAAAAATCAATTTCTAAGGCCTCTGTTTTTTTCAATAGGACGGCTATGAAAATATTTTTTCCTATTCAGGGCTCTACAAGGGTGTATAGTTGCATACTGGTTGAAAGGACATCACCAATACGACGTTAACCCGAACTCTAATTGTAGGTCTGTTTGTGAGGCATTACATTTCCCCTCTAATAAAAGAATGCTTAATAAGATTGATTCCAAGAAATCAATACTTGTAACGTGAAGATATTCTTTATTGAATTAAGAGTGTCTTACAGCATTCTATAATTTGGCGTTGCCATTGGCGACCTTTTTTATATGATGCGTTCTCTTTTTTTTTCATTCCCCAGTGCGTAACAGCTACTCCCCCTCGGTATTCATCCCTCAATGAAAGAGGGGGAGGACCCAGTGGGGTGGTTTTGAAGGTCACCCGGACATGCGCCGAACTGGCCTTGCTTTGCTTTTGCTGATCAATCCTGTGGCTGGAGCTTCAGGTTGGCTTTTTTTCCTGGATGATTCTCTTCCTGGATTTTTTTCGCCCTTCATATTCCATATTGCGTCTGTGTTGCACCTGGAGGTTGCAGTTTTCTTCCGGTTGCATTTCGATTGACTGTTCAGGTGAGGGTTCTGTAACATGGCATTGAAGCAAATGTATTTTTTGTTTGAGGTAATAAAAAGTAATGAGTTGCATATAAAACCTGAAAAATACAAAACAGCATAGATAAAAACACAAAAGGTGCATTCCACTGACACGTATAGGTTGGTTGGTTTTGAGTTTTATGGCGCAAGGGCCATATTTGGCCAAGCTGCCCTAAACACAAGACAGACAATATCAAGTAATTTTTAAAAGAAAGGATGGATAGAAGAAAAAGATTGGGCATCCTGGGTTCGCGATCCCATGTTTACCAGAGGCAGTAAACCCCATTGGGGCAAAGAATAGATCGCTACGGTACCTCTGATTCGTGAAGCCCGTACATACATAAGATGTGCTCCCGAGGGGATAAAAAGTAAGTAGTTACTTATTACAGTATATAAAATCTGAAATATACAAAACAGTACAAATAAAACACAAAAGAGACAGTCTACTGACACGTATGGAACAATAATACACAGATTTTAGTAATTTTTTTTATTCTATGCCCCTCTTTGGCCACTCGGCCATAAGTCGACGAGCAGACCAATAGAGGTCTGAGGTGATAAAACATGTTAGATTAAAAATACTATTTACAGTATTTTCCAAGGTATTGTCAGTAATTTTAGGGCAATCCTTGAGATGGTTTTCATTCATTTAATCCAGTTCGCAGAGAGGACAAATAGCTGATCTCGCTATTCCAACACGATGTAAATACGATTAATTTTAGTCGTGAAAATGGCTTTATCTCTTTTACTAATTTTTATTAATCAAAAAACCTTTTTTGAACTTTTTCTATCCTATGCCCATCTCGGGCCTTCAATCGACGAGCAGACCAAATGAGATGTGAAGTGATAAGATGTTTCGAAACAGTATCTACAGTATTTGCAAATGTATTGTTAGGAATTTTAGGGCAGTTATTGAGGTGGTTTCCAGTCATTTCGTCCAGTTCGCAGAGTACATATAGCTGATCTTACTACTCCAACACGATGTGTCTTTGTAGGTAGTCATGTCCGGTAAGAAATCGAAAACAAGCGAATCCCACAGCTCTGGGCAAGGAACCTAGGATCTGAGCTTTATTTCTCACTAAGATTTTTGGAACTTAAAACTACCTTCTCTTCAAGTAAGCTATCCCAAAGTTTTGGGTATACCTGTCATTTTTTTCTGTACAGAATGACAGATAAACCCAAAAATTTTGGAATAAGCTTACTTAAGAGAATATAGCTTAAGTTCAAAAAGATTTTGGGATTAATAAAGAATAATAAAAGATACATACATTTTCATGACTGTTACTAATCTTTTTGGTCCCTAACCTCTGTATCAAGTTCAAAAGACCATGCTGTACAAGTCACACAGCCACCAACTCCTGATCATCTAGGAGGTGTACCACAGAAACATTAAAATATGAAAAGGAGTTGCTGGGATGGTGAAGCATGGAAAGATTTTCATGACTGAAATCTGTGATGGTCCCATTCGTGACAGTGAAATGTCTTAAAAGTTTAATATAAGCCCAGCATCCCGTATAGTGACTAATTGGGCCTTGTAGAGGGGCTCGTGGTATTTTTTAAATCAAAAGTGCCATTTCGAAAGAATGAATTGACATTTGATGAAACATTTACATGATTTACAAAATATTCAGTAACAATTTTGTTTAAAAGCCATGGGTATTCACCATAGAATTTCTTTGTCATCAGCCTTCTTCAATAGTGAATTTGTTTGGAACTGGAATCTGTCAGTAAATACTGTTCCTAAACTCATTCGTCATCCGACCGTGGCTTAAAATGAGAGGTGTTCTCGGATCTCTTCCTTTGGGATGGATCCCGGACCGCCTCCAATTGTCCATTGTGTTGCTCCAGTTCGGCGTAATTTCAACTACCTACCTATCTCATGGCCTGATATATTTATTGAAAAATAAATTCGTATTGCGGTTTTTATTTTTTATAGACTATGATTGATTGTACATGTATAAAGTGGGCACAAAAAATAATTCTTCCCTTCCAAAGATAAGACCTGTAACAAACTTACAAAGATAAACGCTATTTTCCCCACTTCAGCTCCTATCCCAGACGGCTCGGATATGAGGGATGAACTATAATTTGTGATATAAAATTAAATAAATAATATTTGTATAGAAATGTGTATAGTAAAAAATAAATGAAAAACGAGTATAGTATAAAAAAATCAATTTTTTGAGACTATTTCCTGTGTCTCCCTTGAGTACATTTTAGTTTATCTAAAAATGCCTGTTTGTAAGTTTTTCCAAATTTTATTTCCACATGAATTCTAGAAAAGTGTAGCAAACTAAATTGAAACAAAATAAAATAGATGTGAGATTTAACAATGAATAGAGGAGGCAAATATATGTATTTTAAAACATCATTTGGCGATACACAATGTTGGACTTAATATGTATTTACCCACAAAATAACAAAAAATTATTTAGGGAGAATTGATTGCATTCCAAAATCTTAAAATAGCATATATATCTAAATTACAAATATAAAATAATAACACCCTTTGTAACAAGTGTAGTAATGCTTTTGAGGGATTCGGTGTAAATTATTTTATTACAAGTATTCGATTCAGTGTATTAGCTTGAATACAGGACAACTATTTGATTACAAATATCAAAGTAATATTGTTTGTGTGGTAATCCTTTTTGATATTCGAGTTGATCTATTTGATTATAAATTCTTGTCTCAAAACCACTTAGGCTACGTGTAGCAAAAAATGGACGTAGGTCGCATATCAAACAAGCAAAACTCTACAGTTAAATTTTGGAATGTATGATATCGTTTGAAGACAAATTATTCCTCAAGGATTCGTTTGATTACAAATTCTTGTGCAGTGCTATCTATATGGTAGTAAGCCTTTTTGGGATTTTGATTAGCCTGTTTGATTACTAATATGTGTTCCATTAGACAGGGTGTTTCGCTTAGAAGTATAATAAAGGAAAAAATTTTAACATTGAAACAAATTATTCGAATAACGAAAAGTGCATTGTGCGATGTAAATACTAGACGTGCAAAAGAAATTTTCTGAGTCTACACGTACGTAAGAAAATTTGGAAATAAATCAGTAAAAAGTAAAGAAAATATGATACTTTTATTATATAGTCCTGTATTTGTTGGATGGCTATTAAAGCACATTTTACTACTAGTACTTATGCAGTATCATTTGAATGGCAATTAATATTATTTTTGGAATGTTCTCACTACCCTCCGTTGTTGAGAGATGTGATATATTTCTTGAGTTTAGGAGTCTATTAATTTATTTGTGAAATAATGTTGGATTATTACTGGAAAGGATATACCAAACCTTTTTCATATTAGAAATAAATATCTCATTACTTTATATACGCACTTCCTTTTGTACACTTGTTTAAAACTATTGTCCCATTACCACTCAAGTGAGGTACTGCTAATTGTTGAAGTACACATAACTAGTACAAATAAAGGCACTTGAGTCAATACTTCCACTAAATATGACTAAAACAAAACTAGAACTATCCATGTCTAAAAGAAGATTCAGGTTTCCCCGAAAGTAAAAAGGCACAATAATCGTTGTACGTTAAAACCTGTGCATAAATATATTTAAAAGAAACATTTCACGAAAGAAATTACAGATCGAAGCTCGTCTTCAGGAACTAATTTCGGAGGGGGCCCGAACCCGGTTTTCCACACACACACACACACACATTCTAATTCCTTACATTAAATAAACATAACTTTTGGGGATTTTTTGGCTGTTTTCAGACTTAACGATGTGCATTTTACCTGTGTAATAAACGAAATTTCTCCATTTACGCTGATTAAATTAGCGTCAGTGAGTATTTTTAAATTGTTTTTAACATTTAAATAATTTGAGAAAGGTTTGAAGTCGGCCCACCCTGTGAGTAAGTGCTTGGTCATTTACCAATAGCCCTTTATGTTGCTCCAGTGTGACGTTAATTAAAATACCTACCTACTTACCTGGACCGTCGCCAATAACCCCGATGTGTTGCTCCAGTAAGACGGTAATTCCACTACCTGGTAGTTTATTTTCGCGAAAACTGCCCTGTAGTGGCCAGTCTGATGCAAAAATCTGTTCCAAACTGTCACCCATTCTGGGCAAGAGGCAATTTGATTTTTCTACTTGGATCTTCATTTCCCCTTGGAGTAATAGGACAGTTTTGTCTCAACGAGATATCAAAATTGACCAGTTCTTGAACGAGATATCTCTTCGGAACACTTGGAGGGCTAATGTTATATTTCATCTTCATAAATATTTGGCGAACGAATCCATTTGAAAAAGATCTCGGATCAACTGAGATGCTTCACTTTTTATACTTACGTAATTCATTACTTAAAATTTGTAAAAATGGTTTGATCTCTTCCTTTCCTCTAGTCAAGGTTCGATGGTGTATTTCTGGAGGCATTTCTCTCTTCTGTATCAGTAAAACTTTCATTGCGTGTACGTGTCTATTGGTATTATGTCTTGTGTCTGGCGCAGCATGGCCAAATATGGCCTTTGTGCCACAAAACCCCAACAAAACAACCTCTTATTTAGAATGACGCTGTTACGGTGAGTGCTATTCAATCCATTTTATTTACTTCATATTAACAAAGTTCTCTTCACATACTATTTCAATTTCAATCAAAAGAGGATAGTTTCACGTCTTTCGGGCACGACATGGAAGGACTCCCGTCACATCCTCGATATCTTTTCTTCAAGTCCCCTTTTCTTTACCTTTTCTCACGAAACTCCTTTTCTCTTTAAAGGACCCAGATGACCGTCTCAAAGACAATCCCTACCTACGTCCATCGGAGATCAAATGGTTCCTTCCGGCCAAAATTCTTGTCTGGCTAGAACCTCACAAATTAATCTAGTGTAGGGATGAGCACTTTTGGTCAAATTATCGATATCCTTGATCGATCCGCTTCGAAGCACGTAGTATCGATACACCAAAAATTATCGGACAAAACGTAACGATATTCGATACCAGCAAAAAACTTTGTTTCACAGCAACCCCTATTTTCTTCTCGTTTCACCCTCTATTTGGTTTAGGACTTGCATCTCCTATACCAAGTATCGAAGCGATCTGACCCCTTTCGAACGAATGGAGGTCCTATAACCGATTTGATGGTATGATTACTTTGAGAGAATTGGTCTCCGTACCGGTACAAACCGCTTGGTATCGAACCTCTTTCAGATTGAATGAACTTTGTATCGGCCTAGCATCTCATGGGAAAAGTTTCGATTCTGTCCGACTCGATTTGAACGCATGTTGGTACGATACACGGATTTCGCGAAATGTTTGCACCGATATTCACTAAAATGTATCGATCTACTCTTTACAGATCGATCCAAAATATCGGGTATCAAAAGATGAAGGTATCGATACAGTACCGCTTATCCCTAATCTAGTGATGAAATGTAAGATTCAAAGACAGTGCAACTTTTTCCCGAATTTCACTACGTCTGCAACGATATTCACTAAAATGTATCGATCTACTCTTTACAGATCGATCCAAAATATCGAGTATCAAAAGATGAAAGTATAAATACACTATCTCCCATGTTTAATCTAGTGATGAAATATAAGATTCAAAGGCAGTGCAACTTTTTCAATTCTAATAAGGTCCAGATCTTTGTGGCAGAGAACTCATTTGGGGCCCCTCCGAAAACGGCTACGTTACCGTGCTGTGGAATTCATTCACACACATGTACCTGCTTCCAGGAAAGCCCGAGCTTCTTCCGCCTGGCCCCGAAGGCCCGTAATGATCCCTAATACATTCTAATAATCGCATAAAGCGGGCGACAATAGAAATATCTGTATGCGATGGCTCCCTTTATTGGGGCCTTAACAAAGTGTCACGCACCTACATTCTGGGGACCATTAATGAGATCGGTTACCTGGAAGGAAGTATTAGACGGGGGGAGCGGAAGTGCCATTTTTTTTATTAATTTCTTAGGGTCAGCGAGCGGAAATGCGTTCCGCCTCCATTTCGTTGGACGCGTGTGATATGGGGTCCTGTCTTGTTATTGGAAGGATCACGAACGGCGCATTGATTGGGAAGGTATTGCTTGTTTTTGGAAGCGTTTTCCCGATGAGAAATGCCGCCTTGTATTTAAATACACCGTGTTATGGGCCCACTGCACCACTACACGGTGGACTGATGCTGGTGGCTATTAATGTGGGTCCATATTGGGAATGGGTGAATTCAGGCACATACTCAGTAAATAATTTTCAGGGTGGTCCAGTCTTTCTCTTGAATCGGCATTATAAAGGTTTACCCCTTGTTGAGGCAAAGCCCCATGTGGATTGATGTTGGTGGCCACCAATATTGGCCCGCATCGGGAGTGGGTGAATCCAAGCACATATTCAGGAAATAATTTTCAGGGTGGTCTAGTCTTTCTCTTGAATCGGCATTATAAAGGTTTACCGTGTTGTGAGGCAGGGCCCACTGCACAACAACACGGTAGACGTACATGGGGCTGACTCCCATGGAGCCAACGATCTGGGTCCATAGTGGAGTTGTGAAAATCCCAGCACATACTCAGTAAATAATTTTCAGGGTGGGCCAGTCTTCTCTCTTGAATCCCTATTTTGATGGAAAGGCGGTAATGTTAATGATTATTTTATTGGTTTCAGTCGTGTCTACGCGTGTTTCACTAATGTGATTAACGACGTTTCATTTACGCTGATTAATCTTGCTTCAGTCTGTATTTCTGAGAGCTCTTAAACTTTAAAAATATTTCGAGGACCCCTCGATCCCCACTAAATATGCCCCTGGCAATGGCATTCCCTGGACATTACTGTGGAGGAGATCCCGAATTAAGAAACATAATTTTTTATGTCAAATTGAGATCTGGACCGTTTGAATTGTGCGGAGAGGTTAAATGACAATTGGTAAACACACAACGCAAGGTAAATTCTTACTTATCTCAATTGGCGTGAATAAATTACAGGATGGGGACAGCTGACTCGAGGGACAGCCGAGGTAGGAGATGATGTGCTAGGGTGAAGCATGAGCCAAATAATATCTTAGAGCACAGGTAAGTAAGTATTTAATTAACGTCGCACTGGAGAAACACAATGAGCTATGACGACATTTAGAGGACAGGAAAGTGCTTGCAATCCGATTCGAACTTCGCGAAGTGATTTATTAATAACCAATTTAAAATATTTCAGACTGAGAGTTGTAGGCGATGCAGGTTCGATTCCTCCCTAGGTGTATTTCTCTCTTGTGTCAGCAATCCTTGTGTATGCCCATTCCTTGACAGAGTGGGGTGCCAGCTCAGGTGTGACCTCGTCATCTGACCAAGGTTCAAGGTGTTGTCCTCGGGTCTTTCCCGTCGTGTTTGATCCCGGACCGTCGCCAATAGTCTGTTGTGTTGCTCCAGTGCGACGTTAATTGAAATACCTCCCTACCATTACTTGACATTGCCTTGTGTCTGGCGCAGCATGATCAGATATGACCCTTGATGCATAAAACACCAAACCATTAAAATATTTCATACGGGAGCTTTAATGGGAGCCCGTGGTAGCCTGTTTGGAAGAGCGAGTGGAGGGTTGCAAGTTCGAAACTCGATCCATCATGCACGGAGCCTGATGCAGGTTAAATCTGCAGTGGCCTCAAATATCCTCACGTTGGCGTGGTGTAGACGTTTGGAGGGTGGGGTGCCAGCTCAGGTGTTAACTCGTTCTCTGACCATGGCTCAAAGCTACGAGGTGTTGTCCTCGGATCTTTCACTTCGGGATGGGTCCGGACAGTCGCCGAAAGCGCGCTGTCTTGCTCCAGTGCGACATTAATTCAACTACCTACCAAAACAATTTCGGGAGGATTTCGAGCCCCCCCGAGGGCTTTACTGGGAATCGTTTTTAACGAATGATTTCCCCTTCGGGCACTTAAATCGCCGCACTCCCGGCCACCTGCCCCTCGTGACCACGCAATCGAGCTTCTTAACACCAGATGAATACATTACGGGCACCCCGGCACCAGCCCGTTCCAGCGAACCTCGCTCCGAAGTGGTACCGAAAAACACGTCCAATAATTCAAAAAGACAGAGCGGGAGGGAAAGGCAAAGCAAAAGTAAAAAAGGGCGGCCAATCTTAATGTCGCTATTGTTAGTCAAGTTGCGAGTTATCGCATTTTGCTACGGGGGCAGTCCGAAGAAAATGACGGGGCACACTCGCAGAATACCACCATCAATGGCTCTTATTTATTTCTATTCCACCCCCTCGAGGAAGGAAAAAAAAAGAACAAGAGAAGAAATATCGTCATTATAAGTTTCCGTAACCGGTCGCCATTTGCCACAGCTGGAGTGACAAGTTTTCCCATCTTCGGAATTGTCTACTTCTCGACCTCCCCCGCGCCCCCCCCCCCGCAACCAGTTTTTTCAGGCCCTCCCCCTCTTCTTTTTTTTTTACTTCTCTCTCCTCGGGCTTAATGGCCGATTAAGGACACACACAGGTATGTGTCGGTGGCGTTCTGTACTGATGGGGTCAAGTCAAGTATTCGATTCCCGAATAATGTGTTTGTTCCCCTTCGAGGCGTCGTTTTCGAAGGAGGAAAGTTAATTTTTAGGGTGGCTTATGACGATTTGGTTCGCGTCGTTTGTCTTCGGGTCTCCGATGGCCGATTTGCGAGCCGCCCTCGGAGCTCGGTTTTTAATCTCCCAAGGAAATATGAAGAGTCGGGTCTTGAGTGTTTCTTTGCTTGGGTTTCTGTTGGGAGGATTGAGGGGAAATGCTTATCTGTAAATGCATGATCTAGTGATGCAGGGGCGCTCCTTCGAAAGGGGCTCCACATATCCTCAAGAACCAAAAACCATCTATATCTCGTCGAGTAGATGATAGTTGAATTTTTCCTTCTAAAGGAGGACTGTGGTAGCCCGGTTGGAAGAGTAACGGAATAGCAACCGGAGAGTCGCGAATTTCGATCCAACCACAGACCGTCGTGAACAAAAGGGGACTGGTTCAAGTTAAATCTGTCGGTGGCCTGAACTGTCTTCACGTTGGCGTGGTGTGGAAGTTTGGAGTGGGGGGGGGGGCAGTTCTGGCGGGACCTCATCATCTGACCGTGGTTCAAAATTACGTGGTGTTGTCCTGGGATCTTTCCCTTCGGATTTGATCCCGGACCGACGTTGTGTTGCTACAGTGTGACGTTAATTAAATACCTACCTACCACTGTATTTCGAAAGAAATACAGTGGTAGGTATGTACAGAGTGGTCTGAACACACTATAATCATACCAACCTATTCATTGTCGAAAACAAACCTTAAGTAGTGTACGTTTTTCAATTGGACGTGGCATTCTGGGGATATTTGTGTCTGAATTTTATGATGTCATTCGACATTTCTGTGCTCGAAATATCAAGCTGTGCTTTTGGTATCCGGTAGCTAAGAGTCGATCGATTCAAAAACGCATCTTATGAATATGGAAGAAAGGAAGATTGTTAA
Organism: Meta bourneti; assembly: GCA_933210815.1. Taxonomy (NCBI): domain Eukaryota; kingdom Metazoa; phylum Arthropoda; class Arachnida; order Araneae; family Tetragnathidae; genus Meta; species Meta bourneti. The sequence goes on from OW119931.1 coordinate 24,111,955, forward strand.
TAAACGTCGCACTGGAGCAACACGATTGGCGGCGGTCCGGGATCCATCCCGAAGCGAAAGATTCGGGGACACACTTCGTCATTTCGAACCACGGTCAGATGACGAGGTCAACACCTGAGCTGGTACCCCACTCTCCAAACTTCCACACCGCGCCAACGTGAAGACTTTTGAGGCCACCACGGATCTGACGTGCACCAAGTCCCGTGTACGGTCTTTGGTTAGACAGAGTATAAAACTCGTAATCCACCGAATTTTAATCCGCTACTCTTCCAACCGGCCTACCGTGGCCTCTGAATTTCTATTAGGATTGAGGGAAAATATTTTTCTGCCGGATGCATGATCTGGTAATGCAGGGGCGCTGCTACGGAGTGGCTCCTCACATCCTCAAGAAGCAAAAAAGCATATACACGAGATTTTAAACTCGGATAGACCAGAATGTGTAATCCACTAGGTCGCTTTCTTTGCATGATGGTGAGATTTCTTGAGAAACACGGGTCGTGAAAACCTAGTTCATAGTATCGCGGATTAGCAACCGGAGGGTTGCGAGTTCGAAACTCGATCCATACAAAGACTATCGTGTACGAGGGGCACATTTGTTGTGGCCTCAACTGTCCTCACGTTGGCGTGGAAGTTTGAAGAGTGGGATGCCAGATCAGATGTTGACCTCGTCATCTGACCGAGATTCGAAATGACGAGGTGTTTATCCTCGGATTGATTCCGGACCATCGCCAATAACCCGTTGTCGTGTTCCGGCGCGACTTAAGTTCAACTACCACCTACCTAACTTGAGAAACATAGTGTGAAGCATAGGGAATAGAATTCCGCTGGTTTGATTCCTCATCGAAAGTATTTCTCTCTTCTGTTTCAGGAAAAATTTCCTTGTGTGTATGTCCATTTCTTTACGTTGGCTGTCTCCTATTTGATGCAGCTTAGCCAAATATGTCCTTGCGCCATCAAACCCAATCAACCAACCATCCCAAAATGTTGTAATGTTAAATGATGATTACGTTTAATGATCTGTTTCCATATTATTGACTTATACTGACATACGTTTTACCTGTAAATGTGCGAAACAGATTTTCTCTGATATAACTAACTTCAGCATGCGTTTTTGATAGCTATTTAATTCCAAAATAATTTCGCGATGAATTCGAATCCCTCAAAACATTCCTGCCCTTGATGAGTGCTTTCGGAATTTTCTAATCTAAAGAATAAAATATGCAGATGTAAAATTATCTTTTAAATTACGAATCAGACCTAAAAATACCGAATAAGTACAAAATTACTCACGCAAAATTTATTGCTAGGCAATGTTTATTTAACCCTCCTGGTAGTTATCTCGAAGAGGCACCTCATCATTATCAGAACTGGTCAAATCTTGATGGATAAGGAGAAAAACTGACCTATTCGTGATTTCGCAATCATCAAAAAACGGCATTATCTTCATCATTCGGAAATCAATTGGCATTATCGATGAAGAGATACCTTGTCATTAGAAAAATTGGTCATCTTGGTCGACGACATACCTCGTCGAAAACACTTGGAGGTATACTGCGCATGGTCGTCCTATTTTTATGACAACGTACAAGTGCACGTACTTCAGAAAGCCCCTGATTCCATTTTCAAAAGTGCTCCATCATTAATTTAGACAAAATAAGAAATAAAAACTTCGAAAACACCTTAAATTCTTTGTTATTGAAGAGTTTGAAGACAGCTTTCATAAGCCTACAGAGAATACAGCTATACCCGTCACTCCAAAATTAGTTTCAAGTAGCACACTCTAAAACTACTCTGTATTTCAAAGAATCAAATTTAGATTTAACTCCTCAGTGATTCGCTTGGATCAACGATTTAATGGTCTCACAGCACCACCGTCTCTGCAATAGAGAGCAAACGATATCGGGGCATCCCCATGCAGATTATTGTTCTGGGTGTACCCTCGAGGAAGAATGTTTTTCTGTCGATGTTCAGTTCTGCTAATGATACTCCCTAGTGGTGCTTTAAGCTGATTGTGTATGCGAAATAAATTTTAATTCCTTGTGCGGCGATATTCGTGAAGCAATAGCTCGGTTTTCCTATCTAATAATCAAATTGTTATTTAAAAGTAGTTTTTTTAATAAATAGTTTCTGAAGCTATTCAAGAAGAATGAAATGAAGTATATGGTATTCAGATTGCTCAACCACGTACCTGCAGGTTTTATTTTACTCGCAAAACAAGTATTCAACAATATAAATTAAATAAATGTTCAATAATATAAATTAAATAAATGTTCAACCATATAAAAATTCACACACACAATAAATGTTCAATAATGTAAATTCAAGGTAGGCAGTTGAATTAACGTCGTACTGGAGCAACACACGTGGTAATTGGCGATTGTCAGGGATATCAATCCCGAAGGGAAAGTACTTAGGACAACACCTCGTCATTTAGAATCACGGTCAGATGACGAGGTCAACACCTCTGAGCTGGCACCCCCACACTCCAAATTCCAAACCACTTCAACGTGAGGACATTTCAAGACTCGGCAGATTTAACGTGCACCACCAATTAAAGACGTACACGACGGTTTTTAGTTGGATCGAGTTTCAAAATCGTAATCCTCCGGTTATTAATACGCTACTCTTCCAACGGGGCTACCATGGCTCAATGTAAATTCAATAAATAATCAATGTACTATAAATTCGATAAATAATCATTAATATAAATGCGAATAAATATAAAATAATATAAGTATTCAACAATAGAAATTCAGTTAATAGTTAATAATAGTAAATACATATCACGCAATATTTTTTTGTAAAGTTCGGTCATCTTAAAATTAAAGTAATTAAATATTTTTTTAATTTGTTTTTCAAATATTTCCGCTTTTAATATACATAATATAAATGAGTAATAAAAGGTTGACATCTCTGAAAAAGAGCAGTAAATGACAAAATTTTAATTGATATAATATAGATTTTCGATGAAATTTGCAACCAAAAAATTTTAGGCTACCACATCTGTATTTTGTCATGTGTTTGTAACTTAATTTTCCTGAATAAGTAAATGCTTTAATCCGTCAATTAAAGAAGTTGATTGGTACGATTACGTTGACATCGCTTAACATTTTCTGGTAATGAATGATCTAGACTCAGTACGAAATTGTCATGTCGTAGAAGTTTTGCTGTTCGAAATTATTATCCAGAATTTGGTGTGAATTGAAAATTTCTGGTAAGTTACTTTTTAAGTCAAGACATTTGCACCTTATTTAAATCATTACCTGCTTTGAAGGGCATTAAAATCTCGTACAATTGTTTGAGGAGTTAACATTTTTATTGTTTTGAAATAATTAACTACTAATTGTTATTCGTGCATTTTTAGTAAATATTGTTTAAATGGCAGAGATGTGCAAAAGTTATTCTAAAGATAACAGTGTTAACCGTTATTGGAATTTTACGATTACTGTTATTATTAATTGTTATTGTTATTTGTTATCAAGTATTACTAACAGTTAACTGTAAATTGCTAAATTTAGATGCTCTTAGTAACGGTTAGAGATTGACATTAGTGGTTAATTTCAACAGTTATTAACTGTGTCAATTCGATATTAGTGATTTTAAAATATTTTGTTTTTCCAACTGTTTCTTTTTATCAAACAAGTTTCAAAAATTTAAAATTTTAATTTAAATTTCTAAAAAACGGACAAGGAAAAACAATTGAATCTTTAATTTAAATTTAGTTCGATTTAAATTGCTTCACAGGGAAATCCCAATAACATTTGTGACGATAACTATTAATATTTTAAATAAGAGTTGCTAACTGTTATTTTGCAATAATAATGTATTTAAACTGCTACCTGAATTTTTACAGCTATTAACGGTTAAATTCCACTTTAAATGATTTTTTAATATTCTGTTTTCCTACTTTTTATTTTTAATCAAATGCTCTAGAAATTTATTTTTTAATTTAAAATTCAAACCAATTTGAATCGCTGTTATCCCAATAACATCTCCGGTAACTGTTAACATTTTCAATAACTGCTAGTTTGCTAACTGTTATTTAGCAATAATAATGTATTTAAACCGCTACCTGAATTTTTACAGCTATTAACGGATAAATTCCACTTTAAATGATTTTTTAATATTCTGTTTTCCTACTTTTTATTTTTAATCAAATGCTCTAGAAATTTATTTTTTAATTTAAAATTCAAACCAATTTGAATCGCTGTTATCCCAATAACATCTGCCGATAACTGTTAACATTTTCAATAACTGCTAGTTGCTAACTGTTATTTAAACTGCTATTCGAATAATACACATGTCTATTAAACGGAACAGGGATAAAACTCGCTAAAATCCCGACTGAAAAGACCCAATACTTTTATATATCGACAAACGTTTTAAATGCCGTTATCACATTTCCGAATACAAAGGTAGCTTTTGTGGAAGCGGCGCGGAATCCATAACTCCCACACATCGCGACAGGAGGCATTGTCGTCTGAGATGTGCGTCACCCAGAATTGGCGAGCCGTCTTCTACAAACATTTCCATAAATACGTATTTTAAGAAGTGATTTCAGAGGCAGATGAACTCTGCGGCTATCTCTTGGGGAAGATAGAATCGGAGGCGACCTTGCACGATCGAATCAGCAGGGACGAAAAAACTGAAAATGGTACAGCCAAAGACGGAATTGCAAAGATGATTATGATAATAGCAGAATTTAATTTCAGCGTCGCTCGGCTTGAATTAAGTTGACATACAATGGAATCAGTTATTTTTCTTTTCAGAAGAAAATATATATTTAATTTTTGGTTATATCTTAAAAGATCACTCCTTTTCAATATGTAATGCTTTTTCTATAGCTTGCTCGTAAACCAAAAATCTACACTACTATTCACCTTATGCCCCCACTCATATTCCGCTCCGTATATCTGTATCTTGGTAGAAAAAGGACGCAATCGCCTTTTACCTCTATCATCACAAACATCCATACGCTTACGAGTTCGAATCTTGTGTTTGCCGAAGCCAGGCTGGCTGCTTGAAGTGTCTTGGTTTCTTCGCGATGACGCGTCGATGCTGGTCAGAAAGTCTTATAGGAAGACATCTCCCCATAGTTCAAGGTGGTTGCGATGTAGCACAGCACCTCTCATGATTCCGCTGGTTAACACTGAGACTACCACATTCTCTCGCCAACGGAATGTTTGAAAGACTACGCTTCCATATGATGCATCGGAAGAAAAAACCGGACCTACTGAGTGGTAGACAACCTCTATACTAAGTAGGCAATCCATCTGTTGCAATTTGTTCTATTCAAAGTGACCCAATCTATTAAAAGTATTTTGTGTTGCTTTGAAACACTCTTATTATTTAACACAGTACACTTATCTCTTAACTGAGCAAACAACCCCAGGTTGCCCAAGCGATATCTTTCTGTACTCTCTTCCCTCCATCCTTTCTTTTCACACTTACTTGACACTGTCTTGTGTTTTGGCCCAATATGCCCCTTGCGCCATAAAACCCAAAACCAACCAAAATAACTGAGTAAAACCTAATTACCTTTTATCAGAGTTGCGAACTCGAACTTCTTCAGAAATGATCGAATGATTCGCAACCCACCTGTCGGCTTGAATCTGCACCTCGTTTACTGCAGGATCTCAGCACCGTGTTTAGTTTGAGCACCACTAATGGTTAACACACCCCACACCTCTGATTGCCAACCCTGAGAAGCGTGACACGTAATCCCGTCAAGTCATTAGGCATCACCCAATCGGAATCCCACCCTCTCGGTGGTTTTGATGAAGTTGTTCTCTCGACCCCCCAATCTATAAATCGTCTCAGCACCACCTTGCACCGATGCGTGTCAAACTTAAAATAACGCTGTCTTCAGAAACTGACTATAAAGAGATCTTGTTGGAATAAAATAATAAGACGACTCTCCGATACTGTTGCCACCCTCAGAAGAGGAATAAAAAGGGAAGTTGTGAGTCACGGCGTCTTCGTGTGTGTGCGGGGAAGGGGACCTTCCTCCTTGACCCCTTAATCCAGGAGGAGTGAGTTGTAGATCTCGGAGTTCAAGTGCAGGAGAAACTTCCCATAAATAAGGCGCTCGTAAAGAAGGCCAAGAGGGTGGGTCCCGAGACGTTTACCCGCACTCCCTCCCGTAGAGAGAGTTATTCTTTCTGGTGTGTGTTGGGGCAGACAAGAACCCTGGTCAAGTGGCTCGAGAAGCGATATTCGATGTTCTCGAAAAATACACGAGCAGGAGTGGACTGGCTTCCGAATTTTGCCGATTCGATTTCTGTCAGGTTAGATTCTGAAGCCTTCTATTCCTCCCTGAGTGTATTTTTCTCCTGTGACAGTAAAGCTTTCCTTTTGTAAGTCCATTTACTTGACGTTGTTTGGGCCAGAAATGGCCCTTGTATCATAAAAATTAACCCAACCAACCAAACAAAAGCAATACAACTAAAAACACCGAAGAGGGAATAGGGAGTATCTTCGTCTCCAGATGAATTAGGAACTGATTCGGATTCACCACGCTATCTCCAATCTGAAATGGTGGCAGAGCGGTGGGATCATTCAATAACCTGAGAGACGTCAAGTTAGGTGTGTTGAGGTTCTTCATTGGTGAGGCCCATAGAAAAAATATAAAAGTAGAGTGAGCAATGGTGACCTTTTTATATGCCCAAGATCATGTGACCAAAAGTTGTAGTAACGTGACCCTGAGATTCCTTCGTCTGCTGGGTGAATCCTAGCATCCATTATTTGATTTGTCCATGAGACGGGAGAAGATATTCATCATCTGATTGGTCCGCTCGACATAGTAGTAGACTTTGGCGACCATTTTTGTCGTCACTAGAAATGCTAATTACACATATCTACCCTGTCATAAGATATAACCAAACGAACATACATCGCCGAAGGAAGCGATAAAATCAAGCCAACCAAGTAAATTTTTCCATATACCAGTCACGTGACTGCTAGTGCGACGTAAATTCAACTACCTACCACAACAAATCTAGTATCATCAGGCACAGTTGCTTTCTTACACTTAAATCTATCTTCTGCGCTCTTATGTTATGTAATTTGCTTTTCAATCCAATCCGGATTTCTTGACTCTAGCCTTTGTTCAACATACTTTGGTTTCGAATCTCGGTTTAGCCATGGATGTTTATAGTAGTTCGGAATCGATTTTTAAGCCGTAGGTCCTTTGCAAAATTAACCCTCGCTTAACAAAAAATGACCGGTTAATGGCATATATCCAAACAATCTGATTCCATGAATATCGAGGAATGTTGGTTCACGATGATTGAGTCTCATTTTCTAGTCTTTCGTCATTCAGGCAATATTCATGTATCCAAAAATAATGGGCTATCTTTTTGACGACTAAAATGAACTTTGGTTGAGTTTTATGCGCAAGGTCCATATTTTGCCGGGCCGCGGTGGCCCGGTTGGAAGAGTAACGAACTAGCAACCGAAGGGTTGCGAGTTCGAATCCAGCCAAACACCGTCGTGTACAAAGGGGGCTGGTGCACGTTAAATCTGTCGTGGCCTCAAATGTCCTCACGTTGGCGTGGTGTGGAAGTTTGGAGAGTGGGGTGCCAGCTCAGGTGTTGCCTCGTCATCTGACCATGGTTCAAAATTACGTGGTGTTGTTCTCGGATCTTTCCCTTTGGGATTGATCCCGGACCGTCACCAATAGCCCATTGTGTTGCTCCAATGTGACGTTAATTGAAATACCCCCCCCCATATTTTGCCCAGATGTTCTAAATAGAAGACAACGTCAGGTAATTTACCCAAGAAAAGCTACGTCACCTACAGTTCACGGAACAGTAAGAACGAATGCTATGTGCTTTTTATGAGAAACAATAAAACGTTTTGATTGACATTTAATTTAGAGAAAGAAAGTAAATTCAACATTAAACTAAAGATTTTCACATAAAATTTATCTGATATTTTCTAAAGTATTTGAACAGAAGAAATTTTAAGGAAAATGATTGTTTACTACAAATCACTAAAACGAGAAGATATTTTCGAAAACGCTTTTCTCAACACCCCATCTCGCCATAATTCCCCCAACCCAAGCGATTATGTTACATAATTACCAAAATTACAAGTCTGATTTTCGCGATTACTGTTGTTAGTCGAAAATTCGCAATCCGTGTTCAAATAATGACCGTAATCTATAACCTTCTTGCAGAAGCATGATAATGCATCGCATCAAATTGTTTATCCCTTTCCAACACCGCCGTTCGGTGGAAATTTTAAGCCACCAACTAGACATTTTCGCACCTCCAATTCCAATGAACCTGTCGACTAATTTCTAAAATAAAACAAACACCCCTTATAAAGGAGGCCCGATCTCCAGTTTGCATCTATGGCCGAAAATTGGTTAGAATTGTATTGTCTTTGGAACTCATTTCGAGCATTATCTCGAGGGTATTACTTTAAGTGTTACTGGTGCTGTTTATAAGTACACTTTTCCCAGAAAGAATCACGTGGTTCGCTGTTTTGTCTGAAAGTGTATATGAACAAATTGGCCTGAGGAAAAGAATGAACCGCTTATATTTGTTATCTTAAGCATAAGTATAACGCAAATAGAGGTATGCAAAGCGGTGCGAATCAGAACATCGCACCCCAATCGAGAAGTGATGCCATTCAAAAGGGAGATTTAATTTTTAAGGGGACACGGTACCCTTAAAATGATCAAAATATCGAAAAAAATTTTATTGCTTTATTTTAACTATACAACCCTTCTGAATATGTGTGCAAAATTTCATAGCTCTAGCAACATTATTTAAGGAGTTATTTAAGTTTTTCTCTTGGATGTAAATAACCGAAACCAAAAATTAAAACTTTAAATGGCTTTTTCTCAGCTTTCTGTTTTTGATGACTATGAAGTACTCAAATTGTTAAGGCTTTTTTAAAATTTAATTTAGAGGTTTGAAACTTTTTGTAGTTGTTCACAATAGTATAATTGACAATTCTGTGCATGGGATAAGAATTTGGATAAAAAGTTTTTTTTAAAAAATTGACAAACTAAAATATTCTTATTTTTTACAGTTTTTCACAGTATTTTTTAGAAAAAAAATCTAGAAAAATGAATAATCAGAATACATGCAAACCCATGCACAGAATTGTGTAAAATACTGCAATGAATAGAAAAGTGTAAAAAAAATTTTGAAAGATGATATTTAAAAAAGTAATGATTTTAAAATGTTGATTTTTTTTTCAAAAATATTAAATTTCTGAATTATTGCTCTTGTAAAATTAAATTTTTTCGCCTGAAATAGTCATTTTATGTGCATTTCAATATAGTATACTAAAAAATTTTGCTACTCATATGAAAACAAAAAAAATTGTTCAAAGTGTACCGTTTCCCCTTAATTAACAAACGGTTCTGTTAAAATCCAGCTTACCAGGGAAATCAAGTCAGAAACCATACAACACGTTTTTAATGAATATATGGTAGGTATTTAATTAACGTCGCACTGGAACGACACAACGGACTATTGGCGACGGTCCGGGATTCAAACCTGAAGGGAAAGATCCGAGGTACCACCACGTAATTTTGAATCACGGTCAGATGACGAGGTCACATCTGAGTTGGCACCTCACTCTCCATTATGACGGTATCCTACAAATTTCAAGTTATACAGTGAAATAGGCTCAAGGGACATATTAGAGAAGCAAAATATGATAGACGGCGAGGCTAGCACCTGAGCCGGCACCCCGCTCTTCGAACTCAAACACCTCGCCAACGCGAGGATATTTGAGGCCGCGACGGATCCAACTTGCACCAGCCTCGTGTACGACGGGTCTTTTGGTTTAACCGAGTTTCGAACCTGCAACCAGCTGCGAATCAGCTACTCCTCCAACTGGGCTACCGCGACCCCTGTTTACTGGGGAGCGTCCCAGTGAGTTGGGGAACTTTCTGAGACCAAAGACGCTTGACCCGCCTGCGAAGCTCCTGCAATTCAACAGCGTTACTGGGAACACATGAAGTTGCGATTTGTCGAGTTCCCATGATTGGGAGAGCGTTCTTCTCGGCACCGGGAAAGTAGGTGCGCGTTCTCTCTTCCACCCTATCCTCTGCTGCATGATTTGCGACCTGGGCGCGTGATCTGGCGTGAAGGGAGGGTCTTCACACTCAGCCGAAGAACCGCCCATCAGTCCAAATCACGGTTCTTCTGCTTGTAAATCACCCGCCGCTATTTTTCAAGACTGCCTGACATACATGAAGGAGTTTATAAACTTCATCTGCTCCTCACACTGCAAAACAGCAGCCAGGCAGGCACGCATTCGGAAAATTATTTCGGCCCAATCTTCTCTCGCGTTTCCCCATTCCATAGTGCTTTATGAATAGTTCCTTTTATGATCTTTTTATAATTATTTTCGGGCCGCGGTAGCCCGGTTGGAAGAGTAACCGATGATTAGCGATCGGAGGGTTGCGAGATCGAATCCAACCAATCCGTATACAAAGAGGTTGGTGCGCGTTGAATCTGTCGTGGCCTCAAATGTCCTCACGTTGGCGTGGTGTGGAAGTTTGGAGAGTGGTGTTCCAGCTCGGGTTGCCTCGTCATCTGACCGTGGTTCAAAATTACGTGGTGTTATCCTCGGGTCTTTCCATTTGGGATTGATTTCGGACCGTCGCCTGTAGGCGTTGGGTTGCTCCAGTGCGACGTTAATTGAAATACCTACCTATTATCATTATTTTCAGACTTTAATTCCTGGTCGGTTAATTGAGCATTTTCTTAAGAGCACTACAGGGACGGATTCGTGGACCACTTTGCGTTACTCTGCTGCTCCAGAGGGGTGGAAATGGTTTCACCCTGCACCTCAATTTTTACCATGCGTTCTAGGCACAACCCATTTATGGAGGTCACACATTCATTCACGATCGGCAGATATCCGTACCTTATCCCGGATTCAAACCAGGAACCTTTCGGTTCAGAGACAAGCACCTGGATCCCTAGACCTATTGGTCGGAACATCGGCATTTTCAGACATATCTTCGTGCATTTTAACTGCGTGATAAATAAAACTTCGATTTATGCCGATTAAACTAGCTTTTTGAGTATTTTGGATTGTTTTTTTATCGTTTAAAAGTATTTCGAGGAGGACTCAAATCCCGTCGGACTCTCCTCAAATACGTCCTTTGTGTTACCTATGCTTCGTACAAGTAGAGGAGAGATTTTTCTCGTCCGATACCTTCCCATTCAAACAATTACCCAACACATAGAGGGGCCGCGGGTAGCCCAATTGGAAGATGAGCTGATTAGCGACCGGAGGGTGGCTATCCAACCAAAGACCATCGTGTACCTGAAAGCACGTTAAACCTGTCGTGGCCCCAAGTGCCTTCACGTTGGTGTGGTGTGGAAGTTTGGAGAGTGGGGTGCCAGCTCAGATGTCGACCTCGTCATCTACCGTGGTTCAAAATGACGAGGTGTTGTCCTCGGATCTTTCGGACTCCGTCACCCGACCGTGGTTCAAAACTACGTGGAGTTGTCCTAGATCTTTTCCTCGGGGATTGATTCCGGACCCTCGCCGATAGCCCGCGTGTTGCTTCAGTAATTCAATGCCCGTAATTCAGTGCGGTAATTCAACTACCTACCTACCAAAATATTGGATTGAAAATGTTATGAATACCTTGAAATAAGGAGTAACAAATCTTGACGCAAAATATCCTTGTAACCACTTTCATTCCACCTTGCGTAGACTGCATACATAGAAAGAGGCAAATATCAAAGCCTGCGAATTGGAAATTGATCAGAAGAAATGTAAGTGCGCTGTTTAAGACGGGTCAATTGACCCTCCTCTGAATTCACCACTAGGTGCAAGAGCTATTTCAATACAAAAATTTGGAAATCCGCGTTGTGTAGCACCCTCTCTTTCTACGACCCCACTTTCCAGTTTCGGCACACGATGGTGGTTTTTGCTCTCTTTAAACCTGCGTGTTAAAGCTCACACTGGTCATAAATCGAGGCCAGAGGAACGGAATAATAATTGCAATAACACTCCCGCCCCGTCGAATGGAATGTGGATTGTTTTAACGAGAGATGTTCGCTTTGTCGGTGCGGTCCTTATTTATTGGAATACCTCTGGCACACTGGTGTAGGTGTTAACGGTGGTCGTTACGGTCACGGGAAAGGTTGTAAATATGTGGATGGGGATGAATTATGGATGGCTTTTATGCGCACGCCTATAGCTTTGCGAACTTTTCCTTTAAAAACACCTCGCTCGATATAACAATCTATGGGATATATGGTAAGGCCCACCCACAAAACTAATGAAACTTGAGGAAATTCCAAGTATAGATCTTTTGGAGATGCTCTCTTTTTTAATTCTAGAAAAGGTTTTGCAAACTCTTATTATCACGGATAATAAGAGTTTGCGAAAGATCACGCCTTATTTGATCACGGATTATCTTGATTATCCGTGATCTTGTAGTAATGAAACCTCTTTTGCTGTTAAAATTCTCAGATATATGCCGTATTGAAAACGCTGTCTTGAAGACTACCGATTCTATTTTGTTCTTGACTCGATCTACACAGTGACGAGCGTCTGGTTATCAAGACTATCCAGTGAACCACGGTGGTAATAACCTAAACATTCTTAATCTAACTTCTAAAAATTCTTAATCTCTAAAGATTCTAAAACGGTGTCTTTAACCTTTTGATTCTAAAAATTCTTGACCTTAAGAAATTCTTAAAAGGTGTGTAGAATCCTCTGAGCGTCACTAGATTTCCCAGTAGTGTAGTATTATTTTTACCCCACAACACATAATGACTAAATAACCACAACTATTGGCTGGAAGAAAAGATTCTATTGGTCAAGAAGGTCAAAACTGGTTAGCATTCATGCTGGGAAGACCGCAGGTTGAGTATATATTGAGTATCGATCTGCGTGTGAACCCTTCAGAATTAAAAGGATGAAATATTCCCATTCACGCAATTACCTCAACCCTCCATGTGGTTTCGACGAGATATCTCGTCCATGATATGACTAATTTTGATAATGACGAGATATATCATCATCAAGATATTACCGACTTTCTGATCATGACGAGATTGGTTAGTTTTCTTCTAATGACGAGGTATCTCGTCCATCAAGATCTGCTAATGGTTTTGCTAATGGCGAGATATCTCGTCATTAGCAAAACCATTAGCATTAGGTTTTTCATTTTTGAGAAAAAATCCCTAATAGAGTTTATCACATTTTCTACGAACTTTGAATGAATAAATTCAAATGTGGACATTTCATGAACTAGGATTTTTCCGGTTTTTTTTTATAAATTACTCTTTATATTACTTTTTATAAATTAAAGAAAATAGAAAGAAAAAGGCGAGCAAATGCCCTTCCACTACTTTCATAAACAAGGGCAATTGTTAAAATTGGACATTTGTGATTCGATTCCCCAAAACTGGTTGTTGAACTGAATTGTTGGAATGTATGAGCTACCTTCTAAATATTTAACTAAAGAGCAGTTAATTATGAAATTTATTCAGCTTTTTGCCAGATCTGCCCCTTGCGTTATAAAAAACCCAACCAACCATAAAATTGGACAAGAATTAAGAATAAAAAGGAATGTAACAAATTATTTCTTTAACCAATTGAAAACTTTCAAAATATTTTAATGTGCAAATGTTACTGCTAAAAATAAACTCCGTTAGTAGCATTACTGTAATGAGTGGTGAGAGTTTAAAAGACCATTTGAAGTTACTTGCGTTCAAAATTATTCAAAAATCTAGATATTGATCTTATCCTGACAAAAGTTCATGCTTGAGTAGAGCAAAAAATTTCTTCATTGATATAGTTCTGGTCTTACAACATAGTTACAAACATTTCTGACTACAACCTGTATCATTAGGAAATTTGAACGAATGTATTTAATTTCATTAAACGTGGATTTGTGTATTTTTTAATGAGATCCTCAAACTGGTGAAAACGCTATGGATCTTTTCGCACTGGACCTAAGATTTTCAATATGAGCTTTTTATGTGAACCTTTTCTGAGTTTGTAGACACAGTAAAATTGATCAACAGCTGTTCGATTTTTTTCTCGGTTTTTGAACATTGACGAATGTTTATAAAAGACCATTTTCCATTTTACGTTCGATTAACAAATAATTAATGTTGTGAACCTTTCTCAATTCTTTCCTCGTGTTTTAAGCGAGCCACCGAGGCTCAGTAAGTTTCTCCACTGCCAATCTGCGAGTTATAGAAGGCGATTCCTTGGATAGTTCGGTTCCTTCTTATGTGTGTTTCACTCTACTGTGTCAGTAAAAGCTTTCATTGTAAGTGTATGTCCATTACCTGATGTCATCTGTTTGTGTTTGGCATAGCTTGGCCAAATTTGGCCTTTGTGCCATATAACCCAACTTAGTTTTCCCGAGCTTAGACTTTATTGAATAGGCCCGGAACCTCTCCAAGCTCTATTGGAATTGAGAGATAAAATAAGCTAGACCTCTACATTTGGCCACTGGAAACATTTCAAAGTTGCACAACCTTTCATCCGCTGTCTTATCTAGCCAATTCAACTGACTTATCTACTAGCGCCTGGAGCCAAAAATAGTCTGATCTACGTTGGCCTTGGATCTACCCTTCACCGCAAAACAAACCTGTCTACGCTTTATCTCTATTGGTGGATGAATCATCGATACCGGAAAAACGGATTCAGAAAGTTCTCTGAAAGTTCCCTTTTGCCCTCCTCCCTTTTGCCCTCCTGGAAGAGGAGGGCAAAAGAAATGATTGTCTAATATTGACTGAAGAATACATTTTTACTTTTGGATCCTTGAGTCGTCGATCGAAGATCCAAATCTTCTAACGCTTATATCGAAATCAAAAGAAAATCAACTACATTTTTAAGTCGTATCGCATTTTCAGGTAATTTTATTCATGTTTTACGTCAAAATCAAAACTCCGTTTACTTTTGATAAAATCGATGCTTAGACATACGAAATATGATTTAAATCGTGGATTTATCAGCAATCTTTTAAAAAGCATAAGCATCGCAACACAAAACATTCCAATATGCACACATGTACATAAATTAAGGATACTATTTGATTCGTATCAAGTAAGATCACCTGATCTCAATCCAATAGAACGTGCTTGGGATTGTACAACACCACCTACACAAAACCACAAATGATTTCAGATGAGCGAAAACCACCTACAACTCTCTGGTTGGTCGTGCATTGGGCGATCCCATTAATACTTGAATATGTGAGCATAAATAATAATTCGTGAACAGTGCAGTATGATTAATTTTTATCTAAAATGTATTTTCTCATGCATTTTAGCCTCGGTAGCCCAGTTAGAAGAGTAGAGGATTAGCAACCGGAAGGTTGCGAGTTCGAAACTCGATCCAACCAAAGACCATCATGTACGTGGGGACTGGTGCACTTTAAATCTGTCGTGGCCTCAAATGTACTCACGTTGGCGTGGTGTGGAAGTTTGGAGAATGGGGTGCCAGCTTATGTGTGACCTCATCATCTGGCCGTGGCTCAAAATTACGTGGTGTTGTCCTCGAATCTTTCCCTTCCGGTTTGATCTCGGACCGTCGCCAATAGCCCATTGTATTGCTCCAGTGAGATGCTAATTAAATTACCTACCACCACGAATGCATTGCACAATTAAGCTTACTGCACTGTTATACTGTTGATATAATGTTGTTTTCATTAAAAAATACCCCCGGGGCCTTCAATTGGAAAGGGCCTGGTATTCTACCATCCGTTTAGACAATGCCGGACACAACTGTCCATCGTAGGGATGTTAAGCGAATCACAGAACTGCTACTCAATCGCCGATACTTTTGAATCACAGTTCTTACCTGTTGCTGGAATATCAAAATAACAGCGATTTGGTAGCAGTGATTGAGAGTATATGTGATTCGGTAGCAGTGATTGAGAGTATCTGTTTCGGTAGCAGTGATTGAGCTGATATAGCTTAGCTGATCCATTGGCTGATACCAAAGCTGATACCTAAGCTGATCCCTTGGCTGATATCGACACAGGTACTGCGACTGCGACCAGTGATTCGGTAGCAGTGGAAACTGTGACTGAGTATCGGTGATTTGGTAGGGGTGACAGCTGGTTTATTAGTGATTCCCTCAATAGAGTGTGGGGATATGACGGATGTTTCTCTAGAGGATTAGGATTTTCAACCGGATATTCAAGGAGGCTCTATGACACACCAGGTTGCCGCGCATTTGGCTAAATAAATAAGAAGCTCGACGGTTTAAAGGATCTGGGTTTTCTGGCGTTGTAAGCCGCGAAGGTACTGAGCCGTGAACTCCTATTACACAGTGAACTACTAAAGGATTTTAAAACAAATAGGAGCATCCTGTTGCTACGAGTGGCTAAGAGATATTTCACAATCAGCCAATCAGATTCCGTTTGAAATCACAGTTTAGAATCAGATATTCTTCGGTAGCAGTCATAGAGCTGTTACTGTGAAATCACTGTTTGTAACATCCCTAGTCCATCGCTGTCCAGAGGAAATGTCCCATTCGGTTCGATCGAGGCGCCACCAAAATTCCTCTCCGGAAGTAGCCGCATAAATCCAGAGCATCTAATCGAAAAGAAATAAAGGGAGGCGGAATCTGTTCCGATGGGTGATTAGCCTTAATTAACGGCCTGCTAACAGCCTCCCGAAGGCCTTTTAATTGATAATTGAGGCGGAGATTGGGTTAGCCAAAGAGACCCTCTCTTTAATCTCTCCCGGGACACTCCTTACGACACTTAGGCGAGTTACGGCATTGGTATTTCTGCCCTTCGCTCTAGTGGCGAGTTTCCCTGAAAAGTTTCGCGTCGTTGTCTGTGATGGGAATGACATATTGAATGTGCTGGTGAAACGTCTGTTGGTGCTGCAATATTTTATTAGTTTATTGATTTATTTACGTACTTTATTGATATATTTTTATTGACCTTGATCTGGTTGGTAGGTAGTTGAAGTAACGCCGCACTGATGCAATAAAACGGGCTATTGGTGATTCTCCGGGATCGATCCCGTAGGGAGGGATTGAGGACAACACTGCATAATTCTGAATCATGGTCAGATGACAAGGTCGATCGAGTCAGATCGAGACGAAAATAAACCTCCAGATGGATATGCATGTCCGAATGTGTGCGTTAAACTATCAGTTCTAGGTACGAATATCTGGAATGCCACCTCTAATCGAAAAACGGATATTTTTATGGGTTTGATTTTCGACACGGAAATGCGTGGTGTGGTTATTGTGTTGTCGGATCTGACCACCATATTTTTTTAAAAGATACCTTACCCCCAAAAGTGGCTTACCCACTGGGATAGCAACATGCAAGTTGTAGGAAATGCCGGTTAGATTCCTCTCTGAGAGTGTTTTTCATAGAGGAAATATGAAAGTAAAGTGAACAATAGTAACCTTTTTATGTACCCAAGATCACATGACCAAACCTAGTAGCAATGGGACCCTTAGACTACTTATGTCTGCAGATGGAAACGAGACTAGAAAACGCCCATTCATTGATTAATAATCTGATTGGTCCACGCGGCAGAGTAGTTTGGCGATTTCACCATTTTTGTCACCAATCTATGGAAATGCGAATTCACACATCTACCCTGTCATAAGATGTTATATCGCCAAATGAGGAGATAAGGTGCCAATTCGGCCAACCAAGTGAATTTTGCACAGAGCAGTCACGGGACTACTAGTCGACCATGTTGGACACACTTTTTAAAGCTCCTCTCGGTAGCAATGCTACTTATATTTCACGTCTATGGTATTTCTCCCACTTCTATATTAGTAAAACTTTCCTTGTGTGTGCATGTTCATTTACTTGACATTGGCTCAGCTGTGCCAAATATGGCCCAGCAGTGCCAAACAATGTCAAGTTATCAAAGGTTGTCACAATGTCAAAGGTTTTTGTTTGATTGGGTTTTGGCGCATGGGCCAGATATAATCCTGCGCTATAAACCTAATCCAACCAAAACATCTTTTACCCAAAACGCCTGAATTGTCTTGCAAGAGTAAATAATGAAAGACAATTCTACCAGAGAAATAATAAAATATAAACTATCAAAACAAAACTAATTATTCTGGTCATATAATTGCCTATCAAATGCCTTAACTCTTACGCATTTAGCAAACACAAAAACTACCATCTAATTATATAAAGAATGAAAAATGATTCCCTTATGCAGTTCTCTTATCAAATTTCTTTGCACTAGATAAAAAAAATCGTAATTTCGGTAACTTTCATTAGAACAATAGGCAGGGAACAAAGGGCATAGAAAGTTCCGAAAGTCGTAATTGAAATTAAAAATTAAAAGAATAAAAATACAAAACATTATCTGTTCAATTACAAATCTGGCAAACTAACAATAGCGCCAAAATGTCTCTTTTAGCGGAAAATTACTGGTTTTGTAATTTGTTTCCACTTGTCTTTTCAAAACATGTTTTTTCCACCTTATTGTACTTCATTCTTGCATATAAACTTATCTGTTTATTTCATCAGCTATGGCATTCCTTTCCGCAACATCTAAAGATAGGGACACGAATAAACGAAGAATTCGCCATTTTTCTTTCGTTCCTTCCACAGCGCGTGTAAATGAATGTCGCTAATTTTGTTCTTAATCACCCTGTCTCAGTTTCACCAAAAAGAACGTTTGGCAATATCAGCAGCCGCTCAGGCGTATCGATATTAAATACGCAATCGCGATTTATCGATGTGTGACAAGGGAGGTGTTAATTTTTTTTTAATCTTTTCATTCATTTGCGTTTTTCTGCTCGTTTTACAACATATCTCAATATTTTTTCCCGTGAACCATTTAATGTAAAATACATTCACTTCCTTCCCTGAAGTATTCTCCAATTAATGTGAGGGAAGTGTGTTAACATATTCATTTGTTATGCGTGCATACTGTCAAACAGATTACTCCAGTTGCATGTCAGCGAGAAAAGATAAGTTCTGAAAGCGTACAACAAACAATAGAACAAAACGCGATGCTATTGCACAGCAACACAAACAACAATATGTCAACAAAAGCTATTAATTACATAAAGCAAATATTTAGACAAAAAGAATATCATGATTGAAATATACAACCTGGAGAAAATAAAATCTGTTTCCAAATGTTAGAGTAATAAAATTAACGCTACTAAATTGTCAAAGAAAATTTCAGGGGTTGACTATTCATGGTTCAAAAATAGGGTTATGAGAGGCATTTTCTATCAAGCTAAATGGCTGGTTGATAGTTGAAATAAAGTTGTACTAAAGCAATACAAATGGGCTATTCTTGAGGGTCAGGGATTAATCCCGTAGCGAAAGATCCAAAGACAACGCCAACGTGAGGACATTTGAGACCACGACAGATTTAACATGCACCTGCCGCCACGTACATGACGTTCTTTGGTTGGATCGACTCTCGAACTCACAACCCTCCGGTTGCAAATCCGCTTTTCTTACAACCGGCCTACCGGAGTGTTTCTGTGGCAATACGTATTTTCTGTACATATTCTGAACGTGACGTCAGTTGGCCTGTTTTTCGAATGCGATTTCAGTATTCGCCAATAAAAATTCCAAAGAATGAATTCTGAACACCAATGAGATTAAAAGCCAAACGTTGTCATAACGACGATAAACTACATTTTAAGGTAACCCCGATATTCATCACGAAAGATCATGTGGACAACAGAAGTAAAACCTTCTCAGACCGTCTGGTTTTGCGTTTGTGTACACTTAAAATCCCTCTCATATCCACTGTTGCCATTCGGTAATAAACAAATAACGTCGATTTCTGTGCCACGTACGTTAGTGGTGTCCATTTCTGAATCAGACGTCGCGGTGTGCATTTTTGCACAGCTTTGGCGATGTCGATTATTTTCTCTCTGGAAAGTTCTTCAGATGGTAATCGGTGGTTTGAAGAGCAGCTAATATTACAGGGCAGGTGAATATATGATTAGGTGCGAGTTCAACGCCCAGACAGTTGTTACAATGTCTACGTTCTGGTTCCCTCACTGTTAATTTCCATGCCTTTAAAATATCCTGTTCTCAGTCAGGATAGTGTGGTAATAGTTTTTCTATCGGTATTAACTTCACGAATTTGTTGTTTCGTTTTAATTTTTTTTGTGATAAGAGTTTTAATTTTACCAAAACATAAGCATCAGTAAGAGTTACGTACATTAGTGGAATATTTTTATAAATTAGTAAATTGTTTTGGACTAGGGTGGCATCCTCTCCAGTTGCCAAAAAGTGCAGCTTCATATCTGCTTGGGTTTTACCATCTGACATCAATAAGTATATTTTCGCTCTGTATCAAAGTGAAGCTACACAATGTAGCCGCAGAAGGGAGAAAAAACCTGGCATAAAATGTTCCCCTTTGTAAACCTCTCCTTTGTTATATAAGAGGCTGGTAAGAAAAAACCTTTTTCTGTACGATTTCTGGAAACCGTGGTCATTGAATTTCGCGACCGTACCTGGATGGTTCCGCATGGTCGAGCGTCTTGAATTTATCAGAGAGAAAAGAAAATATTAATGTCGATTAGAATTACGACTTCACAGAAGAGCTATTTTCTTGTCGCTTGTGTGTGTGTTTGTATTAAAAAACTCGCCTTTATTTTCTGTAAAAACCGACTCATTTCTTTCATATTAAAGAGTTACGGACTCGTGATCAATTTCTCAGAAGTATTCGATCTCTTAAAAATTGGTGTGCTCATCGGTCCATTCAGACGTTGCAATCGAACGGCCTCTCGGCCAATCAGGGGACGGTGTGGGGATGAAAGTATTTATATCCCCCACTTCGACTTGATATAATGTCTGGAATTTTCAGAAGACTGTCTTTGACCTTTTCCTGACATAATGTGCGAGTATTTTCGAGCCCAGAGTGGCATGTAAAACTCGATCCGTTGAATAAACATTCGATGTATTAAAAAAAAAATCGATCTTTTGAAAAGGATAAATTTTATATGCACGATCAATGGTTTTTCCTTTTCTTTCATGTGTGAGCCCTTTGTAAACATTTTTAGTTTCTTTTATTTTTAATAAAAGCATCTTTAAAAAAATCGCTGGTATACGAATTTTTTGTATGCAGTTTATATATAAATATCATAAACATCTAATTTAACGCTTGAATTATTTTTCGATATGAAATTTCTGTCTGAACTAAATTTCTTTTCTTATACGTAGCAGCTAATATTTTAACGTTGTGAATGATATTTTCGCTTCCACAATCACATTTTCTACAGAAATGGAAGTGGTTTTTCGTGTCCGCTTTGTTTTGAGATTCTTTGGAACTTTGTCCACATATTTTTTTACCTCTTTCAAATTAAAACCAGTATCCAATTATATGTGTAATTACTGCGTTTTTGCTATTGGCATTGTAACAGTCCAATTGTTGGTTTTATTTTACTAGAGTGAATCAAAAATTCCCTTTCTAAACATTTCCAATATTTTCTAGGTTTCACTAAACTTTCTCTTCTCTATAATTTGTTGAGTAATATAGTAGAATTTTTAAAAATTATGTAATATAATTATAACATAATACAATTTGATTTGGTATGTAACTTTGGCAGAAAAAGGGCTAATGTTCATTTGGAAAATATTTGGTAGCAGGTTATTTAAAGAAATTTTTTGTTATTTTTAATGCAGCATAAAAAAATACTTTCCAAAGTTTTGATACTTTCATAATATATAGGTAGGTATTTCAATGGACGTCACACTGGAGCATGACGAGGTCACACCTGAGCTGGCACACCACTCTCCAAACTTTCACACTACGCCAACGTGAGGACATTTGAGGCCACGACAGATTTAACGTGCACTAGCCCCCTTTATACGCGACGGTCTTTGGTTGGATTCGAACTCGCAACCCTCTGGTTGCTAGTCCGTTACTCTTCCAACCGTGCTACCACGGCCCCTTTCATAATATATAGACAGGAGATTGGAACTTTTTCTGTTATCACTCATTATTTTGAAGTGATTTCAGGGCACAACTGAAAATCATCGATTTAGGACGTCAACCCCCTTTCCAACCAATGTGCGGGATAGCGGTAGTCCAGTTGGAAGAGTATCGCAACCAGAAAGTTACGAGTTTGAAACAGTCCAACCAAAGCCCGTCATGTATACTGAAGCTGGTGCACTTTAAATCTGTCGTGCCCTCAAACATCCTCACGTTGGCGTGGTGTGAAAGTTTGGAGGGTGGGGTGCCAGCTAAGGTGTGACCTCGTCATCTGACCGTGGTTCGAAATGACGAGGTGTTGTCCTCGGATCTTTCCCTCCGGGATTAAAAAACAGTTCCGTAAGTAAAAGGTGCGAGATGTTTTTCCCCAAACCGAATCGATTTCAACTAACAACCTCCACTCAACGAGGCAAAGATCGTGAAAAAAAAAAACCCTGCGGGAATTGGAAGATCTTCCGCTTTTCAACCCTTGCCTTCCGCACCCACCTGGGCGCGTGGGGGACACCTGTTGGGGGATCACCTCCACCTCCTTTGTGCTCTCCCTCTCGACTACCGGCATCACCCCTTTTGGCACGGGCCTTACCCCTTTTTTAGAAAGCTTCCTGCCTTCCACTTGTACCTTGCAACCTGTAGGAATTCGTGAAAAAATTATTATTTT
The DNA here is from genome assembly GCA_933210815.1 of Meta bourneti. Taxonomy (NCBI): domain Eukaryota; kingdom Metazoa; phylum Arthropoda; class Arachnida; order Araneae; family Tetragnathidae; genus Meta; species Meta bourneti. The sequence goes on from OW119931.1 coordinate 24,134,533, forward strand.
TTCTTTCTATAAGACATTCTCCGCTCGAAGTCGACCCTTGACTTCCCTTATCGCGGCTTATTCTCTGGGTGCTTTATATTTTTAAGTATGATTAGGTGTTTTTAACCCTATAAGGGATTCGCATATATCTGTTCTACAACCTGCATAACTTCTAGCAAGTTTTGAGCTTTTTAATCCTCCTGGTGGTTTATGTTCACGTCGAAAATTTCCTGTAATGGCCATCTGCTACAAAAACCAGTTCTAGACAAAGCACAATTTCTTCCCTTACTTGAATCTTTCTTCTCTTTGGAGTAAGTAATAGGATAGTTTTATCTCGACGAGATATCTCGTCATTAGCAAAATTGATCAGATTTTGGACGAGATATCTCGCGGAAACTCTTGGAGGGGTAACCAATAGAATCTTTCCTGGGATTTTTTTCAAATCAACCAATATATATCAGGGCATATATCCGTTCTAGAATCTGCATAACTAATAGCCAGTCCTGACCTTACCAATAGAATATTTCCTGGGATTCTTTCAACCACAATAGATCTGGTTGTTTAGTCATTAGATGAATTGTTGGGTAAAATTAATACTGCGATACTCGGGAATCTCGTGATACTCGGAAATCTCGTGATACTCTGAAGGTTAATATGCATCCTGTTGGTAAAAATGTGAAATTTCAAAAAAAAAAGACTAATAAAGATTGAAAACGTAAAAAAAATCGTCAATGGTCATTACGATTGAGCAAAATCATCATCGCCATCTGAACATAAGTCAGTCACGAGAGGAAAACGTGAGTTTGAATATGTTATTCTAGAATAGTGTTGCCAACGCCCACTTTTTTAACCCTCTGAGGGTCATGCACGCATTATTCCAACACGTAACCTGCAGTTTCCCCTGCATCGCTTCTAATCAGTTTCAAACTTCTTCATCGAGAGAATGTTTCTTTGAATAGAGTGGGGCACCAGCACATCATCTGACCGTGGTTCAAAATTACGAGGTGATGTCCTCTGAGCTTTCCATTCGGGATGGATCCCAGACCAATAGTTGTGTTGCTCCAGTGCGACATTAATTCAACTACTCTACCTACCTAGAACAGAACATCAAGAGAATATTTTCTATAGAATATAATACCAAGATAATCTTTCCTAGAACAGAATACCAAGATAATCTTTCCTTGAATAAAATACGAAGAGAATCTATCCCCTAGAATAGAATTCCAAGAGAATGTATCCTAGAATAGAGTACCAAGAGAATCTATCCTAAAAGAGAATACGAAGAAAATCTATTTTATAAAATAGAATACCAAGATAATCTTACCTAGAATAGAATACCAGTAGAATTCTTTTCAACCAATAATTGTGTCTATTTAATCATTAAGTGTATGGGACTAAAATCAATAGTATACTTCTCGAAAATCTCTTGTGACACTCAGAGTTTACTGAGTCTCTCCTTGCGGTGTGTAAAGGCGGGAAAGCAGTGATTCACTAGTATGTTCGATAACGTAAAAATAGATAAGGCTTCTACTGGAATGTCAAAGCTCGTTTGTATTGACCAACAAACCCTACTCACATTACAAAGATATGCGATATATTTCCCACCTGTTGTCTTGAATATGACCTTAGTAGTAACAGGGTATAGTATGTAAATAGTATAACAGATTGGAAATGGATCTTTTACTGAGATAAACAACTCTTATCAAAACGTCTAAGGGTTTGTGCAATTGTATAACTTAAGGGGAATAAAGGGTAGGACAGCAAGATTGGAACCCTTTTTAGGGGAATGAGATTTGCATACCTTCTGTGGCTCTGCTGATAAAGGAGGTAGCATATCTCCAAGTTTGGTCACTTTGGGCAAAAGGCTGTTACGCCGCAGGCTCACTAGGGATTCACGCAATGCAACCCAAATCACTGGAGTACAGGCATACCGAACAGGGCCTGCGCCAGGTACGTATTCAGAAAATAATTTTGGAGAGGGCCCAATCTTCTTTTTCGATTGGTTTTCTAAAAAAAATCGAAAAACCGTAATGCTCAATGAATATTGCGTTTTTAAACTGTTTCCTGACACATCTACGTGCCTTTAATTTGCGCGATAAAAACTAAACTGACTCGGATTAAATTAGCTTAGGTGTGGTAGTTTTGATTCACTTTTAAAATATTTCGGGGAGGTCATGAGTCCTATGGATCCTTCCTATGAAAAGGTCCTTGGTCGCCACCTGTCTAGGCAAATAGACAATAAATTTTTCTCATCTTATCTCCAATCCTTTCCCATTTAGAGTCATCAAAATGACGATAATCCTAATACAAGTCATTTTGGACCACGATCGATGACGAGGTGAACACCTGAGCTGGCACCCCACTCTCCAAACTTAGACACCACGCCAACATGAATATATTTGCGACCACAACAGATTTAACATGTACCAGCGCCCCTGTACACAAATAATTTATTATCAAATTAAGGTGGCACAAATTAAGTTATTTTAACCTAATAGCTTTATCATCATTTTAGATACGTAAATTACGTTTTGGACAGTGTTCGGATTCAGCCTCATGGGTCCAAAATCTCCAGCTTCACCTCTTCTCTGTAAGTTGAGGTATACACCAGCAAGCTGATAGCAAATACTGCCTCCAGTGCTCTGGCTTAAGAAGCTTTTATTCCCCCCTGTAAATATTTTTGCATATTATATATTGGAAAAAATATTTAAAATTCAAGTTTTTTAAATATTTTTATCGGCTTCCATTATTGTATGCGTGGAGTTGTGCACTTGAAATATTCGATAATCTTTCCCTACCTCCAAAACGGACGCCCCCTCATTTTCACCCCCTGTCTCTAACAAACTCTGCACGGTGCTGTTCTAAAATATATTCTGTTTTGAATATTTGGTATTAATTCATTCTCCCATCAGATAGAGGAATAATGCGGCTACAGGATTTTGTTTCTTGGGTACCATCCCATATTGGTGTGTCTGCAATACTGTGGATGATTTAGCTGCAAAAGCAACCTAGAGTTATTCCTTTTATGGGATGTTTTAAAATAATTTTTTTATTTAGGTAATATTCAGGGGAGAAATAAACCAATAACAGTACTCCGCATCCAACCATGGTGAAGGATGTGAATTTTTATCAAAATAATAGAATACGAGAAGTCATTTTAACAAGATAGGGGAGGTGTGACAGGAGGGTGACGAAAAACAACTTCCTTTTGGGTTCCATGCCGATGGTATTGAATAGAATTTTAGCAGTTAAACCACCTGGTGATTATCACGACGAGGTTTCTCGTCATTAACCAAACTGTCCAGATATTGATGGATCACTTGAAGAAAACTGACCCTTGTTCTGGTCATCATCAAAACTTAAAAAACGATCTGGTGATCATAAAAAAATCGGCAATACCTTGATGACGAAATATCTCGCCATTAGTAAAATTGATCGGATCTTGATATGCGAGATATCTCGTCAAAACCACTTGGTGGATTAAACGCATTTTACGTGACTGATCAAATTTTAGAGGTTATCCAGTGAGTTTGCCCTCTGCGCTAGTCTGCAAGCTTTAAGCACCTCATATTAGAGTCATGTGACTAAACAGGGTGTGTTTTTCTCTTCTGTGTCAGAAAAACACTTGTGTGTGTATACGACCTTTTAATCGACTTAAAAACACTTATTGGACATATTTGGACCACAAAGAAACCAAGCAAGTTTTAGAATTCCCCGATAACGCCTCTTCTGCACTACTGATTTTAACTAACTCCAGTGGTCAGGACTTCTAGATCCAAAAGGTTTCTGGTTCGCATCGGGGAAGGCACGAATCTTTGTTTGTCCTGAATGAAAGTGTGGTCTCTCTATAGGTTGGTTGCTTTGAGGTTTTATGACGCAGGGTCCATTTTTGGCCAGGTTGTACCAAAATCAAAATAACGTCAAGTAAAACATAAAAGGGATTGCGGAACAGAGTGGGATGAAAGCAGGAAAAGAGCGCGTGTGTGTATCTCGGGAGAGACAGTAAACCCCATGGAAAAGAAAAACTCAAGTACCTCGGGTCTGTGAAGTCAGGACACACCTAAGGAGATGTGCCACTGAGGGCTGTCTCTATAAACGGGTTGTGCCTAGATGGTAATGATGTGAGGTATAGCGTGAACTCTCCCGCCCCCATTTGGGTAACGCAAAATTGTTCACAAATCCGTCCTTGTAGAGATCAGTCCGTGATGGAAATGTTCAATTAATTGACCAGGCATTGTTAAACAAAATTCTTAACTAACTTTATAAAAAACGACCAACAAGGAAACCCCATTGGGGTTACATCTTCGTCAGGTATGTACGGGCTTTATGAACTTGAGGTACCTTAGTGATCTATTCTTTTCCCATGGGGTTTACTGGCTCTGGTAAACAGGGGGTCGCGACCCCAGGATGCCCAAGCCATCTTACTTTCTTCTCACCATCTTTTCTTTTCACTATTACTTGACATTTTCTTGCGTTTGACGCTGCTCGGTCAAGTAAGGCACTTGCCCCATAAAACCCAAAATCAACCAACCCATAAGGAAACTTTTTAGATGTTTAGTTTTCTCCGTTTAAATCGATAATTAAAGTTCCGATGTACTTTTTATATTATATTGTGCCTCGTGTGGCAAAGACGATCCAGTTCTCCTATACCCACAGACAGTGAAAAAAATGGTCTAGTTTGTATACGTTGCAAAAGAATCTTGTCGAACGCACTTCGAACAGCGCCCTCGGAGTGATTTATAAGAACAACTCCGGTCTCGTTTGTAAGACGTCAGTTCCCCAAATCCGCACTCGAATTACGGTGCAAATAATAATAAGGGACTTCGAGAACCGGTTCCCTCGGGTCCAGTCACGTTTGGGCCGACTGCCTTTATGATTGTTATAACAGATTATTATTTATTTTCGCGCTTTACCAAATTATCTCACCCTTTCGCTTCAGTTCGGCGTCACAAAGGAGCTTTTTTGCCCTCTCGTGGGCGTGTTCGGGTTCACATTGCTCCTTTCTTTCCGCGGGATTCCTTCCCCGAGATCGTCTGCTTGACCTCGGGCATCGTTTGTGGGTTTTGTGCTGGATCCTTGTTGCTGCCTTGTTCGAGAGCAAACATTGTTTGGGCAGACCCCTCTCGCCAATCCTCTTGTCACTCAAATTTTCTTGTCAATCTCTGTTTTTCTTTTCACTTCAGTTGAGATTTGGCTTTTTGTTAATATTTGTTCTTTTCCGAATGAGCGTTTTTGTGCGGTGGTGGAGTTGAGTTATTCTGAGAATTCTGCAAAAAAGTTATTGTTTGAACAGAGAGAAAAAAATTTAAAAACATGCGAATGCTAGTTTTGAGTACTTTGTGTTGGAGTTCAAAGCCTGTTTACATTTGTCCGGCTGTGGTGATTTTGTATTCAAAGAACGAATTTCGCGTTAAAAGCTTAAGTTTACATTCAAGTTTTCAAAGTTTACGCAAATAGTTGAATTTCAGGCTTTTGATATTTGGTATATTATAACAGATTTCTTTTTAAGTTTCTCTCTTTTAAGCTTTTCTACGAACATAGTTGATCATTTCTTAAGAATACGTAAATTATTTTGCATTTTGTATACATACTTGACTGCTTTCAGTATAACATTAGATTGCACGGTCCGTGTGTATATTTTGAAAGAAAACAACATCATCTGAAGCAGTATTGATTGACTCTTAGAACTGTTACAGAATTAAAAAATATACTACCTTTTAAGCTTTGGTTGCTGACGCGAATGCTATTGTACTTGTTTCAGAGGTTAAATAATTCTTGCTCTAATTGGTTGATGAGAGTAACGGAGAAGCGTCTATTTCAACCAATCAGCACAGCTCTGGATAAAGAACAATTGACAGGCTTTTAGCTCCTTGGATAGCTCGGAGTCTAGGTTAATCGGAGCTCGGATAATCAAGATTGTACTGTATCTTTATTGTGTTTATATATTATAACATATAAGAAAAGATGAAAATTTTTTATACCAGTTGTGCTTGTTGCATACAAGTATTGTTAATATTAGTATATGTTAAATACTAGAAATACTGACTACTTGGGATTCATATTTTTATTTCGTGAGGGCCTCTCATCTAAACCAATACTGGGCACCTACATCTAAGTACAGTACTGGTTCTAATTTACACTGCAGTATAACATAATACAGTACTACCTCATCTTCCGTGTTGTACAGTACTGAAACCTGTCATCTCTAACCAAGTACAGTACTGAACCCTGTCATCTCTAACCAAGTACAGTACTGAACCCTGTCATCTCTAACCAAGTACAGTACTGAATCCCATAATCTAACTGACGGGACCCAGTGCTGTATATCCCAATCTGATACTTCAAATTTAATTTTTTTGCATTTTATACTATCTCTGCTGTTCATTGATATATTTTAACATTCCTGGTGATTGTCTCAACAAAGTATCTTGTCATTAGCAAACCGACCCAGATTTTGATAGATGAGATATCTCGTCATTAGAAAAAAAACTGACCAAATTTTTATTTCGTCATCATAAAAAAAATCGGCAATATCTTGACGAGATATCTCATCATTAACAAAACTTGTCAGATCTTGATGAACGAGATAACATCGAAACCACTGGGTTAAAGAAACTAAATGGAAAAAACATATAATGATACTTTCGCGTTTTATTTTTTTCTCGGATAAAAATATCAGTATCACGAGCCGGATTTGTCCTTGCATCTCTATTCACAGATCTATTTTCATCACAATGCAGTATTTTTTCGCAACAATGGCTGAAACTAGCGTCCTGGAACCAATGAATCCTATAATCTCAGATACGATCCAAGACTGGCTCTTTTCCATCTTGAACTTCCTCATTTCTCCAAACGAGCCTTTTACCATTTTGTCAGCACTCTGAAGAGTTCTAGGTCAAAAGAATTTTAGCTTTGTGGAGGAAGACCTCACCTCATATGAATCTATGTTGCTCATAACAAAAATTTGGTATTTCTAGTTTTTTTTATATGAATAGGTAGGTAAGTAGTTAATGTCGCACTGGAGCAACACAACGGGCTATTGGCGACTGTCCGGGATACAGTCCCGAAAGGAAAGATCCAAGGACAACGCCTCGTAATTTTGAATCACAGATGACGAGGACACCCCACTCTCCAAACTTTCACACCACGCCAACGTGAGGACATTTGAGGCCATGACAGATTTAAATGCTCCCGCGTACACGACGGTTTTTGTTTGGACCGAGTTTGGAACTCGGTTGCTAATCCGTTACTGGGGTCCACCTACCTAGGTTGTGAGCCTAATGATGTTTTAGAATCAGAATGACACCAACTTCTGAATGTAAGACTAGAGAGAGGTTTTGTGATTTTTGGAAGCTTGTAAATTACGCTTTACAAATTTAGCAAGGAGGTTAGCAACACTCAACGCTCGATTTTACTCTAACAAACGTTTTCACATTCAAAAATCTTCTGAAAATATTAAGTTTAAAAACATGAATACCAAGATTTGCAATCAAGAAAGTTGTGTTATTGTTGTCAGTAGGTATAGCTAATCCTCCTTGTGGTGGTTGTCTCAACGAAGTATCGCGTCATTAGAAAAATACTCACCAGATCTTGATGGACGAGATATCTCTTCATTAGAAGAAAACTGATCAGGTCTTGGTGTCATCATCGAAAAGTCGGCAATACCTTGATGACGAGATATCTTACCGTTAACACAATTGATCATATCTTGATGGATCAAATGGGTCCCTAGTTTGTCTTGTCCCTGTCCGACTCAGCTAAAGACCAATAGTCGTATTCTTTCTTATCTCAGTGTAAAAAAATTACACTAAGTTATTGAGTCTGCAAAAAAAAGTTGGGCAAAGGCAGATGGGTCCTCAAAAATGTCTTCATGTATGATTCCAATACAATTCAGGACGTGTGAGGGAGAGGCTGGTAATAAGCCGCACTTTATACAGGTGGGAAATGATTTCTGGCCATCAATGAATACCATCTTTTTCAAATGGCCAGATCGAAGCCTGGCAAACATTAAGTTTCAGTTTTTTCAGGATGATTTGCGCAATTTCTTTTTAAGCACGGGCAGGTGGTCGTCCTATGAGAGCAGGACGGTACTTTCTTTTATGCCTGGTTACCTATTTGCTCCAGCTTTTGCCAATGAGTCAGCTCTCTCATTGCCCGGAATGCCAAAATGTGATGGGATCCATTGAAAATTTATTTTAGAATTTTTATTGAAACTTAATATTAGAAGGGCTACTTTTTTCAAGAGGATCAAAACAGGCGAGTCATTCTTCTAGAATTGCCGCCTGCGACCAAATAGTACATTTCCTAAACAAAACGGAACTGCTCGAACACAATCCCAGTCTCCCGAAAAAGCGCTTTCTTCGCAAGAATCGCCGCCCCCGAAGCCCAACAAGAGCGTGCATGTAAACAAGTTCGCGATTCCAACCCGTTGCCATCGGGGGAAAGCAAAAACAGCCCATTTATTCATTGCCGATTAATGGGAGAAAGAAAGCGCCGCGACCATAAATATTCCGGGCAAAAGAGGCATTGTTGCCGCCGCACCTCCAGCAAGCAATGACCGAGGAGATCACCTCCGCAGTGAAAATATCGGAAATTGGGGTGAACGTCCGGCAATTGCGATCATTTGGGCTGTTGCTTTGTGGCCCGCGCGCGTGTCCGTTTAGTGCCTCGCAACGCTTGGCTCGTCTTGGGATTGTGGCCGGACTACGGGGGGTCCCTCTGACTACGCGCCCACGAATCGTGATTTATCTGTTGTGTTCGGGCTTTGGGAGTTTATTGGGCCACTTACCCGCCGGATCTCTCTGCCTTGGAAGAGGCTGCGTGCGAAATTCCACGCGGCCTGGAATAATTGAGGGCCGAATGGGCACACTTAAGGGCTGGCTGTCAGAAGGCCTGTAATTTTTTCCAATAACTCCAACAAAGTCCAATCATTCCTTCCACAATCCTTTCCATTTCATTCAACTTAATGTATCACCTTGCACATTTTTCTCTTCTTTTCCTTGTCACAATTAACCCTCCAAGTGGCTTCGACGAGATATCTCGTCCATCAATATCTGACCAATTTCGTTCATGTCGGGATATCTCATAAAAATTGTTTTTACCAATGGTGTCCAATATACATTACATCTTTTATCGTGCGCCATTTATGTCGTCAAAACTATAATAAAGTGTATAATTAAAAGTATATATACACTTTTTGTTGATCAGCCAATTTTAACCTTTTATTTATTTTTACTGGTTTGCATAATCTTGTGTTTGGCGCAGCTTGTCCTTTGGACATTGCGCCCTAAAACCCAAACCAATCAACCATAAAGATTGCCGATTGAATTCCGAATGATGAAGATATTGCTGTTTTTGATGATGACGAGATGAAGGTCAGGTCAGTGTTTTCCGATGACGAGGTACCTCGTCCATCAAGATCTATCCAGTTTTGCGAATGATGAGATATATCGGCGGGACAACCACCAGGAAGGTTAAGACTGGACTGATCGCAATGTGGAACAAAATGCTCTAACGGGTCACCTTTTTAGTGTGAATTAAATTATTTTTGTTTCCAAGTTGAAGGTTGAAGAACAAACTCCAATCATATATAATATTCTTTCCTTCATTTCAATTCATTCAACTGAATATAAGAGGCTATCAGAGCAAAAGTGCTCAAACTCACAAAAATCCTAAAATGCCAAAATAATTATTTTTGGCACCAATGTATCTCTTGGCATTTAATGCGTTTTCAATGTAGATTTTAACCCTCCTCAAATCATATTGTGGACAAATAAAATTATATAAAAAATGGTGCCAAGAAAATAGCTTTTATCTCCATTGTGTATGTTGGTGGTGGCCACTCTTGCTTTGATACCCTCAATCACCTTGCACAGTATTCATGGTACATTTTCTCTCTTCTTTGCTACAATAAACCCTACAAGTGGTTTCGACGAGATATTTTGTCTATCAAGATCTGAATAATTTTGTTTATGATGAGATATTTCGTCATAAAGATACTGCTGATTTTTAGATGATGACGAGATGAAGATCTGGTCGGTTTTCTTCTAATGACGAGATGCCTTGTCACGACAACCACCAGGAGGGTTAAAGCAGATTTATCCTGACTATCACAACTGGTTTCTGCATTGCTAGTCTTGACCAGATTGCTGGTCGCTGCAGCCCAGTTGAACACAGACTGCAGTGTTTCGGGGGTGTCATTGCAGGACATTCATGATGATCCGAGGCATCTTTTGGGCAGTTTTTCGCAGGAAGGACATCATGGATCTAATTTCTACCCAAAGGATAATGAAAAAGAAACGATTAAAAGCAGAATGAAAAGGTTTGCAACCTTTTGAATCTAAGAAATAGTCTAGAGCACGAAACCTTTTCACATGTCCCGGGCTTTCCTCGAAGACGCCAAGCCCCGGTACAATGATATCCCACACCCCTAACTGGGCTACCTTGATAGTATTTTTTAAATTCGTGCCTGGTTCCTTACGATCACAAGTAGGGGAGGACTGGCTATATGGAAATTCCGTACGAGCTGCTGTGATTGTGGTAGGTAGGTAATTAACATCGCACTAGAGCAACAGAACGGACTATGGGTGACGGTTCGGGATTAGTCCCTAAGGGGGAAAGATCCAAGCACAACGCCTCGTAATCTTAAACCACGGTCAGATGACGAGGTCAACTCCTGAGCTGGCACCCCACTCTCCAAACTTACACACCACGCCAACGTGAGGACATTTGAGGTCATGAGAGATTTAACGGGCACCAGCCCCCGTGTACACGACTGTCTTTGGCTGGACCTAGTTTTGAGTCCTTCTGTTGCAAATCCGTTGCTCTTCCAACTGGGCTACCGCGGCCCGCTGTGATTGAGGACCGAATGTGCACACTTGAATGCTCTCCGAAAACTTTCCAATCACTACAACACATATATAAAAAAAGTCGGTTGCCACCCATTTATCATTTCCATCCTTTCCTTCGGCCTACCACTACTTTATCTAACAGTTTTTAACTAGTAATCGGTGTAGTTTGATGTACTTTTGTGATACCAGTGTACGGAGTTCCCTATGATAAATGCAGGATATTCTAGGTTTCTTGTTGCAGGGACGAATTTCGAGCTGAAGAACGCTAAAGTTAGCTTATTTGATGTGAATTGAAGTTTTGGAAGCCCCATAGGTATGAATTTCTGGGGGCCCGTTGAATCCTCCTCCTGTCGGATGCGCGAAAAGCGATTTATCGCGTAGAGCGCAGTCTGTTTTCAAAACCATTCCTAAAGACCACTTGCAAACCTCAACAAGTGTCAGTGGCACACCCAGGGGTGTGTCTGATGGGCCATTCCCCCATCGCAAGAGAACAATTAAAATGTTATCTATCACGATATTCTTTGTCTTAGAGCAAAGGAACTAAACCTACCTTATTTTAATCCATTTCACTATTATGTATTCAACTGGCACTCTCAGATACGCAATTGAAAGCGAGGGTATGGAAATCATATCCCCTTACGGAATCAGCTCCGAGGAATGATCGCAGTGGGTTGCGTGTTTCGGTGGTCGAAGAAAAATAATTTGCTTATTCTGTAGCCTCAAATTGATTTGGTTCAAATCAGTTTTTGATAAATTTTGTAAGTAGAGTTAGTGTTCATAAAACAAAGTTTAAATTTTTTAAAAATACATTTGCATAAACCACCCACCTTGCCTCAAACAATTGGAGAATTATTGAATCAGGAGATTGATTGCGAAGATTAAGAGGGAATGAGTTCCGCCACACCAAAGGGAACGAGTGCATCAGTATCATGATGACGACCACTTTTTCAGGCTCTCCTATAGAAAAACCCCAGGGGGCATATTTTCAGGTGCGTGCAGGATTCACAAACCCGAGGTATCCTAGTGATCTGCCTCTGGTAAGCATGGGGATCACCCCAGGATGCCTAAGCGATCTTCCCTTTTCTTGTCTTCGTCCTTTCTTTTCACAATTAATTGACATTGTCTGTCTTGTGTTTGGCGCAGGTTGGCCAAACATGGCCCCTGTAGCCATGAAACTCAAAACCACCCAATCAACTCCCATTGAAAAATTTGGGGTCTTCACAGATGGCTCCAGGTCTGGAGATTTACCCCTTCCAGGTTTGTGCTTTTGTTGGGCTATGTTCTGTCTTGTGTTTGGCGCAGCTTGTCCACTTTTGGACCTTGCGCCATGAAACCCCAACATCCAATCCAACCCGTAGAAAAATTCAGGGTGCAAGTCCGGAACTGTCTTTCGAAATGCTGCAATAAGGCTGAAAATCAAAGACAAAACAACGAGACCAAGACTCGATTAAGATAAGAGCTAACGGTATTGTGGATTGGATTGGATGCTGAGGTTTTATGGCGCGAGGTCCAAACACGGACAAGCCGCGCCAAGCGGAATAACGGTATCCTGAAATGAGTCATTGGAACTATATCACGACTGTGACCACATACCAACTTTCGTCGTACTTACAATTCGTATACGCCACGTAGAAATGATACATAAAATAGTTATAATGTAATTGAATCCTTCATGAATTTGTTTGATCTTATGTCATTTGTAGCAAGTTCGACGATTTAAGGCCTTTATTATAATAACTAGCAGAATTACCCAGCGTTGCTTGGATTGAGTTGGTTAAACGTTGATTGAAAGCGGTCAGAATTATTACTTTTATAACGCAGACAATTGAAAATATAATTTAAGTGAGCACAAAATAATTTTTTTTAACTCCGCTTTGACATTTATAGCCACTAGAATTTACTTTGGACGAATAGCGTATGTTTGCTTTATCCATATCTATATAATCCATTTCACATACATCAAACTATAGTGTAAGACAAAACTATAAAAAGTGGTACTAAGATGACAAAGTCTATTGTGAGTTTTGGAATGATTATAACCCCTTACGTTCGTTTTCTGTAAAAATGAAGAACTTACAACTTAGTATTGCACTCAATCAATATTTTTTGACTCTTGCACCAGGGATACCATATTTCCGAATTAAACTATCATGAAAGGAATACATATTATATTGCTATGATATCCATGATTAATTTCTTTTCAAGCAAATACATTTTCTGCTTGAAAGTTCCAATCCGCATATAAAATAACAGCTTGTTTTAAATTTAAATGAGGGCCGAGGTAGCCCTGTTGGAAGAGTAACGGACTAGCAACCTGAGGGTTGCGAGCTCGAATCCAACCAAAGACCGTCGTGTAAAAAGGGGGCTGATGTACGTTAAATCTGTCGGGGCCTCAGATGTCTTCACGTTGGCGTGGTGTGGAAGTTTGGAGAGTGGGGTGCCAGCTCAGATGTGACCTCGTCATCTCATCGTGGTTCAAAATTACGTGTGTTGTTCTCGGTTTTTCCCTTCGGGTGATGTTCCTGGACCGTCGTCAATAGCCCGTTGTGTTGTTCCAGTGTGACGTTAATTAAATATCTACCTATAAATTTACATGTCTTTTCAGTACAGACGAACAAAGTTAACCGATTACAATAAAAAATGGAATGTGAGTTTTACAGCGTTTTAAAAAAGATGTTAATAGAAAATGTTATCAGGAAATGCCAGTTTACACAAAAATTCCCTCTAGTATTGACCTAAAATGATAAAACATCTAACCATAAGGTGAAATTTAGACAAAGCTAGTGCCTTATTTAGTGGTTCGTCATCTGACCGTGGTTCAAAATTACGTGGTGTTGTCCTCGGATCTTTCCCTTTGGGATTGATCCCGGACCGTCACCAATAACCCGTTGTGTTGCTCTAGTGTGACGTTAATTGAAATACCCCCCCCCCCTTATTTAGTGGAGCAGTTGTTCTAAGTAAACGAATAATCAAAGTTTCCCCAGGCCTTAAAAAGCCCGATTTTTCATTTTAGATTTTAAAGGCCCTTAAAATAATATCGTACTATTTGCCACGTCTTCACTTAAAAAATCCTTATCTTTACAGAAACTGCGTATTCTATTTTATCTGCTTATAAAAGCCAATATCAATGTTATTTGTCCTAGGCTAAGTGTACATCGAGGGCTTAATATATGTAGGTTTGCTAAAAATCGATGTTTTAGAATCGAATCCTTGACACCCGACCTTTGCACTCATGACAGTTTCTTCACCTGTATACATCCGAGTCAATCTATTGCGATCTATGTTAAATGTGTTGCCTTAAAAAAGAGAAATAATCTGGAAAAGGCCCTTCATTTTTCTTTTATTTCGGGCACCTTGATGCGTTTCTTTAGGGGATATTTAGTGGTACACAGGCTTAAGTAAACCATTTTCTAAGAATTAATTCCACTGGGGGGGGGTATTTCAATTAACGTCACACTGGAGCAACACAATGGGCTATTGGTGACGGTCCGGGATCAATCCCAAAGGGAAACATCCGAGGACAACACCACGTAATTTTGAACCACGGTCAGATGACGTGGCAACACCTGAGTTGGCACCCCACTCTCCAAACTTCCACACCACGCCAATAATTCCACTGGGATGAAAAGTCTTTAAAATATAGTTACAATAGAATCTGGGAAAATCTTTCAGAATATCCTTTTACGTATTCTCTAAGTAGCAAAAAATACTTTTCAGCTGAAGTCAGCTTATGCAAAGAATGTTAATTTTGGGGTTAAGGTAGGTAGTTGAATTAGCGTGTCGCAATGAAGCAGGAAACCGGCTATTGGCGACGATCCGAACTCAATACCAAAGGGAAAGGAGGTCAGTCCGAGGACAATACCTCGTAATTCTGAAACACGGTCAGGTGACGAGATCAACACATGAGCTGGCTCCTCAGTCTCCAAACTTCCACACCATGCCATTGTGAGGATATTTGAGGCCACGGCAGCTTTAACGTGCACTACGGTCTTAGGGTTGGATCGAGTTCCAAACTCGCAACCATCCCGTTGATAATTCGCTACTCTTCCAAACGGGCAACCGCGGTCTTTAATTTTGAGGTTAAAGTTGGGATTTACATTATAGTAAAACACCCCAACAACACTCTTTATATCTGTGCTATTGTCCTAACACTGACAATTCTATTTAACCCTCCAAACGATTTCGACGAGATATATCGTCATTAAGATATTGCCGACTCTTCTTTCTGTTGACAAGATCAAGATCTGGTCAGTTTTTCTCTAATGACGAGATATCTCATTCATCAAGATATCTGGTCAGTTTTTCTTTAATGACGAGATATCTCATCCATCAAGATATCTGGTCAGTATTTCCTTAATGACGAGATATCTCATCCATCAAGATATCTGGTCAGTATTTCCTTAATGACGAGATATCTCATCCATCAAGATATCTGGTCAGTTTTTCCTTAATGACGAGATATCTCATCCATCAAGATATCTGGTCAGTTCTGTTAATGACGTGATACCTCGTCGAGACAACCACCAGGATGATTAATCAGAAAATATTAGACTCCTGGAAGTTGATAAATCGTGTTTATTTTTATCCTAAATAGTAAGAAAAATCGCCAACACCTCCAATTTAAAAAAAGATTTACAATGCCCTCAAATTTTTCTCTGACAAAGCTTTTTACCATCAAGCATTTCTTTCTTTTTCCGATACCTACGGAGAATGTTTTTTGCAAAACATTTTCTAACCGTTTTCAATGAACATTCTCTGCATCGGCGTTATCCCATTTCACAGCCCGTCGCAGTCATGGCATGCAAGAGAGGAATGCTGATAACTCGAAAACAAAGTTTCTTCTTTCTTTGGGCCTCGAAATGTAGATAGCGTGGACAATACCTGTCGGATGGTTCTGCCACGGCCCATCTGCGGAAGAGAAAAAGACGCGCCTTTCAGTCTTGACGGGCCAGCAGGTGTCCTCAGAGGGGTCTTGTTCTGATCCAGGAATCGTAGATGAAGTTAGTCCACTTCCCTCCTCGCTGGGTGGTCCTGCTGACCACTGTCCGGGAGGGCATGTCTTCCTGGACAAGTCCTGCTGCGGCGATCTTTGTTGACCTCCGATCTGTATCTCTGCTTTGTTGGGAAAGATTCCGGGAAATTGAGTGGCATTCTTTCCCAGAGGATCCCTTTTTCTTTTGCTTCCGTGGGGACGTTATCCGCTGTTTTTGTTCGGAACTCCCGTAGAGGGATGATTCCAGGCTCTGAAATAGGTAACATCCTGAAACTCATCAGGTCGTTGTTGCGAAACAGCCCCCTTTTTTCTACAGGGCCGAGGCTACAGCAGCTTGAGCTCCGGCACTTTTTCTCTTTGGGTTAAAAGTGTCTGAATGTAGAACACCTTCGCAGGATGGGCGGGTATTTGAATTAACCCTCTAAGTGGTTTCGACGAGATATCTCGTCATCAAGATATTGCCGTTTTTTTATGACGAGATTAAGATCTGGGCAGCTTTCTTCTAATGACGAGATCTTGATGTTTCTTCTAATGACCAGATCTTGATGGACGAGATATCTCGTCCATTCGGATCTGTTCAGTTTTGCCAATGACGAGTTACCTCGTCGACAACTCCCTCCTTGTGGCTGCGCCAGGAGGGTTAACATCGCACTGGAGCAACACGACGGGCTATTGGCGACGGTCCGGGATCCATCCTGACGGGAAAGATAGGAGGACAACACTTCGTAATTTCGAACCACGATCAGATGACGAGATCGACATCTGAGTTGGCATCCCGCTCTCCAAACTTCCATACCATGCCAACGTGGACAGACACCACGGCAACATGAAGACTAAACGTGAAACCACTACAGATTTAACGTGCACCAGCCTACACGACGGTCTTTGGTTGAACCGAGTTTCGTATTGGCAACCCTCTTGTTGCTAATCCACTACTCTTCCAAATAGGCGGCCCTTGTATAATGCCTTGATATTGAAGAAATAGGATGGAAAGAAATAATTTTATATGCAATAAATATTTTAATATAAATTATAATATTTTTGCTTGTTAGCCATGAACACACACCATGGGATTTATAGCCGTATTCAACACTGAATTTTTTTGCAAGTTGAGACTGGAATTTTTGAGTCAACACTGCTGCTAGTGATACATTTATATTTTTACGAGTTAGAATTAATTCTGTAGTCAACTGAGTATACAGGTCATGACAGAAACAGGTGGTCAGGATCGACCACACGCGATTCCTTTTCGAAAACCAAACCGTAAAATTGCTATCCGTTTTTCTATTGAACGTGACATTCCGGTGATATTCCAGAAAAAGTTTTAGGGACGCCATTGAAAATTTTTGCGCTAAAAATTCTTTTGGAATCCTTGGGGTTGCCACTCGATCCAGCCAAAGACCGTCTGGTGCACGTTAAATCTGTCGTGGCCTCAAATGTCTTCATGTTGGCGTGGTGTGGAAGTTTGTCGTCATCTCACCGTCTTTCGAAATTACAGTGTTGTACTAGAATCTTTTCCTTCACGGTTGATTCCGGATCGTCGCTGCCAATGGCCCGTTGTATTGCTCCAGTGCGATGTTAGTTCACCTACCTACCTATCCACCTTGGAGTTTCCCGTACCTGAGAGTCAATCGAGACAAAAATAAAGCACCAAGTGGATTTAAAAGGTCCGTGCTTTGAACTCTCATTTGTAGGTGTGCTCCGAAATGCCAGGGGGTTTGCCGCTGCTCAGAGGGTTTGCCCATTATGCTAGCAACTTGCGAGTTGTAGATGGCGATGGTTTGATTCCTCTCCGGGAGTATTTCTCTCCTGTGTTATTAAAGCTTTCCTTGTGTATGTGTTCTCATTTACGTGTCTCTGTTTCCGCAACTTGAGCTAATTTGGCCTTGCACTATAAAACCCAAACAACCGGAATGCGACATCCAATCGAAGTAGGTAGTTAACGTCACACTGCAGCAACACAACAGGCTATTGACGGTGGTCCGGGATCAATCCCCAACGGAAAGATCGGAGAGCAGCATTACGTAATGTTACAGATGTCGAGCATCCAATCTGGAAGCGAACACGATATCTTTGATTTTCGACAAGAAATCGTGTGGTTATTGTGTGGTCGATTCATACCTCCTTGTATATTAATTTAATAATCACTAATATTCTATTTATTTTTTATTACATTTGTTCTGTATTGAGATACTTTAAAAATAAGAAGCTTGAGAGGGGCTTGGTTCCCTATAACTCCCCCTCAGGCTACGTTCCATCGAATGGCGTTCGAGGTAGAGGAGGAGGGGGTAAAGCTGATAATTACCCCTTCGGAAACACTCACGTATTTAATTGTGGTCCGTTCCAGAATGACACGATTCCCATTCTGTCATCACCTGCCGTCCTCATGACAGGTATTAACTCCGTAAATCGCCCGCTAATAGTTTTAATTGGAAACTTTTCTCATCTGCCGCACACCTACCTTTTTCTTTATGAAACATCCCGAAGGGAACACGGTTTGGTTTTTTTCCCTTCGAATACCAGGAAGCAGATGCACCCTGTGGATTCACACAATGCTGAGAAATGAATTAACTCCTTAATGGCAAATGGACAATGAGAGTCGTAATTGTTGGGATTGTGTCGTCCTTGTTTTTAATCGTTTCTGTTTTCTTTTGTGGAGGTATTGCAGAGATAGGTGGTGTTGCAATGCTTCTGGGGAAATTTTTATGAAGAGGAAGAATTTCTGGATTTCTTTATTGTGTAATAGAGGCATTTACTGTGATTAATAATCCTATATTAGGCATTTATTATGTTTATTTTTATTAATGCTTTGATGTTTCACACATGCATTCTTTACTGCATGACTGAGATTTTGCTATAACAAAGGTATTGCACCAAAAGTTTTTTGTATACTCATTTAAGGTGTACGTAATACACTAGAACATTTTTTTTTTAAATTTGACTTTAAAAATCCAGTTTTTCACAATAGGTCATTGGTTTGTGCTTAATCTCATTTTAGTGAGAAATTTTTCGATTGAGCTACTCATTAATTATCTAATTTAGATATAATTAGCATGTTTTTTGAACAGTGATATCTCAGATTCTAATTTGTTCAGAAAGACAATTCCTATTGGAAATTATTCCTAATATTATTCTTCATGTTTTGACCCTCCATCAAGTTGCTAGAGGGAATACGTTCGTTTTTACAATTTTTTCACGAAGGAAGTCTAAAAAAAAATCAAGATTTTTTTTAGGAATTTCAACATTTAAAAATCAACTAAAAATTCATTTCTTAACCAATAACTTCGACTGAGGGTCAAAAGATCCACTGCATTATATAGATTATAATGACGCAAAAGTGATTATAATAGATTAATTCATTGTTGAGTTATCACTGTTCGAAAGAAGCATCCTATTGCAAAAACAGTTATTCAGAAATCGAGTTTAAAGTTTTGGAGACTTATTTGTACCAAACGTAATCCCTTGTAATGTTAAAATGATTTCGAATATTTACACGATCTTGGTATCGTTTGAAAGCTAAGGAGATGGAAAGTATTTTGAATTAATAAAAAAATATCGAAATTCTGGTCAATTTTCGTGATTTCTAGTGTATATATTCACATTGAGCTATAATTCACAACCCGAATTATGAACTTATATAAAAATCTCCTTGTGAGTTTAAGAATCCCAAATGTCCTTCCGAGTAAAGCTGAAAAATAAGCTCTAGAAATACAAGGCAACCTGAATACAAGAACTAGATAAAACAATTTTTTGGTTTTTGAGATAAAGTGAAACCATTTCCACACCCAATATCAGTCTCGTACACCTACATTTTTATTAGCCGATAGATAGAAATTAAATCGTTAAAAAGTCAGTTATTTTCAGTATGATCTCAGTTTTACAAATTTAAGTATATCTTAAAACACACCATTTTTCGAGTTACCTAATTTATGCATTCATGTGACGATATATGTATGCTACAAATGTCTTACAAACATATGCTAGAATACTGTGAATTGTAAATGGAAGACATAAATTATACTTTAAAATGCTCAAGCTTCTTTGGGGGTTCCGTATAAAGCTCACTTTTCTTTAGTTGATTTTTTTAAGGCGAGACACAGCAAAAATCTTTTCTCTTTAATACCAACTCAAAACATGACAATTTTTGAGTTAGATAGCTTTTGCTATATAAATCAAACTAAACATGACCTAATTTAACATCGGTAAACAAAACTCAAAGAATGACAGTTTTTGAGTTATATAACTCCTGCTGTATAACTCATACTGAAAATAACCTAATTCATCTTGGGTAAACATTACTAAAAAGTGGCAATTTTTAGTTATATATCTTTTGCTATATAACTTAAGCTGAACATAATCTAATTTAACTTTTCAGCTGAGTAAACATAACTCAAAACAACTATCATTTTTAAATTATATAGCTTTTGCTATATAACTAAGAATGAACATTTTCTAATTTAACTTGAGTGAGCATAACTAAAAACAACATTAATTTTTGAGTTGTATAGCATTTTTTATATAACTCAGCTGAACATAATCTAATTTAACTTGGATGAACATAACTGAAAAGTGGCAATTTTTGAGTTACAAAGCCTTTTCCTATACAACCCAAACATAACCTAATTTAACTTGGGTGAACATAACTCAAAAGTGGCAATTTTTGAGACCTCATTTTCGCATCAAACGAGCGTAGCCTTTCGCCATTTTGCTAACAATCCCCAAAATGTAATTCTTATAAAAAAAAGGTTTGGGGCACTAATTTAAAATTTGCCTAACTGATAGGTACCTTACGAGTCTGATTTTCCTACTTTTTCTGGAAAAGTGTGAAACAACTTTTCTTGTTGGGCTGTTCCTCGATCTGTCTGACTCCTCCAACAGACTGCTCTAATCCATTGTTTTCTACTGCAGCCAGACCGTTCCGAATCGTCGTCATTAAAATGCGAACTGGAAGAGAAGAAAAGCAAACGTTGTAAAGCCACCGACGAGCAGTCTGTGAAAAGGCCTTGTTTGTGGGGGGCGCGAGGAATAAATCCCGAACTGTCGGAATTTATGGATTAAAATAATATGGCGGATGCTGATTTATTACTCCAGACGACGTCTGCTCCTTTCTCTCTGGCTGTGTGCGAGCGATGACACAGATACTGGGCTTTGTCTTTCTCTTTGGGTACTGCGGTACGCCTTTGCTTCATTTGTGCGGTAGCCCAGTTGGAAGAACAACGGACTAGCGTTGCGAGTTCGAGACTCGATTCAACCAAAGACCTTCGTGTACGTGGAGGCTAGTGCATGTTTAATCTGCCGTGGCCTCAAATGTCCTCACGTTGGCGTGATGAATGAAAGTTCGGAGAGTGGTGTGCCGGCTAAGGTGTTGACCTCGTCATCTGACCACTGTTCAAAATTAAGTGATGTTGTCCTTGGATGTCCCTTGGGGATTGATCCCGGACCGTCGTCAATAGCCCGTTGTGTTGCCTCAGTGCGACGTTAATTAAAATACCAACCTACCCGGAATTTATCAAGGACTGCATGATGGTAGATAAGAAGGTAGTTAATTAACTTCGCACTGGAGCAAATACAACGGCCTATTGGCGAGGATCCGGGATCAATCCCGAAGGGAAAGACACAAGGACCAAACCTCGTAATTTTGAACCTCGGTCAGATGACCTACTGACGAGATTAACTACCTACCTGCTTCATTTGTGCATCTGATATTTTATTTTATTGAGTTTCTTTGAAATGAAGTAGGATTTAAATAATAAAAAATAAATTATATATACACTCGTGTCCAAATTTATCTTTACATACACTCAAAAATAATGATATTCCATGAAATATTCAATCGATATAATCCATTTTCGCAGGGAACGTGTGAAAGACAAACCTAATTAGCATTATCCAATCAAAAGTGATCAAACGGTTTCTGATATGCAAATCAAGGCGTTACTTCAACCAACGGTGAATCAAGCGCTTTGCGCAAAGTGAATATCTGAGTGAATTTTTGCAATGCAGCATTTGATTTCAGTGTGTAAGGACTCAAAACGGTTTGTTATGGCTCCGAAGTATCATTTGGAACCTATGAAGTGGCGAATTATCGGCCGTTTAGAAGCAGGGCAGAAAATCATGGAAGCAGCTTGATGTGTGAATATTTCAAGACAGATAGTCTCTACGCTATGGAAACAATTTCAGAACTCTGCAACTGTTGTAAAGAGGCCTGGAAAAGGTCGTAAACGAATAATAACTGCTTCTCAAGATCGATGTCTGGCAATAACTGCCCGTCGTAACAGGAAGTCTACTGCTCGGCAGTTAAGTTCAGAGGTCGCAGCCGCCACTGGAATTGTTGTATCACGGCAGACTGTATACAGAAGGCTTAATGAAAAAGGCCTTTATGCCAGAAAGCCAAGGGTATGTATTTCACTGTCTTCACAACAAAAGAGGGATCGCTTTAATTGGTGCAAAGAACATCAGAACTGGAGTGAATACCAATGAACCCATATTCTCTTTACTGATGAGTCGGGGTTTAGTTTAACGTCTGATTCTAAACGTGTTTACATCTGGAGGGAGTCAGGAACGCGAAATCTTCCTTCGAACATTATGGAACGTGACCGTTTCGGTAGTGCAGGTGTGATGGTATGGGAGGAATGATCGATGGACTTACGCCCCTACACGTTTTCAACAGCTTATCTGTGACCGGCCAGAGATATCGGGATGAGGTCTTAGAACCTTATGTAAGACTTTTCAGAGGTGCATATGGATCTGACTTTTTATTTATGGCCGATAATGCTCGCCCACATCGAGCAAACCTCGTTGACGAATTCCTTGAAAGTGAAGCCATTGAGCGAATACCGTGGCCAGCAAAATCTCCTGATCTGAACCCGATAGAGAACTAACTTATAGGACTACCTTGGAAAAGCAGTTGCACGGAGACATCCTCCTCCTAGAGATATAAATGCCGTGAAGACCGCATTGCTGGAGGATTGGAACTTAATTCCCCAAATTGTGGTTAACAACATCATTGCCAGCATTAAAACACGTTGATATGTGTGTACACGTCAGAGATCACATTCCATATTAAATTCATAAGTCTTTATTTTTTCTGAGTTATTCTTTTTTCTGACCTCTCCTTGTCACATATTGACATTTTTATTGTTTCATGCTACAGTTTTATATCATATGCAGTGCTCTTAATTTTTTTCCTTTGTATTTATGTGTTATGATGTTATGTATCATTTCACACAAATTCATAAAATTATAGTTCAGTTTCTGAGAAATCCGTGATTTTATGCATGTAAAGATAATTTTGGACATGAGTGTATATAGTTGATACTAGTAAACTCAAGCATGGCATCTGTGTTAGTTTTTAAATAAATTTTACATCATTGATGGTACAATGACAATCACTCTCATACCTTATTTAACCCTCCTGTGGGTTTGCTCAGCGAGGTATCACGCCATTAGCAAAACTGACCAGATCTTGATGAACGAAATGTCATCAAGATCTCGTCGTCTCTTTGCATGGGAAGAAAACTAACCAGATCTTGATTTCGTCATCACCAAATAATTAGGAATATCTTGGTGACGAGATCTCTCGTTAAAACAAAATTAATCGGATCTTGATGGACGAAATATCTCTTCGAAACCACTTAGAGAGTTAAATCCATTTATAATGAATATAAACATCGATATGCCCATAGCGTACCTACAAATAAAGTAAAATCAATCAAAAAATTTAAAGCAATATTTGACACTTTTTACTGAGATTACTTCATATATATACGCACACCACACACATACTATATCTATATATTCTCCTTCAATAGAAATAATCGATTTATTCGACAGAATAAGAATCATGACTCATCGATCTCGATACTAAAGTGACCGATACTTTTGCGCTAAAGTGTTACACCACTTTAACATACAAAAGCGGCAACGAAAACAAGATGAAGATAATTTGAGCTCTGAGAACTGGAGGGTAGGAAGAATGCATCATTTATTACCGCCTGAACAAACACTCAGGTATTGGGCCGTTTCCACTAATTATTGCGTAATACTTTACTATTTATCCACCTACTGTCGTTTTCAAAATAATAGAATTTGGTGGTGTTGCCACAGGGTGCAAAGAAAACATTGCCTTGGATGGAGCTCGCTTTCAACATGAACTACTATGAAAAGTAATTACAAATAAATTAGTTTTAAATTATTTGTAAATAATATACAGCGATGAATTATTCATTGTTTTTGTGGATAACAATAATACTTACGCAGTAAATACCTTTGTTATGGTTCATTAGAAATGACGAGGGTTGAATTTTGAAAAATATGAAGTTCAAGTGGAAAGCAAATTCGGAGAAGCATTCATTTTATCACTGAATGAAATATAATTGCTCCGGTTTTATACTTACGTTGTAGCTTAAAGGGTTATTGAATTATGGAGGATCATAGTGATGTTTAGATATATTTTCTTCCTTTGAGAACTCTGAACAAAACAAGTTATTTGAATAATTAATGCATATGAATTAAAAATGGTTTAGTATGGCTAAAAATTAATGTTTCAAATCTTGTTTCTTCACCTATTTTATCTGCCGATTCCTATTCAAAGTTCCGTTCCTGAAGCAAAAGACACGTTGGTGTAATGTGTAAGTTTGGAGAGTGGGATGTGAGCTCAGTTGCTAACCTCGTCATCTGACCATGGTTCACAATTACGAGGCGTTCCTTGGATCATTCCCTTAGGGATTGATCCCGGATCGTCGCCAATAGCCTGTTGTGTTGCTCCAGTGCGACGGTATTTAACTATCTCATGCAAAGAAAAATATTTTAGTGGACTTTAGACCCCAATCTAAACATTCCTCCATTTTATTCTCTAAAAGAGGAAAATTCAAAACTTTAAAAATTTTAACTTGGTTTGTTTCGTTTTTGTAAGCCGGCAATATATTCGTAAATAGATGCTTTCATTAATTGTAATGTCATATATTTAGTGTTATAGTTAAAGTTTTACACATATCTGCTATTTTGATAAAATGTTTGAAGATTGTAAAGACTAGAGTTTTAACAATACTACACTATTTTAAACAAACTAAAAACACACTCGACAATTCTGTATACTTTACTGCGCTCTTTGAAATCATACTTTGCCACGATGAAATCGCATCTAAAATATTAGATGTGGACAAACCTGGTGTTTTACGATAACAGTATTAACTGTTATTGTCATTTACGATAATAATTATTTTTTATCAGTTTTACGAACAGGTAGTGACTAATTTAACGGTTGTTATTAAAAGTCAGAAAGTGATGTTAATAATCAATTTTAACAGTTGGTAACTGCAAATCAACCACAAAGTGACTTTAAAAATTAAAAAAAATCAACTTTTTATATTTTGAAATATATTTTCACAAATTTCAATCATTTAAAATTTTAATTCATTTATTTCTTAATTGATTAATTAATTTAATTTAAGAATTGTTAGTCATTGTAAAAGTTACATTTTGAAAATTCGATGACGGTAGCTAATGTTCGCTACTTTTAGAAACACCGTGTTTATGCTTTTACTCCAACTTCAATAGCCGTGGTTCAAAATTACGTGGTGTTGTCCTCGGATCTTTCCCTTTGGGATTGATCCCGGACCGTCACCAATAGCCCGTTGTGTTGCTCCAGTGTGACGTTAATTGAAATACCCCCCAACTTCAATAGCCAGTGGCTTAAGCTAGCGATAACAGTTACTAACTGTTATTTTCCAAGAACACTGTTATTTAAACTGCTATCGAAATAACAGTCCGTTTCCACAAAATATAATCAAAAACTGAATGGGTAAATGCAATGAAAAATAGTTTTACTACTCCCTAATGAAAGCCAGCCATAAAACAAAGTGACGGATGATAAATATAATTTGTAGAACAATCCTGGGCCGTTTCCTTCGCTCTAACTACCTGTTCTGGGCTCTTTTACTATTCTCTCTTCTCGTTACAGAATAACTCCTGCTGAGCAAACGGCCTTTTACGATTATTGAATGGATCGGCTCTTAAAGTTATGATTAAAAAATATAAATACATTAGAGCAGTACAGGTTTTGTGTGTAATATTAAAGGCAGGTGATTGTGTTTGCAGTTCCTTAATGTCATTTTCCTCTATCGATTGCTCTACCTTTGCAATTCTATATGGATTCTTTGTTGCGTTGTTTCTTTCACAGAAGTATCCATAAGAATTGAGAATCTTGAACTTAGCCACCCCTAAAAAATTAACTTATATTACAGTAGTATACGTTAATGTTTTGGTAGACAAAGTATTGCATTGTCTTTCATGCGGCTTGCTAAGAATTAATATAGTGCAATGTCAGCTATCTCTTTCATCATGCATTATTATTTCAATAAATTATTTTAAATATTTTAATAAGTGACCGAGACATTAGCGAAACAAGGAAGTTCCTGAAATCCATAGGATACAGGAAAGTTTCTGAAATCCATAGGACATCAGAAAGTTTCTAAAATCCATAGGATAAAAGAACGATTTTTAAAAACAATGATCCTCTACAATAAGACAGTTAAATGAGGAAATACAAAACTATATCTCGCTCTAAAGTATAAAATAAATGAATGTACATGATAGCTAAAATCAGAGGAATTAAACTATGAAATGACACTAAAAGAGTACCAATTCTAAAACCAACATTTGATAATTAGATGAAATAGCAATGTTACGTTAATTTCTGACAAGTGGACGTTGTGTGCAAACATCGAAAACCAAAATATCAGTGGTTATCTGTAGGATGGGGTTGGGTAAGTGCATCCCTTGAATATAAAATGTGTCTGACTAAAGTCCTGACTGCAACCTGCTGGGAATGCTTGAAAGATTGATTCCCATAGATTAGTTTCACCACTAGATTACTTCAAATTTGCAGGGAATTCCCCACCCACAAAACTATCCTTCTGCAAATAAGAAAACTGTTCATGGGTTCCACAATCCAAACACTTGCCACTCCATCATGTGGGGCAAGGGAAATAGCACTGCAAGGTATTTTTTAAAATTATACCAATGGTAAGTAGGCAGGTAGTTGAATTAACGTCGCACTCGAGCAACACATCTGGCTATTGGTGACAGTCCTGGATCCATCCCGAAGGGAGAGATCCGAGGACAACATCTCGTCCTTTTGAATCACCGTGGTCAACACTTGAGCTGGCACCCCACTATCCAAACTTCCACCCCAACGTTAGGACATTTGAGGCCACGAAGATTCATCGTACACAGCCCTCAGATGCACTACGGTCATTGGTTGGATCTAGTTTCGAACTCGCATGCTAATCAGTTACTCTTCTAACCGGACTACCTAATTACATCAATGGTAAATTTAAACAAATGTGTAAACATATTACCAAAGAGTCTGGAAGTGTGTGGATAAAATATAAAAATTATTGGGATAGAATAGCAATTGGTTTAATATTAATAATGAAGATCCGCCTAACCCTATATCAAAGGATACTTTATACCGATGGTCCAGTGCCAGTAGGCTCTAGATTCAGGAACATGTGTTGGTGTTTGTATAGCTTATTAGGCTTTCTTTTAGTGTAAGCATAATTCTGTTTGTTGTGTTAATAATTTTCCTTTTTCTGTAGATTTTGGATTTTGACTTCCCGTTTGACTGTCCAGTCGAGGTGCTTGGTGCTGTTGCAGGTGAGTCTTGTTTTTCCTAAAAAATTTCAGGATGCGCAAGAAAATAGTCAACCAATAGTCATGGATCTAAGTCCAACAGAAAACACGTTAATTAAGCTTTGTGCTTAAAAAGTCAGGTACTCCTCATTTAACAACCTATCTGTTTAACGACCGCTCGGACTTACGACCAGTGCACGGAATTCCCTTTGTTAAGCAGTTTTCACACACATATAAAACCGGAGCCGATGGAGAGCCGGTCAAGGATACAACGTAATCAAATGGAGTATTTTATACTTGAATGTATGTCCGGCCACCGGCAGATCCAGCTTCCTCGCTTATCGACCAATTCGCTTAACGACTTAGTAGTAGGAATGGGACTTGGTCCCTAAGTGCGGAGTGTTGTACTCATAGGTGTTAGATTTTCCGTGTCAGGGCAAAAGGGGGTTGAGTCTGACTTTTGATGGATCTAAAGGAGTCGAGTACCATCACAATAATTTAAAAAATAATATATGCTTAAAATCAAAGCTAAATGAATCTAAATTATACTTATTTGCATCATGGCATGCTTCCTTTTCTTACTGAATATTTGTGAGAAAGAGATATATTCAACTTAAATTCTGAGAAGTAGCCATTTTGATTTAACCCCTTTAGCCCTCACACGGAAGAGATTTCACTTGACCTTCAGCATTGTTCAACAACGAGCATTGTGATTAGCTTTTCATGTGTCCTGTATGCAAGGTTTCGAATCTAGGCTCCTTAATATTTTGAGTGGAAAATGAAGAAATACATAGGGGGTTAAGAAATGGGATTAAATAAACAATACTGGATCATTGACTTGTATTTATAAAAGAAAAACATTTGGTGGACTATTGTGGCTTTTATTTAATTAAAATCAATGACTCAATTAAATTAATATCCTTAAAATATTCTACTATAAACTTCCGAATTAACATAGGCCTTTATTTTCTTTTGGGATTCGGAAACTTTTTAAAGTCAAAACGCTCGCTGATCTTCAAGCCCATGTCATAATAAGAATGAAGACTTTTTAGAGAGTCTTGATGGAAATTCTTGAATGTATCTGCTCTTGGAAATCAATTACATCCATTACTATCAGTAGCTCGGGTAGAAAACTTTTATACAAGTCGTACACTGACACTGCATCAGTGGCGTAACCAGTGGCTTGTTTTGGGGGTCCAAGACTATCTCAAAAGAGAGTAGATTTGTTATTTTACAATCACACAAATATTTGTTATCACAAAAATAAAATACTATTATAAAATTATTTTACAATATGAATGCATATGAAAATACTAAAAAGTTTTTTAAATATTATTTTTGTACAAGATTAGTTATTTTATTAAATTAATTATCAAAACAGTAATTTTATTAAATTATTAAAACAGTTATTTTATTTAATTAATTAGTAAAACAGCAAATTTATTAAATTAACTATTAAAACAGTAATTTTACTCCATTGCTTATTCATTATAAAACAGTAATTTTGTTTAAATTGATTATTCATTGTAAGGACAGTAATTTTACTAAACGAATTTTTAAAACAGTAATTTTGCTAAATTAATTATTTAAACAATTTCATTAAATTATTCATTATAAAAACAGCAATTTTACTAAATTCACTATTAAAACATTAATTTTATTAAATTGATTATTCATTACAAGAACAGTAATTTTGCTAAATTATTAATATAATTTTATTAAATTGATTATTCATTGTGAGAACTGTAATTTTATTAAAATAAATATTCAGTATAAAAACAAGTAATTTGACTAAATTAATTATTAAAGGAAAATTTTATTAAATTAATTATTAAAACAGTATTTTTACTAAATTAATTATTAAAATAGTAATTTTATTAAATTAATTATTCGTTACGAAATATGACGGTAAAAATCATGGAATTTGTTTCTTTGCACTAACTCATTCATATCTCAAGGTAACTCGAACGATTCAAGCATGACAAAGATAAAATTCCAGAAACAAAATTCGAAACGTTACTCAAGAATTAATGTTTTTAAAATAAATGTTTTGTAAATAATCATTAAGTCATTCATACACTCATATCAACAGAGATACGTAAGAAATCAGTTAATTTACCTTTGAAATTATATATTTAACTTTGAGTTCAATCTAAAATAAAATCCTGCTACGCTAACTACAGTACTTCATCGATACAATTCCCCACATTAGTCAAATCGATTCATGAAAAAGAAATTGTTGATAGAACATTGGCTGGGACAGTCACGGTCTGGGAAACTGAATTAGGCTCGAATTACGACAAAAAGTCTTTTCCTGTAAAAAAAAACAGAATTAAGTGACTGATTATTTTAAGATATGAACAAAAAAGTAAACTATTAGTATGTCTTTGTAATTTTACTACTGTACTTTCGGCCTGAATACAACACAACTCCACAAAGCGTTTCAAGACTTCTTTTACAAACTTTAAAGTAGACTTTTGTCATCTGGATTTGTAGAGTACGCGCAACAGGCCAGTTTGCACAGCAATCATCGACTGCTTTTAAACTGAGTGCATAACTGCTGTTGAACTGTAAAATTAAGGCTAATAAACATGTTACTCACATACTTAATATATTTCATTTTTGGACTTTAATGTTCCCTCTGAGCGAATCCGGGTGGAGCTTGCGGACTACCTTCCTATGCGAATACGGTTTAATTTTGTGTTCTCTGCCTTCCTGTAAAGTTTGTACAGGAAGTTTTGAAACACCTATATGCGTTATACATCATAGAAGTGAAATATAAATAGATTGATCATTGCTATTGAAAATAGCTTCAAAAAGTAACCAACATGTCGACTTGCAGTCACGTGACTATTCAGTAAAACATTGATTTGTTTAGCCGATTTGGTATCTTATCGTTTGGCGATATAACATCGTATGACAGGACAGGTGTGTGAATGTACATTTCCATAGATTGGTGATAAGTGTAAAATCGCCAAAGTCTACTTCTATCAAATGATCAATCAATGGACCAATCAGATGACGAATCAATGGGCGTCTTCTCCCGTCCCGTGGAAAAATCAGATGATGGATGTTAGGTTCCACCCCGTAGACGAAGTAATCTAAGGGTCACGTTACTACTAGTTTTGGTCACGTGATCCTGGGCACATGAAATGATTACCATTGCTCACTCTACTTTTCTACTTCCTCTCTGTTAGGCATGCATTTTGAAGTCTAATTTACTTTTGATATTTGATTTCTCTGCAAATTTTAGTATCTGCTTAACTTATGTTATCCACTATCAGGAATAACTGAGAACTATTTATTCAATCGAAATTATGAAAGATCGCACAATCGTTCTTCGTCGGATCTTAAATTATTCTTAAAGTAAACTTGAAGGTTACATTAAAAACTAGTTTTCTCGCTTTCTCGACACTCCTGAATACCAACTTCCGTTTTCTCCAGAATTTGTGTAACTGAATTAAAATTTTTTTTGGGGGAATAGGGGTTAGTTTTTAACAAAACTGGGAAATGTGTAGAAGGAAAATAGAAAATCCATTAACCAATCCATAATAGAAAGATAACATGAATGAGCTATAGTCAGATAGCATTGTCAAAATTATAAAACTTTTCTGATGGGGATATCTAGCAATGTATTTTAATATATACCCATCAATGAAAGTTCTTAACGGAATTTAGTTCTGTCTAAAATAAGAGGGAAAATTCCAGGTTCCTTTCCATAGAGAGTTGAATTCGCTGTTTTCTTTGAGCAATCGAAAAAAATGATTTCATGCTTTTCGGAAACAAGCCCTTTTAATATCATCTGAACAATGAAGCAAAATGAAGCTTTGACGTAAAAACTTTGTAAATTATTTTAGGGAGGTGATTAAGTCCCCAAATATGCCACGCCGATTTCCTCTCTAATTAGGTCGATTTCCTCTTAATTGTTTCTAAACATAAAATGTTTAGAAACAAACAACCCGAGTGCTGAATTAATATAAATATCCACATAATCAAAAGTGATTTAACGTGATAAAATATATAAACTAAGGGTCACAAACTGGACAAGACAGGATATAAACTAATGACAACCCAAATTAAGGATAAATTTAAATAGAGGAAAAGGAATTCTTCTGTAATAGCTTCTCATCACGAAACTAAAAGGATTTAAAACAAATTGAGAATTTATAAACAGTCAATATTCTATGGATTAAAAAAGCGAATGTGGGAGTTTCATTCTGAATTGTGGCCAAGGCCGTTGCTACTGCCATGCTTCATGAAAACTGAAAAATTTAATTCAAATAACAGAAAAAAAGTTTTGTATATTTTGTATTATAATTCTTTCCCCTTATATCATATATTTCTGACTTAATGTGTTTCGCTTGTAAGCCAACGATACATCACATCGAGACTACAATTGTTTGTTTTACTTCTGTATATATTTTTGTAATTAGTATCGAGCTATTCTGACCGGATTGATAACGAAACTATGACACCGTTGAAAGTTTACAACTTGACCAGAAAGATATATTAGAAAACACCCGTGTGTAAAAAACTACACGGTTTGATAAAATTACAGAAGCAATTGGACACCGATCTGCTCCAGTTTGACACAGAGATACGACGGTAGGCCTGCTTAAATGTCGTGAAACGAGTTTCTGCTTTTAAGAGTTATTGGAGTCTTTCCCTCCTTTGGGAAATGTATGTTGACAAGCAGTCGTTGGTGTTCCAAAATATTATACCTACCCCGTTGCAGTGTTCTATTATCATTGCTTCCAGATTCTTGGAAAGCGAGAGACCCTCTTTATTTTTCTTGAGCGTTTCTCCTTTTACTCCGAGAGCTTAACTGATAAGTCAGTGTTAAGATTGTGTTCGGCGTGGACTTGTGTGTATCATTTATCAGCTCTCTATTTGTGGTGATTTTTTTTGTTCTTCCTGCAGCCGAGAAGTTCCCCTTTTTTAAAAAAGTAAAAGGAAATGCTCCCAGTCTCTTTCTCACAATCTCTAACAGTGGCAAATCTAATGTCTACGAGCTAACGTAATGTAAACTGTGCAGCATCTTGAACGTAAACTATGAGCTCCTAGTAAAAACACGTTCCACGCACATCTGGTGATCTCCGCTGCCTTGGCTTTTGGTTTAATTTTTTTATTTCTTGGGTCTGGGAAAGAGTGCACGTGTATATAGGAGTTTGTGGAAGGGTTTCTTTTCACTTAAATCGAGAAACGCTTCTTGTCTTGTGAGGAGACCAAAGACCTAATGTACCAATGACCCGACCTTTTTCATATAGGGAAGGAATTCAAGTCTTTCTGGAAATCACGGGTTCATAATACTGGTTCAAAATTTCTGCAGAACCTAAAATTGCTTTCTGGAAAAGAAAGATTACTTTGGTTTATTTAAATTTTATATATTTTCCGAAAACTTGCAGATGTTAAGAGTTTCCATCTTTTTAACTATTTCTTCTGAACTTTAAGTTTGCAAACAGCACAGGAAATCTCGATTTGTTTCTTTAGAATTGGGATTTCAAAGTCACTAGTTTCAAACATTTATCTCCTGCCCTTTGCTCGTAGGGCCCTTGTGCCACAATATGAAATTTCGTGAGGCGTCTGGTTACTAGTTTCAACCAATTATCTCACCCTTTTCTTTTGGAGCCCTTGTGCTACAATGTGAAATTTCGTACGGCATCTAATCACGAAGTACAACCAATTTCTTGCCCTTTGCTCGTAGGGCCCTTGTGCCACAATATGAAATTTCGTGAGGCGTCTGGTTACTAGTTTCAACCAATTATCTCACCCTTTTCTTTTGGAGCCCTTGTGCTACAATGTGAAATTTCGTACGGCATCTAATCACGAAGTACAACCAATTTCTTGCCCTTTGCTCGTAGGGCCCTTGTGCCACAATATGAAATTTCGTGAGGCGTCTGGTTACTAGTTTCAACCAATTATCTCACCCTTTTCTTTTGGAGCCCTTGTGCTACAATGTGAAATTTCGTACGGCATCTAATCACGAAGTACAACCAATTTCTTGCCCTTTGCTCGTAGGGCCCTTGTGCCACAATATGAAATTTCGTGAGGCGTCTGGTTACTAGTTTCAACCAATTATCTCACCCTTTTCTTTTGGAGCCCTTGTGCTACAATGTGAAATTTCGTACGGCATCTAATCACGAAGTACATCCAATTTCTTGCCCTTTTCTCGTAGGGCCCTTATGCCACAATGTGAAATTTCGTGAGGCGTCTGGTTACTAGTTTCAACCAATTATCTCACCCTTTTCTTTTGGAGCCCTTGTACCACAATGTGAAATTTCGTACGGCATCTAGACACTAGTTACAACCAATTTCTTGCCATTTTCTCGTAGGGCCCTTATGCCAGTGTGAAATTTCGTAGCCGCATCTACAGCCGTCGTCAAGTTAGGAGTTGAGGTTCATAGGTACAAAGGAAGTACCGTATTTTTTCATATAAATGGCGCCATTTTTTGTAAATTATCGCCAAATCAGTTTCGGCCGAGTTTGAACTGCTGCCAAGCATGTAAAAGTACCTAGCTGAACTAACGTCACACTGGAGCAACACAACGGTCTGTTAACGACGGTCCAGAATCCGTCCCGAATGGAAAGATCCGAGGACTACACCTCTTCATTTTGAACACGTTCAGATGACTAGGTCGACATCTGAGTTGGCACCTCACTCTCCAAACTTCCGTAGCAGCAATAGAGAGCAGATTACTTTGTCTTAAATTGTTTCCTAAGGTCCAATTTGGAGCAACTGTCGTTAATTTGGCTCTTAATTATTTCCTGCATTTCAAAATTAATTTTTCGCATTTTTCATTTCTGACAGTTGCGCGTTGGTTTTTATGTCGTAGAAATTTTCCGGATTTTTTCATTGGAGGTGTGAGGGACGTCATTTAACCTGGTATTGGGGCATGCAGATGTGGGGAACCCTGGGTCCACTTGCCGAATTCCAATTTTGTCTCGTTTTCTAACACTCCTGCGTGTCCCTATCCACTTGTGTGTATATTATCTTTTCCCTTTTAAAGTGAAGGGGCTGATGTCTGAGAGCTAAGTAGGACCGCCGACCCCTGTATACTCGTATCTTGTTTAGAAATTCCAGAGCCCAGCTGAAGATCTCGAGATCTGTCTTGCCTCAGATTCCGGGACCACCCCGGATTCCGCCCCCTCCCCCAACGCAACCCCACGTGCATGGCAAAAAAAAACAAGAACGTAATGAAGACCTCTCTTTCTACTTAAAGTTGCCTTCGGGTTGAGTGACACTTACAGGGCGTCTGCACCCCCCATTTCTTATCAGTGAGTGGGTGGGGGTCCTTCATTGGAGTCTGGAGGGTTCGAGTCGGCTGGGTGGAACACTTCTGGGGTTAGTCTGAGTTCGGATAGTTTTTACCAGACATCGAAAAATCTGAGAAAATCGTTATTAAGGAACCGGTATTAATTTTTTGTCGTAATGGTATTCGCCTCATTTGCTTTGTACTGGTCTAATATCTTTCATTAGTTTGGCTGGGAGATCTGACTTCCGAAATGCCTCGGAAGTTTTGATTGTTGATTTATTATATAACTGGATTTGATATGATTTATCGTATATACTCGTCGAGAGAACCACCAGGAGGGTTCTCTAGACGAAGGAACTCGTCATTAGCAAAACTGACCAGATCTTGATCTCGTCATCAAAAAAAAAATTGAATTTGAGATCATTAGATCATATTGATGTCATTGGGTCAGATCTCTCTCTTCAAAATTGATCAGATCTTGATGGACGAGATATCTAGTCAAACACTTTAAGGTTTAAAATATATAGCAATGACGTTTACAAATACGCTAATAGCAATTGCACGCCACTATAAAAATTAAATTCACGGATCGCGCTTGCGCAAGCGTTCGCAGACATGATATTGAATGTGACGTCTCACGTATTCCCTTCTCCATGTCCATCCCTCGAGGCCCCCTTTCGTTCTCTCCTCTCCATCGAAAGACCCGGATGACCGTCTGAAGGACACCCCCACCTAATTCCATCGGAGTTCCATCAGGAGATTCCTTTTTTGTCTTGCCGAACACTCACGACACTTGGAAAACTAAGAAAATCCGATTATATATTCTTGTGGAGCATTCAAAGGGCTATAAATTTCGCATTTGCTTACAGCTAACACCTTTAGTCTTCGAGATGTTAGATATGAGTTATATGGATCTTTTTAGCTATATTCAACTTGATGCGATTTTTAATTGCATTTCACTTGATACTACGATTTCATAAAAAATGTAATTGTTATTGATCACAAAACTTATAGATCTAGAAACTGGACCTGGCGCTGAATTTGTTGTTTCTTTCTATCTTCTGTGGTTTAGTGTTTGTAAGTAAGCAAAGCGTAACGAAAACTCGTCGCAAAAAACTTTCGAAAACAATAATTCTAAACATAATATTGCAGCGATTGTTGTTATTCACAAATTTAACTATATTTCCGACAAAACAGGTACAAATCTTATACATCTCTTTGCCTTTATATTCGGAGAAATAAAGGTCCATAATGTTTACATGTTTCGTTACCATAGCATGGTACCTGGAACAAGATGTTATTTACCTCAGTTTCCCACATCTGCACCAGGTGTTGACCTCGTCATCTGACCGAGGCTCGAAGTTAAGTGGCATTGTCCTCGGTACTTTCCCTTCGGGATTGATCCCGGACCTTCGCTCTACCTGGGTGTATTTCTCTCTTCTGTGTCAGTAAAACTTTCATTGTGAGTCTGTCTATTACTTGATATTGTATATCTTGTGTCTGGCGCAGCATGGCAATATGGCCCTTGCGCCATTAAACCCCAACCAACCAACCCGGACCTTAGCCAATAGCCCGCTGTGTCGCTCCAGTGCGACGTTAATTAACTGCCTACCTACCCACATCTGCACTTTGGGTACATTTTAGATGACGGGCCCCTCGGCAAATGTCAATGCGTAGAGAGATGAGCAAAACTGCTATTTCACCATAACATTACTAACTGTTATCGTTAATTTACGATTATTATTAACTGAATATTATAGATTGTTATCAGATAGCTAAATTTAACAGCTCTTATCAACTGTTAAAAATTGACATGAGCAGTCAATTTTAGTGTTATTAACTACTTCAATTAGTCATTGAATAATTTTAAAATATTTATTAATTTCAAATTTTTATTTTTTCAAGTATTATTAAAATCGTGGTTCAGAGGGTTTTCCCACTGCGCTAGCAACCGGCGTGTTATAGGCAACGCATGTTCGATTACTCCCTGGGTGCATTTTCTCTTGCATCAGTAAAGCTTTCATTATGTGTGTATGTTGAATTACGTGACGTTATTTGGTATAGCTTAGGAAACTATGGTCCTTGCGCCATAGAACTCAACCAAACCCAAACCTAAATCCTGGTAGCGCTATGATCCACAATTCAATAAGCTTTGAGTTTTGTTGTAATTCCCTCTTTTCCCGTCCCTCCAATGAGAACTCGCGGGCCGCGATGGCCCGGCTGGAAGAGTAGCGGATTAGCAATCGGGGAGTTGCGAGTTCGGAACTCGGACCAAGCAAAGACCGTCGTGTACACGGAGGCTGGTGAACGTTAAATCTCTCGTGACCACAAATGTCCTCACTTTGGCGTGGTGTGGAAGTTTGTAATGGGGTGCCAGCTCAGGTGCTGTCCTCGTCAACTGACCGTGGTTCAAAATTACGTGATCTAGTCTTCAGATCCTTCCCTTGGGATTGATCCCGAACTGTCGCCAACAGCCCTTTGTGTTCCAGTGCGATTACCATTATTCATAGGCTCACTGCGCTAGCAACCTTCGAGTTGTAGGCGGCGCAGGTTCCGATTCCTGTCAGATGCATTCCACCCTGGGTGTATTTCTCTACTCTGTATCAGTAAAAGCTTTCATTGTGTGTCTATTACTTGATGTTGTATGTCTTGTGTCTGGCGCAGCATGGCCAAATATGGCCCTTGCGCCATAAAACCCCCCAAAACCAACCAACCATTATCCATTGCGATCACCATTATCCCTTGCGATCACCATTATCCGTTGCGATTACCACTTAATTACCATTACCAATGAGAACTAAATTCCTGGTGAGTCGGAGGACTAAGGTACAGTAAGTAAGCTTTGGATTCGGATCCCAGGACTGGCATTGATTTTCGTAGTGGTTCGGAATCCACTTTAAGGAGTAGGTTCGGCCCAATGTGCTGTCGTGTGCTACAGAAATGGCTTCCCATTGGGGCATTCGTAACTTTCCCGCAAGATGTTCAGTGTTGCGGAATGTCATTGAAATCCTTCTCCGGGTGTGTCGTCGGGGTCATCAGTCACCTCTTAACGCTTTGATGACGAGATCACGTGAGCAGGCCCCAGCCCACTTTTTGTCTTAAATCACGACCTCTGCTCCACGGGAGCGCGAGAGGGGGCGGGGACGGGCCTTTTAAGGAGGCCTCTTGCCTAATTGTCGCTTCCTCTTTAGATGAATGGACGGGTTTTAATGTAATTCGCCCTTTCTCAGAAGGCTGCTTTTCTTGTGTGCGCGGTAGTTAGTGTGATTTGTGTTGCTAGGCGACTTCAAACAAAGGCGCGCTCCTCGCGTCATTGCAGTTGAAAGCTCTTTATTCATTTCACAGCCTTCGATCAAGTTCCCAGATGGATGAGACTAAGCGTCTTCGAACTCAAAGAATACTTCAGTGAAGTCCGCACCAAATTCTATAACGACATGAATTTTAATACTAATGAGCTACCGTCAACCAGCAAATAGCACCAGATCTAGATCTATTATGAACATAACTTTTAATCTGTACCGAGTTTTTTGCTTTAAATTTCATTTGTTTAGAAACCACCACATTTTAAACTATCACCTGACTTTCAAATCCTTTTCCTTCATATATGTACCTCTTTTAATCTTAAATCCATGTTTTAAGCACTATTTTTTAAAAATTTTCAAACCTTTGACTCCATATTGTTGAATTAAGAGTATGCCTTGTCTGTGATGAAAACTCCATCTTTCATTTAGCAGTGGCACTATACCATCTTGCCAGATCATTATGACAAAATCGGATGCCGTCCACATTCGAACAAACGCCAAATGTTTGAAGAGTTTAACCAAGTATGGGGGAAAGGTTACTCAAGGCCTGCATACTGCACCCTCCCACCTGCTCGACGTCCATATCCCAAATTATGTCTTACAAATTTTTCTGCTGAACTAAATATTATTCAGTTTTACACTCAAGTGCCTGACCTGGAGACGAAGGGCCTTCAGCCCATGTACTCCGCACGTATCCACCCACGCCCAGATGTACGAGACGACTTTTAAGACGTTTGTTTGAAGCCTCATTAAAAGGCAGAAATTGTGATGTTATCGAAACAAATCACAATGCTTATGTTAGATTGAGACTTATTTCACACTCACCCAGATTGTTAAACTAAAATACTGTAAAATTAACGTAGGAAAACTACAATGAAAAAATAGTCATTCTACAATGGATTCCAGCACATCTGGGTATTTACTGAAATGAGATGGCCGACATATTGGCAAAAAAGGGACAAGCATTTTGCAACTTTCACGAAGTGAATTCCCTTATCTATTACATGAATTACGAAACACACAATAGATAAAAATTCCCAAGCTAGGCATCCAAAAGAAATCAAAGATAAAGCTTGGAGGAATATACTCTCTAAATTTCCGGCTACCCCTCGTCGAGGTGCTGTTACTGCTGGATATGTGTGGTATATACAGATCGAACTTGACTGCCAATCCAAAGAGTTAAATTGTGCCAAAAGGTTGATTTGTGGTCATTTTGTACTACGTGTAGTGAATTAAGGGATGAATATTTCTTTAAAAAGGATCTTTGGATCTATTTTTGCAACTTAGATCCAAAGCGGAAATTCTGGATAGCCTGTTAACAGTGAATATTTTGACCACTGTCTAATGTTATTAATCGCAGCGATTGAAAACATTGGAGATATCTAACGACTAATATTTTAACTCTAATCGTCTAGTGGAAAATAAGTAATGACAATGCATTTATTCCTTACTTATTTTACTTTAATAAGTTCGGAATTATTACACCCCAGAAATGTAAAAGTAGTCTTCTGTGGGAGATTATATACCTCACATCTCGTGGGTACGCGTTGTTGTCTGACTAATTGCGTTCGATTCACACCTGCATCGTTGCCATTTTCTTTTCATTAATTGCTTTGACTCGTGATAACCAAACCCAGTGGAATCGCAGGTACGTTTTTTCTGCTTCCAGACTGGCGCAGCCTTAAACGCCTTTTGTTTATGAGGGTTCGCGTTTGCTTTGTCCCACTTAACGAAGACTAATTAAGCATATGTAAATTAAACCCTTTCCGTAATTATCAGCCTGCCTCTTCTTCGCTTCAGCAGTTCCCCACTGTGCTCGCAACCATTATCTCTACTCGGGTTTGCAAGTAAACAAGTTGCGAAGCTGCCTTTTACATGGGACGTGTGCTTTTTTTCCAGTTCCGTCAAATGCCGGGCGTCCATCGGGTCTATTGTGAATGTGGAGGTAGTTTTTTGCATACCTTTGTTCACGGAAATTTTAACTTTTGTTTATGCCTTTCATTAGCTTGCGTGCGAGAATTTCCAATGACAAAGGGTGGATTTAAATTGTTCAAATTAATTTGGTTTGAAGTTAACGTAGTGTTGATAAACTGATACGTAAGGGTTTCGCAATTGCTACAGAGTTTGCTTTGCTGCTTTGTGACTTGTGTAGTGATGGATAATTATGTTTACTTTCTGTTATAACAGAGTGTGCATAGAAACTATATAAGCTACTACCTAAAAGAAAGCTGAGGCATGGAACTAACTAGGGGAACTTGGGTAGAAAATATCTTTCTATTAATTTAGATATTGATTATTTAATCAAAGGACAATTTTGCCTATATTTCTCTCTTAACTTATGGGTCGTAAACAGGATTGAAATAAAAATTAAACTATTGGTCTTTTCATCGTAATATTTTCGGCAATTTTGGACGCCTTATGTGTATGCGTTGCATCACAATGCTTGATAATCATTAAAATTGTAATAGCTATGGGTAAATGGATATTTAGAGTTCAATACATTTTACTTTTTAGAAGCGTTTATAATACAGATAATTTGATATTTAAATTCGGTAAATTGCATTCTGAAACAAGTCACAAAATTATCTTCTGGTGTTGTTGATCTATTTGTTTTATTAATTAGATTACGTTAAAAACTATATTAAACATGTGTCAGCTAAGTAAAGATGACCTAATATACAAATTGGGTGGATAGATTTTTTTTAACTATACATCAAGCAATCATGTTGAAATATAGATGACGTGCTTTTATTACATTTTTATATTTCTTTTTAAATAAGTATATACGTTTTAAACTATGTATTAAACCTTCGTATTTCAACAGCCACAACTGTAATTTATTTCCCAGAACATTTTAAAAAATGTGTTATTAGTTTATGGCTTGAAAAAGGTTTTGAAGTTAAATCCGAGCGTTCAAATATAATTTTCCATTAAATATTTACTATACTTAGTACCGATAAACTGATTTGATAAACATAATTTTTATGCTCTTTTGTAAACATGCTTTTTATAGTCTTAAGTAGGCAAAAATATTTTTTCGAATAAAATTGTTCATTTAGTATGTAAGTCAGATTTGTTTACAATGTCGTGGACAAGAAGGTGAGCAATAAAAGTACTGTATTAGTGCGATGAGTTGAACTGTGAATACTGTACAACTGTTTTCCCAGCAGTAATTCCTTTCTTGCTGGAAAGCCAACATTTCAAGTGCCATCCGTTCTGGTTATAAGTTCCATTGGGAATGGTGACGATGAAAATTTAGTCTGTTTTGGCATGTAACTAAGAGTAATTATGAAGTCATTCCTTTTGTCACAATAAATTATTAAAGAAATAGGAAAAAACAATTACTAAGTTCATGAATGGGATGGAAAATGTCGTATGTTGCTCAATTCAATTCAAGAGAATTTATACTAAAGATGATTTTGAGGAACCTCAGGTTAGAGCCATCGTGTGAACAACTGTACTTTCTGAAATATCTGAGAACTGGATTCTTTTTCAAATCCTTCTATATTCCTCATTTCTTTAGTAGATCAAATTTTCTTGTCTCTTAAAAAATAGATTTCCCACACCCACGTGTTTAAAAGGAAGTAATGTATACATGATTTACATTAAAATCTATGCAAACATTCTGAAGCTGAAAATAAGGGGCTTTTATGCAAACATTTCATGGATCTGAATTTTTTAAAAAAATTGTTGTCTATTTATCATCTAGCAACTAACCTGACACAATCCACACCAGTAAAATATGGTGGTGGATTTCTTTCTTTTATCTTTCTTACCATTTGAACTAAATTTTACTGAAAGTGAAATACCCACTCATTATGAAATTCAATCATCACAGTCATGCATTATACAGTCTAATCTGAAATGAGACTTAGTTTGATATAGTACGAGACGAATGCAAAAACAATAACCGTGTTAAAATTTTAGACAAATTAAAGCTGTGGTTTACAACTTGTCGACCACAAGATATATATTGAATTTTTCGTTGCTCTATGCTGTTATGTAGCTAGCTCTAACTCAGAGTTCATACATTGGACAGCCAATATATTAGGACTATGCTGTAGCTTTACAGCACTGACTTTTCTACATTCTTAGTTCATTTGAGAATCCCTTAGCATCAGTATTAGATGCAGGAGGATTTTTAGGATATTTGGTCCACATATGTGATCAACAGGGGAAAGAACAAAGCATCGAAATAAAAAATTCCTGCCGCAATTAAGAATAAGATTTCACTTATTGGTACTGTGTTTACCAGTCATCAACAATCGCTACTAATCGGTAACGCTTAAGGCCTCAAAATGGTCATTTGTAGACTGACGAATGGCAACGTCCCAGAGATAGGTCCGGGTGATTATAATAATTATTTTGCAGCCAATGTGGTACAAGGCCTGTTGGTTAAACCTAATGACAAGCAAGAGCTCCCGAAACAACATATGATAATTTTAAAAACATTATGTAAATATTCCCTAGGAAACGAAGGAGGGTTTGGAAGCGGAATATGATTTTAACGAAACCCCGACATCGTTAAAGGATGGCATTTTTAATGATGTCCCAGATCGAAGATGGCGGATGAGAGACAAAGGCACAGGGTGGAGTCTCATGTCGAATGTGTGATTTTGTGTCCTTTTCTTAACAGCCAAATCTAGCCCAGTTGAATCTTCCTTTTCTTCGTGGCACTTGGAACCAGGATGAGTCAATTGGCTAACAGCCCCAAGTCTCGCGAAGTGAAGATTAATTACGCGTCCACTTAGGATCTTCCTGTTTCGTACAAGAGAGGGGGTGTGGCCAGATTCCTCCACCCCAGATTGAGTCTTATTAAGCAGCCGCTTAATGCTTTCGTCCCTGCTTTAATTTGGGCGCGTTTCAAGAGGCCGGCTGCTGTGATGGTCGTAATAAGTGTCTTATTGTTTGTCCCCTCGCTGTCGGCCAAGATGGCTCCCATCCTCTGCACGTGTTCAGGCCGTGATCTCTTAATTGCTCTCATTCCCTCTCGCTTCTGTTCCGATGTCTCTGTCAACCCCAAACAGTCGCCAATGGTGTCGCAGCGGACCCTTCTTATCTTCCAACGCTCGCACCGATACCTGATTCCTATTGGAATCGCATACCTTTGGATGGGCGTGGCCTGAAATGTATGCACAATTTCGACAACAGCAACTTCATGGACTTGTACCGCCTACAAGCCACGTACTCAGGAACGAACTATAACGTGTAATGTAACAGCTCCCAAGCCTTCAGTCGTCATCTGACCGTGGTTCAAAATTACTTGGTATTGTCCTCGGATCTTTCCCTTCGGGGACTGATCCCAGGACCATCTCCAATAGCCTGTTGCTTTGCTCCAGGGCGACGTTAATTAAATACCTACCTATCCAAGCCCTCAGTCGCCTTGTGAAACAGTTAACTGACGAATCCTCAGTGCTGTTAGGTAAGCCCCACTCTGGTTCATCTGCAGTCCTGTGACACTAAACAGGTATATACTTAGGGTATATATAACAGGATATACTCTAGCACATCCGGATGGAGCTTGTAGGCGACACAGGCTTGATTCCTATAACTTAACCTGGATGAATTTCTCTCTTCTGTGTCAGTAAATATTTGTTTATATGTTTGTGTATCCATCTACTTGATGCTGTATGTCTTGTTTTTGGCACAGCTTAGCAAAATTGCTATTAAATCCAACCCAACCAACAAAATCCCTGTTTGGTTACGGTTTCATTTTGTTTTCCATCCCCTTACAGTTTACACAGGAGGTTTTGAAATGCTTTCTGTAATATAAACTTTTTGCTCGCAAACTTCGGCTGCCACAAATGAGGACAAAGTCGTCAGTGGCTTAGCGAGAACAGGTACGAGTACGTGGTACCACGAGTACTTGGCTGGCATCACTCCCCCACAGATTAAGATAAACATTACCTTACAGTGGATTCCGTCATTGATAAATATGGCAATGAACAAGCGGACTACTTGGCTAAGTTGAAGCACAGTTGTCCCAACCTAAATTCTCTTTACCACTACGTAGCATCAAGAGCCGTATATGCTCGTCTATAAGGGATTAATGAACTCACAATCTACAAAGAGATGTCTACAGGAAAGAACTGAAATGTTTCATTGAAAAATAAGTGTTGTATCCAAGGCTGAAGGAGTCGCTTGCTTTCGACTTCTTACCAGACAACACTATCAACAAAGACACATTGTTTTGCAGTAGCAATATCATTGTCCTCTTTGCGAACTGGACGAAATGACTGGAAACCATCTCAAAGGCCTGCCCTTAAATATCTGACGGGGAAGTTGCAAATACTGTTGATTGTATTTCTAAGCCATATTTAATCACTTCAGAGTTCGAATGGGCTATTCGTTGATTGATAGTCGAGAAGTCAAAGATGGGAGTAAGGGTATTAGAATTAAAGTCGTTCTGGAGCAATACAAAGGGTTATTGCCGATTGATGCATCATCCCGGAGGGTAAGATCAAAGGACATCACCTGGTCATTTTGAACCATGGTCAGATGACGATGCAACACCTGAACTGGCACCTC
Organism: Meta bourneti; assembly: GCA_933210815.1. Lineage (NCBI taxonomy): Eukaryota > Metazoa > Arthropoda > Arachnida > Araneae > Tetragnathidae > Meta > Meta bourneti. Next base: position 24,179,072 of record OW119931.1, read on the forward strand.
ACTCTCCAAAGTTCCACGCCAACGTGAGGACATTTAAGGCCACGGCAGATTTAAGGTGCACCAGTCCCCACGTATACGACGATCTTTGGTTGGGTTGATTTTTGAACTCATAACCCTCCAGTTGCTAATCCGCAACTCTTCCAATCAGGCCACCGCAGCCGAAGGGCGTAGGATAAAAAATATCGAATACTTTTTCTGAAAAGGTATTTGACTTTGATTATCTCTGAACAGAGCGCGTTTATTGCGATGTGCGGGCCGCGTCAAGTCGATTCATCCGGCCCGCGGACCGTAGGTTGCCCTCCCCGCTCCTTCCGCAGCCGAGCTCATTTATTCCTCGCAAACTCGCCACCGTTTGAGGGATGATCCAAAAAAATCATTTTCCGATACTCATGTGAGCGTGATGGGCGGACATTACAGACTCGGTTCAGCCTTCGCGGAGGAGAGAGTTCCGTTACTTAACACACGTGTCGCTTATTGAACGAAGCCGGGAATAAAAATTCATACTCCAAAACCCGATCCGGATTCAATACCGTTAAATCAACACCGGCGGTTTTTCTCTCTCCGCGTAATCGCTCGCGCTCTCTCAAATGATTTTGTTCCATTTATTTATTTATTTCCAAAAAAGGGGTGGCATCGATTCTGTTCCAACATCCGATAGAGCAAGAAGCGCGCACATGCGAAATAATAAATAATAATGTTACTTTAACTCGCCCCCGCACAGATGGCGCTTCCGACCGGGATACGTTTTAAAATCCATTTTTTCCACCTCCCTTTTCTTAAATTATAAAAAAATCGATGAAACCGTATTCCTTCTTCTTCAACATATTTTTTCCTCCCCGCCATAATAGCCTCGGCAAGAAGCGAGGCTTCATCCATTCATCGATTGGAGACTCTTCAGCGAGGAATACATGTTTAATGCACAAACGTGGGAAAAAATATTAATTTTCCTCCTCCACGACGTACTCTTAAGAAAATGTCGTCCAAAATGCATAATTCAGCGACTGTTGTGTTTTTTGTTTGTCCGGCGCACCTTTATTATTAATTTTTGTTTCATGTCGGGGGAGGTCCCACGAAATTTGATGGTCTTAATTCTGGAGTGAAAATAATTACGGTGGATGCGGTAATGTTCGTTGTTTGCGTGCGGCTTTTAGGCGAATTGGCCCTGCGATTTGAATTTCGCCCCGAGTTCGTTAGGTTTGTTCTTCTGTCTTTGAACTCGGCTTACGGATTTCTTCGGGGCTGCGATTATGCAAGGGATGGGGGATTCGTTTGATCTCGGTTTGTTGCCGGTTGGATTCCTCTCGGCGCTCTGCAGTCGTCTTTTGCTGAACAAGAGCTAATTAGACCTGGGCGAATTCGATTCGTGAAAACTCAAAGCTGGAGATACATAACAATATTAACACGGGCTTGAAAAAGGCCTTATTTTTTATTTGTTTTTAGAGGCCCCTAACCCTCTAATTGGATAGACGATATATCTCATCAAAGATCTAGTTATTTTTGCTAAGGACGAGGTATCGCATAGAGACAAAACGGCCCTACTATTCCAAGGGGTATGAAGATCCAAGAAGAATAAAACAAATTTTCCCTTGCACAGAACTGGTGTAAGTCCGTCGTGGCTCAGTGGGTATGCCTACTGCGCTAGCAACCTGCGATTTGTACGCGGCGTAGTTTCGATTCCTTCCTGGGTGTGTTTCTCTCTTTGTTAGTAAAACTTTCCTTGAGTGCTTATGTCCATTATTTGACGTTGTCTGAAGTTTCGCGCAGCATGGCTAAATTTGACCCTTGCGCCATGGAATCCAAACAACCCAGAGCATGTGACAGTTTTGAGCAGGTTTTTGCACCAGAGGGGACACTACGGGAAATTTTTAGACGAGAAGATAAACCTCCAGGAGGGTTAAGAGCTTTAATATTCGCTAAAAATCAATTTGAAAAAGCCTTAGCTTTTGCATGAACATTGCATATTTTATTTTACCTACCTTCAAACATCAATGATATTTGTCCAAGGTCAAGTGTCAAAAAAACGAGGGCGTTATATTCACAGGTTGCCTAAAAATTGACATTTTTAAAGCTGTGTCTGTGAAATCCAAACTTAACACTCATGGGTTTCTTCATATGTGTACTGACGGGTCGATCTTTGCCTTAATGCAGCCTTAAAAATGAAAAATAACCCACATTAAGAAGGTCCCAACGTTTCTTTTGCTTGAAGAATGCAACTTGTAAAACCAGTGTAAAACCTGCTTTCGAATACATGTTTCAAAATTATAATAAGTATTAAAATGTTTATTGAATGCTAAAAACATTTAACCATCACTTAAAATTATATGTATTAAAAGATATATTATGATAAATCTAACAAGTTGTGCATATCCAAAATACGGACTTAAGTGTACATAAATCACTTGTTCGTACTTTACATAAATCATTTGTTCATTAGATGAACTAACAAACATTTATCCAAATATTTTGCTCGTTAAATTAACAATATGCACTCATAAGCATTATTCTAAAAATATAAAATCGGTAGGAAAAGGGCTATTGTCTAAACTCCTTTATTTTGAAATGTCCACAAATCATATGAAGGTAATGAAAGTTATGATATAAAATAGTGCTTATGTCCTTTTGTCAATACATTCTAAAGAAACCAAAGCATTAAAGTATATTTTGTACGCTGTATTAAAAATAAAAATTGCTAAATCAGCTGTTACCAAAATCTTGAAAAATGGACAGCGGCCTTTTTTCTATCAAGTTGCAGACACATGTACTTATTACATATAAGGTATATGAGGTAGGCAGTAGGCAAAAATTTACGTCGCACTGGTTAAGAAATATGAATTTACCCACATTGTTCACTGACCGATTCGAAAAATCCTAAGTGAACATCACAAACAAGAGGTTTAAAATTCCATGTTAAATCTTTTGTTAGAAAAACAGGCTTTTTCTGCAAATAGTAATCTCCAGCATTTGTGTTTAATCACAAGAGAATGAAATATTCAGATGAGCTACAATATATCTGGCTACAAAAACATGCGATTCGTAGTCTTAAAAATGTGATCTGTTTCACAGTGAAAATTTAAATTTCTTGGCGGAGATCTTCATGTCTGTTTCATATTTAAATTCCACATTTTGTGTTATACTCGAGTCGTTTTGTCTGTGAGCAACTAAAATTGTTACTAAAATAAGATTTAAGGAGACTCTGGAACTATTTAAGAAAAATTAATTATACTACACTAATGTTACTTTTTCACAGGTGCTTTGGCTATGGCAGACCTGAATTCAGAAAATAGATAATAAACAGACGAGATATCAGTAAAGTAGGTGTAATACAAAATATATAATGAAACCTGTGAATTGAAGAAGTGGCAGATTGATTGTAATGAAGTAAGGCATATAAATTACTGCTCTGGCATTTCAATTTAGGCTGCCATTGCAGCACATTCGAAGCAGCTAATCCCTAATCGCCAGTGCTTTCATTGGAATGCCTTCGGTTCAACCTGTACAATAATGTACTGTGCGTCCTTGGCTCGCGTATCGATATACATCTATTAATATGCCTCTTCGATTGCAGACTCCTCGCCGCAGATTGATTAGAAACAGGTGGTTGTTCGAGGTTTTAATAGCCAAGGCACTGCGATTGTTCGTGTCCCGGCAGGACGTTGACTCAACGGCGGGGTGGACATTTATAGCGAGAAGCGATTGCGAAATGTTTTGCTAATCATCTGGTGGCAGTCATTACAAACCAGCCCGACTAACCATGTTTGACCAACGGACAGGTGATGCGCGGCTGAGGTGTTGGTTAGGCGCATTTTTGAGCACATGCTCTCGTTTTAATTGTATTGATTGCCGATGGACACTTGCCACGCCGCCGGAACGCCCGTAATTTTTACTTTCTGGGAAATTAAACACGTCTGCATAGTGGTTTCGTCGGACACACGCACCTCATCTGTCTGCTCATTATTGACTTAATAAACGCTTTACGCGGAAGTGGTAAAGGTAAGTTAAAGAATCGTTATTTTTCGTCATTGAGAAGGCGTGCGCTTTGTTTCGTTGGAGATGCTTGTTTTGTCGCTAGGGTGTAGAGAACGGAAGTGAGGTAATGAAATCTGTCGGCTTTGAGGAATTTATTAACGCAATTTTTTTACGCAGCTGTTTTAATGCTAATTAGTTCTCAACCCTCCAAGTGGTTTCGACGAGATATCTCGTCGGTCACGATCTGAAGATTTTTGCTTGATGACGATATATCTCGTCCGTCACGATGTGACAAATTTTGCTAATGACGAGATATCTCGTCATCAAGATATTGCCGATTTCTTTATGATGACGATATCCGGTCAGTTCTTTTCTAATGATGAGATATATACAATCACCAGGGGGGTTAAGTCTAAATAAAAATTGTAAAGTTTTTGTCGGTGCTATATCGTCGGCTTTGAGCAGAAATTCATCAGCACAATTTTTTTTACTGTACAGGCTAATTATTAGTTCTTAATTCAAAATAAATAAAAACTTTGTTTTTATATGTCTTTTAAACAGATTGCAATATTTTTGAGTTTCTCTTAATGAAAATAAGCATTTAGTATTTCAGAAAAAATATCAGTTAACCCTCCAAGATCCGACGATCAGATTTTGTGCCCATTTTGATGTGACAAAGAAAAGTGGTTGCTTTCTGACATTTTTTGTGAGTGGTTTTTTTCGCATGTTCGGTTGAGCCGTAGATTTACATTTTAAACGATCAACAGTTGAAGTAGAGTCTAAGACTGTTTTGGAAAGTGCTTTTTGGTGTTTTTTAAATTTATATTAATAGATACTAGAGAAAATCATTCAATTCGAGGCCGAAGAAACAACTAATCCGATTCCACTTGGTGATTCTATAAAATACTTGTATTATCCCCTCCCCGTTTGATGCAAACCAAGCCTTCTTTTTATATTGAAGAAAGTGCTTCACTCTTTTTGGTGCGTAAACAAATATCGCATCATAAATTGGAATAAATTTAAATTTTGAACTGGTTTCAGTGATGAAATTTTTCCAAAAAAGACCTGTTCTGTTGCATTGGAAAATGTGTTTTCATTCTACACCTATTATATAATGCGCACTTAGAGTGTATATATTAGTGCCCACATATTAAATAAAAAAATCTTACCATACATAAATAAAAAATAATATGATATTTAATCTGTTCATCACTCTCAGGGCAAATTTCAATCTTCAAGTTAGGTATCCTTAAAGAGAAAATCGAATAATAAATTGATCTATTTTCTCAAATATTCTAACAAAATTGCTCACGGTGACAATAAATTAGTATAGCGAAGGAGACAATATTATATATTAAGCCTCCATTTTATTCCCTAGCTTTCCTTATTTAATAGTTTAATGCCAGTTAAGATGCATTTCCTTCCTTTATAGTTATTGGTACATTTTTTCTTGTTCCATTACACTCCTCTGAGGTTCGATTCCTGTAACTTACCACGGGTGTGTTTCTCTCATATTTCAGTAAAACTTTCCGTCTGTGTGTCCATTATGCTTTTCTTGTTTATAGCAGTTTGGCCCAATATGGCACTTGTCCCAATGTCCCTTGTGGCCCAATATAGCCATAAAACCAAACCAACTATCACCACAGCTCTCTGAAAGCTATCTATCAACTTCAAATAGTCCTTTTAAATTGCATTTCATTTGACAGTGGTTCAAAATGACCAGATGTTGTCCTCGGATCTTTCCTTTCGGGATTGATCCCGAACTGTCCCCAATAGCTTGTTGCATTGCTACCGTGCGATGTTCATTCAACTACCTACACAGACACAAGGCAGACGTCAAGTAATGGACTTACACAAGGAAAGTTTTCCTGACACAGATAACAAATAAACCCAGGGAGAAGTCGTACCTGACAAGAATCGAACCTGCCCCACCTACAACTCTCAGGTTGCTAGAAGAGTAGGCATACCCGCTGAGCCACGGATCTTTCCCTTCATGATTGATACCTTACCGTCGCCAATAGCCGGTTTCGTTGCTCCAAAACGACGCTAATCAACTACCTACCTTTTAAATTGTAATGGTTTGTTTTGTTTGTAAAAGGCTTTGAATACAAAAACGCATGACACATAAAATGGTCAATCAATGAAAAGTACTTAAACTTTTCACTCCCAGTAAATTCAATTACCTTTCCGAAACAACGTTACTGTCAATAACCATCCATAAGACACAAATCCATCGAATCATGAAAACATTCCCATTCCGATAGATCCACAGGTAGTTAATTAACTACCTACCTACGATTTTAAATTGTAATGGTTTGTTTTTGTAAAATGCTTTCACTACCAAACCGAATGAAACATAAAATGGTTGGTCTGTTGGTTATTTTGGGGTTTTATGTCGCATGGGGTATATTTGGCAAAGCCGTGCCAAACACATGCCAGACAACACAATGAAGAAGGAAGGTAAGCAGAAGGATAGGCTAGGATAAAACAGAATGGAGAACAGATCGGGTACCTTGAGGGAACAAAATGGTCAATCAATGAAAAATACTGAAAACTTTTCATTCCCAGTAAATGAGGTTTCATTCCTAGTCACATGAGTCCAGAATATGGAAGTTCATAAACCAAAGGTATGCAAGCCCCAGCACGCTTTGCCCGGTTAGAAGAGTAATGGATTAGCAATCGGAGTATTGCGAGTTCGGAACTGGATCCAACTAAAAGACCGTCGTGTGCACGGTGGCTGGTGTCGTGGCCTCAAATGTTCTTATGTTGGCGAGGTATGGAAGTCTGTAGAGTAGGGTGCTAGCTTAGGCGTTGAGCCCTGACTGGAACAAAATGACGAGGTGCTATCCTCGGATCTGTCTCTTGGAGATTGATTCCCGGACCGTCGCCAATAGCCTGTTGTGTTGCTCCAGTGCGACGTTCATTAACTACCTATCATTTAAATGTAATGCTTTGTTTTTGTTTGTAAAATGATTTTAATGCCAAAGTATCTCTCATGTTGGAGTAATGTGGAAGTGTGGAGAGTGGAGTGCCAGCTCGGGTGTTGATCTCGTCACCTGACCGTGGTTCCAAATTACGAGTCGTTGTCCCTCAGGGACTGATCCCGGACCGTCTCCAATAGCCCGTCGTGTTGCTCCAGTGCGACCTACCTAATTAACTACCTACCAAAATGTCTCAAACATAAAATGGTCAATCAATGGAAAGTGCTGAAAACTTTTCATTCCCAGTAAAATTCAATTTCCTTCCGAAACATCGTTACTTTCAACAACCATCCATAAGACTCAAATCCATCGAATTATGAAAGCATTCGCATCCCGATAGAAGGAAACACAGATCACACATTAGAGCTAACTTTGATCGTACTAATTCACGGCAGGCCCTTTTCCATAAGAGCCATAATCCCCACCTTCACACGGGTCCCGAATATGGAAGTTCATAAACCAAAGGCGTATGTGTCCGACTTAAAAGCCTCAGCACGCTTTGCATCCCCTCGATCGTGTTACAATTTTCCTTTTAAAGCCTTTTCCCTCTCCTGTCTCGCCCTAGTTGGACTTTATGAATATTCGGAGGCGATCCCGAGACACGTTTCGAGATCTTCGATGGGCTTTTAAAGAAAACCGATACCGCCAGAAGACTGCGGAGCGTGAGAGGGGTGTTCGCTTTTCATCCCCGGGGGTTCCTCGTCTTATATCAATTACCAAAAACAGTTTTTTCCTACTCTTCGGAGGATGAGGAAACGGGAATGAGTCCGTCAATAATCGGGATGGTGACAGTGAGGTAGATAATGTCGCGGAGACTGTCGGGTTTTGATCGATAACTAAACTTTATTTTAAGGCATTAGGCTGGAGCTTTTGCATATTAGCCCCAACAGAGTGCTGTGGCGTGTTTTGATCTTTATTCTTAATGTGGATAGGATGGTTTCAATGTCTTGAGAGCCGTGTGAAGATTCACCTCGTCTAAAATTAATTTTTTCGGGGATAATTGTTTAATTAACCCTCCTGGTGGGTGCCTCGTCAAGGCATCTTGTCAAACTGACCTCTTGATCTCGTCATCAACACAAAATCGGCAATATCTTGATGACGAGTTATCTCATCTTTGGCAAAGTTGACCAGATCCTGATGGACGAGATAACTCGTCAAAACCACTTGGAAGGTCAACATAATATTTACTAACGTTTAATATTGGGATAACCTATTTTCTTTAACATTTTGTTTAACAATGGAATAAAGAGATAGTTAAGTTTAGTGTCCCCATCTAAAATTAAATTTGAAGTTTTTTTGGGAGATAATTGTTTAATTAAGTTAACGTTTACTAACCATTTAATGTTTGGATAGCCTATTCTAGTGATATTTTCGTTAACCCTTCTGATGGTTTATATTCGCTTCAAAAACTATCCTGTAGTGGCCAGCCTCTGATGCAAAAACCTGTTCCAAACTGTCAACAGTTCTGGTCAAGGAACAATTGTTTTTCCTACTTGGATCTTCCCCTTGGAGTACAGAGGCTGTTCGGACATTTTTTGAACGAATTTGATGAGATGTAAAAAAAATTGTATGCTACGAAAGAATTTTATTTTCACAGCAGTTAAATAGCTAAAGGAGAACTTATCGTCTGCTAACTCAGAGTTTTGTTTGCTTTCAAAATGGCGCTTTTAAATAAGCAATGGATGGAAGGCTATGTTTCCTCTCTTTCCGAAGAGAATTATGCTTATTCAATTATTCAAAAACGCTGTAAAAGTCATGGTTTTTCGATATATAAAGGTACGATAAGTAATATTATTAATGAGAAAGGAAAAAATGTAAAAGTGGAAAAATACTCCCAAAAAAGTATCCAAAGAAGAAAAAATTTCTGAGAATATTTGTAAGGTAAGATCTTTAATTTTAAAAGAGAATCCGCCAAGTCAAAGGACTATAGCAAAGTGAACGTGAGAACTTTCTCTAAGAGATTTATGATTGTTACCGGTTTTGAATATAATGGAAAATTTAAAGTAAAAAGAAGGGAAAAATGTAAAAATCAACTCCCACATATTATCAAGACCCTATTTTATCCCCAATATTCAAAAAAGAAATACCATATCTTTACCCACAGTGCCAACAATCAGTAGAACTGCATCAGGGTAAAGCAAGCAGCCACACATCTAAATCGACTATTAAATTCTTGGAAAAAATGGAACAAGAAACTGGTATCAAGTTAATACCCTTTACTGATATTCGCTAAATCTCCAGATGTTTCACCCATGGACTTTTGTGCTTTTGGACTTTTAAAAAGGACATTATCGAAACGTCGATCGAAAACCATTCAAGGACTGGAAAACTGGAGCAAGAATGGAACAAAATACCACTGTCGATACTACAAAAGTCATTATTATCATGGAAATTAAGGTGTAGGAAGATAGTTAACAATAAGGACTATCAAATGGAACATTTAAAACACAAAAATTTCATGTACAAAATTGAGCTTCAGTCCATTAAAATCGTTCAAAAAATGTCCGAACAGCCTCTGTAATAGGGAATTTTTGTCTCGACTAAATGCCTTATAAATTTTGCTAATGACGAGATATCTCGTCATTAGCAAAATTTATTAGATCTTGGACGAGATATCTCGTCAAAACACTTGAAGGGTTAAAATTTTATTCAACAATGGAATATAGATGGCTTACATTGGTCCTGTATCGCTTAGCATAATATCGTTGTCTTACAAATGGAACACACCAAATCAAAATTTTCAAGATAAAAATTTTTTTAGCTTTTCTATACCAGAATGTGGCAATCTTTATACTGATGAAATGTGTGTGTGTCCACTGTCCTTCATAGATAGTTGTGGTTAGATTTCTTAAGAGAAGAATTATACTCCCTTCGATTTCTCAGAACTACTTTTTTAAACTTAGTGTGTGTCATTTGCAAGCTAAAGATGATGCAGCATTTGTTAGGTTATGTATTAGCAATGTATTGCATTTCATATCCATAAATGGACGTTGTTTTCTACGAAAGAACCAAGTCATGCCCTGGTTTTCCATGTTTCTTGATAGTACTTTTCTGACCAGTTATTTTACTTAAATAAGTTTTAATTTAGACATTTTACGAAACCCTTCACACACACAAAACATTTCACAATTTCACTCGCCCAAAATTTTCAAAAATATCGATTTTGAAATTTTTAAATGTATAAATTGAAGATTTGTTCAAAATGAATACTCTATATCTTTGAGGTATCTTCTAAGAAATTATATTTTAAACTAAGATGTGAAACTTTCATAACGTGTTCTACATCATCATATTTATACTAAAGTGACCATTTATTATATACAGTATGGTAATGTTTTACAAATTTTAAGAACAACAAAAAATAATTTTGTGTTAATTTCTAATTAACTTCATACATATATTTTTTAGAACATTTTATACAATTTATTCTCATCTTCATTTCAGTATTCGTGTAAATGTCTACTGACCGTACGAAAAAATCTCAAACGTTATCTTTAGTATATTCTGAGAACGGTTCACAAAAAATTAGGTAAATTAACATTATCAGTCATCTTCCAACTACCTTTTAAATCTTGATGACCAACACCGTAACATTATTTAAATTCATTATCATACTGTATAGTTACATATGTGGTGAGCTTTTCCGTCCATTGTGACGATTGTTAAACTGAAGAGATTAAGTAGTAAAATGACAGCACTAAGAATACTCCTTCACACACACACACAATTTTCAAGTACTATTTATTAAATAAACATGGCTCGTACATAAACTATTTTTGATCCTATTTTTATACTTCAATTTGGAGTAACAATATAGTGTATGCTTTATAACAATGCTAAAGCTCAAAAGTTCTGACAGATTTCTCAATCTAGAATCAGTACGATATAATGAGTTTTTCTATAGATTGATCTTTAGTAGTCAAACTACAGATAGTAAAATGTCAATGTTATTAGTGAATGAAGCACATACACTTTGAAGGTAATTTGTGAATCATGTAAGGGTACTTGAAAGTTAAGTATAAAATAGAATAAAAAATAGTACTACTATTTCAATTTTATTTTCAAACAAATTTTTTCCATGACTCATACTTTGATCTTCACAACAGATTCACAAAGTTGTTCAGAATAGCCCTTAACTTGTTGATTGTGTTAAAAAAAGCCTATTGTATGTGCAGCTTTTTTAAAATTTCTGCTGCAAAATAAAAATACGTAATTTGTAGAACGTCCGAACGTGATTTTACGGCATTTTATAACAAAACATTTTTTTTAAAATCAAAATTAGAAGCTTATAAATAAAATGTTAAGGAGAGAGATGATATGCAAAGCTAAGTGTATTAATTTTTATCCTATGGTATAAAACGTGGAAAGGTTCAGAAATCAGTGTGTTTGTCATTGGTTTTTGCAACTAACTATTGTTTCCTTAGGAGTAGCATAACAATGCACATTGAAAGCACTTTTGTTTGAAATTTCTATCATGGAAACAACACCAAACTAAGTATACGTTGAGAATTACAAAAATATTATACCTCCTAGCTTAAATTTTTCACTCACCACACTGGAAGCAATGCATTGACTGCATCATCGAATTTAGCATCTGAAACATTTATATATGCGGAGCACTATAATATATTAATCCTCTAGCATTAATGCACAGGCTAATTTTATTAATATTTATATATGTAATCCGAAAGTATTGAATTAATTTTATAGGTATGTAGCCCTTAAAGTATTGAACTAGAAATCAAAAATTAGAAAAATGTGAATGTGCTATGAATTGCTAACTTGACTAACTTTGTTTTGTTACGTCTATAAGTGACAATAGTATTACTGTATACTACACGTGAGAAATTAAGAGTTTGGAAACCTTAAAGTAAAAATTAACTAAATAAATTGCAAGCATTCGGTTAAATACGCTTTCCATTATTCCCGTTTTGTATATCTTCGCAATTTCAAGTTAATACTTCAATTCGCATTACAGATTCACATATACTTAAACAAAGCACTAATCAGAGTACATATATTTTATTACACTTGTTTTTAGACCTTATTCATTTATATTCAAACTCTAATCCATAATAATCTGGAAACAAAAGAGCTATCGAAATGAATCATTATCATTGCCTTTTTTCTCATAATAGACTAATCCAAATTAAACTAAATCAGTTCTCTAAGCAAGTGCTCTTGGTACTTAAATACAGAATGAAAAAATAAATTTTAAGTATATTTAGTAAATATGTTAAATATTAATTTGGATGCAATCAGTTAAGGCGTGGTAACCTATCGTAAAGCCTTTCCCCATAAGTAAAGCGTAGAAAGTAACATGTAAACTTCCCCAAAACACACAGCAGACAAAACGGAACATTAATAATACATTAATAATGTAATGAGAAATGTAACAAAGTATGCAAAATTACAAAACATAAGAAGCACGGAGTAACAGGAAACTATTTTGCAAAGCAGGCTCTCCATAGAGAGCTACCCTAGAGTTCACACCATTCAATAAGAAAGAAAAAATGTGAGAAATGCAATGTGTAAGAAATGTAAACAATGTAAAAAAGGTGAAGTGTAAGAAATGAAAACAATGTGAGTGAAACAAATGCCAGGCACTTGACTTTGCGTCATTCGCCATCTGACTTCCCAATATATTGCTGTACTCCATTACTAAAATTATCAAGTGCAGTGCAAGTGTCTAAGTGTTGAGCCGTCATAGGTTATGAAAACAATGTAAGAAATGTGAACGTAAGAAATGAAAATAATATAAGTGCATAAAGAAGAGTAGGAAATTAAATTTGAAAATTAAATAAAACAGTGAAAAAAATGTTAGAAACGTAAACATCCACAAAACACAATTGCAAGAAGACGAAATTTAACATTAATAATAATACAGCGATAGGTATAACAAACTATATAAAATTACAAAACGTGTAGGGAGCACAGAGGAAATGAATACGATTTTACAAAAAAAAAAGACTAGAGAGCTTCCTTAGAGTTAACACCATTCAACAAGAAAGAAAAAATCTTAAAAGGCATCTTTGGGTGAAAAAAAACGTGAAAAAAGTAAGAGACATACATGAGCACAAATCGACTCCAGTACTTACCTTCACCAATACAGGAAATTCACTGACAAGAAATAAGTAGGTCAGGCCACGTGCCATACCTGAAAGCTGCCCCTGGGGCCCCTTCCCTACGCAGGTCCCATGTAAAAAAGGGGCCCACTCCGAGGGTGTCGGGGCGGTTGGCAGCGGGTGTACTTCTGTTCCTTTTCATATAACGGTACACTTTTTGTTGTGTAAAAAATCTTTTTTTGCGCGTGTTTTTAGCCTTGGGTTTTTTTTATCCTCCAGAACCGCCCCTCTTTTTTTACTTTTTGCAACCGAAAGGGGGCTGTTAGGGGTGACATAGCTTCCTCCCTCAGATGTAGTTAGGTGTCTGTTAGTTTTGGATATTTATTTCCTGCTTCCTGGAAAATGACGCTGTTTCGTTCCACTCTGAATTGGAATCTGAAAACCATTAATTTTGCATTGTTTCTGAGATGTGTGCAATTGGATCGTTGGTTCTGGTTGCAGTTGTTGAAGCTCATAGTGGTGAGAATTCTCTTGTTGAGTTACTGCTCCGTACCCACCCACTGAATATAACCTTGGATTAACCTTGCAATGGTACAGTATTAGATTGAGTTAAGTTGCTCTAGCTAAAACTGGCTAATGCGAAAAATGATTAATTTGGAAAATGAACAAAGATGCATCTGGCGTTACTTTGTGTCATATCGTTAGTTTCTGTTAATTATTGAAATATCTGTCATTATATCTTGTGAGAAAATAGTTTCTCTGAAATATTTGATATTTTAACTGTAGAGATTTGTATGCTTTGCTAGCTTTTTAGTTTTATATGAAAAATAAATTTTATTTCATATTGAAAATAGAATATAAACCATCTTTATTACTTCTTAAAAATTTTCTCATTTGATTTAGTTAAAAGCAATCTTGGGTTTTAAATAATTTTGTATCAATAACCATATATAAGTTCCTATCATGCATTTCTTGCAAATATTAAATTTAGGTACATATTCACTACATACTATATTATCAATAATATAAATTGAAGAAAATGTGTCAGCTAATAACCCTTTAATTGTTCTAATTTTCTACTTGCTAAAAAAATATTTGTCTTAAAGTTCTTATTTTTCCATCCTCTCATAATTATGGACCCGATACTTATATGTAAATCAATTACAATATCAAATTGATTAAGTGTCAGATATAGCTGAAGATTCGAGCTCTTCATAGCTAATACTTTATGTAGTAATTTTTGTAAATTTTTAATGTAACAAATTATTAGATGATTATATAGGCTTCATAAGTAAACGTTTTTTTGGTATCATTTATTGAAAACTTGTGCTGAAATATCATTTTGCAAAATTTCATGCATTACGAAAAGGAATGTGTTAGTGGCAAAATTAGAAGAGAAAATTGTTGAATTGGGAAAGACGAAATAAATTGGAAATTTTTATTTTACAGTTCGATTTGTTTAAAATTACTATTATTTATTTAAATAGGTATATAAGATTTAGTATTTATTTTTTGATAAATACTTTCATATTCAAAATTCATTTTACACTTACAGTTAAAACTTGATTGCACATTTGTAGCCATTTACATGATGCTCCTAAGTCGAAAATATATTTACCTGCGTCACTAGTGTCTTTACCAAAAAATTGAGCCAAAATAATTTCCATTAAGTTATTTTATGTTACAATTTAAAATATTTTGAAAAACAATTGAACAAAATTGTTAAGTTATTTTGAATTGCTATTAAGCTTTGGAAATATAAATTCAAACAAAACATCGTTTATTTTTTCTATTTTTAACTCTTCTCTTTTTTCATTTATATAATCTATGGTTTTAGTAATTTTGTGTTGCAATTCTGCGAAATATTTAGTATGAAACGGTACTATCTATATCAAAAGTTTGAAAATTATAAAATTATCCCAGCTAGAAATAGATAAATTTGCATATTTCATAATACTAGTTTACACAAAGTTGTTTTTCTTTTTAACCAATAGGTGTATTTCTCTCTTCTGTGTCAGTAAGACTTTCCTTGTTTGTATGTCTATTTACTTTGTTAGGCACAGCTTGGCCACAAAACCAAACAATATTTCTGACAACGTTTTTTCTTAAACTTAGAATTTTATATTGTCATGAACACCCATTTTGAACCACAAATTGTTACGAATATCTTTATAAGTTGGCTTTTATGTTTAATAATCAACCCTCCAGGTGATTTTTACGAGATATCGCGTACATCAAGATCTGATCAATTCAGCTAATGACGCGATATTTTGTCATCAAGATATTGCTGATTTTTTATGATAACGAGATCAAGATCTGGTCAGTTTTCTTCTAATGACGATGAATCTCGCCCTTCAAGATCTGGTTAGTTTTGCTAATGACGAGATACCACGTCAAGACAACCAACCACCAGGTGGGTTAATGTAAATTTAATAATACAACTTCAACACACATTTAATAGAAAATTTCACTACGTATGTATTTTTTGCACTTTTTCCTACAAACACATTCTTATAAGACCCTTTTAAATCTGCATCTATTTCGTTTCATTGATAACACGTTGACTGCCAACTACGAGTTAACTAGTAGTTGCTATTTTTCAAGGACGAGTTATCTCGTAAATTGAAATCCTTCCACTTGTGGCAAGTACGAGTATATTCGTTGATTTTGCCTGCAAAGATAGATTGTGGGTGTCGAAATATGCATAAAAGTGGTCATGGCTTCATGGAACAGAATGTTTATTCGCAAACAGCAATTCAGAATAATTAGTATTTGAACGTAAATTACACATCACCACATGCACATTGGTGAAAAATGACTTAAAACAATTTTTCACTCCCTAAGCTGGAATCTCTGAACGTACAGGACAAAAATAACACAGCATTTGTAACAGTAATAACAGTAACAGTGATTCACAGCGTTTGTTGTTTTGCGTGATACTATACATGGCTTGATCGGACGAGCTTTTATTTCTGTGATTGGTATTGTCTGTAAATAATACAAGTCCTCTCGTCCCGTTTCGTAAGTTTTGGCTTTTTATCGCTCACCAAAATTGTAATGATTTTTTCGAAAACTCAGCCGATAATAATGATAATTTGAAAATTTTCATTAATCTATTAAAATTAATGAACTTATTTATTATCTCTCAAAAACACCTTGGCAGTCAACGTGTTAGCTAAGCATATTGGTCAAATAAAGCATCGGCTTTTAAATTTAAATTATGTGAAATTTGAATAAATTAATGTTATCTCGTTGACTCAGTGTTTTTATTTAGAATCATTCCATACTTTCACAATAGCTTTAATAATTAATGCACGAAATATTTCGATAAGAATTCCCTAACTTGGACGAAATACAGTTGAGTAATTTTTATTATAGTACAGTTTATCTTTAATAAAATTTTAGGTAAATGTTATTTTACTTTACTTACCTAATATTAATGCAAAACTTCAGCGTAAAACACCGAAAGTAATAACTAGCCCGAATGAAATGTAAAATTTCTTGTAAAAGTACTTTGTTATTTTTGCTCTTGCATAACATTTCTAGTTAATGAACATTTGAAATGAAATAAAAAATGATTTTGTTTTTTGGATTATCTTGAGAAATAAACAAACACTTCAATCTGGATATTTTTTCCGTTAAGGCTTCCAAAATGAAGATTATTTTAACTTTAGAACATAAAACTTATTTTTAAAAAAGAAATCTACTCTCAGATAATTCATCGTCTGAGAAATACCTTTCCATATTTGCACATGCCTTGCTCCTACTGATGCAATTTCACTGTCAAAATTATCGAATAAATGAGATCGAAGATTTGTTTTGCAAAAATGAGTTATTGACATCGAATATTGACATCGAATGGGGGATTGAAAAACGAATTTATTTGTAATCTCTACTAAAAGTGGTGATACGTTATTTAATTTAGACTACTCGAAAATGTTAGATTATTTCTAACCTACAGTTTATACGGTTAGTTTTTATAAAAATTTGCTTTGCTCTATAAAATAAACTTGTAATCTTAAATTCCTTATGCCAAGTTAAAAGTATGAAGAAAAGTATTTCGTCTCGTTGAACAACATACATTATAATTAAATTATACTTACGAGTAAATTGTATGTAAGCGAGAACACGTAAGCTTCTTTCAATTATTTAATATATTTCGCAGCTTTTATTTCAAAAACATCTTTCTATTTGTTTTGGTAGCATCACTTGTTTAAATCTCCATTTGAAATTTTGGAACTTACAAACAAAGTCGTTGCCAGTAATGAGAAAATTGAAACTTACGTTTTATGAAATTGAGCTTTTTGAGTAAAATTTCAGATTATTATCTTCCATTTAATGAAGACCTTAATCTACCGTATAAAAGTTTTCAATTAAAGTTCTCATAATTATTTATTTTAATCTTTATTTAAATGCAAATATTTTTCTTTCTTTTACGTACATTTAGGTTCTCATACTTTCTCTAAATACTTGTAAACACTGCAATATTCAAAGTACAGCCATAAAAAGTACAGGTTAATTGTATGTCTTTGCTTAATCCAAACGCACATGATATGTAATTGCAAAACACTCGTTTGGCAACACGTTTCAAGTACAAAGCATTTTCTAATGAGTGAAAAGAAAATATTTTAATGTAGTAGATGTTTTGATGATGTTTCAGGTTTTGTTTTTTAGTGTAAACTATTCAAATCAAAGGCATTATTTTTACAGAGCTATCTAATCACAAGCCCAAAAAGAAATTAAGTGCAAATCATATGTGATAATATAGTTATTGAATACCATATAACTAGTTATATTTTCAATTGCTCTATTGTTTGCATTTCACAAAATTCGTAATAAATTGTTTTCTTTTCGAGGAAATGCAGTTGAGCAATACCTAAACTCATGCTTAGATAATTGTTTTTAGAAGGAAAGTTATAGAGAGAAAATGCTTCTTAACATCTTATCATTAAAATAGTTGAAATTGATAGTACGGAATTCTATATGAGTATTAAAGAATAAATTAATTGCTCTGTAAGACAGTTAACAAATTTATAACAATTACAGTCTTCCAAATTCCGTTTAAATAAACAACATGTATGCATAAATGAATGTGCAATAAAAATAATATAACATCATTATAGTTAATAAAATGAATAATTTATTGAATATTGCTCGCTACGTAATTAATTTACTGCTTGCTTAACATTTTAGCTCGTAAACTATTATCCAGTTTTCTTTTGACATTATTGTGTAAGGTCATGCAATTGGTTGTTTAGTACTCAGTATTTAAATTAAACGTATAAACTTTAACCAATCATCAACCTAGAAAATTAATATATATAAAATATTCAAACACTAATTAAATATCATGTGCAAATTACTAGAATATATATAATTTGAATAGGACATTTGTTTTTAAATTTAAGTTTTTATGTTAATATTGAATGGAATGAATGTGATCTCAATATCGATTTACTTTCAGAATAGTTTTTGGCATTGATAATTTTATGACAAAATTCTTTTTTAATTTTCGTAAATGATGGAAATTAGAATAAAAACAATTTATATGTATTTCTAAGACATTTTAATACCTGTATGTTTTAAATAGTTTTAATTCTAGTTTTATATACTTACTTACCCAACATAATTTTAAGTGCAGCAAAAATATCAAAAGTATTTACTAGCTTAAATAAAAGTAAAATTATTTTCTCATCGTTATTTCTTCTATAAAGTGATTCCCCAGTAGGAAACACAAATATTTACAATTCTTATACGTGATCTTTAAATGTTTGCATGATTAGATGTTTACATTCCATAATGCACGATTATTTTCATTAAAATCTTTACAATAATAAACAGTAGTACTATTTAAATAAGTATTTTTGCTGTTCGTTCAATTATTTGGAATGTGGAATGCTAATGAGTAAGACCCAGATTTTCATGGAATTCCATAATAACTTTTTCTTTGTTTCCATTTAGTCTAATTACTTTACGTGCAGCAAAAGACCGTATAGCGAAAAACCAAACATTTTTCCATTAAAATTTTTATTTTTGAATTATTAAAATAAAAATTAGATGATTTTCACTGCCCATAATGTTACATATTTTGAATGTTTTTAGGGCTTTGTCGTATTTTATCTTTACAAATAAGTCGCACTTTTTCCTAAGAGTTATATCTGTACCATGGTAGGAAAAGGGCCAATATCCAATTTCGCTGATTTTGAGTTATGTTCACAAATCACTTCAATTTAATTAAAGATATAATAGAAAAAGTGCCAATGTCCTCCAGTCAATACATTATGAATTAATCGAAACATGGAATGTGTTTCTTGTATGGTATATTAAAAATTAAATAAAAAATGATTGAATATTAGCTGTTACTAAAGACTTGAAAATGGACATTGGTCCTTTTTCTACCAAGGTACAGATACATTTTTGACAATTTCTTTTCGAATGGATTAGCTATATTTTTTATAAAACGTTTCTAACCAAAGACAAACCAATGCGGAAAGGGGACTTACTGAAAGACCTCATTTAACTCATTCGTCAATAAGCGAAAAATTGCGAAATGAGTTAATGGTTAAAGGTGAGGTTGGTTAAGTTAGTAATTGCAAAAATAAATGTATTGGACAATAAATGATCTACGATCTGAATAGATGGATGTCATTACTTATGGTGAATGGTTATAGTGAACTTATGGTATGGATTATGAAGATGCTTCTTGAACCCAAATAGTAGTGATTTTAGATATTTTTGACACTTCCCAACCAAATTGTGCGATGCTAAACGCATTTTTTCTCGGTACAAAGACAAGCTGAATAATAACAGATAATTTCTGTTTAAAAGCTTTAAAATGCAATTCATGTTAAAACAGACAGTTAACTGTTTCCAATACCGTTGTATAGTTGATACTTTTCCCATCATACGTTGGGTAAATGAATACACATTTAAATACAAAAAAATTAAAATTCATCTATTTTTTTATTTTTACGCCATATTTTATGTTTTCATATTTTATACATTGCAAAATTTCAATTTCAAGGTAGTACCTCTCTTTGATCCACCATACCGATATCTATGTCTAGCTAATACGAAATGTTATTCTTTGTTTTAATTGCTTCCTCGGTTTGATTGAGAAATGTTTCCAGGATTTAATTGCATCCGCTCTAGTCTGTTTTGTGTACTTTAGTTTCCAATTTTCATCCGCAGCCAATTAGCCTCTCTTTCTTGCATACTTCTATGGTTAATTTAAACTGCTTGTTAAAGACATCCTCTGTTGTGGGAAATAGTTCCAGCGACCCTGCTTCATTAACAATATTCTGTTTCGTTGTCACAAAATTGAATTTGAATTCGAAATGTTTGATAGTTTATTCCCTGGGCAACACAAAATTAGAAATATCGAGAGTATACTTTTAATATTCTTTATTATTTTAAATTATTTTTTAAATTGAAACATTGGTTACCGACATACTGTTTAAACTTAGATAAGAACACTTCAAAGATTTAAACTTTACTTTTCCAAGTGGAAAAACTTTCTCACTCCTTTGTATAGCACATTAGGATTTTAGGTTTTATTTTTTATTTATATTCCGATAAGTTTAGAATTTGTAAAATGAATGTCGCCAACTTGGAGCTGAAACTCATTAACTAACTAGAATTTGCTTACTCTACGGCTGGCTGTTTAAAAACTAACTTTTCTTCTGCTAAGGGCAGAAACTCATTAACTATTTTTTCAAGACACTAAATGTTTGTTTTCATATTGAGAAATACAGTCATATTGCAATCTGTTAAAAAGAGTATTATCAAGATGCTTGTATTTTTTTTACCTAAATATGAATACTTAATATTTAAGTAACTCTACAGTAAAAAACTGTCTTTTGAGTTTCTGCTCTGAGCGTTCTATTACCTTAGGTCAAAAAGTAAAAGTTTTAAGCATTTTGATAGTATTATATATCTTTTAAACATATAATATGATTATGTATTTCTTATAATGAAAATAAGGATTTACTGTCTCCGAATAAATGTCAGGTAATGCGTTTCTGCTCTAAGTTGACGACGTATTAATTTAATTTAATTATTAGAACAAATTGCAATTAAAGTCAGCACTATAAGAAGGTATGTAAAACCATTTATCCTTTAAGGACTTTATACTATAACTTATATTTGAGAGCATAGTATACGCTTTCAGGCAAGAAACTTTTCAGCTATGCTATTGAATTTCATTTTGAAGACAGTGTATTAAGAAGTTTTTCATGTCGAGTACAAAAGAATATTTTTTAAAAGAATTTCATTTGAAATAACATGACTCAACACTCGAAATATGTTCTGCTTTCCACAATGATTCTTATCGAAATCAAATATGAGAAGTGTTTGAACAAGGTATAAAAACAAATATATTCTTTTAACATCTGGCTTAAAAATTATTTGAAAACATCATTTACCGTCACATGTTAGTGACGTATCAACCATTTTCCGAACTATTTAAGTGTAGCATTAAGCGAATATTGGACTATAAACATGCAATATAATGTTTTTGATAATACATGTGCGTCATTCTCCGATTAAGTCAATAGTAGGCGTTGAATTCCGTTATGGTAATGGGAACATATACTTTCGAAGATCGCTTGTTTTCTGATCAAAATCATACATATGTATACATTTTGTATACTTATATCTAATTCCGATTATTACGAAATTTTGGATACATGTTTTTACAACATACCTGATTTTTGTGCTGTACGATTTATATTCATACCTTATACGTTTTTGTAACGCAATATTTTCACTTTTCAACAATATTCACACTACATTGTGTGGCTATTGAAAATGTCTCTCAATATACTATGCATTTTAGTAATTTGCCTGAAAATATATATGAATATTTGTTGATATAAGCTGGGGTTGATATAACTTTGTTGTAGTATAATACTGATAAATTCAAAGATAAATTTTGATTTCCACATTGAGGGCATGCGTTTTTTTAAAGACAATTCCTATACATGTTTTTAGTAAGTCTTGAAATATTAAGCTGATTCTGTTTTAAAACATTCCTTTTTATAGCATCTCTTCCAAATTAGTTTATATAAACTTATGTAAATGAATGATGCTTATTATTACTAAGTTGTAATTTAAGAGTTGTTATAAAGTAAATTTTAGAGTTGTTTCAGTAGTAGTCTCTGATTTGCAATAATTTAAAGAAACGTGGTTCAGTTTCTTTTATTTTAATTTGGATTTCGTTCAATTAAAAGATAAACGAAATCTGAAGTACTAAATTTTACATTTACATTAGATAGATTTTTACGATTATCTTCCGTTTATTTGCTTGCATATACTTGCATATATTGCTTCTCCATGAGCTTCAAGTCTCATGTGTTTTTTCTCCACAAGTGCATTGCTTTTAAGCTTACTGTGGCCATTTCTGATCTGCACGATCGACCTGAAGTCTGGGATTGTTATATGCATAGGGATAAAACTTCTTAGATTAAGGAGTAATGTGTGACAAATGGATTATGTTCATATTTTTATCTCTTCTGATTTTCTCAATCATTTGAACAGAACACGAAGCAAATACTCTCTTTGGATATCACATCACTCTCTCTAATACCAAATCACGATGCATCTTAAAATCCAAATTTAAATATTCATTAAAAATATTAAGAGCAACCACCTTAAAAACCGGTTAAAAACTTATACAGACCGTCCATGAGTAGCCCTGACTTTAATCATCAATAAAATTGCTTATTTATTAAAACAAACAATTAATGAGAATAATGAATTATCGATAATTGAAGTTTATTTATGATTTAATTATATTAAACCAGCAATTAAATTATGAAGCAATTAAATAGAATTCTTTGTTATTTGTTAATTAATAAATAATTATTTTTCTATTCTAATCATCAACAAAATTGCTTAGTTATTAAGTAATACATAATTAATTAGTTTATACTATGAATTAATTATATTATATTAGCAATTCAATTGCGTAGTAATTAAAACATAATGTATTATTGTTTTTTAATTAATATATAATTTTTAATTATTTATAAATAAAAACATAATTACTTAGCAGAATGACTTATTGGTAATTAAAGTTTGCTTATGAATTAGTTATATTAGATCAATTAAATTATGCAACAATTAAAATATAATTTATTATTTTTTAATAATACAGAACTTTTTACAATTTAAATAATCAGTAATATTAGATCAGCAATTATTTATTAATTAATACATAATTATTGAGAAGAATGCATTATTGACAGTTAAAGTTTACTTATGAATTAAATATATTGGATTAGCTATTATTTTGGGTGCTTGGGTATGTAACCACTTCAACCTCTTCTATTATTTTTGAATTGGATGGAATCCTGATGGGGATGCTTCATATTTGTGGCATGCCGGGCAAACACCAGCATTGTATTTGCTCTCATAAGCATCGCCCATTTAGCTTTTGTGTATCGCATACTTTGGGACATAAACGTGAAAGCGCTTCCGCCCCAAATCACGCGTGCGTTTTAATTATTACCGTGTCGTGTCGCTGCATTGTCTCGATGCAGCCAGTCGTCCCTAAGTGCGGCGGGAAGGAGGACACAATAACGTGTCCTAATCGGGGGTTCTCAGGCCGGATGACCTCTCGGACGGTGGATCGCTGGAGAGTGGACGGTCAGTGGACTGCGACGAGAACGTTCGACATGATCTGGATGCGGTTTTTTTCCCCTTCCGAACACCGCAGAGAGTGAATCAGTGTCGGTAGGTAGTTGAATTTACGTCGCACTGGAGCAACGCGACGGTCCGAGATCAATCCCGGAGGGTTGGTTGTTTTTGAGTTTTATGGCCCACACAAGACAGCGTTAAGTAAAAATGTGAAAGAAAAATAGGGATTGGGGAATAAATAGAGTAGTAGGATGAAAGCAGAAAAGAAAGGGAGTGTGACCCCCGTGTTTACTTAAGACAGTAAGCTCCATGAAGAAAAGATCACTCATGTACCTCGGGTCGTCAGGGACAGACACCTAAAGGAGATGCGCCAATGAGGGCCAATCCCGAAGGGAAAGATCTGAGGATATTACCTTGTAATTTTGAACTACGGTCAGATGAGGAGGTGAACACCTGAGCAGAGGCACACCACTCTCCAAACTATCACCTCACGCCAAGGTGAGGACATTTGAGACCACGACAGATATAACGTGCATCCAAGTCTTTGGTTGGATCGAGTTTCGAACTCGCGATCCTCCGGTTGCTAATCCGCGACTCTACCGACTGGGTTACCGCGATTTTGTTTTGGGAAAACAACTTTGGCCTCCCTATTCTCTTGGTGCGAGTTGTAGGCGCTGCAAGTTCGATTCTTGTAACTTCCCATTCATGTATTTCTTTCTTCTGTCAGTTAAATTTTCTTTGTGTGTGCATGTCCATCACTTGACTTTGTATGCCTCGTGTTTGGCACACCTTGGCCAAATATGGCCCTTGTGCCATTAAAAACAGCCCAATCAGCCTCTTTCGTTGGAGCAAAATTGGGTGTTACAAACGCTGTTACAAAAGTTGCAAACTCTGTTACGGAAGTGAAGTCATTAAATTGTCAATTGGATGGGGAAAGTTTTTGAAGCCCACCCACGTAAAAAAATATCAATGGCTGGATGTTACAAGCCCTGTTACGAATCTTACAAACTCTGTTACGAAGTGAAGTCTTTCACCTAAAATCAATCATTCTTGCCAGTCGTTTTGAAGTGAAAATAAGTTTAGGGTCTTCCTCCCTACAAAGTAAAATTGATGTCTGCATGCAATAAACCTTGATAAGAAAGTTGCAATTTACAAGCAATTAAACTACAGGAATTTTCAAACTCCATTACGAAGAGACGTCATTCACCTAAGATCATACACTAGGTTTGTGTTCAGAAATGGGCGCCATTCATTTGCATGTGAAAAGCCAGCATTGATACAGTAAAATTTGGATGGTTAAAGCATGGTACAATTATTCAGCTCTTATTACAGAAAATAAAAACATATTATTCACAAATAAATATCAATATCTGATGCAATGAAATTTTCATTTAACTGTATTTGTAAGTCAATTTTTAACTGTATTTGTAAGTTTGGAGAGTGGAGTGCCAGGTCAGGTGTTGACCTCGTCAATTGACCACAGTTCGAAATGACGAAGGGTCGTCCTCGAGTCTACCCCTTTGGGATTGATCCCTGACCATCGCCAATAGCCCGTTGTGTTGCTCCAGTGCGACACGTTTATTAACTACCTACCTATCATTCAAATCGCAATGCTTTGGGTTTTGTCTAAATGCTTTAAATACCAAAATATCTCTCATGTTGGAGTGGTGTAGAGTGGGATGCCAGCTCAGGTTTTGACCTCGTCATTTGACCGTAGCTCGAAAAGTCGAGGTGTTGTCCTCGATCTTTTCCTTTGGGATTGATCTCAGACCGTCGCCAATACCCCGTTGTGTTGCTGCAGTAGGACATATTAAATTTCTACTTACCTACCTAAGCATCAGTAACACCCGAAAATATCGCTCTTTTAATAGTTTCTTGTAGCGCGATTCAATCCCAGTCTTCAACAAACCCAATCCCGAGTGACGAGGACTCAACCCCCTGCCTGATTTGCATCTGAAACGTTACATAAGAACTAAGAAGCTATATCTCCATCGTACCCAATTTGTGAAATCGAAACTCCCCTTTTGGAGATGCAGAATCTCCGCGTAATTTCGTTTCTGGATATATCGCGCGTACTGCTATATCGCTCTTCTTTACTTGTCTCCTGATGAATTTTCGATGTTTTGAACAGCAGCGGAAATCTTGATCTGTTTCTTTAGAATCGGGAGTTTGAAGGTGACTTCCTGATGTTAAACTGAATTGAAAACATTTATCTGAAAAGTGTGGATAAAAAAGAATTGAAAAGCTTCTGGCAACATGACAAGCCACTTTTCAAATTTTTCAGGAGAGCAATTTTTAAGTTTAAAAAATATTTCAAAATAATGGTTTATCCACTATCAACTTAAACTCTCAAGTATTAAGCACTCATTCAAACAATCTGAAAATCTTATCCTCTTGAATATCAAAAAAAAATGCTTTTCTTTCATTACGGGATATATTTGTGTTTTATTCCTATGTTACCAGGGTCACCTTTGCTCAGTGGATTTGCCCACTGTGCCAGCTATCTGCGAGTTGTAGACAACTCAGTTTCCATTCCTACTTTGGTGTACTTCTCCGTACTGTGTTAGTAAAGCTTTCCTTTTGTGTGTATGTCCATACCTGACGCTGTTTGGCACAACTTGACCAAATATGACCTTTACGCCATAAAAACCAAACTCACCTGGCCTTATATTGCCTGGAGACCTTCAATTATACTTTTCAAAAATATTCTGCAGTGTCTAGTTTTGGTTTAAAAGGTTAACATATTGATTTTGGGATTAACCCTCCTGGTGGTTGTCGATATATCTCGCCATAATCAAAACTGACCAGATCTCGATCGACGGGATATCTCGTCATTAGAAAAAGGCTGACCATAACTTGATCTCGTCACCATCAAAAAATCAGCAAGATCCTGATGCGATATATCTCGTCGTAAGCAAAATCGATCAAATCTTTAATGACGAGATATCTCGTCGAAACCACCTGGTTAACTTGCAGTTTTACGTGTGCAGTTAAACTATGCCTCATTTCTAGTTTAGTGCGTCTTCATTGACCCTCGCTATATCCTTCCCCTCGATATATCGCGACTCCTCAAAAGCGTGATATATCCGGAGGTTACCGAATTCAGTATTTACATTTTAACGCGATTCAGTCGAAAACTGCAGCAAAACAAATCCTTGAGTGACAAGGCCGCAAGCCCTCGCGAAAGTGATTTGTATCTGAAACGTTGCACACACGCACACAAAAAAAAAAAATACGGTGCGATGTTTCCAATTTGTGAAACCGAAATTCCCTCTTTTGAGATACCTTGAAGCGAGATGTGTTCCAATCGCGGAAGTCACAAAAGCTTGTCCCAAGGTCGCGACAGATTTCCTAGTTGCAGGGAAAAAAATTTTTCAATGTTGCGCCCCCGAAAGCCCCTCCCGTGACAAAGGGTCCCTTTTTCAAAGTAGTGCAGTGGGTCGTGTGGAACCCCTTCGTCCCTCTGCTAAAAAGGAGGCGAATTTCTGGGGGCCCCCGGCACGTGCCGAGCCACACTTCCGCAAAGTTCTGTCGTGGCCATGAGGGGGCCCGCACCGATTCCGTGGGACCGACTTCTTCAAAACGCAACATTCGTTTTGCCTCCGCCGTGGAAAGTTTTCAGATTTAGGCCCCGATTTTTATTTTCCCAGAGCATGGTTTTAACAGGGCTTTCATAACTCGATGGAATTTGTGATTGAAATAAGGACGGAATTTTTATCGTGTAGTACAGACGCTTACTGAATTTATTTATAGAAGCTATTACATTAACCTTCCAAGTTATTTTGACGAGATATCTCGTCTATCAAGATCTATCTGATCAATTTCGCAAATAACGAGCTATTTAGTCATCAAGATATTGCCGATTTCTTGATAATGACGAGAGCAAGATCTGTTCAATTTTCTTCTAATGACGAGATATCTCGTTCATGCAGATCTTCTAATCGTTTTGCTAATGACAAGGTACATGTCAAGACAATCACCAGGAGGGTTAATCCAATTACATGACATATCTCAATATTTTTCCCGTGTACCATTTAAATTCAAATGCATTCACTTTCTTCCCTGAAGTATTAATATGAGTAAACAAGGGTATCGTGCTCCCGGAATACCCTAGCTATCTTTTCCGCTTTCATCATATTACTCTATTTACAATACCCCTTTTTTCCCTTTCAAATTTTTTACTTCAAATTTTCTGTCTTTTGTTTGACGCAACTTGGCCAAATATGGTCATTGCGCCATAAAACCCCCAAACCTTCTATTAATTAATTTGAGGGAAGTGTGTTACATATTCATTTGTTAGGTGTGCATACTGTCAAGCAGATTACTCTAGTTATATGGCACCGAGGAAGATAAGTGCAAAAAACATGCAACAAGCAATAAAACAACGCGGTATAGTTAGTTGTACATTAACATAAAGAACAATATGACAACACAAAGCTGTTAAAATAGAACAGAAATGGCGACAAAAAGAAAATCACAATATAAATATACTTATCGATATTCAATATGCAATCTCGATTTATCGATGTGTGTAAGGGAAGATGTAAAAATGTTTTTCTAATCTTTTTTCCATTTATTTGTGTTTTCACCTCGTTTTACAGCAAATCTGAATATTTTCCCCGTGAACCATTTATTGCAAAATACATTCATTTCTTTCTCTGAAGTATTCTCCAAATAATATGAGGGAAAGTTTGTTAACATATTAATTTATTATATGTGCATACTGTCAATAGATCATTAGGAACAATAATAAACATACAACAGACAAACAATACAAGAAAACGCGATACAATTATATGGCAACAATATGTATGCACAAAGTTGTTAATTGCATAGGGCAAAAATAGGACGGAAAGGAAATCATCAAAACATACACTCCCTAAAGAAAAGAGTTAGTCTCAATTTTCTAACGCTAAAGTTATGCAATTACTGAATCGCGTCAAAAACATCAAAGGTTATGTCAAACTAGTAATTGATCCGACAAATTGGGCATTATCTTTGTTCAGATATCCATATAATTTAGAAGGAATCTTGAAAATAAAATTGCTACAAGCTTCAAATAATTTCCTTTTAATCTAGAGAAGGATTCCAATGGACACCATCAGTAAACACATTTGAAACAATACCAGCGTTAAGAATGTTATATTTTTTGGCAATTGTTCATCCGTTAATCGATTAAAACGGCATTGTTAAAAATAGTACTCTAAATTCTGAATTTGAAGTTGAAATTCACATTAGTATGTATAAGAATAAATTCTACATTGAAAAATTAAGCACTGAAAAATTATTAAACAAATTACTCACAAAATATGACATTGTGTGACGAACCCAATCAAATTATTTGGTAATATAATTTTTAATATAGCCAATCTAATTAAACTGCGTGGTTTGTCATTTATGATTGTTTTCAAATTGTAATAAAAGATAAAAAATAATATGTAGCAGTACTAAAATTTAAGAATCTATATTGCGTTAGTAAACATTAGTATAAATTATAAGTGATACAAAATAAAAGTTTAGTTTCTGACTAAGACTGAATTTTTCAATGCTCTTCATATTATCTTTAGTCTATAGTTTGTTAGTTTAGTTGGTCGCTCGGCGGTTATTTTGGTTTGTCTACAGTGAAAAAATTAGACCTTAGTCTAGAGGAAAACAATTTGTTGTATGAGAGTAATACTTATATTTATTATACTTCGTATTTGTTTCTTTCTCCCCATCTGAAAACCGGTATAAAGTTCTGATACTTTGTAGTCAACTTTTCAGTGTCGCTATCAAAATTGCTGTGCATGTTTCTGATCTGATGGTAGTAAATCCCATAATAACGGCATTTGCCGTGATTGCTGTCATATAGATCTGCTTCAGGTCGTGGGAAAATCATGCGTGTCGTCTCTTTTTGTGTCTGGAAGGTATGCAGGAGAAAGAACTTCCGTTTTGCGAAGTTCCGGGCTGCAAAACAAACACTAACATTTGATTGAAACGAATCCACCGTTGATAAACATTGTTAGGAATTCTCGTCAGTGTGATTTTGAACGCGATTAAATATTCCCAGTCTTCGAAACCTAATTTTTGAATTAAATATTGGAGGTAGATGATTGGATAGGTAGTTGAATTAACATCGCACTGCATCAACACTACGGGATATTGGCGTCGGTCTGGGATCAATCCCGAAAAGAAAGATACGAAGACAACAACATGTTATTTTGAATCAAGGCCAGTGGACCTGGATCCCCACCTTTCAAACTTCAAAACCACGCCAACTTGAGGACATTGGAGTTTGCAGGTTTAACGTGCACCTGCCTCCACGTACACGACGGTCTTTGGTTGATCTGAGTTTCGAACTCGCAACCCTCTTCTTGCTAATCCGCTGCTCTTGCAGCCAGGCTTCCGCTGCCCATAAATATTTTAGAAGCCATATCTATTTTTACCTTGTCTGACAACTCAGTGAACAATACATTTACTTCCTTTTTGCATATTTCTTAATTGCTCACCTGACACAAGACAGAAATGAAAACCCTGGAAACACAGCATGGAATGAATAATTCTAAGAGGATTGGATTTTCAAGTGTTTTCACCTGTAAAAGAAAATTCCTTTTCAACTGTTAAGGATCTGATTCCACCGTTCCTAGAACGTGGGCCAACCTTTAATAACAGTAACAGGTTAACTAACACCCGTAACTGCGCATCACCCAGCCTTGGATTTTACCCTATCAGAATCGGCATAGAGATGTTTTGATATGAGCAAGTATTGATTCGTTATCAGTAAGAAAAATTCAAATACTAAAGACCTGGTGAGATCAGCTGCAAATGTTATACCTGTCACTTTTTAATGATCTATGCATATTTCACTATCGTACGTGGCACAGAAATCGACGTTATTTGTGTGTTGTCGAATTGCAACAACGGATAAAAACAATATAAAATCGATCCTTATGGTATTTATTCGCTAATTTAACCGCTTTGTTATGCTCAATTGAGTTATGGAGTTTAGCCTTCCTGGTGGCTAATCTTTTCATCGAAAATTGCCCTGTAGTGGCAGCCTCTGGTGCTAAAACCTGGTCCAAACTGTCAGCGGTTCTGGGCATGGGAAATTTTTTTTACTATTTTTATCTTCATTTCCCTTTGAGCAATAGAGCTGTTTTGTTTCGACGAGGTATCTCGTCAATAGCAAACCTGGCCAGATTTTGGACGAGATATTTCGTCGAAGCACTTGGAGTGTGAGAAATATTGTAAAACTGTACAGAAGAGCTTGCCACGCGAATGAAGATATTCAACAGTCTGATTACAGAAAGCAGTGAGAAATCTGGAAGATAAAAATTAGCGTAGAAAAGAAAATACCAGCGAAAATAGATTTAGAGTAAAAAAATAACGAATCGCCTTTGAAGGAGAGAATGGTATGAAACTGATTGGATTTTGAATATAATGGCGCAAGGTCCTAAACAGGACAAACAAAAAGAAATTGAAGTAGATTAGTTCAGAATCTAATCGTGGTAATATTATTGAGGTCTGTTTTTTCTCATGCAATTAATTGGAAATAGGAATTAACATCAGTAAAAGTAAACGAAATGCTGAAAATTACCTTTGAATAATTTGATTTCGTTTAGAGGTATGAAATTCATTTATTAGTCTGAATGCGATATTCATTACAAATGGTATGAAATCAGATATGAAATATGAGTAACGGTGCTCTGCCATCAATGAATCTAAGATATTAAATCAGTTTAGCGCAGCTACGCTCGGATCTGCTAGTTTAATTTGTTTTTCTCGTAAGAGAAGTTCATTAAAGAATAAACGGAATAATAATCTGCAAACATTGGATTTCGTCCTAATTAAGGTTAGCTACACAACGCAAGAAGTACGCCTACAACGCTTGATCTAAAAATAGAAAATATACTATTACATTTCGAGAGTATTATGGATGTTGACATGTAGACCAAGAGTTCGAATATCGCTCATAAAATTAAACCTAATTGAATTCCTCCTGTTTTATCGATTTTTTAATCGGGTGATCTTTTTAGTCGCATGAAATGATCGATCTGTTTGTAAAAATTCAGGACACATTTGTCTTAAACGCCGTTTTATTTGCGCTATTTGTCGTAAATACGCTTTTATTCTCCGCTGCTGTAGTTTAGTGCGTGTGTGCACAAGAGTCTTGAGCAGCGACTCTTCCAACTAGGCTTAGTCACCTTCGGACACCAGGAGTTAGTGATGAAAAGGATTTTTCCTTCCCTTTGATCGCTGAACGCTAAGTTTTAACCTTCCTGGCGGTTGTCTCGAAGAGGTATTTCGCCATTAGCAAAACTGACCAGATCTTGATGGACGAGATGTCCCGTCATTAGAAGAAAACTGACCAGATCTTGATCTCGTCATCATCAAAAACCGGCAATATCTTTATTCGGAATTCCATCGGCATTCTTGATGACTGGATATATCATTTTAAGCGAAATTAGTCGAATAGTGATGGGCGAGATATCTCGTGGAAACCATTTGGAGGGATAAAAATAGGCTAAGCACTGATCGCTTTTAACTATGCTTGATTTTGGATAAATATTTCATCTATGTATTATGAGAGGCATTTTATATCAAGCAAAATATAGGTAATGGTAGTGTTTCTGATGCGATACGCGTTTTCTGAAAGTGACATCAATTGCTTGTTTTTCAAATACAGTAAAACAGTAAAAATTCCAAAGAATAAATTCCGAATTGATTTCTGATTGATCAACACCGAAAAGATTAAACGACGTACGTTGCCAAAAGGGTGATAAACTACATTTTAAGGTAACCCCGATATGTATCACGAAAGAGCATTTTAGACAGAAGAAAAATCTTCGCATGCAAAGCATCTAGTTTTTATGTCACACCGAAAATCCCTCGCTGTCGCCACTTTCTGCTTTTTTCCCTCCCTCGTTGTTATCTTGCGTTTGGCGCAGTTTGGCCAAATATGGCCCTTGCGTCATAAGACCCAAAACCAATCAACCTCATAGCCGCCGTCCATTGTTATTCCAAAATTCGGTATTGATATGTGTTAGTTTATTGGTCTACAGCAATTAGATTTAATGTCGCCGAAAACCGTGATAAATTACATATTAAGGTAACCCCAATCATGCGAGAGCATTTGGATGGCAGAAATGAAATTTTCGCAGATCGTCTGATTTGTTTGTTTACACTGAACATTCCCCTCATACTGTCCGCATCGCGATGCCTCTTCGTTTCTTGATATGAAAGTGGCGACTATTGTATGCAGGCGTCACAAGCGGGCCCGGATTTGTTGACCTAAAGTATGTACTAATATGCCAAGAATGTGGGGAAGGGGTCAAACTGTTTTGTTGTTTTTCGATTGGTACAAGGTGAAAATATCCGTGGAGTAAGGTAACTATTTGTTGGGATGATAAGCTTGCAAGTCTCCTTTTCCACAAATCAGTTATCTCATAACCAAATAACCAACGCGAGATGGTATCTGCCACAAGCAAATATAGCCCGTGTGTGCCAATTCAGACAATAGAATATCTCGATTAGTTCTTCCATAATATAAGGCTAGGATTAAAGATGTTGTATTGAACTCTTACTGTCTGTCAGAATGCAAGCATGCTCAAAATAAGTAAAAATAATGCGCAAATATGTATAGGATATCCAATTAGTAAGATGAAATACCCCAAAACAATATGCATGAATGCTTTATACACTCAGATATGTGTACAATAAGCGGGCATATAATGTTTAAACTATACCGCATGACTGATAACCACAATTTTGCATATATGATGTGCACACATCCTATATACTATTCAATTTCCAGATGCAATCTCACTTTTTTCCAATTATAAATAAGGCTGTAATAAATGTTTTTGCGTGAAATAATAAATATTGATTGCACATTAACGTTTTTGCTTGGTATCGTGTTTAATAAATTTGATGTTATTAAAATTTAGAGAACCGATAAAAAAATGCGAATTAACATGATTTAGTTATTTTTTAGACTAGAATTGTTATTGATAAGTGATTTTCCATTAGTAGTTAGATGAACTCTAGAACTTTTCCCATTTGTTTTATCAAATTGCATAATAGATTCAACATACGTTTAGTTTCCTCAAAGCTAAAATTAATAATTTACCCCTTAACCAATAAAAATTTACCTTTAGATAACTATTTCTTTTGAAGTAGACTTTTTTGTTTTAATTTTCAGTGTATTTTTTAATAACTTCTCATTAAATATAACAAATGATGTTTTTCAAAATTACTTATAGTATATACAACTGCATTTTTTGGAAATATTCAAATAAGATCAGGTGAGTTTTCCTAAAAACTTGTGCGATATAATTCATTATCAAATTCACCATTAAAAATTTTTGTTAAAAAACTGTTCTCATCATATAAATAATTAAACAGAGTAGTGTATAAAGACCCATAACCCCCGTAAAAGACTTTATCGATTTTATCAATCATCATAATTATTTTAATTAATATTCACTTTAAATGCATTTTTGGAACAGGTTGAATGTGTTCAAATCTAGAAAATACTTTTTAAATTACAGCTACTTTTCAAATCAAAAATCTGTAGATTCATATTTATATTTCTTTATTAATTTTTCAGTTACACGATCAATTACCTTGTCTACTTTTTTTGAAATTTTACATTCCATTCGAATCTGATTTCTTTCGTGAACCAGTCTTACACACAAGAATTCGAAAAGTAGTGGATATAATTGTTTGAAATGGGTATTGATTTTTTGTAGTTTTCATAATGAATAATTGTGTTTCGCAGTCGCACTTAGTAACAGAAATTACCATCTCATTTGAATTCCAAGGAATGACTTCTTTCTCAATTTTTGTTTCGCAATGTTTTAATCTAAATTAATGACTCCGATGCATTCTTAAAGCCATCTCTGTTTTTCGTTTGTTTCAACTGCTTTGATTCCAATCAATTCTTTCCCCCATCTCGAATTATGCAAAGTACATGCAAAGCAAAAACTGGGCAAATGATTATTTCGTGTCTCCACAACTTGTTAACAGTAACGAGGACTTATGTGAATTAATGAAAACACAACGTAATCTAAG
Organism: Meta bourneti; assembly: GCA_933210815.1. Lineage (NCBI taxonomy): Eukaryota > Metazoa > Arthropoda > Arachnida > Araneae > Tetragnathidae > Meta > Meta bourneti. The sequence continues at coordinate 24,213,774 of OW119931.1, forward strand.
AATTATTATTTCTGGTAAATTCAGTTGTTCTAAGGACATTTGTTTTTAAAAGCAGAGTATTTACTATTTGGATGCAAAGCGTACTTTTAAATCGTCTACTTAAAAAAATTATTTGACTGCCAAAGAGCATGTACTGGTTGGATGCAACATGCACTTTTAAATTGCTTACATTTGAAAAAAATTATTTGCCTGCCAAAGAGTAGAGTATGTACAATATAGAAGCAAAATGCACTTTTAAATCGTTTACTTAAAATAATGATTTGACTGCCAAAGAGCAGAGAAAGTACTGCTTGGATGCAAAGTGTACTTTTAAATCGTTTACTTACAAAATGATTTGACTGCCAAAGCGAATATCTTCTATTTTGATGCAAGGTGCACTTTTAAACTATTTACTGTTAAAAAGTGATTTGATCTGATAGTCGTCTTTGATTGGATAATTTTAAATATTTGTAGCAAATCCCAATAGACTATTGATTTATATTCCAATGTTATTATGATATGGTGATTATTATCAAAAGTTCCAAGTGGTTTCTACGAGATATCTCGTCTATCAAGATCTGACTTATTTTGCTAATGACGAGATATTTTGTCATCGAGATAGAACCTATTTTTGTGTGTGATGACGAGATCAAAATCTGGTCAGTTTTTCTAGTACGAGATAACTTGTCGAGACAACCACCAGGAGGGTTAAATAAACTCGTTTTAAAATACATATTTGTGTTAAGGGATGCAGTATTAATTTGGGATACAATATTTCATTGCATCAACCAGATACGAATCTTATTAGCTTGAAGAACCGTAGATAACTACGACCCCTTTATTTTGAGTTAATTTTTACGAAATGTATACCTTTGTCAACGATATATTTTGTAGACCTCAGCAATAGTTAACTTGTTCTCGGATAGAAGTACCATGTTTACACTCTAGGAAGTGTTAAAATAAAACTAACGAAAACAGACCAAACGAACTTATTTTCGTTTCGTACCTTCTCTATAAAAGTGATCGAACTCAATTTGAGAGAGAATGTTTGTTTTCGACTGATAAGTGATTCTATTTAACTCGAACTATCCATAGAAATCAAATCAAGGAATAGGAAACTCATTTTCAATAAAGGTATGACAAAATTCTAAAAATCACAAATCGAGAAGTAATGTACGCTAAAATCTTCAACCTGCTTTTGACTCCTGTGAAATTTACTTTTTTGATCATTTTAATTGTATCATTTTTCTTGAAACAGGATGTGATTTCTTACTTATGCTGACAACTCCAGTAAGGCTTGATAATATTCTTTTGCTAATACTATTATATTTCCTTCCAAACTCGACCGGTGTTGAAATTTTTAAATTGAACGGTTGTATCTGAAGCATTTGGTCTATATACAAATGCGTATTACATATAATCAGACACTGAAAATTTTTAAATTTAAGTCCATCGGCTGTTTTAAACGTTTTATAGAAAAAATTATTGTTATTGTATATATTATTGTTTTTATATTTCCTAAATTTTGGAGTCTATTAGTCTGTAAAAGTGTACTTTTAAATCTGATTTTTCCAAATCAGATTTAAAAATTTGGTGGCAGTAAATCAAGTACTAAATTATATTGCAAAATTCCGATTGCTTTGAATATTTTTCGTAAAATCGAAATTATCAAGATGTTACGAATGAGAAGTGTTTATTTTAATATCTTCGAACTAAATTTTTCAATACATCATTTGAAAGCCAAGTAAAACTGCTTGTATGTTTTTCTTGATAGGCATTGGAATATAATTTTATTCCAGTAAATATCTGATATTTTATGCACTAATGAATTCCTGAATATTTTTCTTAGTTTCTTTCGTGTTGAGTTTACCCAGCATTTGTCTTTATCGGTACATTTTTACTAGCATAGAATACACATTATTTTACAATTTATAAAACTTAATTTTACATGAAAAACCTACAATACATTAAAAATTCGAATAATTTTAACTAGAAATATTTTGCATACGCACAAAAAAATCCTTTCGTGTTGAGAATTCGCAATTTTATCAGTGCACATTCTATAGAGAAAAACTTTTACAAAATATGTTATGTGAAAGCGATATGAAATGTCAAAAATAAAAATAACTACATTGAATATTGTTTTTCACTTTTGCTTCAAGCCACAGAAGGAAATGTTTTATACTTGAATTATTGAGATTCGTTTGGTATTCTATTGTCATTTTTTGCTGCTCAAGAAGTAATTAGATAATGTTTACGTCTTAATAGTATATAAAGAATTTAAACGAATAATTTTAGTTTACATAAAAAAATTAGGAAGGATGAAAAAAATAATGTGTGGAATAGGAAAAACAAATTTTATGCAAAATTACTCCAAAATGGTTTATAATATTTTTTCTTGAAAAAAAGTTTACTTCGAGTGTATTTTTCTTTAATTGACAATCGAAGAAAGAATCAATGTTATGAATTGTTTCATTAACGAATTCCAAGGATTTTTATTTGAACCACTTGTGGAACATCTATGGATTCTTTTATATTTTCGTTGTTGCCTTTCACAAACGAACACTATAAAGACAAGTAAGCAAATTTAATCATGCAATTTTTGAAATAAAAAAATAATAAAAATCGTGTTAAAATAATAGTTTTTTAACCAATTATCGTTTGGCAAAATATCCTTCAGATTTTTACTTTAAATAAATAACTATCGTTTGGTAAAATATATACCTCGTATTCTGCTCAACAGAGCATTCGATATGGGTGAATAAAAACACAAACGCAACCACGTTTTTGGATTGGGCACTGCTAAAAACAAAACTTAAAATTTTCCTCTGGAGATTTTAGTGTCCAGCGGTCCGCTAAAAGCCGTTCCGCACCGAGGCGCAACTCGCCGCCCCCGCAGTACACCTGCTCGGGTGTTCCAACGCGCGCGCCAACGCCGCTAAGCCTACCTCGGCAGAAACACCCCGCACCCGGCATCCTTCTCACTCGCCGAACGCCGCCGCCGATGCTCTTCTCCACCCCTCGCTCGCACCCAAAACATTTTTTAAAAAATTCGTCGTGCGCCCTCGGAACAATAGATGGCGGTGCTCACGCGCCAGCCCCTCGCCTCGCGCGGATCGTCTGCTGCCTCCTTCAGTGCAGCGCCTGCAAGCGACCGCACAGGGTCGGAACGAAACACGCGGTGGAGAAAAGATCGTTTGCTCTTGTGATTTTTCCCGAAAAAACAGAAAACGACCGTCTCCAGACGACAACAAAAAGTGATCGGTGTCCGACGAGGAACATTTGGAATTTTTTTCTCTTTCTCTCTCTCCTCCCTCCTGGGCACCTGCCGCTCGGAGCCCCCATCTAGGATATGTGCGTGGACGGCATCGTCTGGATTTCCGGTAGGCCTGTGTTTACTTCTCTGTTTACTTAGCGTTTAAGTAGGGTGGTCGACCCCCGGTCTCTTCCCCGGAACGGAGATTCTCGCGACTGACAGACACGATACGGAAATGTGGAAGGATTATTTTTTTAATTAACAGAAATAGCCTTCATCACACAAAATGGATTTTATCAGCACGCAGAAAGAAAATAAAGTTCTCGTGGTGATGCAAACGATCACTTCTAACTGGAGAAACGAAATTCGACTTGTGCTATTACGGACTATGATCTGGCAGGTGACATGAAATCAGTGGAAATATTATTTTTATATTTAATTAATAACAGGAACACACGATATTTACCATGCGGAATGGATTCTATCGGGACTTGTTTAGAACGCAACGAATGCATTTGTGATGATGCCAACGAGTTCTTTTAAATACGGATTAACGAAATTCGATTTCGTTATTCATTAGATGCTGATGCCGTGGCATGTCATTGAGATAAACCAGATATCGAAGTTGTTGGAAATTGAATAGTAATCCGGTTTTTTAAGTTATTTAACCTAAATTGCTAGTTATGAGAATCATTAGGCGGAATTCGATTTAAATCGATTCTGTAATAGCGTTATTGTTTTAATCGCTGACTATTAGACTCGATTAATTCGTTTAATTCTTCATTAATTTTAATTACATGTTTTTAATTATTTTAATTTATCTTTTTATTTAAGCGAGTTTCAACAAATGGAATTAGAAAAACGAATTTAAAGCTTGTCAATGCTCGTTTTAGGCTTGGCTTTAAAACAGTGACACAATCAACAAATAATGTAGAGTAACGAATTCAGTTAAAACCGATTGTTTTCGAAAATAGCTGTGCCACTGAAATATATTTTTTATTTTATCTTAGTCCTTCATACTTCCAGATTTTTCTACGATGCATTTAAAAGCGAGAATTTTTTTATTTTAGAAACATTTCTTGACAGATGGTCTTTTACTACATTATTTACATAACTTAGCGACAAATGAAAATACGAAAAGAAAACGTTTTATGCTCAATTTAAAAGTAAATAATCACCTTAATTTGAGATTCCATTCAAAATTTCTGAAAACACTTACACCAGTCGAAGATCTGCAACTTGCAACATTACGAAAACGGAATAATTTCGAGTTGATTACTTTATTCGAGTGACACGGGTTTAGCAACTTATTGAAACATCCGAAAACCACAAATAGAATCGTCTGCAGAAGAACGTTCTCCGGGGAAGACACTTGTACACCACTGATTTTTCACACGGCGGGTGGCACTTCAAACATCCACGGTGGAAATCAGTGCAGAAACTCGATTGTTTTGATTGTGGGTGACAGGGATGATGACCGCTGGTACTGAATTAAAATATTGTGCTACTAGCAATGATTGCAACTACTTGTTTACGATTTACGAATTGTTTTGTATAAATCTTTTTATTTCAATTTAACTACTTCATTTGGATTAAAAAAAAGAAATGGAATTCGTAATGGAACTTCGAGTGAACGTTGTTTACATTTCACAAAAATGACCGTTTTTGGTTGGGCGATTGATGAATCTCTGGAATGTTTATGTCGTGGTGTTCCTATGTTTTTATGGATAGTTACAAGTTCCATCTATTAGAATTGCATCATTTCACTAAATCAAATTCCATCCTTTAGTTTGCATCTATCGAGGATTCCTGAAAATAAATTTACAGAATTAATTCTATCTCTGACTCGCTTTTTTTTTAATTTTGATATTCCATAATCTGAATTTTAAGGAGACAGTTATTGGTCCATTGGTTTTCCTGATGAATAGAATCAATGCATCTTTAAATGTTTAAAATGCAAGTTACCGTAGAAAGTTATTCTTAAAAAAACTTATTCAATTTCTTCCAAAATCTCTCACTAAAAAACTTATATTACTCCTACAGTGGCTGCATTTCTTGTTTTCTATGTTGAGTTACAGTTCAGTTGCTTGTTACATTCGTCAATTGATTCAAAACAAATAATAAATTCACTGAGTTTTATATTCATCGTGGTTTCTCTGTTTTAGACTGAAAAACTTACTTAACTAAAAGACTACGAAGATGCTTATCAAAGGTAAAGCATGGTATCAGATATACAGGATGAGTCAAAAGGATATTACCACTCGCTTTTGGTTCTCAATGTAGATATGCAGTCTGTTTACAATAGCTCGTTGACTCATTTCTTAACCTGTAGTGCAGATAACGTATCTTACGCTTTCTATAAGATCTCTCCAAACTAAGCTTTCTTTAGAAGCTTTCAAACTTTCTTCCAAACTAAGTCGTGTCGTTATTCAGCCTGAAACATATTGAAATTTACATGATGTTGTCTTGCCCATGTAAGTGGTTAAATCCTTTTGACTCGCCTTATATAATTAGAATGTAATAGAGTGCAGCATTACGTAAATTGCGTTTGGCAAAGGATTTAACTTGATCTGCTAGTTTGGATTTGAAGTTTCTTATGCATTTGATACGGAACGTTATATTTATCTAGACTTTAACGTATTCTATCGAAAATAGAAAATGAACGTTTTCTCATTCGCTGCTAGTTTTAAACGCTATTTATTTTGAATCGTTTAACTAAAAAATACAAAACATTTTTACGTTTTGATAAAAAGCAATCTCAAAATTTTTTACATTTTAACTACCTGCATTTACCTACCTCATTTCACATTTTTGCTGCTTTTCACACCCCATTTTCAAAACTAATTAATTCCTTTTTATTTACTGAATTATTTATATTTTTCAAAACTAATTATTCCCTTTTATTTGCTGAAACATTCCATCCTTAAAGATGGAATATTTCAGCTTTCGCAGTCATAGAATTATAAGGATAGGCTGGTAATCTATAAGTCATTCGACTGTTCGAAATGGCATTTAGAAGTCTCAATCCTTGAAACACATGTTTTGAAAAAGAAAACATCTTTCATTTTTAAAAATATATTTATAGCATTCACAATCAATACTCCACAAACATTTCTAGTTCGTTATTATCCGCTTGATATAGACCACAGAAAATTACCTTTTAACCACAAAAAACTTTGAAAAAGTCAGCTTATTAAAGAGAATTAATAAGTTGAGAATTCATTAAAAAAATCCATTCTAAACACTCGTTAAGACTCCTCGTAGAAGCTGTTCCGAGAACTACGAAAACCCGTTTCCATTTGCATTACTAGGCGTGTATTTGCCTTAAAAGCTTTGTTTCTTCTTAAATACCTGTTTTTTTTACCAGTGTTACCTTTCATTTCAATCCCTTTAATACTTAAAAGAAAAGAGTCAATTCGCTCTCATGTTGTTGGAAAAAATTGCGAACGCTTAGCTCTTTTCCGCCACATAAAGCACGGGATTTTTTCTAGCCTGACCGCAATTGGTCACGCTAGCGGCAGGACTCTGTAAACAAAAGGGAAGAAGGGAAAGTCTTTTATTGGAAAAGTTAATTGTCTATATAAAGAACAAGTCCTACACTTCTATACGCGAATCCACGAAAAACTAAAACGTTTGAGCGTGCTATAAATGAGAAACTGCCAACTGAAATTGACTTAAATAATTAAACATTTCTAACACTTCAACAGATTGCATAAATGAGAATTTAGATGTTGGAATGTTTATTGATAAAGACATGATTCTTTTTCGCCGATATGTGGTTAAAATATCTTCTCCGAATAAATAGAAATCTTAGTTTAAGTATTATTACAAAGATTTCTGTATAGGAAAGGTGCCATTTATTGCTGTTGTATTTGCCTGTCGTGTCATGTTTTCTAGTAACATGATGTCCCGGTCAAAGATCTAAGAAATTATAATGTTTCTCTTCAATGTAGCATGGTAAAAATGAGAAACTCCAACTGAAATTGTTTTAAATAATTAACCATTTCTAATATTTCAATAGATTCCATAATAGCGAATTAAATTGTTGGATATGCTTATTGGTAAATATATTATTTTTGCCGAGAGGTGATTAAAATATCTTCTCTGAATAACCTGAGATCTTAGTTTGAGATTATTACCAAGATTTCTGTCTAGAAAGATTCTCGTCTGTCACGTTTTTAGTTGCATTGGTTAGTGATGTCACAATTAGTAATCTAAGAAATTCCAATGTCTCTTTTCAACGTAACCAACTGGAACTCAAACGAATGGAAATCTTAATATCCTTTCCATCAGCAATTGCATTGAGACATCTCAGCATCAATCTCTTACTTAGCTGTGCATTTTTATAACTTTGTCTTTTCATACTATATCAGTCAATGGTTAACTTAACAGACATGATCCTAGACTATTTCATGACAGTCACGAATCGCTACTTGATTGAGATTTTTAATAGTAACTTTTGGTAGTAACTACCGTGTGGTGTTCTGTCTTAGATAAAACTGTATTATTTAGCTATCTTTTTGTATTATCTATGGAACCATGACAACTAACTTTTCAGTTCTGTAAAATACAATTCATTTCTGATTCTTTAGTTATTACTTGTTTCGTTGTTTTTCAAAAAACAGTTGTGGATTCTATACCTTCATCATAACCGTATTTTTATTATATTAGATTACTATGTCCTTTTCTGCAGTCTTTCTTAATGACTATCATCTTTTCCCTGTTTTGTAGAATACACTTCCTTTTTTAAACTTGCTTGGCTGTTTTTAGGGTGTCTATTTACAGGCGGATTTATAGGTTATTTTCCATCACATCTTTGACCCTCTAGTGATCATGGCAAACAAATTGTTTTAGGGTATTTTCTTACTTGACTATAAAAGTCATTGGTTTCGTGTGCTCTGTCTCAATTCATGTGTTCATGTAATTCAAAATATTTCATTCTATAAGACGCATTTTAATGCTTACTTATCCGATACTTGACCTTTCGATTTCTCAGTTCCTTTCCTTGAAAAATAGTTATTGGTATAGTCTTCTTACGTCCGACATGAGTAATGGCTGTTAAAATTGCTATCGTGCAGAACATTAACAGTTAGTTATTACAGCTATATGTCTCATTTGCTTCGTTCTACCATGGCACTAGGTACTTAACCTTTGACCTCTTCATGTTCTCTATCCAAAGATAGTTGATGGGACAGTTCACCCCATGGTGGGATAGTTCTGAAATGAAGTCTTGACTTCCAAAAGATACAGTCAGATGCAAAACACTTTAATCGGTTTTGATTTAATGGTTCATTCAATTGGGATTGTATTCTTTCCCGTTGCCATAAAAGTCGCATTCAAGTTTTGTAGTAAGCAGGACCTGGATTTTGTTGCCCTAAAAAAATTACTTAAATTGTTTACATTTTGGCATCATTTAACATTTCAATTAACGATTTGAAGATCTAAAAGTAAGATGGAGATCTTTTGTTTCCTTTTGTTAAAATTAGAAAAAACTTCCTTCATTCCTCACTCTTTCCAGTGTAAAATATTTATCCACCCCAACAGAAAAGTGTATAAAGGTTTTGTTTTGCATTGAAGAGTAAGTAGAAAACTGATTTTTTTTGGTACCAAAAGCTGGTACCCAAATGATCTGTTTCTGCTTTCATCCCTCAACTCCATTCTCCAATCCCTCTTCTTCTCCTTTCACGACATTTTTTACTTGACGTTGTCTTGTGTTTGGCACAGTTTGGCCTAATATGGTCCTGCGACATAAAACGCCAAAACTGCCAACCAAAAGCTGGTAGGAGTTATTTATTTTGTAGCAAAAGAGATCGTAAATGAAAGATGGCCAAATGCTGGTTTCTACCAGTACTTTTCTACACCCATGACAAAACTAAAACATTGTGCTAAAAACTAAAAAAAAAACCGCCCTAACAATCAAAAAATAATCAAATTATACCATGAAAATCTAAAAAACGACCTGATACCGATTAAAAATACCAAAAAATGAACTAGAATGTATATTTATAGAAACAGGATCAAATGGAATTTCTATATACAAGGGCATTGTCTACGAAGCCCTTACAAAAGATGAGATGTCAATGAAATCCTGACCCCTGTGCTAATGGTTGTCTTATTGCCTTCCCTTTTTTACTACATCAGAACACTATCTGTTACTATGTATACAATTGCTAACGCGATTGTTAAAATAGGTCTCGATCTCTTTTAGATGCTTGATATGCCAGTCTTAGTTGTTCTGTATTAACTGCTTCTCTGATTTAGTTGTTTTAGTTTTGTATCGGACGAGGTTTAAGCGACCGTGCGAAAAACAGTTTCAATGTTTTCTAGCCCTCTGGGGTTCACACGCATATATCCGCTCTGCAACCTGCACCTGCACGACTTCTAACCTCTTCTAGTTCTTACCTTCTTGACCAATAGAATCTTTTCTAGGATTCTTTCAAACAACAGATGTGATCATTTAGTCTTTATGTGTTGAGGGGTGATAGCAATATAAAGTAATACTACTCAGAAATCTTTTGACGTTTAGGGGGCCTGGTTCCATGTATAAATATTGATAACGTTTAAGTTAAATTTCGTAATTAATGAGTTTCAGCCTTCTCCATCTTGTTTGACAACACTCGAACAGTCTCTAAGAGTTAATGCGAAATTCATGCAGCAACACTAAAGTACTCCATTAATCAATGATATTTTATTGATTGTATGAGGAAAACAATTTTGTATTCAACATTGAAAATCAAATGCAAAAATATACAAATTTCTTTAAACTATGTTTACTTAGGTTAAAACTTACTAGTAATTATTGGTATGGGTGAATTTGAGAAATGTAAAAGCATTCTTCATACTTGAATTATTTAACTCACTGTTATGTTAAAAAATTAAGAAAACGACTAATTGTATTTTCACTAAAATCTCAAACGTTATATTTTATTCCGTACTTTGCTTGCACTTCCTTATAAATAAACTTTTCATCACTCTCCTGAACATATTCTTGCCTAAATCGCAAGTAGAATCACCATCTTTTAAAATTACAGAAATAAAAAAAAATGAATCTTTATTCCATTCCTTAAACATTGAGCCCTAATGACGATGGTATAATGATTTATTATTCAAAACATTAAGGATGTTTCTGGAAAAATCGATGCGACAATCAAAAAGTGCATACATTATAATAACTTAATCGATTATTCTCAACTGTCACGTGATTGGATTGCGCAGAATTAAAAATGTGTTTTTATGCTTGAGGAGGCAGTTAATGTGAAAAAACAACATAAATAAACTTTAAGAATATGTAATAAAATTTTTAAACCTTTGGGCTGAGTTTTTTTCATGTATATATGAAATGAAATCATGATTTACTTTTGCCAATGGCTTACGCAAATCAACTGATCAGAGTTGAATATTGTGTTAAATGTGACCATGGCGTTTTAATAAAGCTTTGCCAAATGTTTCAGGTATAATATAAATAAATTACAGTGGCATACCTATATAAGGAAGATAGTTAGCACCCAGAGTAAATACTTAAATTGATCCTTCTTGTATCTTGTAGACAATTTAATCATGAAATCAACTCAAAAATAGAAATTAAGCTCGTTACTATTTTTGTTTTCAAAATTATAGCATTACCGTACATATTATAATCGCAGCTTCATTGATTTGATTGGGACAAATTGGTTTGTTATGTAATTGAAGTTAATTCCTTTATTTCAAGTAATTTGATAGGACAACTAATATCGCTTTAAAAATGCTGCATATATAATTCATTGAAAATAACTTCCATAATTTCAACTAGGTTGCATCACATAGTAATACATCCCTTTTTGAAAATAAATTTTACTATCTAAAAACTTTATTATGAGAGAGTTTTAATTTTCAACTGTTTTTTGTGTTAATCTTTCTTTTTGACCATCGTAAGCATAATTCTATACTTCACTACCGATTTCTATCTTTGCATTGATCAAATTTCAAACTACTTTGTGCTTTTAAAGGTATTTATATCAAGCATTCATTCAAATTAAAACACTTAAAGGAATAGTGCGCTTTAAAATCCAACGTTTGAAGTTATCCTATTGCTATAAGAGTTCCATACATACTATTTGTTTTCCATTAAAATGCTATTTAAGAAATTTGATCCAAAGGAGTTAAGTTGTATGAAAATTATTATATAATATGTGCTCAAAAATTTTGCTAAATTAGCAAAAATTGATAGATCCCGTGGAAATTTACTTTTCATATGTTCTCATTACTTTAATTTACTTAATAGTTAGAATACACATAAGTCAAATCAAGTCCTCTTTTGGTAAGTGTATCACTCAATTTTAAAGCCCACAAAATTGTGTACCGAAACACCTAAAATTAAGTCAAAAAGCATAGGAAAATAAACATTTTAAACCAAAATTTCAAAATTAGAAAGCAGGATGAATTTTTCATTGGCATTTAAATGTATGCAACATATTTCAAGGTTTATCTAAAAATTCAAAAGAATCAAGAAAAAACTGATTTTCAGGGAATAGTTTAAAATCCGAAAAAATTTCAACAAATCTTAATATGAGAAAACGCGTTTTTGTGTACAGATTTCCTACACTTCGATAACTCATGCTTTATGTTGTTCATATGACTCCGTCAAAACTTCCAGTTCTTAAGAGACAGATAGCTGCTTTTGCTACTTCAATGTCTTTGTAGGTGGTCATGTCAGGTGACAAGTCGAAAGCAAGGACTCCAACAGCTCTGGGCAATGAACCTGGGCTTTATCCCTCAATAAAACATTCGAGTTCTGTCCTGTAGACATCTCTTTGTAGATTGAAAATTTAGTATTCCTTACAGACGAGGCATATAAGCCTCTAGATGTTACGTAGAAGCAAAGGAGATTAGGGTGGGGCAACTGTGCTCCAGCCTTAGCGAATTGCTCAGCTTGCTCATTGCCATATATACCACAGTGTCTTATGGTGAGAAGTTAAATTTTTTGTTGGCATTTTTGAATAGATTTGAATGAATTCAAATTTTGAATAGAAATGAATGCATAAATTTAAAAATAATATTTTACATCGAGTTCTTTTCCTTTTATGAGAGATCTTGAAAATGTTTTGTTGGAAAATGACAGCTTTAGATTTGTTTAATACTTTTGTAACCCAACCACGTATTGCTCCTTGCTGGCATTTCTGTGTCCTTCAACTTGGCTAGTTTCTGACACTCCATCCTGACGTTTTTCGTGAACCTTCTCTTCAATTGCAGATTTGCGTGTTCGTTTTATAACATTATTTTTCCTTTGTTGCAATGAATTTAAAGTTCTCTGTTTTTGAAAAATATCTTATTTTCTACTGGAGAGAACTTTCTCGAAAACTTTTGACAAGATTCCAGTCGATTGTCGCTGCTTTTCTAGATGTTATTTTGTTTGTTATGTTTGTATCTTGGTAGAAAAGGGGCCAATGTCCATTTTGCATGTTTTGGGCAACAGCTGCTTTAGTAATTTTTTCTTTATTTTTTAATGCAGCGTACAAAATATACTTTCCAATGTTTTGATTCATTCATAATGTATTAACAAGAGGACATTGGTACTTTTTCTATTATAAAGTTCATTACATTAGAGTAATTTATGGACATAACTCAAAATCAGCTAATTTGGATATTGACCTTTTTCTACCAGTACAGAATTAATGATCATTGCTTTCAGATTGTATAGTAGACACAGTGAAATCGTAGCTAATATATCCAGATGTAACTACTATCCTTAACCTAATAAATTTGTATTGTATTTCAACGAATTTCTGACGAGTTATTTCGTAAAAAATCCAAACCTGTGTTTTGTAACACACTCAAGTTTATAGAATCCGCTTATATTTTTGCAACAAATTCATAAGAAACGCAATTAAACTGTTTTATTTCGACGTCCAATCAAAAGTAGAACTTACGTACTAGGTGAAGAGTACATCATGTATTTTATAGTATACTTAGTATCTGCCGGTAGATGGCGCAACCTGACCTATGTCAACTCTATTGTCAATACAGAGTTGTGTACTCACTGCATCTAGTAGTATTACAGCGATAAGGTTATTTTTCCGGAAGTCCTTTTTGGATTGTTTTCTTTTCGCAATTTTGGTAATTGATTTAACGAATTTGTATTGTGTTTTCCTTCAACGCGTTTTTCCTTCGAAAAAAATTGTGAACTTCTTAAGTGATGCAAATCCGATAGGTCCTGCCTGATTTTAATTTAGATTCCATTATTACAAGAACATTGGATTCGACTTGTAATGATAGAGCAAATTTTTCAGACCTATAATTTTCGGAACTTTTCCTGGCACGGGGAAAGACCACACATCTTTCAGAAAATGACGTTCAAGGATTTAATGACATTTATAAATACACTTAAACAAATTCTGAACAAAAGAATTCTCGAGCTCTTGCATAATTGTATTTAAAGTATACAACTCACGAGAGTATGGTGGTGTAGAGCATTTTGATTCTTCTATTTTTTAAGAGGAACACTTGTTGAAGAGAAGATGAAAACAGATTTTATATTATTAAAAAGAAAAGATTAAATCATGATACATCTGCAAAAACAGCAATTTCAATACAATGAAAAAGAATCATTAATTATTATTTGAATGGATTAAACTTTGAATCCCGAATTGAATTATTTTGGTACCGAATACTATTTCAAAAGATGTTGACCTTGCTGGTTGTGATGATACAAATCGAAACCAAACTTGGCCTTTGTATTTTCAGCATGTATTCAGAAGTATTCAGATTTTCCCTTCGAGATTGATCCCCGACCGTCACCAATAGCCCAATTGAATAGCTCCAGTGCGACGTTAATTAACTACCTACCTTTACATTTTAATTTCAAAGTTAGTTCAGATTCTAATTTTTTTTGCATTACAATTTTATCAAAAACATTCATTGCGAAGCGTCAAATTAAAGATTGAAATTTTCTGTTTTTTTTTTTAATTAATAAACCGTATATACGGAAAACTGAGCAGTTTCCTTGAAATTTATAACCCTTTAAATTCCTTAACAGTATGTAATTTCGGATCAGGATCTTAGTTTACGAAATTTGAATTGAATGGTTTCACATATTCCAGCTATTTAAATTCTTTCAAAACAAAATTTTTAATTCCCTCTATTGTTCTTATTTGTCATGTTTTTTAAACCACATCATTAAAACTTTTTTATTACTATGTTCATGACGAGAATTATCTTATACTTTCGTGTTCATTCGTGATTCAGTATTTAAATGCTATTATTATTTTATGATATAAATATTTTAAGTAATGAACCCACTTATCTTTAATTTACTTTCATTGCTGGATAGACCATTTGAATATTTTATGCAATTTACTAAGTCGAATTTTGTTTTGAGTTTGGCGCAGCTTGTCCGCTGTCGGACCTTGCGCCATGAAACCCAAATTAACCAACTACATATTTCTGAGTAGTTCAGTCATATGACGCTGGCACAAAAGTATTTCACTTCCATCCTAAAACACACAAATTTGTGAAATTTGTACCCTTAATAAACTATATCTGAATAGCAAGTGTTTCTTATAATTGCGTTTATTTCCCCAATTGGCTAATTTCGGATCTTCTCTCTCAACCAATTTCTTCTGAGAAAGCGCACACATTAAAAAAATGAAATTTTTGATTGAAATTCTATTCTTCCAATGCGATAGCCAATCACAAAGTTTTCGTTAATTTCTCAATCCTGCCTACTGGTTTCTCGCAAAAAGAAACAATAAATGAGTTCTAAATTAAACAATCACGTCGGCTTGCCTTTGCTCGAGTTTCTTTAGCTAAAAGCAACTTTTCGCTTGTGTATGTAATAATCATTTCGGCAACATTAATAACCTCGAGTTGAGAAATTCGAATTAAATAACTTAAAGGGAAGCAAGCGGCATCTTCTCCTTTGGCTCCGTTTTTCTTTCTTAAAAACAATTTCCTAATTTGAGACTTGTACAATACTACTGTGACTATACAATGCCCGTGTCATGATGCAACTCGAATTTTCAAAATATTCATTGAATAGTTAGATAAATTATTTTGCTTTTACACCCATATCAGCTTTACTGGTATATGTAATCTCTTTTGAAAAGGGGTTCTCTAAATTTTCCTAGGTTTTCATGCGTACGTTTTGTAACGCGTATTATAAAACCTTTCTTTAGGTAAATTCTGGGACAATACGAGCATTGAAATCCTTAAGAAACTGAAACTGTCGACACATTGATATCCATTTTCAGTGGATACCCCTTCTTATATTGATATTAGAGAGAACGACATTTCGTTGGCTGCGATTGATTGCATGCATTGAATGCGCTTAAAAATGATTCCAGCACCTTTTCGAGCCCCACCCCCATTAATTTTCCATGTATTACCATTATCTTAATTCACAGAAAAGTTTCTAGACATAGAAATCAACTTAACTTCAATTGTAAATTCAAAAAGGATGTTACTAAAGCACCTAAAATTTTGCAAAAAAGCATACGTTAAGCAACATTTTAAATAAAAAATATTTAATAAAAAAGAAACATGATAGAGATTCTCTTCTCATTTGTGTTTGGATGTATACAACAAATTAAAAGGATTATATAAAAAAAATTTGAGGAAATCATGAAAAAACTAATGCTCAAGGAATATTTTTAAAATAGAAAAATGTCAAAAACTTTCAGTAGAAAAACGTTTTTTGGAGTAGACCTACCGTACTTATATATAATATGTTTTATATTGTTGTCAATGTAACTCCATCAAAAAGGATCGTAATTGAAAAATTATCTTTGCTATCTATAGTTGGTTGGGTTTTTATGGCGCAAGGGTCATATTTGGCCATGCTTCGCCAAATACATGATAACAATGGACATTCACACGCAAGGAAAGTTTTACTAATAGAGAAGAGAGGAATACACCAAGGGAGTATCGAACCTGACAGGAATTGAACCTGGGCCGCCTACTTACTATCCATAGAGTTTGATATCAATTAATTTTGTTACTAAAAGCAAAATAATCTTTTTTTAAATCGATTTTGGTGATTTTGAAGTCTAGTGTCCCCTTAACAATTTAATTCAGGAAACTGCTTAAAGCAAGTGTCCTTTGAACCCTCAATTAAAAAGAAATGGAGATTTCCTGGGGTCGTTGTGGCTCAGTGGGTATGCCCACTGCGCTAGCAACATTCAAGTTGTGGGCGGAGCAGGTTCGACCCTTCCTGGGTTTACTATCTTCTGCGTCAACAAATGTCTCATTTCTTGATGACTTATAAGAGATCAAGCACACAAGTCGGATTATATGCGTACTCGATCAATCAATGAATTGATATTTCCTTTGCTGTTCGTGTACACGGGAGCCGGTGCACGTTAAATCTGTCGTGTCCTCAGATGTTCTCACGTTGGCGTGGTGTGTAAGTTTGGAGAGTGGAGTGCCATCTCGGGTGTTGACCTCGTCATCTAGTTCAAGATGGCGAGGTGTTCTCCTGGGATCGTTCCCTTCGAGATTGATCCCGGACCGTCCTCAATGCCCATTGCGTTGTGCCCCAGTGCGACGTTAACTAACTACCTAACTACCCAACTTAAAATTCATCGTGAGGCGCAAGAATGAGCGAAACAGCCGTGATGTAACTATCTGTTGTGCGGAATCCATTTCTGATGGCTATCAGAGAGGAGAAACCTATTTCTGGGCCCTTCCTCTTACTTGATCGGTAAACTAATCCCAAACCATGTCTCTGTTACACAGAGCGAAGTGACTTAGCCCCGGAGGTTTAGGGAGTGCTTTCTCTCTCTCTTAATGGGAGTGACAGGACGAGATTTTCTCGGTATTCCATCCTCTTAGGAAAGGATTTGGGAGCTGATCTTTCCCTGTCGGCGAAACAAATACGATCCCGATTAATGCCCCCGCTTCCGTCCCGACACACAATCGCATCTCTCAGGTGACGATTGCCGCCTCGACATCTCACCTGTGTGATGACCCCCCCTTTTTTCCTCGACTTTCGTTTCGCTCGTAATCGACCCATTGTCTTCACTGCCAGAGAATGGCCTAATGACGCGATTGCTCTTGCTCAAGCATTAATTGGGCAGCTATGGGACGACTCGGTTTCGTTATTGTGCTGTTTGGATTGTGCGTCGGTGTCTCCGCTGGCTGGAAGACATCTTTGGGTGCATAATTAGGTTGCGTACTAGCTGATGTAACTGGAAGTGTGCGAAATGGTGTTAATGTACTCTCATAGTTTGGTTCGCAAAGAACAGTTCCATACGACATGTGAGTTGTAGGTGGTGCAAATTCGGTTCCTGTCTGCTTGGTGAAAACAGAGAGAATTTATTTATTGTTATGTTCCATGTTGTTCAAGCGGCTGTTTTTCTTTTTTTTTCAATGCCCGGCCATTTGAATGTTATTCATTATGACACTACAAGGGCGGATTTGTGAACCACTTGGCGTTACCCTGGTGCACCAAGGGGGGTGGGTTGACGTTACACCTCACCTACATACCATACATTCTAAGCACAACCATTTATAGAGTAGTCATGTATTCACTCCAGAAGGGAAAACATCCGTGCCTTATCCCGGATTCGAACCAGGAAACTTTCGATCCAGAGACCAGCACCCTGACTACCGGACAAATTAGTCTTCTGTGTCAGTAAAACTTTCATTGTGTGTGTATGTCCATTAACGACGTTGGCGCAGCTTGACCAAATATGGCCATTCCGCCATACAACCTAACCAACCAATCAGTTGCATACATGTTTCTTAATCAATAAGTTATCCTCGATTACAGAGACTTAGCAGTTGATACATCATAAATGGTAGATAGTCATGCATTTGAGTCCAGTTTTAATTCATCTCAGCTTGTCATCCATAAAACTGAAGCTCACCGACCACGACAATACTGCTGGCGCTAGTCGAGAACAGCCTTCGATATATCATGCTAAAAATATCTGCTGCCTGCCTGAGAAGGACCTTTTTTCATGCCTTTGGAAACATACTCGAGGAACTCAGTAGGTCTCCTTAGCCTCATCAACAATTTGAACAATTTTTTCTTCAATTAATTGTATCTTCTAAATTAGGATGAAATAATGAATTTATCCTCATGTATAACTCTGGAAAACTGAGAATTGCTTTTATGTAGCGTTTCCTTTATCATTCCCAAAATGATTCTACTTCGTCTTAACCCTCCTGGTGGTTGTATGGACGAAGAATCTTGTCAATAGCAAAAAAAAAAACTGACCAGATCTGGACCTCTCATCACAAAAAAAATCGCTTGATGACGAGACGTCATTTGCAAAATTGGTCAGATTTGATGGACGAGATATCTTGTCCAAACCACTTGGAGGGTTAAGAATAATTTGCAAATGAATTAACTCAAGCTCTTCCCACTTTCCAAGGCAAGTCCTGTCCTACGTGTATGTTTATAAGTCTGCAATACCAAAAAAATCATGAAATGTCACCGACGTCTATAAATATGTTAAATACTCCGTCATTAGTTATTCTAAGGAGATAACCATCTACGCGAATACCCTATAAATGCCACGTGTTTATTGAAATTAGGGTATTACTGAGTTTTGTTTTTAACTCAACTAAACAACCCTTATTCTCATTAGAAGAAAACAAGATTTGGTTATCGGAAGAATATTTGTTGTTTTTTAATTCCTTGTTTTGTCATCCCTCTTTCAATTTAGTTTTGTAAAATTATTTTTGAATTAATAGTGACCCTCTAAGGCAGGGATGCAGACTTATTAAAACCAAAAGTCACTGTGACTTCTGGGAGGGTTTCCAAAAAAGCACGAAAGTTATCTATCATATATTATTTATTTTATTTAGATTTATCATATATTGTTACAAAGAAAGATAATAGAAAGTGAATAAATAATTTAATTTGATGCTTAACTTTGCATTGTTTTAATACTTGGTTCGATTTTTGTAGACAAGCGCAAAATTGATTTTAAATTTTCATTAGTCAAGCGATTCCTGTTTTTCGATTTGTTAATATTCATGACTTAAAAAAGTTTGTTCACAGATATATGTTGACCCAAAGAGGCTTGCGCATTTGAATGTATTATCTAGTAGCGATTTACAACTGTTTTCGTCGACAGAACTCTGAAAGTTTATTTAATCGCCTACATTAAATTTATTTCGCATGTTTTCATCGTTTTCATGTCGATGACTTCAAGCTGTACTGATTCGGATGCATTTTCAGGTAAAATGGCAAAAGGAGTGCTAAATAAATCGAGTAACAGCTTTACTTTAACTAACGGTTTAACCTTAATTACATATCGTGTGACTTGTTAAAGTCAAAGTCAAATCGCGGTCTGTGCATCGCTGCTCTAAGCTTAGTAAAATTCTGGTCAGGTAAAACAAGAGCCATTTCACAACATAGAATTCAACATTTAGAGATAACGCGAATTCTTATCTGAAGTAGGTAACTCTCATTCATGTATTTGAATAGCTTTGTCAGAAAATACAACTCTGCTACAATGCTTACTATCAAATTATCTGATAAGAATTCGTTGTTATTCTGTTCCTTGAAGATTCGTTTTGTTTGCGATTCGTTTTCGACATAGTTTTGTGAAATTTTCTTTATTTAGTCTTTAATTCCTGGACAATCGATATCAAAGCAAGTATTTCACAACCCTTTATACATAGCACACACACAGAGAATGCATATTATTTTAATAGCATGCAGTTCCAAAATAGTGTATAATCCTGAATTTCATGTTAGAAACACTTATTATCTCTTGAATCGGACTTTACTACTACTTAGCTCTTTTCTTTTAAATCCAATTACTTTTTATGATTATTTAGGAAATCCAAATATCCCAGTGGCCCCGCACTAGTATATAGCTTACAATCTTAGATGGCACGTAGCTATTATGTATAATCTCTTTTTAGACACAGCAGAATTATCCAGCATAAAAATTAAGGTTTTCAACTGAAAAAAATTCCTAGTTGCTTGAAGATTGCTTTTTCAAGTATTTCCCATTTCATTTCGCTTTTTAATTTGAGTTTTCACTCGACTATACTACAATGAGTAAACAATGAATATTAGTAAGAGATCTTTTAAATGCGGCCCTTATAAATAAGGTTTTAATTCTTCTTAAAAAACAATAATTTTAAAACACATAACACTGCTGATTTACCTCGAAATTCCATTCTTTTGTTTCTGACGAATCTTCGTTTCGATAAAAGAATTCACTTTAGTCAAACAAATTATGTCTTGTTTTATCTTATCCACTCGTTTAGCCACAATGAGAATGCGGATCTGTTTTGTTTTGCTTCAATAACAATTTTCAGATATTTTACTACAGCTAGCCACTTTTAACATCACTTGTACAAGATATGAGGAACTTGAATAAATAGTAATAATTAATTTCTAGAGCTCGATGTATTCTTATCGCAAATGGGTTTACAGGTAATTTAGTAATATTTTAAAGGATTTTACCACGATTTACTGTTAGTTTTACATATCTTTAAAAATAAAAAACGAGTGATTTAACGTTTCATTTGTGCCTTTTGATTTATAAGTAAGTTTACTTGGCCCAGTTATATCTCTTCCCTAGTTATATAGCAGTTTATATTTCTTGTCCCCACAAGATGAAGGATATATTGAGGAGGTACTGTATCTGTAAACTATTCTTCTAGACACACTGGGGCTTCCGTGGTTCAGTGAGTATGCCCGCTACGCTATCAACTTGTAGGCGCAGGTTCGATTCCTGTCATGTGCATTCCTCCATGGTTGTATTTCTCACTTCTGCGTCAAGTAAAACTTTCATTGTGTTTGTCTATTACTTGAAGTTGTATGTCGTATTTGGCGCAGCATGGCCAAATATGGCCCTTGCGTCATAAAACCCCAAAACCGACCAATCTAGACACGCTGCTGATTGGACTACCTAAACCAATCGTTTTATTTCGTTTAATAATTATGCAAGGAAAATAACTCGTATTACTTTGATTGCAATTTACCACAAATCTACAATCAGTTATGTATACGTTATTTATGATATACATTACATATTATTGGACTCAAAACACACTACCAACCACATTCTTATTTTACATTAAAATTAAATTGCGAATTGCAATTAATATATACAAGAGGCTATCACTTATTTTGAGCTAAAATTACTATGCTACAAATCAGATAAATTTGGAAGACGATTTTTTTTAAGACGCAAAAAACACGACATTTTGCACTATTAACATATTTATTTCGTAACAAAAATTGATTGATGGAGAAAAAAATAACGAATTCGTCACGTGGACCGAGTTGAGTTGTCTGAGGTCAAGCACTAATGTCTTTTCGATTGTAGTGGAGAATAATTATACGCAATTTTTCCTTCGGTCGTAAAATTAACAATAGGTTATCAGATCCTGGAAAAGTTTAATTATCTTAAGATAAAGCTCTGAAAGTGAGCCATGTGATGTCGGACTAACAATTATATCATCCTCTTCCTCCAGGATGGAAAGGGGAAAGTTTCTCTCTTTCCTGCTCTGATAAGGATCTCGAGATGCAACTTTCTTCATTTACAATGTTACTTATGTCCTTTCCAAATTAGCTGTTTTTCCCTCATGCAAAAATTAGTCGTTTTGTCCGCTTTTGAGTGTCTACAACATGCATTAAGGATTGAGATAATTGGGTTGGTAATTTTTATGACGTAATGTTATCTTTTGCGTTTTGTTGTTAAATTGGTGAGTGCTTTACCCGTACCTTTTTCATTGTTCTTCTGAGGCGATTTTCCATAGAACGAGGGTGCCAGCTCAGGTGTTGACAACGTGATTCAAAATTACGAGGATCTTTCCCTTCAGGATAGGTCCTGGACCTTCGCCAATAGCCCGTTGTGTTGCTCCAATGTGACGCTAACTCCTCTAGTCTCAGGCCTCCATAGAACGAAGGCCTCAGACTAGCGGCGAAGCTAAGGAAGGCTATATGGGCTGCATTTCTGAAGTTTTTTTTTATTTAAATAAATATGTTAAAATAATGTGTTAAAATACAATTAACGTCGCATTGGACCAACTACAAAGGGTTATTGGCGACAGTTTGGGATCAATCTCGAAGGGAAAGAACGGAGGACGACACCTCGTCATTTTGTACCACTGTCAGATGACGAGGTCCACAACTGAGCTGGCACCCTACTCCCAAACTTCCACACCACGCCAACGAGAGGACATTGAGACCATGACAGATTTACTGTGCACCAACCTCCATGTATACGACGGGTCTTTGGTTAGTGGACAATTGTATTGTGTCTGGCGCAGAATGGTCAAACATGGCCATGTATGGCCCTTGCGCCATAAAACCCCAAAATCAACCAACTACCAACAGGACAATGAAAATGATATAATAATTTTCCAAACTTTTCATATTGCAGACAGGCAATAACTTTGAATCTGAAAGTTAATTGTTTATATTAGAAAGAACGGTAATGATTTTAACGTAATTGAATGCTATTGAGCACGAGATGATTCTAATATATATCAATATAAGTGAAACATATTTGCTTACAGAAGAAAATTATCAAAACTAGAAATACAAGAAGGATTTAGTGCTCAAATGTTGCACAAAGGATGATGCTTTGGCATTGTTTCAACAGTAGAAAAAGTTGTTTTAAATCTTGTTCTATGGCCTATCTGTTCCCATACCTCTTTTAAAGAAAACTAAAGTAGATAATCCAGTTTCGCATTTATACTTAACAATAGGCATTGAAAATCCGATTTCTTATTCTCGCTCATATTTGAAATCCTTCTTGACAACCTAATTGGAAATTAATTAGAGTAACCTCAACAGTTTTTGTTTCGGAGAAACGTCGCAAAAGTTCGAGAAATTCACTTCCTCCGGGAGTGACAACACAAGCAGATAAATCCTTCACAAGGCAGGCACAGTGGCATTCCTTGGGCAAATGTAACTACAGTCAGATCGCGTATCCCGAATGTACTCAGGAGATTTTTGAGTCAGACATTTTGGTACATTTTTCTAATGTTTTGTGATTACCGTCGTTATGTTATAGGGTCTGGTACAAGGCCACCAGTTTGAGAAATGCTACCATCAAGTGTTATCCTTTAAATCCATTTCTGAAAATTCCAATTTCAGTAAAATGGAGATGAATTTTCTTGGATATGAATGTTGACAGATCTAAGCATTACAACTTCCCCACTCAGAATCAGGGGTCGCCGTGGTCAGTGAGTGTGCTCACTGAGCTAGCAACCTGCGAGTTGTAGGCGCAGCAGGTTCGATGCCTGTCATGTTCTATTCCTCGGTGTATTTTAAATGTCTTGCCGCGCTAGCCCACTTAGAAGAGTAACGGATTAGCAATCGGAGGGTTGCGAGTTCGAATCCAACCAAAGACCGTCGTGTACAAAGGGGGCTGGTGCACTTTAAATCTGTCGTGGCTTTAAATGTCCTCATGTTGGCGTAGTGCGGAAGTTTGGAGAGTGGGGTGAAAGCTCAGGTGTGATCTCGTCATCTGACCGTGGTTCAAAATTACGTGGTGCTGTTCTCAGATCTTTCCCTTGGGGATTGATCCCGGACCGTCACCAATAGCTCGTTGTGTTGCTCCAGTGTGACGTTAATTAAAAATACCAATACCACCCTTGGGGATTAATCCAGGACCGTCGCCAATAGACTGTCATGTTGCTCCAGTGTGACGTTAATTAAAATACCTACCTACGTACCTCTTTTCCATGTCAGATGGTAATTGTAATTAATTAACGTCGCACACAAACAACACGACGGACTATTGGTGACGGTCCGGGATCAATCACCAAGGATCAGAGGGCAACACTACGTAATTTTGAACCACAGTTAGATGACGAGTTTTCATGTCAGAAGAACCTTCCTTGTGTGTCCATTTACTTGACGTTGTTTGGCGCAGCTTGGCTAAATATCTTCCTCGAACGACTTTCCGTGCTAATTGAATAAAGATGTGTGCCTTTTTTGCTGGTATGAAAAGGGCTTAAGCCCCCCATTTGGTGCACCCCAGCTCTTAAAAAACACGGACTTGATAAAATAGAAATCGTGAGTGTCCAAAGGTAGCCATGGGTTTGTTTTTAAAGGTTCTCATCATTAAGGATTTGCATAGTTTCCTTTCCTGAAGAAGCCTATCATCATCATCTTCTCTGTTTCCCTCTTCGATTGAGATGGTATCGAACACTCGTATCGTGCAATAATTATCGGTTCCATCTGTGTTACGTCAGAAGACGCGTGATTTCTTCTGAGGATACATGATTTATATACGAGAATAGAAAGCATTTATCTGATGGTAAAAGACATCGGTTCGAGAGTTAACCTAATCGGTAGATTGTTCGGGGTTTCGCAGGTTGGGTTTTGTGGATTCTCGTTAGATTAGTGCTACGATAGTGTTAATGAAAGTTATTGATTCGATTCATTATGTAATAGTCACGTAATAACAGGCACTCAACGCTAAACAGGTTTTTGTTTCCTTTATTAGTGTCTAATATTTATCTTTGTTTATTATAACATTCTCGTTTGTTTGTTCGTTAGTGTAGGATATCAAAAGAGTGCTTTCGAATAATTGGCCAGATTTTCTTCCCTTTTTAAAATGGTTTAATTCTTTTAGAACGCATTGAGATAACCTGCTTGCAATTGTTGATCAACTCGAACAAATTCTTTAACTTCTCCAGGTGATGTAGGACCTCTGGCGTTTCACCTACTTGAAATAGCCGAGACTAAGATTAATCTAAAAATCTCATCCAAATCGGATTCATCCCTGGGTGTAGTTCTCCCTTCTGTCAGTAAAACTTTCCTTGTGTGTACAGTCCATTACTTGACATTGCTTGTCTTGTGTCTGGCGCAGCATGGCCAAATATGACCCTTGCGCAATGAAAACCAACCAACCCATCCATCGGCCGAACACCTCTCTTAGAAGTACTATACTATATCGTCTCAGCTCAAGTGTAGATTGGAGCCAAGCCTGGTGGAGTCAACAAAATTGCAAATTCGAGGGGGTTTGATGGGTTTCACACCGTACTTAGTGTGACTTCATATTTTGATTCTAACACCTGCGTTGATCATAGCGTATTCACCGGACTAAAGAGATTATTTAAGGCATTGGATAGGTCTTTTCTGTTCTTCAAATTTTCAACTCGTGTAACAAAGAGTTAACATATCTGTTTTTTTGAAAGAGAAAACAATGTCTCCTTTTTGCCCTTGATCGGTGGTAGGAAACTGCATTTCAAACACATTCTTTGCCTGTTTTCGTTGTTTCGTAACATTTCTTGGAATTCGATTCGCAGAAGTCATCACACGGATTCAATGTCTCCCGACGAGCCGTGTTTGGCTTGCATGTTTTCCTCGTCACCATTGTCGCGGCTCGGGGACAAAAACATTCTTCAAAAAATCGCCAGCGAAACAAAAAAAAACGTCCTCCCTCCTCGCTGCTTGTTTTTTTTCTCCAATCCACCACGCTTGGCGCGCCTGTCGCCAACTTGGCGGTCCCCTTGGCGCCGCCACCGGAGCGCGAAAAGCATCGGCGAGGTGACGAAAATGCCGTAATAATGGTAACCGCCGAGAGATGGCGTAATTGCTCCGTCCTGTCGAGGACCCAGCCGGCCTTCCCCCTTCCTCTCACTCCCCTCTCATCTCTCTCTCTCCAGAAGTAATTGTAACCAATAAAAAGACAGAACACTCTTCGCGCCAGCTTCCCATTGGCCGGGCGCAGCAATGTCGAGAATTAATTACAAAAAACTCCGTTGTTTCTGTGGACCGCTCCCCCAATCACTCCAGTTGCCCATGTAGATCGAGCGAAAGAGGGTGCCGGAATTTAACACGCCGAACGACTTTTTATCGTTTTTTCGTTTCCTCCCTCCTTGTGTTTGTTCTTTTTTCTCTCTCGTGTGCTCTCTCACTGGAGTTCGCGTTCCTCTGTGATATCGTCTGAAGGATTTAAGGAACGCTGGGGATGTTGTCGGTGAGGGATGATGGAACACCGCTCTGAGAAATATCGTCTGCTGATCCCTTCGGCTGTCACCTCGCAACAGGTCAGTGCTGTGTTTACCTTTCAGTTTCTGTTGTCCGCGCGTTTGGGGGGGAAGGGTGTCGCTACCTCTCCCTCGCCTTCGGGGGTCGCTTGCACCGACTATCGCCTCCCTCCCCACCTGTTCATTCTGAAATATAAACATTGTGTTCCGGATGTGCATTGATACACCTGTTATTTTGGATTTGAGTCAACATTGTGCGAAATACTCTGATTGTGTTCAGCGTAGAAACGCATTTGTGAAGATTTCGATACCTTAAACACTTAGCGGTTGAAAAGTTAACATAAATTTGTTAACGTTGAATTTTTTTTTTTAATTTCGAAATTTTTTTTTTTTTTTCACGAAATTGGTGAGACTTCGTTTTTATCAATTCAGTATCTGTTCTTGAATTAGCTGTCGTTACTTATAAGAGTAAATATTAATGTAGATAGAAAATTTCTTAATTATATTTCAATAATGTTATGTCGTTATTTTTAGTTCAGTGTTTACATTTGTGGATACAACATTTTTCATAATCAATATTGATGCTTAATTTAATTTTCGGTACTACTTAAGTAATAAATAGTAATTTTTGATAGAAATTTTCTAAATTAAATTTAATACTTTAAAAGTTTAAAGTTAAAACTTTTTGTTTACTTTTTCAATGCATCTGTTGAAATGGTATTTTTTCTGTATATACTTAAATTGCCCACATCGGTAATTTAAAAGTAAACTTAAATTTGTTTAGAAAATTGCTTTGTCATCTTGAGTTAAAATTTTTATTCAGTGTATTTTTTGTTCACTGAAAAATACTTCTGTTGACATAACATTTTTACGGTCTGCATCGATATTTAAAATACCTATCTGCACTTTGAATAGTAAACATAAAATTGTTTCGATTTAGGCTTTTCATTAAATTTCAGCACCGAATTTATTAATTAGTCTCGTTTTTAATTCCCAAATATGCATAGAATGTTCGTTATTATTATCGACAAAAGTATTCTTAAGAAAGAAAATGTTTGATGAAAGCCTAAGGTTAAACGCTAATGTCAGCATTGTAAAAGATATGTGGAATAGCATACAAAAGCTATTTAAAACAAATGAAATTTATAATGAACCCTTATTTCATAAATTTCATTAATGAACATTAACTTTGAAAATTGAGTTAATCATGAGTACATTTGCAGATGAATTAGATTGGATTTAAATTTGTCCCTGCTATTTCGACAGTGACAGTAACTTAACTAGTCTTTAAAACATTTTTGTATTTCCATCTCTGTCAAAACACTGTTAATTCTTACTGCATTTAATTAATCAAGCTAATATAACTAAATCAATCCACTCATCATTTAACATACGTTGTCCTGCCGGTGCTATGTAAGCAATCACCTGTTATTATATATTCCTTCAGTTAGTCAATATTTAAGCTTTGCGTTGAAACATATAATAAAGCTTAGTTAGAAATTTTTACTAATGCTGAACATAAATTATTTTCAATTTTATTATATTTTCCCCATTACGATTTACGTACAGAATAATTTTTGCACTACTTGGGAAACAGCTTAGAAAGAACGTTTTCATTTTTGATGTCATTATTCATTGGATTAGCTTTTTAAATCATTCAAATTTCGACTGCTGTATAAATCTCTAAAGGACACATGCTTTCTATTTATATGCTATTTCAGGTTTTAAATAAAAAGGCTAAAACTATTATCCGTTCTTGTAAATTATCCAAATGACTTCATGGAAATCGGAAATATTTTTTTGTATTGCCGAATGAAAACAAATTAAACCCGATCTTTACAAATTGATAGTTTAAATCCAAACATTTTAAGTATCAGTGAATAGCAATTCAGTTAGATGTACTTCCAACTCGTTTTATCGTAAAGCTAAAAAATATTTGAGATTCCAAAGAAATAAAACACCATCATTACAGTATGAGTTCCGAACTAGTTGACAATTTTTAAACAAACTCTGTCATCAAAAAGTTTATTTTTAACTTTCAAAACGAGTTTTAAATAATCGAATGGTCTACAGCTGCAGTCGTTGGTTTGGATTTGAGATCACTTGATTTCTGGATTCTGAATGTGAATCTGTGCTTAGCTGGGACAGAGAGCTCGAGGTATGTAACGTCCTCATTATTTGCTTTACACTCATCTGCAAAAAATTGCGATGCATTCAATTATTGCACTCGTGTTGCAATGCAAGCTCCAAATTACAGTTCTCACACGCTTTATAAAGTGTAAGATGCCTTTGAGTGATCGGGAGACTTATTTTTTTGTTTTGACCTAGTTTCCATTTAGTTGAGTGATTAGAACCCATTGCAATTCCAGTTTGTTTCCCCCAAATTGATCGTGGATGTATAAATCTTTTTCCTTCTACAATTACAAGTGCAATTTCAAAGGCCAGATTCAAGTGTTTTAATCATTGGGTTTTTGGTTTGATAAATGCGCATTGCGAAAGTAGGCTCTTCGAATCAAACAAAGGTTTGATCAAACAAAATTAATTGTACTCCTTTTTTGTATTTTGAATTAACTACTTATTTTTACTTAGTTCTATTCAGAGTGTGCAATTTAATTGTTGTCCCATAATTGGACTCTTTTTTGTAATTCAATGTTAAATTTTTTTGTGATTTAATACCGAACTTTAACCATTATACACAAGTTTAGTGTGCAATTAAAGATGATAAATCTTTCTGCAACCGAACTTTTAATGTATATCATTCACTCATTACTTCACTTTTGACGTATATCATTCACTCATTACCTTACTTTTATAGCATATCATTTGCTCATTACCTTACTTGAATTCTTGATTGAGAAATTTCGTTTTCATCACAAGTAAAGACGATATTTTTCAAAGTTTTTTAGCACGTTTCACAACCATCGTCATTTTTCTTAAAGATATGCATCATACATTAAAGATATAGTTTCAGTGTGATAGGGAAATGTCAGTGTCAGATTCCAGCATTAAACCAGCGCTTTTTCATCTTGCTGAAGACTTTAGATTCAAGCTACACTGTTTGGTTATTGTCTGTCCGCAGAGGCTCATTTTCCCCTTTTATTTACTCAATTTAAGTAGAAGTTAACCATTTCAAAGTCTGGCCTTTAAGTAAATTTGGAAATATATTTTGGGGGGATTACGTATTCACATTTGAAAGTAATTGAAGTTACCCAAATGCCTTCCAATCAGCTGTCTTCACGGACCAATCGTTTAGTTAATGAAAATGTTTCACGTTTAAATGCTCGTTGGTAAATCTTCGTACTTTTAGGGTTCAGTTCTCCTGATTATTTAAAAATGTTCATTTAAGTCTTTTAACATTATTTTCTTTCAGAATTGTCAATCAAATTGATTTAATTACACCAGGGATTTATTCAGAGCCCCCAAAATCTCGATTTTATTGACGTAAATGCTAAAATTTGCTTAAGGATGTCAATCGAAGTTGTGTTATTCAAAGTAGAAAAATCGTAGACACGTATAAAAATAGCCAAACATAATTTTGCTAACGGAATTCTCGTTGAGTATGATAGCAATTGCATCAGTTGCAAAAGCGAACGAAGAATCCATTTGTGGACTCAACTTTGGCGTGGTGTGGAAGTTTGGAGAGTGGGGGTGCCAGCTCAGGCGTTGACCTCGCCATTTGACCATGGTTCAGAATAACGACATATCCTCGGATCTTTCCCTTCGGGATGAATTCCAGACCGTCGCCAATTGCCCATTCTATTGCTCCAGTGCGACGTTAATTCAACTACCTACCTTCCTATTTGTGGGCTAGGAGACTGAATTGAATGGGAAGGGATTGTACGAAACGAGAGAAATCTCTAGTCAATTCGCATAGACATGAGTGACCAAGCACTTTTTCGGAAGCAGGGACAACGAAGAGCCCTCCCCAAAGAATTTCAATGTTAAAAAACAATCGAAATTACCACTGAATCTAATTTAATCAGCGTCAATAGAGGCTTCGTTTATCCAACAGATAAAAGCACTTCTGAAAACAGCCAAAAAATCACCTGTATTGTGAAATATGGAAAATGGCGTCGTCTTTTTACTAATATGCAACAATTGATTCCCTCGACGTCGTGGCGCATGTTAATATGGTTACGGATCTGAAAATGACTCAATGAACCGGATGTATATAAGAATTTTTCTGAGTACGTACTTTTGTTTTCTTAATTAAAACCAAGAAAGAACGCACCTGGTACAAAAACACTATTATTAGCATTATACCTTATCGACGGTATATCATTGATTTTCCTTTTTTTAATTATAATTTTTGAGGCTCGTATCTGTGTCTTGCCCCAGGTGATTATTTCAGTTCCCAGCTGCTGTTTATTTTCTTTTAAAGAACATGGTTCCAAGTCTTCATTCGAAATTTTAATTTTTTTTTTGACACCATCTAGTTTTAGTTTTGTGCTGACTCAATTTCAGATCCAAAGTTTTGTCCTTGAAATCGGATAGAATTGGAATAATTTGAAAATGTCAAAAAGCAAGAAATAAAAAAAATTTCATCAGTTAAAATGAATAATCGCCCTTGTGGATAGCTTTGACTACTCTTTTTGTAATCAAAAGGGCTATTTTGTAGTGCCTGATAAATCATGATTGATGAAATGCATAGCTTAAGTGAAGTTGAAGCGTGTTGTCACGTTCAAAGAACCTTGAATTAAATCTATTTTGCTCATTTATTCCAACTTGTTGGTCGTGTAAAATGACTCATGCGTTTAATTGTGGTTTATTCTTGAGCTGGGTCACAGTTTACATAGTCGAAATACATTGAATTGTGATTGCAATGGTCTTCAGCCTAACGTTGGCTGAAAATTCGGTGTTCACTGAAACCTGATTAGACAAAAGGAAAGGTTTATTTCCCTGCTTGAAGCGCTTTTTACAGATGATTCACTTGAAGGAAAATACCAAGCCCCTTGAAAATCTATTTTGAGCAAAATTCTGTTTAGGCCACAGTTATATGAGAGCGATTTTCTGTGCAAACAGACTAACCAGATGGTCTGCGAAGATTTTTCTTCTGTTGTCTAATTGCTCTCACATAATACATATAGTAGTTACCTTAAAATGTAGTTTATCGCCGTTTTGGCAACGTTTAGCGTTTACTCTAATTGGTGTGGAGCAGTCAATCAACTATCATATCTTCCGTGTCAGGGCAAAAGGGGTTATGTCTGAATTTTGACGAGTCCAAAAAAAGTCGGAAGTGCATCATTAATGACAGACAGGAATAACATAATATGCTCAAACTCAAAACTAATGTAATCTACTTAACTAAATTACAATTATTTGTATTATGGCATGCTTCTATTTCTTCCTGAATATTTGTGAGAAAAAGTGAAGTAAACTTAAGTTTCCGAGAAGCAGCCATTTTGACTTAACCTCTTTTGCCCTGACACGGAAGATATGTCAAATCGGAATTCATTCTTTTCAATTTTTACTGACGAAGTGCTGAAATCGTATACGAAAAACATTCCAACTGACGTCACGTTCGTAATACTCGAACAGTATCGCGCAGAAACACTACAATCTACATTCAGCTTGACAGAAAATGCCTCTCATAGGATTAGTGATATTTTCTCCATATTCTTCCAAACCGAAAATGGGAAAAGAATATTAAATTCATTTTTGAAGTAATTTTCTAAACCGTAATCGCGATTTGATCCATTACATTACGCAGAAAATCGTTTCTCCGTCCTCTGCCTCTGAATACTTCGCGTGGTGACAATCTCTGCCTTGTTACCAGGTGACGTGTCTCGCTTTCTCCCCTGTCTTCTCATTCCTGTTGCCACTTAAAATTAAGACTCGACTGCTAAGACCATCGTCTGCTCATTCCCCCAGCACTGCACAAGATTACACCCGGACGTCAACTCGAACCATGGGCTATGTCTGGGTTTGTTTTTGTCACCCCCTGCAAACCCCTCCGAAACGGGGAGCCGGGGACGCCCCCCCCCCTTGTTTTTGGACTCACCCCGCGCCATCTGTGATGGACGGGGAGCACTATTAGGGTTGCCAAAAAGTGTAAACAGGGGTGTATGTCAAGGAGAAGCAGTTTCCTATTTCCTGTAGAGATGGGCAGAATCGAGTACTTTTAAGGATCGAATTCTTGGTATTCGATTACTTTCAAGTATCGAATAAGTATTCGAATGTATATGCAGAAAACGATTAAGGGATAGAAAGAATGTGCCATAGTGGATTAGGTTTCGAACCCACTAAAAGAGGAAACCAGTTGATCTTTAAAATTATTTAATCTGCATGCAAACGATAAGTTTTGAATTTTAATTAAAAAAAAACATGGCTGCATAGAATGCAACACTGATATTCGAATACTTAGAATGAGTACTTTGGTATTCGAATACTTTCATATCCTATACTTTGGTATTTAAGTAGTTTAGTATTCAGATACTTTGATGTTCTAGTAGTTGGGTTTTCGAAAGAAGAATAATTTCACAAGCATGTCTTATACCTCAACATCACAATTCTAATTGCAATAGCTAGTTTATAAGTATAACGAATGTTATTAGAACTTGGTTTTCCGCTTTCTTCAAAATTAGTGAGACAGTGTTTATGGGGCTCGATTTTAACTTTTTCGATCTATCGCCGCCTCTTAGAATATGTATCTTATATCTTTCATCAGCTCCTTCCTATAAAGTCAGTCAAAATGAAGCTAGAAAAATTAAATTGTTTAAGTTCTTTAACGTGTATTTATATACACACGTATCAATACACACGTATATAAACACGTTAAAGAGCTTATACAATTTAATTTTAATAAGAACGTATATAAATACACACTTTATACTCATATATACTTATTTTATATACGAAAATGTAATACAGAAGTATCTAAAACCACTTCATTAATCAAAAATTTTAAAACAGGATTAGTTATGTGGCAGAGTAGTTCTTTCTTATCTGACTCAGTTTGGTAAGCCCCATACTTAAAAAACCGAAAATATCTAAATATGACCATTAAAACAAAACTGGAAACGCTTTCACAACATCGAATAATTCATGTTAGTATGTTTTTCTATCGGATATGGAGTTCCAGTTAAGTTTGAACTTCAACTCTTCGTTCACTCTCAATTCCAATCTCTAAGTATTAACTTGTACGTCTGAAAAACCTATTTTATACTAGAGTTGTTTTACGTTCAAGTGTAATTTTAGTGTTTTAAGTGAACAAATTTGATTAAATTATTTAAATAAGTAAATATAATTCAATAAATCATATAAACGGTAAACATTTTTGATATAGTTCTACTGTAAATTAAGCTTTTCAGATTATGTATCAAGAGCTATCCATTTTATAAATTTCCATTTCAACAGCCAAGTGCCCTTTTCTTCCAAAGCTCTCTGTTGCCCACTTGTTTCCAGTGTCAACTTTGGAAATCGCTGATGCTGGAAGATTAGAAAAAGTCCTTTTGTGTGAACCGTTTCTGAAACTAAAATCACGATTCAAATTCAATTGGATTTATGTCAGTTTATTCTCCTGATTTTGGCAAATATCAATGGGATGAAATCATATACGAGACCACATCGACTGGAAATACTGCGCTTAATGCTGGATACAGTCAATACAAAACTAGTCTACCTCTTGGGGAATAAGATAACTTTCGATAGGTATTAAACATTATTTTTCTAACCTTTCCAACTCCTACGTTCGTCTACATACAATGTTTGTATTAGGCCTGTGGGGACGTTGAACTTTGTTTTAAGGTGGCTATCTGTGGAGATAGTTATTATTCCAATTTTCTTTGTTACTTTTTAAGAGAGGAAGGGCAATATCTGTTAAGTGAGTCGGATGACGTGTGAATATCGTATACATGTTTTCCGGAAGTCTTTCGGGAAAACACTTGTTTTTCGGTCCGGACCGAAAAAATATCGAGATTTCTTGGGAAGAAAATTTCCATGGGACGCCAATTTCGGAGTTGGGCGTCGCCGTGGCGACAGCGAAAGAAAAGTATCGGAATCTGGTTTCTAGATTGTCATAAAAACCTTCTTTGGTACAATAAGGAAAACCTCAAATCCACTACAAAAACACCACAGAAAAAGTTAATGGCTCATTTTTGCAGGCATTTGTCGCCCTTTTGTGTTAAAATATTGCCAACTCGATTATGCAAGTTCGTGCTACTACCAAGCATATAACAAGTTATTTTTTCTATTTTGAATTGCTTTCATCAAGCGTAATTTGAGCTTTTAAACTCTTATCTTGAGAATTATTTTTAACATTTTCCGCTACCAACAGGAATAGCCCTTTGTGTTGCTCCAGTGTGACGTTAATTAAATATCTGCCTACCTCTACCAACAGGAATTAGTTTCCAATATCGGCTGGTTTTCAAAAATAAAAAATACTTTTGAAAAATGATTCTGCAGGAATTAGACCTTTACAACTTTTTGATGAAGGTTTTTCGAAATCGGCATTGCTACTTATGCAGTAAAAATATGAATTTTTTCCCTTGGAAGTTGGAATGTATGACATCGACTTCGCCATTTGTATGGAATTATTCTTTTGAACAAATATAGGTAAATCTCTTTTAGGAAAATAAATTCATTTGTTGAGGGTGATAACTTTGTTTTAAACATAAATTGTATTTGGTTTGCTCTAGCGGTCAAAAAAGTAATGAACAATTTTAATTCATCAAAAACTGAAGCAACGTTCATTTAAAAAATTAAATAAATGCGGATGAAAATAAAAAATGATTCAGAATAAGGAAAAAATATTTTTCAAAAAGATAGTTTTTGACGTCAGTCTACTTGAAAGAATGTTAATCTGTGATGTTATTGTTTATTATCTGTGATGTTATTTCATTATTTATTTAATATTGTAAAACTTAAAACATACAAATTTTTTATTGTAAAAGGTAGATCCGTATGGCAACTAGAATTTTGACAAAAGAAATGTATAATTTCCTATCAAATAATTTTCTTAATACTATTGTCATTTTTACTAATGTATTTTACTTTCCCTTTTGATTTCCATTGAGAGGATAATATATTGACTTAATTTAGACTTCAACATTAGGTGACAATACCTGTCTTAACACCGAAGCGTACTGTTTGTCGGAAGTAGAATTTGTTGGTAGTTGGGCAATATTAGAGCTACACAAAGAAACACACAACCGTACAAAGTAATGCAAATAAGCTTCTGTACAACTCTGTAATTGCGAAACTTGCTAACGAATATCCCACTGCTTTATTTTAAGCTGGACTTCGAGGGAATGACTCACCGAATGGGTGTAATTAGCGTTTGTGGTTAATGAAATTGCGGTTTCCAGTCAGGATTGTAGCATTTCCTGTTCCGTACGCCGTTTGTTTTTAGCTGCTTCATAACGATGATTTTATGTTCCCCAAGATTTCCTTTTCAAAAACAATGGTTTGTCTTTTATTGTATCCACCCACACCATCTCGCGTTTACATACTGACAGGTTTCCGGGGAAATGCATGGTCATACGCACGACTCTTTTAAGCTCTGTGTATTCTAACAGACTATTATCTCAACATTCACTGTGAGATAATAGTCTGTTAGAATCTTATATATTATCTCTGCGTCCAAACTCACAAACTAACTCACAAAATAGGTCTCGTCTCTTGAGGAAAAAGGCATTGCAACTTTTAACACATATTTATATATTTATGAGAATCAGCAGAGATTGACCCAGGGGGATAGCTTAGAACAGAGATGCTCAGACCGAGGACCACATGCGGCCCTCCATTGATTTCCTGGCTGCCCGCTTACTAAGTGTTATTTTAACTTTAACAAGTCACACGATAGGTAGTTTTTAAAAATTGCACGTACACAACAAAGTAGCTGTGGAGTCAGGTGCTGCACACACATCTGTGAACAAACTTTTCCAGTCATGAATATTAGCAAATCGAAAAATATAGGAAATTTGGTCACTTCGTTTGAAATTCAACTCCTGTTTTTTTTTTTTTAAATATTTGTTTAAATTCATTATGGGACTCTCGAAAAGGGTATCTTTCCTCCAGGGGATCGCAGACTTAGTTTGACTTTTGGAAGTTCCAATATGGACAAACTGCGCCAGATTTAGTTAGGGAAACGCTGCTTTTCGATGAACGGAAGT
This sequence comes from Meta bourneti, assembly GCA_933210815.1. NCBI lineage: Eukaryota > Metazoa > Arthropoda > Arachnida > Araneae > Tetragnathidae > Meta > Meta bourneti. The sequence goes on from OW119931.1 coordinate 24,250,017, forward strand.
CTTGTGGCTTCGATTCTTTGGCGTAGTTAAGTTAGTGTGATTCTGTGTTCCACAGTGACTGTCACGATCGTTATCTTGAAGGGTTAACCGCGCGTAATGTACTCTGACAAACCTTTAGATCAAAATGCAGACATGCTTGAGGAATAGCCTCTACCCGTCTTCCGGGGTTTTGCATACCGACAAACAAACCGTTTATGGGAAATTACAGGCCCCCAGGGAGATTCTGATCCCTGGACCCCTTTCTTGATGGATGCGCTGGTTTCGGTGTTCCATCTCCAGTGCTGTCTTATACCAGGATCCTCTTTTGAGTTCGTAAGGTCTTGTCTCTTTTGCGAGGATCTGAAGGGATATGTTAAACGCTCGAGCCCAGAGGGATTCGAAAGCTCAACCACGAACTCTTAAAGCTGCGTTGGTGTCCGCCCCCAAGTGTCAAACTGCATCCTGACCCTGGCGACCCTCGCGCCATTTGGAAAAACAGCGCGATTGATAATTGCAGAACAATGTGGCCATATTTCGAGGGCGATTTCTTATCAGGGGAAAGATTAATTCGATTGCGAGCCTTCCCATTACTTGTGTTCCTCTCGTGGATGGACGTGCACGAAGGAGATAAATGCATTACCACCACTGGCGTGTTCTGCAATTGTGCAGCAATTAAGTCCTCCGTCGAAACCTCCTCTGCCGTTGCTGGGTATTAATCAAAGAACTCGACCTTGGGCATGGGTAATTGTTGCTCTGTGCACTCGTGCCTCGCTTTGTTGCTTGCTTTTTCGTTGTAATTCGGCTATCTAGGAACTATTGATTGTATCGCTGTCAGTTGGAGTCACGGTGTGAAGATCAGACAAGGAATTTAGACTTTTTCTTCAAGAACCATGGTGGTTTTGCTTTGCGGCATGTGCTCTGTAAGCTCCGAGGTGATCAGACACTCTTTTTTTTTTATTGAAGATACTCTGATATGCATAGTATCATGCCTTCATCTTTCATGGAACTGATAAGTAGAGAATACATTGCCTTTAAAATTTGAAAATTAAAAAAAAATCGATTTTTCAATTCGATTTCGATAAATTTATAGAAAATCTGAAATGTTCCGATTACAATAACAAAAACCGCATAAAAAATTCCCATCAGTTCTTTCACAATTAAGATTTTTCTGACACTCCTATTCAGTTTGATCCTTTTCAACTTAACTTTGATCACATTTTTCTCAGAATGAGAATTTTCAACACTGCACAATAACTTAAATTTAGAAACAAGAAATTTGAATGAAATTGAATTAAGAGTTCCAAAATCAAAGCAAAATTTTGTTTAAAATCAATTAAGTGAAATATTAATTGGGTATTTCATATTTTTATGTAACTTGAGTTATATTTAGTTTTTATTCAAAATATAAGTACTCTGTTTCTTATTTCAGTCTTTTTTGGTAGAAAATGCATGGATTGACTCATAAAGTTTCGCGCAAATTGTCCTTGTAAATATTTGTCTGATAGATTGAGTTTATGCAAATTAGAATAGACTATTACTTAATTTTTCTGTATTGTGTGGTAAGGAAAGTACATAAACACTGTTTACATTTTCATTGTGTTACACAGCAAGCTTTAGGATTACAGATAATCGAAATAAGGCTGTTTCCTTGCTGATGTGATTGCTTAAAGGCACTGCTCCCACCCCCTTAAAAAATAGTCCGCGGTTAGCATAAATCTGGATCATATTTTACTATCTTTAGAGTATTTAATTTGTAAAACAACCGGCTTTGCATCGATGCAGTTGCAGAAGAAAGCATCTCTCACTAATAACTCAACTTCACCACAGAATAAAAAGTAAGTTAGTTAATAAAATTGAGAATATGATTCAATTGCATTAAATGTGTTTTGCTTGATATTTTTAGCCAGCTTGACATCAATATGGAATCAGAACATGACAATTCATTGTAGGAAATGAAGTCCCAAAAGTTCTGGGGCCTGCAAGGGGATAGCCTATTTAAAGAATTTTAAAATTTAGATTCAAAGGAAAAGAGGGCGAGTTCAGATGAAACATTTCGTCATTAATTTATAAGTTTTTACTCTGAACTCCTGAATGAGCGAAATGCTGACATGTTCTCTTTAAATTTTTTTTTATTTTACTTGTTTCCAAAATGCGTTTTGGCATCGGTTTGCGATAGATCAAAGCAGCCAACGGAACAATGAGGCATTTACCTTCTTAATGTCGCTTCATCCATGGCGGAGGAGAGAATATTTTCTGCGAATGTTCTTTTGAGGACAAAAGACACAACTCTTTTTATTATTTTTCTGTCTTTATTATTCGCAATGATCGCGTGAGTTCGTTATTATTGCCTCCTTCACTTCAGTTCCATCCAGAGCTGAATTTTAAATGCTTCCTGCGAACGAACTGCTCGTGTGATCTCGATCGAAATTCTGGGTAACCGAAGGTCAACAGCATAACTCTTTTGTTGGGGGTGTTCGGAACCATTCCTCGCTTTGCATAATTCTTTTAATGGCGTTGATTTCGCGTCCGAATTCTTTTGTTCTCTTCGTTTTTCGAACTGGCCTCTCGGAATAATAGTAGGGAACAAGAATCCGCAACCGAATTAGTAATGTATGTGAGAAACGTGCACGAAAACAATTCCAGAATCTCGATTTCGAGCCCTTAACAGTTCCGGTTGTTGGCAACGAACTCATTTTCCGGAAAATGACAAAATATTTATTTTGCGCTATTTCATTATTAAAGCAATTTTATACCTCAATTGAACAAAAGATAATTTGGGTGTGAATGGCTATGTGATTTTACTCACCTTCCATTTTGCTAATTGCTTAATTTACTTTTCGACGAAATTAATACTTTTAACCTTCTAAATAACGACCATGGAAAATGCAAGATAGCCACATATTGGTTGATTGTGTTGGATTTTTTTTTTATCGCGCAAGGGCCATATTTGGCCAAGCTATGCCAGGTAAATAGACATATACACACTTTGAAAGTTTTACTATCACAGAAGAATATACCTTGGGAGGAACTGAACCTACATCACCTACCCCACATCGGAAGTTGAGTTGGGTTTGTTGGGTTTTCATGTCTCAAGGGTCACATTTGGCCAATGATACATCGGAAGATGGCATTTATGTTGAAGTAGATGATAGTCTTTGGATACCATGGGGCGATTATTAATTCGTTGCTTTCGATAGATATCATTAAAGAACACAAAATATTCAGTTCTGATTGCAAAGTCCTGGTTAGTTATGGTATGACAATACATTTGTACTTTGATTTGTTAAAACCATTAAAGGGGCCTGCTTACACAAATTCCGGACTTTCCCGGAGGTCTGGTATCCACCCTTTTCCGAGAATGTACTTTTTACCCTTGAGAAGTGTTTTGACGAGATATCTCGTCCAAGATATGGTCAATTTTGCTGAGGATGAGATATCTCGTCAAGACAAAGCTACCCTATTACTCCAAATGGAAATGAAAATCTAAGTAGGAAAAACGTATTGTCCCTTGCTCAGAACTGGTGACAGCTGGGACAGGTTTTTGCACCAGGGCTGGGCACTACAGGACGATTTTCGACGCGACGATAAACCACCAGGAGGGTTAAAGTACAGACTGTCCATCGGTAACCCAACTGTTCTCTCTAGAAATCGACTGTTATGCTCCAGAACAGGAATAAATTGTACTCGCATCATAAGATGTTGCCTTTTCTCTCAAGTCAAGAATCAAAAGAAATTGAAAAGGAACCGCTCGTATATCATGTTACATTTACCCACGAATGGAGAATTCCATTAGAGATCGATTGGCGTACAAGTTTTTAACCAATTCACCAAACATCAACTGATGTCTTCAAGTCGATGAAAACATTTTTATTTTGCTTTAGGGGTGACTTCAGCCCATCAGCCATCCCTCTGGGTGTGCCACTTCTTTTAAAAACAGTCGCCAATTCGAACACTTTTGGAACATAACCTTCCACCCCATCACTCAACTCCCACCACCCTTTTTAAAAATTAAAAACGAAAAAGAAAGATTCGAACATCCCGACGCGTTTATGAGGCTCCATCTTCGACGTCACTTAGGGGCGCGTGTCTGGACCGATTGACGAACCCTCCTCTCCACCCCCCCCCCTGGAACGCATTCTTCCGAGAGTGTGTATCTCTTTCCTCTAATCGCCAGCCAGCAAACGATCGTCTCTGTATCAGCATCCCCTGTCATCGAAAAGGCATCTCCTGGATTGCTTTTGCTCGCTCGGATTATTCATCATCATCCTTCAAGTCTCTCTCTTGCCGCCCCGCATGCCTTTGTGAGGAAGAATGGGAGAAGAGCAAAAAATGATTACCGTTATTGATAAAAAGAATGGAGAGAGGGAGAGAGACACGCAAAAAATAATGAATTGATGGAATGTGTGGATAGTACCGGTATCTAATTATTTCCTCTCTCTCCGAGTGTCCGTCTCTGTTCGATAAGTGTGCAGTCCCCGAGACACGATCGTTTTCCGCTGAATGTATCGATGTTTCCCCATGTCCTCTTCTGCCCGATTTCGGGAAGGAATCATTTGTTTCGTTTTCGAGAACAAAAAATCGGAATTATTCATGCGGCAGATATATCGGTGAAATATATCATCCCCGTGTGGTCACACAAGATCGTAAAGTATCCTGGAAAGTAATTGGAGGAGACTTGGTTTTGAGGGTAGGGAATTACTGGTACTCCCATTACATTTCTTTCCAAAACCACCCCTTTCGAAGTTATGAGTGCTCTTCTTTGTTGTGTCTTTTCCAATGCACCCGGGAAGCTTATTAGGGCTCCGGAAGTTCATGCCCATGGGCCTTGAGGGCCATGTTCGCATGCCCCCAGGGATGCATAGCATTCCATTAAAGTTGGTTGCCTTGCTACACATTCCGTCCCTAGTGTTATGGTTGGCTGACAGAATTCTTTAACTTGGAGACTTCAGTCTTAAGTCTTTGAACAGGCTTCTTGAAAATTTCGTAGATGCTCTTTTATATACTTAAATAAGCCATACCTTACCTTTTCCATAACACTTGATTAGTCTAGTAGAACATGTCTTCTAGTTTGTTGTAGATACCAATCTATAACTCCCTCGTATAGTAAAAAATAACCTTAAAGGGACAAATCGGCCATCCACCAATTTATGCAATAAACATTCATTGATATGAAAATTCTTTAGTCTGTGCTTAGCCATGGCAGGACACAAATTGATCAGTCCTTGGATTACACGAATCATATATCCAGACCCTCTTTTTTTTCAAGTATCCAGTCTACCTTGATGACTCAAAGCACATAAATAGCGAGTAGAAGAGAAATTATCTATGCAAACATCCTTGTCAAGTTATTGGCCAAATATGGCCCTTGCGCCATAAAACCCCAACAAACAAACCAACCTTGTCACACATTACAACAGATTGCTTCTTATTAAAAATCAGATCCCATATCTAGCTGTTACAATGGTCATAGCGTTTGTCTGCTACCAATTATATTTAAAGGTTCTAGTATCGATTTTGTGCTTTACTGTTGTGCTGGCCGTATCGTTCATCCGATATATCGCGCTTTTTCTTATCCCCGAGAACCGCGATATATCGAGAGGGGTTGCTTTCATAAGGAGCCCGTCATCTAGACAGGCGCTGGACCGCCATATCGACATGCTTTTCTTCAGAACAACGATATTCGTGCAAACACCAACTCTTTGCAGAAGGGGGTGGCTGATGTTTACCACGTGCAGCCACGGCCCAAACAAGCACCGCGCCGGGGTGGGGTGTGTATATTAGAGCGCAAACGATCACTCCCGGAGGAAGAGCGAGCCTCTTTGTTTTGCGGCAGGAGCTGGCCATCTGTCCGTTCATTAATTATGCGATCGTTAACAAAAGCCGAGAGGCGAAAGTTCTTTTTTTCTCTCTCGGCCGATTTTTTGTTCTTTCTTAGGGTGGAGGGGGGATTCTCACACTTCCACGCGTTTGTATCTGCTCTAATTATTTCCTCCTGCGATGATCCCTCCGGATGATAACCTTACCTACCTGCACGCCCCCCCTTTTCTTTATTTTTCCCTCCCCCTCCATTCGCAGTTTTCTTCACTTCGCTTCGTGCGCCCCTTCGCTTGTTGGGAGAGGCTCTTTTTCTTTGCTTAAACTGTAGGGTTGCCTTTTCCGCCGCGCCGATCACGTAGCTGAGGATTGTTACGGATTGCACCCTCTCGTGTTTGGTTCGGTTTATCACCGTGATGTCGGTTTTTTTTGTTGCGGTTTTTCTGAAAACTAGACATAGAGGGCGCTCGTGTTTTGGTTACCTGTTTTTCGCTGCTTGTGGCGTAACTTGATGCGTTACTCGCAATGCCTTTTCGGCATGTCTCTCGTGTTGAAAATTGTCGCCAAAACGGCGATGAGTCGAATTTGTTCCTGACAAAGAGGTGTTTTTTCTTCTGGTGGTTTTGGTACGCTGAAAAACCCTCTCATAGTGCTGCAAAAAAATTGTTATACCTTGGATCAAAAACGATCGTTTCACCTATTGGCAACCTCCATATCAAAATAGGACATTTATTTTCGGTAGGTAGGGAAATAGTTGACACAACGGGTATTTGCGACGGACCGAAATCAATCTCGGAAAGATATCGGAGGACAACACCTCGTCATTTTAAACCTCGGTCAGATGATGAGGTCGACACCTGTCTGGCACCCCACTCTCCAGACTTCCACACCACGCCAACGTGAAGACATTTGAGGCTACGACCGATTTAATTTAATTCCTTTAAAATATTAGTGATACAGATTTTTCTCGATTTCTTGAAATTCATAAATAATTAATACATAATGGAAGGCTACAAATTTCACATTGAAAAGTAAAATATTCTGACTTAATTTTCTGACTCCTATAAAATTAACTTTTTTAAATTGTGCCATTTTTCTCGAGATGAGGTATGCTCTAGTTTATGTTTGGAGTCGAGATATAAATTTGATTTCGTGTATGCAAGCCAGAGGTACACAGACACACAAGGATGTTCTGGATCTAAAATCAATAAAAAATTAAATTTTGTCATAACCTATAAAGGAATTTCATCATACCTTGTTACGCATTATTTTTCATATAAACGTCTGCTTTATTATTCAAAGAAATTTTTGATATTAATTACTACTATTTCTGATCGTATCATCTATTCATAGAAGGCGTATTCCTTCTATATTATGTAGTTAATAAGTAATATGTTCGCAACTTTTGAAATTATAACGCGACTATTTCTTGAATCGATCTAATAGACGATGCATTTCATTTTTAGTAACGGCAAGCACTATCAGCTTAAAAATGTTTAATGTTTCATCTTCCTTAACATATTTTCAAAAGGGCACACAAATTTCCTGAGCATTTCACAAAAATAAAATGCTCTATAACAGAATGTCCTAGTTTTAACCAATGGCCTTACAACGTCACGCTCATTACAAGAGCAATCATACAGATTGTCAACCTGGTTGTCTAGTCTACGAAATTAACTGTCCTGGTGACCATTCAGGAGCGAAAAATAAAAAAAATTTATTAAAAAAATGAACGAACATTATTTTTATTCAACTTACGCGTCACTTTGGCTCGTACATTCGAAAGTAGGCCAATCTTCTTCACCGGAAATGTATTTGAATCAATCGTATAATAAATCAGAGTTCCCCATCTGTTCTAACGATTTTCCAATTCTCATACCGATCAATTTTCAAATAGGGTGAACCAGCCAGTATTTGACCAATTAGTTGTGTATATATATTATTCATTAAAAATTATCCTGGTGCTAATTTGTAACTGCGCAAAAATATTTTTGTATATATTGTCTGGGGAAGAATATGATTAAAATTTGCTCTAGTATAACTTTTTATACTTATATAGCGAAAAATACTCGTACTCAAAGTTCAGAACAGGGATTTTGCGAGTTGTATGTGGAGCAGCTTCGATTCCTCTCTGAGTAAATTTCTCTTTTCTGTGCCAGTAAAACTTTCCTTATGTGTGTATGTCCATTACTTCTTATTTATTGTATGTCTTGTATGGACCTTGAGCTGAGCCATAAATACCCAACCAACCAGAATTGGGATTTGATCAATCATTGACAAACACTTATAATTTCAGTTCCAACACCATTAGGTTGGTTAGCATTTATTCTAGTTGTTCATTGACTGTAAGAACATCAAACTGATTCATTATTGATAGACAGAGTCATTTGCTTGTTTAAATGACAGATATGGGGAAATGGTTTATCCTAGTAAATGTTTTCGTTCTTGAAGCATTTAGCAGTACATTTTTTAAAAGAAACTTTTACGATCAGTTGTATAAATATAAAATATAAAAATCAGTTTTATATTTTTGAATTAGATGTATCATTAAATATTATTTCCCAGGGATATCTTGCACATTTTAAAAGTATTTTATTTATTTGGGACAGTGGACTTAAAAAAAAAACATTTTTTTTAATTATCCTATTGTCATAAAATTTGTTTTCCACTAAAAAGCATATAAATGAAATACAGTTCAAAAATAGGAAGTTTTAAAATAGGAATTAATTTTCCATGGATTCTCATTATTTTAATTTACCTATAGTAATTTGTATACATATAAATCAAATCAACTTCATTTTGGAAGTGTATAACTCAATTGCAAAGCTAAAAAAATGTACCAAAGCACCTAAAATTTTGTCAAAAAGTTGAGGCTAAGCAACATTTTAAATCAAAATTTAAAAATTAGGAAGCTTGGTGAAGTTCTCATTCGCGCTTAAATATGTGCAATATATTTTAACGATTGACCCTAAAAAACCGAGAAAAACTGTTGCTCTGAGAGCAATTTAAAATTAGAAAAATATTTATCCCAGAAAAACAGGTTTTTTATAGGCCTATTATACTTACTTAATATATTTTTGTATTGTCCATATAAATGCATCACAAATGATCGAAATCGAAAAATTCCGTATTGTACCTATAGCGTTTGACATGCTTTAATTTTAAAGCAAAAAAAAAAAAATATTTTTCGATCGATTGTGGTGATTTTGAACGTCTACTCTCCTCTTAACTATTCAACATTGCAAAATCAGAACAAAATAATGTTTCTCTATATTTTCTCATCCCCATTTAAATATTAGTTCCCAGGTGGGATGGTATCTAGTTCTCAATCTCCGAACCCCTCGTTTTACCGATTTCCAAAAGAATTATGTTATCCACACCTGTCAGACGAGACGTTCCACTGCTACAAAAAAGAATCACCAAACCTGCACACAGAACATCCCCAAACGTTCCATATTCCTTCCGTATTAGCATCTGTTGCAACCAGCTTAAATTTAAAAAAATACGGCTGGGGGAGAGAGAATTCTCTTTCATATTCCTCCGAGAAAGATTATTTCCCATACTTACCTCCCATTCCTCATCATGGAAGAGTTTGTTACATAATGCACACACAAAGAAAAGAGCGAGTCTTATCATATCTCCCATAGAAAGGACCCCCTTAAAAAATCACAGAACCCACCAACCTCCCATCTGTTGTTTATTCTATTCTTTGCCCCTTTTCGAACGAAAAAAAAGGTGGTGACGTCACAGAAAGGCGCGAAAAAGGGGCGGGAGGTTAGAGGGGCCCCAACTGCCAGGTGGAGTTCTAATTTGTTCTCATTAAGGTATGGAAAAAAGGGCGGGATTGTCCGAGTGGGGCCCTTTCTTTGACAGATGGCAACGGGGGGGGGATACGTCGCAACAGCGGAAATGTTCCAAAAAGGGGGTCTATTCCATTTTTTAGATCAAGATTTATCGAAGGTAAGGTCTCCTTTTCGGTAATATCGCTAATTATTTTTTATGGGTGCGATTTTTTCCGAGTGTTTTTCTTCACCTCTCCTAGCTGTCGTCTGCAATTTAAATCTTAACGTGGGAATGGTGTTCGATGAGAAGCGGAGGGGTGGAGATCATTTCTCATCGTTTGCATTGTCTCGTCGGGGTTATGCGTCTTGGAGTAATGGCTTTTTTTGCTCCTGCTCTCTTGTGTTATGGCATCAGAAAAAACTTTTGAGATATATTTTGACAGCTTTTTCTCCTCATTTAAATTTCGTTTTTTTTCGGAAGTTATTGCTATTAATGATATTATATTAGTGTCGTTTCTTATTCGAGTCGCTGTTTCGAAATTTCTCTGGTTTTCCATTACAGCTTTAAATCTTGTGAGGGTTTCGTTGTGAATTTTCCGAAGAGATTAATAACAGAAGTACTTTTATTGCTCCTGGTTAACCTATTTCTTTTCTTCGATTGGAAATGCACAAGCACCGGTCTCATAGTGCAACAGACATTTTACTGAAATTATGCTGATTGAAAGTTCGGTTTTCTATTTTGAAACGGACCGTAAATGTATCTTATATTATGAATTATTGTGCGTTTATTCATTTCAATAATTGAATTTTTCCATCGCACTTCCAGTACCATTAGAAATTTAAGCCTAACCTCCTTTGTATATCAATTCCTTCTATCTCATTGATTACTTTTTCAAGCGGATCTGATGGGAGAGGGGTTCGTTCTATGGCCTTAACTTTGGGTTCGAATCCCGGTCTGGGGATGGATGTTCGGAATCCAATTTAACCCGTAGACCCCGGTCTAATCATCCTTTGTGTAGCAGAAAATGACCGTAGAGTAAATCATTCAATTTACTTTTTCCTATAATTCATTTCTGGGTGGCAAATTATTTTTTCGACATGAAAGACCTACAACTTCTCACAATAGTACCTGTCGTGCTTTATTTTGAAAAGAAAAGCCAATTTCATTAAAAAAGTATTTATTCTTCTGGTTGCATAACGTAATTTGAATGTTACCGTTGTCAGCCGCCAAATGAAAAGAATTGAAAATTAGGTATATTTTATTCATTATTTCCTCATAAAATAGTCCTATTGACTTATTGCAGATGCACGTGTACAATTTATTTTATATTGGATGTATATATTTTAAATTACAGAAATTCGTGTTTTAAAATCGTACAAAAAATGATTGAAGAAATAGTATTACTAAGTGCTGATCAGGAATTTAAACTCCTTTCAGAAATTCATTTAATTTCCTGGGCTACCCTTTTACGGTGGAACCAACAAACCCTTTTGATGTGGTAAGGCCAACAGAAAATCTATTCCTTTTTCCGATCTAATCGCACGAGTGTTGACCTCGTCATCTGACCGTGGTTCAAAATTGCGAGGTGCTGCTCTCGGATCTTTCCCTTCGATTTTGATCCCGGACCGTCACCAATAGCCCGATGTGTTTCTTCAGTTTGACTTAAATTCAACTACCTACCGATCTATTCGCAACCCCAATTTTATGGTCAGTGACTATAATAAGGTAATGATAATTAATTCACGTCATACTGGAGCAACACAACGGGCTATCGGCGACCGTCCGGGATCAATCCCGAAGGGAAAGATCCCAGGACATCACCAAATCATTTTGAACCACGGTCAGATGATTAGGTTAACACCTGAGCTGGCATCCCACTCTCCAAACTTCCACACCAAGCCAATGTGACCTGCAAAAGGGAATCAAACTTTTTAGTATGTTAGTTCATCAGGTGTTTCTCAATTTGTACAATTCTCGTGTAGTAAATTATGAAGAGATAAACCAAACTTATCTGCTGTTTTGTGAAAGACCTGATTTTATAGTGTAGTTTGAAAAAATTATTTAAAGTGTGAATTAAAGCTCCAAGAATCAAGTCATCGCTGTCTGTCAAGTCAACCTATTTAGCAATCCGGCACTGTTTGATTTAGAACCGTTCCAACGGCATCTCGCAACGGCGTGCCAAAATCCAAAAGCGTATCAGCGCATTCAAAGCATGCCCATTGTCTGTGATTTACCCTCGTAATGCGTCTGATCCCCGGTTTCTGGCTTTTCGGAATAATTATTCCGCGATGCCAACGACTTCTCGGTTCGAAAGGCTACTTCTACTTTGTCTTCCATCCCCCCGCTTCACATTTACCTTTTGCTTCGCGAATGATGATTTTTCGATGGTAGTCTTTCACGCGATTGTCTGTCACCGCCACGCTCGCCCACATAGCGCTCTTTTGGCGCGACGAGGACGTCGCCAACCATCGCCAATGCTTCGGGACCAGTTTCTGGTAGACCCGTGTGTGATTTTTATTGGTGTGTTCGCTTCGAAACTGCGTGTTGAAGATGAGTATTGTCTGGAAAATTAAAAATATTTTTTCTCGACAAATGGATGTCTAATTTTTCTGTGAATAAATCTGGGTCGAAGATTAGTTTTCAGATTTAGTTTAGAGTTAATTGATTCGCATTTTTTCTCCCAAACATTTAATTGGCTTCTTTTTGGAATTTAGAAGTGATTAGTATTTTCTTTTTGCAGTCCTAAATCGTACAAAGTTTTAAGTGATAAATATTTTTAACGATATTTTTACGAAGTGATTTACAAGCATACACGAGTTGGTATTTCTTTTCCCAAGATCATTAAAATGTAATCTTTTGAATGGGTTAAATAATTGAATTTTAAATTGATCAAGAAATTGAACCTTTTAATAAGATGAATTTACTTAAATTCTTCGAATAAAAAAAACTTGTTGGTCAGTTTGTGCGCCAAACAGGGTCAACGATGTCAGATGTGCCTTACTATTGGTGGTCTCAATTTTGAGCCCCTACAGATACTGTCAAACTTTAAAATGAGGCCTAGTAAAAATGTTTATTTTCTTACTGTCTTTTCCCTTAATGTACCCTTTGGCACATGCGAGGTGCAATTGACCCCCTATGCGCAAACGATTTCATTTTGTGTTACCTATGTCCCTTTAACCCTCTGAGTGTGAAATTTTCGAGTAGTGTAGCGTTGCTTTTAACTTTCAACACACACAGACAAAATAACTACATCTAATCGTTGAAGGAATCCTAGGAAAAATTTTATTGACCAAGAAGGTCAAAAGTGGTGAGAAGTCATGCAGGTTGTAGAACGGATAAATACGTGCGAACCCCTCAGAGGGTAAAGAACACGTGTTGCAGAAATAAGATAGGTGCAACAAACCAAAACCTCTCCTAAAAGTGTGCACTGGAAGTTTTGAAACACCCTGTATAAGGAGAGCATCGACAGTAAATGTCTCAACTCTTTAAGTGTCAGGAGTTGATTGGGGTTTTATGGCACAAGGGCCATATTTGGCCATGCTGCGCCAAACATAAGATAGATAACATCGAGTAACGGGCATATATTGCTGCAGTTGAGACGTTAATTGATTGCCATCACCATACACACAAGGAAAGTTTTGCTAACACAGAAGAGAGAAATACCCACAAGGAGGAATCGAACCTGCTCCTACAACTCACAGATCTGAGCATCAAGGGATTTCCCAGTAGCGTAGTATTGCTTTTTCCGCATAACACTCATTGCCTAAATAACCACATCTGCTGATTGAAAGAATCCCAGGAAGTGAATCCCTATTGGTGAAGGTCAAAACTGGTTACAAGTCATGCTGGGAAGACTACGGAACGGATATATACGTGTGAATTTCTCAGAGGGTTAAGATGGGCAGTTGAATTTTTTGTGGCTCAAGGATCTAGCTGGGTTAGGCACAAGATAGACAATATCAAGTAGTGGACCTACACACAAGGAACGTTTTACTGACACAAAAGAGTACACCCAGGGAGGAAGACTGGGACTGGAGTCCTATTGCGTTGCGTTGTCTCCTGTTAGCTCATTTCGAGTGGCGTTGGAAAAAGCCATAATGTCTAATCTGAACTCTCAGTCTACCCGTGCAACCCCGACGGGCAATTACTGGGTGATTTAGGCCCGAAAGGCGTGATTCCCGCTGCGGGAAATGGGCACGCCGACCCCAGATCGCTTTGCATGGAACAGGTAAGGTTCAACCTTTCTTGGAAGCGATTTCACTCCCGCCCACCACACGAGCGTTCTTTTTTGAAAGGTTCCAAGGGTTCTCACGCCACTGTCGGCAGCTGCCCCAAGTGAGACATTTGGGTCGAGCTTGTTTTGTTTGTCACATCTCAAGTAATTCTCGCGAGCCACCAGGAAGAAAATGATCGAGATTTAGTTGCGGCAATTTCGTTCGGGATTCCCATGGATTATTTGTGGTGTTCGATAGAATGGTGTTGTTTATGGAACTCTTTTCCTTCGCCTCTCTGTTGTACCGCTGGATTTCCACGTATTCAGGGCCGGGCTTGCCTTTTTGACACCTGTGGATAGCCCCACCCCACATATCACTACTGGCCCTTTGCCCTAGTACCAGTTTAGATGATAGACCACCGTACTGTTTTGGATGATAGACCTCAGCACTAATTTAGATTATGGGCTCCACTACCAGGTTAGGCAATTTGCCCCAGTACCAGTTTAGATGATGGGTGTCGTTACCATGTTGCATGATGGGCTCGAGTGCTAGTTTGGATGATGAGCCCCATTGCCAGTTTGGATGATGGGCCCCATTACCAGGTTGGAGGATGGGACCCACTACAGGGTTGAAGGATGCGACCTACTACCAAGTTAGGCAATTGGAAGCAGTACCAGTTTGGATGATGAGTGTCAGTACCATGTTGCATGATGGGCTCGAGTGCTAGTTTGGATGATGAGCCCCATTGCCAGTTTGGATGATGGGCCCCATTACCAGGTTGGAGGATGGGACCCACTACAGGGTTGAAGGATGGGACCCACTACAGGGTTGGAGGATGGGATCTACTACCAAGTTAGGCAAATGGAATCAGTACCAGTTTGAATGATGGGTGTCAGAACCATGTTGCATGATGGGGCCCCAGTACCAGGCTAGGTGATGAGCTCCAGTGCAAGTTTGGATGATGGTTTCCATTGCCAGTTTGGATGATAGGCCTCTCAACTAAATTGACGGATGGGGCCCCAGACCAAGTCAGGTAATGGATCCCATTACCAGGTTGAGGGGCCCACGGTCAGATGGCGAGGTCAACACCTGAGCTGGCACCCCACTACAAACTTCCAGAACATTTGAAGTCGCAGATATGACGTCCACCAACCCCCACGAACACGACGGTCTTTTATCGGACGCCTTTAAAGGATATAATCTGATTTAAAAACAAAACCGTGGCTTGACAACGAATGGGAAAAGAAATCTCCTCCCTTTCCTTGTTATCCATTCCCATTCTTTTTATAATCGGTTTATGACGTTTTCGGTTTAATCATTGTCAAGTCAAAGGAAGTTAGCGCCGGAGACAAAAGACTGGAGTAACCCCGCAGGCCACGCCGAGTGTTGTTATTCCACCGGGGAAATCTCAAAGAGATAACGCCCACGCCTTGGCTCCCTTGGCGACACTCGAATTTTGGAAACCAGTAAACCTGTCTAATCGTGTCCCTAAATCAAATGAGGACGTTAGGCTTGTTATTTACGTCTACAGCCGAACGGACGTACGCTTACTTTATTCCTGCGGACTTTTTACGATTGTCATTATTATTAGCGTTGCGTGCTCGGCCCAGGAATGCACCGAGTATTGTTCCTCTCTTTCTCCACCCTCGGTGGCATCGCTCTTGAATTTCTTTTTTATTTTCATTTCAAAAACCCTTTTCATTAGAAGCTCTCTCATTACGTCTCCATAACGCATTGTGGCCGTTTTTGCGCTCACTGACGTGCGCTCAACACGCCATGCCGATTCTATAGTAATGCGACTTCATTAAATAATTTTTGTTTTCGTGCGCTTCTTTCCCTCTGACTGGTGTGCTTTACCTGAATTGTGTGTGTGGTCGGGATGTTTTATGAGTGCTCCGGTCGCTTTCGAATGGCTCTTTTGCGGGCCTTGATTGTTTGGTGCTAATGAATGGGAATTAAGTGGATCGGGCAAATAGCTGTTAGGTGGGAGGACTTAGAGGCGAGGACTTCATCAACAGAACCAACGGGTTCCCTTTTTAAACGCATAGGAGTTTTGAGAGATCTTGTTCTTGGAAACGGAGTGCACTGTTCCTCGCAGGAAAGGGACTAAATTAAAAAAGAAAGTTAAAAAAATAAACGAATTATGGAATACCAGACTTTACATTTAGGCTATTTTTCAAAATTCCATTGACACATCCTCATAAAATCCCAATCTGCCTTATTTCGTAAGAAAATATTTGCTTCATGGACAACAGCGATTGACTTGTTGCCATACTTTCTAATATAATATTTCGATAATAAACGAAATTAACTTTATGTAAACACCCGAATGTAAAAATCCCTCGTATATAAATTTAAAATGAAATTTAAAAATCTTGTAACAATTCAGTGCTGATTGGTTAATAGACTCTTCTATCTCACTGTTATCGGCAAATTTGAAAAATCACAAGTTGGATACTTGAAAGGAGAACAATAGTTTTTTGACGACGAAGGCGAAAGTTGTAGTTTGTAATAAATACGTCTGTGAATCCAACGATACTATTTTAACTCGAGAGACTAAAACCTTGGGGCTCTTGTAGAATCAAATATGGTGTTAAATGGCAGTTCAGATTGTTGAATGGCCCCTTTCATTGCAATCGTCATCTGTCGTGTTCAGAAGAGCTCATCAGTTCTCGCGTCCTCTCCAATATAATTAAAATATTGAAACCAATAAAAAAATCACACTGAAACTTAATTAGCATAAATTGAGGTTTCGTTTCCATAGGTAAAATGGTGCACCTGGATGTGCTTAACGTCGCATGTTAAGCAATCTTAAAACGTCGCATGGTTTTTTTCGACTGTGTTAGTCGAAGAAACCATGCTACGTTTTGTCTAATCATTAAGGCTCGTTTACACTTGGACGTCTGTCCGAATCCACTCTCCTTTTTCGGATCCGTGGAGCGAATGAGAAACGAGAATAGGAATGATTGACAGGTGTAATCACTTCCGTTCTTTTCGTTCATTGGTTCGATGGACCCGACGTATTCGGGCATCCGCACAAGTGTAAATGAGTATTTCGTTTGGGAAAGAAAACGGAGAGAAAGATTGGACCAAAATTATTTCCTTAATACACACCTGATCCGTATCCTGCACACTTTACACCAATGCCAGTCGACTCGCCAATACTGTTCAAGAATCAAAAGATTGGGCTTCCAAATTCCATATGTTGCGAACAAGTGAGTGACAAATAAATGCGCAATTAGAATTCCTCCGAAAAGCGAAAAGCCGCAGGCGACACCTGTCTGCAGAAGCGAAGTGAAGGGAGCGGGGGAGGTCGCATGACGAATGCAGCAGACGAAACCAGGAGGTCATTACGACGGGCTCTCGTAAATTTCCTTTACGATGGCAACAAATCTCGGACAGATAAAAAGGGAGGTGAGAAAACGTGGGAGGGCCGAGACGATAGTTCGAAGAACAAAATAAACAAATAGAGGCACGCCTTACGACGTTCGACAGGGAAGGTCAGCTGACGTGCATCCCCTTCGAAAGGTTATCTCGCTGGCGACCTCTTAATTATTTATTGGCGACATTCCGTATTTCTACGGTTTCTGATAATTGACTGCGTTGGCAGACACGGATTTTACGTCTCGTCCTTTCAAAATCGATTGCCTTACGCTGTTTTGCCTCAATTGATGTACTGAACAAATCGTATTTTCTCGATATATCGCGCATTGGGCTATATCGCCCTTTTTTACCTGTCCCTCGATGAATTTGTTTGCGAACAGCAGGAAAACCTCAATCTGTTTCTTCAGAATTGGGAATCCGAATTCACTTGTGTCAAGCAGCCATCCTATGAGAGGGTTGGTTGTTTTGAAGTTTTATGTCTCAAGGGCCATATTTGGCCAAGCTGCGCCAAATATAAGACAGCATCAAGTCAAAAATTTGAATGGGAAAAATAGAGGGATTGGGGAACAGAGTAGTGGGATGAAAGCAGGGAAAGATCGCTTGGGTATCCCAGGAGAGCGACTCCCTTGTGTACTCCAGACAATATAAACCCCATGGGCTCTCGCATGACGCATATCGGGGTTATCTTAAATGCAATTTATCGCCGTTTTGGCATCGTTTGGCGTTTAATCAAACTGACGTGGACCCATCAATTATTATGTGTCGATTTAGATGTCCTTTGGATGCTTTATTGACGAAGTGCTGAAGTTGTATTCGAAAACAAGCCAACTGACGTCACGTTCGGAATACGTACAGGAAATACGTATCGTCGCAGAAACACTACTGCCACCTGTATTTAACTTGACAGATAATGCCTCTCTTATCGAATGGTTAAAATTTTTTTGATGTCTCGAAAGTGTGAATGAGAATGAATTTATTTCAATATAATTTTCTTCCCATACTTAGTATAATTTTAAAAGATTTCACCACCGATTTTGTGGTTAATTTCTTTAAATAAAAACGCATTTATTAACGAAGAATTTGCGCCATCTTCCAGGCCTTGATACATCACTTTTTTTTTTGTTCCAAAGAACCGCGATATATTTTGGGGTTACTGTATTATAAATGCCAAAAAGAAACATTTTGTTGTTTATTATATCTTCGTTAGTTGTAACAAAAGTAATTTTTTTATTTCGCTTTATTGTTAATTGTAACCTTATGCAAGATGGGTTGACTAGAGCTTTTTCTAGGGGGCCGCTAAATATATTTCTTTTTTAGGACCTAACCGCACAGGCTACCCCAAGGGTGGAAGGCTACATGAGAAGCGGTCGGAAGGACATTCGTTAGGTCCCTTAAGGTCCAGTCCAACTGGACAATCAAAATGTTACATAGACTCTGCATCCTGTAGGACAACTTAACTGCTTAGAGACTAGTGATTATAAAATTTACAAAATGAGCATAGAAATCAGGCAGTGGAAAACGTAAGCATCATAATGAAACATGCATATATATATATATACATCAAAATCCATATCTACACCATTTTACTACCGTTAGAACTACGCAATGTTTTCGGTTAAATATTTGGAAATTTTTAAACAGTTGATCAGTATAAATGGAGATTGAGTGACAGTTGAAAATATATTCATTGGAATTGGCCTCTTTCGTGACCAAGATTGTCAAAAAATAATTTCAGATATTTTGAACGAAAATGAAGTGTGCGGGTAGGGGGCATGCGCGAGGTGTAGGAAGGGGCAGTCGTGCCCGAATCCATCCCCGGCCCATCTCGTCTGACGAGTGGAAACAATTGCCCGGATGAAAAATGGGGTGTTCTGCCGAAACACGAACACACAACAAAAGAAATCGAACATCCAGACCGGGGGGGCTGCGGAGAGAGAGAAGTCAGTGCCCAAGTAGCTGCTGCACCTTACCACCGATGCACAGAGAAATAATTACAAAAAAGTCTCCCCAAACGATAAGCGACTCTGTCTCGTCTGCTGCCAAGGCCTCTGCGATTAAATGCAAATAACACGTTCTGTACGTTATAATTATGTAATTGTGTGCGCCCTGACGGTTTTAAATGCTCCGTCGGGGGGAGGGGTTCGAACGTAAGAAGGGACCCGGGTGGGGGGGGGGCAGAAGGCAAATTTTTGACCGATGGATATTGGAATAATAAACCTTATGAGAAAAAGAAGACTCGTTCGAGAGGAAGAGAAAAAAATGGTGTCTAAAAAATAAATAATTACGAATGTGGCGAGGGAGAGGGGGTCGCCGACAAGGCGTGTTAATCACGTGTTTCTAGATAATCGTTTGGCCAAGTTCCGTTTCGTTGGGATAAAGAATGGAAAGATACAACACTTTGGTTGCGTTGAGTAGGCAAAACCGGTCAAAGGGGATTTTTCTTTTTATTTGCGTCGTTTGTTTGTTTTTTTATTGGCAGGGGGTGGGGAGTCGGTGGGGGCGTAATTAGAGCTTTTGGTAAGCGCGCTTTCTCTGACAACAGTTGCCATTAATAGAACGAGTTGTGCTGCACCCCCTCCTCCTTCCCCCCCTCTGGTTCCGAGTTCACGTCGTCTGGAAATAGAATGGGATGGCCGAAGGAATCATTAAGGAATCGGAAACAAAAAGTTAAAAGTTTATATAAATAATGCTTTTTCAAAGTTGTGCACGGTTGAAAAATTTCGCGCTGTGTTATTTGAGTTTTGATGAAGTCCTCTGCTTTTTTTTTTCTTTTTGGAAAATTGCTCTTTGCGAACTTGTTTGGTTTGGGAAGGGGCGGAACGAATTAGCAAGATTTGAAAGAAAATTAAAATAACGATGAAGGAATAAAAAAAAAATAAGAATACAAAAAAACTCAAACAACCGGTTTTGTTAATTAACTTCTGTGTCCATAAAATGACCAGCATTGATGAAAAGTTGTGGAAACGATACCTGTGCGGAAACGTTTAATAAAAAAACGTTTGCTTTTTAAATTTGCTATTAGCGTATGGAATAATACATTGTACGCAATCAAATCAAATAAAGTAAAAATAGCTAGTAATTAATTAGTCAAAGGTGAAGTTTAAAGGAAAAAATACTGATGCATGCATACAATTATTCTGAGAACAATTTTGTTTTGGCTGTTAGAACTCGGAATGAAGGTAATGAAAACCGGTTTCATAAGTACACAAGGACAAATAACAGCTCAACCATACAACTCAATAATCACCCTTTTGTCGAAAATCAATCTATTTTCGCCGTTGTCAAGTTTATTAGATAGCCAAAACTGTTATTTTGCGATAGCAGTGCTAACGTTGTTACTATTTCCCGATAACTATTATCATTAACTGTTAATAGTAGCAGTTTTGTTTTCTGTTAGCAACTTATACTAACACTTAACAACTATATTTAACTGTTATGAACTATTAAAATTGATATCAATGGTTTTAATAGTTTTATTAAAATAAACCGTTGATATCAATTTTTAATAGTTCATAACAGTTAAATTTAGTTGCTAAGTGTTAGTATAACTGTTTGAATTCACCATTAAGGAATTTTAAAATATACTTTTTCAATTTATTTTTTATTTAAAATTTACTTCAATTTAAATCATTTTACTACAATCCCAATAACAGTTTCTAACTGTTATTTTGCGATAATACTTATTTAAACTGCTATCGGAATAACAGCTCATTTTTAAAGTTTATACATTTGGTTAGGCGTATTTTGTGGTCGGGGATGAAAGTCCTCAATTTGTGTTTCATCTGAAGTTTCGATTTTCCCAAAAATTCCCCGGTTTGCATGATGTAGGTAGGAAATCATCACTTTTCCAAATTGTTAATGAAGTTTACCACCGAAATAGGAAACTGGTTTTGCTTGTTCATAAAAGTTCTTGAGAATAATTACTTAACTAAATTTAGGTTTACACGCAAAATAATTAATGTCGACAGGATATTCAAATTTATTTGATTCTACTCTGGTTTTAGAAAATTACTATCTGGAACTTTCTCTAAGCCCAATATAAAATGGCTGCTCTAGATTGTTAGAAATATCAAATTCCTATTTCAAATATTTTTTTGAGAATATTCATAATCATGCATTAACAGTTAAAGTCATTATAAAAATATGCACAAGAATAATTGAATAATAATTGGTCCGGGATCAATCTCAAAGGAAAGATTCGAGGTCAACCCCTAAAGAAAAAAATAATATTTATTCATTTAAATGTGCACATTTTTATTCGACGGTATTTAAAATTTGAATATTGAAAACACCGTGAGTTTTACTCCTTTTTGATTTTTAGGTGCAAATTTAATTTAAAAAATTCGACGGTTAATATTTGTTACAAGAAACTCCAAATGCTAAAATACGTCCGAAAAAGGCTTCACCTCTTGATTTTTATTAATCCCAAAGAAATTAAACGCAACGGCGAGTTTCCATCCAAATAGCGTATGTGACAGCGCTGTGTTTGTTGTGACCGTTTTCGGAAGTCACGTGAGGGGGCGTGGTTCCTCGACGTCACGCATACGTCACCCGCTTCCCCCACGTCATCCATCAATCGCTCCCCGGACTCCACCAGATCATCCGGTTGATCCCTCAAAGCAAGAAGATATGTTCGTGTCTGCCACACATACCAGTGAGTGAACGCTCGTTTTTGCACGCCCTGCGACACATCCACATGTCACTTGCAACACGTCCACAAATAATTCTTATCTCACTTCCAGTTTCAGTGCCAAAATTTGTGCCTTCTTGGATCTGACATCGTTTTGCTTTCAGTGTGAGGAGTGTCGTAGTGTTTTTCATTTTATTATTTGACATAAAAAGCATTCGTACTCATCTGTAACTCTTAGTTGGTTTTTATAACGCTAGGTCCAAGGAAAGTTTTATCCGTCAAGCGAATAGACCTGCATACACTCAAGAAGGTAGATAGTTGAATTAATGTCACACTGAGGCAACACAACAGGCTATTCATACACACAAGAAAAGTGTTTTACTTATACGGAAGAGAAAAATACACCCACAGAAATCGAACCTGAGCCGCCTACAGCTCTCCGGCTGCTAGAGCATGGACAAATCCATTGATTGTTCTCTGTGTGCTTTACTTCTCTTGGGGATTGATCCCGGACCGTCACTAATAGACCAAAATGTGCTCTAGTGCGACGTTAATTAAAAATACCTATCTACATGTTTTACTGCGTTTTTTAAATATAATTCAAGGGGGTAAGGTTATTTTTTCAGTTCATACGGTTTTATAAAAGAATTAATTAAAAAAAAACTAAATTATTTTTAAATTGAAATCTTAATTAAAGCAACCTGATTATTATGATACTATCAATTGGCATGAAAGTGCTCATTTTTAATTGAGGCAGTTTAATGTGAAAAGAATTACTGTACATCAATGCATGAGCCTTGAGAAAGAAATCAATTGCAGGACTTAGTAGGTAAATAAACATCGCACTGGAGTAACGCAATGGGCTATTGGCGACGGTCCTGGATCAATCCCGAATGGATAGATCCAAGGACAACGTCTCCTAATTTTGAACCAGGTCAGATGATGAGGATGAGAACTACACCCCCCTCAGCTGGCTCTTCACTCTCCATACTTCCACGCCAATGTGAGCACATTTGAAGCCACGAAATTTTACGACGGTCTTTATTTGGATCGAGTTTCGAACTCGAAGGTTGCTAATCCGCCACCCTTTCAATGTACTCGAACACCATGTCGAGTCGAACATTGCGATTACTCGATTACATTGCCCTTATTCAGTTTCAATTTTCCAACACTTCCCTCACTGTTTGCATTGTGTCCAACGACCATCTTGGAAAGTCCTCTATCTGGATTCCAAGAATGTCACCGAAAACATATCTCCCCTCGAGTGTTTTGGAAGCGCTTTTATGGTGTGTTATCGGAGCTGGGTGGAAGGCGCCAATGTCCTTCCCACAGGGGGTGGAAGGACAAACCTGATAGCAGATTTCAAGAAAAGCGTCTCAAGACCTCACACGTTACATAATGAGTCTCCCCTCTCCCTAATTCCAAGGCGCCTGCTTAGGGGGCCATCGGGTCGCAATTACACCAATTTATTACCCCACTTGGAAATTCTTTTCATTGTCTGGTTGTGTGAACTTGTCAAATGGGATGGGCTATTCCAACGAACGAATCAGCGACTTCACCCGTTATTGGTTTTAGTGAGTTGATATTTTGCTTTTCCCATTGCGAGACAGTTCGAGCTGGCGTGAGACATAGCTTCTGTCTTCCAGCCTTTCTAATCCGTGTTCTTGGAGCCAGAAAGCATAACGGATGATACAGGTGAGTTTTAAAGTTTGCTTTCTTGACTCCTGACTTTCTTTTGCGTGAGAGTAACGCATCATTTGTTGTAATCAAGTTGATAATCGAGGGAAGTAACGCTACGGCATAGACTGTTAGACATCACTCAGAAAGTTTCGATGTCGTGGCTAGCAACCTTCGAGTTATAGGGCGCACAGATTCAATTCCTGATAGGTGTATTTCTCTCTTCAGTTAGGAAACACTTTCATTGTGTGTATGTCTATTACTTGATATTGTATGTCTTGTCTGGTGCAGTCTGGCCACATGACCCATACTTGATCCATAAGATCCTCAAACCAGAAAGTCTCCACCATTGTTGGCCCGCGGTGGCCCAGTTGGAAGAGTAGCGGATAAGCAACCGGAGGGTTGCGAGTTCGAAATTCGGTCCAACCAAAGCTGATGCACTTTAAATCTGTCGTGGCCTCAAAAAATGTCCTCACGTTGGCGTGATGTGGAAGTTTGGAGAGTGGGATGCCAGCTGAGGTGTTGTCCTCGTCATCTGACAGTGATTCAAAATGACAAGGCGTTGTCATCGAATCTTTCCCATCGGAATTGATTCCGGATCGTCGCCAATAGCCTACTGTGTTGCTCCAGTTTGAAGTTAATTCAAATACCTTCCTCCCTCAGTGATCACTTTTTATAGAAAGATAAGGGGTTACTTTCAGGTATGTATTCACAAAAAAATTCTCCAAATCGTCTCTCTTGGTTTTCTAATCCAATCAAAAAGCGATACTGCTGAATGAAAGTGCATCATGATTACTGATTTTTGACTGTTTCTCTACATGTATTTTACCTGTCTGGTAAGCAAAATTTCGATTGAAGCTCATAGAATTAGCCTTAGACTGTATATTTGATCGACAGTGGTACTTTGTGTTGCCCCAGTGCGACGTTTATTACCTAACTACCTACTTACCTATACGGAAACTAGACTCGTTGATATGAACTTCTGAAAGAATTCCGTTTAGATAAGCTCACTGACTTTACCTTGTTTGTCTACTCACTGAAAAGTTTGGTTAAGTCTTTGAGCTTATCCTTATCATTGCTGAATGACTTGTCTGCACACTGACTAATATCAGTGTTTAGACATTTAGCTGTGTACTTATTTGCTTTACTTTTACATTTCCTAACAAAATGCAAATATGTCTATTTGTTTAGTAGTATTCTATTTGAACTGTAATTTAAGAGGACACACCTCCTTTTAGGTTTGTTTGACTAATGACATTGTTGTGTATCTAAAAATGAGACAAACAAGAAGTCTCGTGTAATAACAGAAATGACTAAAGTGACGCACCAATCCTAAAATCCCTGCGCAAAGTAATAAGTAGTGTAGGTTTGTTAATTGGGTGCAGTGTTAACATTCATTGATTTGTAACAAATGGAAATTCTATCAAAATTCAAGCAATTGATAAACTCATTCTGTTGGACATAAAAACTACTATCTTGTCAACATTATTCTAAAATTGAGAACCTCGTTGTAACAAGAAATTCTATCAAAACAAAAACCTGTCCCAAACTGAAAACTACTTTTTCTTTGCATTGTAAAACATCTTATCAATGAGAGACTTGTTTTGGAACCACTTTCCTATTTCTTAATTAAGACATTAAGTAATTTGTTAATTAATTCATTACAAATCTGTGGTCATGCGTTGTGTTGATTCATGAATGGAATTCTCAAAATTGTGAGTTTTAGTAAACAAAGCTGTCTTTTATTTGCCATTTCCATGTGATGAACATTATTTTTGCGATAAAACGTTATTCGCCATTCTCCTAGTGAACTATATTGTTATGTAATTGGTGATATTTCGTGCGAATAGACAGTTCTTGTCGAACTTCTTCGTCCACCCTCTCTGCAATGGAACCCCAATTTCCCAACGACTTCAGCATCTGGCAACAATTAGGATCTATTTTCATCGACGCTCAATTCGTGCCCCTGTCATGCCATGGCTTTTCTATAAAGTACACCTGTGACGTCACAGATTTTCCTTCCTTTGTTGCTGCGGTGGGTGTCACATCGGTTCTTTTTTTTTCTGATGGCCGTTCCTTTTTTTATTCGCAGTTCTCCTTTTATTCCACTGCGACAAAGCACTTCGTATGTCACGCCGGTACAAGCCGTAGTTTTACGTAAAAATGCGGAAATGTATACCTTGCCTTTTGAATGCGAAATGGCGTTTTTTAATTTCTTTTTTCTTCTGGCCTTATCAATCGGTGCAATAGGCTCCAAGTCTTTTATTGGTCTCTCGGGTGTAGTTATCTGTTTATTGAAAATGCAGTGCTTGTTTGCTTTCTTTCTGCCTTGTTTATGCTAATGGGATGTCGCGTTATTATACGGTGGAGCATTTTTCATTGTTTTCCCGTTCAATTGAACGGGCTTTTGTTCGAAAGTGTCATGTTGCAGAATCGATCGACTTCTGTGCTGACGTGGACGTTGAAGTGATTTCAGGTTTTTAAAAGTACGTTACATTTGTGACCCAAAACTGGGTCAATAGAAGTGTCCGGATGGGTCGCTTGCTTGTTCATTTGTCATTTGAATTAAAGAGCTCACCCGTTACATTTTAATTCTAAATGACATGTATTTGGTATTGAAAATAACTGGAGGTTTGATTTTCCTTTTAATCTTCATCGTTGTTTGTCTCGACGAGGTATCTCGTCATTAGCAAAAGTGACCAGCTCTTGATGGACGAGATATCTCGTCATTAGAAGAAAACTGACAAGGCCTTGATCTCGTCATCGTCAAAAATCGGCAATATCTTGATGATGAGATAAAATTAGTCAGATCTTGATGGACGAGATGTATCGTCGAAACCACTTGGATGGTTAAATTGAGTCTTTGTATTCGTAGTAGTTTATGTTGATACACGACTCAATTTCCGAAATTTGTAGTTTAATTTTGTTTGTTTTCTGTCTCCCTGTCTTTAACCCTTGTCTTCTCACATTTCTCGCTACACTTTTCTGTTAGTTAAACATTAAAATGTTGCTTGTAGAAATAGTAAATTGCTCACTAAAGCTATTAAATTAAGAGATACGTTCTATTCCGAAAACTCATTTGCGAAAATGTTGTGTGCGCCCAATTGTTTCAAATTAAATTCTTCACTTAATTTTTTTCTGAGCGTCACGAGTTGTGTAGGTATTGCTTCCCCCCCCAAAAAAAAAGGCACGTAATGACTCAATAACCGCATCTATTGGTTGAAAGAATCCTAGGATGTTTCCTATTGGCCAAGAATGTCCAAACTTGTTAAAAGTCATGTAGGGAAAGCAGCAGGTTGCATGATGCGCGTGAACCTCTCAGAGGGTTAAGATTTCATAGTTTTGCTGTAGATTCTCGGGAAATGAAACGTCCATTCCGTTGCCTGTTCCAAGATCTCCAAAATCCAACAAAATGGCCGATTCTGAAGTCAACCCAAACTCCAGCACACACTAAAAACCACTTCATTTTCAAGAAACGAGATCAGTACAAAGTCATTACCATTACACCACAAAGGGGAACGCGAAAACCAAACAAAAAAAACCTCAAAAAATCCCTAAGAGAGAGAGAAAGACTTGGCGAGACTAAATATCGGCCGAAAGCCGCTGGTAATTCATAACCGAGTTGTGTTTTAATGTGATAGTTGGCGACAAAGATAAGCGATCTGATAGCGAGTTTTTTCACCCTTTGTCCTCGTGGGCCGTGAGAGAAGACAAAAAGCAACGTCGGGGGAGTGATTATAATGTGCTTAGGCGATTGGGTACGCGGATTCGAACAAAAAAGAAATTGCCTGTCGTGGTGAGTGACCCAGAAAGATGTATCTGCTGCAGAATTGTCGCGCACCGGTTTTAAAAAGGATATCGATGCCTCCTATCGCAAGTCCAAAGCCGGATGCGGCTCTTTGTGTTTGGGCGACACGGACACGGGAATTATTTCCAAACTACCTGTTAATTACAGGCGATTACAGCAACCCCCGATATATCGTCTCATTCGGATACATCTCTGCTTTTTAGCTTACCTGTCCCCCGAAGAATCTCAAGTTCGCTAACAGCAATGTTCCTTCGGAATTGGGTTGGTTGATTGGGTTTTATGGCGAAAGGGGTAATATTTGTCCAAGCTGTGCCGAACAGCGTCAAGTAAATGAATGTGTACACTCAAGGAAAGCTTTTGTACTGACACAGAAGAGAGGAATGCATCCAATGAGGAATCAAACTTGTGCCACTTGCAACTCGCAGGATGCTAACGCATTCACAAACCCACTGAGCCACGGCCGACCACCTTTAGAGATCAAATGTTCACCTGTTTAAGACAATCCAGTAATGCAAAGTTTCGCAGGGGCATCTACAGGCATCGTCCAGTTAAGGAAGGCTGAGGTTTTTCGTCGGTCAAGCCCCTAAAACAAGGTAGAAAAATCGTGTAAATGATCTCAAAAGTATATATGTTACCGCAAAGCAGGCATTGTATTGAATGCCTAGGCAATATATAGAATGCTTGGTGTTTTTGGGCATCTATGAAAAGATTAATATTTCACAGATTTCCTAGGCATTCTATGCAATGCTAAAAGACAAACCGGCAAAGTACACTCTTTCCAAGTTTCTTTTTTGTGCGAAAGACAATTAAGTGCAATTTAAAATAAAATTATTTCCTTCCTTGTTGCAACAAGTAGGTTCATATTTTATTTTTTCTTGTTTTCCCTCAATAAGAAAGTCCTATACTTTATTTTGTATTCCTTTCTTTTTCATATACGTCTTTTCAATAAAAGCCTTTTCATGACTCTTGCCTAAATAGCATTTGTCATTCTATATAATGCCTAGGTATTACATACAATGCCTAGGGAAAGTATATATAATATTAAAATAATTCGGGTATTTCATGTTTTGCCCAAAAAATTTCAGGCATTCTATATATTGCCTAGGCATTCTATACATTCGCCTGCTGTTCATACATTACCTGTAACACTTACAAACAAATCGTCGGCTTACAAGTGAAGCACACCAGGGCTGTCACAAACGACTAAAAGGCGATTTTTGGCTACTTTTTCAAAACTTGGCGACTAGAGGTATTTTTGAAACAAAATCGTCTCAAAAGCTCCTATTTTCAAAATTTTGGCAGCTTTTTTTGAAAACCCATCAATGGTCATCGAAAATTTTGAAATTTGAAAACAAATGACGGAAAAATATTTTTCGGATTTTTCTTTCCAACACCCTGTATAGTTTTTAGAAATTTAAAATTATCTGTTGCTTTCGAAAGGTGCAGAAAGGAACAGGAACAGGCGAGGCTCACGGGGAAGGCAGTTGAGTTGGTTTTGAACAAGTCTATTAGTTAAATTAGGGAGTAATGATAACATGAACAAATCCCTTCCTCAATCGGCTTCTTAAGCGCGGATTCTGGTTCCAAATTTATTGTCCGGTGCCGGAAACGGTACCATTTATACCGAGTTGACAGGGGTAAACATCCACGCTGATTCGCCATTCGTATTTTTGTGTGGCGCTCTTCTCTCTTCTTCCTCACATCTATTATGACATCGTTAGTTTATCTGTGATTGGCTCGCGTTAAGAAGGGTCGCAACTTTTCAAAAGATACAGTAAAAGGCGGTCTTTGCTATTGTGTGTATTTCAGATAGTTTCGGAATGGACAGATCTGGTCCAGTCGGAAATGACCAACTGTCTCACGTGACCAATGTCTGATAGGTAGTTTTATTTACTTCGTACAATATCAACACATCAGGCTTTGACCAATGTCAGCGAGAGTTAACTGGATAAATTAGATAGAAATGGACAAAAACTGTTATTTGACGACAACAGTAGGAACTGCTATTGCCAATTTCCGATAATAGTTATTTTTTACAACTAATAGTAACACTTTCGTTAACAGGTAATTTCTAGCAAAACAAATCAGGTAGGTAGGTATTTTAATTAACGTCACACTGGAGCAACGCAACCGGCTATTGGTGACGGTCCGGGATCAATCCCAAAGGGAAAGATCCAAAATTCTTATTTAATTGTTTTATAGCTTATTAAAAGTTTTTGCCAGTACGCTGCATTCTTAAATTGTATTTTACTTTTGAAAAATAAATAATTTTATTATTCCATTTGTCAAATTTCCGGTTAAAAGTTCGTCATCTGACCGCAGTTCAAAATTACAAGTTGTCATCGGATCTTTCGCTTCGGAATTGATTGCCAATAGCCCTTTGTGCTGCTCCAGTGGAACCTTAACTACCTACCTACCATTTAATTTTAAGCGACGCGATGAAATTGGGGATATTCAAGTAACAAGTTACGAAAGTAGTTGCCAAAACACTAGCGCCCTCTGTGTGTGTAATTTAGCTGTACCAAAAAAAACCTTTCTATACGTATGAGTTTGTTTTATGCTGTTTTATCAAAAGGTTCAGCAAAAAATTTTCCAAAACGTAAATGAAGAAAAAAGTATTTTTCTCTAAAAGGAATTAAATCCGAAAACTAAATGAACGATCGGACGGCTCTGATCCGGATCCGAGGTGTTGTAAGTGGCCGTGAAAACGGCGAGGAAATCAACCTGACAGTGCCATAACATCGCGTCCATTTTCACACGCTCCGTCAACGAGCGCCATCTATCGCTCGCCGCTGTCACTCCGATCGAGGCGGAGCGAGTGATTGACAGGCGCGGGTGACGCCCTCTGTCGGCGGGTTTTGGCGTCTCCCCACCGGCGTCCGCGTCCGGGGTGGCACCCGCTGCATTCCGTCCGCGTGGAGGCCCCCGCGCAGACGACCGACGGAATTTCTCGTCTGCGCTAGAATGCTCGATCCTCGGTCGCTTTCCACGAATCGTTTGGGATTTTTTACGCCCTGGACTTCCGTGCGCCACGAGGGTAAGTCCGGTTTCTCTTCTTCTCCACCCCCCTTCCCACCATCGCTTGACCACGCGCTGCTTGTTTTGGTTTTCGTTTGCTTGACCGATCGGTGTGGGGGAGGGGGTGTCGGCACTGCGCTTACCGGGTTTCCTTAGTTTGGTGTTGCTGTCTTGGACATGCTTGGATTAAATCAAACGAGAGTGAATCACGGAGTGATTAATCAGTTTTGTTTTCGAGCGGTTAGGTTTGGTTTGTTACATGCGGTCATTTTTTTTTGTCACGTAAGGGTTAATTAGGCAAGTGACCGTGTACGGTCTTGTTTCGGTTTTGGTTTGCTTGACCGATCGGTGTAGGGAGGGTAAGGTGTGTTGCCACTCCTCTTACGCGCTTGCCGATTTTGGTGTTGCTTCTCAGATGTGTTTGGATTACACGATCATAGATTCTTTTTACTGTTATTTTGATGGAAAATTTTGGTTTGGTTTTTCGCTGGACGATCTTTTTTGACATACGATTCTTTTACGTTGCTTCTCGGACATTTGGATTGAATCAAACGATCGTGGATTGACGTATGCTTTATTGCTTGTTTCTCTAGTCATTTCTTTGTGCTTTTAGCAGCGGCCAGTTAGATCGAGACCTACGACTTAAAAGTTATTTAGAAATTTCCGACTCAAATCGGAGTTGTATTTTCCCGATTTTGCTCCGAAACATCATTTGCACTTTTTTTAATTTTTGCTAATAGAATTAATCCAATAAATATTTGGTTTGGTTTATCGTCGAATTTTCGAAATTTTTATAGTAGTAATTTTAAATTCGGTAATCTGAAATCTTCAAGTTTTTGAAAATTAAGATTTAATTTTTTATCTATAAATTTGACTTCTTTTTGGAACATTTTAGCCACCTTCATCTGTGGTAGTATGACCTTAATGTACTTTTAACTTTAGAAATTGCATCTGGTTTTTTGAAAAATCGTAATTATGTTACCTTATTATTTTCATCAAGGGATCTTGCGATTTTGAACGATCAAACATAAAATTTTCTTTAAGATAACTGAGATAGGTAATGCTTCCTTTCTATATTTTATAATGTTATTGTGCTTAGATAGTTTTCAGTACTGTGAAGTATTTAAACGAAGTGAAATGACTTTAGTACATGAATAATTTCGTATATACTCTGTAGAGTTATTTTCATTGCTGTCAATTGACACTCGGGAAGAAACGCACTTGCTTTTTTCTCTCCTATTTACTACGTCAGCTTACAACAGACCTAGAGTTCGATTCTCAGTGTGAACTAAATGTTCGACGTGGTTCGGAATCCTCCTTAACATTAAATTTACCAAGCGGATCAAATGATTAAAACCCGCTTTAAAATTTGTACTTAAAATTACTTTTTATTACTTTTCATCAATTGACTTTACCTCTCTTGAAATGTTTACAAAATTAATTTAGTAGTATATATTTCTATCCACCTCTCCCTGCATGTGACATACGTATGAAGTATACCTATATTGACGGGTCATTTAATCGGTTTTATATTTTATGTGTTTTTACAGCAATGTCAACTCTAAGAGCATTCCATAGTGGTGTACAAAATAATAAGTACTCACACCGCTGTAGAGTTTCATGCTTCGTTGCGTCCTAACCATTCATTCAGGCAAAAGGGACTCAATGTGTAAAAAGTGCCAAATATGATACTGCCATGAAAATAAAGCCATTAAAATGTGCCTCTAAGAAAAACGTATGTGGAAAGTGTTTAGCAGAGTAACCTTGGGCATCTGAAAAATGCGGCAAATGAATCTAGATTTTATATCGAATACTAAAAAATTAACTGCTGAATAGTCAAAATAATGTCTTACTTTTGATTACTGAACTTTGTTATTGTTTATAATTATTACTTAAAGATGATTTCGTTTATTATTTCAAGCATTAATTCCCCTGTTACCTGCATCCAAATGGAGAATGGGTCATTTATCCCGTTTCGGTAAAAATAGGCATTTACAAAAGGTCGGTAAATTTAGTGTTAAAGAAATAGGCCTCGGTCTAATTTATCTCTTCAGCAACAAACCGTTCTCATCTGTTCTATACAGTAATAGTTCTTCAAACATACAGAAGAATGTTCCGCACTTCATAAACTTTCATGACCAACAGGTGTCCAAAAATTTATTCATTAAACAGTGAGCATTTGAATTTTGTAAATAACTGTCTCCTTTGTCAAATGCGAAAAAGCTAATGTTGTCACGTGCCTCAATGTCTATTCGATAAGAAACTTATTTGTGTTTATTTTTCATGGGTGTTAGAGTTCAAAGAAAATATTACTTTCATAATCATGCAGTATTTACTCGTAGTTGTGTCTTAGGAGAATGTTGAAATGCACTGAAGATGCAATTTCAGCGAGTTATCAGTCATTTTGTTTTCAGAAGTGTAAATAAGTTGGCTTGAATTATTTTCATACAGATCTCATTAATATACGTAATTTCCTACTCGCAAAAATAGCTTAAATTTGATTGAATTCTGACGTCAAAATTCAAAAAGCGCTTGGGATTCTTGGGTAGAAAATTATCCTTTGTATGCACCTATTTCTTTGATAAAAATGTCTTAAGAAATCAATGCACACATGAAAGTATCAAAATTTTTAATCACTAAAATGATCAACGATGCTTTTTGATAAAAGCTTTAATCTTATTAAAAATCATATTCATTCGACGTATTAACTTTCTACCTTGGTAGAAAAGGGCTAATGTCCATTTTACAAGTTTTTAGTAAAAACTCATTTAGTAATTTATATAATTTTTAGTTTTAGTACAGCATACAAAACTATTTTCCAATGTTTTGATACTCTTATATTGTACTAACAGGAACACAGGTAACTTTCATTATCTTGAAGGAATTTTTTATATAACTCAAAATCACACACACACAGCGAATTTGGATATTGGCCCTTTTTCTACATAGGTATAGAACTATACTTACAGTTGTCTAACACGGTGTTTCTCAACGTGAGGTACACGCACCCACAAAGGGTACATGTTAAAATTTTAGGGGGTATGCCGTGCTAGCTCAGAAGTCGCTTGATTTAGTACTAAAAACTAGTAAGTCGCTTGATTTAGTACTAAAAACTAGTAAGTCGCTTGATTTAGTACTAAAAACTAGTAAGTCGCTAAGTTAACAACACTAACAGCAAATCTTATAATTTTATAAGATTAATAAGTGTTATTGCTATTTTACAACGTTTACAGCAATTATTGCCATTTCGCAATAACAATTGTTAACTGCCAATATTAGTAGTTTTCTTATAAAAACTTCCATCGGTATAACATTCCATTTCTAACTAGTTTTATCCATTGCATACACATTTCCAGGGTATGAGTGCAGCATAAAAGTTTGAGAAACACAGGACTAGCAAATTACAAGTTTTCATGCAGCATGGCTGAGTGTGTAAACTTCGTTAGCAGTACAGCTAACACTCGCCTGTGTTCCACATGGTGGAAGTAATTCCGGATGTTCTCTTGCAAATCTGGATTCCTTTTTTGTCGGCGAATCTGCCTCCCCTACTGTTGGCCCGGAGGCACAGTTGCCGCGTAATTAAACCCAATAATGAGTTGTTTTTGTTTCCCTCTCAGTGGAGAGAACACCGAAATCACGTCAATTAAACCTGATTATAGGCATCCTCTGTCGCCGCGCACAGGATTAAGGGAGATTTGTTGCTCTTCATTTCAGTAACTACAAGACGTTGGCCAAGAGTTTGTCGGTGCGTCTAGAAAAAGTTCAGTGTTTCCTGTATTTGTGATGACAACACGTGGAAATGCTTTTACCCATTCACAATACATTTATAGTGTGGCTTCCGGGAGAATACAATCGACCTTTGACCAGGTAATTTCTGAATAGGTGTGAAAGCGCGTGTTATATGGCACCTAGGATGGGTGTGCTTGGAGCATATGGGTCGAAGGCCATAGAATGAGATTTAGTTTGCAGAAATTTCGTTAAAGTAGGGACTTGGAGGTCAAGCAGGTGAGGTAACCCTTTCAAAAGTAGTACTTGGAAAAAAGTGCGTTGTGAGAAGCCTGCCAGACGCAAAAGCATGAATATGTATCGCCATGGATGTTTTCTCTGCCAACTCGTAAGCAATGCTGTCGATTTCGGTACCGAACCATAAACTTAGAACCAGAATCCGCGTTAGACACCAGTTGGTGAAGCGCTTTGTTTACGTTACCACCTGTCCCCTAATAGACTCTTTCAAAACCATGTGATTCAACTGCCTTCTCACGGGATTCGTGAGGGCAGGGGCTGACGTGGAAAAAGGAATCAGATTGTTTAGGAAAAGGGTTGATTGTGACACTCACTCTCGAACACAATCAATCATAGCTTAAAAAAAGGATGACAATTTGGAATCAGTTTTCAAATTTCCATATATAACAAATTAAGCAACGTTCTTTACTCATACCTTTGGAACTATCGTTGGTGAACAGTAGACTTTCAAAATCACCTGTCTAATAAACAAACCTGTCTTACTCTATCTCTGTATAGTTTGAAGGGTTTGAACAAATATACAAACTATGTTCACATGCTGATATTTCCTTGTTTTGAAATCACACTCCATTTAGCATTTTATGGGGCCTGTACACCAGTAGGAAAATGTTTCGCCCTCCTGCGTGCCTCGATGGCCGAGTGGTTCGCGCGCTGGCCATCCGAACGACAGGTACTCGGATCGAACCCCACTCTGGGGCATGGGTGTTCCAGGTGAACGGGGAATCCTCTGTACGACGGAGGTTCGTCATTTTCTCTCGTAGCGAAAAACGACTGAATGATGACAAATTAAGGTTTGACAGAGCGACAAGATACAATACTAATTAATACCACAAGATATAACAATAATTTTTTAGCAAAAATGCGGAGTAGCCCATCTTACAATAGATGTCCTTAAGGCTTGACTTAATGCCAAGGAAATCAGAAGAATGCGTGACGTTTTTAGCCAAAGCATGAAATGTATCTATTATTTTAATATACCCCCTATATACTTTCCCTCGGAATATATAACACCTAGCCATTATACAGAACAAGTAACATTTAGGCAAAATACGGAGGGTCGTGAAAAGGCATTTATTGAAGATTATATCGCCGGCAATGTGTAAAATGCAGGCATTGTACTTTATACCTAAGCAGTATCCTGAACAACAAATAATATTTACGCAAAGTATGGAAAGATAGTTGAGAAATGACCATGAACATTTTATTGTCGTGAGTATTTTATATTTTGCCTTCTGGGCATTGGCATATAATGCCTAGGAAATGTGTGCAATATTAAGCGTTTCATACTTTGACGGCCCATTTAAGTCATTCTATAGATTTCCTAGACATTTAATATAATGCCTAATTTCGCACATTGACGGTAGCATATATTATTAAATGAACTAAATTTAGTATATAATTCTCATTTAATTTTTAGTTTCTGCACTCCTCCCGTTTCAAGTATTCTGACAATGATTATTTCACACCTCACCTCAGGCACGTCCTGAGGAAGCATAATAATATGAAATGCGTATTTAGGAAATTTTTAGGAAATAATTGACCCGGTCAATTTTGCTAATGTCGAGAAACCTCCCCGAGACAACCACCAGGAGGGTTAACGTACACCAGCTTGGGTTTTAACGTGCACGACGGTCTTAAGTTGAATCTAGTTTCGAACTCGCAACCCTCCTGTTCCTTATTTGCCACTCTTCCAACCGGGCTACCGCGGCCCCGTTTTTCCGTGATATGAAAGAAAAATGCACGTCAGGTCTTTACACCTAAATTGGTTTTGATAGTTTACGCTTCTTTTAACCAGTCTGGCATTTACTTGCCTCTCGGTCTGTTATTTATCGGCGGGCAATAAGTAAGGAACGAGTCGCTGTTTTGCCATTTACTTCATTCTTCGCATATGAAACGTTTATAAAAACGTTT
Source organism: Meta bourneti (assembly GCA_933210815.1). Lineage (NCBI taxonomy): Eukaryota > Metazoa > Arthropoda > Arachnida > Araneae > Tetragnathidae > Meta > Meta bourneti. The sequence goes on from OW119931.1 coordinate 24,286,258, forward strand.
TTTTAGAGCTGGAAGGGAGGCTTTTGTGTCGCTGATCCGCATAATTCGGGCATAAATCTCCTTTTAATCGCCGGACACCCCCGGGCCGAATCGACGATATCGTTTTTTGATGTTTTCCAAATTTATTCAGCATTTTAATCGGCAAGCCATATTTTACGAGACCATAAACTTCGCAGAGTGTCATTAGAGGGAAGTCCGTTCCGCCACTTTACTCCGCAAAATACACCTCCAATTACGGCATTCCTCCGGGTGTATCCCTCCGCCACCCCCGCCAGAGGACTCTTTTTTTTCCTTTTCTTCATCGAGTCAAAATCCTGAAATCACTGCTAATCTCCGATTGCTTTCGTACCTAGAATGCGAGTTACGTTCTCGCAGGGTAATTGGGAATTTTTGGGTTCGGGTGTCTGGGTTCGAGTCCAGGACACGTCACACCTTACTCCATAAATGTTCTGAGATTCAGAAGTAGGCATGAGCCGTCGTGGCTCAGTGGGTTTGCCCTCTGCACTAGCAACCTCGGAGTTGTAGACGGTGCATTTTCGATTCCCCCCTGTGTTTATTTCTCTCTTCTGTGTTAGTAAATCTTTCCTTGTGTGTGTATGTTCATTACTTGATGTTGTCTGTATTGTGTTTGGCCAAATATGGCTCTTGTGCCATACGACTCCAACCAACCATCAGAAGTGGGCATGCCAAAAGTATGTTTTTCTAGCGCGGAGAGTAGGTTTTTGCTCCTGTACTGCCTCGCTTGCAACTCCATCGTTGGTATCTATATGGATTTATTGGTGGAAGACCAGGAGTACACAGCTTGTCTCCTTCTGAGAAGACTAGATGTTATGGACCTGGTCTAGACCAGGAGAGAAAGCATCTTCAACATGTTGTAAGATCGAGCCCATTTCCTATTTCAACTAGTTTCAAAGTACAGGACACTTACTTAGTCCACTTTTTCCCCTTATATTGATGAAAAGAGGACACAATGACCCTTCGATATATCGGGGACAGGATAGAAATGCGATATAACAGGGCCAAGAAATTGTCGAAATAAAAAGGCGCAAATTATGCGCTAAATACAATCTTTTCAGAAGTACATTAAACGAATGTGAGAGAATACTCTATATATCGCGCTTCTTGGAGAACAAGAAAAACGTGATATATCTAGGGGAGCGATATTACAGGGCCAAGAAAAACGTACTTATTAATCGAAACACGAATGGAACGAGAAATGCAATCTTTTCAGAAGTGCATTGAAATAAGTTCAGGCATACAATTAGCAAATATCGGATAACTAATTTAATATAAAATGATTTATTTTCCTTTGCACGCTGACTTCACGACTCACGTGAGCAAGCTCTTATGAAATCGCGTTTTTATGAAGTTCGTTTGTTCTCACATCAGCGTGATCAAATTAACCTTCGGTAATGCAAGCCTTTAGTTGCGACAGAAATTTTATCTTGGAGCCGTTCAGAATTATCTCTTCCCCATAACTCATTACTTTGCCGCCAAAGAAGGCTTATTCAAAACTATTCATCGTGATTGGTTTATTCACATTGACCCCATCATCAAAGTACTAGGGTTACCATCTCGATGGCCTTGATTATTAAAACTATTTCCTTTTAGCTTAAGAGACGAATTTTTTTGCGTAATTACGTTATCGCACTGATCAATCATTCCTCAAATCACCAGTCGCCTAACTGGTACTTTTTGACGCTTCATGTTCCAAGAGGGCTTCGATTTTTTGTAAAGTGCAAAATGGTTATTGATGATCCTGCGACTGTTCATGCCGTTTCTGCTTTATTTCGTATACTAGGTATGGAAAAAATGAAATGTACGGAGACAATCTGTCATTTTAATTGAGGTGTATTATTCTGGTTTTAATGTTTCATGATACCCCATCTCACGTAAATTTAATATTTTAGTAGGAGTCAATGTATTTCCCTTGCTGATATCAGAAGTTAAATGTTGTGGAGTATCCTGATTCAACGCGCAGTTTTGATTCGTGTCTATCAAATCCAGGATATGTCTGGTTAAGGGGTAGGTAGTTGAATTAATTTTGCATTGGAGCCACATTGGAACCGTTGAATTAACATTGGAGCCGCATTGGAACCGTTGAATTAACATTGGAGCTGTTGGCGACGCCAAACTTGATAATGGTAATTAACGTCCACCTGGTTAAGTAAGCGAGATGAGAAGGTTTGTTGGATTAGGTTTTTCTGGTGTATTGCCATATTTGGCCATGATGCGCCAAACACAAGGCAGACAACATCAAGTGATAGACATGCACACCAGGAAAGTTAAACACAGAAGAGAGAAATACACACAGGGGAATCGAATCTGCGCAGCCTACAGCTCGCAGGTTGCTTGGTGCAGTGCTTAGCTACGACGGCCCCGAAGGAAGGAAGGTTAAATTTATAGGGAATACCAATTAAAATAACGAACGACCAAAACAAGTCGAGTATTCCAGATTTCTCTCCTTTTTTAATTCGTTTATTAATTTTTAATATTTTAGACCGTTTCCTCACTTACCTGTGTACCGAATTCATCACGCTGTTCTCCTTTTGCAGAAAAGTAATCTAAATTCTTTATAGATGAATTGTTATTTTTAAAGAGGCGAGTTACACATGCTTTTGCGCTGAGCACTCTTCCAGTACCACGTCCTGTTTCGTTCCCGAAGTAAAATAAATACAAAATCGACGCAATACATCACGCAGAATGGCTACGAGATCGCTCAGAGAAAAACCACACGAGGCGCATGTTTTCATTCGTGGGATGAGAAAAGAGAAAAAAAAAATCGTACAAGTGCCCCACCGCGAGATGGCGCCACACTCGCGCCGCTCCCTTCGGCAAAGAAGAGCACGTAAACTGACAGGTCGGGATACGACGGAAGCGGTACACAATTTGGGCGCGCTTTTCTTTATTCTAAAGAGAGGGTTTAGTTCTGCAACAGTGACAAAGATGCGTTGTTGTGCAGCGCGCGGGGAGGGGGGTTGCAGTCACTCACCTTGCCCTCCCCCCACCGATTATGCGCCATTCCTTTTTTGTGTTTTTGTAGTTTATTACGTCTGTGTGTGTTCGGCCAACTGCTATCGGTGTAATAACCAGCGAAGCGTTGCCATCCCGAGGAATTTATATGCAAACTCGGAACGCGTATTTCGGGGTGATTGCGATTTCGTTGTTGCCAGTGGTTCTTTATTCCACCTCCCGTGGCCCATTATTTAAAGGGAAATGAGATACATTTTCCCTAATTTATCCGAGTAGAGGACGTGAACTAAATGGCGAATGTGTGTTAAAAGTGTGCATTTGACCAATTCGATTTTTTATAATTGACAGCAATCTGGTTTATTTACCATTCCGTGGGGCATGTTTCGGATGTGCTTCATATTATTATTTTCACCAAGGGGCGTTTTTGTGCTCTATTATACTATCAAGATAGCTATCCGTGTGGTGTACTAACGTGACTTGCATACAATTTCAGATTTCCATCTGGGGTCACTGTAGCTCAATGGATTTTGCTACTACGCTATCCCCATGGAGTTTACCATCAAGGAGGTACGCACATGCTGTCATCCCACTATTTCCTCCATCCCTCTTGTCTTCCCTTCAGCAATATTCGCGCAAGTTGGATTCTTCAATGCGTGTATTTGTCTTTTCTGTGTCGGTTTCCTTGGTGTGTCCATTTACTTGGCGTAGTTTGACCAAATGTGGACCTTGCTCCATAAAACCTACCAACCAGATTTCCTTCGAAAATTGGAACTAAAAATCCAAGGTAGACAACACTTGCTGATCTACTGTTTAGTTCAGATCATTTGTGTCTTTTAGGTTAAGCAGGGCTTCCACTAGCCTTAGAAGACTAGGTTTTTCATTTTAACTTTTAGGGATCCTTAAAAACCTTAACATTTTCTTAAAAGTTCTCTATTTTGAAATTATTTGCCTTTGTGGCGCTAAAGCCTCATAGATAGAATAAATTCTTTTTTTATTTTTACAAAGTGACAGTATACGTGTAGGTATAGATTAGAATTATGTCTACTATAAAACATTGCCCAGTAAAAAAATTCAAAATTAATAAAATTTTTTCAAATTTCCTTCTGTACTCAAAGTTATTTAGGTTTATTATTCCTCTTGTATATTATTTTTAAGTCGAAATACAATTGTACCCATTGTCCACCTATTAGGGACAAATATTTTTTTTAATTTGCAAATCGCGCAGTCTCTAAGTAAATAATTTATTTATCGAATATAAGCGACTTGTAAATTTATTTTTGTACATTTTATCCGCAAGAATTTTCAAGGAAACGGCCCATTACAAAATCCCAGGAACCAACATTTGACATTCTACTTTTAATTTTGTTTACTCGCAAAAATAAAGCTATCTTAGAGTAATTTCAAATAATTATCTCCGAGTAAAGTAATTTGCCGCTCTTTCTATGCCGTGCGAAATCTCTCGGAATTCCCACCGGAACCCGATTGGTTCGCGGGAATTGTGTGAACCAATCAAGTGTTCCCAATCATTTGTTGTTTACTCACACTTCCATGTGAAATGGGGAAGTGTGCGTTTCTCTTCAATTAGCTGTCGTGTAATTGGTGGCATTATAAAATTCCGCTTGGGCTTATGCGCTGGGGTCATTTGATACGGGCAATTTAGATTTTCGACAATACTCTTTCCACCTTCTGTTGTTATTAAAGTTTTATTGCTTCTCAGAAATGAAATGGTTCGCTTGGACGCGCGGCGTAATGCGTTGGGGGAAGTTTCATTCTCCTTTTCGTTCTCTGAAGCGACGTTTTTCGAAACTCCTGTTGGTGACGTTGAAATCTGTCACTGATCGGGTAATGGAGACATTTTAACATTCACAATTCAGTTGTTAATTTCAGGTCTCTGAAGGGATATTTCTGCTTTCCGAGAGTTGCTGTTGGTGACGTCGAAATGAGTGGCTATGAGCATGTAATGGGTGTACTTAGTCCAATTACTTTCAGAAAGCGAATTCGTTGTTAACCCTCTGAGCGTCACGAGGTTTCCGAGTAGTGTAGGTATATATTGCTATTATTACCCCTACAACACACAAAATGACTCAATAACCACTTCTATTGGTTGGAGGAATCCTGTATTCTATTCGTGAAGATGGTCAAAACTGTTTAGAAGTTATGCAGTGGATAAACGCGTGTGAACTCCTCCCAGAGTTAATACGAGATCGAGTCTGTTCTCTGGCGTGATATTTTTATTTTCCAAGACTGCTTTTGCTGTTGATAATAATGGACTTTCGGGCTCCTTCATTCATTAGAAAGGGGTAGGACGTATGTATATATCATCGACTTGCAAGTCAACATTTTCAAATATACGGAGTTTTCTTCAGTTTATCTAGACTAAAATGCGGTGATCTGCAGACTGGGGAAGTCTACTAAGTCATGAAGGTTATGTTAGATTTCTTGAGAAACGCGCTTTGCAAGCGTAGGGAGTAGAATTTTTTCCCCTGCGTTTTCTCAAGACTTACGTTTTTTTGAGTTAGTGGGTTTCACTTGTAAGCCGATGATATAGGATTAAGTTTTACAATGACGCTTCAGTAGGTGAATTATTGCAATTTAGTTGATATGATAGTAAATCGGGTGTATATATTAGCAAAGAATAGTTATTTTTAGCAATAGGTGAAAATAAGTTTAAATAGGAACATTCTGAGGACATTCCAAGAAAACCAATACACCTGAAAAGGTGAATTTTAAAGAACTTGAATGAGATAGTAAATCGAACCTACCTCTTGCAACTCGCAGATTGTTAGCAGAGGGATTGCAGTGGGCATACCCTCTGAGCCACTTCGACTTCTGTTCTCTTCAGGCGATCGAAACGTTTTTCCCTAAAGGCTCCTTTACACTAGTACGTCTGTCCTAATCCGCTCTCGGAATTGGGATCCGTCGAAACAACGAACGACGAGAACGGAAGTGACTGAACCTGTCAATCATTCCCTTTCGCTTTGCTCATTGGTTCGCCGGATCGGAGAACGGATTCGGACAGACTTACGAGTGTAAATGAGCCTTTAGGGAAAAGTAGTTGTCATAAGACTATAAATGAGAATGCTTCGGCAAATCGAAAATTCATCGGGGCAGAAGTAAAAAACAGCGATATAACAAGAGCTTACTGTACTTGTAAATGTATAGCATTTGCTTACTCTCAGACAATTTACCAAACAAAGAAATATGGTGCATGCAAATTGTTACGTAACATTGTACATTACGTTTCAATTTGAGAAGTAAGACATGTCCTCCAAAAAAACTTGTGCAACTGTTCTTATCAAAAAATAATTATTCAACGAAATGAATACAACCGCATTACCTTTTTAAATTGAGACATCTCATTAATGTTGTGCACGATTTAGTCTTAAAAAATTTCTGAGTCACTCAAAATCTTTTCTTTATAGAGCAACTAATTTTTATCTGACTCAAGAATATGACGAATCATTTCAATCCATCATCTTTACCTCAGATGAATTTTCATGAAGGGATTATTTATCTATGGAAAGAAATCTGACGAATCATTCTATAAAAGGCTTTCGACATCGAACCCTTCTTGGTGAAATTTATGTAAAATTATGAAACCAATTAATGGAACTAAATAAGCATGTAAAAATGAATCTATCATTCTAACTAATAATACGATGCAATCTTTCTTGCTAGATCGTAGCATACATCTTGCAAGTTCACTTGTCCAACAGGGTAAGAATGGGGTAAAAATGGGTCCAATGGGGTAAAAATGAGACGGTGGATCACCCCCCCCCAACTGATGGATAAGACCGTTTCATCTTATCCATCAGTTGGGGGTTGATCCACCGTCTCATGAAACGGTGGATCAGCCCCCCCCCCCCAACTGATGGATAAGACCGTTTCATCTTATCCATCAGTTGGGGGTAGGGGCTGATCCACCGTTTCATTCTTTTGTTGTTAACCTATTTACTTGAGTAATACAGTAATAAAGTTTCAGGTTCACTCATAATTTTTCTGACCAGTATCTGATCAATACGAGTGGAGAAACTCGTATCTTTCCAACGTAGTTTACTAGGTAAATGGCGTTGAGGTCTGTAATTGCTCCCTGTGACACATTTTGAGTCAAGACCAGGGTAGAGAACCACTTGTAGCGTGCATAGAACGCTAACTTCTGACGTAGAATACCGCAACTTAACCATACGTGGTGGCGGATGTTTAAAAACTATGGGTGATACTACTTCAACTTTGACTTTCTTGATTGATACGATAAATTGTTGGTCCACACCCACAGGTTCAAGAACCACTTGTTGACTACCAGCTAACTTAACGTCCCAATCTAATGTTTGGCATCACGACGAGAATTTCCGATAGAGTTGCCTTTACTGGTTTGAGTTTCTTTACTGACTTGAGGGTAATAAATTGCAGTTCGACACTCACATTTTCATGGACCATTGTTGAAAAGTGATCTGATTTCTATTTACAACACCAAATTACTACTTTTGTCATTGTAGTGCAAATCGAGAACAACTTGTTGAAAACTTGGTTAACTCGTTCAAGTTAGCTTAGCTAGACAACGCAACCGCGATGTGTTTGCGAACTATAGTTGGACTACTTTGAAGTTTGACTTTCGTAACAAGAGTTAACGGGCGAACACTTCACAGATTGAGAACTACTATTTGCGGTTTGTGAAGTTTTGGTGGACATTGACAGCCTTGTAGTCTTCCGAGTGTGACGATTCTGTGTCGTTTTGGTTGTCTAATTATTGATTCTTGTTCGGACGGCGTACTTTATTGGTCTTTTTCTCATTCATCCATCCATCCATCACTGTCTTGGAGCATAGTTGTCAGCCAATTCCTCTCCAAACCGGTGTGAAGAGTTATTCGTGGAAAATAGGCTCACATTGGCAGATGATTGACTCTCAAATGAGACGATCTGCTTATTTAGCGAAGCTCGAAGATACCAATTTGCTTACTTGAGACATTTGCATATTGTAGCACGCGAGAGAGAAGAGCATTTTTTGTTTTATTGGCAGTCCTGCGAATAACCTTCGAAATGCTTAGAAATCTCATATTTGGCAGAGTGGTTACTGTTTTTTTTAATCTGTCTGAACGTCTGGGAGATTCTGGTAATTTTGTGGTTGCTGGAGATTTCTAACAGCTTTAGATGAAAGGTTTTCAGTATGTAAAGGAATCGGAAGGTGTTTCTTGTATTGTATTTGCTTACAACTTCTACATGGAGATGTTAAGAAAAATTAAATTATCTAATATTCAAATATTTAAATGTCTGGAAAAAAATTCTCATTGTCAATAGTCATGAGAAACTTTATTACCCTTAATATATTTTCTCCTCAAAACTTTTAATAATATTCTTTCAGAAGTTTTAAAACTGCAGAAAACTAATTTACTTTGATTGATGATTAGAAAAATCGCAATGAAATGAAATGGTAATTTTGTTGTAACGTGAATGCTGTCGAGGCTCACACAAAAATACAGTGGACTGTAACTATATTTATTTTCATTAATTCAATTTTGCACTATCCAAAGTACACAGAGTTCTACTATTACTAAGTACACCAAGAGTAGTTCCTGTAACGGAACGCGGGCGATTTCTCGAGTCAAGAGATCAGACACTAAATGAGAAGTTGGCAACGTTCTTGGCGCTCGCCAAGTACATGAAAATTTACGCCAATTAAGGAATAGCGCCAACAACTGTCACGGAGATACGTACTGCGTGAATAAATGCAACTAGAAAACTATGCCATTTTAGTTGGCAAGATAAAAATATATACAAAGTATCACACTGTTCAAAATTATATATTGTGTTTTTTAGATAAACTATAATTATTTATTAGTACTACTCAAAAATTACAATAGTGTTTGAGGAAACTAAAACCTCTCTTCAACGAGTTCATGGTTAAACCAGCGAACGAATAAACAATGTCGAATGTTTCCTAAAAAATTGTTTACAGCATCGACAATTCCTTGCAGTGCTGGGACGAACTCGAAACAGATTGCTCCAATAGGAGGAACCCAATTTGTATCACCTGCAACCATGTTAATCGTCCTGAAGCGCGCATCTCGAAATCACAGTGCTCCCAAAGCACCCGAAATGATCGCTCCTCTGCTATTTAGTTTTCGCCACCTCTGAACGAGGGGGTCATTTAGTCCTCCAACTCGCGCTTTACGACTGCTGTCGTCGCCTGACCAAAACCCGACCAGCCTCCTCACACCGGCATTTTCATTCCGCAGCCCTAATATTACGTTTCCCGTAGCCGAGGCGAGGGGGATTAACCGGCACCAGAGAAAATGACGTGTTCTGTCAGTCAAGGTCACAGCTAATTAAGCCCGTAACTGAAAGGTGAGAGATTTGATTAACTCGACTTTAGCCCCAGATGTTGCTACCTGCTCACCTAAATGACCCTCCCTCCCCCGAACCTGGTTTGGGAACGCGTTTTCTTTGTCTTCGCCTGTCATCAAGGAACGAGTTTTTGGATGGGGGGCACCCGGCTGCCTCCCCCCACTCGTTTTAAACCATTTCCTGTGACTGTAATGACGCGCCGAAGTAGCGAAGCGCTTATTAGGGGCTTAATGAAGCCAGCTCGATCAGATTAACAAGCAATTAAACCTCGTTTCCGGTTGTAGTAAAAGTGGGGATGGCGCAGTTTTTGTGGACGCCCGTGGTAGACCAGACGCGGAGGAATGGAACCGCTGCTAGTCTACCCAGAGATGGATGGTTTATTTTTATTGCTTGCCCTTGTTACCTGTACCGCACGTGTTCTCAAGGATGAGGTAAGGCTTGTTCTCTATTTCAGTCTTCTGTATGCTTCCTTTTTGGCTGTCAATGGGTTTTCATTTTGCAACTTAATTGATCTTAACTTTCAGAACTTCCTCAACTTTCTTTGAATACCATTGTTCCCACGATCCGAAATATATTTTGTGTACCGTCTTCGTTTTTTAGTCCGGCCACACTGAAGCAACATGCGCATGCGTACTCCATTTGCGTACAGAAAACCTGTCGGTACGCATGCGCATTTCAGCCAATTTAGTGTCGCAGGACCGATGTCTACCAATGTGTGGCTTGCCTTAAGAATGTCCAACCTAAACATGCTTGGGTTCCTTTGCACTTAAAAAGTATATGGTGGGCAGTGATTAGTTTGGTGATGGATAGGGAATAGGGTGGATTTGCTGTTGGTGAGAACTCGAATTGTTTCGTTGAAAATAATTCGCTGTTGATTTATTTAAAAGGCTTCCCTCTCAACCAACAATAAATCACTGACCAGTTCTTTCATCACAACTTAGATGCTAGCAGTCACTGCCTCAAATGTTTTCAACGAAGTAACATACACTTAACATTCCGATATCTTAATAATTGCGATATTTGTATAAGCCGTTTCTTAAAAATCGAAGCTATCTTTCGTATTTAGAGAATTTAAATTCATATTGGTTAGTTGGCAGGTAATTGAATCAACGCCGCACTGGAGCAACACAACGGACTTTTGGCGAAGATCCCGAAGAGAAAGATCCGAGTACAACACCTTGTCATTTTGAACCACGGTCAGATGACGAGGACAACACCTGAGCTGGTCCCCCACTCCCCAAACTTCCACACCACGCAAACGCGAGGACATTTGAGGCCACGAGAGATTTAGGGTGCACCAACCCCCAGTTACACGATGGTGGTTGGATCAAGTTGTGCTGAAAGGAAAAACGGGTGAATGCCTGACCGAACCGCTTCAGTTAGCGTCCACGAACTTCATGTTATTTTTGTGAGGGTTCGTTCCCAAAACTGACAACCGGTCTGATAGTTTCGGACATTACAAGACTGTTCGTGGGTCCTCAGGGAAAGAAACTCAGGGGGTGGGGGGTGGCGAGCACCCTCAATGAGGTTACAAAAATAAACTTTAAAGTTGATAATTTGAATCTAAGGGGGAAGGATTCGGGGGTATCTATTCCCTGCTTTCGATACTACTACCCATGTTGGCATATGTTTCTATCAAGATATGGACGTGTGACAACCTCTTGTTTTTTAATAAAGAAAGGCACGGCGCATGTGTAGTTTCTTAAGGAGAGATAATCTGTTTCCCCTCAGCGAAGCATGTAAACCCGCCCTCAATTTAAGTTGCTCCAAATTGCCCAATTAACATTTAATGTCCGAACCGAAGCTGCCCAAATTGCCCGCGATGAGCGAGCGACCACTTGACTCTTCTTGAGTTGAGGGCCACCTCTTCTTCCAACACGCGAAGACAACAATTACGTCTTAATTACTCAACCGAAGAGATGAAGTGGTGGCAGGAAGTCCCATCCGGTCAGCCCATGGGTCAGCCCGCAAGTGTCCCTTTTCCCAGAAGCCCCCTCCGTTTCCAACCCAGAGCGGATAATTAAAGCACCTTTCTCCCACCCTTCCAAGAAGGACAGACAGACAGACCTGCTTGCTCTCCATTCCTTAATCGTTCCTTTCGTGCATGCCCCCCTTCACAATTAGCCCTCGCTTCCCCCTCCCGTCCATTGTCTTGTGCGTCACGCGGGCCAGATGCGGCAGGTAAAGGGGGCTGCGGAACAACACCGTGGGAAACAGGGTCACATCCAGTTGCCAGATGATGATCATCATCATCATCGTCCGCGTGAACGGTTTCCCGGGACGGTTTTTATTTGGAGCCACCTACACACACCTGGGAGATTTCCTTTCATTAGATTCTCATCAGGTGAGGAGAAAGGGGTGAAGGGGGTCGCGCGGGGTGGGCGGGGCTCCTTGATGGTGTCTTCGCCGGGCCCCCTTTCTTTTTTTCCGTGTGTGCAATTTCGTCTGGTTTTTGTTTGGTTGCGTTCGTTTTTGATGTGCAGTTGACCCTTAATCAACTGGTGATTTACATTAGGTTCTGCGAAATTTCATTAGGTCAGTGGTTTCTTAGCTTTTTTCTTTGCTTTCGTGCCAAGGCCATGCGGACGGGAGGGCTAGAAAAAAGGGGCCCTGCACCTTTTTCTCTTTGGCAAGCTACATATTGGTCTCTATTAGTCCTGCGACGCTAAATAGACTGAAAGGCGGATGCGTATCGACGTGTCTGTACAGAAATGGAGTGCGCATGCTCATGTCGGATGTTTTGGTGCTTGTCCGTTCAATGTGTGGCCTGTCTTTGAGGGCAGTGTAATAAGGAGTGAACATATGCATTTATTTTTACGTTATGTAAATTCGAAGTTGTGTAATGGAACATTAACATTAATGTTTTATTTAATGATGGGAATGCTTCTTTTTAAACTTAAAATCACTTTTTAAAAGGATGGTGACAATGCTTTTTTGTATAAAATTAAATTGTGTGAATATCGAATATTTGGGATGAATACTTTGGTATCCTTGTACTATTGTATTCAAATACTCCGGATGAACACTTTGGTGTTCTAATGCTTTGGATGAATACTATTGTATTGGAATACGAGGAAGAGAATCGAGTACATCGAATACTTTAAATATTTTTAAGTATCAAGTACACGAGTACTTTGGTATTCAAATACATATTCAAAAAACTAATCAATGAAAGAATCAGCCTACTGCAGCATATAAATAAGTTAGATGAATACTTTAGTGTTAAAATACGAGAAAGAATCGACTACAGCGAATACTTTTGAGTACACCAATACCTTTGTATAGGAAACCCATCTCCACTCACACATGCCATGACATCGCTGTTCTATGATTACTGTCAACGCCGACGGTGTCAAAGCACCGATGAATCGAGATAGATGCGTGGTGGGAGGATCTTGAAGTCAAAAGAAGGAAAGAACCCCAACTCATTTATCACGAAAACCCGGGTAAAGGGTAAAATCTCTTGAAAGGAAGGGTTGTCGTTCTTGCAGGCCCCCTGCTACGAAGCGTTTTGCAATGAAGTCCATCCAGAGTGTTGTGTTGGATAGGTCGTTTCGGCTGATCTTTAGGCACCCGATGGTTTTGATTTAAGGTGTATATACATGCTAATTTCCTTATGATTTTTAAAATATAGCTTTTTCGCACTTGTCTTGTGTCTGGCGCAGCATGACTAAATATGGCCCTTGCGCCATAAAACCCTAATACAACCAACCACACTTGTCAATATCTGGTTTGCTTTCGTAGAAAAACAGACATACTTTGATTAACTAATTCATACTTAATTATATAATTAGAGTGTGTATGTGTGAACAATGGGTACGCCAGTTAGGATATATATATATTTACTTTACATTTCTATCCAGAAATCGGCGGAACGTAGCCAAATTTGGTTCTTGTGCCAAGGTAAATCCAACCTATCTTACTCTGAAAGCAAAAGAAATCCAAATTTTTCCAAAGCATCTCAATTCATTTAGATTTTGATACACGATTCTATTCCACAAGGTTGAAGTTATCCTGCTTGCATAAAGCACCTGCATGCCAATTTCTTAGCTTTAAATTGATCCTTTGATCGACTTTTCGCGATTTCTAGGGTATTATGTAGACATCCTCAATTGTTATATCGACCAAACAAATCTATGGATGGGGATTCAAACTCCATCAGGTGGTCGAGGTTCATGATGATAAAGTAGAATTCTTTCCTTCTCTTTGTTGCAGATTCGTGTATGTGTAATTCACATTCATTACAAACTGAAATGAAGAAAAAAATAATGTAATTATCGTTCGTGGGAGTGCAGACGATCTTGGGTCGTGACAAGCTTTGGGTGTTCCTTCCTTCCTATGTTCTTTACACTTCCACGAGAAGTTGTCTAATGTTCTCAATAAGTCGATTTCCAATTTTCTTAATGTATTGTTGTTGCCTTTTGTTTCCATTTTATTTGCATTTTCCCCCTGCACTTTTTCCGAGATTTCAAACGATTGCCGAACCAGGTCACTTCGATCTGGAAGTGCGGTGTGTACGGGGGGGTGTGTGGACTTGATAAAGAAGTTTTGTAATTTAAAACGATTGCCCGCAGAACAAAAGTGTGTCATTTTATTGTTGCCTTTGTATGGAGCCGTTAGTTCAACAATGGGAGAAACCTGTTCCGATGTGGATGGAGTTATTTTGTGGTGGAATTAATGATGAGAAAAACGATTTTGCATGCATCTTAATTGTTTTTTTACGTTTTCTTCCTGCAAAACCTCCACACTAGGCGTTCTTCGGGTAAACAGTTCATTAAATGACTGCAAAGAAAACACAAGTCTGGCGAAAAAATGAAATCCTTGGTTCTGACCGCAATCGAAATCCATAAAATTCCAGCTTTTCTCGCATCCAACTCTCGACTTGCCAAAAGAACCGCTAGTTCTAATTATAGATTAATCCCGGTGAAGTCCACGTGTTTCTTGCTTTTCGTGATGTTTCTGAGGGTATATCTTCATTTATGCATATGGATATCGGAAACCTTCTTTTCGACCAATGTTTTTAATAGAAATGCAATGTCTTTTCGCGGAAGCGGTTTTGAATTAATTGTATGAACTCTTCTGCCCGGTGTAATGAACTGGTGAACCGGATTAATCCGGAGGAATTCAGGCCGTTTGTGAACATCGGTAATTCACGCATCTCTTTGGAAATGTATCGGATGACAGGTGGGTTATTTATGTGTTAACCACACTGGCAAGAGATCTAGACTCATGATTGCGAAGTGGGAACCTAGGAGTATGAAATTCCTGAATGGTTAAAAATATTGTCCACTTTGTCCTAAGTGTAAGGGAAACATGCTACCAGCAATCATAGTTTTCGAGCTTCGACTTTCTGTTCAGATATTTTTTTTATTTAGCTGAAATGGATTATTTTACTTACTTTATGTTTTCAATTAGTGTGAGGTATTTTGTATTAATTAACGACTATGATTGAGCTCAAAATTAAGTTTTAAAAATTTATTGTTTGATATATGTATTCGAGAGATAACTGAATCATTTACCATGTCTAGGGCTCAAATCCTTCATAGACATATTGTAGTGGTTCGTAATCTAATTCAACTTGCAGATCCGTCTATTTACACCTCGTTGATTGGTTCTTTTGGGGGTTTATGGCGCAAGGGCCATATTTGGCCAAGCTGCTCCAAACACAAAACAAAGAGGGAGGGTAAAAACCAGAAGGGTAGGCGAGGGTAAAATAGAAGGGGTAACAGATCACTCGGTACTTTGGTGTTAACCCTCGTAAAATGATCGTGGAGTGATTAACCAACCAATTTAAGTACCTAGGATCTAGTTTGCATGTTCGTCCCTCCTCTCTGGGGCAAATCTTTAGGTGTGTACGAGCTTTACTACTCGAGGTACCGTATTCTTTTCTCATGGAGTTTACTGCCTCTGGTAAACATGGGGGTCATGACCCCAGGATGTCCAAGCGATCTTTCTCCTCTCCATCCTTCCTTTTCCCAATTTCTTGACATTGTCTTGCGTTTGGCGCAGCTTGGCCATGTATGGCTCTTGCGCCATGAAACCCAAAACCAATCAACCCTATTCGACCGGAGTTCCATACGAAAACATTAATTAGAAGTACAGCATTATTAAAGAAAAACTCGCAGTGGCGAGAGATTAAGTTAAATTTTCACTCGTATCCAACATAATCATTGAAATGTCTATTAATTCTCCCAACTACGTAGTGGTACTACAATAATAAGTAAAGAGAGGTCAGTTAGTTTGCTCGTAGTCCTAATTCGAGATACATTTGAGACGGTATCGCACCCGATGCTTTGTTCTCTTTACTTCCCGAAAAAACAATTTCTCGTTTAATAGATCCTGTTTGATGAAATCGGCTGCGAAGTATTTTTTTTTAATCCCCGTATTTTTTGTGGTCCACCTTCCAGAAAACAATCGGCCTTCCCGAACACCCATTATTTGCAGCGGAGGTGAAAAATCCAATCTCGTATTTGAACATCTTGACGTATAGCACACACCTAGGGATTCTCGAAACCCGTAATTACGCGCAGATGTTAGAAAATTATACCCGTAAAAAACCCAATCCCGAGACTTTGAGTACGTACACTTCGCGGGTATTCTCTCTCGTAGAAGGTAGGGGGCTGCAGAAATAACTCGAAGAAATTATCGCTGTATAAATATTATGCTTAACGTCAGCTTCATTAACGCGAGGTCCGAATACACAATTTTCTGCCGAAATCCAGTTCTGGGGGTGGGGATGATTCTTTTTTCTGTTCTTAATTCTCTTGAGTACCGTAGTCGTAGTGATGTCCGGTTTTCTTTTGCTGTTCGGTTTCGCCAATCACATAAGAGATGGGTGTGTGCGAGAGGGCGTATGGAAAATTTCTTTCAAGTCGTCCCCTGTTGGTTGAGGCACTATCGTTTCCATTTTGTTTTTTCGTCTCGTCTCGTATTTTTTAATCGAGGTGAGTTGTATATCCATCAGGGAGCTGTGATTGTAATAATTTCGGGCTAGATTAAGGGTGGAATTTTGCTTTCTTGTTCGTTTTTTTTCTCGGTAAAAGCTTCGAGAGCGTCTCGTACCCCCCGCTGTTTCCCGGGTATTACTGAGACCCCACCCTCTTGTAAGATTGAGATGTCAAGAAGTTATAACTCGCTTGCCCTCCATGCTACTGCACAGATGGATGGGTAATTTATCGGAGGTGGCTGCAGGTATTTTGCTTCGCCAAGGTTTCGTTGGCAACATCTTTGGGTTTGTCGGACTGTTTGAGAAAACACTAGCTATTAAAAATCTGTTTCGTAACTTTATCGGTTGGTGGTTGATAGAATTTACGTCGCATTGGGGCGACACTATGGGTCATCGTAACTTTAATCGGAAGTGGCTTCAGGTGGTTTTCTTTGCCAAAGTTTCGTCGGCAATTTGTAAATAGAAGCGACTAAAAATCTGTTGCGTAACTTTATAATAGTTGGCTTCGGGTGTATTTATTTCTTTGTCAAGGTTTCGTGGGTAACATCTTTAGATTTCTCGAACAATTTGAGAACACCAACGATTAAAAATCTGTTACGTAACTTTATCGGTTGGTAGGTGTTGGAATTTGTCGCAACGGGCTATTGTAACTCTATCGGAGTTGGCTTTATATGTTTTACTGTGCAAGTTTTGTTGGCAATGTCTTTGAATTTGTCAGACAATTTGGAAATAGTTAAAAATTCGCTACTTATCTTTTTGGGAAAGTATTCATGTAGCCGGTTAAACGAAAAAGTAAATAGCCGCTGTGTTGCTCCAGTGTCACGTTAATTAAAAAAATACCTAAATGAAAAGTATGTTTGTTTACTTTTGTTCAGTTTTTATTAAAGCACAGTTCTCTTATTTGCTACTCAATAACCATTTTAGCTTTGATCACAGCAGTAGAATGCAGTCTGTTTTTTCTGTCATGTTTGCTATACTTTTCGGTGAATCTGTTACATTTGAAATGTTGGGGAAAAAGGTAGGTAGGTAGTTGAATTAACGTTGCACTGGAGCAACACAACGGGCAATTGGCGACGATCCTGTATCCATCCCGAAGGGATAGAAACGTGAACACCTCGTAATTTTAAATCACGGTCAGATGACATGTTAGAATAGAAATTTATTTAGTTTGCGTTCAGAGTTATCAAAAAATTACTTTACTTTTTAACAATAAACAAATGTAAGACAAAGGTTTTCCTTGTCCCCGATTTTAAATAAAAATAAATAATAATTTTGTTTTCATTACAAACCTAAATGTAGATGGTACAAGTATTTTAGTGTCAGACGTGCTTCCCGTGTATGCTTTCCGTATTGGGCAACATGTAAAATCCTCGTCATCCGGTTTCGATCTTTCCCTTCGGGATTGATCCCGGACCGTCGCCAATAGCCTGTTGTGTTACTCCAGAGCTATGTTAATTAACTATCAGGGCCGCGGTGGCCCGGTTGGAAGAGTAACGGACTAGCAACCGAAGGGTTGCAAGTTCGAATCCAGCCAAACACCGTCGTGTACAAAGGGGGCTGGTGCACGTTAAATCTGTCGTGGCCTCAAATGTCCTCACGTTGGCGTGGTGTGGAAGTTTGGAGAGTGGGGTGCCAGCTCAGGTGTTGCCTCGTCATCTGACCGCGGTTCAAAATTACGTGGTGTTGTCCTCGGACTTTCCCTCTGGGATTGATCCCGGACCGTCACCAATAGCCCGTTGTGTTGCTCCAGTGTGACGTTAATTGAAAATACCAAATACCAAATTAACTATCAATCCACCTTCCTCACTTCGGTGGTTTGTTTTGCACTGAAAATCCCTCTCATATTATAATAGCCCGTTGTGTTGCTCCAGTGCGACGTAAATTAAATACCTATCTACCCTCTCATAATACAACTAACAGAACACTAAATTCGCGTTTTCATGTACATAATTTCGGCTGGTAAAAGGTATTGAACACTAATTTTAATCATTTGAATTATCGATCAACCCTGTTTATGACACTAGAATTATGCATAATTTTGATCCAGCGTAAATAGAAAAATATTATATAATAGTGCAGACATTTGCGAGATATAAAAGGAGTTTTGATGAACTTTTGTCTTTTTAAGATCAACATTATGAAATCAAAAGCTGCGAAAGGGATGACTTGTTGTCTAAACAAAGATCAAATCTGATAGAAAAACTGACAAGCGTTATCATTAAAATAGAATAATTCGTAGAAATTATATTCGTAACTTTCCCAGAAAAATAGAAATTTTGCAACTTAGATAAAATATTTTTCCTTTTAGAGATAATTGGCAGTTTTCCCCACCAAACACATGTTTCGAATTCGCTTCGTCTGAATGAGAAGATAATGAAGCACGTGCAAGTGTCGGAATATTTTGAAACACGGATTTTAACATTTCGTAACATCCGAATGTATTTCAATTTTGTAACAATCGATTTCTTTGTACTCGTGCGAAATCGATTTTTCTGTCCGATTGTGATTTTCGGTTGAACAGATAAACAAGTCTGCTTACACATTGTTTCTGTAAGATCGAAGGGCCGCGGTAGCCCAGTTGGAAGAGTAGCGGATTAGCGACCAGAGGGTTGCGAGTTCGAAACTCGATCCAACCAGTCAGTCGTGAACGTTAAATCTGTCGGGGTCTCAAATATCCTTGGATTGGAAGTTTGGAGAGTAGGGTGCCAGCTCAGGTGTGACTTCGTCATCTGAATGTGATTCAAAATGACGGTGTCCTTGATCTTTCCCTTCGGGATTGATTCCCGAACCGTCGCCAATAGCCCATTGCCTTCAGTGCGACATTAATTCAATTACACTGCTGGCCACCGTAAATGCAACACCCTGAAGGAAGCATGCAAATAATATGAAATTTACAACATGCATTAGCGGAGGTGAGATATGCAAATGATTAGAATTTCAGCGCAGACGCACATCACGCGCGCCTGTGGCGCCACTTCAAAGCGCTATTTGGCTTGGAGATTTCGACGATTTCAAGTACGGCAATTGTGTTTTTCTTGTGGTTTTTTCAAAAAAAAAACGATCAATTATGCCTCGTAGAAAACAGCGATCATCTTTTGATCAAGTATCCGAGTTCGACAGAGGAAGGATAGTGGCCTACCGAGATTGTGGATTATCTTTCAGGGAAATCGGTAGTCGTGTTGGACGAAACCAAACAACTGTAATGCGGATATGTGATCGTTGGATGCAGGAGGGTACGACGGACCGACGTGTTCGATCGCATCCACCTCAGTGCACCACTTCACGTGATGACAGGCATATTGTGCGTATGGCAGTGACGGATCGCTCAGCCACATCACGAACCATAGCACAGCACATTCAGTCTGTACCGCATCATCCAGTGTCTGCGCGTACCATTCGACGCCGTTTACAGCAGAGTGGTCTGTCCGCAAGACGTCCATTGCTTCGTCTACCCTTGACGCAGAACCACAGACGTTTCCGCCGCCAATAGTGCGATGAAAGAAGGATGTGGACGGCAGAATGGAATGAAATTGTCTTTACTGACGAGTCACGCTTCTGTCTGCAACACCACGATGGTCGGATTCGAGTCTGGAGACACCGTGGAGAGAGGATGCTGAACAGCTGCGTTATGCACCGCCACACTGGTCCTGCACCGGGTATTATGGTATGGGGCGGTATTGGATATCACTCTCGCACTCCTCTAGTACGCATTGCCGGTACTTTAAACAGCCAGCGCTACATCTCCGAGGTGTTGGAGCCAGTTGATCTTCCTTACCTTCAGGGCTTGCCCACAGCCATATTTCAACAGGATAATGCGCGACCACACGTGGCACGCATTGTCCAAGGGTTCTTCGTCAATCGCCAGATTGAATTGCTTCCCTGGCCAGCTCGCTCTCCGGATCTTTCGCCGATAGAAAACATGTGGTCCATGGTTGCTCAACGATTGACCCAGAATACATCCCCAGCTGCCACACCAGATCAACTTTGGCAACGTGTGGAAGCTGCTTGGTCTGCTGTACCCCAAGAACACATCCAAAGTCTCTTTGAATCAATGCCGAGGCGTGTGGCAGCGGTGATCTCCAACAATGGCGGCTACTCTGGCTACTGATTTTGGCAGGAACCACACTTCACAGAAGTCTATAAATTTAATCATTTGATACTTGGTCAACATGTTATCTACAAAATAAATTTTGTTGTGATATCTCTTGTCTTTCTTGGTGTTGCAATTTGGGTGGCCAGCAGTGTACTTACCTATATACAGGGTGATTCTACGGTCATGGGACAAGCTTCAGGGGGTGATAGAACACAACGAAACAAACACCTTTCACCATAGAATGTATGGTCGCTAGAGGGTGCTTTCCATTCCGGCACAAACACACGGTCCGACGCAAGTTGGAAAGAAGAGGCATGAAATATGGAAACGCTGTAATGTAAAATAAACATCAATAACTGCTTGACAAAACGAAATAATACAATTAGATTTGCATAAATTAAAGATAAGTACAAGGAACAACGGGTAAGAAAGAAATGACATGTACAAAACATGAGAAACTTTTCACATGGAAATGAAACGACATGTACAAACATCAGTCGGTAAGTACAACGCAAATGCACAATTACAGAAGCTGTTCAAAATGTCGACCACCACACCTGATGCAGGCCTCGCATCGCCGACGTAACGCTTTTTACAAGCGTTTGACTGCGTTCTCTAGCGGCCAGCCGCTGCACTTGCGACCATACATTCTATGGGGAAAAGTGTTTCGATGTGTTTTATCACCCCCTGAAGTTTGTCCCATGACCGTAGAATCATCCTGTATAAGAAAAACGCACATTTCTCACCCATTACTTCTTTCTAATGTCCTATGTTCAATTTTTATTTGATTGTTGTTTCTCTGCAGAAAAATATTCACTTCCCGAGGACAGATGACCATGGTTCAAAATTACGTGGTGTTGTCCTCGGATCTTTCCCTTTGGGATTGATCCCGGACCGTCACCAATAGCCCGTTGTGTTGCTCCAGTGTGACGTTAATTGAAATACCCCCCGTCCCGAGGACAGAAAATATATGATCCAAAATATGCAATAAAAGACGAATACAGTTCAATAAGAGATAAAATAACTCTTCATCAAAGCAGATAATTGAATTGAAATCATTAAGAAATATATCGACCTCCGACAAGGAGTTATTCTGTTAAAAAAATCCATTTGTAGCAAGACTGTTTCTTACATTCTTTTTTGAAGGTTTGACAGAAAATTGTGTAAAAAACCAGCTAATATAAATTGACACAGTTCCTGGTGATATGTACCTAAGGACATTAAAATCAATTCGTGAAACTAAAAAGGATTAATCGGTTTTCTTGTGTAGGAGGTTGGCTGCTTTGTTTGCCAGTTTGTTTCAAATTGCCTAGTAGCTATTCCGAAAGGTATTCCAAATTCATGCGTTAGCCATTGGCACGCGTAACACACGCTTATTTTTTTTCGACCCACGCGCAACCCGGCGTCACCGCAAGGTTTCGAGCCCAGGGAAGAGCTCGAAACCTTACGGTGACGCTTATTGTCCCTTCTGCTTAGAAAGGAGAGCTCGAGGACGAAACCCGACACGCTAGTCACGAATTTGCGGTTAGATTGTCCCTCCGGGTCACCTGCTCTTAACCCCTATCATCTATTCTAAGAACTCCTAAAAAAAGTTTCCATTAGCGTGACAAAATTCCCTTCTGTATAGAAACTTTTTCCTGCTGGTGCATCCTCCCCAGGATGGGGTCGCGGTGGCCCGGTTGGAAGAGTTCGAGTCCAACCAAACACCGTCGTCTACAAAGGGCTGCTAGCATTGCATCCGCCGTGGCCTCAAATGTCTTCACGTTGGCGTTGTGTCTAAGTTTGGAGAGTAAAGGGCCAGCTCAGGTGTTGACCTCGTCATCTGACCGTGGTTCAAAATTACGCGATCTTGTCCTTGATCTTTCCCTTTGGGGTTGATCCCGGAAAGTCACCGTTGTGTTGCTCCAGTGTGACGCTAATTAAAATGCCATGCCATGCCTCCCTGGGTGCATTTCTCTCTTCTGTGTCAGTAAAACTTCATTGTGTGTGTCTATTACCTGATATTGTATGTCTTGTGTCTGGCACAGAATGGCCAAATATGGCCCTTTCGCCGTAAAACCCAACCAACTTCTGCGCGATCCGTGATTGCTCATACTTCTAAATCTCCACATCAGCGGATACATATTTTGGCTGAAAAATTAAAACGCTGTTCTTTTCTCTAAGGTGGGTCGCGGTAGCCTGTTTAGCAGAGTTTCGGGTTAGCAACCGGGGGGTTGCGAGTTCGAAACTTGGTCTGGCCAAAGACCGTCGTGTGCGTGGGGGCTGGTGCATGTTTTTCTGTCGTGACCTCAAATTTTGTCTCGTTGGAGTGGTGTGGGAGAACGGGATGCCAGCTCAGGTGTTGACCTCGTCATCTGTCCGTGGTTCAAAATTACGTGGCGTTCCTAGGATCTTTCTCTTCGGGAATTGATCCCGGATCGTCACCAATAGCCCATTGTGTTGCTCCAGTGTGACGTTAATTGAAAATACCAATACCTAGGATCTTTCTCTTCGGGGATTGATCCCGGACAAGAGCCAAGAGCCCGTTGTGTTGCTCCAGTGCGATGATACCTTTTACCTAAGTGTTACCATAAGGCAAATCAAAACCGAGACTGTCATGAACGGTCTGAGTGACGCAAGCCTGGAGCATCGAGAAAGGTAGGTATTTAATTAACGTCAAACTACAGCAACACAACGGGCTATTTGGTGACGGTCCGGGATCAATCCCAAAGGGAAAGGTTCGAGGAAAATACCTCGTAATTTTGAACCACGGTCAGATGACGAGGTCACATCTGAACTGGCACCCCACTCTCCAAACTTCCGCACCACGCCAACGTGAGGACATTTGAGGCCACGACGGATTTAACGTGCGCCAGCCCCCTTTGTACACGACCGTCTTTGGCTGGATTCGGACTCGCAACTCCCCGTTTGCTAGTCCGTTACTCTTGCTACCGTGTCTCGGAGCATCGAGAAAATCAGCGATTGACTCAATCTCTAAAAGTGGGTAAATCTTTTAAAGGCTCCATGCAATTGTGAGATAACATTTAACTGACGACGTGAAGGGTTCAAACTAATACATTTTCCTGACCCCGTTATCTTAATCCCACTTTTTAAAATTAAATTTTTTTTCTCCTGGAGACATAACAAGGTTTACAAATTAATCAATGGCGTTTTTATTTTCATCAGCTAACGAACTGAAGGCCGAGGCAAAAAAAAAACCCATGAATTTTTTCTCTTGCATGTTAAATCCCTAATCAACGCTTCTTTTTTCGTGATTTTATCCCTCTTCCGTCTTCACCTAGCAGCGAAAGCAGATCTCGAACGTGAAGCAGACGAGTACCTGTTGAATTCCGGCGAGATTGCGGATTCTTAGCGCTTCCTGACACACGTGAGGCCTCCCCTTATCTGAGGGCAAGCACCGGACGATCAGATGGGGAGGTTTTCGATTTCGTTCGAAGCTTTTTTTCCCCCTCGCTTTGAGTAATTGAAGTCGCGGAAATGTTAAATACGGTACAAAGTGAAACGCGTGAATCATCAGAAAAGGACGATCGGATTCCAATCTGTGAGATAACGCTTTAATGAGGTTGGCTGCAGGTCTTTTTTTTTTCTCCCGGAGGATCGGGTCATGAACCCAACGCGTCTGGTTCTGTGGCACTTAGATTCTCATTGTTTGGCAACACAAAAAAATTGCGTAGTCTACTGGAATGCGAGATCTTCCAGAGTGAGAAAGCTCTCGAAAACAGGTGTTGGATTATTTTGATTCGTTGTTGTGACGCGTGGTGTCAGATCAAAGACAGCTTTTTAAAGACGCATATATGATTTATTACAGATGGTACTAGAGCATCAAAGGACAAATACGCACAATTTAAGATTTGAAACAAAAAGAAAGCATGACATGACAGATGAGGAGACACCACATCCACACCAAGTTAAAGGAACGTTATAACTACACTTTATTGGCCCGTTTCGTTGCTTCCCGTGGGATGTAAAATCAAATACCTACACTTCGTTTTATAAATCTTGCGACCACCCTGATTCCTAACATGAGATCTCCCCAAAACGTACTATTTCTCCACTGTACCCCCTACGGTTACAGTTAGGGGTGGTGATCTCACAAATATTTTTGTTGCCAGATCCTTTGCAGCGAAATATAACAGTGACCACCAGTCCCCTAAAACTAATAGACGAATTTAAAACCAGTTGACTCAATGCCTTCTCGCGTTAGCCACGCTATATAATCTTCGCAGACCATTTGATTTGTTTATACTGAAAATTCCTCATTGAGGAATTTACCTCCTTTATACAGAAAACTATTCGACTTGTTAAGGTTGTTGTGTTGCTCCAGTGGGACGTTAATTAATCGCCATTACCATCGACGTTAAGTTTCTTTGAAAAACAACCGTCAGTCTACTTGAGTAGACGTTCAAACTGGAGAGAGAATAGCAGTTGGATTCCGGCGACAGTCCTAATCAGTTCATTCTTTTCTCAAAAGGCTTGGCGCGTTATCTCGAAACAACAAACGCGCTCTTTTAATGCCTTTTTTGCTGATGGTATTTTCACTGATTTCGGGTAAAAAGCCATTTCAATATGTAAACCGTCTTATCGGCGGCCAGAGATTGCGAGAGCGCGCATAAAAATTTGTTTATTAATTTCGCTCCGATTCTCTGATAAATAAACTTTTGCTTCCACTCGGAAATTTCCCTTCCTTAATTTCCAGCTCTGTGGTGGCAGCGAGCGGGCCTGTGCTCTCCACCTGTTGATTGATTAATGCCCTGTAATTTCTGGATTGTGTAAGAGGTGACTGTCTGCCTGGTAAGACTTGTTCTATGTTAAGCTGCGTAAATCACCAAAGGACTAACGTGTTCTGTAGCCAGCTGCGGATATGGCTTCTAAGACAGGCCAAGCATTGGTTGAACATCACTCCTGCGGCATTAGACTGGCTGGAATAAGTGCGTGCTCCGTTTCTGTAAAGAAAACACGTCGGTACGCATGCGTATTTCAGTCAATTCACTGGCAGAACTGATTGACCAATGTGTGGCCTGCTTTAAAAGATGACTTAAGGCAGGCTACTCATTGATCCAACACCAGTCCTGTGACGCCAGACTGGCTGGAATAAGAATGCGTGCTCCGTTTCTGTAAAGAAAACATGTCGGTACGCATGCGTATTTCAGTCATTTTAGTATCGCACGACTCGTGTTGAACCAATGTGTGGCCTGCCCTGCGTCTCGAAGAGTCGAATCCGCAATGTTCGGAACAACTGCTTTTAGAGCCCACGATCCAACTGCTTGAACCTTCGTGTTCGTCGCAAAGACCAAATGTCAGGTTGGTTCGCTTCGAGCGTTGCACGGTTGTTCGCGAACCTTGTTCGGAAAGCAGACACACTAGCGAAATCGAATCATCATGTGGAATTATCATGTGTCGCCGCCTGCTACGAATGTCACTCAGAAAGACACTGGGTTCAATTCAGAACGTGGTTTGGTTTGTCGCTCTACAGTCATTTTGTCTAATTAGACCGCTATTCCTCCTCACTAAATGGACGTACTTGTAAGTGTTGCAACTTTCTTTTTCTTTTCAGAAATCTTTTTGTTTTTAATAGCCCGTTGTGCTGTTTCACGTGCGACGTAAATTCAACTACCTACCAACCTTTAGGAATAATGCCAAAATTCGCACCCAAGTTCTTCACATCCACTTCTGGATCATTTCGTGTGCACCCTTTTCAAGGATTTATCTATATTATCTGTCCCTTCGAGAAAACAGTATGGTTTTGAGTTAGTCTATTAGTTTTGGGAACTGGTGGTAACGTAAACAAATCTCCACAATTAGATCCTTGGCGCGGATTCTGGTTCTAAGTTTCATCGTTAGGCGCCGAGTGACAGCATTGATTACGAGTTGGCGAGGGGTAACATGCATGGCGATCGCCAATCTTGCTATTGCCTATGGCAACCTCCTAGTTTTGGGAGGGAATCCTCGTCTGCCAACACTAGTACCTTTTCTTTTGCTGCTAGTACCTTTTCTTTTGCTGATGTGCTAGTGCTGGGCCTATCACTTAACTCACTGACTTCATACCTGGGATACACACTTCTACAACTGACTGAAACCTTTCCGCTTAACCTTCCTGGTGGTTTTTTCCACGAGTTATCCCATTATTAGCCAAAGTGACCAGATCTTTTTGAACCAAATATCTCGTCAGTAGAAGTAATCTGACCAGATCGTGATCTCGTCTCTTGTAAAAAAACCAGCAATATATGATGACGAGGTATCGTAATTATTAAAATTAATTGGTCAGATCTTGATAGACGAGATATCTCGTCGAAACCACTTGAAGGGTTTATTTCCGTTATTAATATATTATTTTGAATCAAAGATTTGAAGTTGGTAAAATCTGTACACATCCTCTAAGTTTTATAACTACGAGAACAATTGTTGAGGAGTTAGTTGATATTTTATATTTATTGCATCTGAAATATTTAGATGCATTTCTTAATGAACTATTTTAAGACACTTGCTTGTTTTCTGCCTTAGAATTGTTTTCTCCGTATAAATAAATACTTAAATTGAAAAGAAGCCGAATGGCGCCTCGTGAGAGATAAATTAGGATGTATCCTATTTATTCTAAAATATTGTTATCTGTTTTCATTAAATTCACTTTGGGTGGCTGCACATTTACGGCGACCGAATGAGTTGAATAACGAATGAGAACCTGATGATAAATTGAAACTCATTTAACGGAATTCACGACTACAATTTCCTTGTTAATAGTTCTTTGTTGGATGCAAATTCGTTTTGTTCAACCACATGCCCTTGATAGTTCAAAGTTAGATGCAAATATTGTCCAGCCTCTGGTGCAAAAACCTGTTCCAAACTGTCACCAGTTCTGGGCAAGGGACAATTTGTTTTTCCTACTTGATCCTTCCTACTCATGCCCCTTGCTGTAACTG
Source organism: Meta bourneti (assembly GCA_933210815.1). Lineage (NCBI taxonomy): Eukaryota > Metazoa > Arthropoda > Arachnida > Araneae > Tetragnathidae > Meta > Meta bourneti. The sequence continues at coordinate 24,313,529 of OW119931.1, forward strand.
GGTAGTTTTGTCTCGACGAGATATCTCGTCCAAAGCAAAAGTAACCAGATCTTAAACGAGATATCTGGCCGAAGAACTTGGAGGATTAAATTTGAAAAATGGTAGTCATGTGATTTCTGCAGTCACCGATTCAATTATAAAGCAGGAAATGATAATGTAGTATTGTGAATTTTTTTTTTACTGCAAAATATTTCTTAGTCTATTTTAGCGAGTTACTTGATGAACTATCGCCTTTGAATGAATAATGATGGACATACGGCTATTCATTACGTTTAATGATATGGGCATTTCATGTGATATAGTAACAGTAAATGAAGTAAGTGGCTTGGTGTAAATAGGAGACTGCCAGGGTGAATTCGATCTTGTCTTAGGACATGAGAAACAATCAATGGGGATTGTAGGTAGTTGATTCAAATGTCTCACTGTAGCAACTCAAAGACTATTGCCGACGGCCATGATTCGTCAGAGGTTAACACCTGGTGAGAATTCCGGTCAGAGAACGAATGAATGGGGTAGAGAAAAAATCATTTGTTTCCTTCGCGCATTCAGTTGAAGGTGTCCTTTGTCCACCTTAGCTGGCGACTACGAGATGTGCTGTTAATAGCCATGTTCTTGACAGATTCTAACTACAGAGATAGGAACGTCCATTAATCAGGCAGAGGGTAAAGTGTATGTGTAAAAATATGTGAAAACTTGGAAGAATGACCTTTGTGCCGAGTAGTTATACCCTGATTCAATGGTTAAGATGGATGGTCTGTGGTTTCCTATTCTGTGCATCCGTTGCTGTCAAATGGGTATGTCTTAATTGGGGGCATATCCCCTTTACCCCGATTTCTACATAGATGGGGAGGATCCCGCAGAAACGGAGAGGAGAAGTTTCGGGAACCTACCTGAAAGGTACCGAGAACCTTGATTATATCCTAGTATACACAGGTTCTGGATGCGTAACGTAGTCATTGTCTCAAACTTTCCTCTGGGTCAAATTTGATTTTTCTAGGCTGAATCGATTGACCATAAGGTCAAAATGGATTTTTCTGATGAGATTCGTGAACTATCTCTCGGAATCCAAAAAGTCAACCCAAATGCAACCCATAAAAGTGCTGTGTTAGGGGCCAAAACTTGATGGGTGAAGTCTATTTACTAAATATTAGTGGTTCCCATAATTTTCAGGGGGAGCTCGGTTGGCGGGGATGACTGGATTAGCAACCTAAGGGTGCGAGTTCGGTACTCGATCCAACCAACAGACTGTCGTGTTCGTGGGGGCTGGTGCATGTCAAATCTGTCGTGGTCTCAAATGTCCTGACGTTGGCGTGGTGTGGAAATTTGGAAATAAGTACCAACTCGGGTGTTGAGCTCGTCATTTAACCATGATTCAAAACTGCGAGGTGTCCTTGGGTCTGTACCTTCGGGATTGATTCCGGACCGCCGCCAATAGCCCGTTGTGTTGCTCTAGTGCGACTTCAATTTAATTACTTACCTCGGATGAATTTTATACAAAAATATTAGGAATATAGTCGAATTGTATACAAAAATGACCGTAGAACGACAAATCATTCCAATCGAAAAGTATAATTCACCACATCAATTTACAAATTTACTGGATACTACAGCTCGAGTTTTACTTTCCTGCCACAAAGCGCTGTCTGCCGACCGCATTTTATTGTTGCTTGTCTTTGGATCAGATTACTTTCTAAAATGAGTTTTTTTTTTAAAAGTGAAACAAAGAAGACTAGATTCCACGAAATGTTGCAAACACAAAGGACGTTTAGGGAAAATGGTCAAAATACACGTTTTAAAAGCCCGTTTGTGTTAACACAATGGAATTTACAAAATACAATTCAACGTCTTTTACATCTTCTGGTTCACTTTCAACGAGGGTCGGAGGACAACACCCCAAGGAAACATCGTTGTTACTACAGTCCGTAACAGCTTCCGTAGACATCGAAAATCGAGACAGCAACTAATAGAAGTTTTTCGTCAATCGAGAAGCGTCTTAACCCTTCCAAACGATCTTGATGGACGAGATATCTCGTCCATCAAGATTTGACCCATTCTCCTGTCATCAGTCCGGTCAGTTTTCTTCTAATGACGGATTTGACATTTTGCTAATGAAGAGATACCTCGCCGAGACAACCACCAGGAGGGTTAAGGACAATTAACGCACAATTCAATATTTGAAACACAAGGAAAGCATAATATAACAGCGAGAAACCAACTAATTTAATGTGTTACCCTATCACATGAAATGCCCATACCATTAAATGACTAGTAATAAATAGCCGCATTATTCATTAGCCCTCCTGGTGGTGATCTGTACGAGGTAACTCTTCATTAGCAAAACTGACCAGATCTTGATTGACGAGATATCTTGTCATTAGAAGACAAAACTGATATCACAACTTGATCTCTCAGCTAAATTGATCATATCTTGGACGAGATATCTCGTCAGTACCACTTGGAGGGTTAACTGGACGAAAAAAGGGCGTGGGAAGTGAGAACAAAAAGGAAAGGGATGTTCCCTGCTGCCAGGAGGGATATATAAGATTACTCTAATCAGCTATCAAAAGGTCGCTGAAGCTGGTTGGTTGGGGGTTTTATATAAGGGCATGCTGCTCCAGATACAGTAGCAAGTACAAGGCAAGTATAGCCCTTCTTCCATACAACCCCTAAAACTTTCATTGTGGGCAAACACACAATGAAAGTTTTACTACCCGCTGAGCCACGAAAGATTTAGAAGTACCAGGTTCTTTCACATGGTGTTACTATCTTCCTTTTACGTCTTCCATGGGTTGTTGTCCGGTCTCCACGTGGTGTAGGCTAAAGGGGTAGGTCTAGTCTAAGTCAAGTTTACGCATAAACGGCACTGTTCACGTGGTTAGGAAGGCCATCCATCACAGAACATTGTGATGTCCACGTGGCTAGCTAGACCACCACCACCAGTTGGGGGCGCAGGCCCCTCTACCCCGACATAAGCCATTATAGATTGTCAGAGGCGGCCCCTGAAGTGGACAGGCGAGGGTCTCTCAAAGCAAGGACGAGACTCATTGGTCATTAGGTCTGAATGACAGTCGACGGCAACTCCGTCACCTAGGTGCGGAATTTATCACATTTTGTCAAGCTCAGACGGGAGGGGAATGTCACCTTGGTTAATTCCCTCCAACAAGACTTAAATGTAATGGCTTCACGGGATGGTCCCACAACGTGTTGGACACATTGGTGCTCCTATGCTCCTGACATTTTAGCTAACTTGCATAATCATGCGTGCTGGCTGAATAAGAGTTTCATGAGACATCTGACACTGGGTCGTCTCCTAGGGGCGTGTGCCTCCGCTGGAAGGTCTTTTAATCCAACCTGCATTCACATTACGTGGAGGGGAAACCAGCGAAGACCCTCCATGGTTGGCTGAGCAGGGACAGGACGTATGCTCAAGTGCAACGCAGCACTATCGAGGTTTGGGTGGCAAAGGATGTGGAGAATCCAGCAAATACTCCACTTGCCAAAGTTACCATCAATTCCTATGAGTTAAGATCAAAGTTTTGCCATACTTTGTTTAAGCAAGTAAATCTTTGCATTAAGCACGTTCTGCAGTCAACAATCAATTCCCTTAAGTAAAGGGCTTAAGGTTTCTGTCAACATCCACAAGACATACGAAACCAAGTATCTCCAAATCATTTGTCATCTATGCTAAACAGCTTCTATCAAGTCCTATTGTTTATACTGCGCAGAAGAGCTTCCGTTAAATCCTTTATGTTAGATGTCCCGAACCCTCGGCGGTGGGCCAGGGGTCCGGTTCCACACAAATTTACCCAGGCGATGGAGTGCCTGTAGATGCTTTGGGTTTTTAAGAAATTCATGTGGGCGATCTCTAATGAAATCGAGACCTTCCCTGAGGTGTGCCGTCAGCCCGCAGTCCAAGATGTAGTGAAGAGAATCACCTACTTCACCACATTGACAGGCGTTTGACATCGGGTAACCCATTCTAGAGAAGTAGTCTGGGAACCGTCCGTGATTTGTCAGCAGTTGGATAATAAAGGGGTCGTAGAGGTGCCTTCTGAGGCTGGGAACGGGAAGGAACTTGAACGTATGGCGACCTTCAGGTGCCGCCTTCCATCTTTGCTCCCACAGTTCCAAAGCTTTTTGAATAAGCATGGATTTTAATGTAAGGCTAGACCTCAGCACCAGTATGTCTACGACCTCACTCTCGGTAGCCAGTTTGGCCGCCGCGTCAGCTGCCTCGTTTCCTCGGTAGCCGACATGAGCTTTAATCCAATGGAGTCGTACACCCTGGCATCCCACGATATTCCAGTACAGAGACTTGATTCGGTGTACCACTGGATTGGAGTGGTTTGGGTCTTTTAAAGCTTGTAAAGCGGAAAGACTATCCGAGTATATATGGGATATTTTCTCTGCGTTGTACAGGGGTTTGGACTGTACCCATTCCAACGCTTTTTCAAGGGCTGTCAATTCCGCTTGAAATACCGTGCTGTTATTGCTCAGGCGGTACATGTATGTTTCAACGATGGCGCCAAAGTACATCACCGTGAACGCTGCCCCAAAGCGTTCATTTATACCTGAACCATCGGTATATATTTCTGTCTCTGTACATTTTGGAAGTGAAACGTCGAAGGGTACGACAATTCGGTCTGCCGGGTGAGTTTTCCACACGTCGATCTCTCTAGCGAAGACGGAGGGCGAAAAGAGCTCACCATAAACCACCACCTCAGTTTCCAACTTTGTGAGGAGGAATTGGGCATAAATTATTGTAGCTCGAAGGTCCAGAGGCAGGGTCCCCGCCAAGACTTGCAAGGCCTTGGTGGAGACAGTTTTAAAACTTCGCGTGAGCGGTATCAGTGCCTGCCTCTGAGTTGACTCTAGATTGTACGCAAAGTTCTTGTTATTGATGCGCTCTCCCCATGCGCCATAACCAAAAAGGATCATTGGTTCAAGAACATTTAAGTAGATGCGTTTAAAAAGCCAGGGTCTTTCGGCATAGAGTTTTCGAGCTACTTTATTCAGCATAAAGAGTAATTTAGTTGAGATGGCTAGCTAGACCGCATCCTTTATAAGTTCCGACGTGGTCTAAGCTTCGCCAACAGCGGTAACGGACCGACTTCAACAGTTTCGCCTCATCTCCTACCAGGGCGATTTTCGTGTGTCACAGAAAGAAAGAATTCATTGGAAAATATCCAAGGTTTAAACCTGCATTTCCCAGCAATTTAACCCAGAGAAAACAGACGCACGCACTCGATAAAATTTAAGAAATGTTAATTTTCTCAAATTCCGCAATTTAACCTTGCTGGTTTGTTGTGGTAGTCTACGAGGTATCTTGCCATTAGAAGAAAACTGACCAGATCATGATGGACGAGATATCTCGTCATTAGAAGAAAACTGACGAGACTTTGATCTCGTCATTATAAAAAAATCGTCAGTATCTTGATTACGAGATACCTTGTCATTATCAAAACTGACCAGATCTCGATGGTCGAGATATCTTGTTGAAACCACTTGGAGGGTTAAAATTGCGAATTTCGACATGGACTTCGGAAAAAATGCAGCTGTGCTTAAAATATATTCCCCAAACCAATTACTTTTTTTAAGTTTTAAAAGCTTTAACCAGATTCATAGATACTTGCAGCTCACGTGAAAAATCGCATTCGCTTACTCATGCTCCTCTGCTGTTCGGAACACATTAGATCTGAGTTAATTAGTATCATTTAATCGTAAAAATTTAGTATATTGTGTCCATATCATTGTTTTCCCTATTTTTCATGGGGTTGCCGTCTCTGTCTATTGGCGATGGTCCGGGATCAATCCCCGAGATAATTTTGAAGCACGGTTAGATGACGAGATGAACACCCGAGCTGGCACTATCTTTAAAAATCGTTGCTATCGTTTAAACCATCTTTTTTTCTTCAGAATACTATTTAATGTTCAGTGAGGTGTGACAAGCGTGAAACCAAATCTTCAAAGTTCATATTGAATCTGTCCCAACAACTTTTAAGAATTTTATCTTTTCTCTATAATTCCACAGACCCTCCATTAATGTGTTTACACTCTTTTTGTTTAAACTTACCATTGATATTATTTTTTAAATAAATGCCAATACTATTTCATGGAATTAAAGTCAGCACTTGCCTCACATGATGTTGCAAGTGCTTACTATGGACGTCTTTGCAAGATTGGGGCAAGAGGCATCATTTCATTCATGCCCTTCTCTGCAACTTCCCTGTCGAAATTCAAAGCGCTCTAGCGATTTATGCAAAGCGACGAAACTAACGTATGGGGCTCCTTCAAGCATTTCTAGCAGGTGGCAGGCAGCTCCTACTTGAATCATAGACAAGTCAGGGGACGCACTTGCCCCATCACCCTATTTTATTTGTTAATGGAATAATTCAAATTAATTGTTTGCGTCTGTATTACAGTTCAAGAACGATTCTCCTTTTCTTGAGAAACACAAAATGTCAAATTATTTTGTAAAAATCGTTTGGTTACGGTGCCAGATCGATTTCGTTCCTTGGAAAAAATATATATATCGATTTATTTTGTAAAAAATCGAGTTTCTTACTGTGCCAAATCGATTCCTTTCCTTGAAGGAAGCACAAAAATATTATTTTGTAAAAATCGAGTTTCAAATAAAGGAGATATTATCCCCCCCCCCCCAAGAAATCTCGAGTTATCCTTTTGAAAGGTAGAGTGAGAATCCTGATTCTCCCGACTCCTTTGAGTAAGTTGTAAATTAAGGGTTTTTACTTTTCAAAGTAGTTAGGGGGGAAATATATACTATGCAATATGAAGTATATTTTTTGCATGTTCCAATTTTGTAACGACACCTGGCTTTTAAGTATTTACAGGGTTGCTCTTAGAGCTTTCTTTTCTTCTTCCACGGGGTTTCTTCAAACGGGTTCTCCGAAGCTCCTGGCCTCTCAGGAGACAAAGGCCCGGTTTGCACCCCTAGTGGACAAAGGTTTTTATCACAATTATGGGATTTTCTCCGTAGACAGGCTTCCACTTGCGTGGGGCCAAGCACAGCTGTCGGTCTGTCTGGCATTTACTTGAAGAAAGGGGAGAATTAATGACGCTTGGGGACCAGAAGAAAGCCCCTTCCCTGTAAGAATTCGAAGGGACCCGCCCCTATCCCATTTCATTGTCATTTCCCTTTATGACGTTTTTTTTCTTTGTTGCACCAAGCTCACCTGTACTCCCTATGGAGAATTGTTTGTCCTCAACAGGTAAGCAGAAAGAAAAATAAACGCATTTCAGAGTATCACCCTTCTCGCCAAATTTGGCGTTAATTAAATTGGTTTTTGTTGCGTAGTATTCCTTCGTGAAGCCTATTCTGCCAACCGTGTTGTACTGCCGACAAGTATTTATAGATTGGTCACTTGTAGTTGAAAGAGCTGCATCTATAAAAATATTCGGTATGCCTCGCAACGGCTAAGAACACTCAATCAATAGCTGTTTTCCCCCAATACCCTGCCAATTGAACACTAACCGTCATGGTACTACAAGGGCAGAATTGTGTGAACCACCTGAAGTTACGATGGTGCACCAGGGGAGGTGGGTTCACGTTACACCTCACATTTATAGAAGCCACACATGCACTTCAGACTGACAAACATCTACGCCTTACCCTAGATTCGAAACAGGAACCTCCCGATAATAAGGAAGTCAGCACCCTGACCACTAGACCGATTGGTCTCCACTCAGTCTATAGTTGATTGGAGACAATCCAACGACACCTCGTCATTTTGAACCACGGTCAGATGACGAGGTCAACACCACTCTCCAGACTTCCACACCACGCTAATGTGAGGACATTTGAGGCCACGAGATTTAACGTGCGCCATCCCCCACGGCCTGGACCTAGTTTCGAATTCGCACCCCTCTGATTGATAATTCATTTCTCTTCCAACCTACCTTTCGCGTCCCCCGCGGTGTTGACAAACAATTCTCCATCAGGTACTGCAATTGCTACTGTATAAAGTATGGCCTAGGTTCTGAAACAAACTCGGAAGTAAAATTTCAAAAACGGATATCATTCAGCGATTACGATCCACGAACTTATTTGGCGGACTCCGGTGATGTCCTTTGTCTTGGTCGACCCCGTCTCTGCCGCCCCTTGTCTTAGGAGTGCTGATATGAGAAATCGATCGTCCGCCCGACCAAAATGAATACGCACCAGTCCAGTTATCCAAATCTCCCGAAAGTATGTCGCTGGTTTTGTGCACGACGTTCCTCGGGGAAAACTGTTGAAAACCGCATTAGTTCCGGGCTGCGTCTGATTAGTCGCTCTTCTCGCCAAGTATTGGAAGGGGCCCCACAATAAAATAGTTCACCCCCAACTAATTGATAACACCGAAGGTCCTTTCGGACCGAGAGAGATGTGTCTCGCTTCAGGCGAACCGAGCAAGCGTCCAGTAGTGGTCATAAGTCGGACGTCATCGAAATATGTTCCCCCACCGGTATCCATGGCAACCGCTTGACGACCCCGTTCGCATCACTGGGCTCGGTGACGTCAACTTATTAACAGTCGAACTGTCTGCATTTCTGCCGCATTTTGTTTCTTCTTGGGAGCTCCGGAGGGATTATTAGAAATGGGCGATTGGTCACTTTCCTCCCGATTTTTTGTTGCTTCCCTGCTTAATTAATTTACCCCGAGTGGGGAAATGGATTTTCCTTCTTGCTCTTATTGTTTACGAATTATTGACGCTCACTACATGGGTGGAAGTTCTTCCTTCCAAGTGCTTAGGAATCTTACTTCCAATCCGTGGCAATCCATCAATAAATGGGTCTCCCATACTTGCAAGGAAAACAAATTAATTTCCATAAAGCATTTGTAAAAGTTTGTTGAATTGATTATTCAATTCATTTAGATTTGCCCACCTAACCTAATTCCTTCAAAGGTGCATTTCTGGTACAATCTATTCAGGTTTGTTAACCTAACCCCATCGAATCCTCCATAGGATATATGTTCAAGTATCTTCCTGGTGCAATCTTGTAACTTGATTCCAAGCACAAGGAATGATATCGCTATACATGAGGTCGTGCCATTAAACCCTAAAACAACCAACCTTGACGATCCAGCACCCATTTCTTAAAGCTGATTCCAAGAGTAGCCAAAAAAATTGTCGCGAAGCGAAACCAACACTTACCTGGAGAACATACATAAAAGATACCTTGTTGAAATGAGAAAACTATGATTTTTCAGTGTGAAAATTCTTACCTTTGAGACTTTGACCCTTTGTAAAACCTTTCGAAATGAAATCATCCAAATGAAAGAAATTCCTATGAAAAACTGTTTTACATGTTACTGATGTGATCTGCTTAATTCTAAATCAAAAACATAAAACTGTTCAAAACGTACTGATATCGTTTTCCCCAAAAGTCGGAATGAAACCTTCAAAGAGGGAATCTCCCTATGAAGAAGGAAGAGTCGATTTTTGAAGATCGGCCACTCAAATCGCAGGATTGAGAGTTGACAGAAAACTTGTATGGAAGGCGGAGACTATTTGAAAGGGGAAAAAAATCTTTCACCAGTTACGAATTCTGGTACGAGCAAGGTCGTAACCAGGCGGGTGGGGTAGGGGGGACTCTGGGGAATTCCCTCCTTCCAATGTATGTTTATCTTTTTGCAAATAAAACGTTAAAGATGCTTACATATCTGCATTCCGTTTCCGTTTGTCATAAAAAAATGTATCGTGCATCTCCGTTTGTCAAAAAATGCCTCATACATCTCCTTTGTCATAAAAATGTATTTCTAGCTTCGAGCCGCCTCTAAAAAAATTCTGATAGCCCAGTTTGTAGAGTCGCGTATTAGCAAGTGGATGGTTGCGAGTTCTAAACTTCTATCCAACTCAAGACCGTCGTGTTCGTGGAGGCTATTGCAAATTTCTTTTAATAAATGGCCTGGGTAGCCCAGTTGAAAGAGCAGCGGATTAGCAACCGGAGGGTTGCGAGTTTGAAAATAGGTCCAGCCGAAGAACTTACACGGGGTCTGGTCGTTACCACCGAGATAACAAGGCCAGACCGCTGTGACGTTTCGATCACGTGACTCGCTTACTAGTAGTCATAACAAACATCGCCGCATGGCCGGCTACTTGTGGATTACCTTTAATGTAGCGTAAGAAATTAGGGTTTTTTATACTATTTTACCGGAAAGCAAGTGCAGCTGCAGTTAAATATTGTTATATAGCATTTGTGGAACATTACAGTGTCAAGGTGTTAAAGGCTTTCGTCAAACAACACGTTTAACGTGTGTCCAGACCGATTTCTTTAGGCTTAACCACGAGGATATCCAAAATGCCCTTTAGATGCTGTGTACCTACTTGCTCTGGAAATTATAGATATGGTGATGCACCAAAAGTGGCGGTTCTCTCCTTTCCAGAGGATAGAAATATTAGAAAAAGATGGCTCAGGGCGATTCCACGAGCCGACTTTACACCATCAAAACGCAGCAAAGTCTGCGAACTTCATTTTCAAAACGATGATATCGTCCGGAATGTATCGAAATTCAACAAAAAAACTGGTGAGTGTTCTACCTTTTCCATGAAACGTCTCCGTTTAAAAGTTGGTACTATACCAAGTATATTTCCGAATTGCCCTAAATATCTCTCGAAAACTTGTCCCACCGTTCGTAAAAGCAGGGAAGATAAAATTCGTGAAACTGATGAATCCAATTTATTGAGAGCTATCAACGAAAGCAAATCTGAGTTCATTGCTCATCATGAATCTATTTCTTTTCAAAATTTTAATAGGCTACTAGAAATTCTGGATTCATTACCCCATAAACAAAATTGGTTTAAACTAATGGAGGAGTCAAAAGTTACTTTTTTTAAAATTTGTTTTAATCCAGGACCTGCAACAAATTACACTGTTGTAATACATTCAAATCTGAATGGAAACATTTATATGGCCAAGAAATTTCTGTTAGATAACAATCATATCAAAACACCCTGTCACGTTAATAATTTGGAAGTTATTGAAAATTGTTTGGATTTTATAAATGAAATATCAATGAAAAATTCTTCAGCCAACTATGATAATAATCGCTTCAATTGCTTTTACAGTTCAATTGCTTTGATTTCCCATTTTTATAGATTTAATGATGAAGAAAACATTAATTGGATTTCTTTAGACTATGAGAAAGGGTTTTCTTTTCTTTTTGATTTATGGTCGTATTTGAGAAACTATGATACTGGGCGGTATTAAGCTTGATTGACGTGTGTGTTTTAGTTAATAAAAGTCATAAGCTAGTTTTTCGCTATTTTTAAATTGAATTTACGATATAATTTTGGCTGGTTTTTTAATAAGTTATTGCTTTTACTATTTACGCACACTCTCTGTTATCGTTTGTAAATAAGGAAGAAAGACGCGGGGGTGTGGAAGTTTCATTCTGAGATTATCATAGTTTTGACTACGGAAAAACCATATTTACAAACTGCTATAATAATTTACAATAACGTATAACAATATTTTCCTGTGGTCTCGACGTATATAGAATATATTATGTATCGTTGTAGACAGATTTCACTGTATTAGGCTTTGAATATTCCAATACGGCGGTGGTCGTTCGTATCTCACGTATGACTACTAGGGAGACGCCATGACGGCAGCGGTCAGGCCTTGTTATCTCGGTGGTAACGGTCTGGTACATGTTAAGTATGTCGTGGCCTCAAAAGTCCTCAAGTTGGCATGGTGTGAAAGTTTGGAGAGGGGTACCAGCTCTGGTGTTGACCTCGTCATCTGACCCTGGTACAAAATGAGGAGGTGTTGACCTAAGATGGGACCCTTCGGGATGGATCCTGGACCGATGCCAATAACCATTTGTGTCGCTCCAGTGCACTTAAATTCAACTACCTACCTGATTACTCGAATTCGTCAAAAGACAGTACACAAATACAGTAGTCTCTTTCAAGCACAGTTCCAAGCGTTCCCTTTGGATTGGATCAACTCGCGGTTTTGTCTTAGCTAGAGATGGCCTGTTACTGCGATAACAGTTTGCTTAACAGTGGTACTAGAACGCAACAACTAATTAAACAAATAACTAAAAGATTCTGTTCAAGCAATTTGCAACAGAAAATCTTGTTGCTAACTGACAGCAAAACTTTCTGTTCGTTGTTCAACTGTTATCGCAAGTAACAGTTTCCCCTGTTATCATAAAACAACTGTTTTGCCCATTACTACTAAAGAACACCCGAGACCACGTTGGTTGGCAGCCAGCGGCCGCTCTTTCTCAATGGGCACGCGCACAGCGTTGTTGCGTGACGTCACGACTCACAGCTGATCACCGGAGTGTAGAGTTTAGCTGAAGGGTGCCTGGGCGAACAAAAAACCAAAACAACGTTTCTCTCGTCTGCTCCGTACCTGTAATATCTTATCGCCGCCCCCCCTCAAACGCCGCTTCCTTTTTTGGTGCGCTTCTTTTTTTATCAGTCGTTGCTCTGCGGTTTGCTGTTTGGCACTGCTTCCTATAACTTTCTCTTCGCGTGGAGTGATGTGTTTGGCTTTGATTTGAAGCTTCGCTTATTTGCTTTTAATTTTCCAATCAATCGTGCCGATGTTGATTGATTGGTTATTTTTCGTGCAATCAATTAAACTGTCTGCGATTTTATGTGTATTTGAGCAGATTGTAATTAGTTTATCCAAATTAAAATTGTTTTCGTCAATTGGACAATAGATTCTATGTAAAGTGATTCTGTGAAATACTTCTTCCATTGTTCTTTGTTGATTCAGCGAACAGCACTTTAAAAATTGAGCTAATGTCATTTGAGGAAAATTTATTTTCATATTTTCTTGTTAATATCAATAATATTTATGTCGGGGTATGAAGAGTCGAACGGAATTGAAAGTATTTCTAAGTGAAAATATACAATGTGTTTGCTAATTATAGAAATACCTTTACTATAATTGTGTATTCTTGAAGAGAGTTTCGATGTTTTTCGGTTCTTTTAATTAACGCCCTTAAATTTAATTTCCCTTCAAAAGCGCAATCGCTGAAGTGTAATTATTCTAATTAGTAAAAAAAATAAAGGAAATGCTTTTTGATTTTTTTTTCCCGAAATGTTTTGGTAAACCTTTTCTCCTTATTCTTGCGTTCATCAATGATAGCCAATCCCTTGAAAACAATTAGAGAAACAAGTGATTTATCTGATTATTCATTTAAGTCGCGTTTACAGTAAATGATCATTTGAAAAACATTACGTCAAGTTATATTTCACACGAGATCAGAGACGAAGCTGAACATTTTGGGTTCTGATGAAAATGAGGTTCTAAACAAAATTTGCGTATTCAAAAGGATGATAAAGTATACTAATTAAACAAATAGGTTAAACAATACAAATTAGTACCATGCTTATTTGAAAAAAAATTACTGTTCATAATATTAATTTTTGCTTGCATTTCTTTATTGACCATGCATAAAAACTGGCAAAACTTCGTTAATATCTCTTGTTGATGGGTCTCCAGGGCGGATTCGTACAGGATTCCCTTTTCCTTCATAGCAGGGCAGACCGAATCCTCATTGGACATTGTCAGCCAACCATGGATATTTGCAAAGAACATTTCTTCCTTTGATCTTTGTGGGATCAATGGTAGGTGGCCTTACATGTCCCCAATTGGTGTTCTTTAAACGGGGGACGGGACTGCTAGAACTTTTACTCTATCTGCTCGTCTTATCATTTTGTAGCGTGTCGAGGGCTTAACTCTCCAAGTGGATTCGAATAGATATTTCGCCCATCAAGATCTGACCAAGTTTGCTAATGACGAGATATCTTGTCCATCATCTGACCAATTTTGCTAATGACGAGATATCTCGTCCATCAAGATCTGGTCAAGTTTGTTAATGATGAGATACCTCGTCAAGGCAACCACCAGACGGGTTAAGATTGCTGGATTCCAGAAAATTGAAAATTTGCAAAAAGGCATCCCAAGATTGACTGCTGGGGGAACTGAGTGACTTGTGTATGGGAGCCTCTTCAAATCCCACGTCACTCGTTTGCGTGGTTACACATTGCGCAGAGGTGTCGAAATCTTCGCCGAGCGCACGCATTAACGCCTGTCTTGGGGCACATGACTCGCACTTACGACGCGTCCCTTATCTGATGCCACCGGATGAAAGTAAATAAACGAAGATTAGGGTCCGCTTAGCGGATACAATGTTGGAGAAGCCAAAACCGCTGTCGCGTCCTTTGTAATTGGCAATTAAATTTAAAACCGGCTCGTTTCTTGTGCCTGCAAATGAAGCAGACATTTACATTTCGGTTTAGTTTATTATTAGCGTGTACGAGATCTTCATTTTTGATAGCATTTTCTTTTACGTCTCGCATTTCTTATTGATGCGGGGTGTACCGTTTTTATTATTGATGACGGGAATTTTAATTAGATGCATCTGACAAAGGTTTTCGGTTGTTGCGATGTTATTATATTTCATTCCGTACCTGCGTTTATTGCGGTAGCCATAAGACTTGTTTTCGGCGTTTCTGGTGATTTGGGTAAGATGCTCTTTAATGTCTTAACACGCTATTTTAAACGCTCCTGTGTAACAGAACTTTCCCTGAACTCTTTTGTGGCTAAGTGGGCTCACTCTCTGCGCTAGTAACCGACGAGTTGCAGGCGTGGCACGGGTTCGGTTCCTCCATGGGTGTATTTCTATCTTCTGTGTCAGTAAAACTTTCCTTATGTGTGTATGTCCGTTACTTGACGTTGTCCTGTGTTTGGCGCAGCTTGGCCAAATATGGCCCTTGTTCAACAAAATAAAACCATCTGAACTCTTCCAGGTGTTTAAAAGTCAGAATGTCGTCACCGTTTTGCATTACAGCGCAACAATGTACTTTCACCAGATATCTGTCATGTATAATTCGTACTATTGGGGATCCACTATTATTGTTTTGTCCACTTGTGCCATTACTTACACGCAATACTATATCTTAAATTTGAATAGTAATTGCTAAGTACTTAATTTCTAATTTCTAGGTGTCTGTAGGAAATGCAAAATGGAAAACTCTTTTTTTTCTGTGTATTTGTTTCATAACAATTTATTTGTATTAAAAATTTAGTAAAAATTAACAATGGTATATTTTATTAAGAGGGACAACTTAGTCAAATCTTTCGCGAGTTCCTCTAAAGTGGTCCAACTGGTTACATAATTTAGCGATAAGGAGCTTATAACTTCATGATGCAATTTGAAAAAAGTTTGAATTCATTCTAAAAAGAAAACCAGAACCATAAATTAAGTTATTTCTTATGATGAAAAATAAAAGTAAGATTTTTTATTATCCAAAAAAAAAATTTATTTTAATTTTAATGCAGGGCATTGAACAAAGTATAAAACTGAAAATTCATTTGTTACCAACTTTCGGCGACATGAAATAATTGAAATGGCGATGAAGCCGCCAAATCCAGGCCCCCTTGCAATCTTTCATTTGTCGTTCTGCGTTGACAAAAGGTGTTGCTCTAAAATGAATCAGAAGGATCACGAGATCAGATACGGAACGTGAAGGGGGGAGAGAACGCTTTCGCCCTTCTTCCGGCCACGTGACCTTGAAACCCTGTCCAAAATATGAACGAAAAAAAGAAAGCTCCATTTCACTTTTACTGCACCCGCCAGGCCCCTCGGGCCTGTTCACCTGCTTTCCGAACAGTAAACAGAGGGGAAAAGAGATTGGATAAAAAAAATTCAGCCAGGCTGGGTTTGACTGTCTGAAGTCACTGGGTTCAAAAGATAGGAAACGGTTTCGGCGATTGTGTGGAATATAATTTGATGGGATTAATTAATTTGTTAATTAATAATGCTGAGGGTTCTTGATGGGATTCCTCGAGAGCCCCGGATGCTGCTTGTTAATTGATTACCTTGTTAAGATTAATGCGTTTGTTTGCTTTCTGTCCGTGTGAGTTGAAACTTCCTGCGGTCGGAACTGATGGTGAATAGAACATCCGCTCTTGGATCAATTTCAGATGAGTGGGCCCTTTTCCACCAATGGGGAACAGGTGATGAAAATTCGCAAATTGTTTTTTTTAAACCGAAGTATCCATTTGTAGTTGTAAAGTCCAGTTTTGACTGTATGATTTATACAAAGTAGTAGTATTTAATACTGGAAAACATTTCCGAAATAATGCATTGTTAATGATAAGCCATGCCAAGAAAATGTCTTCAGTTTTTACCAGACCTATTTTTGACAACTTTAAAAACCAAACTATTCTTATTGTGTTATATCAATCAACGCTTAGAAGTGCTTTCCATTATTTTGTCCAATTTACCAATTTAATTACTTTTGAAACATTTTATTCGATCTACTGTATTTATACAACTTTTTAAGTGTGGTGTCAATTTTTATTCATAAAAACTATGCATCTTTCATGTAGGCTCTGGCTTCTATAAAATACTTTTTTAAAGAGAACCGAAAATATTTTTATGTAAGTTGCTTCATGAAGTATGTGCTGTTCACTGTCTTTCATTAAATTAATCTACCTGTTAACTACACCCATTGGCATAGATTAGGGAAGGCAACAAAGGAGGAGGTCCCTAGCTTCAGTATCTAAAGGGGTGGCATTTCAAGTTGTCCTTGTCACAAGTATATTCCAGTGCTCCACGCGGGACGTGAATGCTTTCATGCATTCCATCTTCGGATACAACGTTTTAAAAGTCAATCCTTTTATGTAGGTTCTTGTATACGTATTGCTTTTCCTGTAACCCTCTGCAAATCTTTTCTTTATTAACTCCGTGGTTTCGGCGAGATATCTCATCCATCAAGATCTGACTGATTGCACCAATGACGAGATACCTAATGGAGACAAAACTATCCTATCACTCCAAGGGAGAATGAAGATCCAGGTGGGAAAAAAGCAAGTTCGGCATTGCCCCTGTCCAGGACTAGGGACAACATAGAACCCTCCAAGGGAGAATGAAGTTCCAAGTGGGAAAAACAAGTTCGGCATTGCCCCTGTCAAGAACTAAGGACAACATCGAGCAGGTTTTTGCATCCGAGACCCTGCGACTACAGGGTTGTTTTCCACACGAAGATAACCACCAGGAGGGTTAAGAGAAGAGTCGCATCACTCAAATTCTCTTCACAAATAATGTTCAGAGCACAAAATAAGAACGCTCTTTTCTTACTTCTGTCCTTGAAACCCATTAACAGGAGACACATTATCAAAGCTTAGACTTATGCTATTTTTTATGCATCTATAAAAATTGCGACCAAAAACTTACTATTGGGAATATTGTAAAAAATATACAAATTTGTATTTTGTTCACCCTAATTATTTTAATAATATATCTCATTTTAAATTGCAAATTTTGTTTTGGACTGATATCAGCCTCATTTGCCCCATGTCCCAAAAAGTCAAGCTTCGCCTCTGACCACGCCAAGTAACGATGGTCCTTCCCTATTTTCGGACCCAGTTGGCTAGTTGGGGAGGAGCATTTCTTTGACCGCCAAATTATGGATGCTCATCACTGGTTCCAGATGGTCTTGCCGCATTAGCAGGGGGGAGACCCATCCTTTATATGTGCTGGAACACACACAGGGGATTTTTTTTTATGTTGTTCTGTTTTCATTTTCCACGAGGGGGAAGGGCTGACTACTGTTCCCTTATTCCGCCGGAGGTCAATGAAAGTTCTGAATAGGCCGATTGAAATGGGGTCTTATTGACCCTCATTGTGTTCGTTGCGCGAAAACATTCCTATGCTCTTTCGGGGGTGGCAAATGGGGACTGTCCAATGAAAGGCAAGAAAAGGTCCCTTCATTTGCAATTCATTTTAAACTCAAGGTCAAGGTTGTAAAAATGTGAGAGCTGGAGTTGGATGTTCTTTTATTTCTACGCTTTTCCCTTGACATCCCCTTTGCTTTTGTTTGGTGGTGGCTCAGGTGGCCAAGAATGTCGTTGATGCATGCATTCGCTTCTTCCAGGAACCACAGTGGGGTACGGGTAGCCCCCAGTATGGTCTAGAAGAGATTGATCTTCCTGGAATTTAGAACACTGGCATGTTGGTGAAGCCGTCGAAACTTAACGATGCTTTGAAATTGTTCTGATCTGTAGCCTTATGCAAGTGACTTTTTAAGTCAAAATTGGATTTGTAAGAACCAAAGGCGAAATCGCGGATACTATAGTGCCTGAAAGGACCAAAGAGCGTTGGGCCTTGAGAGCTTTTAATTTGCACAGATGTAATCATTTATGCTTTTCTTTGTGCAGCTTGTATAGCTTTATAATATAAATACAATACCTTTTTGAACTTTAAAAAAAGATTCGCACTGTTGTTACTTATTCCTCCTGGTCTAGTCCGTGCTACACCAAGTCCAATAAGCCACTAACATTTGTCTTCCAAACATTCAATACATTTACTGGATTCCCTGAAAGATCCAGATTAGCGCAAGTGGTCAGGAGAGGACAGCCGCTCATGACCACTTGCTTTCTTCTTGCTGGTATCAGACAAAAATTTCTTCACTTTTCACCTCAGATCCAGGAAACTTGATTCCTGTATCCCCCTTCTGTGTGGGAGTGCAGGAAAATGATTTACCTGGTTTGTATCTTGTGATTTGGATAGGTTTGTAGCTACTTCGGCCAGTTTTTGCTACATAGATTTATGAAAGAAGTTAGCTTAGTGATTTTTGGACATTTTTTATGGTGTTTTGAGATGGACTAAAAAAGCAAATCCTTGTACTGGACTAAAAAAGCAAATCCTTGTACTGAACTCAACGCTGAGTCAGACGATCGCATTTCGAATTGATAGCGTATCGCATTACAGCTCGTGACGTAACACACTCTTCTTGACAACTTGAAGAGAATTTTTTACAAGTTGATACTTAGCTATTTGAGAAATGGGTGTTGTTCTCGTCCATAGGTAGTTAATTAACGCCCCACTGGAGGAACAAAACGGGCTATTGGCGACGGTCGAGGATCAGTCCCCAGGGGAATGAAGGATCCGAGGACAACACCACGTAATTTTGAACAACGGTCAGATGACGAGGTAACACCCGAGCTGACACCCCACTCTCCAAACTTCCACATCACGCCAACGTGAGGACATTTGAGGCCACAGCAGATTTAACGTGCACTAGCCCCGTGTAAACGACGGCTTTGGCTGTACCGAGTTTTGAATTCGCAACCCTCAAGATTGATAATCCGTTGCTCTTCCAACTGGGCTACCGCAGCCGTTAAAAAAGTAGCAAAAAGGAGCCTAGTGTTATTTTGCAAATAGTTACATTGGAATTTATCTAGCCGAATATATATTTTTTATTTTGGAATACTGGCAATGCGCCCGATTTTCGAATATTTTTTCTTCTGATTATTAGAAAAGGTTTTATGTCATAGCGGAGCACGTGACGTCACATAATTTGTGGAGATGTTTTGGAAGTCGAAACGGTCTCGGTATTGAACTCGGCACTGCGACTGATTTTCGCAATCCGCGTTAATAAAAGCGTGGGTGGGAAAATTATTAGCGAAGTGTCGCGTGCTGGCAACGAAGCTCACGACACCAACGCTAATGAATCTGTGCGGGAAAACGCATTGTTGCAGCGGACAGGCTGCGATGATTAACGTCATCTTGCACAACGATTGCCTTGTGCCTGCGCAACTCAACTCTCCGGTCTGGCTTCGCTTTCCTCTCTTCTTTTTCGCTTTATTAACGCGCGCGCCTGCCTTGATAAAACCTACGACAACGGTATTTTCAGATTCGGACCAAAGTTCGCAAATACACCTCTCGAGTTTTGTAATAATTTCCTCTCTGCGCATTAGCGGTCTTACGCAAGGGGGAAGAAGGCTTTAAATAATAATAAAAAAAAGAAGCCAGACGGTCACCCAAGCCTTATTATCGCTCCCACAGACATTTTTGTTTTGTTCTTTATTATTTTTGATCTGAAATGAAATAAACAAAGCGATAGCGCGATGACGGAGCCGCGCGACATGAGCCCAATCTTTTCTGCGTTATTTGTTTACTTAGTTCAGATATTTATGAGAACATAATCGCTTTGGTTTATTATATTTTTTTTGAAAAACGAAGTCGCGTCGGACCATCAGCGGTTTTTGGTAAGCCGTCCAAGTGTTTGTGTTCCAGGGTGATACGTGTAAATGTCAGGGTTAATTGTCCTTAGAATCCTGCTCTTGCGGAGTTTTGTCCGAATATTTATCCGATCTGATTGCGCGTTTGTTTTTTCCGCCACTATCTGAAGTATAAAGATCAGTGGGTTATGAAGATTGGATTGACGTGTTGTTCGTCGTACTATATGATTCTTGCGTAGGGAATATGTCTGGCCTTTCATCGCCAAGTGGCGACCAGAGGATTTGAGTCAGTCTAACCAAGTCATACCAAATTTCAATTATTTTGTTTCCACAAAATTCTGCACCCCAGCTCAAATTAACCCTTTTGTAATCGGTGGTATACGCTCTGTTTTATGTACAGAAACCTCTCGATATACCGTGCTTTTGTGGGGACCAAAAAAACTGCGATTTATCGAGGTCCGAGAAAAACTTGTAGAAAATAGACACAAAAAATTGTGTGTTTTTATTTAAAAGTATGTAAAACCATCAGAATCGATGAATAAATCCTTAAAAATATAGAGCTGCCACAGAGGACTAAAAGACGATTTTGCTACTATTTTTAACCATGGCGATTAGGGATATCTTTCTATGGAAAATCGTCTCAAACGCTCCAAAGTTTTGGCGACTTTTTGAAAATTGAAATTTTAAATAAAAAATTATTTAAAATTTGTTATTTACTTTAAAATTATTTAGCCAAAATTAAATAAACGTAATCAACGCATTTGTGTTTGGTTGATTGGTTTTGAGTTTATGGAGCAAGGGCCACATTTGGCCAAGTTGCGCCAAACGCAAAACAACAATGAGGGTAAAACAAGGGAGGACATATCACTCAGGTACATCGTGGTTGTGATGCCCATATAACCCCCAAGGACACCTAAAGATGTGCCCTTGAGGGCCATTTTGTGTTTGGCTTTCCATTTACATCTTGGCAACTAAAACTGCTACTAAAATATGCTAGAAGACAAGACTAATTTTGCTACTATTTTATGTTTCTAAAGCTGCTACTTCATGAATGCTTTGGCTGTGGCAGACCTGAAAATGTATTCATGTAAGCAGATATGTCTCTACTCATAAATCTTTTTATTTTTACAATTTGTTTTCGCAGTGTCCTTCAAAGGGTTAACGAATACATGCACTACGAAGAAGTCGTTCTTGTTATGCTATTAGTAGTCCTTTCCATAGTTTGGCATACAGTACCAGTCAGTAGTGTCATACTAACAGTTTCATTGTGTTAGAAAATTGTCCATTAGTTCGATTACAAAATCACGGGACACTTCACTGTTCGGTGTCATGCACGGCTGTCGTTAAGTCAACATTAGGTGAAACAAAGCTCCACTTCCATCGCAATTGTTCGGTCGTCATTAGTCTTTTTTCAGCAAACATTTATTTCACCCGAGCGGGGCCAATTTTTACCCCAACTTTCGCATATTACACGCTTCTTTCTTCATAATGACGCCGACTAATCATTGAAATGAGCCCGGCCATTGGCTTAATTGCGGGCCTTAATCGTTTCCCGGCGTTGGTCAAATAAAAATCCGGCGCTGATATGTGAAAAAAGATTAAAAAGGTTTTTAGTGTGTCCAGTGATCTCTCGCGGAAAACCGGCTCTCTGATGGGGTCGATTGGCATTTTAACGGCCTTTTCTACCATTTACCTTTCGTTCGAAATGAAAATTTGCCCCCCTCCCTGACTGAAGTGGTGGGACAATGAAAGAAAATTGTAATGAAGCTAAAAATAATGACGGGGGGGGGGGCGTCAGGGACAAAAAAAAAAGAAGTAAAAAAACCTCTAAAATCAACATACCTGTCTCGCATTTATACATACATGCAGTATGTCGTATGATTATAACCAAGCCGCCACTTTAGCTAATGAACTGTAGCCAATTGCAGCCTTGCCTTCCCCCCGCCCACTTTTCGCAGAATTCGCCCGTACGATAAACATTGGTTGCCATGGTGACAACAATGCAAACATTATTATATGGTGTGACTTGAAGAGAACAAGATAGAAAAAAAACGACGGCTTTTCCCCAAAAGAGCAAAAAAATATTTATATATATTATAGACAGAGAGATGTATAATTTTTTTTCTTCGGTTGTGTTTTCCTGTGGTGCTGTGTATCCTCGGACAAAACCAGATATTTGCTGTTTGTTTTTTAATATCTCGTATTGAGCGTTATGTTTTTGAAGCCGTTTATCTCTATTCTCTTCTGAAAGTAAAAGTAAATAATGAGTAGGTGTACTTAAATCCTTATTCTTTTTCTCACGGAACTGCTTAAGTGGTGTAGGTGTAGGACTTTATCTCATACCGCTCGGCACGTACTGAGATTTTGCTATTAAGCCAATGTGGAATTCTATTTTAAATATATTTCAGTCCAAAAGGTGCCCTCAGGGTTGATCTTTTGGTGAGTACGGGCTTCACGGAACCAAGGTATCCGGTGATCTTTTCTTTTCCCATGGGGTTCTCTGTCTTTCGCAAACACCGGGGCTCCCGGGATACCCAAGCGATCTTTTCTGCTTGCATCCCACTACTCTGTTCCCCAATCCCTCTTTTTTCCCTTTTCAAGGCATTTTTCATTTGGCGTTGTCTTGTTTGGCGCAGCTTGGTCAAATATGGCTCTTGCGCCATTAAACTCCAAAACAACGGCTCAAAAGGCTCCTTTAAGGGGGCAGTATGCGTGGACTTTAAAAATTACCATCGAAAAATCGATTTTTTTTTTTTAAAAATTTAGCGTTAAAAATTAATTGATATCAAATTCTCTGGACGACGAAAATATTTTTTCAATTACGATTGTTTTTGAGGGAGTTGCATGTACAACGTCTAAGGACATAGCAGATGAGTTTAGTAAGTCCACTACAAATATGCGTTTTTCTCTTAATGAGATATTTTGGCATTCCTTTGATTTCAAAATGTTCCCATCGCAACTAATTTAAATTGATTGACTTGAAGTTTTTCTGAATGATCTTTGAAATCTGTTGTATACATCTAAGTGCATATGAGAAATTCATCATGCTTTCAATTTTTGGAGTTTTGGTTGAAAATGTTGCCTCTTATACTTTTTCCCCACAAAATTATAGGTGTCTTTTGCTTTACAATTGAGCGATACTCTTACCAAAGTGTTTTAATTTGATTTATATGAATACAAACTGTTATGTGAATTAAAATTTGACAATGCATGGAAAGTTAATGCACATGGGATTTCAATTTTTGTTAATTTACCAAAAATGTTTGACTGTTTTATGTAATAACTTCCGCGCAGCTTAATATTTTTGGACCAAAGTTTATAAATACGCTTCTTAGTAAAAAGTAATTTCATAAGAATCGGATTATAACTGCAAAACTTTGTTTCGAAAGTCCACTGTTCCCTTAAGCTTATAATGACACAACTCATTATAATACGGATTTTTTTAAATATGATGTGTATCGAGTGACCAAAAAGATTTCCGATTTTGCGTGAAATTCGTTGCAATGACTTGTTTTACATCCCAGAGGGCAAGCTCTTTTATGTGCGTCATTCTGTACAGGTACACTTCACTCAATATCTCCTTTTAAAACGTCATCTGAATCTCTCGTAATTAGGGCACACCTGTTTGAAGCGTAAAGGGCAGGGGGGGGATGGAGGGCCATCGGTCCAGATTGTCCCGTCCACTAATCATCTTACAACAAAGGATTGGTTGTAGTGAAGTTCCCGGAGAAGGCAGTCAACCTTGGGTCAGTTGATTTTTGAATAAGTGTGAAAGTGCGTTTGGAGAAAGTTGGCCTACGCAAAAGCATGAATGGCGATCGCCGTGGACGTTTTCCCACTGTCGACTCAATCAATGCTTTCGCTTTCGGCACCAAAGGATAAACGTAAAACCAGAATCCGCTTAAAAATACCAGTTGTGGAAGGGATTTGTTTATATCACCATCAGTCCCCTAATTTAACTAATAGACTCGTTTGAAACCATGTGATCTATTCGCCGGAGTCGGAACAAACGCTTTCAAAGTGTACACATCAACAGAAATGCTTTCGATAAAAATTCTGTTTTCTAAGGTTCAATCAACTGAAGAAACCTTTCATCAGCATTTCGGATGATACATTATGCGCTAATCAATTCGAGTTAATTGGATTGGATTGATTAATTCGAGTTAATCAAAGGTCCAGCACTTATGAGGTTTAAATTATTATCACTGGTCTTCCTTCAATTAATTAGTATTCCAAATAATACCGAGTATTAGCTGACCGCAAATCCACTCTTAGACAAGCCGCAGAGTCCACACAGGACAGTTGAGTAGCCGATGTGGCTGTCGCCAAATGTCCGATTATTCCTTTATCCATTCATTTCAGAAAAGCAAGCCACTATGAGACAAAAACGGGGGACAGACATAAAAGTGTCGGTCTGTGTCCAATTGGGATGGGGCTACTTGCCCCTTGGTGTTTTATGTCCTTAATCCAAAATGTCGTTCCTTATCGACCTTGATCAATGTCGTTGCTCGTTTTCTCAGACAAGAGGAGCTACTTATTGCCCCGAAAATCTGCATATTATTTTAAATAATAATAAAAATGGGGCGCAATGTTTTGCGTGTGTCTGGGTTTTATCAAAATCTCTTTAAACTAGACACTTAATCACTAGTTAGACTAGGAAACTTAATCTGGTAGTAACCTCGAAACAGAGCTTCAAGAGTTCTGATATGATAAATAGAGTAAGCTATATTTCAAAGTGGCGCTTGGTTTTTTTTTTAGTTCATAAATTATTTGAACTTATGCCTGATATTCAGTTCCACAGTGGTTCATTTTAAACAAATGAAGATAAATACTACATATAAAGCTAGTTTTGCTTTAATTGATAAATTAATTTGGAAACAAATCTTAAATGCAGATAAGAATTATGGGTTGAAACACGCTGAATAGTTTTACCGAGTGTCTACTGGTGTGATCTTTCGGGTGTCTGTGTTTGCAGGGACCCTTTGGCCGACGATTCCATTCATTCGAGTTCGTTTAAATATGTGAGGAATCTATCGCTTGAGATGACTATTCGAAAAGTTAACCCACCAAGTGGTTTCGACGAGATATCTCGTCCCAGATCTGGTCAGTTTTGCTAATGAAGAGATATCTCATCGAGGCAAAACTGCCCTATTACTCCAAAGGGAATAAAGATCCAAGTGGGACAAACAAATTGTTCCTTGCCTAGAACTGGTGACAGTTTAGAATAGGTTTGGGCATCAGAAGCTGACCACTACACGAAGGTAAAGCACCAGGAGGGTTAATGCCTACCAAATTTAGGTAGGAGGTCCTTGACGCCTCCTCGTGACCTTGACGTGATTGAGTGTCCAGTGAATCCGGTCTCCATCTGAGTGCAGAGTTCATTTGAGGTGAAGGTTAATTTCAGTGTGGTCCCCTCCTGCCGTTCTTCCCATCTGTAACTGTCCAGCCTCGATAATAATCAATACCGGACGTCACAAAAAGTGAAAGAAGACTCCTTTAGAACCAAAGTCCCTCAACTCGTAAATTCCACCAATCGTTCTCCAATCCCCAATAGCCATTTGGTGTCTCGGACATCGCAGTTCATTTAGAAGTAGGGGTCAGGGGTGTCCATTTTCTTTGTGACCCAAAAACTCCGACCTCGTGATGGCGGCACCACTCCCCCTTCCTGGGACACATTGTGCCAAAAATATTTTTCGTCTTTGATGCCTAAAATCTCTCTTGTCAACCGTTTTCTTATGCTGGCAAGCATTGTCCTCAGGTTGAACAAAGGTCCAAGAATCCCTC
The DNA here is from genome assembly GCA_933210815.1 of Meta bourneti. Lineage (NCBI taxonomy): Eukaryota > Metazoa > Arthropoda > Arachnida > Araneae > Tetragnathidae > Meta > Meta bourneti. Next base: position 24,339,308 of record OW119931.1, read on the forward strand.
GCTTCTGTGCAGTAAACAAGCGAACCGTCCCGAAAAGGGCATTTGAAGAAAGGGGGTCGGCAGTGGTTGGAGCATATTCCATTTTTAATTCCCCGCCCCTTTGGCTTGAGCACAGCCATCATTCCCTGAGCCTGTATTTACATCTTTTGTCTGGGGGCCGACCGCACAAACGATGAGGGGACAAGCGCCCCCCTTTTTAAACACCGTCGTCGGGGCACCACCTGGACTTTTACAGATATCTCCCCTTCTATCTTTTTCTTGCTTTTTTGTTTGAGGGGAATATTGCTTTTGTTTAAAAAAATATTGGCACACGGAGCTGGATGGAAGAAGTGTCACCTTTCCATCGGGAGAGAGGACCCTTCGAAAAGGAAAGAAAAATTTTTTTAAGAAGGATCAGAATTGGGGGGTAGCCCCCCCCCCCATAAGGGTCTCTCGAGACACAATCGGAAAATAGCTCCGATGCTAATCAGACGACGATTTTCCCACGAAACGAGAAGTCGGGGAATGGCTGAGGCTTTTTCTTAAGGAATCCCCTTTTCTTTCTTTCGATTCTTTTCTCTCTCTCCCTTCTCTCTCTTTTTTCTTTATGTACTGCCTTCGCGGCATATACCTATCGTCGAGTCATGTTAGTCATTGCGGAGTTTTGTTCCCAAGCTACCAAAGAAACAAGAAGAAAAATAATAACGTTGATACATATATGCGAGCGCACACATTAGAGAGGGGGGCAAGGACTAAATCCCCGCCCTTTGTCCCAGCAGAATTTGTCCTCTGTCCCCCAATGTCTCGCGGTCCCTTGTTGTCGCTGTAACAAAGGGGCCCCGTACAAAACATGCCTCATCTGGGGGCATGGGAGAGGTAAATGTGCTCGCATTAACGACTGGTCGGACCCTTTTGCTTTAACAGCCTCTGCCTCGCATCAAAACTATGGAAGGCCCTTTTTTTCTGTCGTCCCCTTCTTCCAATATGGTTTTTTATTTGGATCTTTGTCCTGGAAACTCTTCCCCGACACCTGGTCGTTGCGTCGGGAATCCGTGTCCGCTGTTTTAAACAGTAGAGCTCTTGCCTGAATGGTATTAGCACTGATTTTAATGCGAGTCCGATGTGACGCCTTTGGTGACGCGTTTTGCGAACGGTAAGTTGCTGGTTTCTGCTTGTTTTGATCTTACTTCTGAGTGGACTTGGTTTACCGTGTATTGGCAACACGTCCCTTGTGCAGCAGTGTTCAGTACTCGTCTGGGTACTCATCAGGACTGCATTGAAGAAATTTCAGGGACTTGTTTTCCTTGTATACTTGATTACCTTTTAAATTTAGGGTTAATTGAATTCGTGGTTTGTTGTGAAGTTCTGTCCTTATCCTACTCCTTTCTATGATCTATTACTATTGTTTCCGTTTGCCTTAAAGGTCTTAGGTGATCATGTTTTGGAACAGGTTGGTTATACATGGTATCTATACTCACTTAGTGGACTTGGTTTACCGTTTTTTGGAAACACGTCCTTAGTGCAGCAGTGTGCTAGTTCAGTACGCATCTGGGTACTCATCAGATTGCATTAAAGAAATTTCAGTGATTTGTTTTTCTTGTATTACTTTTTAAGTTCTGTCCCTTTCCTACTCATGTTTTGGGACAGGTTGGTTATACAAGGCTAGACTCACTTTTGAGTGGTTTATACCGTGAACTGGCAACACGTCCCTAGTTGTCTGTTGGTTCAATGTTACGCTGAAGAAATTTCAATGACTTGCTTTTCTTGTGTACTTACTTGATTACTTTTTTAATTTAGGGTTAATAGAATTCGGGGGTGTTGTGAAGTGTCCTGTCCTTATCCTACTAATTTCCACTGTTGTTTCATTTTGGCTTAAAGGTCTTGGGTAATCATGTTTTGGAGCAGGTTGGTGATATACAGCCCTTCCTCTATAAAAATCAAATCAACCAATCGTTTGCCTTAAACTTTAGACCCTACTCTTCTTAGCACTCGGGAAGCAAAAATTGACAAAGCAAGTCTTTAAAATATATTTGTATCTTCCTTTTTGACTGGGTGTTTATTATAGCTAACCAAATTGTCAATTCTTGGACGGTCATTTTTTTTGGGATTGTCCTAGAAAGAAAATTGAATTGGTCTAGTCTCTTTGTCACATATTACTAATAACTACAATTTGAACTTTGATGGTTTTTAATCTTTATAGACATTTTTTATTTTTGTCTCTTCCTTTTTAACTGGGTGTTTATTATAGCTAACCAAATTGTCAATTCTTGGACGGTCATTTTTCTGGACTTTGGGCTTGTCCTAGAAAATTGAATTGGTCTAGTCTCTTTGTCACATATTACTAATAACTACAATTTGAACTTTGACGGTTTTTAATCTTTATAGACATTTTTTATTTTTCCTGGGCATTTTCTTTGTTTTTAAGCCGTTTTCTTTACAATTACTGTCTTTTTAAAAATACGTTGTGATTGGGTTTAAGCTTTCAAGCCAAGATCGCCAGATGGGATCAAAACAGAAACTCTTTTAAAGGAGACCCATTTCGGCAACTTTTGTTCGCAATCCAGTTTGGAGAGAATCTCCATTGCCCACTTTCGAAAGGGACTGAGATTTCAAGTGTATTTCACAAAGAAAAAACATTTTTGTTCATGAATTCATCAAGATCGAGATTATGAATTTTATAATGCAAATTATCACTTGATTTTTCTTTACATTTTAATGTTAATTATTTTATTTAAGGATAATTTTTACTTCCGAGATAACTAATTGCGTTTCTACCACAGTGTGATGTTAGGGTGTCTAAAAATTTCTACTCTCTTGGTCATTTAATTATTTAACAACAAATAAAATCCATATGGTTAAATGAATGTTTCCTCATCTGGCTCCTATTTGAAAAAATAATACAATTTTGTATTCGTAAGCTAGAAATGGCCATTGATAAACGCTAATAAAAATTTCTCACATTGATTTATTGAACTTATTTAAGTTAAAAAAATTATGTGGTTTTCCTCATTCATCGAGCCACAAAAAGTTGCCCTCGGGGTCATATAACCTTTAGATGTGTACGGGCTTCACGGATGCGAGGTACTCTAGTGATCTTTTCTTTTGCTATGGGGTGTACTGTCTTGAGTAAACACGGGGGTCGAGCTCCCGAGATACGCAAGCTATCTTTTTTTGCTTTCATCCCACTACTCTGTTCCCCATCCTTTTTTCCCTTTCACATTTTTTACTTGACGTTGTCTTGTGTTTGACGAAGCTTGGCCAAACACGAGATTTTGGGGCTTTATGGTCCTTGCGCCATAAAACCCCCAACCAACCACCATAAAGTTATCATTTTATTCAAAAAAATTTATCTTATTTGATCTCACCACACTCCATTGGAGTACTAATTTTCATATTACTCTCAGAACTATGTACGTCAATATTATGCATTGTGGCTTTTTTATGTTATCGGTTTCTTATATTACATTATATAATATAAGAAATTATATTATATTATATAGTCTATATATAATATAAGAAACTATATTATAAGCTATATAATAGTAGAAATATTATAAAATATAAGAAATATTATATAATATAAAAAATTATAACTATAGTAGAAATTATATTATGTAATATAATTTCTTATATAATGTAATATAATTTCTTATATTATATAATATAATTTCTTATATAATGTAATATAATTTCTTATATTATAATTTCTTGTATAATATAATTTTTTGTATAATAAGAAATTATATTATTATGTAATATAAGAAATTATATTATATTACATAATATAAGAAATTATATTATTATATAATATAAGAAATTATATTATTACATAATATAAGAAATTATATTATTATATAATATAAGAAATTATATTATTATATAATATAAGAAATTATATTGTATTATGTAATATAAGAAATTATATTATTATATAATATAAGAAATTATATTATTATATAATATAAGAAATTATATTGTATTATGTAATATAAGAAATTATATTACATTAGAAATTATACTATATATTTTTTACAATTTGATAAAAACACTTCAAACAGCAACAAATCTGAATATTTTATAGTAAATTTTAAAAGCATTCAACAAGTGTCGAATTATCAACTTGTCCTGTTGACAACCAGGAAGGAATTTTACTCTCTGTTTTTTATGTCCAAGAATTCCAAGTCACCCCTACATGGAGCGTTCAAAACAACATTTGTCAATTTCAACTTTTTCAATAACTTGGATCGGAAGTTATCCCACAACACGCCAAAGCCCCATTGAGAGAGGGGAGGCTTAGCTGATAACCCTATCCCACAGAGGGGTCCCCTCTGCCACCCATCTATCGCACCCCAATAAGTGAATTTTGCAAGCGACCCAAAGGATTCCAATCTGCCTCGCGTTGGTCATGATTATGTACGCGTTTCTTACTATTGCGATCTGTTGATATGAAGTATGACGCGGTCAATCCGTCACTTCTTATTTTCCTCAGTTTTCTTCAGCTGATGTGTTTCATCCTACATATTTTATGTTATCAATGTTTTAAAAGGTGCGTACTTTTTTAATTTTATTTATGGCTATGAAATCTTTACAGGATAGTAACTTTTTTGATTTTTTTATTAAAATGGTACTATCAAATTATAAAAAAGATGTGTATTTAATATAAAAATATGTATGATAAATAGTGTGTGCACATATTTTATATTAAATTCTTAAAAACAAAAATATTTCAAAAATTCTGTTGTTTTATTTCTTTAAAACGAAGATTTTTGTAATACTCGTGTTTTTCTCTCGATTATTTGATAGTGTCAAATATATTTTCTAAAACCTTAAATATAATTATTTCTATATAAAATGAACACAATTGATGCATAAATATAACAATTTATCTTTACAAGATAAATTAAAACGTGAAATAGGTTAGAATCTTATTTTAGCCACCCATATTTTAATTCAATTTTTTTTAATTACATTTTTTTATTTATAAATGTGATAAAAACAGATAATTATTATATAGACCTATAATTATTATTTCATAAGTGTCAAACATGTTTTCAAAACTTGAAATAATTATCTATATATGAAATGAACAATGGGTATATTATTTTGCAATTCATCAATTTACAAGATAAATTAAAACCAAAAATAGGCTAAAATCTTATTTTTGGCACGCTAATTATTTTTTTTAATTTTTATGTTGTGTTTATTATTTAATTATATATTTTGTTTACTAAAATTGAAGAATATAGAATAAATGTGCCCAGTTTAATTTACATCTGACAAAAAATATGGAAGGGGTAACGTTGGAAAGAATTCCATCGTGAAACATCTAATTTTGAGAACAGCTTTATAATATGTGAATGGTGTAATGTTTCTACATAAGAAGCTACTAACCAATGCAATGGCATTAAAGGAAACAAACAATTTTATCGGAAGCAAAAAAATGTTGTATACCAAAAGAAGTAGAAAGACTTCCTTTATATTTTTTAGAATAAACTTTTTTCCCATTTTAGCCATTTTTCTGGTATTCATAATTCTGATGAGCAGAATTTCCATGTTTGACTCGCAAAAAAGTTTCTTCGTCCGCTTTTATTGACAAAAAATTTCATTAAAAATACGCATTGTGTACTCTTATATTAATTTTAATATCTTGGGAACACATCTCTTTTATTTTCACCGTGATTGTTTTAATTTCGTTGTTGCCTGGGGCGTGTCAGCATTAATTGGCATTCATTCAAAATTCCATCGGCGGAATTCGAATCTTTTCTTTAAATCATCTGATGAGAGTTCACGTGATTCACCCTCTACAAATATGGAATTACTAATTCTGCTATGATTCCTTTTAAATTGTTTTTCTCTGAAATGACTCATTTTTATAATTAAGTTGTTTTCATTTTTGATGATAAATCATAATTTATTTATTTATTCGTGCTGTCAAATAGATTACTCCAATTACGTGACAGTGAAAAAAAGGCCAAAAATACAAAACGTGCAACAGAAGTGAAAATCTACAATTATACAACATCAAAGCGCAAACAAAAATTGTATAGAATAATACTGACATATAAAAGGAAAAAAAATATCGAAACACAAGAGAAAGTCGAAAACTCAGTTTTCAAATGTTAATAAAATTACTAAAATGTTAAAGAAAATATCAAGGGTTTATTGGTCGTTCTGACAAATAGGACTATTGGTAGATTTTTCAAATAATTTTTGCTGAAAAAAAATTTCTAAAAAATACTTTTATTGCGAGTATTACAAGAGCGTACACGAATATTTTTCTCATTAGGTAGACTGGTACAGTTTATTTTATTATGTAACAAATTGGGAAAAACAATAAACTCGAAGACATTTCTTCTGCATTCTAGAGAAGACATAGTCGGATCGTAATATAGAATCAGACGATTGATTTTCACAAAAAACAAATTTTTAAATTAAACTTTATTTGTTTTACTTATGATTCATATATGATGTAATTATGCATTCATATATGAATGGTGACGGCATAGAAATTTCGATTCGAAAATGTGTAGACAGTTTTTAATCTTTTTAGCAACGCGGCTGAATTACTTAATTCTTCAATTGTAAGATAGATGGCAGCAAAAAAAAAGAAAAGAAAATGGCAGAATTTCTACCAGACCAGTGGCTATGGGGTTCTAGTACTTTTAGTCAGACATAGAGGAAGTTTTTAATGCATGATTTTCTGCCTTGCACTGCTGCTGAAAGGTAGAAAACACTATTTTGTTTTGTCTGGGTCAGACTCCTCCCTGATGACTCCCTGATCCATCAACACCACTCGCCTTTTTAAACATATAAATTTAAAGGGAAGTTTAAAAAATATACATAAAAGTGATTCTTGAGCGAAAAATAACTACACATTTGCCAATTGAAAAATTATCTCATAAATTCATAATCTCATACATCATAAAAATTATCTAAAAGTTTTCAGGCAAGTGAAAGTACATTTAAATACAGTACAAATCTGGGTGGGTTTTTTCCTTAAGATATGTTCAACATACTTTTTCTTCAAAATTCTTATTTTCAAACATTTAAATGGACATGATGTGATTCATGTTCACTTAGTGTACTTAAACACTAGATTTTTTACTTTAAAATCCTGTTTCTTTTACTAGGTCATTGGTTTATGTTTAAAATCATTTCAGTTTGAAAAAAATCAGATTAAGCTAATCATTTATTATCTAATGGAGATGTAATTAGCATGTTTTTAACAGTAATATCTCAAATTCTGGTTTGTTCAGAAAGACAATTCGTATTTGAAATTATTCCTAATATTCTTTATATTTTGATCCTCAATCAAGTTTTTAGAGGGAATACGGATTTTTTTACAATTTGTTCTCCAAGGAAGGTTAGATTTTTTTCATGAATTTTAACATTTAAAAGTCAGCTAAAAATTCATTTTTTAACTAATAACTCTGATTGAGGGTCAAAACATCCACTGTATTACATAGATTACAATGATACAAAAAATAATTATAATAGATAAATATTCATTGTTGAGTTATCACCGTTTGAGGAAAGCATCATATTTAAAAACCAGTTCTTCAGAAATTGAGTTTCAAGTCCTGGAAACGTGTTTGTACATGTTGTCTGTACCTAAGACTAACTGGAAAAATATTCGGAATATTTATAAGATCTTGGTATCGTTTGAAAGCTGGAAAAGTTAAAATATTTTGAAGCAATAAAAATATCGATATTCTGGTGGATTTTTGTATATATATATACACACACCTTAAATAATTTATAACGTGAAAAATGAACATGCATTCGATTACATCCTGAATAGGTGTGCTATGCATTGTATATTATATTTTTCTAGGTGTGCTCAAAATAAATATTTTCTAGATAATTATCGTTTTAAATCAATTACAAGAGCAAACTTCAATTCATATTCACTTATTTATAAGAGAGCAATGGTAGAAAATTCGTCGCTATATACAATACCTCACACAATATGTATAAATCTATATCTATAAAATTTATGTATTAAATAGTTTTTATGCATTTTTGTGGAATTAGTTGGATGTGGGAAAAATGCCTCTACCTATAGCGGCCATGTTTCAATATTTATCGTTCGTAGCCTAATATTCTTGCCCAAGTGAGTGCTGGAAGTGAAGTAATTAAATCCAGCTCAGAAGGCGTCTGCCACAACACCCGAGAGTGAGACAGGGCGTTGGGAATGGGATGTGAACTGAAGTGACGCACGGTGGTCAATTAGTTTTAATTACTTCATATTATAATTAGAACAAATCTGGATCCAATTTGGCTCGCGTCGGCCATTGTTGCTAGGGTAGAGGACATATTACTTCTGTGCTGCTAATTACGAGAATGTGCGTTTGAAGTTAACTAACTGGTTTGGGTGCTGGGGAACTCTTTAACTGGTGGTTAGATTGCATAGGAGGCACCTGGATGTGACAGCCTTTTTTGAATTACGTGGGTTGGTTTTGGGGTTTTATGGCGCAAGGGCCATGGTGCCCAGACACAAGGCAGGCAATATCAAGTTGTGGACACACACACACACAATGAAAGTTTTACTGACACAGAAGAGAGAAAATACACCCAAGGACGAATCGAACCTGCACCGCTTACAACTCGCAGGTTGTTAGTGCAGTGGACATGTCCACTGATCTATGACGCCCCCTATCACAAGGAATTTTCTAGGATCAACAGTAATTGAACAATTAGCATCATTTTGGGGGAACGTTTTCGTGATTCGTCTTTTGTAATGTTTCCAGAAATCCAGCTTGAATTACTTCTGTCCTGATGATGTTGGATCTCTTGCTCCACCGAAATGGCCATTGGCGATATTTTCTTATCTTTATTAGTCGTTTGGAAGGTTTTTCAATTTTAACTTGATTAATCTTGTTTTTTGTTGAAACAATGATTGTTATTAGGCGACTATGGGTTACTTGTGAATATATGATATAATTTAAAATTTACAGTGGCTGAATTAATTTGAGTATTTATTTTGGATTTAAAAGGGGTACACTGGTGATGCTGAGGGATTGTGGGTAACGCTTTTTGTGATTTTAAGGCGTCCGTTATTTCTAATATAAAACATCAGGTGACTGAAATAGTTCGAATACTTATTTTAGAATTGTGCTTGTTTTTCTTTCACCTGTTTTGAATTTTAGTGTCTTACGATATTCGTTGATACATTCTTGAGTGAGATCAAATTTCTGAGACAAAAATGTGAACACTTTTTGGGAGGTGTGTTAAAGATAAATAGGCTTGGTTCTTCACGTTGCGGTCGTTTTTAACGCACGTGGACTCCGGTAGGTAGGTAATTAATTAACGTCGCACTGGGGCAACACATCGGGCTATTGGCGACGGTTCGGGATCACTCCCCAAGAGAAACATCCAAGGAGAAAGCCTCGTAATTTTGAACCACTGTTCAGATGACGAGACAGCACCCCTGAGATGGCACCCCACTTTACAAACTTCCACGCCAACATGAGGACATTTGATGCCACGGCAGATTTAAAATGCACCAGCCCCCGTTTACGCGACGGTCTTTGGCTGGACCGAGTTTCGAACTCGCTACCCTCCGGTTGGTAATCCGTTGGTCTTCCAACCGGTTTAACTCTGCCTTTAAAAGTGGAAGATCTGGAGCCAAACCGTCTAGAGGAACCGAAGAACTTAGATAAGGGTGAGACATGGAATCTGAAAATCAATTTACATTCTTATTTCGATTAGAGACATTTGAAATCGTTGCTTGTACGGGAGAATTTATTACTCCAGCCTGTTTTAAAATGTTTAAGTTCACGCATTTTAATAAGAATCTCTTTCTTAATGAAGGATATGAACGTACTTAATTTGATGAAGGTTAGTGAAAAATATAAAAACAAATGCACATTACCTCCACAATGTTCTGTTGCCCATACCTAAATATTTTTTTCTGAAGATTTGTGAAGCTTTGTAGAGGCGGGGCTCGGTGTTACTCCCTTGAACAGGGTAACAGGTTCTCTCTGAATGGATTGGGCGAAAAGTGCTACCTCATTGGGTATCCACCACTATGGAATGGGTTGATTGGTTCTAAAACTGTTTAGTCCAAGAAAAGCATTAAACGAGTTGACTATATAATAAAGACTTAGTCGCAGTCACATAATTTATTTTGTCTTGTCTGCGCACGGAGGGTTTACGTCGGTGGCTGGAGTTTTCACAACTTTTTTCATAGTACTTGCCTTTTTTTTGTCTTAGGTTATCGAAATGATCGACAAGGTGAGAACGCCATATCCGTTGAAGGATCATCGGTTATGGCACCCATCCCCGAGCTATTAACGTGTGGGCTTACTTAATTTCTCTTGCGATTTACCGCTGACAGTGGAAGGATTTTACAGGATCTTACTTACGTTTGGTGTCTTGGATACTTATTTGAAAGACGAACTTGTCTGTTTTGAAACGACTCTCGTTTCTGTGTTCAGAAATCGAATTTTAGGAATTTTTTATTGACATTTTTTGTGTTTGTGGTTTCATCTCAAAGACGAACTTGTTTTGGGTTTTGAAACGACTTTCTCGGTAGTGTTCGAATTTTGGTTTTCTTGGTGCCCGGATTCACTGTGATGATACACCATCCAGTAGCCGAAGTATAAATCAATTCCAGAATCAGAGAGGAGCTCTTAAAATGTGCTTTTAATAAAAGTTCATTGATATATGTACTGGAAATTAAAGCGATAACGCGGAATATACTGCTAGTGATCAGCTCTGCAAGTGAAATATTTTTAATCAGGTTTGCGATTAACTACATTTTAAAGGTTCGATCAGTGTACAATTTGGAGATTTTTTTTGTATAATTTCTGATTGCAAAAACCGGCGAGGTATTTGGCGGGGATTTCGTGCATTTTGAATATTTGGCGACGCTTTCGAAACTCATCAAGTGAGAATTAATTGCCTTGTTCTGTTTGGAACAATTTCCGTGTAAATCAACGCGTGTTGGAATCCTAAATTAGAAAGAAGTCTGATTTATTACCTCATCTGCATGTCCGAAACGTTACTTGTGACAACCTTGTGAAGAAAAACTGAGTCCCATCTGTTATTCAGGTACTGTAAATTCATACACTTATTTTGTTATTGTCCCTTTTGTGTTACGAAGTTTCCATGTGTGAGTGTTAAAAATACTGTTCACATCATCATCAGGGCTCATTTGTGTGGGAAAATCCATCCGTTGATAGAAACTGCATCAAGAGGAAAGGAGGGAATTAATAATGACACAAATTAAAATCGCTCGATTGCCTGGATTCAAGGACTATGGCTTCATTAAGATTATTCGGAATCGTAATAATTGCTACGTTTGCGTGCCTGCTATGCAATTGTAATGCTTCGTTTTTTCCTCACGGCGATTTGCAGCGAGGAGGAATTCGACGCAGAACAAAAAATAATTCCCTAATAAATACAGAGAATAAATCTCATTATTCATCACGCATTTATAATTTGTTGCATTCAGTCTGGCCTTGGAGCCGACTCGTCGAAACTTGATGGATTCTTCAGAATTGAGTTTAATTAGTATAAATGCTTTTGAATAATTCTCAAACTGATTTATTTTGAATGGAGATAAAAACTTGTTTATCGCCTTGTAATTTCCGTCCATATTTTCTAATCTGGTTTTCTTTTTCGCGTGGTAAAAGGCATTGTTTTTGAAAATTGTGTGCTAGTCCAGTCATGCTGCTCTTGTAGTAAATAGTAACATTCCGTGTTTTAATCATATTTATATTTAATTATATTTTTATTAAATGTAATTTATTTAACAAGGGATCTTACAATGGGGAATTATGCTTACCTGGATTAGTTCTGTTTGGGTGCTAAGATTCAATGTCGAATAATCATCAAAATTTGTGTTGAAATAAACCTTAATTTACGCTGTTTTTTCCTGTGATAAATACTTGTATTCGGTAATATCTTAATTTATTTTTTAGTGGTCAAGCCAAAATATGGAAGCGTAATTTTATTTATTGTGTGAATTTGTAGTGATTTGTTGAACTGTTAAAAACTTAATTGTGCAAAATATTACTTTAGTATATATTTGTTGTTTTAATTTATGATTATATTTGAGCGGTCAACGCAAAAAGTGACCTATTCGTGTAGGATAAGCCAGCCAATAATTGACCAGTTAGTGATTTGATCTACTACAATTTGTGCTTTACCATTTATGATTGGTTACCATTTATTTCAGTTGTCCATGGGTTGTGAATATTAATTTCATTTATCGTGGAATAAACTAAATAAATATTCACAACCAATGTTTTCTTGTTTTTATGAGAAATAGGAAGAAATGTGAATACTGGTAGGTGGTCAGGGTCTGGATGGTTAACCCTACATTTATCTAACACATTTTAATTATAGATTTTTGTGGTACATTTTATACATTTTTGCACATAAGTTCAGCTACTACCGAATATATACTTGACCATTCACATTTCAATTAAAGTTCATTAAGTTAGTTAAGATTAAATACTTAATGAATAACCCAACTGATTCATTAATTTTACCAGGTGCATGAATGTGGGACTTCAAAAATGTGTTTTTAATACTTTCTATATAAAGCAGCTTAATTTGAAGAAAATTGTAAAATGAATCTCATAAGAGATATCTTAACAGATATTTTGATATTACCATCAAAATAACGATTTTTTTTGTAACATTATGGTTTTCTGTACATGAAGTTTTGTGTCGCGTGATATCTAGAATTTCAGTTCGTTATTTTTCTTTCGTTGAAGCAATTTGAATTGATATTAATAATTTTTGTGCATTTTATGTTTTGATTCTATGTTCGCAAAATGAACATAGCATTTTCAAGAAATTTCTCAAGATCAGACAATTCAATTAGGATTTTGTTCAGCTATTTTAAGAACAAATATTAATTTTTAGGGTGGAAATGAAAATTATAAGCATTTTGAGTGTGATATGTTTTACCATAATACAAATGGGAAGAAAATGTGAAGTTCTTGTGTTAAATACATTTGGTAGTAGCATTGTATGTGCAAATGCATGTTTTACTTAAACCCGTGTATGATCAAGTACCCGAAATTTCGAAATTGATAATTAAGTCTCACTTTAAATGAAAAAACAACATGAACGAAGGAGATTAATGTTTTTGTCTATTGACATTGTATTTGATTAATTCTAAATTGACGTTTTGACTGTTTTATTTAGCAAACTTGTTTATTACATATTTCGAATCGCGAAGTCTAAAAGAAAGCCCGTGTTTTGTAGAACGGCCTTCAGTATTATCAAATGCACACGATATTAAAGATGGTTACCCTCTTCATACGCGTTCAATTTTCATTTAATTTTAATGGCGCAAAGAAGTGATTCTATCTCAGCTTACCGCAAAAGTGTTATGAAGTTTTAAATTTGGTTTTTGCCCCGAAAATCATCGTTGTAAGGTTTGAAGATTCAAAAATTGTTAGAAAAGTGTTAACAGAAAATCAATTTCTTCGGCAATTTTAAATTGTTGCATTTTAAAGTATATTTTTCATCCACAATTTGATCAAAATCTTTGGAGGAATTTAGAATATTAAAAATATTTCTCTTGTGTGTAATAATGGTAAAATTGATGTCTAATATAACTATCTGGCTGTTGTGAAAGCTTGAGCTTGCTTTTATTACTTGTCTAGAGTAGCTTGAATATACAAGCACTAATTACTGTTCATTCACTTCGGAAAGGCAGTTTAAACATTGAAATTCAGATTTTGAAGTGGAATAATCAAATTGGTAGTACATTCTACTTTTGCCGAAGTCAGACATTGTGTTTTATGAATATAGGATTAGCACTCAACTATGGCTGTCTTACTCTAGTTTTAAAACTATCTTGCTTTAGTACTTTGATCATCCTAGTTCAATTTTTTGCTCCAAATTTTGTTTTACACTTACTAAACCTTGTGCTCATTCTGTATTTAGTGTTTTACATTTAATTTATTATTATTTTTTCAAGAAATTTTAGCCGTATATTTATAAATTTTAAGTGCTGTAACTTTAAGACTTACTGCGTACAACTTTTGAGTATTTTTACTTGTAGAAATTTAATTTTAAAGTACTTATTGTAGCTTATTTTTAAATTAATAAGTAATTTAGTAATAGTAGTAAATTATAATAATTATAAAATAATGCTAAATTTTGTGAATAGTAGCAAATTTTAAAGTTCTGTTACACATAAAAGTGTTGCCCTACTTTTAAAATTAATAAGTAATTTAGCAATAATAGCAAATTATAATAACAAAATTGTAAATTAAATAATACAAATTTTAAAGTAGTTTTACATATTAAGTTAGCGTACTTTTAATTTATTTTATTGAAAATTGAATTCTCTAAAAAATATATCAACCCTCGAGAAAGAATTATGAACTTAATACTCGGGACTTCCACATTTAGTATCGTACTTTGAAATCAACTACTTATCAAAAACTGTAAGAACAACAGTGGTCAATCCATCGTTTACTTAAAATTTCCTTTTATAGTTGTGTTGCATTTGGAAGACACTAATATGTTCATGAGCTGTTTTTTGATGGACATATTCAAATGTTCTAGACCGGCACTATTCAATTTTTCTTATTTGGGTACCAATCATACAGAATTTCTTAACTTAGTACCTCCAATATTTTTAACAATTTCTGAATAGTTAACTAGAATTATTAAATACCAAAAATACGCACGAATTAGCAAACATTGTTTAGCATCATAAATATATATGAATTGGGAGAAGGCAATGCTTATAATGAATCGTTAGGAATACGGCAAGATTTTAATCGTACTAATTGTATGGCCCCCTTTGAAATTGGAATTAGAAGTCAATAAATCTCAATTCCAAAATACATCTCAGTAATCGCACAAAAGCTCAACTGAATAAGCTCACAGCTCAAAACTACATCTCAATTAATAATTCTAAATGGAACTTTAAAAAGTTAAACATTACTATAAGATATACATATACTATCTCGTGCGCGTTTTCACTAAGTTTCTTACATCAGTATCGCTTGGGCTTTAATAGCCCGTTGTGTTGCTCCAGTGTGACGTTAATTAAAAATACCAATACCAATCGCTTGGGCTTTCTACTTTATCATAAATATTATAGCTTGGGCTTTCTACTATTTTATTTATGTCATCGTTTTCGCTTTCTACTATTTTATCATAAATAATTATTTTCTATTTATGATAATTTGTTGAATAATTATTTATCATAAATGATTATTTAAATAATCAATCATAATATAAATAATCATAATATCGCTTGGACTTTCTACTATTTTTATCGTTTTTGTCATCTCTTGGACTTTCTATTTTTATTTTTTATATTATCTGTTGGACTTTCTACTGTTTTTATCATATCACACTTGGGCTTTCTACTATTTTATTATAAACATTATCGCTTGGGCTTTTTTTACTATTATAAACATTATCGCTTGGGCTTTTTTTACTATTATAAACATTATCGCTTGGGCGTACAACTATTTTATCATAAATATTGCTTGCATTCGCTTCCTCACATCTACATTATGGTTTAATATTTATTGTGGGCTAGCAATTTCTCGTGGAAATAGTTAAATGTAACTTTAGCCAATAAGACAGCGAAGATAATTTAAATGTAACTTGAACCCATGATAGTGAGTATAAAAAGTGATCCCAAAACTTGGAATTCAATTCATGGACATGAGTGCAAGATCAAGGCAATTCCTCTCCTTAGATTTGATTGTTAGTGTAGTGGCTAGCTTGTGCAAACTGTCACAATATAAATATCTTATGTCAGCCCATATTTCTCATCTAAAGCATTTTTTCTGGCATTGGAAAAGTTTTCTTAAAAAGTCAAATTATGAATATAAAATCAAGAAATATTAACAACTTAAATATTTTCGCGAGTTGAATAAATAGTTTTGTTCTATTTTCCTATTATCTGAGTATGAGTGTCACAGCGCACTAAGATTATCTATTTGCGTGAAGAATTAAGGTGGAGTATAAAAGATATGTGCTCATGGTTATATATAATAGTCAACAAATTTCAAGATTATAAACGAGCGTTTGTTATAAAATAAACATAATTACGTATTTTAAAGAAGATCCCAAATACAATATTTAGTCTTCATATTCGTATTAGAATAATCGGAACAGGAGTTTATATTTGTAACGTTGCGTCTGTTATATTTAATGGATGTTACGAATAACATTTCTTTTCGATGTAAAATTCGGATTCATTCTATTTTTTCTGTCTTTGACATTCGAACAAATAGCAAAATTCAAAAATATTTATATCCATTAAATTACTCAAATTTCTTAAAGGATTTGACATTTCGATGTTAGAGGCTTATCTTTTATTTATAAAAATCGTATGAACTAAGCTGTTGAATATATGGAATTATTTATTTTCTAATTAAGACTAGTAATTATTGGAGACTAAATATAACAGTAGTTTGGTCGAAACTAGCTCTCTTGGTCTTTCAAACTTAAGACTGCCCGTTTGGATATTACGTAATTGAAGGGGCGCAGAAAACAGTGAGAAGCCATAGAAATATGTTCCGTAATAAAGAAAAATTGAAAAATGTTTTTCGTACCCTGTATTAATATTTTTAAATAAATATTTGTAAAATGGATACTAAATTTTTTTAATATTGCTAAATGTACATTTAAAAAAATGTTAAATAAAAAATTACTAAATATGTTTTGAAATATTTTTAAATAAAAATTACTAAAATGTATGAAACAATTAAAAACTTTCAAAATGGACAGGCCCTTTTTCTTTCAAGGTACCCGGTCATCTACATTCTAATGCTCTGCCGATAGGAGTAATATCCACACACATAGTTTTTCCCAGTCACGACACTGAAGACATTAAAAGCCAATCAAATGCTGTTATTTATCCGGAGGTGTGGTAAAGAATCGATGTGTGTAAGAGTGCCTCAATTTCGCAAATGCAGAATTTCTTGCGGTTCGTTCATTTGTCGATTCGGTGAAAAGTTCGCGAAAACCTGAAGGTCATACTCATTAATGGGCATCGGGAGGCCAACGCGTCCATAAATCACGGCCTAATGAAATTCAAGTATTATTGCGGCGGCAACGAATCCATAAATCCTCCTCGCATGAGACCCCTTTGTTTTCTTCCTTCGGATGCCGACCTCTTTCCCGACTCGTGCATTTGCATTCGATACCAACGGACAATGCTTCTTTATCAATCACGTTTATTTTACCTTTGTGGAACATGGCAGGAAGATTTGAAATCCAATGGGAAGGATTTTGACTGACTTAACCTCTTCAGTCCTTTGGGGCCGCCGTAACTCTGACTCGGTGGGTTCACCCATTGTGCTCTAACAACCTGCGAGTTGTAGGCGACGCTGGTTCGATTCCTCCCTGGGTGTGTTCCTCTCTTCTGTGTCAGTAAAAGTTTTCTTGTGTGTGTATGTCCATAACTTGACTTTTTCTGTGTTGTGTTTGGTGCAGCTTGGGCAAATATGGCCCTTGCGCCATAAAACCCCAAACTGACCATTTAATATTGATATATATTTAATACACATTAAAAATAATTAAATTAACGTTTGTAGGGAATAAGTTTGAACTTTCAATAATGCTTAATTTTTCGCATTGTTAAACGCTTTGTGCATATAATTTTGCGATACTTTTATTAAAAAAATTAATAACTTGCTAGTTTTTTTCGATAGTAAATACTGCCGAGTTCCGAAGGAAAAGATAGCTCATTTGGTTTCGCCTGACCTTATCGGGCCCGATGCTCAGTGGTGTTAGATTTCATCTCGAAGAACACTCAATCTTTATTCAATTACCACCAATATCATTTAAGATTACTCCAAAGATAACCTATGTAGTTATCTTAAGATAAAGATCGATATTTCCCCCTCAATTTCCGAATCGAATTGCCCCAGATCACCCCAAATCCAAACTTTTCTATCGATCACAATAAAATCTCGATTTTTGCGAAGAGTGATCATGCAGCTCTTGATGGCGTGATCCGAGCTAAATGTGATGACGTATCCTTCATTTGGACCCCCTCTTCATTGAAAAGTGTTCCTTCCTGCCCCCTCGCACACTCCCCGGAACCAACCCTGTCGTTGGGAGGGATTTCACGCTCCGCTTACAGCAGTAATTAGCGGGACAAAGGGTTACTCCATTGATGAGTTGGTGACGTCTCACCCTCTCCAACCACCATCTTTTTTGGAGGGGGTTTTTTCGACCAAATCTGTTGCTTGGGGCCCGGATGAACCCCTTTCGCACCACGGGACGCTTTTTCTCCATCCCAATCGAAACGATGGGGGCTTTTATAGTGTGCCGCCCCTGGATACTATTATTGGCTCTCTGGAACTGCTGTGTACTTCACTTTTAATTCGACCGGCAACAGTTACTCGGTGGATGTCGTTCCGGCAGCTTGTTGCTTTGCCGCATCGAAATCGTATTGCTCCTGATCAGGAAGTTAGGGAACTTTATCCTAGGGAAATCTATGGGAACTTTGTCCTAGCTGCTTTCCTACGAATATTCACATTCGCTGTGGCATTGCTGGTATCTTTGCAGCTCTAATTCGTCCATCAGCCGTTGCTTGTCGTTTTACCTGTACCTTGCTGATTGTGATACAAACCGGATCGGATCTATTCCTGGTAAGAAACACGATCTATTTAATGGGAACATTATCCTTATTTTTTTTTAATCTAACCAAATTTGATATCTCACCGCACATATCTCGTGGAAACAACGCCGTGAAAAGGATTTTGAATTGGTTCGGCATAACCTCAAGCTATTTCAGAACCTTCTGAACTTACATATAATCGTCTTCAGAATGGAAGTTTTTGATTTGCGTGGGGACTGGATTATATCCACTGTTTTATCCGGGGATCGTAAGGAAGCACCACCTTTACACTTTATAGCGACCTTTTCTTTTCTGCAATTGGATTGTGATGCCATTCCCAGGCAACTGCAAATATTGAGGATTCCCCCTCCTGGTGGTTGTCTCAATGAGGTATCTCGCCATTAGAAAACTGACGAAATCTTGATTTCGCCTTTAGCAAAATTGGTCAGATGGGCGAGGTGTCTCGTCAAAACCACTTGGAGGGTTAATGGGATTCCACCTGTCAACTAGTATAGTGTTCTGTTTAACCATCAAGCAAAATTGTTATGGGATGTTGACACGACTTCCTTGTCCAAGGTCTTGTGCGTTGAAAGATGTTAAATTGCTTACTTGAACATGTTTGGGTGACGGTTTCTGATGTGGTTTCTTTCGTCTTTTTCAGGATCCGATCTGAATGATGCCTCGGTAAACATTGTCCCTCGATGGACGTTGTCCCCGGCAACAACGACACGGGCCAACATCAGGAGTCGACGGGGTCATCACCACTGCTGACTGTGATGACTGCTGGTGTCAACGAGCCTCTCCCGCAGAATACCACGAAGAAAAAGAAAGGAGAGGTCGGCGGCGACGAAGAAGAGATGGAAGAGGGCAGCGGCGACTTCCCGCCCTCCGTCACGATGCCCCCGCCCGAGGGCGGCGCGGGCGACATGCTTGACGACGAGGGCTCGAACAGCTCCGCGAGCGACGTCGAAACCTTCAACGGCAAGATCGTCTACAACGCGGACGGTTCGGCCTACATCATCGAAGGCGTGGACTCCGAGCTTAGCGACGACGAGTACGGCGGCAGGGACCTGCTCCCCATGCTGCCCGCGGGCAGCAGCAGCAGCAGGGTTTCGCCCCGGCCGACCGCCCCCGCCGAAACGCAGCCGCAACTGGTCAACGCCCTGCACATCGCCCGGCATCCGGCCTTGTTCAGCGCCATGTGCGGACAGGCCCTGAACAATTTCCTGCGAGACAACCACAAAGTTCCTGAAATCCCAGTGATGCACAGCTACCGCGTGTTCACTGTCAAAGAGAGGACTGACGCGGCGTCGTGCCCGCCCACTGTGCCGTCTTCCGCGGCGGACACTCCCTCGTACTCCGTGTGGGACTGTGGCACCGTGCCGGTCAAGCCCATCCTCATGTGCTTCATCTGCAGACTGTCCTTCGGCTTCACCAAGTCTTTCGTGGCCCACGCCACCGGCGAACATTCCCTGTCGCTGAACGACGCCGAGAAGGAACTGGTGTCGCGAAAAAACATTTCGGCTGTGATTCAAGGGGTGAGTGCCGAGCCCCTGCTCTCGTTCCTAGAGCCCATCCCCCCTACCAGTGTGGCCGCCGCCCCTCCGTCGTCCAGTGCTCAGACGACGACGGTCGGCTGCAACGCCGCCCCGACGCATGGCTCAGTCTCAAGTTCCTCTTCTCACGTCGTCCAACCCGTGCGGCACGACGACACCAAGGCCGCGGTCACCACCGTGGTGTCCTCTGCCAGCCTGTGCCCGGTGCCCTCGGTGACCGACTTCGCGCCCAGCGAGTCGGCCTTGCTCGCCGCAGCCACCTCGTCATCTTCCACCTTCAACTCGTCGGCGTCCAGCTACGGCGACAACTCGCTCGTCCCCGAGCTGGAGGATCTGGCGAACATCGAGAAGATGGCCGAGGCCGCAGTGGCCGCTGCCGCCGCGGCGGTCGTCTCAGTTCCTGAAGCACCCTCTAAGTCCTCGCCGCCCCCGCTGCCCGTCGTCTCGAACGGCGTCTACGACATCCTCCCCAACAACCAAAGCAGCGGCAGCAGCGCCCTGTCCCCCGCTCGGAGCAGCAACCACCTGCTGCACCACCAGACGAGCCCAGTCACCATGAGTCTGCTCGAGGACAGCGCGGACACGTCGCCCAAGAGCTCGGTCTCGTCCCAGAACTCGACCACCACTAAGAGCCCGTCTCCGGTGCTCCCGTCGTCCGCGTGCGCCCACCACCCCGAGGGCAAAGCGAACGGCGTGGAGTGCCCCAAGTGCGACATGATCCTGGGGTCCTCGCGATCCCTGGGAGGCCACATGACGATGATGCACTCCAGGAACTCTTGCAAGACGTTGAAGTGCCCGAAGTGCAACTGGCATTACAAGTACCAGGAGACCCTGGAGATTCACATGAAGGAGAAGCACCCCGAGAACGAGATGACCTGCCTGTACTGCGTCACCAACCAACCTCACCCGCGGCTGGCCCGCGGGGAGACCTACACGTGTGGCTACAAGCCTTACAGGTGCGAGGTCTGTAATTACTCGACGACGACGAAGGGCAATCTTAGCATACACATGCAGTCAGACAAACACATCAACAACGTGCAAGAGCTTCAATCCAACAACCTGGCGCAGGAGCACATCGCCGCCCTGCAGCAGCAGCAACAGCCGCAGCAGCAGCCGCCCGCCGGGGCGTCCCCGCTCAGCGTGCCGTCTTCCAACCCCGCCTCCGACGTGCTCAAGAAAGCGCAGCTGACGCCCAAGCCGAAGGCCAACTGGAGGTGCGACGTGTGCAACTACGAGACGAACGTGGCCCGCAATCTGCGAATTCACATGACGAGCGAAAAGCACACCCACAACATGATGGTGATACAGCAGAACATGAAGCACATCCACCACCTGTCGGCGATGCAGCAGGCGCAGATGGACCCCGTGTTTCAGTTCCACCCGGGGCTCCTGATGCCAGCCGATGCCCAACTCCAGCCAGAAGCGGCCATCGCCGACATGGCCTACAACCACGCCCTGCTGATGATGGCGAGCCAGCAGCAGCAACACCAACAACAGCAGCAGCAACAACACCAACAGCAGCAGCAACAACAGAGGGTGATGGCCGCCGCTGCAGCTGCAGCAGCTGCCAATGCTAAGTCCCACCACATGGGTACATCGGGTCCACTGAATCTATCCTGCCCACCTCCGTCACTGGACGTGGACCACAGCGACACAAACCAGAAGCCAGAAATCCCGTACGAAGATTCCTACAAGTTGTTCCAGTGCTGCGTGTGCACCATCTTCACCTCCGACTCCCTGGAGGCCCTCAGCCAGCACGTGCAACTCGACAGAAGCAGACTGCGCGAGGAAGAGGTCTTGACTGTGGTGGCAGGCACCTCCATCTGCAAGCTCTGCACCTACAAGACCAACTTAAAGGCCAACTTCCAACTCCACTGCAAGACCGACAAGCATCTTCAGAGACTCCACCACGTGAACCACGTCAAGGAAGGTGGACCCAGGAACGAATGGAAACTCAAGTACGTGAATGTGAGCAACCCCATACAAGTGCGGTGCAACGCGTGCGAGTTCTTCACGAACTCCATGCACAAGTTGCAGCTGCACACTACCAGTCAGAAACACGAGATCAGCGGACGTCTCTTCCTGTTCCTGGAGAGGAGCGAGTCCGTGATCAGGACAGAATCGAAATCGTACCATTGCACCGTGTGTAATGTTTCGGTGCGGACCAAAGTCAATCTCATACAACATGCAAACACTATGTTGCATGTAAGGACATTGCAAGCGCATATGCAAGGAGAAGAACCAGACATGAGAGAAGTTTTTGTGGTGAAAGAAGCTAAACAGTCCTACACTGATACCTCAAAAGCCATTGAAGATGACAAAGGTAATTATTTCGTACTCATTCATATTAAACAATTAAAGGATAGAGTATGTACGACTCTTCTAGATTTTCCATTACTTAAGTCTTACATGAATGGTAAACAAGTTCAGCAAAATTAATAGCATGAATTTGTACTTTGGTAAAAAAAAGTGCTAATGTCCAAATTCGCTGATTTCTAGTTATGTGCACTAGTCAATGCATGATAAGGTAATGAAAGTTATAATAGAAAAGTGCGAATGTAGTGTGAATGCATCATGAAAATATCAAAACATTAGAAAGTATTTTTGTAAGCTGTAAATTAAAAATAAAAATTAATCAGGTGTTATAAAAAATTGCAAAATGAACATAGGCAGGTTTTCTACAAAGTAGATATATATTCCGTTCTTAATTGGATCTTATACGATAAGCAAAAAGTTGCAAGGAATTTCTTATCTATACGTCAAGATACCTACTTTTTAGATAACTTTATCCTCCCTTCCATATCTGTAATACCATAATAAATTTAATCTATTTCTCTGCAATTGCACTTTGGACGTTTGTGTGGTAATTGTAGTTTTGAAGTTATCTTATGCGCACTTAAAATGTTTTATAATTTTGAAACACATTCACTCAAATATTTTGATAATGTAACTTTCACTGATTACCTCATTGTACATTGTATCATCGAAATAAAATTCATAAGCCACCTTAAAACCTTGGGAAAATGAAAACAATTCTGAGGAAATAAATTTTTAAAATATAAAAACTTTGAACTGTTAAACTGGTCAATCAAAAGCCCCAGTAAAATGAAAAGAACTATTACTTTTAGAAATTGGGCTGGTTTACGTATTAAACTGAAAAATCCACTGTTTCCCAAATAGTTAATGAAATTAAGAGTAACAAATTTAATTAATAAGTTTTCCAACCTATGTATTAGAATTCAGATTGGTTGGTTTGTTCTACGGTCATTAATCTAAAGTTCATTTTCAGTAGACTTAACTTTGCAACATTTTGTATTTGGTGCATCTCCTTTAAGTGTGCGGATCCGAGCTGCTCTAGTGATCTTTTCTCTTCCCATGGGATTTACTGTCTTTAGTAAACACGGGGATCGCTCTCCTTGAATACCCAACCGATCTTTTTCTGCTTTCATTCCACTACTTTGTTCCACAATCCCTCTTTTTCTCCTTTCGTGGCATTTTAATTTGAAGCTGTTCTGTGTTTGGCGCAGCTTGGCCAAATAGGGTCCTTGTGCCATAAAAACCCCAGACTACCAACCTTGAGAACAAGGGTTCACAGACAAGTTCCTGCATACAGGTAGAAGGAATTTAACAAGAGAACTGTTTCAGTACGAATAGTAAGCCGTAGCTCTCGATGCAGAATGGAAAGTTCTTTTTTCCCTTTACGTGATCCATAAATCCGAGCTGTCAGAAGTCAGGCGCTTAACTTTGGAGCACGAAAACTTTGGTTCAGTCTCTCGTATGTGTAATTTGGCAGTCTCCAAATGGCCGACAGACAGCAGAGTCGGTGGTGAATTATGTCAATGACTTCGCTCCACAGCACGCAGAGGTGTCTAAAGCACCTCTCTCTCCGTGCATAATTGTGAGCGGGCAATTTGCAAATCAAACGTGAGCTTTTAATGTGATTCATGTGCAAATGAGGGCGAATCGATCCTTGAAAGATGCTTGTGATTCATTTTCTCCCCGTGTGCTGCAGCCAAAAGGGGGTATTTAAGTCTTGCGCTTCGTGCAACCTGCTCTGTTTATTTGACCAGTTGAGCGTGTGCTCTCACACACTGTCGTCGTCGACGCTGTGAGGCAAAATGTTTGACAATTGTCCCGTCGGTCAAGTGAGGGATTGATTGATTGGCCGTTACTTCGAGCCTTTTGATTTTCGAGTACTTGGTGATGACGGCTCATTTGTGGCTTAGAAATGAATAGGGAGTTATGAAAAGCAGAACAAATGTCTGTTGGTATCATGGCATTCAACTTAATTTTCTTTTTTATTATTATCATCAATGAGTGCTTGTAAAGATATACAAAAATTACATTCAATCAATTTTAACCATGACTACCTTTCCTTTTCTGTCCTACAGCATGAAACTCTTTAACCCTCCAAGAGATTTCAACGAGATATCTCGTCCATCAAGATCTTACCAATTTTGCTAATTACGAGATATTCTGACATCGAAATATTGCTGACTTTTTGGTGATGACGATATCAAGATCCGGTCAATTTTGTTTCTGATGGCGAGATATCTCTTTCTTCAAGATTTGGTCAGTTTTGCTAATGAGATACCTCGTCGAGACAACCACCAGGAGATTTAAACATAAAACTTGAAGCGAAAACCAATGATGAAATTGATAGTTTATTCACGATTTCTAAATTTATTTAGTTTGCAAACCATTTAGTCCATTCATTTTCTATACATTTGAGGCTTAAGTTCTCCACTACAACATTGAAATTAAAATAGCCAATGCCTTTTATCTTTTTGTATAGTAAAAACAAAAGATGCTATGTAATTTTATTCAACGTAGTAGAATAGAGTACAATAAATATTTTACTCATCACTTGTCAAATTTAAGTCTTCTGTGCTTCGATTAACGACTTCGTATTCTTTCAGATTTAAATAATGGAGACAACGGAACTGATATACAGCTGATGAACGATGAGCAAACCAAAGAAGAGAGCAAAAGTTCAAAACCATCGGACTCCTCGATGCTGAAGCAGGCCTTACTGGACCGAAGCAACAGCTCGGCCGAGAACGGCACCTCCGAGACGGCGTCGCTGCACACCTGCCCCTTCTGCAACTTCACGAGCAGCAGCGAGGTTCGAATCCAGATGCACGTCGTGTCTCAGCACTCCCAGAAACCGTCGACGCTCGCCTGTCCGCTCTGCCAGGACGGCTTCCGCGAGTGGGGGGTCCTAGAGAACCACCTCATGGACACCCACCATGTCAACAAGGAAGGGGTGAAGAGGCTGCTGGCCTTGGTGGACAAGACGGAATGGATGGCCGAAAAGGAGTCGGCTAAACACAGCGAAGACAACATCGTCAAAGTCGAAGTGAAGGCCGAATCGAAGACCCTTACCAACGGCCCCAGTGAAGCAACAGATCTCAGCATGAGTAACGACCGAAACGACACGGATGAAACCATCGATGTGAAGCAGGAACTACCCGAACTGGACTGCCGAAGCGACAGCAGCGATTCCAAAGACGACGAGGACTTCACGTGCGCTGCTTGTGGTCGCATATTCGTGCAGGTGGAAGACCTCTTTTGCCACCAGAACGAGATGGGTCACCTGGAGTACAAGAACACAGGAAAGGGGAACGGGTTCTTCTGCTGGAAGAAAGGTTGCGGACTGCACTTTCCCACCATGACTTCCACTCAGTTCCATTTCAAGGAAATGCACGCCATCAAGTTGAATGCCCCTGTGTCAGAGAGACACGTGTACAAGTACAGGTGCACTCAATGCAGCCTAGCTTTCAAGACATCAGAGAAATTGAAAATTCACATGCAATACCACCTCATCAGAGCGGCCACCAAGTGCGTTCTGTGCGGAAAGTCTTTCAGGACAGTCCTGGCCTTGCAGAAGCATGTTGAGATCTCCCATGCCGACATGACCAAGGAACAACTACAGCAATACCGAGCCAGTTTAATGAACAATCCTTTACTAACGGGAAATGGTAGCACTAGCGGTGGTATCTTAGATCCTCAAACCACAGAGCTTCTCAAGAAAGAAACCATTAGGGATGAGCTGGATGATGAAATGCCCGACGAAAACCTTCCTGACGACATGGATATGATGGACGAACCTATGGAGGAGACCTCTGAAAACAAAGAACAGCAGGTCTTGGAGGACTACATTAACAGTCAAGCAATAGCTGAAGACAGTTACTCCGATCCTAATCGAAAGTATAAATGCCATCGTTGCAAAGTTGCGTTTACTAGGCAGAGCTACTTGACAAGTCACAATAAAACGCTGTTGCACAGGAAAGGTGAAAAGATGAGTTATCCTATGGAAAAGTACTTGGATCCTAATCGACCGTTTAAATGTGAAGTCTGCAAAGAATCATTCACCCAAAAGAACATACTTCTAGTCCATTACAACTCGGTGTCTCATCTCCATAAGCTTAAATTGAGCATGAAAGAAAACAATGCACCCAATGCAACAATCACAACTACGACATCGGGTACGGGCGTGGCATCGCCTGCTTCTCCTACAATCGCATCCAACAACTCCGTGACCACATCAAATGCCAACAGCCCCACGATTTCCAACTCAGCAGGAGACAATGAAAAGAAACCCTACAAGTGTAATCTGTGCAAGTTGTCCTACAGTCAGGCGTCCACTCTGGACATACACGTGCGATCTGTCCTCCACCAATCCAAAGCTTCAAGGATACAAGAACTTGTGTTGTCCGGGGAGCTTGATTTGAGCACTCCTCTGGTCGAGCGACCGGACTCCACTCCATCTAGTGAACAGCCTCTGACAAAGGTATCCGAAAGCACAAGTACTCCGACTGAGACTTTACCCACTCCCACAAGTTCAATCAGTCAAAAGACCTCTGACTCCACTCCAGTCACTGCGACATCTTCCTCTGCCATCACACCGGTGACTTCAACGCCTCAATTCTCTTTCCCGCTGCACCCCGACCACAACAACATCATGCAGCAGGCCCTGAACCTGATGCAGCCCTCTATGATGGCCGGACAGACACCTCCCTTCCAGTGCTCCAGGTGCGGGTCCATGTGCTCTTCTCATGACGCGCTCATGCAACACCAGCAGCTCTACTGCTTCTTCGCACAGGCCCCCTTGCCTTCACTGATGAGCGCTGCTCCTACCACGCCGCAGGCTCCTATTCTATCAAACGTGTCTCAGGTTCAGCAGAAACAGCAGCAGCAGCAGGTCGAGCGAGAGGAAACGCAAGAGAAACAAGCTCCCAGAATGCCCAATGATGCGACACCCTCCATGCAGATGAACCTCTCCGGGGTCCAGAGAGTACCCACCCCAGGGCAGCAGATGTTCAAGAGCAGGTACCCTTTCCTGAGACCGAAACCACTGATCTTCAGGCACCTCCTGGAGAGCTTCGGCTTCGACGTGGTCATGCAGTTCAACGAGAACTCGCAGCGGAGACACAAGAAGGATATCGAGAAGAAGGAAGAACAGCTGAAGGAGAGCACGGCCTCTGAGAACCCCGATCCGGAATCGAAGGAGGCGAAGAAGAAAATGGACTTGCCCGAGATAAACCGATCGGTGTGCAACAAGTGCGGCAAGGACTTCTCCAGCATCTGGGTCCTGAAGGCCCACCAGGAGGAAGCCCACAAGGACATCGTGCCCATCAGGAAGGTGGAGAAATTCGCAGAAGAGTTCCGCGACGACTACGAGCGGCGCACTGCGACTGTCATCGACGATGCCGAGGCTCCGTCGCCGTCCTCGAGTGGCGAGATGGCGTCGAGCGGGCCCTCGTCGACCCCCGCCACCACGCCGTCCGGCGCCACACCACTGTCGCTCCCCGCCGCCGCGACCCCTCCCGTCACGACCCTCGGGTCGCAGGTGCCGGACATGGCGTCTTCGGTGACAGCCAACCACATGGCCGCCGCTCAGATGCAATTCAACCAGCTGCTCATGAGCATGGGCCTCGGTATGGGTCTCCCGATGCCGATGGGCATGGGCATGAACCTGCCCTTCGCAGCCGCGATGAACATGCATCCTCCTCTGATCCCGCTGATGATGCCGCCTCCGCCGATGGATCCTCTGATGGCTTCTGCGTTTGGTCATCCGATGATGCCAGGGGCAGCCGTCGATCCCAACTTTTTCGCTGCTCAGCAGAAGATGCTCCAACAACAGCAACTCTCCCAACAGCAGAAAAGAGCTAGGACTAGAATCAACGACGACCAACTCAAGATACTCAGGGCATACTTCGACATCAACAACTCTCCCACCGAAGACCAGCTTCTGGAAATGTCGGACAAATCTGGGCTGCCTCTGAAGGTCATCAAACACTGGTTCCGGAACACTCTTTTCAAGGAGAGGCAGCGGAACAAGGACTCGCCCTACAACTTCAACAACCCGCCCTCCACCTTCCTCAACCTCGAGGAATACGAGAAGACCGGCGAAACCAAGATAACCAACATCAGCGCTGCCGAGAACAACAGCAAGCTAAACGGCCAGCAACAGCAGAAAGTACCCGACAGCTTGCCCGAGCCACCGAAGAAAGAGCCTCCACAGAACAACGACCACAACGAGAAGATGGAGGACTTTTCCGACATGTGCGTCAAAGACGTCAAGATGGAACGCTTGCCCAACATCGAGTGTACCAAGTCGGAAGCATCACAGCAGGTAACCCCAAAACGCAGCGAAAACAACCACTCTTACAATTCCTGCATGACTTCGACTGCTCAGGAAATGCTCGCCATGTCCGAGGTCATGTCGTGCGGCATGTCAGGAACGCCCACTTCCTCGGCCATGATGTCGATGGATTTGAGGACATCTTTGGCAGACAGCTTTTCCACCAACTACAACAGTAACCCTTTCTCGGGCGTGTCCTCCTCCATGCTGTCTTTCATGCCACCAGGGTCGGTCTCGCCCCCGACTTCCGAGTCACCCCATTCGACGGGGACCCCCAGTGGGACCCCTACACCCTCTTGCTCCTCGTCTGGCAAGCGAGCCAATCGCACCCGATTTACCGACTACCAGATCAAGGTCTTGCAGGAGTTTTTCGAGACAAACGCTTATCCCAAAGATGACGATTTAGAATACTTGTCGAAACTTTTGAATTTGAGTCCCAGAGTGATTGTTGTTTGGTTTCAGAACGCTCGCCAGAAAGCTCGGAAAGTGTACGAAAATCAGCCACCCATTACGGCGGAAGAGGAAAACGCTGGTCGGTTTCAGCGAACTCCCGGCTTGAACTACCAGTGCAAGAAGTGCTTGCAAGTCTTTCAGAGATACTACGAGCTCATCAAGCACCAAAAGAGCTCATGCTTCAAGGACGAGAATCCGCTGGCCGGCCAGATCAAGGTGATGAGTGGGGACGAGAGGTCCTCGCAGCCGCCTACGCCGACACTTCCGACGCAGAATCTGCAACAGATGGTGCCACGCCCCGCCGAGAAGATCGCGACACCAGTCACCAACAACCAGAACGGCACTTACAGATGCGACAAATGCAGCATGGCCTTCTCCCGTTTCGAGCTGTGGCGGGAACACCAGTTGGTCCACATGATGAACCCGACTCTGTTCCCCAGCTACCAGCCATCCTCCTTCCCCGTGCTCCAGTACGACTCTCCCTCTACCCCCAACTCGCTGCAGTTATCGCAGATGAAGCGCAAGATGTCGGATGACGAGGAGTCCCAGAGCGAACACCCTCGCGACAAGCGACTCCGGACCACCATCCTGCCGGAGCAGTTGGACTATCTGTACCAGCAGTACCAGATCGAGAGCAACCCCAGCAGGAAGATGCTGGAAAACATCGCGAGAGAGGTGGGACTCAAGAAACGCGTCGTTCAAGTGTGGTTCCAGAACACCAGGGCACGCGAGCGGAAGGGACAGTTCCGGGCACACCAGCAGGTGATCCACAAGAGGTGCCCCTTCTGCCGCGCCCTCTTCAAGGCACGGTCGGCTCTCGAATCTCACTTGGCTACACGTCACGCGGACCAGTACACGAAGGGCGACATCAACATCGACGCCCTGCCGGACGGCGAGGGGGACTCCAACCCTGAGGACCCCGAGAGTCCGTCCGAGGAGAAGGTGGTCGCTTCGCCCAACTTCCCGGTCACCGCCAACGACATGATGAACAGCAACACGCTCAAGCGCTACTACGAAGACTCGCTGCGGAAGCTGCTGGACGAGCGTCTGGGCGCCGTGGCCAAAAGCGGCAAGGAGCAGCAGCATGCCACGGATTTCACCATGGGCAAGATCCCGGATCCGCCGCCACACCACAAGACCCTGTTGTCCGACAGTCCGACGAAGGAATCGCCACTTGACCTCAGTAAGCCTCTGATGAAGACTCTGATGGAGAAAAGCAACGGCAGCCTGGCGGAGAAGTTCTTCCTGGACGACGGCACATCGAGGGGCGGGCTCATGGATGACGCGCACTCTGAAACATACTCTGAATCTACGGATAACATGGACGGCGAGGAGAGCAACCCGACCTCCCCGTCCAGTCGCTATTCATCCAGTTCCAATAAACGTTTTAGGACTCAGATGACGACGATTCAGCTGAAGGTGATGAAATCAATCTTTGTGGATTACAAAACGCCGTCGATGTGCGAATGCGAATCGCTGGGAAAAGAGATCGGCCTCCCCAAGAGGGTGGTCCAGGTCTGGTTCCAGAATGCCAGGGCAAAGGAGAAGAAGGCCCGCCTCGCTTTCCTCAAGACCTTCGGGCACGAGATGGAGCCGCCCAAGGTGAGCGACGAGTGCTCACTCTGCAACGTCAAATACAACATCAAGTTCTCGCCGTCGACACTACAGGAACACATCTTCTCCAGGAAGCACATCGAGAACCTGAAGAGTCATATTGACAGTCTCAAGAAGTTAACTGATGGCCAAGATTCGGACACGGGTCCGAGCTTCGATTCCTCCAATCATGTCGCCAACAATTCCTCGGCTCTGTCCATGGTGAATTCTGCGCCCAAACAGCAGCAACAGACCAGCAGCAGCATATCCGGACTGACAGGTGGCCTCCCCAGCTTCGCCAACGCTTCCGTCAACTCGGATAAGACCAAGTCCGCCGCTGAACCCGGTGGTTCAAAGAAGGAGACCATGGCCAACGGGGAGCTGGGGACGACCACCACCACCAAAGACAAGCAGGACGACAAAGAGGACACTAACTTCATGCACACTCAAGAAGCTCCCAACGTGAATGACTTCGTGCCGCCTACCACCTCCACCGACTCCTCAACGCCGTCCTCTGCAACAGGACTATTCCCATACATGTACTCTCCCTTTCCTGGTTATTATAGTGGTGTGCCAGGGACATTCCTCCATCACGCTATGTATCCAGGTAGGACAAAACTCTAATAGCATGTCTTATTCACTTGCAGGTTTCAAATGGACGTTGCCTACTCTCACATCCCCACCCTCTGGTAAGGGTGGTCTATAGTTCCTAACACCGTCTCGGCCCGAGGTGGTGTCTTACTGATAACGAGACAAATGTGTTCATGACGAAAGTTTTCCTTTTTGGCACCCCTCGGCAAACGACTTTGCAGTTGAGGTGCTCTAGCATGCGAAGGTGAACAAATGTGTGATGACGAGACTACTTGTTTTAGTCAGTGTTGAATTTTTAGTGATCTCCCAAAGATTATACTCTGTATGAATGTGATGTTTATTTTCCCCTAAATGAAATCTTTATTTATTGACAGGATTCCCGAAGAAGCATAAAATTTTTTTAACCACTTTTACAAGTTAAAAGTCGAGATCATTTTTAGTCATAGTTCATATTCGTCATCAATTTTGTGTAGTGTTTATTTAATCTCTTGTTAAAATGCTTTTGGAAGAAATTATTTTTTGTTTTGATCTAAATTGTTATAATTCCATCCATTTGTTTCTTTGTTTACGATGTTTATTCTTTTGGTAATATCGAAAGACTCCTCCCCTTTTTTAAAATAGATTTTACGCTTAATGTTTTATCAGAACTTGACATTCTCCTTTGTTGTTTTTGTCTGTTATTTGTTTGCAAAAGGTCATGACTTACATATGAATTTCCATCATTCAAAATATAGTAGACAGCCTGTTTTAAGTCCAATGCGAATTTTGCATCAAAAAATTGTGACTTTCATATTTTGATAAGGAACACAACTTACCCAATGAACCGCCTTGGCTTTTAAATCTCGTTTTGTATTGTATTGAATATGACAAAAACAGCAAATTTGGGTTTTAAGTAAATGTATATTTGATTGCGGAAAAGCTGGATTAAAAATTGGTTGGGTTTATTTCTAAGTTTTATGGGGTGCTGATGATTATGACAGGGACCTTTTATTTCAAATTTGCTGAGTAAAAATTTGATTGCTCTTGAACCAGCAAGCAATTCTAATGCTACTCAGGGTTTCAAAGTTGCTAGAATTATGTGATACTGAAGTTGACAAGAAGAATTAAACGGTGAAAAGAATACTTGCATGAAAATTAACTAGTAGTCCATAAAAAGTTATCCAACGAAATTATGAGACCTATTTTCCTTGGCATTAAATTGTAACAATTCCAAGATGATATACCTCAATTTTCTTTCTCAATTGCACTCTCCTTCGATGAACAATTTGCAATACAGTCAGGGCAATACCAATCAGTGAGTGAATGTGAGATTTAACCAAACACTATTTTATAAAAAATTTTATTTCTTCTACTTCACAAACAGCCAAATTGATTGTTTTTAAACCAAGCTCATGGATTCATTATTAAACTATTAAAACAATTTCATTAAAAGTTGGGAACTAAAATTTATCCTGTCCGAAATTGGAAATTTGAACAGAAATTAGATTTTTACATGATTATTGGAAATATATGTAATGCTAAATTTTGTTCTGGTTTACTATCTTTGCATATCAACGATATTTGTCGTATATGGTGGTTGTTGTATGTCAATTTCGTGTTTAATATGGGGATGTAATTTTAGTTGCATTAACTTTGCGAAGGAAAATGTCTTCATGAGTTTAGGGATATTAAATTGTAACGAAAACTGAATATCTTTGGACTTCAAAAATTTGCATTTTTCTATATACAATAATCCATGAGCTCGGGTTCCTTAGTTAGTATATTATAATTTTGTAATATCTAGAATATTGGAGGAAAATAATCAAGGAATCGTTGGTTTATAGACCAGGATTGCACTGCTGATTCAAAATGGCTGTTACGGCATGAAGATTAAACAGGCCCTTTGATTTAGAATAGGAATGACATCCTAATTCTTGTCTCAATTTCTCCTATCTGAAACGGCCAACATTTTGGTTACATAGATTTTACGATTGGTGTGCCGTTTTGAATAGAAGCCGTGTAAATTCTGGTCTCAAATTTTCGACACCCTTGAACGTGTAATCAAAGCTTTATTTGTGCCTTATCTCTTTACGATGTCTTTCTTCACCTATACCCTTACTGTTTCCAAAACCACTGTTAATTTTGAAACCAAACAATATGCGTGCATTAGTTAGGTGTTGTTTCATTATTATTATTTAAATCGCATGATGTAACTGCATGAAAAGCTGTGCCTTGTTGTAAAATAGAACCTTTATCATTTGGCTTTATTTTTCCTTCCCAGATGTATAGTGTCGTTAAGTATTGATGTGATATGTTATGTTTACTGTGTCTCATGAGTAATCCCTTTATCGATGATCTATTTCTCTGTCTCACTGGACAGCGACTGAGCATTTTGTTGTGTATGTGACGTAGAAAAAACTGGCTGTAATTTAAAGAAAATGGCCGCAGCTCATGGCCTGATGGGGTAGGCCGCGTGCCATCGTATTTGTATATATAATATGGAATGCCTAGTTTTTATTTTCTTTGTATTCGAACGCTTTTTGACAGAAGTGTGTAAAATAAATTTGTTGTTACTTTGAAACAATTTGCTTGTTTTCTTTTTTGTTCCTTTCATTTCAGTTCAATCCCTGCTCGTACATTTTAGACATTATATTTTGTTTGATACGCTTAGTAGTTTTAGTTGAAATTAGTGTCCCAGTGCTTTTATTTTTCGAGTTTTGGCATGTATAAAATTTTAAGTACCAGTAGACGAAAATGCATATTGATGCTTAGAAGTGTAACATACAAAATTTAGAAGGGCTGAGCTTTTCATGTTGTATCATTCAATCTCAATCGAGATTTCTGTTTGGAATATAGTTTTAAAGATGAAGTGGGCGTACAAACTATTCTATAAATAACATATCTTAGAAATCCTTCACATTGTAGGACAATAATGAATTGATTTTGAAGAAATATCTAGTATTGGTAAATTGACAAGATGCAAGACTAAAAGCAAATGTGCAACACTATTTTGTTCTGAAGTCATGTATAAGTTATCTTTTGAATTGGATTTGGGTTCAGTGATGTGTGAATATATATTTTACAACTTGGCCATCAAATGACTCAAGTATTCGTTTTACATATTTACGCCGTCAAGTGTTTATTTTACATATTGCCGAGAGATAGCAAATTTATTTACATATAAACTTATCTCTCGGCTTGAGGTTGTGTGGTGGGAAAACATTAATTTTTATACCTAGTGATCATGATTTAAATGGTGATTCTGTATTGCATTCCTGTGTTTCTGATTTGGCTAATGTAGACAAATTATTTTTAGATAATTTTCTTTAAAAATCGTTTAAACTTATCTCAAATGGGAGGGCTACGGACAACATGATAGGCCACTTTTCAAATTATTCAAGCTAATTTGTCAAGAAATTCCAAAATTATAATGGTTAACATGACTTTTTGTGAACAGTGGATTATCTTAAATTTTTTGAATTATTGAGCCCTCATTTAAACAACTATAAATTCTTTTGATCCCCTTAAAAGTTTTGTTAGATTTTTTCTTGCGGAACGTATTTCTGTTGTAAGCCCTTGATTGTTGGGTTTTATGGCGCAAGGTATAAACCCTTCTTGAAGGGAAGATTTCTTTTTTTATATTTGATAAGAGAAAAGGACCTCACATATCTGCATTTGCAACTGGAAGTTATATTTTTATGCAATACTATACGGTATCGCAAAATAATTTACCACGATTGGTCTTGACAATTTTAGATCAAGCGCAAGATAAAACAGTAAAATCTTTGTAAATATATATAAAAGCTTTTAAAGAAAGTGGATATCAGATCACACAGGTGCGAAGGGAGCCCAACAAACAAATTGCATGGTTAAAAGTGAATTTAAAGGTTGGTGATTTAATACCGCGGATCAATAACAAGAAAACAATTTTATTAATAAATATAAAGAGCTTATAAATATATATGTAAAACTTAATATCTATTGCATTTGTGCTGTTCATTTAGATCAGGGATACAGACTTCTTAAGACCAAGTGCCACAGATTCATTGACTTATGAGAGGACCGATTAAAAGAAATGAAAGTTATCTATCATTAATTTTATTTATATATATATTTATATTGATATTTAGTATTAATGTAATTTATATTTATTATTTATGTTTATTGATATGTTACAAAAAGTAAATAAAAAATGGATTATAAATTTAGGTGGACATGTTGATCAACGCAATGTATAATATAAAAGGAATGAGTGCGTATATAAAAGTCATGTGTTAAAACCATGTTGGCAGGAAATTGAAAACTACGCGTTAAAAACTACTTCTATGATAGTGTGAACTATAGTTCAGTTTTTTCTTTCCTCGCGTGAACTCCAATTTCCAGTCTCTTTTCGAAATACAATCTTGGAGGCGAACGCAACTCTGCCGAGAGCGTAACAGACTTTCCCATCCTTTCATACAAGTGCTGATGAGAGCGATAATTGGTGTGAGGGGTTTTTAGAAACAGTTGGCGCACCCCAATCTGCACCCCTCGCGAACACCTGGCCATGTCGGGAAAAAAGCGTTCAGGGGGAGCTCTACAACTACGACGGCAACCGTTAAACTTCATTGTTCCTGTGTAAAAGTTGTAAGTTTTTTTTACTTTTTAATGTTTGCTTTCCAACCCTTTATTAGCCCCTGCAGAGGAAAAGGGTTAAATATGCCATAAATTAACTGGCTGGGAGCTACGGTTAGTTTTATGAGGCGTGAACTTGGTTCTGCCATACAATCCCTCCCCACTCACTAAATGGGATGGTGATGGCTTTACCCTAGATTTTTTTGCATCGTGAGAACCGTGAGTAATACCTCGCCATTTTTCCATTTGCCTGGAACTAAATGCGTTTCCCAATTGGTTTTCTGATTAGTTGCGTGTATTCTTGCTGTCAAATCACAAATGAACGTAGTCCACAAAATAATGACTCGTAGTGAAGCTTCTGTAAGGATAAATGTAGATTCTTCATTGGCCAGTGTGGGCCTCGACGATTCTGTTCCATCTTGTCCTTGATAAGTTCCAGGAGAAAATATGGTACAGCTTTGATATTAAGACTTTTTGTGGCTACTCATTTGGCGTAGGAAGAATTTTTTAGAAAAAATACCATTTAAGCTTAGCGGAAAATAATTAAAACATTAACGAAACGAATTTAAAGACAGAAAAAAATTACTCTACTGAGTCTAGTCTTACTGATGATTGCCACGAGATCAAGATCTGGTCAGTTTTTCTCCAATGACGGGATATCTCGTCCTCCAAAACCTGGTCATCGAGACAACCACCAGGACTTAATACTCGAACAAAATATGGCATATTAGATTGCTCTACAGGTGGAAAAGCATTTTGACAACGCCTCGCATTTTTGATCTACGATCAGATGAAAAGGTCACCACCTTCGCTGGCACCGCCCTCTCCAAACTTCTACGCCAACGGACATTTGAGACCCACTTAACATGCACCAGCCCCCACGTACACTGTCTTTGGTTGTTTCGAACTCGCAACTCTCCGGTTGCTAATCCGCTACTCTTCCAACCGGGCTACCACTACTCCTGATTTGATTGGGGAATATCTGCATTTTTATACACCATTGGCTTTCTAAACCTTATCCAAATTTTTCAAACGTCCTTCCTAAATCTAATTTTTCAAAAAAATTTATGTATTTAAAATAAATTTCTGCACTTGACTCATTTCTCAAATTTTTAATTTTAGCCTTTAACGTAACGGTGCTTTCAATACGTGTACCATCATGCCGTACACGACATTGTGTTGGATCGAGTTTCGAACTCGCAATCCTGCGGTTGCTAATCCGTTACTTTTTCAACCAGCCCTACCGTCGCTCCTTAATATCTTGTCTCCAATCGGCCGTCGTGGGAACATTGGACATGCCATCTAAGGCATAAAGCCATTCTTCCATTGCTGAAAAGCCCAAAACGGCATAATTAAAGGTGTTAGTGAGAGGTGTACCAGTCACCCCTTTGGAGGATTCACCGTTTCTTGGAAGGGGGAATCTATATTCGAAGAACTTGTTTTGTTGGTAGTTGTCACTGGCTCTAAGGTGTTTTCTTTCTTTTGGTATGCGAATGAAGACCTCTAAAGTTAGCAATAGGTATTTCAAGTGAGCAAAACGTGCACCATCAGTAAGTACAAAAGAAAACGAGAGCGTATAACACACTATTTAAAGATAACTCTTAAACTCGAGTTTTGTCTCGTCCTGATAATAGTGGACGTTTAGTTCCATCGAAATGGCTATTGACAACTTTACTGATCTTTTTTTTATCTTTGTAACCTTACATTTTCAACATTCTGTATTAGTATTTCCTTCTATTTAGTATTTTCTTTTTATACGCGCACTGTAATATAATGTGTTGTATTTGGCAGTACAGTAAAATATATCGTACTGTAGTATGATTAGCAAGTCCTGCTTATTTTAACTTGAATTTTATTTACAAATGAATTTGTCAAAACATACCAGAATGTATACAGATCGATGCATATAATTCAAAATAACATGGGTGGCTCAACTTGTCCACTTTTGGACCTTGCGCCATAAAACCCCAACATCCAATCTAATAAAAATAATATGGTATGAATTTTATTAAAACAAAATACGTTAATTTAATGAGTTGATGTACGCGTAGTAGATAGCTCATGCAAATTAATTCAAGACTGATGCATATTGAGAAAATAACCCTTGTGAGGTTGCAAATTTGAGCAAAATGCAGTTTGGTTTCTTTGCGATATACGATATTAGCTTAAGTTTCTCTTAGAAAACAAGGATTGCTAGATCGAACCAAAGACCGTCGTGCACGCGGGGGCTGATGTACGTTATATCTGTCGTTATCTCAAATGTCCACACTCGAGTGGTGTGGAAGTTTGGAGAGAGGGGTACCAGCTCAGGTGTTGACCTCGTCATCTGACTGTGGACAAGGCGTCCTTGGATCTTTCCTTAGGATTGATCTTTGACTGTTGCCAATAGCCCGTGTGTTGCTCCAGTGCGACCTTAATTAACTACCTACCTTAAAAAACAAACTGCACATTACACAAATTTTCCCATCTCCATGAAAACCTGTGCTGTATGCGCACCACTTTTATAATATGATGGATCTGTTCACATCTCCACGAACTCCTCTCTTGTGGGGGCTCTGCTAGAAGAGACTCGAACATGGGGTCCTGATTCGAATCGTGCCTCCTCCGGCCTTTGTGGCATATCCTTCCAATTTTGCTCTTTGGAGTTTATTGTCTTGAGTCGAGCTTCTGGCATACTTAAGGGGGTCCGGGACTCAAAATTCTAAAATCTTCAATTTTTAAGTTTTTGTTCTAAAATTTTTTCTGTAGGTATACATTGTATTTTGCAGCTATAATAACTATTTTATATTTTCAAAACTTCAAAAAAAATTTTATTAAAATTTAAAAAATTTGACGTTGGGCAAAATTAATATATCTTAAAATATTTTGTAACAAATTACTTCATTTTTGCACTAATTGACTTCTAAAAGTTCATACTCTAAACTGCCTTCGTGATTTTTTGTTAAAACAGTTAGAAAAAATTTAAAAAAATATTTTGTTCAAAAACTACATAAAACACATAGTATACAAAGTTAAAAAAAATTATAGAAAAAATAATAATATATATATACACAATTGCTGAAGACAAATTAAAGAAATATATTTGAAAAGTAATTGTAGAAAATTTCATTCATTTATGACGAGTAGTTTTTAAGTTATATCCATTTTTCACTATCGAAATCACATTTAACAGAAAAGGAGAAAAAGAGCGTTTAAAATTATGAAAATATTCAAGTTATTAAAAAGCACTTTTGCATACTTTATGTTTGTTTAAAATCCTCCTGGATAGTATTGTGTATTACTTCTTAGTTTTACTGCTTCATTTAATTTAATTTCAGCAAGTTGGACCTTTTTCCTATACCTTTTAAAAGTACTATTTGTGGACTTAATCGTCGCTTTCCTGAACCGCCTACATTCCTTTATGGAAAGCGTCATTGAAGGTATATTAATAGTACAGAAAATTCGAAAACGTGCAAATTCAACAATAAAAACAGTGAGAATATTACGATGATCAATTCAGATCACTTCAAAAGTGTTCGTAGCGTATTTTATTTTGAGTTAGAAAAAAATAGAGCTGAAACAGCAGAAAGTAGACTCCAAAACAGTTTGTTTACATTATCTAATGGGTGATGCTCGTTTGATTTGCAGCTGTCATGTTATAAAAAGCCGAATATTTCCGGTTCTACTGATGGTAGAAACAAAATGTAGGTGTTATTTTATTCAGAAATATCTATATTATTTTTTAAGATAATAAAAAAAAAATTGGACTTTTTTTCATATTTTGAGTCCCACACCTCCTTAAGCTATCTTTTTCTGCTTTTATCCCACTACTCTGTTCCCCAATCCTTTCACGGTATTTTTTAATTTACATGGTCTTGTGTTTGGCGCAGCTTGGCCAAATATGGCCCTCGTGCCACAAAACTCCAAAACAACCAGTTTTGCTCTTACAGCGCATAAGATTGTCAGCCGTTCGTTGGAAAATAAAACCGGATCAAAAATGCCTTTCAATATTTTCA
Organism: Meta bourneti; assembly: GCA_933210815.1. Classification (NCBI taxonomy): domain Eukaryota; kingdom Metazoa; phylum Arthropoda; class Arachnida; order Araneae; family Tetragnathidae; genus Meta; species Meta bourneti. The sequence continues at coordinate 24,379,283 of OW119931.1, forward strand.
CCCATCTCTTAACAGTGTTTTTGCTGCAGCCGACCAAGCGTGGCTCAATTTGTTTCGGGAAGCATTATCTGCTTGAAAACACCCCCTAAAACCACACCGCGATGGGTCCAGTCGCTCCAATTTATGTTCTGATCTGAGCTCTGCCCCCTCCTACGCACTCCCTTTTAATCAGAGGGGGCCTTCGCCATTTGAATAATAATGAGCAGGCGAGGACAGGAACCGACGTTTAAACCGTGCTAACCACATGTCCAGGAAGGGCCTGTAATTGTTTCGCGATCGCCTGCCTTCGAACGAGGAACAGCCTGAGAGATTTATTTCGGCGTCTTGACCCTTCAAGTGGTTTCGACGAGATATCTCGTCATCAGGATAAAGTCGATTTTGTTTGGTGATGATCAAGATCTGGTCAGTTTTTTACTAATGAGGAGATCTTGATGTCTCGTCCATCAATATGTGATTGGTTTTGCTAATGACGGGAGCCAATCACCAGGAGGGTTAAAGACCTTATAAGCTTGCACATTTTTGTCTTGTGTGCTCCTATAGTGTCATCGATGCAATGCTCCCCGCCTTTTTTGTTTGGTTGTTTTGGGATTCTATGGCGCAAGGGCCATATTTGGCCAAATTGCTCCAAACGCAAGACAACGTCAAGCAAAAAATGTGAGCGGAAAGAAAGGAATTGGGAATAGAATAGTGGGGTGAAAGCAGTAAAAGATCGCTTGGGTATACCGGAGCGCTATCCCTTGTTTACTTAAGACGGTAAACGCCCTGGGAAAAGAAAACACAGGAGTACCTCGGATCCGTGAAACCCATACACACCTAAAGATGTGCCCCTGAGGGCTTTTTTGCTGTGAAAGTGGCAGGTATTGTATGCAGGCGTCTCATGACGAGATATCTCATCATCAAGAATGCCGAATGAAGATATTGAGCGGCATCAACATGATTTGCTCCAGCTTCTAAAGAGTCGAAACTTTATGACCATAATAACAAACTTAAACCTATAGTTTTAAATGCAGGTGACGGTCCGGGATAAAAAAAAATCCGAGGACAACACCACGTAACTTTTAACCACGGCCAGCTTAAAAGGTCATACCTGAGCTTGCACCGTACTCTACAAACTTCCGCACTACGCCACCGTGAGTACATTTGAGGGCACGACATATTTAACTGCACCATCCCCCTTTGTACACGGCCGTCTTTGGTTGAATTCGAACTCTAACCCGTTAATCTTCCAAGAGAGGCCCCTTTCTGCAAAGGAAATTAAGATCTAAGTAGGAAAATCAATTTTAACCAGAGCTGGTGACAGTTTGGAACAGGTTTTTCCACGAGTTTGCCTATCGTGTGGTTTTCGAAGGAAACCACCTGGAGGTTTAAATAGCCTTAGGTATTTATGGACGGTTGACTTTGCCTTCTTAACAAGCTTAAGACATCGTATTCTCAGACGTTTTGACCTTTGAGCCTTCCTTTGTCCTGCGTGACCTTTTGAAAAGAACTATCTGCATAGCTGGACTCAAGCATTGTCACCCCTAACAGAGAAGCGTTTAGCTTGAAAAATGTCTTCAATAGCTTCAATGCTTGAATAGTCCTCAATGTGAAGTCTTTTCTTATCTCACCTGTATTTTAGAAATTTCTTGTTAGTGAAAGACGTCTTGCCGTAAATTCCTAGCTCCTTTGTACCTCTTTCTGGGGTTGTGAGATTCCCAGTTAATCTATTCATTAGAAGAGATGTATAGCTCTGGAAGTTTGAAAGAATAATTGATGAGTTCTCTGTGTACGTGGAAATGAAAGCCTGCCTATCCCTTTGCCTTAAGGTGAAAGAGGACCTAAAATATAAGTGATACCAAAGTTAAACAACCCTTTGTAACTTGTAAAATTAAACCCTTGGAGTCATCATTTTTATCAGAAGAAAATATTAATTTCCTGGAATTAAAGTTATTTTGTTTAGATCAACATAATATTCATTACGAAATTGTATTTCATTTTTTTTATTGTTGGCATTTGAAACCAATTATATATTTACCACTCATTACAAAAATGAAATTTTTAAACATTCTCCAATGGATAAATGACTTAAAATGGATATTTAAAATTTCAATTCGAATAATGTTCTTTAGTGGAGGGGCTGTGACATTAAGGGGAGAGGTCTTAGGCAGAAGACACCTTGTCATCAATATTAGTCTCGAGGGGACTACATTTTTATTATAAGCTCTTTATTTAGAGGGTCATTTTAAAAATTGTTTGAAATATAGAGTTATTAATCAGACTAGTTTTAGAGGTTTATTACCTAGAGACTTATTTTGAAGTATGTTACCGATAGACAAAAAGAGACTAGATTTAAAGTACACTGCTGGCCACCCAAATTGCAACACCAAGAAAGACAAGAGATATCACAACAAAATTTATTTTGTAGATAACATGTTGACCAAGTATCAAATGATTAAATTTATAGACTTCTGTGAAGTGTGGTTCCTGCCAAAATCAGTAGCCAGAGTAGCCGCCATTGTTGGAGATCACCGCTGCCACACGAATCGGCATTGATTCAAAGAGACTTTGGATGTGTTCTTGGGGTACAGCAGACCAAGCAGCTTCCACACGTTGCCAAAGTTGATCTGGTGTGGCAGCTGGGGATGTATTCTGGGTCAATCGTTGAGCAACCATGGACCACATGTTTTCTATCGGCGAAAGATCCGGAGAGCGAGCTGGCCAGGGAAGCAATTCAATCTGGCGATTGACGAAGAACCCTTGGACAATGCGTGCCACGTGTGGTCGCGCATTATCCTGTTGAAATATGGCTGTGGGCAAGCCCTGAAGGTAAGGAAGGACAACTGGCTCCAACACCTCGGAGATGTAGCGCTGGCTGTTTAAAGTACCGGCAATGCATACTAGAGGAGTGCGAGAGTGATATCCAATACCGCCCCATACCATAATACCCGGTGCAGGACCAGTGTGGCGGTGCATAACGCAGCTGTTCAGCATCCTCTCTCCACGGTGTCTCCAGACTCGAATCCGACCATCGTGGTGTTGCAGACAGAAGCGTGACTCGTCAGTAAAGACAATTTCATTCCATTCTGCCGTCCACATCCTTCTTTCATCGCACCATTGGCGGCAGAAACGTCTGTGGTTCTGCGTCAAGGGTAGACGAAGCAATGGACGTCTTGCGGACAGACCACTCTGCTGTAAACGGCGTCGAATGGTACGCGCAGACACTGGATGATGCGGTACAGACTGAATGTGCTGTGCTATGGTTCGTGATGTGGCTGAGCGATCCGTCACTGCCATACGCACAATATGCCTGTCATCACGTGAAGTGGTGCACTGAGGTGGATGCGATCGAACACGTCGGTCCGTCGTACCCTCCTGCATCCAACGATCACATATCCGCATTACAGTTGTTTGGTTTCGTCCAACACGACTACCGATTTCCCTGAAAGATAATCCACAATCTCGGTAGGCCACTATCCTTCCTCTGTCGAACTCGGATACTTGATCAAAAGATGATCGCTGTTTTCTACGAGGCATAATTGATTGTTTTTTTGAAAAAACCACAAGAAAAACACAATTGCCGTACTTGAAATCGTCGAAATCTCCAAGCCTTCAATAGCGCTTTGAAGTGGCGCCACAGGCGCGCGTGATGTGCGTCTGCGCTGAAATTCTAATCATTTGCATATCTCACCTCCGCTAATGCATGTTGTAAATTTCATATTATTTGCATGCTTCCTTCAGGGTGTTGCATTTACGGTGGCCAGCAGTGTATATTACCTAAAGGCTAGTTTTGGAGTGTTACCAAGAGACTAGTTTTAGGGGAGCTAACTGGGGACTAGTTTTAAAGTAACTACTCCGAGACGAATAAAATCTCTATTGAAGGACAAAGGTCTCACCATGTTAATGAACAATATCAAAATTTTTAATTATTTTGTCTATCTTCAGTAAATAAGAAACAAAACACTTTTGCAAGTGGACTGAAAGCAGTGAATAAATATTAGTTAACTGTTTAAAAGGAAAATATCAAAACAACTTTATACACGATTTTTAAGGGGGGGGGAATTTCAATTAACGTCACACTGGAGCAACACAATGGGCTATTGGTGACGGTCCGGGATCCAAAGGGAAAGAGCCGAGGACAACACCACGTAATTTTGAACCACGGTCAGATGACGAGGCAACACCTGAGCTGGCACCCCACTCTCCAAACTTCCACACCACGCCAACGTGAGGACATTTGAGGCCACGACAGATTTAACGTGCACCAGCCCCCTTTGTACACGACGGTGTTTGGCTGGATTCGAACTCGCAACCCTTCGGTTGCAAGTCCGTTACTCTTCCAACCGGGCCACCGCGGCCCCGATTTTTAAGGCAATCGGTGAATTATATAGGTATTTTTCAAATACAGTAACCTCTCCTTATATCGCGGCTAGATCTATTGCTCTTTTTTACTTGCTGAATAGTTAATAATTTTGGAGTACTTGAATCTTTTTCAAGTCGCTCGTATCATTCCTTGGGGGTTGATCCCGGACCTTCGTCATTAGCTCATTGTGTTGCTCCAGTGCGACGTTAATTAAATACCTACCTACCACCTTCAAGTCGCATTTTAGCGTATGGCCCAAATAGAAGATTCATAAATCATGATCAGCCTTGTGATATGTTTGTGTAATAAGATTTTATGAAGGAAAGTACTTTTTATCAAGGTATAGAATAATTGTTATCTCTAGAACTACTTGTCCGGTGGAAGAGTAGCAACCGGAGGGTTCGGAACTCGATCTAAGCAGACTGTTGTGTACGTGGTGGCTAGTGCACCTCAAAACTGTCGTGGCCTCAAATGTCCTCATGTTGGCTTGGCGTGGAAATTTGGAGTGGGTGCCAGCTCAGGTGTTGCTTCGTCATCTGGCCGTGGTTCAAAATTATGTGGTATTATCCTAGGATCTTTCCCTCCCCGATATGTTGCTCCAGCGTGACGTTAATTCAACTACCTACCCAGAGCTACTTGTTGATGTTCTTAAGGATGAGCCGCGAATGCAGTACAGTACTCAAGTATGTTAGCGCGTCTGTCAGGATATCTGAATTTGAGTTATTTCACTTTAATACGACCTCTTTTAAGTGCGGCTGTTAGCTATGCCTACCGGCAACAATGTTTCTTGCCACGAATTAAATCGTTCGGCTCTGCTACCCGAAATTAATGCAAAGAATCTGCTAGAAGACCACGCTGACTACACGGCACCTGTATGCGCGACTTTTCCAGTTTGAGTTGAATAGTGTTCTCTCTAAATTAATGTCCCGCATCCAAACAAATTGGCCGTAAAACTTTCGAAGGTCACTGGGCAGTCATAAAAAGTGTGTACTGACATGTCTCGCCATTACGGGGGACAACAGTTCGTGTTTTATTGGTTTTTAAATTGGGACAGGCATGCCCCGAGCACTAATTGATACATACGTTGCTTCAGAGAAATCTTGGTTTTATGGCTTTCAGTGAAAGTGCAATTCTTCGTCTTTTCAATGGGATTTCAATTCCCTATCGCTCAGAATTCGCTTGTCAATAGACGAACGACACCAGGTGCGACTCTATTGTCTTCACTGTTTCCCCAATATACAAATTTGTATTCATATACAAAGTACTCGTATATTTGATACTTAAACGTGCTCGTTGTACTCGATTCTTTCTCGTATTCCAATATAGTAGAATTCGTTCAAAGTACTCCAATACGAAAGTACTGGTTTAGAGTTAAAAGTATTCGTTGAACTCGATTCTTTCACGTATTCGAATACAGTAGTATTCATCCGAAACATTCGAAATACCAAAGCATTCATTCAAAATTTTCAAAGTATTTATCTCTTATTTTTATTAAAAAGCCTTAAATCTACTGTTGGCTGATTCTTACTATCGATCAACCGTTTATTTTAATACTATTCGAATACTTTTCTATTCTTGAAAACACTCGAATTACCCAAATATTCGATTCCAAAAAGACCAAATTAAATACGCTACAAAAGTATATATAGCTGTGTAATCCATCTCCGTCATGAAGTCCTTTTTGTTATTGTCGTGTAGCTTCTTTTCGTAGCATATTTATTAGTATCAGCAGTATTTATTATTATTTTATTATTGTAAGCTTTAAAATCCGACTTCGAACCGAGAGTTTCTACTGTTTCAGACTAACCAAGTCGAGCCTGTTTCCTCAGGAGTTTCGTTACGTCGGCGAACATATGTGTGAGCGTTGTGTCGCTTCACGTGCTTGTGTTTTTTCCTCTCCCGATTGCTCGGCTCGTGACAGCTTTTATGTTTTGTCCTGTGCGAGACCAACTGCACATACTTATTTTGTAATAAATTGCACCTCTTAGAGAACGGCGTAGCGAGCTAAAAACAGATGCGCTGACCTAGAAATCCCAAACGCTCTTTGGGGCCTGTTGGAAGAATAGCGGATTAGCAACCGGAGGATTGCGAGTTCGAACCTCACTCCAACCAGGCCCTTCACGATAAATCTGTCGTGACCTCAAATGTTCTCACGTTTCCGTGATGTGGAAGTTTGGGGAGTGGGGTGCCAGCTCAGATGTGGGCCGCAGTTCAAAATGACGAGGATCTTTCCTTTCGGAATGGATCCCGGACCGTCGCCAGTAGCCCGTTGCGTTGCTCCAGTGCGACATTAATTTATCTACCTGCATACCATAATAACAATTATTGCTTTATCACTCGTTCTTCCATGAGTTTTTGGAAGTCAAATTACATCACTTTTCTTATAAATGTAACGTAATTAAAATACGTCTTTATCGAGTTGTGGTAAAACCTATATTTCACTTTTTTGTTCGTGGCGTGGAGTTGAGCCTGAGCACCAGGTAAATTGGGTTATTGCCACAATTCCAACTAAATTATTTCTACTAAATAAATTGGTTAATTTCAAACTTTTCCTATTAAGTTGATTGATTGGTTTTGGGTTTTATGGCGCAAGGGCCATATTTGGCCAAACTGCGCCAAACTCAAGGCAATGTCAAATAATTTAAAAAGGAAAGAATGGAATACGCTTGGGGTGGAAACGTGTGCCCCCTTTTAACAGCGGTCGTAAACCACAAAGCAAAAGAAAAGATATATGCGATACCATCGCGTTCGCGAAGCTCGTACACACCTGCAGACGATGTGTTTCAGGGGGGTCTTCCTGTGAAGACATTCCTGAAAAAATCCAGTTTTTACAAGGAAAATTCCTTTTTGAAATCTTACATTTATCTTTTGCATCAAATAGACATTTTTTAAAAATTAAAGCCGAGCAGAATAATTGATTTGCTCAAAAGAAATCTTCATCCAAACTCAATTATAAATACCGCGTCATTTGTGTGGTTCTCTATATATGCACGGGGGCATTGTAAATTGTGATTTTAGCAACAAAAATTGAGGGTAAACCCATTTGCCCTCTTCAACAGTGAATTTGGTTAGGTTTGCCGCTCTGTCGATCATTTTATGCTACATAAGGGCGAATTGGAACAGGACCTATGGCTTAAAGCGTATTCCGGACATCTACGACTGGGATTAGAATCCAGAATCTGTTGAATCGAGGGTCAGAGACAACAGAGAAATCTCTTAAAATATTATTTTTGGAAATTCATTTAAATGTAAAAATTTAGAAATGAGATCGTAGGTAGGGACGCGTGTAAATGACGTTTCAGCGGAATAAATCAGATATGCCGATTATATATTATTACGTCGTTGCTCTGCTGAATTTCCCTAAATTACGTGGTGTTCTCCTCGGATCTTTCCCTTTGGGATTGATCCCGGACCGCGACCAATGGCCCGTTGTGTTGCTCCAGTGTGACGTTAATTAAAACACCTACCTACCTGCTGAATTTCCCTTTTCTCAATTTAAGATGGAGGCTAGAATTTTAGACAACACTTGGTAAAAATTGTTTAAGCTCCAACAGTTTTTGAAGTTGGCGTCCCTTCAAAGGTCAGTGGTGGGGAAGTTTGGAGAGTGGGGTGCCGTCTCAGGCGGGCCTCGTCATCTGACCGTGGTTCGAAATTACGTGGTGCTGTCCTCGAAGTTTCTCTTTGGGATTGATCCCGGACCGCGACCAATGGCCCGTTGTGTTGCTCCAGTGTGACGTTAATTAAAACACCTACATACCTGCCTAATTTCCCTTTTCTCAATTTAAGATGGAGGCTAGAATTTTAGACGCATCAACACTTGGTAAAAATTCTTTAAGCTCCAACAGTTTTTGAAGTTGGCGTCCCTTCAAAGGTCAGTGGTGGGGAAGTTTGGAGAGTGGGGTGCCGTCTCAGGCGGGCCTCGTCATCTGACCGTGGTTCGAAAGTACGTGGTCCTCGTCATCTGACCGTGGTGCTGTCCTCGGTTCTTTCCCTTCGGGTTTGATCCCCGACCGTCGCCAATACCCGCTGTGTTGCTCGTGCGACGTTAATTTTAAAAAATACAAAATAAGAATACGTCAAGTCGGCCGCCTAGTTTCTATAGTGATCATAGCGCTTGTCTGCCACCCATTAGGTCGCCCTGTTTGTAAGGGCATGGATTTTAGTGATTGTCCTTGTTAGGAGCGGTGCTCGCACATTGTGCGCTCCTTCACAAGTACCTGTCGTTTTGCCCCTTGTAGTGCCTAAGGCCGAGTGGTTAGTGATCGGGCTTGGGAAAAAAAATTTTTTGTGTTAATGTAAATTCGTTTTTAACAAATATAATGCATGTGTATTTTTAGGAATTTAATCACAACCTATTCAGGCATTGCTCCCTTTTCAATACTACTTGATCCAACCAAAGACCGTCGTCCATGAGGGGCTAGTTGTGTGATATATCTATACCGTGGCCTCAAATGTCCTCACTTTTGCGTGGTGTTAAAGTTTAGAGTGGAGCGCCAGCTCAGATGTTGCCCATGTCCATCAATATCCTATCAATCTCGCTAATGACGAAATGTCTTGCCATCAAGATGTCGCCCATCTTTTTATGATGACGAGATTATGGTATGGTCAGTTTTTTCTAATGACGAGATTTCTCGTCCATTAGATCGGGTCAGTTTTGCTAATGACGAGATACCTCGTCGAGACAACCACCAGGAGGGTTAATAGTTCGGGGAATTAAAGACAAGAGGAGAATCACCTCCAGTCGACTTGACTTCTTGGTCAACCAATCTGAACTTTCCTTTTAGCCTTAACAGCTTGGTGTGGATGGTCACGTGCCCTAACGCTTTGACCTTTTTTTCTGGGGGGGGGGGGGAAGTAGTTCAAGAGCATGCTGTGACAGTGGGCGAGTCAGAATGGGACCGGAATTTCTTCGGAACCAAACAAAGCAATAGAATTTGCAGTTTGACAGACTCGACAGCACCAGCGAAACAATACTTCAAAAATCATTATTCTTCAGAGTTCACTGAAATGGGAGGAGACATTTTTCATTTATCTAACTCCGGTATTGAAATGTGTCACAAGGAGGCGCCAGGTAGACACTTAGATTAGTCATTGCTGCATACCTGGCTGTCATTGCATTGCTAGTCATTGTACTAATTTAAGTGCATACCTGGCATTTAGTGATCGCTGATAATGACATTGACAACTTAGATTATTTACGAAAATGATATTAAAATATGCAAAATACTTCCATTTTTTTCGGGGGATGTTTACTTAAAAATTTAAAATGTAGTAAAGAGGTATAACATCTTTAAAATTTAAATTCATTGATCTGAAAATCGCCAGGGTTATCGAAATTATCTTCAGTACTCAGTTGTCTGCATCATGCAAATATTTTTTTCCTTTGAAATATTTATTTGTTTCTCTGCAATTCAATTACAGAAATTACAATATGATCTGAAAAAGGCAAGAAAAAAGACTACTTATACCAGTTAGATAAAAGATAACACAAAACACTTCATTCAAGCAAATTACTTATTGAATTGAAATCTTTAAAAGCTACCTCAGAGAAAGAATTATACAGTTTAAAAAATCTATTTTTAGCAATATTTTTGGAAATACCTTGACAATTGAATATTAGTTTTGGCACTACAAGGGCATACTTGTATACCACTGAATGCTACCCTGTTGCAGCATTGGAGGTGAGCTCACATTACACACCTCATACATACACATTTTGTAAATACAACCCGTTTATAGAGACCTCACATTCAATCGAGACGGACAAATACCCATGCCTTAACCCTAGATTCGGACCAGGAACCTTTCAATCCAGAAGCCTTCACCCTGACTACTAGACTAATTAGTGTCACATGCATTCTTTTTAAAAATTTAACACAGAATAATCGAATTTCTGATGATATACCTGGGGACGTTAAAATCCATACAAGAACTAAAAAGGGCGAATCAATTTTGTTACATAGGTTGTAAAACATTTCGTTAAAGCAATGTCTCTAAAGGAGCTTCAAAGTAGTTAAACGAAAATTATTTCGCAATTCAGAAGAATGTATACCTAAAGGTTCATAATTCTTAAAATAAATATATCTCAAAAACTTATATTCTCTATTTCTTTAATATACAAATACAGCAGTCTCATAATAAAGTTTCCAAATTACAGATTCATATTCCAGTCCCCATATAACATAAATATTGAATAATAAAATTATGATGATAGTTTTATAAAAATCTCTTGCTTTTCTTCAGATTTTGTAATAGATCTTATGGGATAATTGAAGGAAGAATCCAAATCCCATAATGTATACCTAAATCAACAAAATTACTTTCTAATAATAAATGGCTCATTATTAATGTAACATACATTCTCGACATAATTTCTTTCAAGAATGGAGGACAAAGTGAAATATTTATTGTCAAGCAAAGCACCAAGACTTCAAGTAATCTAAATCAAGTTGAAGGTTTACTACACGAGTGCTAATTAGACCTACTGCTTAAAGTTAGTAAAGAGGTGTGAAAAGGATATGTATTTGAATTAAAAACAAAAGATGAAATCGTGTATTCGTAAATATAACAAATGTAAGGAATTGCAGAGGGATCTGTATGTCAATGAATGTAATTAAAATAATCGTCATGCATAAAACGAAAACATGAATGCGCTCCCTCTAAAGTTTAAATTACGGAGTTAACAAGTATAGGTACAATAACACAACTATAAAACACCGATTAATATAGCCACTGTACAGGTAATAAATAATTGAAAGAAAACAAAATTTCTGTTTTGAAAACGCCTTAAACTTTAATGGCAGACTATTTTTCCATAACAGTTTTTTTCATTTAAGTTAATTTTTTGATAATGAAACCGCAGAACGAACACCAAAGAAGCATCTAGTAACAAATCATAAAACTTCAAACTATTTGTATTTATGTTATATAACATTGATTATTATTTATTTATCATTTCATCACTTTTTCTTCTGTTACGCATTGCTGTTTTCTTTGATTCTCTTCTAAATAAATCTTTAAATTTTCTTCTTTCGAGTTTTTAATTACAGTTAACCCCCGTATAACACGGGAGTTATGTTCCAAAAAATTGCCGTGTTATGCGGAATCCGTGTTATACGAAACAAAGAACTAGTACGAAAAGGGGGGTTAGGTTCCAAAAATTAAAAAACATGCTATTATATTTTCATAATTAAAAATTTTCTTAAGTAATACATATTAATATGAATTAAACAATGTTTTCTTCGTCATCACTAAGTACTATTAACCGAGGGTGTTTTCTTTTTGGCAAGATATCCTCATCCTCTGAGTGACAGCTACGAGATCAGTGATGCCATTTATTTTTTAAGTCCTTTATTTCTCAATTCCGTTTTCTTCCTCGCTCCAGTGACTCTCATCAACAATGCTAAGAATCTTCCAGAAAGTTATGTCATGTCATGCCATGTCATGTGTGTCCGTCTAACAAATTATAGATGAGTTAGTTTAAAAAACAGCGAATCAGGAAGTCCAGCTCCCTTGATTGACAAGACCATCTCCCCTGATTTACGACCCTCTGAAAAACTGATAAAAAGCGTGGAGAGGAAGAACACGATCTCTTTTTTTTCGCCTCAGTCCAACGACCTTGCAGTTTTGTGAGAAGAAACGCGTTAAGCGTTCTTGTCATTTTTTTCTTTTTGATGACGAGCGGGAATCCCCAAGAGACGCCATGTCTCTTCTAAGCTGTTACTTTCTATTTAATTTATCTCGAGATAATATTCACGCGTGTAGATCTTAGGATATTCACATGCTACACCATTTAAATTAAACTTTCATAATGCCCGTCCTTTTCACATCGTTGTTCCAATCATTCCATAAAAGCACCGTGTTATACGGGGATGTTCCCAATTCTCGAACAGTGTTAGAGTGAATCCATGCTATAGAAGTGCCGTGTTATACGGGGTTACCTGTATTTCTAAATACAATATTTTAAAATATACGATTGTGCAGATTATCATAGCAGTCTACGGACGAACTGATTTGGAAGTTATCCATCACTTCCTATACCTCTGCACTTGACGTGCTATTTAATAGACTATTGGTATCTTCTTATGCTTCAGATAACTTAAACCTCAATTAAACTAAGTAAGATGATAACAGAGTCCTGAAGTATTGTGCCAGTAAATTAAGGTTTTATGACTGGTTTATTTTTTATCATAATTTTCATCACTTGCATTCAATGCACCATTAACAATCTGGCAAGACTTAGACCTGACCTGAGAATGACTTCTGAGAGGAATTATAAACTTTCCAACTTGTCCTTGCTGTGCAACCTCATCAAATCCTTCCCATGTTTTGGATAGTATCTGTGGGACAACTCTTGGATGATCAGAAGTTGGTCCAGAGACTTGAGAAACATGGTCTTTTGGACTTGGTCTGAAATATACCTTGATCAAGGGGAAAACATGATCATGTTTCACTTCATATATATCCTCTAATATGTTTTATTTAACCAAGTCATAAACTTTTCTTATTGACCGTCTTCAGTGCATAATCTACATTTGAAATGATCTAATTAGTCCTTATGTAGCAAAAAAAATCATCTAGAGTGAAAAGCCAAACTATAATTGAAACTGAAAATATATTCGATAATATTTTTATATCACATTCAACGTATCGGTTAATCCTCCTGGTGTTTGTCTCGTCATTAACCAAACCATTAACACATCTTGATGGACGAGATGTCTCGTCACTAGAAGAAAACTGACCGAGAATCCTGATCTCGTCATCAAAAAACAAATCAATATCTTGATGACGATATGTCTCTCTTAGAGAAAATGGTCAGCTCTTGACGGACGAGATATCTTGTCAAAACCACTTGGAGGGTTAATCAAAGTTGTCTAATTAAATAGCTATTTTTGTAGGACTTAAGAGTAGTAAAATATTACTTTTACGTAATTTTAGTTCACGGAGGATAGAAAGGAAATTCATTTAAAATACATTGCAATGCAGTTTTTCAAAAGTGAAATGCCTTGTCTTAGAATTTTAGTCACAAGTGCTTCTTCATAAAATGCAATATAGATGCGACCAATGCACTTTGATTCTTAACGCTTGCCATTTCATTGGACTTATGAATCATTGGCGATTAAATAACAGGATAATTGTCGCCAAGCTAGGGACCTACCTGCCCAAGTTCGAGGGCCCGCCAATCACGTTAACTGCGTGACTGTTCTGGTTTGGTTCCTAAGGCTTAGTTTGACATGTCTTTCACTGATATGAGCCCTTCGGCGTTGGACTCAAACTCGTTACTTTCGAAATCGCTATGCGAATGAATTAATTGTGCATTATGTTTATGAGTTCCGAAGGGGTTGCAAAACGGATATATGCGTGTGAGCTCCTCAGATTGTTAAATCATTCGTACTCGTTTTGGATTAACTTATTTGGATTAATTCTGAAGAAAAACATTTGAGGTAATATTCATGTTTTCGGTTTCATGCTAATGCTTGAATTATTTAATCGTTTTTTTTTTCATTTACTGTTTTTTCCTTTTAGTCCCCTTTGAAACGTTGACTCGATATGTACATACGAAACACAGATGTGATATGCAGATTAATGATACGAAACGTTGGTGCGATATGTAGAATAATTAATGATTCTAAATGTTAACTCGATATGTAGATAAATTATACGACACGGTGATGCAATATACAGATGCATGGTACGAAACGCTGATGCGATATGTAGATTAATGGCACGAAACGGTGGTGCGTATGTAGATTAATTATGCGAAAGATTAATGATTCTAAAATTATATAGATTAATGATACTAACGGTCGATATGTAGATAAATTATACGAAACGGTGATTTACTATACAGATACATGGTACAAAACGTTGATGCAATATGTAGATTAATGATACGTAACATTGGTGATATGTAGATTAATTAATGATTCAAAATGTTAACTCGATATGTAGATAAATTATACGAAACTGTGATTCAATATACAGATAAATGATACGAAACGTTGATAGGATATGTAGATTAATGATAGTAAAGGTCGATATGTGTAGATAAAGGATACTTAACGTTGGTAAGATATGTAGATTAATGATACTAAAGGTCGAAACGTGTAGATAAAGGATACAAAACGTTAGCCTCATATGTAGATAATGAGATATGAATGAAGAAATTTCATATTCCTAATCTATCCTTTCACTTTTTTAATAATTGTTGTTTTCTAAAGCATTTTATAGAACAATTCTACGCATTTATAATTATTGGATATTTAATTTGCACCCAGATGTATCATAAAATAAGAAACCCACTCCTTCAGGGGCCACGCAGTGTTCTTAAGAATCCCACCGGAAGAGATTCCATTGTTCCAAACAGAGGTCCTGACATTCCTGACCACTGGACCCCCCCTACTTGACCGTCTATTTTAATGACATGGCCGAGAACTCGACAAAGCCTTTTACGGAAGGAAACCTTTTGCCTTTGCCGTTTACACACAAAGGCTGCCAACCCAAGAGGATGAATTTTGATCTGCTGCCTCGGAGCCTGTGGGCAACGAAAGCAGTATTAAAGTCATTTCAGTGTTATTAGTGTCGTTTTAGAGCAGGGACCCTCTTAATACGGGCGCCGTGCTCCGGCTATGCAAATAGGCCGGGCCCCCCCGCTTCATTGGAGTATAAAATCCTCGTCGCAGATTTCCACCCTCGGCTAATTGGAAAGCTTATTAAATTGCAGCAGCAGCGGGAGCCCAAACCTCTGTATACACACACACAGCCGTAATTTTAACTTTGTTTCCTTTTGGACCCGGCGTTTCATTAACAAGGCGCGGGCTGCAAAGACGGAGGGTGGAACAGGCACAATCCTTCCCGCGGATTCATTCGAAATGGAATAAAATTGAATTATGATTTCTCTCCCACACGAAGATCTGGGAAGGCAAGACCGAGACGTCCCCCGAGGTTTTGCTCAAGAAAGTGTCGAAAGGATGACGCCAGGAGTTGTTTGCAACTCTCTCTTCGAACCCTTTCCGGTGCGAAGCTCGTTTTAATATCCAATTAAATTCCATATCTTCATTAAGCTATTTAGCACTGCCTCTCGTGTTGATGGCTTTTCCGAAAAGGATTTCGCATCTAAAGAGATCAAGTCGGTGTAGGTGTTGGAGAGAGATAATTTTAATTCTGCCTAATATTTTTGCCCAAATCCATTACCAGAGCCTTAAAGGTTCTCGACTCCGGAACCTGGTAATGAAAGGTGGGAGTCTTGTTCAACAGGTGGGATGCTTTAGGTATCATCTCGTTAGCGATGCAGTCTTCACCTGTTGAGGGTGCCTTTCATGTGAGAAGTCATTACAACCACTGATGGAGTATAGACAAATCTATAAGAGAATCCTGTGTTCCATGTCGTGAAAGTGCTTCTCTCTGCCAGTTTCTTTTAGTCTGCATATCATCGACGTTTCCTTTTATATCTCTTCAGTCGTTTGTCTAATAAGCCCTCACGTAGAAAGATATGACCGCAGAGACACAAGCTCTAAACAGAATCGATTCGATCATCGCTTACGTTACATATACAAGTCAAACACACTAAGTCAAAAAGCATAGTTATGAGGAAACGATGGGGAAAATTCTACTATCTGAGTGTTTCTCAAGAAGAAATCAGCTGATGTTGTCATCGTCATCTGAGCCGTGGTTCAAAGTTACAAGCTTCCCTTCGGGATTGATCCCGGACCTCGTCCAATAGCCCGTCGTGTTGCTCCTGTGAGACGTTAGTTCAACCTCCCCTATGATCTGATTGGCACAACAGTTTGTGAGGCCGCTTTGTCTGTTTTCGATGTTCCCATAGTTATGGTATGAACCATTTGTTGAATACAAATATAGTTATTTCGCCCTATAGAACTGAAATGTTTTGTTTATAGATCTGCTGACCTAACCCTCTGAGTTCACACGCATATATCCATTCTGTAACCTACAGTCTTTCCTGCATGATAAACAATTTCAACCTTATTGACCAATGGGTTCTTTCGACCAATCGCTGTGGTTAGTCATTGTGTGTGTTTGAGGTAAAAGCAATGTTACACTGCTCGGAAATCTCGTGTCGCTCAGCGGGTAGGTAGATATTTTAACTAACGTCTGGAATCAGACTTTAGAATAACTGTTCCAAGGTACCACCACCAACATGAATGCAAGCTTGGCAGCGTCGATACATGTACTTTTTCGCCGCTACAGTGCACTGTTTGGTTTGGCGCGCTTGAACATCGTTCCTTTGCTGGAACTGGTAGTTGAAAGGCGGTTTCACTCTGCCAAGCTTGCATTAATGTTGAGGGTGGCACGTTTGAGCAATTAATGTAAAAATTAATTGTAAAATAATGATGAAAATAAACATTTTGTTCCATTTCCTGCACAATTCTTACGTGTGCGCCTAAACGCATCACTGGCGTAACCTTTTTGATCAGCACTCACATTGCTGATCAAAAAGGATTCTTTTAGTGTGCTCTAACTTCCCTTGAAGCTTGTCCAGAGGTTCCCAAACAGTATACCTCAGTTTTCATGTACCCGAAATATTTATTTACACTAGCCTTAACCTTTTGAAAAGCGGTGATTATCCAGCTATCCCCCTGAAAGGATTAACAATTACGTTTATCAATGAAGCTAAGCGATGAAATGTTTGAACCATATGACTATAGCTACGAGACAAAGACAAGCGAGTAAAAAAGGAATTCTGGATCGTTAAGGGACTTCCATGTGGCGAATACTCTAGTTTACTGGTATGAATTACTAATGTTTCATTCATATACATCAGTTTCCATTACCCAGAACATTTATTTACGCTGTCTAACCTTAACCTTTTCAAGATTCCACGCGTACCCCGTAAGGATAAACAGCTTATGTTTATCTACGAAGCTAAGCGATGAAATGCTCGACCCATATGACTGTAGCAACGGTAGGTAGTTGAATCAACGTCGCACTGGACCAACACAACGCGCTATTGGCGATGGACTGGGATGCATCCCAGAGAGAGATCCGAGGACAACACCTCGTCGTTTTGAAACACGGTCAAACGACGAGGTCAACATCTGAACTGACACCCCACTTTCAAATATTCCACATCACAACCAACGTGAGGACATTTGAGGCCACGACAGATTTAACTCGCAAACCTCCGGTGTCTAATCCATTGCCCCTCCAAATAGCGTACCGTGGCCCACTTTTGTAAAAATGAATGTTTCATTCAGTTTTCATATACCTAGAATACCTATTTACACCAGCCTTAACCTCTGCAGAAGCTGTGATATACCAGCCTTCCCCCATAAGGGTTAATAGCTTATGTTTATCCATGAAATGTTAATCATGCGACATATCCAGCTCGAAGGACGCCGCGATACGCCTCATTTCTGGATAGCCCCGAAGCCTCCACGTTTCTTGCATCCCTATCGCTCATCATTCCTACCCGTACCCGGCTCTTCATTGGCTATTAAAACACTTCTTTCGCTCGAGCTCCCTCGTAGTGCGCTTTTGTATTGCGGCGGTGTAATGGACCCTGTCCTCCCAAACCGAGAGAAAGAAAAAAACTCGGTGCGTGTCCGAATGCTCGAAACATTAGTGTTGCAGATTAGTGTTGATGGCGACTCTTGGAGCTCTGGCCGAAGAACCGCCGCGAGTTCTTGTCTCGGCGCTGGGGAAAAGATGCTTAATGTCCGCACCTTCTTCTAGTCAGGTGGAAATGAACTTCGGGAGAGGGTTACCGCACCTGGCGATGTAGGAATCTGTCGGGGAGTGATGTAAATTCTGTGCACCCCAATCGACACAATTTATTACTCTTCACTTCCTGGTGGTTGTTTCGACGAGATTTCTCGTCATTTATTAGATCAGAACAAAATTGACCATATCTTGATGGACGAGATATCTTATTAGAAGAAAACTAACCAGGTTTTGATCTCGTCATCATAAGAAAATCGACAATATCTTGATATCTTGGCCGTTAGCAAAATGGGTCAGATCTTGATGCGTCGGAGGGTTAAAGATACTTCACTGGCATGCAAGGTCGAATGCAACCAGAGCAACTCAACGGGCTATTGGCGACTGTCCGGGACCAATTCCGAAGGGAAAAATCCGAGGATAACGTCTCGTCATTTTGAACCATGGTCAGATGCCGAGGCATCCCTCTCCAAACACCCATAACACGCCAAGGGCAGCCGGTTGGGAGAGTATCGGATTAGCAACCGGAGGGTTGCGAGTTCGAATGCAACCAAAGACCGTCGTGTACAAAGGAGGATGGTTGCACGTTAAATCTGTCGCAGCCTCAAATGTCCTCACGTTGGCGTGGTGTGGAAATTTGGAGAGGGATGCCAGCCAGCTTTCTTTCCCTTAGGGACTGATAACGGACCGTTGCCAATAGCCTGTTATGTTACTCCTGTGCGATATTACTTAAAATACTTACTTACCATACCACGCTAACGTGAGGAGATTGGAAACCACGACACATTTAACTTGCACCGGCTCCACGTACACGACTGTCTTTGGTTCAATCGAGTTTCGAACTCCCAATCCTCCTGTTGCTAATCGGCTACTCTTCCAATACCGTGGCCCTTCATGTTCCGGTTTAATATAGATAAAGTAAAATTATGGATATTAAAAAGTCTTTTGAAGGGTAGGTATTTAAATAACGTCGCACTGGAGCAACACAACGGGCAACAGGAAACACGGGATAACATTTTTCATCGATTTACCGTCAAAACCCTCGTAAATCTTAAGACCAAAATTCTTCAACGAGATGCGAAATTGTTTTCTATTTGAGATACGAGGCTTTAAAACTGCCGATAGAGAGTTTTATAACTGATATAGGGACAAAGGCTTTTGAACAAGTTTTTTGGAAAGCATATTCCAAATGTCTCAATATCAGAAAAAAAAATTGACTTGGAGGTTTTAGTATAAAAGCGACGATCTATTACCAATGTTAGTCGGCTGTCCATGCATTCTGTTAGCTGGGTCGAGTTTAGCCGGCGTGAATCAGATTTCGGAAACCGTCACGATTTGGCGAACCCTCTAATCACGCGGGCAACCCTGTAAAGGTGTTTTCTCGCACCACTAATAGAAATGATGGAATAGCACACGGGAGGAAATCTCGCCTCTTTATGCACCGACCTCCTCACTAAACACTCGCTGAACAAACACCCACCACAATAACACCGCAGAACAACATCCCCAGCCGAAATACTTTCACAACAAAATTATTTACCAGCTTTTGTGTGTTTTCTGGGTATATGCCCTCATGTTAGGGGGAAAGCATCCGAGTTCTTTTTAGAATCGATTCGTCACGAAACGGTAATCGATTTATGAAAAATAATGAAAAATTATCGATTGGGCATCGATCGCTTATGTCTGGGTAGTGGCCGTTTTTGGAAGCTGACCGAACATTAAGTTCAACGGTAATTAATTTATCTGATGGTTTTATGTAGAGGGAATTTCAGTTCTCGCAAAAAAAGTCTATGTAATAAATAAAAGTAATGGTTCGAGTGGTCCTTTTTAGTATCGTGTGTATTTAAAGTTGGTGGAGTGGAAGTCAGTGTACGGGAAGGTTAAATTCAAGGATTTTTGGGGCCAAAATTAGTCAAATCGATCGGCTGTTTTTCTAACAGAGAAAACCAAATTTAATATGCCCTTATATGTAGAATTTGTCAATATAAACGTGATTCGTTCTTACCGTTTCGAGAACAGATCTTAGTAAACAGTCAGGAAATTAAAAAAAAATATTTTAATTAATATTCTTATTTATTGAAAGGAAATTCCAAAGTTAGGATTGGTATGAATGAAATTTCAAGAAATTCGTTCATTTTCAGTTTGTTTTAAATAAAATTTTAATGACAATATTAAAAATATTTTAATTAACACTCTTATTTATTGAGAGGAAATTCCAAAGTTAAGATTGGTATGAATGAAATTTCAAGAAATTCGTTCATTTTCAGTTTGTTTTAAATAAAATTTTAATGACAATATTAAAAATATTTTAATTAACACTCTTATTTATTGAGAGGAAATTCCAAAGTTAAGATTGGTATGAATGAAATTTCAAGAAATTCGTTCATTTTCAGTTTGTTTTAAATAAAATTTTAATGACAATATTAAAAATATTTTAATTAACACTCTTATTTATTGAGAGGAAATTCCAAAGTTAAGATTGGTATGAATGAAATTTCAAGAAATTCGTTCATTTTCAGTTTGTTTTAAATAAAATTTTAATGACAATATTAAAAATATTTTAATTAACACTCTTATTTATTGAGAGGAAATTCCAAAGTTAAGATTGGTATGAATGAAATTTCAAGAAATTCGTTCATTTTCAGTTTGTTTTAAATAAAATTTTAATGACAATATTAAAAATATTTTAATTAACACTCTTATTTATTGAGAGGAAATTCCAACGTTAAGATTGGTATGAATGAAATTTCAAGAAATTCGTTCATTTTCAGTTTGTTTTAAATAAAATTTTAATGACAATATTAAAAATATTTTAATTAACACTCTTATTTATTGAGAGGAAATTCCAAAGTTAAGATTGGTATGAATGAAATATCAAGAAATTCGTTCATTTTCAGTTTGTTTTAAATAAAATTTTAATGACAATATTAAAAATATTTTAATTAACACTCTTATTTATTGAGAGGAAATTCCAAAGGTAAGATTGGTATGAATGAAATTTCAAGAAATTCGTTCATTTTCAGTTTGTTTCAAATAAAATTTTAATGACAAGTCAGGGGGTAAAGTAGTTGAATTAGTGTCGCAGTGGTGTAATACAACGGGCTATTGGCGACGGTCCGGGGCCGATACCCGAAGGGAAAGATTCGAGGACACCAGCTCGTAATTTTAAATCGCGGTCAGATGATGAGGTCACACCTGTGTGTGAGCTGGTACTTCACTCTCCGAACTTCCACACCTCGCCAACGCGAGGACATTTGAGGCCACTACAGATTTAACATGCACCAGCTCCCACGTACACGACTGTCTTTGGCTGGATCGAGTTTATCAACTCGCAACCTTCCTGTAGCTAATCCACTACTCTGCCAACCGGGCTACCGCGGTCAAATGACGAGTCAGAATGATAATATGTGAGCAAATTAGTTACCAGAGCCGGAGATTCATTCTCTTTCGTCATCATACATTTTAAATTAAGGTTTACATTTTTAAAACTGGAGATAAAGTTTGGCAACATTAATTCCCATGTAGCATCCAGATCTTGTTAAGCCGACCCTACTTTTACTTAGTTGCAATTGATGTGACTGAGTTGCAGCAGTTGTGACTGATTAACAGCAGTTGGTATGATTGTGACACACGTTCGTTCATGTCTCCAAAAGCACATTCATATCTGGCAATCAGAAGTCATTTGATGAAGCGACACGGGGTTGATTGTATTTTATTCCTTCTCATTCCTTATTCTATATTCCTCTCAAAAATTCCTCCTCGTGCCATATTTGGCCGCACTGAGCCAGACACAATATCAAGAAATGGCCACACACAAGGACAGTTTTACTGACCGCCCAGTGAACTAATCCACAAATCTCCAAGGGGCTCAAAACTTAATCCCATCTTCTCTTCTTAGTTAAACTGGTAATTTGTCCTGTTACTGATATCTTTGTTTTGCATATATCGATTGATGAGGTGTTTCAGGGAATCTCAGAAATAAGAATGGTCATCAGCAAAGAATGTGTTTAATTTGAATTAACGCGATTTCTTGTACAAAATCCTGATCCGAGGATTAGAATCTTTTCAGTCCACAGAAACGTTTTTCAACAAAGATCTAAATCGCACTGCGTGGCGAATGAAAGCTTCATGAGATCAGCTTTCAAGGGATTTAGATGGGATATTTTTTTAATGGTCAAAGGTAAATATCAAAATTGTAGGATTAACGCTTACCATTTTGGAGGGGTCTAAGGAGATAAAATCCTTGAAAAGATTTCGGACACTGGAAAAGCTTAGATGCAGATAGTATACTGTTGCAGAACTAAGACCTACATTAGCTTATCTTTCAGGTTAAGAAGGGAAATGCGGGATGACACACGATTATAAGATTCAAAATTTAAATCTACCTTGGGACTTGAGTTTCGAGTTAATAAGGAAATATTTCTCGACTTTTTGGGTGTCGGTTACAAGACAAATACATTTATGTGCTGTAATATATCCTTTCCTGACCAAACAGGGCATAAGCAACTAGTAGACCCCCTCATATCATTTGCGCCAAAGTTTCTAAACTGTTGTGTTTTTTATATTTGTCTATTTCGTCAATATTTCGTTTGTCTATTGGCGGCACAATGATACACATCTGATGCCTATTTAAATCCATTTATAATGAATATAAGCATCGATATGCCCATTTCATATCTCAAATAAAATAAAAACTAATACAAAATATAGCAACATTTGATACTTTGTAGGCAAACCACGCATTGGTCCAACACTGCATTGGCTGGCATACGCATGTGTACGACATGTTTCCTGTACAGAAACGTAATACGCATGCTGTAGGTTTCGTCGCCTGCTGCTTCGGTGTGTGACCGACCTTACTGGTGTGAATTCATATTTCAAATTTTCAATATTTCATTCAAGGAAGACTGCGGGTTGCAGAATGGATGTACTCCTGTGAGCCCTTGGGAGGGGTTAATCGATTGGAGATATAAAATAAAGGGGAGAGACAAAGTTTATTTTTTATTTTCGCATCCAGTAAATAATTTCTTATTTTAAATTTGTTTAATATAATACTTAAATCATGTACTTTTGTTGTATAACCACCAGGACTTGGTGTTTTTGTGGTCTGGTCTTCTCTACTATACACTATCGTAGATCCTATTGTAGTCCCAAGAGTCAGTACGACGGAATGCAGTTTGATAGCTCTACACACTAGTCAATACTTTTTAATTGGATGGTTAAGTTTTAGGGCACATATGGACATGCTGTGCCAAACACAAGACAGATCATATCAAGTAGTGTGCATGCACACAAGAGAAAAGTTTTATTGACAAAGAGAAAAATACAGGAGGAATAAAACCCGCGCCGCCTACAACTTGCAGGTTGCTAGTGCACTGGGCAAACCCACTGAGCCACGTCGTCCCCTGAATACTCCTCAGATCTCGAGTAACTCATAATCATTCCATCAGAGGATCTCTCCAGCTTATTTTCCTTGAAAGTCCAAAACAAGTGGAAATAGAGTGTCGTTGATTACGAAAAAGATTACACATTTGCAACCTCAAAAGCGACGACGCTAACTGATGAGAGATACAATCCCGTCCCGGGGAGATTGTATCGCGGTAAACAACGCCTTGTGGAAGGAAGAACGGGGGGATGGCTCCGAGTTCATATTGCACGTTATCTTCCACCTATGCTAATGGATCATGTGGGAAGATTTCGAGTCCATTACTTGGGGCCGACACGACGTTTCAGGTGCACGAAACAACGATAAAAGAGGAATAAAAGGCATCCCCAAAAGGACGTAGAAAGGTCTAAAAACCTCAGAGGTCAAAGTCATGAGAGCTTTTTTCAAGAAACAGTCAATAAGTGCGCGCAGAGGCGAAGCCATCGGTTTTGGATCCTTGGGACCAAAAAACGGCTGATGGTACCCTCTGCCCAAAACAAACTGCATTTTTGAAACTAAGATACAGTTTTTCCAATTAATTTTAACTTTTGACTCCGGCCAATTAGCCCTCAAGGCCACATCTCCTTTAGGTGTGTAAGGGCTTCACGGACATGATGACTTCTAGTGATCTATTCTTTTACCCCATGGGGTTTACTGTCTTTTTAGTAAACACGGTGATCACCCTCCCAGGATACCCACTATTCTTTTGGTGTTTCCATCCCACTACTCTATGCATGGATGTATTTCTCTCTTCTGTGTCAGTAAAGGTTTCACTGTGTGTGTCAATTACTTGAAATTATATGTCTTGAGTCTGTTACTTGATATTGTATTGTGTCTGGCGCAGCATGTCCAAACATGGCCATTGCGCCATAACCCCCCCTAAAAAAACAACCAAACCCTCTATACCCAATCCCTCTAGTTTTTTTTCGAGTTGTAGGTTGCGCATGTTCCATTCCTTTCAGGTGCATTTCTCCCTGGGTGTATTTCTCTCTTCCGTGCCAGTAAAAATTTCATTGTGTTTTGTCTATTACTTGATGTTGTATGTCTTGTGTCTGGCGTTGCATGGGCAAATATGGCCCTTGCGCCATAAAAACACAACCAACCAAATCAACTCTTTTTTTCCTACTTGAAGTTCTCTGTCTTGTGTTTGGAGTAACTTGGCTATATATGGCTCTTGCGCCATAAAACCCGAAAACAATCAACCAACCCGGTCCATCAATTGAACATTTCCATCATGGCGCTACAATGGTGGAATGGTGAACCACTTTGTGTTGCCATGGTGCACAACTAGGGGTAGGTAAACTAACATACTTACCATACATTCTTGGCATAATCCGGTTATAGATTGGTCACAGATTCTTACCATAAGGTCCAAATTACAAGAATTCAAATATAGTTTTCAGTATTTATATGAACATCCATGAAGTATCATAATCTATGATGGGATATTGTACTTCAAGTTTAGGCTAAAAAGAAACTAGCTATTCAAACGTTTTCTATCATTGAATGCCAAATGTTTCGGATCATTCTCGGAAAAACGCTGACGTGTACATAATTCAAGAACGATAGCGCTTTTTGCGATGGAGCCATGCGCCGATTTCACGATGTTCTGTTCTGCGCCGTTTGATCGTCGATTGCTCGGATATTTCGGTTGTAGTATCATGCATTCGACAGCGACGATTTACAGATTTTTTTTTTGGTTTTTAATATTTTTTAAAGAAAATATTTTTCGAATTTTCAATTTTCTTTCCACTTTGACGGAACTTTGGCTAAAACAAGAGAGTCGTGGAATTTTCCAAGTCAAATGAGAAATGGCGAAGTTGTGAGCTAGCGAGGACGTAACACAATGAGAGATTTGAAGTGGTGCGAAGATGTATTTCGGTAAAAAAATACTTATCTAGTACTATCTTGAGTGAAAAGTTAAACCCTTTGATATCATTCATAGAATTCGGCTATTAGTATTTACTAAAGCGGTTTAATAATTGCAGAGTCATTTAACTAATACATCTATTAACCCCATGTGTAGATATGTGACATATGAAGTAAGAGAGTAGATAAAAAAGAAAGGTTGGAAAAAAGATCATGATTTCAGCTGCTTCAAAAGTTTTCGAGACTTCCAATTGCGTGCATGGACTTCCTTTCCTGTAAATGCTGAACATTCCAAAATGTGGTCATATTCCGTGTCAACCATCCCTCTACATGGGACACATTGACACATTTCGGGTCATAGTAAGACCCTGACAAGAAGGCAGTCAACTTTGGGTCAGTCGATTTTTGAAAAAGTGTGTAAGCTCGTTGGAAGAAGGGTTCCCATACGCAAAACGGGCCACGTAGCGTAGTTGGAAGAGTAGCGGATTAGCAACAGGAGGGTTGGAATTCGACGGTCCAACAAAACACCGTCGTGTACATGGGGTCTGGTGCACTTTAAATCTGCCGTGGCCTCAAATGTCCTCACGTTGGCGTTGTGTGGGAGTTTGGAGAGTGGGGAACCAGATCAGGTATCATCTGACCGTGGTTCAAAATCACCTCGGATCTTTCCCTTCGGGATGGATTCCGGACCACCACCAATAGCCCTTTGTGTTGCTCCAGTGCGACGTTAATTAAATTATCCTTTACTTTGGGCCTGCCTATAAATGCTTTAGCATTATTCAGAGCCATGATTCCATTTAGGAATAGTTTATCAGAATCCTCCATTCCAAACAAACATTCTGTCAACCCTTACAGATACACGTTGAATGCCGCGTCCGTTCTTCGTTTTGATGTCTGTTAAATTCAAGCACAAAGGGGGAAAGAATGAGACATGATGCCCGTATAAGCTCACACAAGCAATTCAATCCCCCTAAAGAACAATGGAATCCGATGCCATCTTCGGCTCGATCCGAACGAGGCAGTGGGAGTGCGGTTCGAATCGACCCAAGGTACCACTTTCCGTTTGTTGACCCTCGCCAAGCGGTCACTTAAAACAGGTGTGAACATGCGTATATCAAGACCTCTGCAGGTGGATGAAAACAAGAAATAAACTGGAAGCGGCGTTTAATTCGCTTCCCCAAAGAATGGGATCGGATTTGTGGCTCGGGAAATAAAAGGAGGAACGAGTTCCTGGTGACCATCGGAGGGTGCTTTCGCCAAGGCGTAGTTGACCGTTTCCCAGATCACAGATTGAGTGATTCGGTTTGTTGGACTGTCCTTTCATGCTCGGTTTGTCATTTTATGCTGCACGAGGTTTTAATTAGCTCGCGTTTCATGCTCCGGGAGATAAGACGGAACAGCAGGGTACGTGTTTAGGCGCCTGAGTTGCTCTCCAAAACATGGGTGATTGGAAATTCTCCAATTCCAATTTGGGAAACAAACACATATTTTGCTGGTAGATAAAGTATCCACAATTTTCAGCCTTCTCCGAACTCCAATTTCAACTTGGGAAACAAACACGCGTTTTGTTGGCATGTAAAATATCCACAATTTTCAAATCCTTTTCCGGTTATCTCCGAACTGCTTTGAGATAGTCGACACAAACGTCTTTGGTGGCCCGGAAGAATTGGTTAAAGTTTGGACATGGCCTTTCATATGATCTTGAATTGATATACACGAACACAACTCGTTTATATGTGTTCTAAGTGAAGAATGCATTTCTTATTTATGGAACTTCGGGATTGATCCCGGACTGTCGCCAGTAGTCTGTTGTGTTGCTCCGGTGTGACGTTAATTAACTACCTACCTTATTTATAGCAAGTAATACATCCTACCTTACAAAATTGTTAATTGTAAGGTAGCCTGTGAAGTGGTTTAAAGAACTCCCGCCACATACTGAAATATAACGGATAGACAAAAGGTTACTCAAAACACAATAAAAACAAATTGAGTATTTAAGGGCTGTTAACCCTTTAATTGAAATGTGTTTAGTAGTCTCAATACATTTCCCTCCGAAAACAATCTCAACACAAATTCTCTTTAAGACTCATTCGTCTCAAACAGACTGGACTCATGCAATGTTACGGCAAATTCTACCTACATTAACATTGTCAGGCGGGCACATTTTTAAAAAGGTAAGTTCCGTATCTGATATTATGAGCAAAATTGTTTATTTACCTTACACAAATGTAATCCCAGTAATTTCAAAATATTTTCACCAACTTTCGAGATCTCAAGAACTCCAACCACGTACTAAAATATAATAGACAAAAGCTTACTCAAAACTCAATAAAAACGGATCGAGTATTTAAGGGCTGTTAACTTTTTGATTGAAATGTGTTTGTTTGCTTCATAATATATTTCCCTCCTAAAACATTCTCAATTGCCTTAAGACTCATTCGTCTCAGACTGGCTCATGTATTGCTGTCTACATTAACATTGTCTGGCGGACACTTTTGAACAGATAAGTTCTATATCTGATGTAATAAACTAAACTTTTCCGTAATGCGGTATAAAACAAATTTAACTGAATCTCGTTTCTGGCTTTGTTATGTTTTATTTGGGGAAATTCTTTTTCTCCGAATTGTTGGCAGCAGTAGGCGTCCGTGATTCATCATCTCGGCCCTTACCGGATTTTTCGTTTGTGGAAGATAATTGCTTTGTTATCACGACGTGTGTGTAATTATGGCCTTTTCCTTGACTCCCTCCCCTCCTGATTTTTGTTCTTTTAATCGCTGAGACAGAACGAAGCGGGGAATTGCTTTTTATCTCTTGATTCGTATTTCGGCCGAAATCCGTCTTCGTCGCTTTGTGACACCCACAGAACGGCAACGAGAGTCTGTCTGTGTGGTCTTGGTGTGTTTGTATACTTTTTTTGCTCCCCTCATACTCTTCGAATGAATCACTCAAAAGTACTCCTTTGAAGCTCTCGAGAGTAATTTGATACCGTTCAAAGTGGCACAGTGTTTACAAATGTATGAAATGGAGCAGTAGCGGTTACATTTACTTGGTTGGGTTTAATGGCGCAAGGTCCAAAAGTGGACAAGCTGCGCCCTGTTGCAATTAGAGATGGACAGAATCAAATACTTTGAAGAATCGAATACCTGGTATTCGAGTACTTTCAAGTATCGAATACCAGGTATTCGATACTTGAAAGTATTCGAATACATATACAGAAAATGAGGCAATTAGAGACTGGTCTTGGTGTGCTTGTACACTGCTCTTTCCTCTACCCTCGTACTCCTCGACTGAATCACACAAAAGTATGCCTTTGGAGCTCTCGTGAGTAATTTGGTACTTTCAGAGTCACAATGCAGTGTTTACAAATGCATGAAATGGAGCAGTAGCGGTTTCAATTTCTTGGTTGGTTGGGTTTAATGGCGCAAGGTCCAAAAGCGAACAAGATGCGCCCTGTTGCAGTTAGAGATGGGCAGAATCGAATACTTTGAAGAATCGAATACCCGGTATTCGAGCACTTTTTCTGTATAAGTATCGAATATGTATTCGAATACATATACAGAAAATGAGGCAATTAGAGACTGGTCTTGGTGTGCTTGTACACTGCTCTTTCCTATACCCTCATACTCCTCGACTGAATCACACAAAAGTACGCCTTCGAAGCTCTCGAGAGTAATTTGATACTTTTCAGAGAGGCACAGTGTTTACAAATGTATTAAATGAAGCAGTGGCTGTTACAATTAGTTGGCTGGCTGGGTTGAATGGCGCAAGGTCTAAAAGAGGACTAGCTGCGTCCTGTTACAATTAGAGATGGACAGAATCGAGTACTTTGAAGAATCGGAGACAAGTATTCGAATACATTTATAAAAAAATGAGTAATGGATAGAAAGAAACAGCCAACTGCGTAGGTAGGTAGATAATTAACGTCACACTGGAGCAATACAACGGGTTATCACCCAACTGCGAGATAAGGCTATGAAATGAAAATTATTTTTATTGTTCTTATTTTCTCAGTATTGTGATTAGTGCACTGGAATTGTGACACAGAGGATCAGAGTTTCAAACCCATTGCAAGAGGAAGTTGATTGTTATATTGTTATTTATTCCACATGGAAACAATAATTTTTTGACACATGAATAACATCGATACGCATAGAATGCAACACTGCTACCTTGGTATTCGAACACCTATGATGAATGCTTTGGTAAACGAATATTTTCGTGTTCGAGAAGTTTGGTATTCGAATACTTCGGTAATCGAGTACTTAGGATAAATTCTATTTTATTCGTATACGAGAGAGAATCGAGTACAACGAATACTTTTACGTATCGAGTACACGAAATATATATAACAAAAGGGGAATCGCTTTCCACAACTCATTGGTGACTGACGCAGTGGGCAAATCCACTGTGACCTTTAATACATTGGATAGATAGTACAGAAAGGTTATTTGGAGAGTGGAGTTTCAGCTCAGGTGCTGACACCGTCATCTGACCGTGGTTCAAAATTACGTGGTATGGGTTGGTTACGTGGTATTGGTTGGTTACAAAATTATGTGGTCCTCGTATCTTTCCCTTCGTGTTTGAGCCCGGACCGTCGCTAATATTCCATTGTGTTGATCCAGTGCGATGTTAATTAATTACCATTACCACAAAAAGTAATGATCTTATGGCAAATCAAAATTCAGAATTTAAGAATCGAATTCCCAGAACAGGAACCTAACCCAGAGCCCATTAAATTGCGAATCAGAGATCCAGTCGCGAAGTTTATCCTAATAATCACCAACAACGCTTCAATTCCATGTGCTGAATAAAAATTTTCGATGGAAGGTGTCGAACCTGGAACCGCCGAGACTACGGCTCAGCACAGAATGACGCAAAGTGACCAGTTAAGTAAGCTCCGAAGGTCATCCCAAAAGACCAGCGTCTCCACTGAGGTTATTAAAAATGGTCAACCGGAAAAAGATGATTTCCCCAATGTTCAGACAAAGGTCGGATGTCCGCTTGCATTTTTAGTCTATTACTCCTGGCGGTGTTCGATTTTTTCTGCCCGGCCCCTCCCCACCACCCCAACTGACCATCGTCTGCGTTTTGTGTGTTCCTTCTCTAATGAAAGTCCCCCTTTTTTATCGCCCCCTCCCCTTGCGTGCGAGTGGATGAAAGATTAAGATAAGGTGGGGGGGCTATCGAAGGATTATCGATTGGACTCACCCCCCCCCCAACTCTCAAGGATTTCCACGCGATTATTCTTTTGGCAAGAAATGATGGAACGAAAGAACAAATAGATAAAAAAAACATCCCCTTATACGATTTGCCTGATATATTGAACGCAGAAATATGTTCTCTGGGCAAAGAGGAAGGAAGGGCAAAAAAGCGGAGATAAAAAAATGATCGATTTTTAACGTCTGAGTTATGGACAATGGGCTCGTACAAAAAAGGGATGTTGTCTATTAGGGGGTGGACGTTGGCTCCGAAGTGGCGCGTCCAGTATCGTCTGAGAATTGGATTGTCGATTGCCCGAATGTCTTGGCGTGTTTCTGGAATTTCGGGGGCTCCTTTTTGATGTGTGGGTATCATAAATTTCTGCCATGCATCTGTTTGACGCTTTGAATGTTCCTAATCTTCTATTTCTGCGGTAGCCCAGTTGGAAGAGCAACGGATTGGAAACCGGAGGGTTGCGAGTTCGAAACTTGGTTTAGTCAAAGACCACTTTCTACGTGGGTTCTGGTATACGTTGAATCGGTCGTGGCCTCTGATGTCTTCACGTTGGCGTGGTGTGAAAGTTTGGAGAGTGGGGTGCCAGGTCAGGTGTTGACGTCGTCATCTGGCCGTGGTTCAAAATGGCAAGCTGTTGTCGACGATCGTTCCCTCCGGGATTGATCGCGGACCCTCGCCAATGTCCCTCCGCTTTGTTCCAGTTCGACATAAATTCAACTTTCCCTTACTTTACATATTATGATTTGGTTGTCACAACAGTTTGGTCACTCATTTTTAGTGTTCCTAGTTATGGTATTTATGGTTCCTATAGTTTTATATCCTATAGTATCCGAAAGTCGTTCGGTTCTTTTAGCTGCAGCAGCGGCCGAGGTGGTTCCGGTGATTAACCCTCCAAGTGGTTTCGACGAGATATCTCGTCCATCAAGATCTGGTAAATTTGATTAGTGACGAGATATTTCGTCATCGAGATATGACTGATTTTTCTATGATGACGAGATCAAGATCTGGTCAGTTTTTTCTAATGACGAGATATCTCGTCCATCCAGATCTGGTCAGTTTATCTAGTGACGAGATATCTCGTCGAGAAAACCATCAGGAGTATTTAGGAATTGGTTTGATTTAGAAGATAGTCTTTACTAGCACTCTTCAGTAATGCTTGTAGCAAATACAATTATATTGACTTTTCTACGGAATAGAATGAATCCTTAGAATGTATTCTATAGATTCATGTTCATGCATACCATTGTTATAATGTTAAGAGCATTGTCCCAACTGAACTATTGTGCCAGTGGAAGGGTTGATGGAATTCATATTTCTATTTCGGCTGTATTCTATTATTATTTCGCCTTTGTTTCTTTATTTCGGAAGATGAGGCTATATTCTGTTTGTGTACAATTAGTTTTAGTACAGATTAGTGGCATACTGGTTTACGCCTCGACTCTTGAAATTTGGCTATAATATCGAATATCTAGATCGTTCCCTTAGCTTCCGTTCTTAGTGTTTCCGAATTGCCTTTAGGGGCCGTCGTGGCTTAGTGGGTATATCCACTGCACTAGCAATCTTCGAGTTGTAGGCGACGCAGATTCGATTCCTGCCTGGTGCATTCTTCCCTGGGGTGTATTTCTCTCTTCTGAGTCAGTTAAAGCTTCATTGTATGTGTGTCCATTATTTGATATCGTATATCTTGTGTCTGGCGCACCATGCCAAATATGGCCCTTTCGCCTTAAAACCCCTAAAACCAACCAAATGGTCTTTAAGATTTCGGTCAAATTAACCCTCGTTTAGCAAAAAATGACAAAATGAGAGTAGAAAACAATCAAACTTAATTGAAGGAAACATTAAATAGACATTCATTTTACACTAGTAATAACAATCATTTAAAAACAATAATTATTTTCAATGGTAACACTAAAATCAATGAATGAAAGGGAAAAGCATTGCTAACATAAACACTAACAAGGTTGATTGGTTGTTTTTTTTGGTTCTATGACGCCAAGTTGCGCCAAATAACCTCAAGTAAATGGACATACACACAAGGAATGTTTTACTGATGCAGAAGAAATACAGGGAGGAATCTCGAACCATCTTTAGAAGGTACTTCTATGTAAACCAAAGTTAATAAAGAACTATTATATTAATTAGGCCTTATAATTTTTATTTTCGAAGATAGGTGCTTCAAATATGTCATCAAAATATTTGAAGATGAATTCAATAATTTCGATTTCTTTTATTCTGGAGAAATAATAAAAATACAATAAAAGTTGAAAGCTTTGGTGTGTAACAGTTTCATTGTTATAGCTTACTATAAATTACTTTGAATAAATGAAAACAGATCTGTTACTGCGAATACAAGCTATTTGCTGTTGATAAATTGCTTTGAATTTCTTTGCATATTTAACAAAATGATAAACCATAGCATATTTTGTTGTATATCAGGACATCCAAGTGGTCTTTTTCTGCTTTCACATCCCACTACTCTGTTTTTTTTTTCCTTCACGACATTTTTTACCTGATGCCTTGTTTTCGCCACAGCTTTGCCAAATATTACCCCTGCACCGTAAAACCCCAAAACAATCAACCGACCTCTGTTGCATACATACAGTGTAATCAATCGCAGTGTTGTAAAACGTGAACACAAGTCAAATAGTCGTTATTCAAGCTGGGCAACTTGTGAATAAATCGTCCATTACACGACACCACGCTTTCGATCGTAAGATAGTATTCAAATGAAAAATTGTATTTGGTCATACGGTCTTATCAGCCCTTGTTTAGCAGCAAATGACCTCAGTAATAAATCAAACCAAACAGCCATCTTTAATGAAATATCTCTCACAAAAGGAGGACACCTCAATCACAGTGGGGAAACAACCCCAGAAATCTGATCTCAAACGCGTGAAGAGACGAAATCCTGCGTTTACTTACACGCGAATTATCAACAACGCCCATCATATGCTACCTCCCCACCCTTAACGCATCTGAATAGACGCTTCCATCCAGCATCCTCCACTTTTTCCCTCCCTGCTTTATTGGAATCCGCCCGCCGGTTCCCCACCCCACGCGCGCACACAAAAAAAGTGGCAACACTATAAATATATAAAAAAGAAATCTCTCTTCAGCAGTAGTATATGGTAATACGGTTTACGGCGCACAGCGCTCCCGCTGCTCTCTGGTCGCCATGGCAACATCGTAACCTCATCGCGTGGGGACGGGAAGATGGAGAGGAAGAGGAAAAAAAACGCACATCTGGCGTGGGGAAGGAAAAAAAATTGCGGTGACGGGAAATATTAAAGGTAGGCAAAGAGAGAGATGAATTCTTGTTCTGATTCCGTCACGTGTGTTTGTTTGTTTATACTTCCACCTTAAGTTCCTCCCCTCCTCCTTTCATCCCATTGTGGTTCTTTCTTCTCACAGATCGAAAGTTGGTAAACTATTAGATGCACCACGCCCAATCCGGTAAAGGGATTTTTGTTCTTCAGGGAAGGATTTTTTCGGGAGAAGAGAGTGGCGGATTTCGGGGCTCTGGGATCTTATTGGACACTGTTAACATGGGATGATTGCGAAGTGTTGTTAAATGTTTGGAAATCTTGAGTCTGTTTCGTTTGGAAATTGTCGAGCATTGGTTACCCAAGTAGTGTTGTTCTAGATGTAACAATGTAGTGCAGTTAGACATTTAAAAATGTTGAGTTGCTTGAAATGGTTGAGCACTGGTTACGTAAGAAGTGTTCTTTGAACTTTTGATGAGGTAAATATAACGATGCAGTGTATTGTGTGCATAACATGTGTGCGCAATGTTTGAAAATCTTGAGTTCGTTTGGTTTAGAATTAGTTGAGCACGGGTTATGTTCCTGTTTCTTGAACGTTTGATGAGGTATATGCAACGATGTCGAGTATTAAACGTTTCAAAACGTTGAGATGGTTTGGAATTACTTGATCACTGATTACGCAAGTAGTGTTCCTTGAGGTAGATGTAACGATATGGTACAATTAAACATTTGAAAATATCGAGTCCGTTGGGCTTGGAATTAGTTGAGCACTGGTTACGTAAATAGTGTTTTTTGAACATTTGATGAGGTAGAAGTAACAATATGTACAATTAAACATTTGAAA
The DNA here is from genome assembly GCA_933210815.1 of Meta bourneti. Taxonomy (NCBI): domain Eukaryota; kingdom Metazoa; phylum Arthropoda; class Arachnida; order Araneae; family Tetragnathidae; genus Meta; species Meta bourneti. The sequence goes on from OW119931.1 coordinate 24,413,914, forward strand.
ATCCTGAGTCCGTTTGGCTTGGAATTAGTTGAGCATTGGTTACGTAAATAGTGTTTTTTTTTACATTTTATGAGGCAGATATAACAATGTAGAGTAGTTAAACATTTTGAAAATGTTTAGGTTAGTTTGGAATTAGCACTGGGTACGCATGTAGTGTTTCTCGAATATTTGGTGAGGTAGATGTAGTGTAGTTAGACATTCGAAAACGCAAAGATGGTTTGGAAATACTTGAGCACTGGTTACGCAAGTATTGTTTCTGGAACATTTGATGAGGTAGATGTAACGATGTAGAGTAGTTAAACATTTGAAATGTTGAGTTTGGTTTGGTTTACAATTAGTTCAGCAAAGCTACTAGGATGGTTATGTAGAGTTATTAAACATTTGATAATGTTATGTCAATTTGGTTGGAATTTGTTAAGCACTGCTTTTACAGAAAGATAGGTGTAATGTTATTAAACGGCTGAGATAATGTTGGAGTTGTTTTTGTTGAGCTCAGTTTACAGGGGATGCAATGCTATTAAATGTTTGATAAAGTTCCCAAACCGTCTCCAAAACCCGTTGTGTAGCTTCAGGGTGAGAAAAAATTCAACTACCTTATCTACCGTCACTTTAATTTTAAAATATTTTTATTGAAAGACACACAGGCCCCCAGACGCATAGGCCTCCTGGGAATTTCCAAATGAGCCTGTCCGTTATTGCTTAACACAATCAAAATCATTCCTACAAAATTCAAGTCCCAATTTAGCATTTATAGTTTAAATCCCTTCCCAGAGAGTGAGCAGTCCATGAATTCGGGATTGACCACCAATAGTCCGTTGTTGTTGCCGTGTCCATTTCTGAGTCAGATGCCACTGTTTGCACTTTGCGCAGCTTTGATGATACCGATTATACTCCTCACTGTAAAACTGCTCTTCAGGATGGTAATCGATGGTTTGAAAAACAGCTACTATTGCAGGGTAGGTGAATATATGATAGGTGTAAATTCAACTCCAAGACAGTTATAATGTCTACTCTCTGGTTTCATAACTGTTAATTTTCATCACTAAAATGCCCTGCTCCCAGTCTAGATAGTATGTTTTGTATCGGTGTTAATTCCATAAATTTATTGTTTTATTTAGATTTTTTGTGGTATGAATTTGAATTTTACCTAAGCATTAGCATCATTAAGAATTATTGGGGTTTGTTCAGCATTTAATTCTGTCTTCCTTTGCCAATTGATCTGCAGCTTCATTTCCTTCAACGTTCCGTTGTATAGCTCCAGTGCAACGTAAATTCAACTATCCACCTACCGATAAAATAAGCCTCGATTATTTGTCGTGACAGTTTTGAGAATCCTTGGTGTACATGTTTCCTCCTGTGTATCCAGGAGAGGCATTTTGCGGATTTAAGTTTCAAAGTGCAAATCGCTCCTGCGTTTCCAAATAGTCTCACCTGTCTGGCCCTCGTTAACATCTCCAACCAATCCATAACGACACGCACCGAAATTCCGTATGTACAGGGTATATCCGCTTGGCTAATTTCAGACGGGGTCTCATTGTCTTGAGTAAGAGCGTCTTTAATCGCGATTTCTTGGAAAATCCGAAGAATACAAGCACTCAAATGGTTTCATTATCGTTCTTTTTTTCGCCCGAATGTCTTAAACGTTGGATGAGGTAGATGTAACGATTCAGATTAGTTAAATATATGAAAATGTTGAGTTGGTATGAAATTAGTTGAGCACTGGGTATGCAAGTAGAGTGTTTATTGAACATTGGATGAGGTAGATGTAACGATTCAGATTAGTTAAACATATGAAAATGTTGAGTTGGTTTGGAATTATTTCAGCACTGGATACGCAAGTAGAGTGTTTTTTGAACATTGGATGAGGTAGATGTAAGGATTCAGATTTGTTAAACATATGAAAATGTTGAGTTGGTTTGGAATTATTTCAGCACTGGCTACGCAAGTAGTGTTTTTTAACATTAGATGAGGTAGGATTGGATTCAGATTAGTTAAAACATTTGAAAATATTGAGTTGGTTTGAAATTAGTTGAGGGCTGGCTATGCAAGTAGAGTGTTTTTTGAACATTGGATGAGATAGATGTAACGATTCAGATTAGTTAAACATGAAAATGTTCAGTTTGTTTGAAATTATTTCAGCACTGTGTATGCAAGTAGAGTGTTTTTTGAACATTGGATGAGGTAGATGTAACGATTCAGATTTGTTAAACATATGAAAATGTTGAGTTGGTTTGGAATTATTTCAGCAATGTTACGCAAGTAACATTGGATGAGGTAGGATTGGATTCAGATTAGTTAAAACATTTGAAAATATTGAGTTGGTTTGGAATTAGTTGAGCATTGGCTATGCAAACAAAGTGCTTTTTAACGTTGGATGAGGTAGATGTAACGATTCAGATTAGTTAAACATATGAAAATGTTGAGTTGGTTTGGAACTAGTTGAGCACTGGTTACGCATGTAGTGTTCCTTGAACATTGGATGAGATAGGTGCATCGATGTAGAGTAGTCAAACAGCAATAAAAAGGGCAATTGGCGTCGATCCGGGATCCATCCCGAAGAAAAAGATCCAAAGACATCGTCATTTTGAACCAGTCAGATGACGATGTCACACCTGATCAGGCACACCACTCTCCAAACTTTCACACCATGCAAGCGTGAGGACATTTGATTTAACGACAGATTCAACATCCACCAGCTTCTACATACACGACGATCATTGGTTGGATCGAGTTTCGACCTCGCAACCCTCCTGTTGCTAATCCGCTACTCTTCCAACCGATAAAATAAGTTTTGAGATCCTTGGTGTGCATGTTTCCTCGTGTGAATCCGAGAGGCGTTTTGAAGATTTAAGTTAAAAAGTGCGAATCGCTCCTGCGTTTCCAAGCAGTCTCACTTGTCCGGCCCTCGTTAACGTCTCCAACCAATCCATAACGACACGCACCGAAATCCCGTGTGTACCATCTACAGGGTATATCCGCTTGGCTAATTTCAGACGGGGTCTCATTGTCTTGAGCAAGAGCGTCTTTAATCGCGATTTCTCGGAAAATCCTAAGAATACCAGGACTCTATTAGCTTCACTTTCGTTTTTTTTTCCGACCCAGCTGAAGCATGACGAATTGCCGCCGCTAATAGATAACATATCACCAGAGAGACGAGCCAATGGCTGGAGCCATAATTCCGTCTACGTATTTACCGTACACGTACGTTTTCATGAAGTCATTAAATAGAGACAAGTGGGATGGACTTGATCGTTTTATTCACCCGCGATTCCAAAAAACACCATCCGAAGGGAGATTGAATGGGTTGGTGTCGTTACTGGAATGTTCTGATTATTTTGCTCAGCAGATAAACAAATAGGAGAGGGAATGAATTTTCCGGATAACGCATTTCGCGCTTGAGAATCGCCGATGATTAGAATCCTTCTGTCCTCGCACTGTGAGAATATGGTGTGATTAGTTTGGGTTTGTGTGTGTGTATGTGTTGTATGATGAGTCTGTCACAGTTTGGTGATGGAGATAATGATACAGCTTCGCAGGGTAGCAATAATAAATACATTTTTCCATTCGGTCTTCTGTTAATGGCTCAAATGTTGACAACAGTTGGCATCCGATGGTTCGAAGTTGAGAAGGCGCCGTTTTGTGGTGGAGGGAAATCGAAAACAATCCTTTTCGAGAGACACTCGAACAGATACTTTTGAAAAACAAATGCGGGTGGTGGTTAAATTAACGTCGCTGTGGTTACGGAGTTTTGGCGACGATCCGGGATCAATCCTGAGGATAATGCTCGTAATTTTGAACCGCAGTCAGATGGCACACCACTCTCCAATCTTCCACACCACGCGAATATGAGTACATTTGAGTCCACGATAGATTTGACATGCACCAGCCCTCACATACACGACGATCTTTAATTGGACCGAGTTTCGAATTCGCAATCCTCAGGTTGCTAATCTGTTACTCTTCCAACTGGGCTGGGCCACGGTAGCCTGGTTGGAAGAGTAATGGATTAGCAACAGGAGGGTTGCGAATTCGAATCCAACCAAAGACCGTCGTGTACGAAGGGGGCTGGTGCCCGTTAAATATATCGTGACCTCAGACATCCTCACATTGGCGTGGTGTGGGAGTTTGGAGAGTGGTGTGGTAACCATGGTTCAAAATTACGTGTTGTCCTTGATCTTTTTCTTCGGGATTGATCCCGGACCATCGCCAATGTGTTGCCCCAGTGCGACGTTAATTAAAATACCTACCTACCTCCAACTGGCCTACCGCTTCTCAGTAAAATAAATGAAAGACCCCTTCCAAAAAAAGAAAGGATTAGTTCAAAATAATATACTTATCGCGTATTTATAAATGTTCAGCGTTTCCACGGTCATAAAGTATGCCACTTGTTTTGACTCTTATTCCAACGATTAAACCAATCCATCATTCGGAGACTAATCAGCAGGGTTAGACATCGTTGTCGGCGATCATTTTGATTTCGTCGTCTTTCTGTTTTTCTTATGCCAAACCGCAGAAGAGGATTATAACTTTCGGTGGATTTAAAATTACTGGTATGAAAGACAATTGGAGATTGGACAAAAAGATTGGCAGATTATTTTACCTGAGCGTACCTGAAATGGGGGAGATGGTTTCTTTGTCTTCGACTCTTCTCTTTAATGCAGTTGGTTGAGTAGAGATCTGATTCACGTCGTCGTGAGAAGGAAATCTAGAGAAATTGGTGGGTTTTCTTTTATACGAGTTATTTATTTTGCGACACTGCAGATCGATGGAATTCAATTTCAGTTCTGCTGAACTGTGAACGTCAAAAGATACAGATACCATGTTAACGAAACATCAAAACACTCCTTTGAACAATGGTAATACATTATGAAATGGATAAAAATGATCAGAATAACAATCACATAAACTATTAAATCTGTTGACAATTTCTGAATATAATTGCAACCGACAATAATCAATTTTAAATTAAATCCTGGATCTTAACTCTTCAAGTGGTTTCGATATCTCGTTCATCACGATCTGGTCAGTTTTGTCCCAATGACGAGGTACTTCAAAACAAAATTTCCCAACTCCAAGGGAAATGAAGATCCGAGTAGGAAAAACAAATTGTACCTTGCATAGAACTGGTGACAGTTTGGGTCATCACGATCTGGTCAGTTTTGTCCCAATGACGAGGTACTTCAAAACAAAATTTCCCAACTCCAAGGGAAATGAAGATCCGAGTAGGAAAAACAAATTGTACCTTGCCTAGAACTGGTGACAGTTTGGGACATATTTTTGCATCAGAGGCTGGCCACTACAGGGCAGTTTTCGATGCGAAGGTAAACCATCAGGAGGTTTAAAGTGCGAATACTGAATACTGCGATACTGATATAACACTGAATGCTGGATTGTAATTCTGGAGTCAACATGTTGTTGCTTATTCCCCTAGTCTAGAAAATGCTACACCAGGTCCATCAGATCTTGTAAAATATCTTGTAAGTGTCAAGATCCTGTAAGCGAGGCAGTACAGGAGCAAGACGAAAAACCTTATCTCTGCTAAAAAACCAGGGCAGTAAATATAATTATTCAAAAGTTTGAAGGAAAAAAATAAAATATTCCAGTGTTTTCCTGAAGAAATGAAATTGAGAATGAATCCCATAAAACAGAGGTTTCAGTATCAATTGAACAATGTCATATTTTTAAAATAATGTATCGTGACTTTTTTGGTTGTTCTGATGAAAAGGATATACCTTAAACTCAATTATTTTCCTAAATATAATCCTGATCGAAGAAATGTATGGATTAAACATACAAACAATGAACTCAATGTTAATTGAAGTAATCCTTTCTTCCTTTTGAGATTTTAATTATATTTTGGCTTTTATGGATTTCCCAAACACATAATGGATATAAGAAGTTGGTTTATTCTTAATCAATCTAGGATACAGGTTTCGTGGTAAGAAACAGGTTTCTGGAGCTTTCGAACATTTTAAAACAATCGTTGTTTTTAAATTTCTTCAGCAACATTTTAAGGAATGGTGTAATTTCAGCAAAACACGATCTCCGTATTTCTAGAAAACGAAATATATTAGCGAAGAAAATCTTATTGTTTTGGTTAAAGAGAGATATATTTGTCTAAAAGAAAAAATATTCTAGAAAGACTAAAATATATACCGTCGGCTTAGAGCAGGAACTCATTAACTGAATTTTTTTGCTGTACAGTTTAAACTGCTGTACAGTTTAAACAGCTGTACAGTTTAAGCAGCTGTACAGTAAAAAAGAATTAAGTAAAAGACTAAATATTAATATTTAGGTCAAGAAATAAAAATTATAAGCACTTTTATACCACTATACATCTTTTAAGCATATTACAATATGACGATGCATTTATCATCATGAAAATAGGCGTTTATTGTCCCGAAGAAATGGCAGTTAATGAATTTTGTCTCTAAGCCGATGATATAAAAAACAGCCCTTTTCTAAGCTATGACACTTTTCTAAGACCAAAGGAAACTTTTTTGACACACCTCAATTATTAATCTAAAAACTGATAGTCTAAACTGAAACTGTTTTTTACTAGAGATTTGAAGGTACCATCTTGATCACTAATTAATCCTTTAATATGAAATATGTTCAGTTATCGAGTTCTGTAACAGTCCTCTTCACAATAAATGTCAGAAATAGGATATTCAAATACAAAAGTATTCGTGTTCTCGATCCTTAAAAGCATTCTTTGTACTCGATTCTTTCTCGCTGTATTCAAATGCAGTAGTATTCATCTAAAGTATTCAGAAACAAAAAATCCTAGCCGTATATCGCCGTTATCTGATTCTTACTATCGATGAATCGTTTTTGTATAGGTATTCGAATACTTTGATTCTTTGGTATAGAAGGTACTCGAATACTAAGTATTCGATTCTTAAAAGTACTCGATTCTGCCCATCACTACTAAATCTAGTCAGTTTACAGATCAGATGGGTACAGTGTGGCTCTGATAAGAAGGTGGATGACATGCGATTCTTAGAACGGTACTAAGATTGCTTGAAGCCCTAAGGGATGCGTACTCGAAAACATGTTTGGCGATCGCCAAAGATGATTTTTTCCGCCAACATTGGGACACTGCTTCGGCGCAGAACGATAAATTCAGCCAGAATCCACGCCAGGGAAGCGTTTTACATAATTAGACAAGTAATTTAACGAATAGGACTCGATCAAAAAGCCCCTTGACTCAAGGCCTAACATACTGTCTGTATATTCTGAGAACTGTTCCCACCTCTAAATTTGGAACAGAGTTTGTACATTTTTAAGGAAGGACGGCTCTGGCGAATGCCATTACGGTTTTGTTTCTGGTAAATGTTGACTGCGGAAAGATGTAATTTACTGGCATATCTTGGCAACAAATAAAATCATAGCAAATATATTTCCGATTAGTCATTGAACTTGGCAATGAGACAGTACTTCAATGCATTTCTTAAAGCATACTCTACGAAAAATAGGATAAAGCTAGAGTAAACTTTGTGCCTGATGAAGTTCTCGTCGTACGTAGGCAGTATAGTGCGGCTCATACTAGATTCCTTAGGTCAGTCGATTTCTGAATAGGTGTGAAAGGAGAAGGATTAGCCGTTAGGAGAAGGATTGCCATACGCAAAAGCATGAATGGCGATCGCCGTAGATGGTTTTCCGCGCCAACTCGAGCTATCACTTTCGGCACCAAATGATTAACTTAGAATCCGCGCCAAAGACGCCAGTTACTGAAGCGCTCTTTGTTTACTTTTCAACCCCTACCACCTTATTTAAAGAATAGACTCATCCAAAACGTCATGACTCGACTGCCAAATCGCCGGTGTCGGACTATACCAGTGCCGGACAATAAAGTATAATGTATAGATATAAAATTGTTCCAAAAGCACACATATTCTTGTTAGTTTGAATTTCTTTTCTTATTAAGACTTTGCATATTAAATGTATTTCTCTTATATTTTATTTTACTCTGTTAACATTGTTCTGCGTTTATCTCGCTATATCATTACGCATTACGTGCTTTAATTTCATCCTTTTTATACTGTTGTTTCATATAACTCTGCTTTTTTACTTTGCATATACTTTTGCAAAAGGAAATGCAGTTTAAGTTTTCTTCGCGGCATTTTATATCACTTCCGCCATCCCTTGTAGGACATTTCCTTGATGAATTCCTGGGCCCGAGGTAGCCCTGTTGGAAGAGTAGCGGATTAGAAACCGGAGGGTTGCGAGTTCGAAACTCGATGCCTCAAAAGACTGTCGTGTACATGGGGCTAAATTTTTCATGGCCTCAGATATCCTCAAATTGTCGTGGTGTGAGGTTTGGAGTGGGGTGCCAGGTGTTTATCACGTCATCTGAGCGTGGTTCAAAATGACGAGGTGTTGTCCACGATCATCCCCTGCGGGATTGATCCCGTACCGTCGCCAATAGACCGATGTGTTGTTCCCGTGCGACGTTAATTCAACTACCTACCTCGATGAATTCCACATTTCTACAAATCCGAGCTCTGCGGTAAAATCAGTCGTAAATCCCTTCGAGATCAGTATCTAAATCAAAGCACACACACACACATATATATGACGCCAATCAGGTGTCTGACTTGAGTCCCCAATTGTTTTGCAAGTTAGAACCACTATACTTAACCCTCCAGTGATTTCGACGAGATATCTCGTCCAAAATCTTGTCAATCAAAGCACACACACACATAAATATGACGCCAATCAGGTGTCTGACTTGAGTCCCCAATTGTTTTGCAAGTTAGAACCACTATACTTAACCCTCCAGTGATTTCGACGAGATATCTCGTCCAAAATCTTGTCAATCAAAGCACACACACTCATAAATATGACGCCAATCAGGTGTCTGACTTGAGTCCCCAATTGTTTTGCAAGTTAGAACCATTATACTTAACCCTCCAGTGATTTCGACGAGATATCTCGTCCAAAATCTTGTCAATCAAAGCACACACACATAAATATGACGCCAATCAGGTGTCTGACTTGAGTCCCCAATTGTTTTGCAAGTTAGAACCACTATACTTAACCCTCCAGTGATTTCGACGAGATATCTCGTCCAAAATCTTGTCAATCAAAGCACACACACTCATAAATATGACGCCAATCAGGTGTCTGACTTGAGTCCCCAATTGTTTTGCAAGTTAGAACCACTATACTTAACCCTCCAGTGATTTCGACGAGATATCTCGTCCAAAATCTTGTCAATCAAAGCACACACACACATAAATATGACGCCAATCAGGTGTCTGACTTGAGTCCCCAATTGTTTTGCAAGTTAGAACCACTATACTTAACCCTCCAGTGATTTCGACGAGATATCTCGTCCAAAATCTTGTCAATCAAAGCACACACACTCATAAATATGACGCCAATCAGGTGTCTGACTTGAGTCCCCAATTGTTTTGCAAGTTAGAACCATTATACTTAACCCTCCAGTGATTTCGACGAGATATCTCGTCCAAAATCTTGTCAATCAAAGCACACACACACATAAATATGACGCCAATCAGGTGTCTGACTTGAGTCCCCAATTGTTTTGCAAGTTAGAACCACTATACTTAACCCTCCAGTGATTTCGACGAGATATCTCGTCCAAAATCTTGTCAATCAAAGCACACACACTCATAAATATGACGCCAATCAGGTGTCTGACTTGAGTCCCCAATTGTTTTGCAAGTTAGAACCACTATACTTAACCCTCCAGTGATTTCGACGAGATATCTCGTCCAAAATCTTGTCAATCAAAGCACACACACACATAAATATGACGCCAATCAGGTGTCTGACTTGAGTCCCCAATTGTTTTGCAAGTTAGAACCACTATACTTAACCCTCCAGTGATTTCGACGAGATATCTCGTCCAAAATCTTGTCAATCAAAGCACACACACACATAAATATGACGCCAATCAGGTGTCTGACTTGAGTCCCCAATTGTTTTGCAAGTTAGAACCACTATACTTAACCCTCCAGTGATTTCGACGAGATATCTCGTCCAAAATCTTGTCAATCAAAGCACACACACACATAAATATGACGCCAATCAGGTGTCTGACTTGAGTCCCCAATTGTTTTGCAAGTTAGAACCACTATACTTAACCCTCCAGTGATTTCGACGAGATATCTCGTCCAAAATCTTGTCAATCAAAGCACACACACACATAAATATGACGCCAATCAGGTGTCTGACTTGAGTCCCCAATTGTTTTGCAAGTTAGCACCACTATACTTAACCCTCCAGTGATTTCGACGAGATATCTCGTCCAAAATCTTGTCAATCAAAGCACACACACACATAAATATGACGCCAATCAGGTGTCTGACTTGAGTCCCCAATTGTTTTGCAAGTTAGAACCACTATACTTAACCCTCCAGTGATTTCGACGAGATATCTCGTCCAAAATCTTGTCAATCAAAGCACACACACACATATATATGACGCCAATCAGGTGTCTGACTTGAGTCCCCAATTGTTTTGCAAGTTAGAACCACTATACTTAACCCTCCAGTGATTTCGACGAGATATCTCGTCCAAAATCTTGTCAATCAAAGCACACACACACATAAATATGACGCCAATCAGGTGTCTGACTTGAGTCCCCAATTGTTTTGCAAGTTAGCACCACTATACTTAACCCTCCAGTGATTTCGACGAGATATCTCGTCCAAAATCTTGTCAATCAAAGCACACACACACACATAAATATGACGCCAATCAGGTGTCTGACTTGAGTCCCCAATTGTTTTGCAAGTTAGAACCACTAAACTTAACCCTCCAGTGATTTCGACGAGATATCTCGTCCAAAATCTTGTCAATCAAAGCACACACACACATAAATATGACGCCAATCAGGTGTCTGACTTGAGTCCCCAATTGTTTTGCAAGTTAGAACCACTATACTTAACCCTCCAGTGATTTCGACGAGATATCTCGTCCAAAATCTTGTCAATCAAAGCACACACACATAAATATGACGCCAATCAGGTGTCTGACTTGAGTCCCCAATTGTTTTGCAAGTTAGAACCACTATACTTAACCCTCCAGTGATTTCGACGAGATATCTCGTCCAAAATCTTGTCAATCAAAGCACACACACACATATATATGACGCCAATCAGGTGTCTGACTTGAGTCCCCAATTGTTTTGCAAGTTAGAACCACTATACTTAACCCTCCAGTGATTTCGACGAGATATCTCGTCCAAAATCTTGTCAATCAAAGCACACACACACATAAATATGACGCCAATCAGGTGTCTGACTTGAGTCCCCAATTGTTTTGCAAGTTAGAACCACTATACTTAACCCTCCAGTGATTTCGACGAGATATCTCGTCCAAAATCTTGTCAATCAAAGCACACACACACACATAAATATGACGCCAATCAGGTGTCTGACTTGAGTCCCCAATTGTTTTGCAAGTTAGAACCACTATACTTAACCCTCCAGTGATTTCGACGAGATATCTCGTCCAAAATCTTGTCAATCAAAGCACACACACACATAAATATGACGCCAATCAGGTGTCTGACTTGAGTCCCCAATTGTTTTGCAAGTTAGAACCACTATACTTAACCCTCCAGTGATTTCGACGAGATATCTCGTCCAAAATCTTGTCAATCAAAGCACACACACATATATGACGCCAATCAGGTGTCTGACTTGAGTCCCCAATTGCTTTGCAAGTTAGAACCACTATACTTAACCCTCCAGTGATTTCGACGAGATATCTCGTCCAAAATCTTGTCAATTTTGCTAATTAATGTCAACAACTGCCCTATTACTTCAAGGGAACAAATATCCCAGTAGGAAAACAAATTGTTCCTTACCTAGAACTGGTGATAGTTAGGAACAAGTTTTTGAATCAGAGGCCGGGTACTACAGGATGGTTTTGGACACGAAGACAAACCACTAGGAGGGTAAACTATATCATGAATACTCTGGTAGATCCATTCCATCAGAAAGATCGCCTTAGAACTGGCGCCTCCATTACAAATCGCAACTCTTTCACGCACATGTGGTCGCTCTATAGGGAGACCAGCCCTATAGAAACCTTATTTTGCGTTATGTACGGTAATAGGTGTGGGGTGGTGATTTATGGTAAATCACCCCTCGAACGGGTAGCAGGAGCGCTGGACAATGTCCGACGGTGACAATGGTCGCGGCGTTTCTTCCCTGAACTATCGGCGGTCCGGATTATTCCCGCGTAAGACAATGGAGTGTGCGGCGGTTTCGCTATTGACCACCGGTCATCCCCCATCCATTATCGGAGTGGACTCCTTCGGCGCACGCTTTTCGAATGGGCTCTAGTGAAGCGTGCTGATGACAGTTGAACGCGTTCCTGTTGTCATGGCGATACGCGTACTCGATGCTTTTCAACGGAAACGATTGGGACTGGAGGATTTCCTCCCCCGCAATGCTCCATCTTCATCTCTTGCCCCAATTGAGGTGTGTCGTAAAACACGGAAGCGATATATCGTGCTTCTTGGGGAACAAGAAGAGATATACCGCAGGAAGCGATAAAGCCGAGGGGCTAGAAAATTTCACTTATTACAGAAAAAAGCGATTTATTCCAAATTATTATTTAAAATTTTCTTGCCCAATTGAATTGTTTTAAAAGACGGAAATGAGATATCGCGCTTCTTGTTGGAGAAGAAGAGATATAGTGCAGGAAGCGATAAAGCCGAGGGGCTAGAAAATTTCACTTATTACTGAAAAAAGCGATTTATTCCAAATTATTATTTAAAATTTTCTTGCCCAATTGAATTGTTTTAAAAGACGGAAATGAGATATCGCGCTTCTTGTTGGAGAAGAAGAGATATAGTGCAGGAAGCGATAAAGCCGAGGGGCTAGAAAATTTCACTTATTACAGAAAAAAGCGATTTATTCCAAATTATTATTTAAAATTTTCTTGCCCAATTGAATTGTTTTAAAAGACGGAAATGAGATATCGCGCTTCTTGTTGGAGAAGAAGAGATATAGTGCAGGAAGCGATAAAGCCGAGGGGCTAGAAAATTTCACTTATTACTGAAAAAAGCGATTTATTCCAAATTATTATTTTAAATTTTCTTGCCCAATTGAGGTTTGTCGTAAAACACGGAAACGATATATCGCGCTTCTTGGGGATAAGAAGAGATACAATTGTTCAGAATACTTCTGTATAGCGGTGGATAATCTGTGATTATTCTACCTTCCTTTTGCGGTGGGCCGCGGTGGCCCGGTTGGAAGAGCAGCGGTTTAGCAACCGGAGGGTTGCGAGTTTGAAACTCGGTCCAACCAAAGACGGTCGCAGGTGCTGGTGCCTGTTAAATCTGTCGCGGCCTCAATTGTCCTCGCGTTTGCGTGATGTGGAAGTTTGGAGAATGGGGTGCCAGCTCAGGTGATGACCTCGTCATCTTACCGCTGTTCCAAAATACGAGACGTCTTTCCCTTTTCGATGGATCCGGGACAGTTACCAATAGCCAACGTGTTTCTCCAGTGCGAGGTTAATTCAACTACCCCCTTTCGGGGTTGGTCCATTTAATTTTATATACTTACATTAGTTTTTAGTAATTTTATTAATAGCTGTTTTACTCTGGAATCAGGTGGCGTCTTCAAAAAACCTTACGCGTAATATATATGAGTTCTACTTCAGGCCCGCCGGCCAGATACGGTCCTCCGAATAGGTTTACCCGGCGCACAGACCAAATACGAATATGATATCCCTAGAGGATACTTATTCATTAAATATTTAGAAAAATAGCAGATTAAAGCCTAGCGTTATTTCACAAACAGCTACGTTGAACTTTATAACAAGCAGATTTATATATATATATTCTTGTCTTTATCTGTTCTCGTGGGTCCTTTTGTCACAATGTTAAATTTCGTGGGAATCATCTACCCCGCAACCGTGAAGGGGTGTCAAGGTTCTTCCTTCTTCAAACCCGAAAGAAAGGCAGAAATATATGTGTAAAAACCAATTTGCCTAACCCTTAAGCCTGAAGGGTAGAACTCATTGATTGGTAAAAGCTGTCTTATTCAAAATAGGTTGGCAAACTGATCCCTTGAATAGCAAGAAAATCTCCTCTCCTATGATGATTGATTTTGAGTACACCTGTAAATGCGGGCTAATCCCTCCACGGTTTTAACGTTCCTGGGGTTAAAATAGGTATACAGGGTGTCCCAAAAAGGTTGTTCCGCAATTTATCTTTTTACCATTTGGAGATAGGTAGGCAATGTAAATCGCAAAAGTATACCAAATAAGGTAAGTAATTAAGATATGTGAATAAAATTATCACGTGATAACAATTTAAGCGGATACAGTTTTTAATTTTTATACTACCCCCTCTAGATAAAAATCCGAGATAGCAAAAATGTTCCTTGCCTGTATCCCTATCGTTAGCAGAAAACTACATTTCTGTAGGTTGAATATTAACGGAGATACAAGAGGTTCCATTTTAAGGGGTCCGTATCTAAATTTAGGACGGAAACTGACCCATGGCCAAAAATGAAGAGCTAAGTTCTGCATTGCTGCAGGTGGAAAACATTTTGAACATGCGTTGTAAATTTCCTTTTATTTTTATTTAAACCAATTTTTATACAATATTTTTATTAAGGATATGATTGTCTACTGCTATTCATTGCGATTTTCATCTGCAGTTGCAATACTACATTACTTTGCACAATGTTGCACTTTATGACCGAAAAATAATGCTTTTTACCATAATGTATACGGTCCCTAATTTGACTGCTTGAACAGCTGTGTACAAGCGGTATGTCAACTTTTTTGCGTCATTATGCCTCCGCTACTGTTCAACCTACAGAAATGTAGTTTTCTGCTAACGATAGGGATGCAGATAAGGAACCTTTTTGCCATCTCGGATTTTTATCTGGAGGGGTTGTATAAAAATTAAAAACTGTATCCGCTTAAATTGTTATCACGTGATAATTTCATTCACATATCTTAATTACTTACCTTATTTGGTGCACTTTTGCAATTTACATTGCCTACCTATCTCCAAATGGTAAAAAGATAAATTGCGGAACAACCTTTTTGGGACACCCTGTATAGCGAGGGTCTTTTTTTTTTCAAACCTATGTAAAACTGAAAGTCAAAACACAAAGTCGATGCTAGAATCTTTTAATATGAAACTAAATGTGGTAGAATATGTTTGAAAAAATAAATTCCTTCTCATCCACGCTTCGAGGCACCCAAATCTTGTGTACCAATTTGGTTTAGCACGGCTGCTTGAGACAAGTCATCTTTGAACTCCCACTTTTGAAGAATTGGTATTTCCTTTGCTGTTCGCAGAACGAAAATTCATGTGGAGACAAGTAAAGAAGAGCGATATAACAGTATGCGCGATATATCAAGGCTCGATTTAACGAGGTATTATATAAAAAATCACAAAATTCTGAAACTTTTTGTTCTCAAAAATGTGAAAAATATATTTACTCATCATATAAAATGTTCCATCAATCAACAAGTCCACTCAAAACATAACATGCTTCATCATATAAAATGTCATCTCAACATGTTCCATCATATAAAATGTCATCTCAACATGTTCCATCATATAGCATGTCAATTCAACATTTAACATGTTTCATCATATAACATGTCAACTCAACATATAATATGTCAACTCAACGTTCCATCATATATAAATTCAACATAAAAAATGTCAACTCAGCATATTCCATCATATATTATATAAATTCAAAATAAAACATGTTCAATAATGAAAGCTTAACATGTCCATCATATAAGAGATATCAGCCTAAAATTCTCCATCCTATACCAAGCCAACCCAACATATAACAAGTTACATCAGACAAAATATCAATTCAAACCTGTTCCAACATATAAAAGGTTATATATAAAATATCAATTCAACAAGCCTGTTCCATCATATAACATGTCAACTCAACATGTTCCAGAGAACAGTAGGGTGATCGTTAATCACTTTACTGTACTGTTGCTTGTGAAGCATGTTGAGAATGTCTCATTTTTATAGGTTGAAAAAGTTTCTCGCTAAGGTAGAAAATATTCATTTTGCGAAACATCTAATTTAACTGAGTGAAAATAAAGGTTATTTATATTTTTAAAACTTCCAGTAGGAGTTGGAACAAAAAGGAAGTACTGCAAGAGCGTAAAATGAACGATCCAAAATTTTTTAAATCTCAAAATCGATATTTTTGAAAACGTGTTTCTACTTGCCTCAATTTCACGCGACCTACAAGCAAGTTCGAACGACCCACAGTGTGTACAGACCAGAACACTATGTCCCATACTTCCCGCGTTCCATTCATTTGACCGGAAAAGAAGTGCCGTTTATCATTTTTAACTATCCTTTCCACCTTTTCCATGTTATCGTTTGCCAGGTTGTTTAAAACGTACTTTCCCTGTCGTCTTCCCTGTCACATGCTTTGTTAGTACTCAAAAGGCGAGCGTGAAGTATGCACAGACTAGTACTTATTGGGAAGCCCTTTATCCTCTTCCCGAACGAATAACGGGAATTTCAAACCACTCCTGAAATTCCTCACCTGAGATAGCCAAAATACACCTTTTCCTCCAAGACTGTGTGGGTAGGTACTTAATTAACGTCACACTGGAGTAACTCAACGGGCTATTGGTGACGGTCCGGGATCAATCCCGAAGGGAAAGATTCAAGCTTAGAGGAAATATAAAGTAGAGTGAGCAATGGCAACCTTTTTATGTGCCCAGGATCATGTGACCAAAACTAGTAGTAACATGACCCTAAGACTATTTTCGACTGCTGGATGTAGTCAAACATTCATCATCTGATTGGTCCACGAGATAGGAAAAGACGCCCACCCATTGATTCATCATCTGATTGGTCCGCGCGACATAGTAGACTTTGACGGTTTCACCACTTTTGTCGCCACTCTAGAAATGCTCATTCTCATTCCTGCACTTTCAAGGATGATATATTGCCAAACGAAGCGATAAAATACCAAATCGACAACCAAGCCAATTTTTCAGTGTAGTCACGGGACTAACTACTAGTCGACATGTTGGTCACACGGTTTGAAACTACTCTCAGTAGTAACGCTCAGTCTATTTACGTTTCATGTCTATCGTTCCAAGGAAAACGCCTCGTAATTTTGTATCCAAACTTACACACCACGCCAACGTGAGGACGTTTGAGGCCAAGACAAATTTAACATGCATTAGCCCCCGTGTACATGACGGTCTTTGACTGAACCGACTTTCGAACTCGCAACCCTTCAGTTGCTAATCCGTTGCTCTTCCAACTGGGCTACCGCGACCCAGGAATGTGTGCGAGTGGTGAGGATAAACACCACAAAATTAGAGAACAATCGCAAAAGCATTTTTTACATATATTTCCGTAATATGTTGTGCATCATGAATAAAAATTGAAAATACTGACAAAATCCATAATGAAACGAATAGACCGATAGACACAATATTTGCGACAAAATTAAACATTTTATAATGAGAGGCACTTTCTGTCAACTAAATATAGTTGGCGATTGTGTTTCTGAGGTAGTTCCTGTATATATTTTGAACGTGGCGTCACTTGGCTTGTTTTTCGAATACGATTTCAGTACTAGGCCAACACAAATACATAACATAATCGACAGTAGTTTTCAACGAAATGCACTCCAATTGTGAAAGTTTCGGAATCTGGAGTGTGTTGTACAACAGCCAATCAGCGAATGTTTTCTTTTGGGTTGGCAGGGAGCAATCTCAGCGCACCCAGCGACAGTACATGTGGTAAGTTGAAGAAATAGGATATAAAAAGGGTGAAAGTGTCAAATGCTTATTTTTTGGGTTGGAAAGGAATATATGAGAGTGAGGGTAATAAGCGTTGAAGGTGACAGAGAAATTTCCTGTTTTTAGAGGCCAACAGGTGCCAGAAGTGCCGACTAGGAATTCGCTTGTACCAAAAACATTTCTTTTTGATACTTTACTTTTTCCACCTACTTAATTACTTAATATCGTACTGGAATTACAATTGGGTAATAAAGTGAAGCTGTATATGCATAAAAGTATTGGGATTCTACGATGAAGTCGGCACAACTTAGGAAGGGTTCTATGGCATTAGTATGGAGAAGCAATACTTAACCCTCTATAGCAGTGATTTTCAACCTTTTTCATCTCATGGCAGACATAAACTAGTTACTAAAATTCTGCTTATCACTGAAAGGCAAGTTAAATTGTTTATCGATCTTACGAAAAATTAGGTACAATTTTGCTTCATTTACACAAAAATGAAAGTAATTAAATACCCTCTTTACTCCAAATTGTTTTTAAATATCTTTTTAAAACAATTTATTTACGATGATATTCTAATAAAAAATAATTCTCGTAATTCCTGAAAAATTGTCGGAAGTTCAAAACTAAACCGTTGAAATGAACCGAATCTTTCACGATTTAAACCGCAAAACCACCTGCAAGACATACCAATGCAATTCTTGCAGCACACCGCTTGTAAGTCACTGTTTATACTGATATTATGAGAGTTATTATCTATTAACCCTCACGTGATTTCGACGAAATATCTCGTCCATCAAGATCTGACTAATTTTACTAATGACGAGATATCTCGTCGTCAAGAATACCGATTGAATTCCGAATGATGAAAAGATTTGTTTTTGATAACGAGATCAGGATCAGGTAAGTTTTTTCTAATGACGAAATACCTCGTGGCTCAACATCTGGTCAGTTTTTCGGGTCGCGGTAGCCCAGTTGGAAGAGTAACGGATTAGTGATTGGAGGGTTGCGAGTTCGAATCCAACCAAAGACTATCGTTTACAAAGGGGGCTAGTGCACGTTAAACCTGTCGTGGCCTTAAATGTCTTCACGTTGGCGTGGTGTGGAAGTTCGGAGAGTGGGGTGCCAGCTCAGGTGTTGCCTCGTCATCTGACAGTGGTTCAAAATTGCGTGGTGTCCTTTCCCTTCGGGTTTGATCCCGGACGTCGCCAATACCCCGTTGTGTTGCTCCAGTGCGACGTTAATTAAAATACCTACCTACCTGATCAGTTTTGCTAATGACAAGGTACCTCGTCAGGACGATTACCAGGAGGGCTAAAAACACGTAGATATATTTACTGAAATACGTTACTGATTGGCTAATAAAGCCAATCCAGTATATGATTAAAGTCATTGCTTATTCTATTAGTTTATAGCGAGTCGCATAGGTGTGAATCCGCCAAGGACGCGTTTTTGAATAGGAAAAGCGAATCTGAAAAACCCTCCTCTCCAGGCCTCACAGTCGAGAGAGAGAGAGAGCCTCAGGTCCTCTCAAACATCCGCGCTATTGACAAATGACGTCCAAATAAAGCAGGCGTCGTCCAAAACCAAACACCGAGCTTCCGAAGAGAAACACAAATCGCCGACGCGCAGATTCGAGGCTGAGGTTTCTAATTTCCGAGGAGTCCGATTGTACCCGAATCGAGAGCACGCGCTAATTAAAAATGCCCCCCCCCCCATCCCCATTGTAGGGTCGCCCGCAAACACAGATCCGAATTAGACCCCGTACGCAATGAGAGCTCCGCGTGTGTGTGATGAGAACAGTTTTAAAAGCGCCCGTGCTGCAGCCCCATTTTTCCAGCCACCGCATTTTAATACCGGCGCCACTATAATTCCGAGCTCTCGAAATCAATTTCCAATTTGCGAACACGAGAATTAGATCCTCTTTTCCATTCCGGAGCATAAACCTACTGTCTCCTGCTTCCCCTCTCACGCGCGCTGCCACTGTTATTATTATTATAAACCTCCTCCAGCACGGTTTCGTACAAAAGCGTGGCAACGCATCGGCTAACTAAGGGACATTAATTCGCTGTCGCGATTACCCCATTGAAACAAGTCGCTGCAAATCCCTCTCGCGCATCTGAAATCTCTCTCTTTTGCACCCTGTTCGAAAGGACAACAGCGCTGGAGCACCCCCTGCGCCTACCTGGGCATCGTTTCCGAAAATGTGTCATGACTCCGGCAAGTGCTGGTTCATTTGGATCGAGCAGAAATGTCTGCTGATTAACAGAAAGGATTAGGCACTTCCGGAAATTTTAAGAGGATTACGTCCCTCTCTGTGTTCGGTTTCGCGTTCCGGTATGGAGCTTGTTGGCTCCTTCAAACATCGCCGGCCCTTCTCGCTCTTCACGAGCATTATCCAGTAGGGGTTAGGAAACATAAAAGAGATCACGGCACGCGCACCAACGGTCAAGAGCCGGCTCCGGTTGATATTGCCTTTTGATAAGTGGCGACACAAACAATTTGTCGGAAATTTAATATAGCAGAACAGGCCGAAATCCGAGTCATTTGAATATTCCTTTCTTTGCAGTTGTTGAAAAGACTCGGAGGAAGTCCCCCTTTTCCACACGCGAAAAGTCCAGGCAATTCATGTAAGATTGACTCGCTGTACGCCAGCTTACTTCTGGCGTAACGGCAGCGCTAAATTGCCTTCAGCCAACAATGAGGATTACGAATTTCAGCGCGAGAATTTGTTGTGTCCTTCCAAAGGATAATCCCGCACCGAATGCACGCCCAGCTTGGAACATACAAAGCCCGCAACTTGAGTTTACGATCATTGGTGACAATATTTTCTCCCTTCCCAAGCCGGCCACCGTGGAATGTCTGTTCGGGCTTAATGAATTCGAGAAATATTTCGATCGAGGCTAATGAATAAGGTCGGAATTCACAAGTCGTGAATGGGGTTTTGTCGTGAACCACTGCTTTTAACAAATTACGTTCAAGAATAGGCTCTATTGAGGAAGCTTTCCGATAGACTCACGTTTCGTTTCTCGTAATCCTGCGGCTAAATAGTCGCGTGGTCATTTGGGGTACGACTATTATAAGAAGCCCAGAATGGATTAATGTAACCTCAAACTAAATCCTTTGAAGGACATTATGCTAAGAAAAGTTTTTAATTTACGAATGATCATTTTATATAACCGTATAGATCACCTTATATGAACTCGTTTTAAGCACAACTAAAATGTTGCAATTTTAGGTTTCTTAAGGGGTGATAAGACCTCTTATGTTCCACCACCTATCAAGAGCAGGTAGGTAGTTACACAACGGGCTATTGGTGACGGTCCCAGATCCATCACGAAGGAGAAAATCGGAGGACAACAAATCGTCATTTTGAACCACTGTCTGATGCCTATCTAGAGCAATCCTATGCATTAGTTATTAATTCAGTAGGAATAAAAATGAAAGCGTATTCAGTAATAAGGTCAACGTTTTAGAAATAAATGCAATAAACTAAAACATCACTGCATTACCATTGGCTTAGCTGGAAGGGGGAATGGGCCCCAGCGCCCTGTGTGTAAAAAGGTGGCATTTCACAAATATTTATTGTAAAGTGGGTTTCTCGGAAAAAATGTTTTTCAAAAATGTTATACTTTTAAGCACTTTATCCTTGTCACAGAAGTATTTCCTAATATTAGAAGAGTAACGGATTAGCAACCGGAGGGTTGCGAGTTCGAAACTCGGTCCAACCGAAGACAGTGTTCGTGGGGGCACGTTGAATCGGTCGTGGCCTCAAATGTCCTCACTTTGGCGTGGTGTGGAAGTTTGGAGAGTGGGTTGATAGCCCAGATGTTGTTCACGTCATCTGAGCGTGATTCAAAAATTACGAGGCGTTGTCCTTGGATATTTCCCTAGGGGATTGATCCCAGACCGTCGCCAGTAACCATTTGTGTTGCTCCAGTGTGACGTTAATTAACTACCTACCTTATCAAGAGCGATTTATTGGGAATATGAAATGTCTTTCCAGAAGAGTGGCTTGTTGAGGTTTGCAGCTTCTGGGTCTCGGACAGATGTTTGGTACAATCTTCCAAGTAGGTGGTGGACGGAGAGAC
Organism: Meta bourneti; assembly: GCA_933210815.1. Classification (NCBI taxonomy): domain Eukaryota; kingdom Metazoa; phylum Arthropoda; class Arachnida; order Araneae; family Tetragnathidae; genus Meta; species Meta bourneti. The sequence goes on from OW119931.1 coordinate 24,435,762, forward strand.
TAAGAGAAAATAACAAGGAAATAGCTTAGGTTAGAGGTTTTATACTATCCTTCCATGTAGTTACCATAGAGGTGTCATGAAGGTTTCCCTTTTTTTGTCTCTCCTTTATATCTCTCTTGTGGTGACAACCTGCTTAGAAGATACTTCCTACGGTGATGTTGAACACTAAGAGGATCAGTCAGGTGCTCGAACTGACAGTCTCCGTGAGAGAATGAGAACCGAGACTAGTTGGAAGATCAATGGATTAGCAACCAGAGGGTACCTAGTTCGGTCCTGACAAAGACCGGCGTGTACATGGGGGGGGGGGCTGGTGAGGCATTAAATCTGTCGGGGCCTCAAATATCATCACGAGAGTTGTGGAACTTTGAAGAGTGGAGTGCGAGCTCAGGTTTTGACCTCGTCATCTGACCGTAGTTCGAAATGACGAGGCGTTGTTGTCCATGGATCTTTCCCTTAGGCGTGTATCCCGGACCGTCGCCAACAGCCCGCCGTGTTGCTCCAGTGCGATGTTAATTAACTACCTATCTCCATAAGGGAATGAGAAACTCAATCCTTTTTCTTGGAACCTGTAGCGGTCGATCGAAATATGTTTCGGAAATGTTTGACACCCTTAGAACTACAGATTGCAGTTACCAGTGTAAGAAGGTTGGTTTAATTCCCATTATAGTGCGACTACGACGAGATGGATGAGCCAATTTTTGAAAAGTTGTAAAGCTCTCTACAAGAAAGAAGGCTGTAATACACACAAATTCATGAATGGTCGTCGTGGATAGTTTTCGTCCCACCATCTCGTTATCATTGCTATCGTTTACGACACTGAACGATTAACTTGGGACCAGAATCCGCACTAAAGACAATTGCGTAAGTGCTTTTGTTTATGTTATGTGACTCGACTGATATAGACTTTTAAACGTTGTATCCGAAGATGGAATGCGTGACAGCATCCGCTTCACACTCACAACAATGGAATCTATTTCTGTGACAAGGACAAAATTGTGCTTAAAATTACAAAACAAATTTCAAGAAAGACTACAAAGCGTTTAAATAAATATTTTTGAAATGCTGCCCCTCTATATCTCGGGGCCTTCTCTCCTGTTGCTCTCCCTCATCTACTCCACTGACGATGTCTGTAGATGTCCCTTTCGAGATTGTGGCAAAAGGACCCAAGGCAAGCGGCTAAGAACTGATTGAAACTGGTGACCTAACATGAAATTCATCAAGTAGACTTGAGCGATCTCTACGGATAAATGATATATCGAGAGACGATATGACGAGTGGTTACTGTACTGTAGTTTGTTTAGGCCCGCAATTTTAAACGGTGTTTGATTGTTTATTAACGATCGTCAGAAAATTGGTTATATATTTATTAACAGCTTTATTAATTTTCTGGTTAAAACTCCATCGAATTTAATCAGTCCTTGCAAAAAGGAGTCTGTTGCATAAGCACATTTAGTCATTTCGTGTATCAGCTTCAGCCGTTACAAATAGTTACCTCGAAAAGTTAGTTATATATTTATTAACGGTTTTGTTAATTTTCTGGTTAAACTGTAATCGTAACTTATGGATACTTCCAAAAAGGAATGTCTTTGTTATAAAAACACATTTAGTCATTTCGTGTAACAGATTCAGTCCTTACAAAAAGTTACAAAAGCTACCTCTAAAAGTTGGTTATATATTTATTAACAGTTATATTTATTTTCTGGTTAAGCTGTTATCGAAAGTTATTGGTACTTGCAAAAAAGGAATGTCTGTTCAAGACCTCACACTTCGTCATGTCGTTTATTTATCATCTTTCTTCCAATAGAAAAGTCTGGTTGAGAGGATCTGCTTTTCAAATCTGTGAAAGGAGATTTAAATGGCCAATCTTCTTAAGGAGTTGATGACAGCCGTGATTTTACTGGTGACTGTCATAGGATAAGGTAAGGTTTTCAGAGTGGTAGGCAATCTACTCGTTCGGAGAACAGATCTACTCTTTCTCAATTGTCCCTTGAGAAAAGCTGTCGCCTAGGACCACTTGTTCTGAAAGGGGCTGTTACTTAAACCTCTAGTCGACAAAATGAAGCTTACAATAATCAGTGCGAAACTCACTAAGACGGAGAGAACTATGTCGTTTTCGGGGATTTCGATCTCCTGTTGACAGATGGAAAGCTTTTTCATAGAGACACAATCACCTTTGTCTGCTTCTTGACAGTTGGGCAGAGATGTGGTTGAAAGATCCGTTTAGGTGTTTGTCTGTGTAATACCACCTTTCCACTCTTCGGCAAATTTCAAATGAAGTATTGACAAAGAACCACATTTTTGCGGAGTTCCTTCTTTCATAGCGAATGTATGGGGAAGACGTCCAAGAATTTTCCCTCTTTCATATATTTTAGTTTTAACCCTACTGGTGGTTGTCTCAACGAGGTGTCTGGTCATTAGCAAAAACTGACCAGGTCTTGTTGGACGAGATATCTCGTCATTTGAAGAAAACTGAGCAGATTTTGATCTCGTCATTATCAAATAATCGGCAATATCTTGATGACGAGATATCTCGCAATTTGCAAAATTGGACAGGCCTTGATGGATGAGATATCTCAACTTGACCACTTGGAAGCTTGGTTAAAAAGATATTTAACCAAGTATTTTTTTGAAATTTTAATTGGGTTGGTACTTGGACTAGATTTTGGTAACGATTAGTTCCAAATAATAAAAGCCGCCAATGTCAAATTTGTTTTTACAAACCAACGTGACCAACTTCTTAGATTGGTTGTTGTTTTGGACTTTAAGGGACATATTGGCCGAGATGCGCCAAAGTGAAGTAAATGGACACACACTCACAAGGAAAGGTTTTCTGACATAGAAGACAGAAGTTTACCCAGGGAAGAATCGAACCTCACAGAATCGAGGGAGCGCAGCGGGAAAACCCACAGAGCCACTGTGACCCCTCAACTTTTAATCCTCCAAATGGTTTTGACGAGATATCTCGTCCATCAAGATCTAGCAAATGTTGCTAATGACGAGATAACTCGTCGAGATAAAACTACCTTATTACTCCAAGGGAATAAAGATCCAAGTACGAAAAGCAAATTGTTTCTTGTCCATAACTGGTGTCAGTTTGGAACAAGTTTTTGCATCAGACTGTCCACTACAGGGGAGTTTTTGACGCGAAGATAAACCAACAGGAAGGTTAAGAACTAAAAAGTATTGTAGCAATAATTTCAATACGTAATTTTATTTCCAATTTCGAAAAGAACACTTTTTAGAATTCGATCGAACGCATGTCTTGACTCCAATCAGTTCAATCCGGTTCAAGAATCGATATCCAATATTTATAGGAATATTTCCCGAGTCATCACATCTGTGGTCTGAAAGTATTTCCAGAATTCTTCGCAGATTTATCTTTTAAATCATTAAAAAATAAAATTAAGAATTAAATAAAGGAACGGCACTAAAGCTTCCGCCGTCCATTTCCGAAGAAGTCATTCCACTTTACATCCCACCCATTAGTGACGCTCTTTTCTTCTAATACATCGTTCCATTTCTACATATTCCTCAGTTTCTAATTCTTTGAAAAAACTTTTCGACGTAAGAATTAAAAGAGGAACGGGGGGAGGGGGTCACAGAATCGAATTTTCCGTTCTCTTTCAGAGCCGAGAATTCGAAAGGAAATCGGAGTTTGCGTATTTCAATCGTTTGTAATTGCGAAATGTTAATTCAGCACGGATTCGTGAAGAAACGTTCTTTTTCCTTTTCGAATGTTCCCCTAAAGTATAATCCTATTAAAAAATCTTGGAGGGTAGGGAAGGGGTGGGGGTAGAAAGTTGAAAGCTTTGCTCAAACATCTCCAATTTTTCCGAGTTAAAAATATTTCTCGTTCTATTTTTTATTCTGTTATATTAAACTTTCACTGGGGTTTGGTTCTTAAAAAGAGACAGATTACTTTGTGAGAGAAATAGCAAATAAAACAGATACATTTTATGAAATTTGACAGGTATTATGTAATATAAAGATTATAATACACTGCTGGCCACCGTAAATGCAACACCCTGAAGGAAGCATGCAAATAATATGAAATTTACAACATGCATTAGCGGAGGTGAGATATGCAAATGATTAGAATTTCAGCGCAGACGCACATCACGCGCGCCTGTGGCGCCACTTCAAAGCGCTATTTAAGGCTTGGAGATTTCGACGATTTCAAGTACGGCAATTGTGTTTTTCTTGTGGTTTTTTCAAAAAAACGATCAATTATGCCTCGTAGAAAACAGCGATCATCTTTTGATCAAGTATCCGAGTTCGACAGAGGAAGGATAGTGGCCTACCGAGATTGTGGATTATCTTTCAGGGAAATCGGTAGTCGTGTTGGACGAAACCAAACAACTGTAATGCGGATATGTGATCATTGGATGCAGGAGGGTACGACGGACCGACGTGTTCGATCGCATCCACCTCAGTGCACCACTTCACGTGATGACAGGCATATTGTGCGTATGGCAGTGACGGATCGCTCAGCCACATCACGAACCATAGCACAGCACATTCAGTCTGTACCGCATCATCCAGTGTCTGCGCGTACCATTCGACGCCGTTTACAGCAGAGTGGTCTGTCCGCAAGACGTCCATTGCTTCGTCTACCCTTGACGCAGAACCACAGACGTTTCCGCCGCCAATGGTGCGATGAAAGAAGGATGTGGACGGCAGAATGGAATGAAATTGTCTTTACTGACGAGTCACGCTTCTGTCTGCAACACCACGATGGTCGGATTCGAGTCTGGAGACACCGTGGAGAGAGGATGCTGAACAGCTGCGTTATGCACCGCCACACTGGTCCTGCACCGGGTATTATGGTATGAGGTGGTATTGGATATCACTCTCGCACTCCTCTAGTACGCATTGCCGGTACTTTAAACAGCCAGCGCTACATTTCCGAGGTGTTGGAGCCAGTTGTCCTTCCTTACCTTCAGGGCTTGCCCACAGCCATATTTCAACAGGATAATGCGCGACCACACGTGGCACGCATTGTCCAAGGGTTCTTCGTCAATCGCCAGATTGAATTGCTTCCCTGGCCAGCTCGCTCTCCCGATCTTTCGCCGATAGAAAACATGTGGTCCATGGTTGCTCAACGATTGATCCAGAATACATCCCCAGCTGCCACACCAGATCAACTTTGGCAACGTTTGGAAGCTGCTTGGTCTGCTGTACCCCAAGAACACATCCAAAGTCTCTTTGAATCAATGCCGAGGCGTGTGGCAGCGGTGATCTCCAACAATGGCGGCTACTCTGGCTACTGATTTTGGCAGGAACCACACTTCACAGAAGTCTATAAATTTAATCATTTGATACTTGGTCAACATGTTATCTACAAAATAAATTTTGTTGTGATATCTCTTGTCTTTCTTGGTGTTGCAATTTGGGTGGCCAGCAGTGTATATTTTATATATTTAGCCATATGTATATTTCTCACAGGCATTTTTTAAATTTAAAGTGGTGAGATTTTGGGGAACGCTTTGATATCTTCCACGCATAGAATGTAAGTTTTACATAAAAATTAAGTAACCTTAAAACATTAAATATTATTTGACGATCTTCTAGACAATAAAATAAAGAATTTTTTTGTGGTTATGTAAAGAATTATTAGTTTTCAATAATTATGCTAGCTGAAATTAATTGATTTAAAGTTAAATGTATGTTTAGACTATTAAATTCCAATGTTCCTTCCTTTTCTTTCGTTTAAAATAAAGCAGTACTCAAGGCTTTCATAAACTTTGAGGGTCGAATGTTTAGAGATCTCGTTCAACCGGTCTCGAGCTTTAAATCCAATATGGATGCTTGTGGTTGTCCTGTAGACAGGAATTCGATTGGAGTGGCTTGTTTGGCTTAGGTTGGTAGGAAGTAGGTCGTTGATTAATGTCGCACTGGAGCAACACAATGGGCTATTGGTCCGGGATCAATCCCGAAGGGAAAGATTCGAGGACAACCCCTCGCAATTTTGAACCACAGTCAGACGACGAGGCTTGGATTGGCTGTCTGGTGTTTTCCGTGGTTGACTCACATGTAATGCCCTATGAAGGAGCGTGGCGTCCTGTTCCATTAGTTCATTTGAGTGCCCATTTAACCATTAAGTCCTTCATAATCCCCTGAATAATTTATATGGTTAGGTATGGGAGCATTTCTGCTGCAATGCTTAGTGCAATACACTTAAGAGTAGGTTCCTGTCTGATCATGAGTAGATCTATGTACTAGTATAGCAAGAAATGACTGTTGAGCGTGAATAAAAACAATACAGCGCTCAATAAGTTTTCAAGAAATTTCGGACAATTGTTTCAAACTAAATGTAATTAAATAAGGCAATGTGCAACATTTATATTAAAATTTTTGAGTGTTACTTTAGTCGTAAGTTCGCTTGCATGAACATTACAATAATTATTTTTAATTTTTAACATTTGTTAACCTTATTTTTCTCAATCGGACTTTCGAAATTCGAATGCAATTATTCGAATTTTAGAATTCACAAATGTAAGTTAAATAAGGCAATGCGTAGCGGTTGTATTTAAATTTCTGGGCGTTACTTTAGGCTTAAGTTCCCTCGCACAAACACTGCAATCGAAACCTTTTAACTCTTAATGTTTGTAAACTAATTTTTTCAAATCAGACTTTCGAAATTCGAATGGAATGATTCGAATTTTAGAATCCACAGGAGGGGTCAGCCGCTGCTTAGAGGTCCGCAGAGGTCAAAAGGTCGAGGCCCACTGTTTCAGATGCCGAATACAGAGCGCGGCCGGCGATACTCTATTTTCTCGTTTTGTTCCATCTAAACAATAACGCTCAAAATGGCCGCTGCCAACACCACAAACGCATTCGAAAACAAGCTGTCATCCGAGCACCGATGCGCACAGAACCCTTGTCCGCCACATTCCTTTTGTTTATTCTTTTCTATTTTTCGAACACTAAATCCAAACATTCGAAGGGGGAGGAGGGGGAAATCCGCATAGATCGCGATCCACACACACTACATAACTTCGAAGAAAAACACATCAATAACAATAAAAAACAATAATTTTCGTTCCATTTTCCAACAACCCGCCATTTTTTTTTCGTACCGAAATTAATGATCGGTTTGCGAAGGAATTAAATATAGTATTCCATCCCCCCCTTGATTGTCATGCAGCGGCGTGGGAGTTGATTTCTCCAGCAAGATGAACATGTCGCCGCCGCAAAGTAGGGTTGTCGCATTTTTCGGGAGTTCTGGGTCAGCGAGCGCCGCTTGACCCTTCCTAGGGTTCCAACCAATGGGAAGTTTTTCTCAGATTCGAGTCGAAAAAGAAAGAGGGGGAGGGGGGGTATTCGAGAAATAGAACGCTTTTTATTTTTGTTGTGGAATAATTCTGAAGGTCGCCCGCGCGAAATCGAAGTGAAGTAAGTGTATTGACTCCTTTCGCATTCTGAGACAAAGGAGGGTTTTTAAGTTAAGTGGTCGTTCGTTTTCTTTTAATTCGCGCAGGGTGAGTGTCCGGCGGTCACGTGACGGGGGTGAGGCGCAGTTTCCGTAAAATTGGACGCGGAATCGCTCAGGTGTGGGAATGGAACAGAACAGAGACGATTGCGTTCGAATCGACGGCATTATGATTGCCGTGCAAGCCGGATGTCTGTTTTCTGATGTTTTATCGCAGGCTATGAATAATGCATCCATAAAATGATTTGCCTTACAATGACTCCCAGACGCGATAAAAAACAACCCAAGAAAATTCCCTCGAATAGGAAAACGCGTCTAACCATATAAATTTTTTTTTTAAATTTTCTTTAATAGAAAAGGGATGTCTCCGATCTTGCAGATTAACTTCATCATCAAGCCAGCATTTACATCAATGTATTTTAACTCCACATTCCGCTTTTTTATGTTGATGGCTTCATGTTTTAATTTATTTCCTATTCTTACTTTTGATTAAAACTATTCGTTTGTTTTCATGTTGATTACCCATTCGTTTGAGCGTATAAGTCCCTGTGGCTTCAAAAAACCGTTTGCCTTACAACGACTCGCAGATGCTATAAAAAACAACCGAGAAAATTCCCTCGAATAAGAAAACGCGTCTAACCATATAAGAATTTTTAAAAATTTAATTTAATAGAAAAGGGATTTCTCCGATCTTGCTGATTAACTTCATCATCAAGCCAGCATTTACATCAATGTATTTTAACTCCACATTCCGCTTTTTTTATGTTGATGGCTTCATGTTTTAATTTATTTCCTATTCTTACTTTTGATTAAAACTATTCGTTTGTTTTCATGTTGATGACCCATTCGTTTGAGCGTATAAGTCCCTGTCGCTTCAAAAAACCGTTTGCCTTACAATGACTCGCAGATGCTATAAAAAACAATCGAGAAAATTCGCTCGAATAAGAAAACGCGTCTAACCATATAAGAATTTTTAAAAATTTAATTTAATAGAAAAGGGATTTCTCCGATCTTGCTGATTAACTTCATCATCAAGGCGGCATTGACATCAATGTATTGTAACTCTACATTCTACTTTTAAATGTTGATGACGTCATGTTTTAATTTATTTCCTATTCATACTTTTGATTAAAGCTGTTTATTTTGTTTTCATGCTGATGACCTATTTGAGTCTTTAAATCCCAGTCACTTCAAAAAACCGTATGGGGGAAAAACCCATTGGAAACATTTAGTTTTAAATAAGTACTATTATTGTAAACTTGTGCAGCTAATTATGTAACATTTTGTTATGTGGCACACCCACTTGTAGTGCTTCCAAACTGTTTTGATCATGGAACACTTTATTTTAACAACTTTTCGAGTTTTCCTGAAATTGATTTATTTATATATACTTTCAAACAGATTATACCAATTACATGACAACGAAGAAAGATCAGAAGTACAGAACGCATTACAGGCAATTAAAAAAAAAGACGAAGTACAATTGTATAACATAAACTACGTTATATAAACACAGCAATTCGTTGCACAGAACAAATTAGTTCCACAGAACAGAAAACGTTTCCTGAAAAACAATTTTACATTGTTATCATTAAAAACAAAAGAAAAGAAGGAAACAAAACAAAAGATCAAACCCTAACTTTACACCACACATAAATTCTCGTACTTGCCATAAAGAGAAGTAGGTAGGTGAATTAATGTCACACAGGAGCAACACAACATGCTATTGGCGACGGTCCGGGATCAAAGACAACACCTCTCAATTTGGTACCATGATTAGATGACGATAAAAAGTTGAGTTCTTTTCATTTAATTCGAAGATCGAACTAAATACCAGATAGAACTAGAATAAAGTTTAAAAGATCTCCATTATATCATCAAATAATTATTTTGAAAACAGAAACTATTAATTTTTATTAATTATCCAAGAAAATCAGCATTTAAATTTTAAGAATGTCCATTTACAATCTTCTCGAAGAAATAAACTTTTTAAAATTTAATTATTGTGTTCTAACGGATTTTGATTGAGTTTGGCCCTCGTATGATTTGTCACTGCACAATTTACTTAGATAAAAAAATTTCAATTCAATTACGTATTTTAATTAAGAATGTCCATTTGCAATTTGCTCGAAGAATGAAACTTTGAGAATTTATTGTGTTCTAACACATTTTGATTGATTTCGGCCCTCATATTATTTGTCACTGCACAATTTACTCAGATAAAAAAAAATCACGTATTTGAATTAACCCTCCAGGTGGTTGTCTCAACAAGGTATCTCGTATTGAGTAAAACTGACCAGATCTTGATGGACGAGATATCTCGTCAGTAGAAGAAAACTGACCAGATCTTGAACTAGCCATCAACAAAAATTGTCAATATTTTTATGAGATATCTCGTCATTGGAAAATATGTTAGATCTCGAAGGACGAGATATCTCGTCGAAACCACTTTTTGCAATCTGCTCTGAGAATTGGATTTTTTGCAGTTTATTTGTTTTCTAACGCATTTTGATTGATTTTAGCCCCATACGATTTGTCACTGCACAACTTACTCAGAGCAAAAGAGATCTCGTGTGTATAACATTCTATCCATCTTACAGTTCTATCTCCTTCCTATTCCTCATTTATCCCGCATTAATAAATAAGAGCCGAGTTCTTTTTCGCAGCATTTCAACTCCTGAACCTTTTCCCCTGGAAAGACAGGAGGGGGTGAGGAGAGGGACGGAGAGAGAGAAAAAAAGAACGAGAGAGGCACTCCAGAACAAAACGCATTTCATACGTGTAACAGAACAAAGTATAAACGTAATTAACGGCCGAGGACTGAGGCAAGATTAGTTGTTTCTCTCCTGCTAAAGAGAGAGAAAAATATATATCCCTTCTCTCTCGCTCCTCCCGTGCCGTAGGGGGGTGGAGTAAATATATGTGGTCACTCGCTTGATAACTGACGCTATGCGTTTGTGGAATTATTAAAGACTGCCCGCTTTGTCCGAGCCCCCCTCCCTCGTGGGGGTGGACATGGGGGTGGCCGTGGTTCGCTGATATGATTTAAGCGCAGATTGTTTTGTTCTCCAAGAGTTCACGATTTCCCCAAACCGTAATCGGGTGAGAAGGGACCACTCATAAACTGCGATTCTACAATCGTCTTTTTTGGGGGACATACAGCCCAGTCGCGTGTTCCGGGAATCCTGGTGTTCCATTATTATTTAGTGTTCCCTACGAAGTTATTATTTATTGCTATCGACACACATCAAAAAATTATGTAAAATTACAATAGGGTAGAATATTTTTGTGCATGCAGTAGATCATCTACGATAATTCTATCTTCCTTCGGGATCTGACCGATGTGGATCAACAACCCGTCCGATGCATACATTACTTAGTGTTCCCTACGAAAATTCAGGTTAATGCCTTCAACCTTTAATTTAAACGAAGAGTAAGTAACCGGAGAGAGCGTATATCGCGCCTCGATGTATCGCTCATTGTTACTTGTCCCTCCATGAATTTTAAATTGCGAACAGCCGAGGAAATCTCAATCTGTCTCTTCAAAATTGGGAGTTAAAATGTCACTTATTTCAATCAATTATCTTGGACTTTTCCTTCTGTCATAAGCGGGCCGCGGTAGCCCGGTTGGAAGAGTATCGATCTGACCGATGTGGATCAACAACCCATCCGATGCATATATTACTTAGTGTTCCCTACGAAAATTCAGGTTAATGCCTTCAACCTTTAATTTAAACGAAGAGTAAGTAACCGGAGAGAGAGTATATCGCGCCTCGATGTATCGCTCATTGTTACTTGTCCCTCCATGAATTTTAAATTGCGAATAGTCGAGGAAATCTCAATCTGTCTCTTCAAAATTGGGAGTTAAAATGTCACTTATTTCAACCAATTATCTTGGACTTTTCCTTCTGTCATAAGCGGGCCGCGGTAGCCCGGTTGGGAGAGTATCGAATTAGCAACCGGAGAGTTACAAGTTCGAGGCTCAATCCAAGCAAAGACCGTTGTTTAATTAAAGGCTGGTGCATGTTAAATAGATATCGAAGCGACGAGATACCTCGTCCATCAAGATCTGACCAATTTTGATAATGGCGATGTACTTTATCATTAAAATGTTGCTGCTTTTTTGATGATGGCGATATAATATAGTTCAATCACGAGAATCAAAGTTTCGGTTATCACTAAGGTAAAGTGCGACTAGATGTCTCTGGAAACAGACAAACAATCAACAGACATATTGTTCATTTAGCATATTGACATCATCATATTGTCCGGCTCCCGGGAGAAGGCAGTTGAGTCAGGTGATTTTGAACTAGTCTTTTTACTAGCGAAGCATTGATAACGAGTATGACAGAGGGAAATTATCCACGGCGATCGGCATTCACGCTATTGCGTACGGCAGCCTTCTCCTAACGCGCTTTCACCTATTCAAAAATCGACTAACCCAAGGTCGACTGTCTTCTCGTTGGAGCCACACAATATTCGTCTCTTACCATAGGAGTGCAAAACCTTAGAGAATATAGAGCCCTACGAAACTGTATTTTGAATACGAGTCTGTTGTAAATACATGAAAAGATGCATAAAGTTAAACTTAGAAAACAAAACAACAAACGTTTCCCTCTTTCTGAGCATTCCGGAGATCCCTATTATATTATGGTCAATTAAAAAATTTTTGACTGACCAGATTTCGAAGAATCGGATTGGTGAGTTTGGATTTATGGCGCAAGGACCATATTGGCCAAACTGCGCCAAACAACGACAAGCAAGTGGACATAACACACACAAGGAAAGCTTTGCTGATAAAGGGAGAAATACACTCAGGGAGGAATCGAACCTGCCCAGCATACAAATCGGTGGTTGCTAGAGTAGTTGGCTCGAAGAAATGAGAAGGAAAGGAAATCAAACCTACTCTTCTGCTTATGAGATCGAAAAAATTTGGAAGAAACTATCTCCAAACTCCAACTTCCACTTCTCATACATCTTTTTGTTAATGTATAACTTATAGGACCTAATTGGGGTTAAAATTTCAAGCGAAACTTACTCAGTACTGCTTTAACGGCTTGCAAAACACAACATTTGATTAAATTCGTAGTATTTTTCCTTTCCTTCTATTTTTACCAGATGTGATCAAAATCTGGGGTCGAGAACTCAAGTGATTTATGTTTTTGTCAAACGCAATGTCTCCAGTATGTGTCACAACATTTCCCACGTGGCGCCATCTATACTCAAAGAATGCATGATTTTTGATTGATAAATCATCATGGGAATTTAATAACCATATTTCCCGGCTTTATGTTGATTAAAAAGAAGTATGAACAAAATAAATTGAAGGAAAAATTATTATTTACATTTTTGGATACGGAATTTTCTTTTTACAATTGCGTAATTCGGCAAAAATGTGTTAATCCAATATAAAACGTCATCTTTATTTATAAAGTTAAATTAAGTTTATTAATAAATAAAATTTACATAGATAGTTCGATAATGAGAGGTAAATATTCCATCCGAGCAAATGAATGAAATGAGTGTTGGCTAATAATGTTTTATCTTGACTAATTACACTAACTTTTTAATCTAATTACCGTTTAATCCCATATTAATGTTTATGCAAATATAAAGCACACGCGTTCATAGATGCGCTCTTACACCCACACTTTTTCCCTTCCTTTAAACGTTCTTATTTATTAAGAAAGCGAAATCATATTAAAATTCCAGAACAAAACTTCGAATGAAACTTAAAAAGACGCTGCATATTGAAATTATGGAAAACTCCAGCGTTGCCCGAGTGATATTATTCCCAATTCGAAAGAAAAAAATGGCACTGAAATAAAAGCGTCCCCAAATAAGGAAATTATTTTATTTCGTAGTCCTCTTTTTAATATAGTGGGGTGATCTAAGGGACAGGTTCGCGAAAGAAACCCCTTAGCCAACAGGAAAAATAATTCTAATAAAACCGAGGTGTCACGTGTGCTCGTTCATCCAATTAGAGAAGTTGAAAGCAATTTGCATGTGCATCTAATAGCTGCTACCTTTTTAGATGGGCCGGTGCAAGCAACGAAGAAGCCATACAAGACTCCACGCTCACTGCACGAGTGGCGCAAGTCGCTCTCGCAAACGAAGTCTACATTGTTAGGTTCATAAGATACAAAAACACCCTGCGTTTTTGCTTGGTTTTTGTCTTTACGTTTCTGAGAAAATCGTATGAAGGGTTAGGGTAGATCCGTATTATTAGCTTAACCCTTCAAGTGGTTTCGACGAGATATCTCGTCCATCAAGATCAGACCAATTTTTCTAATGACGAGATATATCGCCATCGAGATATTGCCGAATTTCTGATGATGACAAGATCAAGATCTGGTCAGTTTCCTTCTAATGACGAGATATCTCGCCCATCAATAATTTTGCTAATGACGAGATATCTCGCCAAGACAATCACAAGGAGTGTTAATAAAGATGATTAATGGAATGTTAGTGTACATTTGTATTGATAGTAAGGGGCAACTGTAAACGAAGCGAAAAATTTTATAGAAGTGTTAAAAATAGCTTGTTTTACAGTTTTTAATTTAAAAATACATTTATATATTTTAATTCGTAAGCGTCTTTAATTTAGATGAAGTTTATAATGTAAAAATGCTGTATTTAAAAAAACAAAATGGGTATTATTGTTTATATCTGATTTTTCTTGAACACGTTCTTCATTAAATTCAGAAATTAGATTACCAGTATTGTGGTTAGTTTCTCAGTATCAATATCTGGGTTCGAATTTCAGTGTAGACAAAATTGTATTGCTTATATTTTTTAATACGAATGATTAAAATTGGAGCAGAAAACCGGTCTGATTGTTTTTCGCACAGCAGACTGACAGTAAGGGAAAATTCAAAGGCGTGATACTACTATTTCTAATACGTAGAAAGGTGTACATAAAAAATGCTCTTCGAAATTTACATTTAACAACCATTTGCTCTTTATGGTAAGTAGTTCATGTTAGTAATAATTTATTAAAAATTGAATTTAAATATTTTTGTGTAAAAGCTTATTTCATTTTTTATAAACGTAAGTGAATCTATTACCGGATAAAATTATTTTCGATGTTAGCAAAAAATAAAAATGGAGCTGAAAAATTTCCGACAGTTTTGCATTAAGATTGTAGTTTGTCTTACACGCAATCTCTAATTTAGTATCCCTGCCAGTCATTGTATAGTATGCCTATCAGTCATCGTATAGCAAAAGTAGACCGGCAGAGTCAAACAAAACAATAATAATTGCGTTATTTTTTGTATCAAAATATTAATTATCCATTTAAAATAGTCAGGAAATAGAAATCACCACAGAACGTAAAAGTTGCGATTGAAATTATTTAACTTTCAAGGAAACAGTCAAAGACGTAAAATCATCATTGCAATTGAAAATACAGTGTCCCATGTTAATGCAAAAACAAAATACTGAGAATCCGACGAAAGGAATAGTAAATTACTGTGAATCCAAAGTCCACGCAATAGAAAAATATGAAGAATCCCAAGATAATGCAATAGTAAAAGATTGAGAATACCAATACTATCAAGTATGTGCAATAGTAAAAATATTGAGTTTCAAGTCATTGCAATAGCAAAATACTGAGAATCCGAAGTCAATGCAATTGTAAAATATTGATGAAGGTAAGAGTAAAATAAATAAAAGTATCAATCTCTCTCAAATTCGTCTATTACATTATAGTTTTATGTATTCGACCACTACGTTTGCTAAGAAACATTGTACTTTTGTATGATGCAAGAGTAAGGTTGGATTGCATCTCTGAATTGGATCGCGAAACGGATTGAATAGTCGTGAAGCAAAAGAGCGACTCAGATCGCTTTGACTCTCAGTCCGCTGGTGTATGTTTGCCGCTGGAAAATTTAATTATACAAGATGGGGGAGGCGAATCGGTGGCAATATCTTTGTTCTTCCTTAATTTTACTTCTTTTACTCTCTTCCGGAAGCGCCTTCGTTTACTTCCAGAGTTGTTGCCAACTAATTTAAAATTTTTAGCGTAATTTCTGTGTTTGCCATTTGTAAGAGACCCTTCTCTTTTTCGCTCCTCGCATAAAGATAACTCCACAACTTTCTCTCTCTGCCATTTTGTTTTTTCGTTCAGCTTTCTTGCGCGATTTTTGGTACGGCGGACTTTGGGATATAATTTTGTGTGCGAATTAATTTTTTTTGCGTTTCGTTTTCTTCCATACCTGATGCATACAATTATTACTTCACCAGGAAACGCGTAAGAAACCGTCTTTTAAACTGGAAATCTCGAAAGAATTGTTTTTTGTCTTTCGATTTAACTTTTGTAAATAAGTTGTTCAAAGTTTGAATGTCTGACAGTTTCAATTGAAAAAGAATTTTACTTCCCATAAGTTATTCTTATCTTTCGTTTTTGAAATGCTATTTATAATTCTTTGCTATATCAACATAAAAAAATAATGCTTTTTCTTTTTGAATTTTAACCAAATATTTAAAGGTATGTGCATTTCATATATAAATTAAACGATACTTGTTTCTAACAACCAGAGATTGGAAAACTGCTAGTTTACAATGTCTGTTACAGGCTATTGCTATTGTGTGATAAAAATTAACTGTCAATTTGCACAGTTGTTTTCATTAGCAAATAACTCCAACAGTAAGGAAATAAATTTAGCGGTGTTAATTAAAGGTTGAAAATTGACACTAACGGTTGGTTTTAACAGCTATTGACTGTTTAAATTAATCAGTAATTAATTTTGAATCAATTTAGAAATTTCTACTTTTTATTTTAATCAAATATTTTTATACATTTAAATTTTTTTGAAAAATCCAATTCAATCGAAATTGCTTTACTCGCATATCGGTAACCAATCGGAACACTCACCGATATCCGAATTTCATGTAGGTAGGTATTTTAATTAACGTCGCACTGGAGCAACACAATGGGCTATTGGCGACGGTCCGGGATGAAACCCGAAGGGAAGGATCAGAAGACAACACCAAGTAATTTTGAACACCGAGGAATTTTGATTTTTTTTACTTCATGTCAAGTACGGACATGTCCTTTGTCTACACGACGCTGTATTTATATTCTGGATGTTTTTTCTAGTTCAGAAATCATAAGACAAAACAATTGCAACGCTTTTTGTAACGGTCATCTTTTCATCCATGTTCCAATACTGTCCCGATTTTAAAGACGTATTCACATAAAAAATAAACTGATTTCGTATTAAATTAAGCATTCCTTATTTAAAGTTGGAAAAACAAAATCCTGGTTCAACTTGTTATAAAATAATACTTAATCGTTAGACACCCAATTTTACCAATTCAGTGATTCTTCAATCACTGATTGGTAAAAGCCATGACCTTTGAGCCCCCGATTCTAAATAAACAATTTAACATCTTGCCGTTCGTGAACTTAAATTCTTTGGGGGATGAGTAAAAAAGAGAGATGTATCGAGGCGCGATATATCAAGAGGCAATATAAAGAGGGGTTTCTGTATGTAACAAATGTAACATTATTATTATTATTTATTATCTTAATTAGATCTTAAAATTCACATCTCGATTTCCCTTATGAGTTTTCCAGACTTTATGGGTTGCAGTTATATTTCTTCACAGCTCTTGTCTGCCACCCAGTATGTACCGAGTTCAAATCCCAGTACGTTAATGCATGAATGTTGGTGATTGTCCATGTTAGGAGTAAAGTCGACGTGTCCATAGGGTGTGCCTTTGGAAGTGGACGTCAGTTCGTCCCTTGCAGTACCAAAAACGTCAGAAGTCAGGCATTCACCCTCCAAATGGTTTCGAAGAGATATCTCGTCCATCAAGATCTGACCAATTTTGCTGTTGATGATGAGATCAATACATGATCAGTCTTCTAATGACGATATATATGTGGTCCATTAAGATGTGGTCAGTTTTGCTAACGACGAGATACCTCATTGAGACAACCACCTTTAGAGTTAAAAAAATAGCTAATTATATTTAACATTTCACCATTAAAATTATAGTTTACTTTCGCATTCATTTAGCTAAATATTACCAAACGAATTATTAGGGTTAAAAAATAGTTAATTATATTTAACAATTCGTCATTAAAATTATAGTTTACTTTCGAATTCATTTAGCTAAATATTACCTAAAGAATTATTAGAGTTAGGAAATAGTTAATAATTTACTTTCGAATTCATTTAGCTAAATATTACCAAACGAATTATTAGGGTTGAAAAATAGTTAATTATATTTAACAATTCGTCATTAAAATTATAGTTTACTTTCGAATTCATTTAGCTAAATATTACCTAACGAATTATTAGAGTCAGAAAATAGTTAATAATTTACTTTCGCATTCATTTAGCTAAATATTACCAAACGAATTATTAGGGTTAAAAATAGTTAATTATATTTAACAATTCGTCATTAAAATTATAGTTTACTTTCGAATTCATTTAGCTAAATATTACCTAACGAATTATTAGAGTTAGAAAATAGTTAATTAAAATTATCATTTCGTCATTAAAATAAGTTTAATTTCGCATTCATTTAGCTAAATAATACCTAACGAGTTATTAGGGTTAAAAAATAGTAAATTTTATTTAACGTTTCGTCATTAAAATTATAGTTTACTTTCGCATTCATTTAGCTAAATATTACCTAACGAATTATTAGTTTCATTTAAGAGCGTAGTCAACATCCTGTCCTTCAATTTCACTAAATCCTCCGTACAAAAATACTTTAATGACGTATTTATCTCTGATATCAAACGCAATTAAAAACGCTCGTAAGCTTATAGACTGAGGTACGAGTATCATTGTTACATCGGGAGAAATACGATACATAATTACCTATCGATCGGTCTAGGATACCTCTCAGTTTAAAAAAGGGTCCCGGTTATTATTGGAATCATCTCCTTTTAACCTTTCCTGTTGTTGGCCGTAGGCGTAGAGGAAAGAGTTCCAACGCAAAATAATTGGCTAGACAAAAATTCTGTAAACGCTCTCGAGCAAAGAGGAAGAAATAATTAAGATGGAATTCCGAACAGTGGGGGAGGAGTTAGAACATTCAAAGTATTTTCTGGTACTGAAAGTATTTCTCCCCCTCTCTGATAGCCAATCAGGAGGAGGAATTTTTTTAATCACGGCACACGCAAAAATAAGGATCGTTCGTTTGATGCGTTGTTAGGTAGCCGCAAAATAGATTGTTGGAAGGGGATGTCTCCACATATTTGTGAGAGGAAAAAGCACTTCAAGGAGATTGAGAAGACGGTGATTCGAAAAAATATTAAAAGAATAAATTAGGAAGGAGTTTGGGTTTTCTAATTCTTCGTCCGGGGTTTCTTTTATTAAAAGTATACCTAAACTGCGATGATAAAAACGTTTATAAAATTTTTTCTTTGGGTTCGGAGGAAAGGAAAAAGTGCAACAGAAAAAATAATTTGTTGATATAAATTAAAGTTTGCTCAAGCAATCGCGATATTGGTAAAATAATTATCTTTTTTTACAAAATGCCACTTAAATAACCAATTACCTTCAATCATTATGGCACAACAGTTCGGATTTTCTGAACCACTTATAGATACTCTGGTTTACCACGGGGGTAATGCCACATCTCGCATTCTTATCATACATTCTAGGCACACACACAACACATTTGCGGAGGTACAAATTCATTCTAAACTGACGAACATCCAATCCTGGATTCGAACCAGAAACCTTTCGATCCAGAACCCAGTACACTGAGCACTAAACCGACTGCTCGGGCTAAAATGTACTGAAACAACGATAGTTAAATAGTTGTAAGATTTTTCATGTTCTACACGAGTGGAAAACTATAATAGGGGTAGTTGAACTAACGTCGCACTGGAGCAGCACAACGGTCTATTGGCGACGGTCCGGGATCCATCCGGGCCAGATGATGAGTTAACACCTGAGCTGGCATCCCACTTTCCAAACTTCCACTTCACTCATGAGGACATTTGAGGCTATGCCAGATTTAACGTGCACAAGCCTCCACATACACAGCGGTCTTTGGTTGGATCCAGTTTCGAAATCGCAACCCTCCGTTTGCTAATCCGCTACTTTCCCAACCGCGGCCCTCAAAAGGAATACGAAAAAATAGTTTTTACACGCACAAAAAAGACCTAAGCAACAAAAAATTTTACAAAACGTATTTTCTCTTGTTTTATAAACTCTATTTCGGTTTATTTTGTCCCTTAGGTCGTTTTGAATACACAAAAACTGCATTTAATCTGAGTTATATGATAAAAGTATTGTTTTATAACGCACTGACGAGTTATAACACAATGACAAATTAATAACATAGCGAGTTTTGTACGAGAAAGAATTATTATACAATAACAAGCTATTATATTGAAACTTCTTTAGCACACATTCTCGTATTGTGCAAAGTAATGCGTGTTATACTAATAAATAATAATGCTTGTTGAATTATTATGAACTGTTGAATTATTATGGAAGGCAAGTTGTACGAGTTACAGAATAACAAGCTACTATGGAATACAGAACATTGTCAATATATTTCTCAAAACACATTCTGGTATATTCCAAAGCACGAATCCTAACTCCACAATTATGAGTGTCCGGCAAAACGAAGTTCAACTGAAGTGAATTGAAAGAGCACCCCCGAACGAAGCGTTAATTCGGCCAGTGGTCAGCGGATGGGAGGGCTAAGCAAATGGCGCGGGCGAGACCCCAAATTGGAGCGATTAACAGTCCGTAATCCGGCGGGTGTTTCTTCCGTCGGTCAGATTAATTGACCATCGAGGGTGACGTAATTCCCGCGCCACTATTAGTCACGCAGAGCCATCTATCGGCTATAACGCGCAAGAAAACGTGTTAGTTTGCTGGAGGAAACGGATGTTTGTTTTCTGTTGAGTGGTAATGTTTGTAAAAAATCCGATTTGAAAATGATGGTCTATTATTGAAATGATGAAAGTTGAAAAATCTTTTAGGAGAGATTAATGTCAGAAATGAAACAAATCGCAAATGTTATAAAACATAAGACAAGTGAAAAATATTTGTTAAAAATGTTTATTGATGTTAATAAAACCAAATGGCTGTAATTTGCTTTTACTACTTCGTGTAGAGCTTAATTTATAGTCAATTTGCCTTTTTAAAAAGTCAAAAGCTGTACACAACCATGTATTATTAACGTATAATATAATAGAAATATCCATACAGACATTTTTCTTTTTCACCTTTTAAAAATGTAAATACAAATGTTTCTAAGTGGATGTATGAATAAAAATATTGCCTATTTTTTGTTTTTTTGTTTCTCCGTATGGTAAATTAATATAAGTTAGAATTCACTTAACTGTAAAATATTTATTGTACATTGCACAGCATTCAGATAAATTTTTTAGATAGACAGTGATTAAAAAGGTTCGTATAAAAATCATTCTAACATCCAAAAGACGACTTCGGTTATAAAACTATACAATTTAATTTAATCGCTCTCAAACAAGTTTAATTTCTTTTACATCGAATAGTTTCCTATCTGTCAATATTAATGAAAACGCATTAGAGCATAATACCTCTTGACATAAACGAACAATTCGCATTCTAAACTTCCATGGGAATTCACCCTCTCAGAAATTAGCGGACATCTTTTAAAATTAGAGCGTAAAAGTTAATTTTTTCAACATTCACAGAAAGGTAATTAGATTATGATGGCGAAACAATTATTTCAATACAGACTACGCCGGACGATTTTAATTAGCATTAAGTCCCACCCAGTTCAAATTGTTTCGAAGGGAGAAATGATTATCTCTTTTTCCATGATACATATTTAAACGAATGCTAAAAAAATAAGTACTTTTTAATGCCACTTGTCAAAATGAATTATTTCGGGGGTGAAGGTAAAAAGCGGAGCTTAATTTGACGATATTAAGGCCGATTTCATTAAAAGATGATTAATATTTTCTGGAGCAGTTTAATTGGAAATGTTCGCCATCCCGCGAAACGTTATACCCGTTTCGGATGTTCATTTTCGCGAAATTATGTCAATTAAATTCAGCTCCTTAATATCGCAGTTGAAACGCTGGGAAATTAAAACCTTACTCCTGGGGATAAGAGAGTTCGGTCCAAATTGGTGGCAACAGGGATGCCGTGTCACACGATCCTGCAGGAAGTTGCAGAATAGGTAAAATTAAGTCGTTCTCTTTCCTTTTTAATTATTTTTTTGCTGCTGTTCTTGCAGAGTATCAACAAATCGAATTAGTTCGAGTCGAGAGAAAGGACAAAAAGCAATTACTCATAGCTCATAAGTTGTTATGAAAACCGCAAAGAAATTAGAAATTTAGAAAGAAGAGGAGAGAAAAAAAATCATAAGTTACGGGTGGGGAAAATGAAGTATAGGAGAGAAAAAATGAACGCGATGGATAAAAAATCCTTAATTTCTCCCCCTTTCAGTATAGTATTTGTTTTCATTCTGCTTTCACTAATGATTATCGATCACGTCCCATTACTTTTCATTCCCTGTTAAGTCTAATAAATGAGGCAGACTTAAGTTTTTAAAGAGACTGCCCCTAACACTTTTTCGGGCACCATTTTTTTCCTCCTTTCCGAACGCGTATTCCCTTATTCCGTAAATTGATGAATAGACATAAAAAAAGTATCACGGTGGGCCCCAAAAAAATACTTTTTTGCTCCCTGGGAGTCAGAAACCACAATTACGTCAAAAGAATAATTAAAAAAGAAGGACGATATATGGTTAAAAATTTTTTTCCCGCTTCCTTGACTCGGCGAATGACATTTATATTAAAATTGAGGGTATAAAAATATTACAAGTCGTGCCATTAATTTTTATTGAGCCGCACAAAAGAGCTATTAAACCTTTTCCCCCTGGATACGTTTACTAATGGATTCGAAAATTATCATTAATTTTAATTTTGGCCGTATTTTTTCACCCTCATAAAAACTGTTAGGAAAAAACCTGTTTTTTTCGGCCTCATTTGTCAAATGCTTTTAGCCCCAGAGTTCTCTAAAACCAATAACCAGTGACTTGCCGTGCTTATATATCTTTTTAATAAATCTTAATGTCGTTCTAAAGATGTACTTAATTTTTTTAATGATACAAACTCATGAAATATCTTCCAACACCTATCATCTCCTAAGTGTAATAAGATAAAAGATTTTTAGGAAGTTTTTGCTAACGAAGATAAAAAAGTTTCGCTATTTTTCTTTTCGCAATTGTGCGGGGAATAAAAGACATATTTTATTTAAGAACTAATTAGAACCGGGTTCTTTGTTGAAGTGGATGTGATTAACGCATCTGCTAAGAAAGTCGAGTTTCGCTTAACGGTAATATAAAAGTTGATGTTCAAAATCTCTTTTCGCAGGCATCTAAAATCCCTTGAATAATCGGTATCAAAAATAGATATATAGCGTAATTTTGGATGAATTAAACCAAACTGATCATCCTCGCAACTAATCACATAAGTTAAAGCTCTCTGTGCCCAATGTTCAAACAGTCAACACTGGATTTCCATTCAACAAGAAGTTTAAAATTCGTAGTGGTTTGGAGTCTACTTTTATTCGTGGTCAATGAAAACCCCAAACCCACTAACTTGATCATGTCTGTTGATTCCCCCTACGATATTCCACGTTGTGGGAGAATGGCACCACGGAAAAAGGCTAAATTAATTGTTTGAAACTGGTGGCCTTTTAACTCCGATTCTGTAGAAATATATTGAGATTTTCCTGCTGTCAAAATAAAGCTGGAGCGAACAATGAGTCTCCTTCTCTCTTATCCCAGTGTGAAAAATAACAAATCCCACTAAGTCATTGAGTCTGTACAAAAAAGGTTTTGGGCAATGGCATTTGGGTCCTTAAAAATGTCTTCATGTATGGCTCTAATGCAATTCAGGATGTCTGAGGGAGAGGCTGGTAATAAGCTGCACTTTGTACAAGTGGGAAAGGATTTCTGGCCATCAATGAATTTCATCTTTTTCAAGTGGCCAGATCGGAGCCTGGTAAGCATAGAGAAAGTTTTCCGGAGCAAATTTAAGGCAAGTAGCTCTCCTGGTGTTTCACTGAGGTACCAGTGATGAAAGGGTACTGGAGATGATAGATAGAAAAAGGAGGAACAATGAGTGATACCGCAGAATGAGGGATATATCGTGGCGTGATATGCAAGTGTTTACTGTATCTCCGTTTAGTTACTTAACCCTCCTGGTGGTTGCCTCAAGGAAGTATGTCGTCATTAGTAAAACTGACCAGATTTTGATCCACGAGATATAGCTTGTAAATTAGAAGAGAACTGACCAGATCTTTATCTGGTCAGTTATGAAAAAAATCTGCAGTATATTTATGACGAAATATGTCGTCAAGTACTAGTACAATTGGTCATATCTTGATAGACAAAGTATCTCGTAGAAACCACTTGAAGAGTTAAGGATGACGGCTGTTAACATGGTATCATATTTTAAAACGCTGGAAAACAGTAAGGACACTTAATCAACTGGATCAATACAGTTAGTGAGAATTATAGTGGTCATAACGTTCGTCTGCCACCCAGTAGATAAAAATAAAAATCAAGTGGTATTAACCCACCAAGTGGTTTCTATGAGATATCTCGTCCATCAACATCTGGATAATTTTTCTAATAGCGATATATCTCGCCATCAAGACATTGCCGCTGTTTTGATGATGACGATATCAAGATCTGGTTCGTTTTCTTCTAATGACGAGATATCTCGTCCATCAAGATGTGCTAAAGGTTTTGCTAATAACGAGGTAGAGATAACCACTAGGAGGATTAAGTATCAGATACTTATATACGTTAACCGTCAACCTATAGTGACCAAACCAATAATCTTTTTAACTTGGCACAGAAACTTTAAGCGACCGAACTTGAAGACACTGCCTTGTAGATTAGCACAGCAGGAAGTTCCATCCAGTCTTGTATTATTTTGCATCGAAACAGGTTAACTTGAGATTCAAATCAACCTCACCCGATCCTGCCCGAGCACTTAACAAAGTAATCAATGTTTCACCAATTAATTTTTTTGCCCGTCCCCTCCCCGCTTACAGCTCTAATTTGTTTCTCGGCTCGGATTGATTGCAATTTCCACTCTTTTAATCCCGTTCCGAATGCTCCTACCTACAGAGAACACTTTTTGCATCCCCTCCCTCCCCGGCGGTGACTCAGCACCCCACCCCTGGGGCCGGCCCGTCGCCATGGAAACGGGCCACTGACTAATTACCCCTTCGACCCCCACTGTGTGGCATCACACACGACACATCTACTTTTTGCGTTAATTTTTTCGGGGGAGTCCCGGAAAAAAGACTTCGCTAACGCGGTTACATTGGAATACATATCAGGGGGTGGGAGGAAGTCGAGAATTAAAAAAAGAACCCCTCTCCTTCGGAATAATTTTATTTTTTATCCCATTTCGGGAGACGAGTTACTTGTTGTTAGCTAAACCCTTGGGGTGGTTCGCGTGCATGTTAGCTCATCGGTTTAATTTAATAACTCCACCTAGATACCGACCACACTACGAAAGTGAGAGAAAAAAACGCGTCTGCAGCGTGATTTTCAGATGATGGACGCGTTTTTTCCCCGTCTTAAATGAAGTTTTTGTCAACGTTAGAATTAACGCCCACTCATCTCCACCCCTCTCCTACGAAGAGAACCGTCTACAATTATTTTTCAATCAGGATTAATTTCGCGGAGGGGATTTTTTTCGGGTACACCGATCCTTCACTTTTTTTCATGCGGATTTTTCCAAAAAGATTTTTTTTCCGAGTACACGTTTTTCCACTAGTTAGGTGCTGATTTGCATGTCATTCTTCATTTAACTTTTCACCGGATATGAATGAGTGATGTTCAGGTTTTCCCTGCGCTCGTCTTCGTTTATTATCATTTTTAATTTTCGTTTTTGTTGCTGCTTTGGGTTTTTGAAAAACTCGTTTCTCTAACGCATGATGGACTAATAACTAAATGAAGTTGACGAGAACAACTCTTTTGACGACGGGAGAAAATTGAAAAGTTTTAGTTTTTTTGTGTTTTATACATTTTTAGAAGCCGCGGTTAGAATGTTTCGGATCAACAGTTAATTACAATCTCCCCAATTCTGTTATAGAATCAATGAGAAAAGTATGGGAATAATCAATTTATATAATCATTGTAATTTCATATCTTACACTCGTTACTTCTGTTTTATAACAAGAATTCTTATTTTTTTCTTATTACTTGTACATCTATAAAACTTGAGATTTGCATTGTGTGGCAGTTTATAAATATTGTTTTTAACGGTATTAATAACTAACAAACTCTGACTTTTTTACGATTTTCATGTTGTGTAAATGTAATATTTATTTTAAAAATAAAATCTTGTAAAGCCTAACTAGAAAATATAGATAGTTGCCACATTTAATTTGTTCCAGAAAAAGCACTTTTAAATTTAGTGTCTCGGTTAAAACAATCAAATTTTCTGTAACCATCTCGATATATCACGCTTCTTGGGTGACAAGAAAATTCACGATATATCGTGAGGTGATGTAGCGAGGGTCGAGAGAAAGTTGCTTACTTGAAATAAGGAAGCACACATTATATCTTAAGCTACACGCTTTTTTAAATTACATAAAACTGCAAGTTAAACACAAATCCATTGTTAAACCTTTTAAATAAATCTCATGGTTGAATTTTTTAAAATAAATTTTCTCTCGTCTACGTTCATAAGAATGCCAAATCTTTTATACCTATTCAGTTCAGGACAGCTGCTTGGAACAAAAAACTTTTCAACTCACAATTCTAAAGAATTAGATTGCGATTTCCTTTGCTGCTCTCAAAAAGAAAATTCATTAGGTACAGCTAAAAAATTAGCGATAAAACCGATTGCGCGATATATCGGGCGCGATACAACCCTGTATATCTGTCTAGTTTTGAAGTAAACCTCCCCCTAAAAATTAACCGATACACGTAAGCGTTTCTTTCCGGTCTACTTTCTCTATGCACAGGAAAGCAACATTTACAGAGACCATTCTCTGAAACTAGCTTTGGCGATAGTGCATACTTTCTTGTGTCAAGCATGACTAGTAAAATTTTATGTCCTAAATACTTTTCAAATTGATCTGCGTGTAACCAGAGGTTTACTAAATATATCTTTTAACATTTTAAAATGTCTCACGCAATCTTTTTTCTGTATTCACGGTAAAGCAACATTTACATTTTCTTTTTCTCAAAGGACAGCATTCAATTGTTTTATTGAAAGGCTTTTTCTATAAACCTTAAGGCACCAGTGTTTTGCAGTAGAAGTGCTTTCGTATTGGATAACCCGAAGTAAAATTCATATCCTCTGGTGATTTGTTTCTTTACGTTGAATTGTTTGGTTGTTTTGGAGTTTTATGCACAAGGGCTATATTTGGCCAAGCTGCGCCAAACACAAGACAACGTCAAGTAAAAAATGTAGTGAAAGCAAAGAGAGGGATTAGGGAACAAAGTATTGGGATCAAATCATAAAAGATAGTTTGGGTTTATCCCGTGTTTAGTAAAGACAGTAAACCTCTTGGGAAAAGAAAAGATCACTCAAGTACCTCGGATTCGTGAAGACCGTATATACATAAAGGAGATGAGTCCCTGAAGACGTCAGTTCTAGGGAAGACATAAGGATAGCTTGTTTTCAGCATCTAATAACCGGAAATGACGTCATAAAATGTTCGAGGCGATTATCTCCGAAATGCCACGTCCAGTCGAAAAATGGACAACATTTTTCGGGTTGGTTTTCGATAAGGAATCGAGTGATATGATTAGTGTGTGGCCGATTTTGACACCATGCATAATTCAATAAAATTTACTATGATGTCATATGATTTAAAACTTTTGCCTAATATTTGTACGCTGCTTTTATGCCACAGGGGTGGAACACTGGAAATGTGTTCCCTCCCTCGAAACACACCCCTGAATAAAAATCACTTGAGTTAATTCAACTTTAAGTCTTGGTGATACAGTCGCTTCAAAATGCCATCACCTCCATGCCATCACCATTTTTGATGGATGACCAAGAGAGAGCCTTAATTTTTTTCCTACCCCAGAATCTTCCTCTTTTTTCCCCTCCTGATCACCTTCCCCATCCATCCCCGGATGTAAGAAAACGACTTTGTCCTTATTGGATCACATCTTTCTTCGAGGTTTAAGATAAAGGACACCGTTAAAGGCCTCTCTCTCACGTCTCGTGACGTCACGGAGTGTGCTTTATTTATCTAAAGTGCTTTTCGCATATTGGTTTCTCCCCGGGACACTGATATTTACTCACGCCGAACGCTGTCATATTTTGATCACTTTCTAATGTGTTCTCCTTCCCAGAGAGTAACGCGGGGAAAATATTTGTTATATGGGTAATTTCGTGTTTTTTGAGTCGCTGTTTCTGGGGCGCATTACTCAACTCGGAAACAGTTCGCAGGAAAAAAGGGAGTTTCATGAAAACACGCTTAGGTAATGCTCCGCTATCGGAGATAGAAAAACAACTATATTAACGCCTCTCTTATAGTTGGAAGAGCACCGGATTAGCAACCGGAGGGTTGCGGGTTCGAAGCTCTGTCCAGCCAAAGGCGGTCGTGTAGACGGGGCTGGTGAACGTTAAATCTGTCGTGGCCTCAAATGACCTCACCTTGGCTTGGTGTGGAAGTTTGGAGAGTGAGGTTCCAGCTCAGGCGTTGACCTCGTCATCTGACCGTGGTTGAAAATTACGACGCGTTGCCCTTGGATCTTTCTCTTAGGGATGGGTCACCGAACGTCGCAAATAGCCCGTTGTGTTGCTCCAGACGTTAATTAACTACCTACATCTTATACTGGATTATATTGCAAAAGTTGGTGTGAAAGAAAATTCTGTGGAAATGCAAAGGATTACTTAGTTTCTTCTCATGCACATGCATAAACCCCTGAGTGATGACTTTTCCAATCTTTTACTTTACGGCTTAGTTAAAGCAAAATTCAGAGTAACTTGGGTCAAATATTTGTTACATGGCTAATTACGTGTTCTTTGAGTCGCTGTTTCTGGAGCGCATTACTCAACTCGGAAACAGACCGAAAAGGATAGACTTAAGAGTGAGTTTCATGAAAACGCACTTAGGCGGTAATGATCTGCTATTGGAGATAGACAAACAACTAAATTAACGCCTGTCTTATACTGGATTATATTGCAAAAGATGGTATTAAATGAAATCCTGTGGAAATGCAAGGACTCCCTTAGTGTCTGCTTATACCCATGCATGAATCCCTGACTTTTCCCTGCCTTATTTTACAGCATGTTTAATAACTAAATAGTTTGTTGGTTGAAAGAATCATATTTGATTAGTCAATAAAAGGCCTGAAATAAATGATGAGAATGTTGCGTGCATAACTATCAGAGACTAGACGCACGATAATCGACTAAATTGTAGGACTTTGAAGTTTAGACTGATACTAAACTAAAGAAGAGCAACAACTGTAGTTTTGTCTTCAAAGCAAAATGCATTCATTCAGTTGTTTTTATTCATTGACTGCCATGAGCAAATGTGTGCATTACATTTTACATGTTACATTTATGTCTGTATATGCCAATAACTTCCTCTGAAAAGTTTAAGGAGATAATTTTATCCAATCCAACTTAGCGATAATAGCTAAGTAGCAATCGCTTGCGTGTCTTTGATAATGCATTACGCTGCTGTTTAAAATTGATTTGTTACCCAAGTGGTGATCCATGTAAGATTTCACAGGTATTATTCATCCAGTTGAAGATTTTTCATGTCAAACTTAAATGTGTTCCCTCGAATTTTTAATTGCTGGTAGCATTCATCATTTGAACCCCACTGTTATCTGGTTTAGTTTAAAACTTCTCTATGAATTATTTCAGCACACGAATTGACTGATTCGGAGAATTTGCAATTCTCAAATACTGCCTATCCAATGAGGAGCTATAGCATGAAGAGTTTTGCTAGAAATGTATGTTATTAATTAATAATTGTTGAGCTGTAGTTTTATGTACATTTTCGAAAGCATAAAAATTTGCAATATTTTTGAGATGTTCAAAAATATTTTACTGTTGCATTTTGCTATTTTTGAAAATTGGAGCTGTTACTTAGTAATAACTAGCCACTTAGCTGTCATTTAGTAATAACTGTATCCAATGCATCTCCTTTAATGCAATATTCTTTCCAGACAATAGAATTTTCAAACGCAATAATCTAAAAACTGAATGAAGCATCTGTATTTTCTTCTATTCGATATAATTTTTTAATTGTAGGGCTGCCATGTTGTGGCAATTTTATCGCAAATGTTTCCTATGTGGATGTATGTCCCTTAGTGGATTATTTTTTCACGATAATTTAGATTTTAATGTTTAAGAAGCTGTCACTGAATTGGGCATCTACTTTTTCTTCGATCAGTCAATTTTTTAAAGGGTTGTGTTGCCATTTAACGGTGATTTATCATAATTGTGTTACATACTTTCCTTTAACCCTCAAGTGGTTTCGACGAGATATCTTTTATCAAGATATTGCCGATTCTTTGGATGGTAAAGAGATCAAAATCTGGTTAGTTTTCTTCTAATGACGAGACATCTCGCCCATGAGGATCTGGTCAATTTTCTTATGATTACGAGATATCTCGTACATCAGGATCTTGTCAGTTTTCTTCTGATGAGATATCTCGTCCATCAGGATCTGGCTAGTTTTCTTCTAATGACGTCGAGACAACCACCATGAGGGTTAATGTAGTATTTTCAATAATTGGAGTGCTGCCATCTAGCGGTGGCTTTATCGTAAATTCAGCAACTGCATTCCCCTTAATGTACTGACCGGGTTTTTTTGTTTGTTTTTTGCAGGTGCCCTTCACGGCGGCGGCATGATGTACGACTCCAACATGTACAGCAGTCCACTGTCCCTGCTGCAACTGCCGGCGTCCGCGCTGCCGGAGGTGACGGGCCGCCTGGCGCAGCCCGGCAACTCGGTGGCGCGCTTCTCTCAGGACGGCAAGTCGCTGTCCGACCTACGAGCCCTGGTGCCCGAGGCCGACTTCCGGCAGGCGGCGGAGGTGACGGTGGACGTGGGATTCGTCTGCAAGAAATGCCACATGGTGTATCCGGCCGAGGTGCTCTGCCTCAACCACCAGCGTGCGGCCTGCTTCCAGGGAAAAGCCGAGGTCAAGGCCACACTCAAGCTCGTGCAGTGCCACGTGGAGTGCCGCGCGTGCCGCGAGCGCTTCACCACCGTCGTCGACTTTAAGTTCCACTGCGACATGGACCGGCACGTGAAGCGCGTGCAGAAGCTGCAGCGCGAGGCCGCCGCCACCTCTGCGGTCGCCAACCACTTCGACGCACTCGCCAACAGGATGGCCTTGGCGGCCGCCAACCCCGCGTACTCGGGAGGCGGCGACGGCAGCGGCAACACCCCTGGGCTGCTGGGGCGGAACGGGCTGGTGCCGGACATGGCCCAGCTCTTCTTCTCTGGCATGAGCATGGACTCGATCCGGTTGGGGATGGGGCTGGACCCGGAACCGAGCGATTCCGCCAAGAGCAAAACGCCGCCACAGGCAGTGAGCTGCGCCGTAGACGCAGGGATGTCCATCTCCTAGGTCCCGGATCCAGCCGGAAGGCTCTAAAATCGAATTAATATCTACTCACTATCCACTCACCAAACCAAACAAAAAAAAACAAAAAACAAATTCAGTTGTCTTTCATGCGAACGAAGCTTATTAACGATTTGGCGATTCTTTTCCCCTTTCCCAAAGTCCCTCCACCACCACGTAAAAAAACGATCGCCAAACTTGGGACTCGGGTGTTGTTTTTATTCAGTGGCAATAATGAACTTTCACGACAGAGCAAGCTGTGGTACTCTAATCCGGTGTACGGTTTCGGAATTTCTCCAGATCTTTAAAAAGGGTCTTTTACAACACTGTTAAATCCTGGAACGAATTAACTAGACTGAGGTTCGTAACAGTTTGAGGCCACGAATTAGATCAGTCTTGCTCAGAGGCTGAGACGGTTCTTTAGGAGCTGCTTGTGCAACAATTCAGGCGAGAGGTTTCGTTTTATTGCATCTTTTCTTCCGCTGTACACGGACTACCGTAGCACAGCGTTCCTCCACCAATGAGAAGTGTAGACTCAGCGGCTTAGAGTAGAACTCGGGCTGGACGTAGGGGACGCCTACAGCCCTCGAAAATGGCGGCGTACGCCATTGACGTTGCTCATTGTCATAAATACGTACGTAGAAGTTTAAAGAAAAAATGATACGGTTCATAAAATGAAAAAAATAAACATAAAAAATGAATACGACTTTTTGTAGCATAGGTTTTAACTAAATGTTTGCGAGTCGCTATTTTGTGTAACATCAGTTCCTCTCAGCGTAGAATGAATCATGTGATTATCACATCTTTTTGTCCATCGGGTCGGGAAAGGAGGAGGGATTCAGTGGCCCAAAGTACAATCATTTCATTCCCAGGAACTGAAACTTTAACATCCGTGACTTGTCGAGAGGCCAACAGGTGTCCGTTTTTCTCTTCTTTCACTTGTACATAGATGTGCCTGGTACAGAGAGTTGCGCTCACGAGCCAAGCTCTGAAAGACGACAAAAAGCAAACAAAAAGTTTTTGTTCTTGTTTCGGGAAGAAAAGTGTGGACTGGCCTTACCACACTTGACGCGGCCTTTTTTCTTTGGAAGTTGTTATCAATGCTATCAAACTATATATATAAAAAATGATGTTCCTAAGCAGTTTTATCACAGCTTCTGTCAAAGTTCCTGAATTTTTTCTACATCGAAAAAATTAAAAAAAAATAATGATATGGGCGAAAATGTTTTTTAAATCGATTGTCCATGTTGTGAATGTATAAATATCAGTTGAAAAATTTTAATAAAATGTTTCGATACCTTTTTACGTAAGGTTGACGGAACGGAATAGGCAACGCTTTCGGCTATTCACATCTCATTTCCGTTAACTAAGCCACTTGACTGGGACTATTTACAGTTTTTACGCAGAATTTGTTCAAAACAAGTTTACTTTTTACCAAGGAGATTGACGACTCACTGCCTGTTGGTGACTTATTTCGCTCAAGGTTCCTTCCATTCTACAAGAATGATTACAAATGATTTTAATAACAATAAACTAATAATAAACCCCTTCACTCCTGAAGTCCGCATACGTGGACCATAGTTGGATTTCAAGAGGAAAAGCCAAAAGTCCACCCATGCGGACCTCAAGAAGAAAGATATTAGGTAATAATTTAATTATATATCCATAACCATTAAATAATCAAATATTCTAGTTTCTGTATAAACCCTTCAAAAACTTATACCTTTCCTAAACAATGTTATTTTACGTCTAAATTATATAGACTTCAAAGGTAAAACGTGTGACTGATTGTGTCCTACCGAATTCTTCGTACGAAAAGGGTCCATGCGTTTCGTTTCATCGGATCGAAGTTCCTTGTTCAGCTCAGAGGACGAAGCGTTGCCTATACTGCTTGTTCTCAATTGCAAATCTGTTTATTGGCATGCAAAGCTGACGCTTTGGATGGTCAACATCTTTGCCCCATGGGTGCAAAGATTTACAGTTCCTATGCTCCTTGGGGGTCTTGGCCCCCGAGGGCACTTTTCGACGCCATCACGGATAAACACACATACACAGAATACACACAGACATGTTATACTTTTTCAGTTTGTTTTCCTGGGTTTATAAAGATTTGCTACTAAGTCGAATACATGTGAGCTATTGCTTTAATATTACTTGTTAGTATTTTAACGCATGAGTTCTACGACTATTTTCACTTGTTACGTGCTCAATTTGTCGGTAGTTTATGTTTCCGTCAGTTAAAAAATTTTCATGCAACCAAATTAATTTGTCATGTTGAATAAAAAGTAATTTGATATGTTAAAAAAGTAATTTTGTATGTTAAAAAAAGTAATTTGATAAATAGAATTTAAAAGAAATTGATTTTTATGATCTTGTAAATTGACTTTTTAAAGTTTAGTGAATCTATAAGAATTTACACACAGCAAATAAAAACGTGTGTTTTACAATGTGTTTTTAAATGTGTTGTATTTTACAAGCAACACTTGAACAGGTTATTTTTATTTGACTTTTAAAATAATATATCTGCTCACATGCGTTCTACTGAAAGTTATATATTTTTTGCTAAAACTTACTATTATGCATTTTTAAGCAATTAATAATTAGCTTTATTTAACTATTGCTTTTTCAAAAATACTTATATTCATAAGTATTTTTAATAAGAAAATATCTAGTTTGGATTATAATCTATCTATTTTTGCTAAATGGATTATTTCCTTTTTAGAATTTATTTTTTCGTAAGACTCTTATTTCAAGAATGTTTCAAACAAATAAATCAAAATCTTATATTTTATTTTTCAAAACATTTTTTTTAATAATTTTTCTGACGAATTTTAAAATGCAAAGGAATTCAATTATAAAATATAATTGAAATATAAAAAATATAAATATATATAGAAATATAAATTGAAAATATAAAGAATAATTGGACAATTTAATTTGATCTATTTGATTGTAAAAACTTTGGGTTTGTCGATTGTTTCGAATCAAAAAGTGCATCCTTAACTCACCAATACCACTTTAAATGCTAGATGATATTTAATGGCAGTTTGAATTATTGGTTGTTAATTGCCAATAGTTGTGGAAGAAACTATTCCATTTTATCAAAATTTCATCTTTTTAGTTACTTGATTACTTAAACATGATTTGACTGATAAAATTAAGAATGGTTTCAATGCGTCATTAGGTATATACATTAATTGTTTAGTTAGTCAATTCATCTTATGATTTTTAACAATAATAAAAGCAGTAATTCAAAAAGTATAATTGCTTGGTTTCTAAATTTATTTCATGATTTCGAACAATAAGAAAATTCGTAGTTATAACGTATTGGTAACAAAATTATTGTTGCATGAGTAAATGTGATTTTGAATTTCGTCAGAAAAAAAAAATGCTGATTTTTTTCAATTTGCATTTGTTAATTTTTCTCTTCGATCCGTTCACTTTTAAGTAGAGGTTTGTTGTTTTGAAAACACTACGTACACAGAACAAACTGAAACAGTAAAGAAATCCAAGTGTACAGTTACTCACCCCATCTTCCCATTCGTGTTCAATCCTGTTCATCTCATCACGCCCGCTCTCTAATGCTGTCTGGTAATCTGTGGTTTAACTATAGCAGACACAAGAGGACTGAGGGTGGGCTCTATAAATACCATGTATCACTTCCATAGCATATTTCAATGTCTTCTATGTTCACTTCGAATGTGTGCGTGTGTGCGTGTGTCAACCAACCGCGGGCCGGCCTGAGCCCGCAGTGCCCTGCCTTGCGCAGGGAGGACAGGCACGATCCTATACTATGTTCACTATGTACTTAAAGCGACGATGAGTATATATACATAATAAAAATAAATATATATCCAGTGTCTCATCATGTTTCTTCTCAGCCCCCCCTGCTCACCAGATCATACACCCTCCTTCCTCCCCAGTGTAAAATTTAGTACTTACTAAGAGGAGTTTTTTAATGAAATCGAGAATGACTGTTTGATACTCAAGACACATCCTTAACAAATAATATTAATGAATGATTCACACACATTTTTCGGAAAATATATATGAAAAGATCATCCACCTGTGGACATTTTTTTCTTGTGGAAGTTATAATTGAGAGGATTTGTTACTAGAAAACTTAAATAACTTTGTGGCTCCGTCATTTTTTGCACCTAGATGAGATATTTTGTGTTCTTCGTTTTGGCATCATCCACGGCATGGTGCGATGAGACGGTGGCGATTCTGTTCTTTTTCCAAGCTGTGTGAATTGTGGATTAGTAGTGTTGCCAGATTATGGAAGAAGGAATGAGATTGTTATTCGGTTGTGTTCTTCCCAACTCCTACAGTTGTGCAATACATGTTGGTGATCTTTATTATTTGGTAGAAATCGGTTGAATTTTTAGTTGCCATCCAAATGAACTGAGTAAATGTTTTCGAAAAGAAAGCAGCAATTGTATTCTACAAAATGAAATGAACGTGAACAATCAAATGCAGAACAATAATTTCTCTTCAGAACATTCTCGTGGCTTATTAACAACAAATTTGATACAATAATTTTCTATGGAAAATTTCGAAATTATCTTGTGATGATCGTATTAAATTTTCCTATTTCTACCAAATTTGAATGTATCTCTTTATTTGTCTTTACAAATGCTGCAATGCATGGAAACTGTTCTCCAAAAAAGTAGCCTTTTTGTTTCTCAGTTGTTCAGAAATAATGTCCAGGGGCTCTTTTTATATAAGAATATAGATATAAGTTGAATGTTTAAAAACAACCATAAATATCTAATTTTATTAACAATAAACTTAATCATTTCCAAATTTTTAAAAATTGTACCGTGATTTACTTATGTCTACCTGAACCTAGCTTTTATGGAAAATAATATTTTTATTTTGTTAAAATATAGTTTCGATGAGAGAGAGATGTGAGATTATTTCGACGTCTAAACGTTTTCTATTGATAATTTTAGTTAATTTGTTGATTTTTTGATTAGTATAGTTTTCTTAATAATTTTATTTTTGTATCAAAATATGGCTTTAATGATATTTTTCTCCGATTGAAATATGTTTTTCTGAATAGCTTTCCTAATAATTTTATTCTTTGACTGAAATATCCTTAATGATGAAATTTCTCTAAAATGAAGTTTTCTGAATATTTTTTGACTTAGTTCATTTATGTGATTTTATTTTGAGTTGAAATGTAGCTTTCTTAATTATAGGATATTTTATCTAAAATATTGTTTCAGCAATTATAATTTTATTTTGGCTGAAATATAGTTTTTAAGATGTTCTGGGAATTAAAAGTATGTAATTAATATGCTAGGAATGAAAAACTATGAAGTTTTAAAAACACATCTTTAATTGAATATTGCAATATTTTTACTATTTTTTTATCGGTTACATATACTCCTAATTATAAATAAATTCCAAATAAAATTATTCAATCTTTTTATATATAATGAGTATTAGGAAAAGTAATTTTGAGCTTACAATTGCTTTTATGAGAAACGAAAAGGCTGACTAGTGCAATATAAAATTTCAGGTATTGATTATTTATATATGTTGAAGCTACATCAGTGGTAATAAGTTATACATTATTGATAAAATTTTTGAACTATTTATTAAATAAGATTGTGTAAATTACTGTTTCTTGTATATCTTTTAAAGCTGTTTCTGTACAGCAATGATACCAATCGATAAATTATTTGTGCAATAAGTTGCATTACTGAAAATTTATTAGCATCTGAAAAATCTTGAATTAGCAAGTTCATTGGGGCAATTAATTTTCAAAAACTTATTCTCATCTTGACCTAAATTTTACACCATTTTCGAATGGTATATTTTTCTTTCCAGTTTAATTTAACTTCCATTTAAAATTATTTTAGAAAAACAAGTTTGTAATAATAATAATAAAAGTTATTTCACAAAAATTTCCAAAATCTTTCATTGGAGTTGAAACTTTTTCAAAATTTCCAGATTATCATTTGTTGAATTTGACGCATTATATTTTCAAATGCTAATTAATTGATGTACTTGCATTTATTTTTAGATGAGTTTTTTAAGTACAGCGATATTGCAGAATTTGTACAAACTAAGAATGTATATTATTTATAACTCAGCTGCTTTTATAATCATGTATAATCGTATATCATTGTTATTGATACCAAAATTCTCCTCATTTGTTAAAAAGAGAGAAAAAATTGAAATAGATTTTTTGTTCCATTTTCTGAAGTTTGCATTGGAAGACTTCTTATTGTTAAAGAAAGATAAAAAATGAACACGAATACTACTCAACTGTGTCTGAACTTGTATTTTATTTTTAAATTTCGATATAAACTATTTAAATTGATTTGCTTTTGTGATAATTTTTTGTGATAGTCGTTCTGCAAAGAAAATAAATTGAACTTTTCCACATGAAGAATGTTAAATGAATCTGAACACACAACTTAAAAAACTTTTTCTCTATTAAACAACACAACAATGGACACACCTTTAATTATGTGCTGAGCTTCTGGAAAATAAAATCGAACCACCCCTCTTTATTCATGCATCGTTCATAGTAGAGCAAATTTGAATGTACTATTCACAATGGGGAGACAACTTTTTCTGGAAATTCATGTATGTCAGATTTGTCAAGGGATCTTCTTTATATTAAATTGCGCGAAAACCTTTTGGTATCTCATGACAACATCTAATTTTGACGCCAAATTTTAATTGTACATCAAAAGGCAACCCAGAATACCAAGTTTCAAGTCATCCATTTGCTGAATGTGGAAAAATATGAAGCATCTAATGTTAAATTAATTTTCCAGGCTTTTATTCATATCTGAAATAGTCCTATCAAGTTGTTTTTATGTTGCTATTAAAGGATCCAAGTAAAATATACATAATAGGATATACAAAATACTTGAAGATAATTTTCGTATGCAACCTTAATTATATTAAAAAAATAATGCGAAATTCGGGCAATTAGAAATAATGCCCGAATAATAATGCGCTATTAGAAATTATGAATTTGGTGGTCAATTTAACATGAGACTGTTGCTTAAGCTTATTTCATGTATGTGGATTTGCTGACGTTATTCCTTATTGAATGGAATCTTTGACTTTACTCTACTATGAACGATGCATGAATGAAGATAGGCAATTCGTTTTTTTTTATCCCGCAGCTGTATACAATTGAGTCATTCAGTCAATCCATTTAACTTTCCACAGTATTGCCAAAATACTCGAAGTAATTTTCTTTCAAAACTTCTCACTGAATCTGAACTTTGTAATTGAGGTTGTTAGCTCCCCCTTCCATGTGCGTTCGCCCCCACTAAGGGCGTTAGTTGCGTGCGTGCCCGCCAGAGGTCCCTGCATTCACAGCCTCTACCTCAACATACTCCAAGTTCCTATTACTGTGGGGGCCGAATGCGGGCTGGCAGGCTGACAGTAGGTCACAAAAGTGTTCTTTTCTTACTTTCTGTAAATAACTTTTCCCTTCGATCACTGATTTCCTCTCATTTATCCCTCACCCAATACAAAATGTGTTGAAAACAATTTTTTGAAAGTATTGTTCTTTTTATGTATTCTTATTATCTTTGGTTTCTTTTTCTTCAAGCATAATGGAGGAATTTCCCATGCAAGCAGAATAATACGATTGAGCTACAAAATTGGTCTAGAATGATTTACGATACCACATGCCAAAGTTACATCACACAATGTGTCAAGTAAAGACAATAATATTTAAATGAAAACACATGAGAGATTCGTTTAAATTTCTTCATGTCTCAAAAACTGCTTTAAGGCTTCAAATAACTGGAATGAAAACTGAAATAAATGGATATGTTTAAACCATAGAACACTTAGATGAGAGTGGACTTTGGTGGGAGCACCTTTTAGTAATTCTAAAAAGACTAAAACATTCCTTAAAATAAGTTAAATTTGCTTTGAAACTGCATTTTTAGTATTCAGAACCAATGATAAAGTAAATAAAAGACAAAATGATTTTGGAATGCGATTTTTAATTCGTACCTTATTGAATGTACTGGCAAAAGACTAATGGGACAGCTGACAAAAAAAAATCGATTTTTTTTGACAGAAAATATTTTCGTTTTTATTTGTGGGAGCGTGAATGTGAAAATCAACTGCTCTCATGTATGACTCCTAC
The DNA here is from genome assembly GCA_933210815.1 of Meta bourneti. NCBI lineage: Eukaryota > Metazoa > Arthropoda > Arachnida > Araneae > Tetragnathidae > Meta > Meta bourneti. The sequence continues at coordinate 24,474,890 of OW119931.1, forward strand.
TTATGCTCTTCTTTCGGTTCATTTCTTTCTTTTCCAAAGAATTGTTTCCTCTAGTAAACCATTACTGTTTGTGCAGGTCTATTTTTGGTAACCATTAGTTTGAGAAAAATGGAGGCTTTACACTAAGTCACTGTAGTTTGCTTGAGCTATGTAATAAATAAATTGTCTCATGTGAGAATGGAACATATTTTTGAATGTTTTATTTCGACTCCAAATGTGAACACAAACACGTTGATACAGAAGTTCCAATGAGTAAAAGAAATGTGAAGTAAGCAAACTTGATCAATAAATAACTATGTAGCATTAAGTACTTCTATTTCTTAACAAGACCAAGAATTTGTTAATATAACGTTATGCTGTTTTTCAATGTGGATCGGTAGAATAATTAATTTTCAAGGTTAAACCGATGTCAGGAATAAAAATAGTGAGCAGAAAGTAGACTTGAACATATAAAACTTTGTAAGCAACGAAACAAATGCTTTATTTTATCTTAAATAACGAATTAAACACATACACAAGTTACAATGAGTTAGCGAACATTTCTTAAAATGAATTTTTAAAACAATAGTTAAACGCAAGAAGTTTTCATTTCTATATAGATACAATTAGCCTAAACTTTCTAGACAATTTTAATGTTGAATATTTACAAAATCAGACAACAAATTTTAAATAGTAACCAACTAAACAGTTCCAAACAAGATTTTTTGATATTTTCAATTTCAATATGAGCACAACCGCATTGTAAAAGTTCCACGAGTCATTTTACTCAAAAAAGTTTTACTTTGTTACATAAAATTTATATCTTCAAGTTTTAATTTTAAAACATTTTTATATACGTACACCAACTACAAAGGAAAAAAGAGTTTCCGTTTTTATCTGTTGAAAAAAATAAAACGTGCAATTTTATTTGAGATGTAAGAAAATCACAATTAAACTAAGTTGTTTTGTTTGAGGATTCACTCATAATATATATTGATTCACAGATATGGTTGGGACAATTATTTTTTGATAACTTAATTCAACAGAGTACTTAACCACGCATTTCTTGCATTTTAAACATTAAAAAGTTTTCCCATTTCCTTAAGTTGACTAAATGAAATGGAAAATGTACTTCAATGGTAGGAAAATACACAAATTTAACATAATCTGAAATGGGTACGTATAGGCACTTCAGGAATAATAAACCACCAACGCATCATATAAAATAACCATTTCCATTCATAACATGGAATTACGTTTATGGGTTATAAAATTAAAGAATTTAAGATTTAAAAGACTGAAATTCACTGAATTAAAAAATATTCTGTACTTAGAACTTAATACATTTTAATTCATTTTCAATTACATTAAAATATATAGTCAGGTTTTTGAAGAAAGAATTAAATACATGAAAACAGAATTCCAACAATATTAATTATGACTTATTGAAAAACTGGAAGAAGTATGTGTCTGAATTCAACCTCACAACATCCTGGTACTTATTTTTCCAATTACATATCAGAAGAATAATACATTAGGAAGAAACGGTCTCAACTTGATTCACAATAGTTGTTGAACAAATTAAAAATGGTATTTAACGGAGTCCCTATAACTATGATAACGGTACTTTAACTTGGGATATTTTCATATACTTAGAGTATTCGCCTGCATTTAAATACCCAAATTAGGTAAACATGGAAAGTATTAGATACAACACACATAATTATTTAAAAATATGAAAGATTCGACATACTACTTTCTTAGTGTTATAAAACTTTCAGAGAACCATCAAAATAAATAATATTCCCACTTCTGCAACTGTGCTCATGTTGGCAAGACGTCTGTATTTAATGTGACGTCACAGCGAAATCGGTATGTAAAATTGCAAATCGCTTTTCTTTTCCTTCTGATGTGCTGTTATCGAGGCAGGTCAAAGCGTTTATAAAGAGAGGGACGTATTCAGAGATGGTTGGGCAATCTCCGAAACATTCTCAATTTTACAAAAATGAATAGTTGAATCGATGAAAATTGAAGTTTTGTGAAGCCTAAAAGTAGAAAAAATCTTCGACAGGTCTGAAAATAGTAAAATATACTTACATACGAAATACTAATCTAACATTATAACAATTTAATGTGTTTCTAAAGCAAGCAAAGAATCCATCCGTGTTCTATTTGCCTGAATGGGAAGAGCCTGTGCGCTAACTTAGCCACTTGGATGGTGGGTGTGAAAAGTAGATCATCCTACTAGATTACACGAACACCTGTAGCTGGTATTTGAATTTAATTCGCATGGGAGCAATACATCGGGCTATTGACGATAGTCCGAGATTAATACCGATCTGTAAATGAAAATCAGTTATTCAGACATTTAATCTTCACGATTCACCAAAAACAAGAGCAGGGCCGCGGTAGCCCAGTCGGAAGAGTAACGGATTAGCAGTAGGTTGCGAGTTCGAAACTAGGTCCAACCAAAGACCGTCGTGTACGTCGGAACTGATGCACTTTAAATCTGCTATGGACTCAAATGTCCTCATGTTGGTGTGGTGTGGAAGTTTGGAGAGTTCATTGCTAGCTCAGGTGTTGACGTTGTCATCTGACCGTGGTTCAAAATGATGAGGTGTTATCCTCGGATCTTTCCCCTCGGAATTGATACAATAACCCATTGTGTTACTCTAGTGCGACGTTAATTAACTACCTACCTACCAAAAAGGAGCACTTAAATTGAGTAATGTTCTCCATGCAAAAGAAAAATTAGGGTCCTTTCCATTTTTAAGGCTACATTTAACACAGGTAGATGCCGATAAAAACATTGCCCCGAAATATTCCGTGCTACAAACGTTAAAAAGGAAAATATTAAACAGTGAAACAATCCATTATGTTCCACAAAATTATCCACTTGCTATCCATTATATTTGAAGAACTTCGGACAACATGACAAGCTACTAGTCAAAATTTTCAGTCTAGCAATTCTCAAGTTTGAAACAATTCCAAAATCATAAAGGCTTATCCACTATTTAAATGGTCAAGTTTTCTCCAACTTTCAAGTATTAGTTACTCACTCGAAAGTTTTCAAAAATTCTTTTGATATTAAATATTTTGTTTAATTTTTTTCATTACGAACATATTTCTTTGGGTTATCATTACGTTGCCATGAGACCTTCATTTTATTAAATATTATTACCAAGCTGTAATAACACTTAATAAAATATTGTAACAACGAATTTGTTATAACATTTTAGGGTTAGATTTACATGGAAATAAACGTCCCTTTTAACGTGATTTTTATCAATACTTCAAAATTAACACACCTCTATAAACAAATAAATTGTGTTTCTTTTCAAGGCTTTTATCTCGCATTTAAGAGTGAGTAACAAATCCTTGGGTCCCTCTTCCCCATAGGCATACGATTTAGGACTTCCATCCCTACACAAAATGAAACCCAAAACATTTGGCCTTGGTCAAGTATCATTGATCTTGGTTTTAAATGTAGTTGACATAAAGTAGGCGGTGCTCTTGTGAAAATTTAGGGCGCTATAAAAAGTTTTAAGCATTTTTAACCTTCCAAGTGATTTCAATGAGATATCTCGCTCATTAAGATCTGACTAATTTTGATAACGATAACGTTTGTAGCACGAAATATTTCGGGGCAATGTTTATAACCGCACGGTTATCAAGATATTGCCGATTTTTTTGAGATGAGATTAAGATTTGGTCAGTTTTCTTGAAATGACGAGATATCTCGTCTATCAAGATCTGCTAATGGTTTTGATAATGACGAGATACCTCATCAAGACAACCACCAGGAGGATAAGCAAATATTAAGGTTTTTAAAAACTAAAAATAAAAAACCAAAGTCAGTGGTTTAACCTCGAAAAAACAAATGATCTTAACTAAGCAGTATATGAGCAAATGTTACCAATATTGGTTGGATTTTAAGACACTAGGGCCATACAGGGCCAAGCTGTGCCATAGAACGTCAAATATATGGTCACACACACAAGGAAAGATTTACTGTCACAGAAGAGAGAAATACATTGAGGGAGGAATCGAACCTGTCCCACCTAGAGCTCGCAGCTTGCTGGTGCCGTTGGACCCATCGAGCCATGGCGACCCCAGTTGGAAATCACGTCACGTTAGATTAGATAAACTACACACATATGGCTTTTAGTTAATAGTAATAATAGTTAGTTAATAGTATAACAGGGTACAAAAATGCTCTTCGGTCAAAATAATGTAATGGAGTATATAAAAAATATGACCCACAGATTGGTAAATATATCTAATTACTGTCAATTCTCTCAACATATGGCAAGCGTATCACTCAATTGTGGAGCTAAAAAAGTTGCACTATGACATCTAAAGTTTTGCAAAATAAGTAGAGGTTAAGCAACATTTTAAACCAAAATTTCAAGATTAAGAAACAGGATGAACTTTATTATTATCATTTACATTTAAATATACACAATATACTGCAAGGAAAGTTGTTAAAAAATCAAGGAAATCAAGAATAAACCGATGAGCATGGAACAGCTTGGAATCTGAAAAGCGTCAAAAAACTCAATCTCTGAAAATATATCTTTGTAGATAGACTTTTTATACTTGGTGATGTTTTATGTTGCCCACATAACTCGGTCAAAAATGATGGCAATAGAAAAATTCTTTCCGCTATCCCTTCAACGCATAGTATCAATTATTTTCTAAAGTTATAAAATTAGAAACAAAATAGAAATTTCGATTGATTTTGGTGATTTTAAAAGTTTAGTCTCCTTAATAGAAGAAATGTTAAAGCGATAGAGAGAATAAGTTGAAACGGGATTAATACGTCACGTATTGCATAGCTTAATTCTCTTGTAATTAAAATTGTGATTAACATTGTAATTTTCATTATCACATGGTCTGGTATGGGTAGTTTTCACAGAAGAAAATCGTAAAGCTGTAGGTCAGGAGTGTTGAACCTTTGGACTTGCCTGGGCCACATTGAGTGAATAGGAATTGTCTCGGGGCGCATATGAAATATACAAAGCTAGCTCATATCAGTGAAAAGTGCCTTTATTTTTTACATTTTTATTATAGCATTAAAAAAGGAGGGCCGGTGGGGGTTTTATGGCCATTTTTTGACCATGTTGTGCCAGACACAAGACATACAATAACAAGTAATAAACATACACACACAATGAAAGTTTTACTGACACAGAAGAGAGAAATACACACAGGGGGGAATGAACTTCGCAGGAATCGGACCTGCGCCGCCTACAACTCGAAGGTTGCTAGCGCAGTAGACGTCCCCACTGTGCCACGACTGCCCCTAGAAAAGGAGTACTACATAAATATAAAACTAGTGGATAAGGTATGTAGTTGAATTAACGTCGCACTGGATCAACATAATGGGCTTCATCCGTTCTGTTGGGACGGTCTGGGATCCATCCAGAAGGGAAATATCTGAGGACACCACCTTCTTCATTTTAAACCACGGTCAATGGTTCAAAATTACAAAGTGGCATCCACTCTCCAAAATTTCCACACTACCACAGTATTTGGACATTTGAGGTCAAGACACATTTAACGTGTACCATCTCCCCCGTGTACGACGGTTTTGGGTTGGATCGAGTTTCTAACTCGCAACCCTTCGGTTGCTAATCCGCTACTCTTCCTATTGGACGACAGCGGCCCTAAAAAGTAGTTGACCTTGCTTTTTTACCACGTTGGCGTGGCGTGGAAGTGGGATGCTGATTCAGATATTGGCCTCGTCATCCGACCGGGATTCAAAATGGCGAGGTGTTATCCTCGTATCTTTCCCTTTGAGGTTGATCCCTGACTGTCGCCAATAGCCCATTCCGTTGCTCCAGTGCCTTGTTTTTGTGAAAATAATGCATCAATGTCTGGTTCTACGACAGTGGTAGCAATTATAGTGATTCTCAGGGTGCTCGTCAGAAAATCGTGATCGGATTTTACTCTTCGTGTGTTTCATCCTTGAAAATAGTTGTTCTCAAATGTACTGACAAAAATCTATGACATGAGCTAGGCTTTATTGTGAAGCGAAAGATATTTCTCTCTTGGAAGATAAATCCTCGAGCAATGAAAATGTTTACGAACACATGGGCCATGTCATTAGCTGTCCAGGGTCACTGACTGGACAACCCTCTCTGTTATAGGTACTATAACGGAGTTATAGATACTATAACTGTACTTTCTAAGGTTTTGAAAACGAGAAAAGATTTTCCCACTAAATAATTTCTCAATTTTTTGAAAAATCAAATTTAAGCTCAGGATATAAAACGACTTGAAATGCAGGAAGATAAAATGCGGGTTATTTCCCATCCTTTGTCAAATAAATAAAAATGCAAAATATATATCTATTATTAATTATATATATTTTACGAAATGTGAATTATTTTGTAGCACACTAAAACATTTATATGTAATTGAACAATGTGCTTAAAAATAAATATGGGATCTTTGTGAGGATGTGCAAACGGCTGATGATCGACTTAACCACACGTGCAGGTGTCCGCTGAAATCCGGTGACTGGTAGAAACTATTTTCCTGACTCAGCGAGAGTGAGTTAGAATTGAACTAGTAACTGAAGGCTTCCACGCGCAGGTGGAGCGAGCACAGTTTTGAACTAGTAACTGAAGGCTTCCACGCGCAGGTGGAGCGAGCGCAGTTTTTTACAGAATTAATGCAAGTGGCAGCGTGTAGGCTGTTCCATCAATTTGAGATAACAGTTGCTGTACATAGTTTTTTAGGTAGGAAAATAAATTGTGTTAGTCCTAATCTCCGTATCACTTCGTAACACCCTAGACGCCGCCCCACATATATATCAATGTTAAATAAATGTGGATGTCTTAAAATTGGCAGTTGATTTTCCTTCTCCACTCTGGGTTCAACATAATGGATAAAGATTTGTAAATATTTCCGTGGAAACGGAAATATATGGCAATTCCGTTGGGCGATCGGTCCAAGGTGTAAGTTCAGACGATCAGCTCGGATCCCACCGCTGACGATCAGCTCGGATCTCCACGCTACCTATCCCGACAATCTTCATGCATCTTAAATCAATTTAAATACTAAGCAGAAGTTAAACAGAATAGGTTTTTGGGTTTTTAAAGAGACGAGGACCATTCAAATGGCAATATTTTTTAATTTTAAATTTGGAAGAAAATATAGCAGATTTTCTTCACGCCTCACCATGCATATAATATCCACCGAAAAGTTATTCGGGATACAAGACAGCACAAGGAAAAATAAGAAAGGAGCACGTTGATAAAATTAAAAAATATCGCCATATTTTTTCTGACTTCAAACATTGCATTTAAACATTCGTACACGCACCATATCACCATATAATTACAATCTCTAAATTATTACTCAGGTTGTCCTCTAAAAATGTCAAGATTATTTTTAAGAACGAATTATTGTCAAACATCCCAAATACTTTAAATTTGTTCAATCTATGCGTATGAAATTCCTCAGCCCCCCCGGAATCATTTTATCATTTTAATTTCTCTAACTCAGAAGTTGGAACTTTTACGGTGAATAACGTTTGAGTTTAATTTTAGTTTAACTTCACCAAAGATGATTCGGAGCCGCGGTATCCTGGTTGGAAGTGTAACGGACTAAAAACCGGAGGGTTGGGAGTTCGAATCTAACCTAAGACCGTTGTGCACAAAGGGGGGCTGGTGCACTGTCGTGGCTTAAAATGTCCTCACGTTGGTGTGGTGTGGAAGTTTGGAGAATTGGGTGCCAGCTCAGAACCATCTGACCGTGGTTCAAAATTACATGGTGTTGTCCTCGATCTTTCCCTTCGGGTTTGATCACGGACCATCGCCAATAGCCCTCTGCGTTGCTGCAGTGCGACGTTAATTATAATACCTAAAATACCTACCTTGCAAATATGATTCTGCCTTCACGAGAGCTAATTATATTGGGGCTTGTAGCTTAAAGGTGCCAAAGTAGTATGGAAATTCATGCTTCGAGTAACATTTGAAAGGATCTGTAAGTAAATAATGGGAAAAGGGTGTAGAATAAGTGGAAAATACCAAAACAATCGTTGTGAAATATTAACTTTAGATTGAATCGCGTACAGAAAAAAATTGATAATCCTTTAAATATCAACTAAAAACACCCAGGCATGCATTCATTCTTAGCGGATACGTTTTCACTGTGCAGGTCAATAAAGTTTATACTTGTCAAATGCAACAATCACCTCATTTTTAGCAATGAAACCTTTCTGGAATTTTCTTCCTGCATTTATTAAATTTCAATCTACTTACACGCTTCCCACTTTCCAATGGATACTCGCTTGAGTATTCAGACACGCCCTGAAAATCCAGACACCAAGTCTCCTTCACAAAAGTTTAACCTTGCTTCTTCTTTTATCGTCATCCCATCAATCACAGAGATGCCCTTCCCAAGGCGATCTGTGCCGACGGCAACACGCCAAAACGTCACGCTATCTCCATCGAAGGCATCTCATCCATGCGATAACTTGCGGTATAAAAGGTCCCGAAGACGGACACCTGTTACTACATTTGTCCCAACCGTCTGCGATCGCAGGTACCATCCATCCCAAGATGTCCACCATCTCTGTAGCACTCCTGGCACTCGCCTTCTTCGCCGTGGCCATCGCAGGCCCGGCTCTCCAGGTCGGCAGCCCACTGCAGGCCATCCAGGTGCTGCCACCCAGGCCCTACGAGTTCGGGTACGAGTTCGGCGACGGCCTGGGTATGAGCCAGCACCGCCGTGAGTCCGGAGACGGCACTGGTGCCGTACGGGGCAGCTACGGGTACCTGGATCCTCTGAACGTGTACCGGAACGTGGAGTACACGGCCGGTGCGGACGGATTCAAGGCCGTGGTGCGCAGCAACGAGCCTGGCACGTCCAGCCATGCCGTCGGGGACGCCGTCTACATCGTGGAGCTGCCACCCCCAGCCGCCGTGGCCCAGGGACTCAGAGCCGGACTGGCCACTCTGTCCGTCTGACCTTGTAAGCAAGTATGACAGCAGTCCAACTGTTTGATCAATAAACTTGTTTGGGACGTAATCGTTTCTTCTGGTTTCTTTACAAAAATATTTTTTGACTGCACAAATATAATATTAAAAATTTCACCAAGAAAATTTAATCCTCCAAGAGGTTTCGACGAGGTATCGTCCATCTAGATCTGGCCTATTTTGCTAATGGCGAGATATTTCGTCATCATGTTATTGCCTTTTTTCGATGATGGCGTGTCGTTTGTTTTTGATACTGGTGAGATCAATGGTCATTTGTCTTCTAATGACTAGATATCTCGTTCATCACGATCTGGCCAGTTTTGCTAATGACCTCGTCGAGAAAACCACTAGGAGGGTTAAGAGAACATGATATAAAATTTAAGATAATATTAAACAGCCAAAGAAAGTCACTGATTGCACTTACTTTTGGGAGATATAAATATAACTTTCACAGATATATATATAATGCTAGAATTTTAAATGGAAGGAAATAATTTATAATATTGAAAATTTTCCCTCTTCCAGGTTATAGTTTCATATTGAATTACTTTAATAACAAAATATTCATTTTTTTCACAAATCAACACTTCTAAACTACAGAAAAAATTGTACACTGATTCTACCTATAACTACCAGGTATAGATTTTTAATGCATTAAGAAATAATATAAAATTATTTTTAAATATTCAGATCAAATTAATCTAAAACATTTTGTGGGATTTCAAAGCAATATTGTTTCATTTTGAAGTAATTTCTTTCATATGAATATGATCTTTTGTTCAGATATATCGAGTAAAAAATAGAAAGATTTAATAAGATTCTTAAAAAAGTGGATTAATTACTTATCACATTTCAATACTTAAAGAGTAGGTACAGACTTTAAGTAATTATGGAAATGCGAAATCTAAAAACGGAACTGAAACTTCAGATTGCTATTTATTTTTTGTTTTAAACAATTTATGCTTCAGATAAATTAGTGAATGCACTTAAGGTAGGCAAAATAATGATTTTGTTTTCAATTTCACATGTTGAATATCTCCTCTCTTTGAAATAAGTCATTTAACTAGGTTTTATGAGGAAGTGCTTAATCATTCAATTATACATGCTGCAGTCCTAAAGGCAGATGTACGATTTATATAGGAGCTTCCAATTTCTAGTCCTTATGTCGGGCATTAATGGAACCTGTCAAATACGTGAAGCTATTTGCACTTAACATTAATTTGGCATTTAACTCTGTCAATGGCTTTGTACATTCATGTGTACTGGCATCAATAGTTAAATTTCATCAAAATACTAGAGCATATTGCAATGGAAGTGTAAAGCTTACAAGGGTTAAATGAATAATGCTTTTTCATGTTGTTTCTGTTCACAGGCAAACTCCTACATTTTTTCTACTTAAAAGTGAATGATCCATCTATGAAATAATTTTATTTCATCCATAAAAAAAGCTTGTAATTATAAAATTGCAAGGCTTCCTTAATTTAAAAAAATGGAAAAGCAAGAGCCAATGATCAGATTTAAATAACATATATTTAAAAAAATTTAACAATTCGTGCATATATTTTTACATTTTAAAACCAGAAGTCAAAATGACCATACATTAATCAACTCTAAACATATTAAAATTTTAATAAAAACGGTGCTGAAATTGAAATTACTTTTTATGAAATACACAGATGCAATATTGAACCTAGTTGTGTGGGAACTTAGTTTTAAAGAGAGATTAAACTGATATAAAACTCGACTTACAGTGGTTATTTTATTTCTTATGGAGGGTTTTCAGGGAAAATATAAACAAATTACTGGAAAAGAAAAAAATACTTCCTTATAAGAAATAATTTCATTTGTCACCGATTTTGCGTTATTTGGCGTTATTTTTAATTTTAGAAAAATGCTGATATTGCATTCGAGTAACATGCTAAGTTCGTCACAAAACATGGCAAAATTTACCAAAACACCTGTGCCCTCTATATTTAGTTTACAGAAAATATTCTCGGTCTTAAGATAAAATTTTTATCTGGTCAGTATTTGTAATGGTAACTTTCACATACCCTATACATATTGGCACATCCCCAGAGTACATGTATCATAGGTTAAGATATCCTATGATACATGTACTCTGGGGAATGAACGTCACGAGATTTCCAGGGAGTGTGGTTTAGCTTTCCCCATAACACACAGATTAATTAAATAACCACATCTATTGGTTGGAAGAAACCTATAGTTGATTCTATTGATCAAGATGGTCAAAAATGGTTAAAAACCAAGCAGGGAATACTGCAGGTTGCAGAATGGATATATGTGTATGAACCACTCAGAGGGTTAAGAAGGGAAATAAGGTTATTTGAAACTGTTAAAAATTGTTTTATATCGGCCCGAACGTATCTGCTGACAATAGCAAATAAATTAACAATGGACAGATTTGTTTTCTCCAAAGCAGCCTTAAGATGAAAAGTCCTAATTAAAAAAAAAGATTTAAAATTGTTCCCTGCAGATGGAAAGGAGTTAATTAATAGCGGTTTGATATATGTCCCTTCTGAGCTTCAATGAAAGTGTTAATTTTCTCGTCATGTTTTTAATTGTTTCGGAAGCTTATTGCTTCCGAAACGTAGTTTTAGTAAACATTAAGACTATATTACTTGCGAACAGTTTGTACTACGGTCCAGTTCAAACTAGGTCATCCCTGAGAAATGCATAAGAATTTTCTATTTCTCTAAGGGTACATTTTGATATTTAACAATTTGTTACATCTTTGTTCACTTAAGGCATTAAGAAAAAGTTTCATATTTCAGAAAAAACTTTCAAAAGTGCTTAAAAGAATACAAGTGATTTGCGAGTACTTTTTGTTTTCTTAGCATATCCATTACTGTAGTAAAGTACCAACTCTTTTACATCGTGTAAAATTGTTTTGTTGTCAAAGAAGACACTAAACAAGTTCATTATTTTTATTTCCTTCAGAATGCAGATACTTAAGATAAAAGTGCCAAAAATTTCAAAATACGAGAAACAAAAAAATACTTTTTTAATATAATCGTTTTAGACACTTATTCAAAATGCCTATTCATTGTTTTAACCCTCAGACTGTCACAAGATTTCATGGTATAGTATTGCTTTCCCCCATAACACACATAATGACTAAATAACCACATCGATTGGTACAAAGGATTCTATTGGTCAAGATGATCAAAACTGGTTAGAAATAAAGCAGGGAAAATTACAGGTTGCAGAACGGATATATGCGTATGAACCCCACAGGGGTTAAATTGTTTCGAGGACCAAAAAGAGAATCAATGAAGCTTTTCATATTTCTATTACTCAGAACGTTATAAAGAAAACAATGTCAAATTCTAGTACTGGTTCGATTCAAAATAGTTTTACAGGGAGTTAAAGTGATGGGATTGATTTGTATATCTACTTTTCAGTAATTGTAATCTACTACGGGGATTCTTTGACTCTCATATATCTATCTGGGACTAGTGGGGTATTTTGTAGGCAATGAAGAATAATTATTTTTCAATTCTCTATTCACTAAGAATAATCAAACACATTGCCGAATTCTTCACAGCATGTAAAACTGTACGAGTCTCTAGGAAGTTGGCTCGACTGAACTTCCTTAACTCGGATTATATAATTATTGAATCCCTTAATTCTTAACTGGGATATTTTATTAAAATTTTGTAACTCAAAAGTTTAAAAATCTTCGTATTTATTTTAGTAGAGATTCCATATAAAAAGGGAGGAGGACTCTGTGGCTCAGTGTGTTTGCCTACTGCGCTATAAACCTACAAGTTGTAGGTGGCTTTGTTTTGATTCTTCCCTGTGTGTATTTTTCTACATTAAGTCAGTAAAGCTTTCCTTGTGTGAGTATGTCTACTTACTTGGTGTAGTTTGGTGTAGCTTGAACAAATATGACATTGAGCCGTAAAACCCAACCAACCATAATAAGGTGTTCAATTTTCAGGTTGGGCTGGTTCGTCATCTGACCGTGGTTCAAAATTACGTGTTGGATCTTTCCATTCGGGGATTGATCCCGGACCGTCGCCAATAGCCCATTGTGTTGCTCTAGTTCGATGTTGATTAAATACCTACCTACCCATGTTGGGCTGGTGCACAAAAAATCTTATAACCTTTGTATTTGCACTACTCGATAATTTTGAGTTCATTCTAGTATGTAAAATATAGAAACGTGCTTCTTATGATCAAAATATGTGGTTTAAGTAAATTAGACCTTAATAGTTTTTATAAATAACTTCAATTAGTTAACTTAATTTAGTTGAGTGCATAATATTTTAGTATTATATTTTATGCAACCCAATTATTAAGTAAAACGCAGACTCACATTTAAGATATTTAATCAAACTTAATTATATTTTTTACATTCAAGAAGAATTAACAGTTTTTGATTCAGAAACAGGATAATAGAAACACTAACCGAACTTTATAACGATATTGATATTATACAAAGAAAACTTTTCCTTTTAATAGAATTTGAAAACTGAAACAATCCCATGTTTGTTATGTGGTGCTGATGCTTTCTCTCTCTCTCTCATAATGTGAACAAATAACATCAATAAAAATAAATTTATTTTTCAACAAACCCCTAAAAAGGATAATTAATAATTCCTACAAATTCTAAAGCTCAACCATAGCAGTCTGAGGTCGGATGAGACTTGTGTTGTGGTTGCTAATCTCCTTGACCAAGCTATAACCTAGACCACAAGTCCAAAAGACCATGTTGTACAGTACGGGTTGGCCGAAAAGCACTTTTTTAGGAAATTGACTTAGTTCTTAACTTGTGGGTTCCTTCTTACTCTTCTTAGTTTGTGGGTTACATAAATTTGACACAAAATTTAAGCGATTAAAAAATATCTAGCCTGGCCGTCTGGACTTGAACAAATCAAAAATTGTGATTTTACATAATTAAAATTTTTTTATTGAGTTAATATTTGTTTGTAATAGTACGAAACAGTCGAAGAACAGGAACCTTTTGCAATACAAAAATTTCATCTATCTACATTTATGCCTTGCTGGGTCCATCTGGTCTTGAAATAACCGAAAGTTGTAAGAAACGGGTCTTTAAAAAATCTCCCGTTCTAACTTCGTTGCGAATTACATGCTTCGTCTTATCAACACATATAAATATATCTTTAAAAAGTATTAGGAAGCAGCAAGAACCCTGGTAGATTTAGTGTAATCCGGGGAGTACCACGAGGAGATCTACCCACATTATATCCCTCTTATAAATTATTCTCTTTCTACAAAGTCATTGATAGCTATTCTACACATTTTGACTGAGATGTCGAAGCAATTTGTGTGGCATTAAAATAACTTCTGTAAAGAGATTCATTTAAAATATGGTTGTTTGATCTTACTCTAAATCTGCAATAAAACGATCTCTTCAAATTCAGTCGGAGATCTATGTGTTATGCAACGCAGACAATTCCTTGATAAGATAGCTGATGTGTTGGTGCTTCAGTGGGTCCAGACTCATTGAGACGTACCTAGAAATGAAATAACGGACTCCCCAAAAATAGAACCAAGATCAGCCAAAAGTCGTTGAACTCTGTCTTTTCGGACTTCTAAACTTTGGATAAAAGACCGCCTAAAAGAAAGACTTGTAAATGGTGCTAGAATAAATCTTTGGAATGCCTTCTTTCCTCCAGTGACGCCTCTTAGGCAGACTCTCCAAGAAAGGCTTCAGTTGCTGAGTTTCGTTTCTTGACTAGGCAAGACTATCTGCGTGCACACTTATTCTATTATAATATTGTTGATTATCCTGACTATTTTATGCAATTAGACAACCTATGACGGCTCAACACTTGAAACTTGAAGATAAAGAATTTTAGTAATGGAATGCAGAAGGATTGGGAAGCCAGATGGTGAATGATGTAAAGTCAAGTGCCTGGCATTTGTTTCATTCATTCACGAAAAAAAAGTCGAGTATAAAACAAAAACAATATGTCACAAACTTTTATTTAGTAAAAGAAAAAATTTAATTAGTGCTAGGACGGAAAAATTAACTAAAGTATCACATTCTGTTCACAAAAAGTATTGAGTGATCATCATCAATATCTTCCCATCGGTTTAGAAAATAAATATTAGCACAAAAACGGAATTGAATATTAATTTAAGTATTTTAAACATACTTATGTTACAAAATCTGTATTTTGATATTATTTTAATGTAGCACTATGCGACTACAGTGTGACGCGATGATTCCAAATGCTGTGACATTCCCCATGAAAAGAGGATTCTTGTTGAATCGTTGGCTGTAATTGGTGGATTTAACGTCACGTGACTAAAGTATTTTTCTCGAATATTATCAGAGCAATGTCTGCTTCTCATATTTCATGTTCTGTTAGCAGTCTACAAGAGTTCTTTTTCCATCCCACCATCAAAATATATAGGCCCTTAGTTGACTTTATTGCGGTGAACTCTTTTCTTGCACCTTTTTACCTTTTTATTCTTTCTAATTTCTCTTTGAATCTTATTCATATAAATTTGATAGCCTTCTGGAGCGAGTTTGATATATTTAAAATATATACTACAATTTTTGCTAGTTCTATAAAAAGCACCTGAAAAGTTAGTGCAATTGAAAGGTCTCAAACCGGGGCTGTTTATTCTGACCAGCCCTGATATCTAAGATTTGTCCATAGTTAATATTCCAAAGTGTGGTTAACTGCTGAAGTGCTTTCATAGCTTTACTACAAGAGAAGTTGTAAACAAAATTTTGTCTCTAGATTTTCTTAGTGAATAAAAGAACTTTAATAAAGAAAACAAGGTGGTCAGAGTTCGCATCATAATAATCCGATCCATCCGCGTAAATTTTACTCCTGTTCTAAACTATTGTACTTCAAAGAAATTTCAGATATTTTTAAACATGACTATAATACGATGCTATTTTTGGACTATTGGTCCATTACTTAAGGTCGGATACTATCAGTTTTTATGTAATATTTATTGATTTTCATGTTTTTAGATAAATTAAAAGTTTCAACCTGTACCTTTTTGTTTTAATCAAAAATAAAATTGAATTATACCTTTACATACATAAGTACTATTGGAATTTTGAGGTCATATTAATATAATATAAGTTTCCAAATTAAAAGTAGATTGATTATAGTTTTCGTGATTATTCGATTTTATGAATAGTAGGAGAATATCTTATTTCAGTTTCATGTGTCCTTGTTATGGAGAAATTGAATTCTCCATGGTGAAAGAACATTGAAGTATATTCCGCGTTAGGATACTAAATAGACCAATCATTCATGAATAGAAAATGTATCTGAAAAGAGATACCTGTCAAAATTTAGAAACTGCATCAGTAATTTTATGAAATAGTGTATTCATAAACTAAGCTTAGTTTGAATAAATTTTATTCAATCTCTACCCATTGAATACATAAAACACCACTAACCTTAAATCCATTTAAGGTTATAGGTGTTTTATGCTCCCTCTTTAAATGGATTTTATAGATAAAAAATTGGAGTCAGGAATCATTTCACTGAATTTTTAGAATTCATTCATGCCCAGAAGTTATTGATTTTAAAAGATGCATTTATATCTAAATGTCGATGATCAATTGTGAGCAGCCTTACTGATGAAAGTTATTTTCATTTTAGTTCGAAGGATATCTTTGATAATTTGTACGCTTTTGTATTTTAATGTATATTCATGTTTTTGGTTTCATTTTCAAAGTTTTAAAATGTAATGGAATTACTCTTCGTAAGTAACTTCTTCAGCATTGAAAAACATTAAAAGTGGTTAAAAATGCACTTACATACCAATAGTTCTTAAAAAAATTATTTCTTTATTTTGGAACAAATCGTATTCGAGAATTGTAAGCATTGCTCAGATCTATAAAGTCTTCATTAAGTAACTAATGACTTGTTTGAACCTTAATAGTTTGTTGAATAAATATTAAAAATTATAAGTGAAATGAATATTTTTAAGAATCAAACTGACCATAACAATTACATAAAATTCTCTGATTTGTTAGATCCTGATCAATTCCCTCAAAAAGAACTCCACTTAACCATCTAAGTATACCACAGTTGTTTATGGTCAATATTATTTGCCTATTGTTTTATGCTTTTTTTGGCCACAGGTTAAAGCATATTTTTCCGTGTCAGGGTAAAAGGGGTTAAGTCAAAATGGTTACTTCTCAGAATCTTAAGTTGAATGTTTCATTCTTTTTCACAAATATTCAAGAAGAAAAAGAACACGAAATGACACAAATAATTGTAATTCAGACTCTTAAATTCTTTTAGTTTTGATTTTAGAATATTGTATTATTTTACAAATTACAATGATGCACCTAACTCTTTCATACGTATCAAAAGTCAGACTTAACCCCTTTCAACCTGACACGGAATATATGCCAATGGTTTAAACATCAAATAAACAATGAAGAAAAAAAAGAAACGATTACATCCCAAACAAGTTTATTGAGCAAACAGTTGGACTGCTGTCATACTTGCTTACAAGGTCAGACGGACAGAGTGGCCAGTCCGGCTCTGAGTCCCTGGGCCACGGCGGCTGGGGGTGGCAGCTCCACGATGTAGACGGCGTCCCCGACGGCATGGCTGGACGTGCCAGGCTCGTTGCTGCGCACCACGGCCTTGAATCCGTCCGCACCGGCCGTGTACTCCACGTTCCGGTACACGTTCAGAGGATCCAGGTACCCGTAGCTGCCCCGTACGGCACCAGTGCCGTCTCCGGACTCACGGCGGTGCTGGCTCATGCCCAGGCCGTCGCCGAACTCGTACCCGAACTCGTAGGGCCTGGGTGGCAACACCTGGATGGCCTGCAGAGGGCTGCCGACCTGGAGAGCCGGGCCTGCGATGGCCACGGCGAAGAAGGCGAGTGCCAGGAGTGCTACAGAGATGGTGGACATCTTGGGATGGATGGTACCTGCGATCGCAGACGGTTGGGACTATTAATCGTACCTCGGACACCTGTTCGATGCCTTTTATACCAACCCAAACCCAACGGTCACGATATATTGCTTAATACAGCATGACGAAGGAAGTTCTTGGCGTGCTAAGATGTCTGTAAGGGGCGTTGGTGCTTTTAGAGGAAGCACACATATAGATCATGATCTGTGGCTGAAGATCGTGGGCGTTGCTGGACTTGTCTTCGTCTCCGAAGCATTGAGCTGAAACCATTGAGGGCGATGGCGCTTCTTACAAAAGCATAAACTGTACGGTTTAGTGGTTTTGACGGTATTGAGCTAAATATTTTGCATTATACTTGGGTACCTCATGCTTGAGATTGTCTTAAATCGTATTTCCAGACAGCGTGTCCTTTCAGCCTTTCCCATCAGCCCTTTCTTTTCCATTCTTTTGGTGGAATTGTAAAATGGTATTCTTTATTTTTCTGGTTTGTTCGTTCGTTGGTGTAGGTAGGTTAGTCGGTCGTTTTCTATGCTCATTTTTTGCTACAAGAGGGTTAATTAGACAGATTGTTAGGACCTAAAATTGAAATATTTCTACTAGTGGATCGTCTCTATTCTCTAAAGTATGTAATTATATAATAGTTTTTTTTGGCAAATTGATAGTTTGAGTTAAATTTGGATAATATGTTTAAGTTGTTAAATAAAAAATGTCATTTGTTGCTTCACAAGAATCTGAAAATAAGTTAACTTTTATGATTCTTCACTGTAATTATTGGAAATATATCGATTCTCAAAAGAACCAATGAACTTTTTAAACAGAATATTTAGTTTGATTACTGAATGAGTAAATCTGTTATTGATAAATACAGGTATTGTATCATATATTGTAAAGACAAATTGAGATTTTTAGATAATATAGAAATAATGTTAAATTGGAAATTATAGAATTTGGTTTTCTTTAGTACATTCGTACCTTAAGGTTAGAATGAATTTTGAAGTACAATGATAGTTTCCTTCCTTACTTATTGTTGAAAATGTTAGTATTTGCCTTAAGTCTTTTGTTTTCACGTTTTTTATTGGAATACGTATTTACTAGTTTGATCGGGAAAAAATATTTTAATAACATTTATAATATTGGAAATGTCATGTGACTTTATATTGTGTGGTATTATTGTTATACTTACAACATATACACATAAGTTTGATTCAAGTTAGAAAGTTAAAACTATATATTTTAAAAATAGACTTGATGAGACTATTTTTGTAATTAATTTTTGTATGTTAAATGTAATAATTGTTTTTACATTTATTTCAAAATATAAACCTAGAAAGAACCCCACATTAAAATTAATTTAATCTAATAAGATAAATACTGTTAACAATAACAGAATCTTTACATATCAAGTATTCAAAATATTTAACTAAAAAGTTGATAAAAGTTAATGTATGTAGTTGTTTAATTCAAGACATTTTATAATGGTCAAACGCTAATTTTTTCAAGTACTAATGTGATCCATGCAATAACAAATGAATAACTATAAATAATTTCCAGTAAAACATTAAAGTAAAAAATATTGCGTTTTAGCAATATATGCACTTATTTAGACACTTTAAAATGGTTTAAGGATTGTCATTTCAATTAGAATATATTAAAAATTAAAAACAATATTTAAAACATTAGTTTTCCAGATCGTATCTGAAGAAGCCTTCTTTACACGCTGTTTTTTAATTAATTAGATTAATGTTTCGAATTTAACAATCCCATACCCCATTTCATATAATTATATTTTTGAGTCAGAAAATGAAACAAAAAACTCATGAACTCTACGAGAATGTAAACAAAACACGAACTTTTACTTGGAATAATTAACTATCGCTAAACTGTTAAGAGGATGAATTGCTGAAAAAATAGCCGTATTCAAATAATGAGTGGTAAAATTCTATTTAAACCCTTACAAGAGTTAGGCAAATATTACCAGTTTATAAAATATAAAATTCAAGTAAGGGGACAGTGGACTTTCAAAACAAATTTTTATAGTTATTATTCGATTGTTATGAAATTTGTACCGGGTATTTGTCTTCTAATAAAAAGCCTATATAGTTTAGTCCAAACATATTACGCGTAATTCGGAAGTTATTACATAAAACGTGATAAAGATTTTTGTTAAATTAACAAAACTTGAGATCCCATACGCATTTATTTTCCATATATTGTCGAAATTTTCACTTAATAGTTTGTATAACTAAAGGCCAATTAACTTTTCATTTGATAAGTGCGTTTATTTGTATTTGTAATTTAAATTGTAAAATAAAAGGAAATTGTAAAACCCCCTAAATTTTTGCAATAAAAGCAAAGGTTAAGCAACATTTTAAACTCAAATCTCAAAATTTAGAAGCACGATGAATTTCTTATTTGCGTTTAAATGGATTTCCAAGATTTTCCAAAACAATTTAAAATAAATTAATATCAGATGTGCAGGGAACATGAAATCAGAGGAATGTCAAAACATCTCAATCGGTAGGTAGGTAGTTAATTAACGTCGCACTGGAACAACACAATGGACTATTGGCGACGGTCTGGAATCAAACCTGAAGAGAAAGATCCGAAGACATCTTAAAATTTTGAACCACGGTCAGATCACAAATATCTGAATCGGAGAAAAACGTGTTTCTGTAGTAGACCATACTTATCTGCTATATCTTTGCTGTGCTATCTTTCCCTACTTATCTGCTATATCTTTACTGCTATCTTTCCATCAAAATTCGTTCAAAAATTCGCTTTGCTATCCACAGAATTTATGATAAATCATTTTTTAAGATTAAAGTTAAAAATTTGATTTCTTGATCGATTTTTGTGATTTTAAATGTCTACTGTCCCCTTAACAATTACAAATTACTACACATGGCTGTTACTAGTATATCTTAGGTACTAAGGGGCCGTGGTAGCCTGGTTGGAAGAGTAACGGATTAGCAACCGGAGGGTTGCTAGTTCAAATCCAACTAAAGACCATCACGTACAAAGGTGGTTGGTGCACTTTAAATCTGTCGGGGCATCAAATGTTCTCACGTTGGCGTGGGGTGGATGTTTGGAGAGTGGGGTGCCAACTCAAGTGTGTTGTCCTCGATCCTACCCTTCGGGTTTGATCCCGGACCATCGTCAATAATCCATTGTGTTTTCCCAGTGCGACGTTAATTAAAAATAGCTACCTACCTTAGGTACTAGGTTTTCACTCCTGTTCTACCAAGAATTAATGGCTAGAAACCCCAGAGTAAATATTGACTTGTTAAACTTACTAAATTTAAATATAGTTCAGATGCCTCAAAGGCAAAATCTGTTGCAATAGTTCGACTTCTGACCCCACGATTGTTTACCTTAACAACTCTATTGCCTAAAAATTCTGCAGAACCTCTACTGTCTCACCTTTGTACTAAATTCCAAGGAATGAACATACACCACCTGAAAAACTGTATGCGTTCTCTAGTCGTGATCTTTGTGGCCAATACTACTTTTGGTTTGGTTTGTTAGGGTTTTATGGCGCAAGGGCCATATTTGGCCATGCTGCGCCAGACACAAGACATGCAATATCAAGTAATTGACACACACACAACGAAAGTTTTATTGACGCAGAAGAGAGAAATACACCCAGAAAGGAATACACCTGACAGGAATTGAACCTGCACCAACCTACAACTCGAAGGTTGCTAGCGCAGTGGGCATACCCACTGAGCCACGACGGCCCCGCCAATACAAGGAAGCAAGAGGACGAATGGGCAGCTAACTATCTTTATTGTCTTACTTTTTCTTACGAGCTCTCAACCGAAGACCGTCGTGTACGTGGGGGCTGGGTCAGGATAAATTTATCCTTAAATGTCCTCACGTTGGTGTGATGTAGATGTTTGGATAGCGGAGTGCCAGCTCACGTGTTGACCTCGTCATCTGACCGCGGTTTAAAATTCACAGGTGTTGTCATTGGATCTTTTCCTTCGGTATTGATCTCGGACCGTCACCAATGGCCCATTGTGTTGCTCCAATGCGACGTAAACTCAATTAACTTCCTACTCTATCTTACCAATTTTTGTATTGTTTGTGTGTACTTCAGTTACTAACCTTTGTATTATGTATTTTTTTTGCCTGACATTGGAAATAAAAAAGGGTTTTACAATTTCGATTCTTAGAAGCTTTTTTAGGAATATTTCCACACTTCACACCTTTATTGAGGTGCATGTCGACTGATGAC
Source organism: Meta bourneti (assembly GCA_933210815.1). Classification (NCBI taxonomy): domain Eukaryota; kingdom Metazoa; phylum Arthropoda; class Arachnida; order Araneae; family Tetragnathidae; genus Meta; species Meta bourneti. The sequence goes on from OW119931.1 coordinate 24,496,993, forward strand.
TGAGACCCCGAGATAGACGTAGAATAGAATAACCTAGGTAGTAAAATATTAATATTTGCATAATCCGAATATCTTGAATGATATATAATGCTTTTCTGGAAAGATTGAGCTAGAAATTAATTTTAATGACTCTCAAGTTGATTAATTAATTGAAGTTAGATGTTTCAATACTTTGACAGGTACAAGTTCCGATATCAGAACTTTTAATCGTCAGAAATCGTTACAAAATAAAACTGGCACATAATTTTGGACAATACTTGTGTGAGAACATAAAGATGTTACTCTCGCTTGGATTAATTAATAGAATTAATCCAAACGAGCAGAGTCATTTAGAAGAACCTAACTTAAATCACCTTTCTTAAATTTTAGACGATAATCTAGTTAACTCTCCAAGTGTTTTCAAGGAGATATCTCGTCCATCAAGATCTGGCCAATTTTACTTACCGCGAGTTATCTTGTCATCAGGATATTGCTAATCTCTTGGTGATGACGAGATCAAGATCTGGTCAGTTTTCTTCTAATGTCGAGATATCTCGTCATCAGGATATCGCCAATCTCTTGGTGATGACGAGATCAAGATCTGGTCAGTTTTCTTCTAATGACGAGATATCTCGTCATCAGGATATCGCCAATCTCTTGGTGATGACGAGATCAAGATCTGGTCAGTTTTCTTCTAATGACGAGATATCTCGTCATCAGGATATTGCCAATCTCTTGGTGATGACGAGATCAAGATCTGGTCAGTTTTCTTCTAATGACGAGATCAAGATCTGGTCAGTTTTCTTCTAATGACGAGATATCTCGTCATCAGGATATCACCAATCTCTTGGTGATGACAAGATCAAGATCTGGCCAGTTTTCTTCTAATGACGAGATATCTCGTCATCAGGATATCGCCAATCTCTTGGTGATGACGAGATCAAGATCTGGTCAGTTTTCTTCTAATGACGAGATACCTCGGCATCAGGATATTGCCAATTTCTTGGTGATGTGTCCCAGTTCACAGCACTATGACTAGAACTAGCAATGGACGATAAGCTGCTTTTACCAAAAGAAAACCAGGAATTTCGCCCATAATTCCCAATTTTGCTAATTCAGGAAGTCCCACGTTCTATTTCTGACACACACCCAGGAAATCAAAGAGCAGTTCGTTTCCTGTGACGTCACAAGGAACCGGAGTAGGATGCGAGTTTCTCGCCCCCCCCCTGAGTTTTTTATCCTCCATTTCTGGCGCTCTTTCTTGAAGGCCGTCTTGGGTTCATTGTTGCAAGGGGTTCACTTTGTTGCACTTGACGACACCGGAAGTTCGATGAACCTGTGAGGGGCTCGACGACCCCTCAGTAGAACATCCTTGACGATGTTTCTCCTTAGACTCGAGAAATAGGTGCTATATGAGGAATATTTTTAGCTTTGCGCGCATGCGCTGAGGCAAACCTAGACTCTGGGACGTGTGGCAAAAAGGACTGATGTCACCTTGTCCTAAACAAAACTGAAGTTTGGAGAATGGAGGTGCCAGCTCAAGTTTTGACCTCGTTATCTGACCATAGTATTATCCTCGGATCTTTCCCATGGGGATTTAACCCTGGACAGTCGCCAATGGCCGTTGTGTTTCTCCAGTGTGACGTTAAATAATTACCTATCTCCAAAACAAAACGCGCATTTAAAATGAAGATAATTAGGATAAAATATGCTTATTCAAACCATATTAGTTTTGTTAAGATATCTGTACCTTGGTAGAAAAAGGGTCAATGTTCATTTTATAGGTTTTTGGTAACAGCCAATTAAGAAATTTTTATTTCTTTTATTTTAATACATACAAGAAATATTTTGCAATGTTTTGATTTTAGGGTGATAGACGATTTTAAACATGGCCAGTGAACTCAATGTTTTTGTTGGATCTAATATGCTTTTCTTTTCATTTGTAAGGTTCATCAAAATTTGTAATCTTAGTTAAATCTTATATTCCACTGTTTCTTTGATTCATCAACTAACTTCTGTAAGCCTCGTGTTGAGTGTATTTTTGTGGTGTATGAGAGTTTGCTTTTTGTTCAATAAAAATGTTTTGATTTGGTCACAATGTATTTACAGGAGGACATTTTCATCACATTAAAGTGATTTGTGGATATGACCCAAAATCAGCGAATTTGGACATTGGACTACCACAATGTGCAGATAGAAATGATTTAAGTATTAAGTTTTCTTGCAATTAATTATTGACTGTGCATAAAGACTAACAAAAGCCTGAGCTTTTTTAATAACTCCTTTTAACGGATGTCCTAGACAGAAATAAGAAAAGATGCCCTGTCTTATTTTGCTCTCACTACCAGACTTTCGTGAGAAGACGATTCAAATATTTTGTCTCTTCCTTCTTTTCTGAATAGCAATATGATTTCAGAGGATAGATGAAAAGGAAAAGTGACTTTCTTGATTTGTATTCTAAAGGTGGAGTGCATGAAAGCATTTCACTTTACACACATGGCATAGGAAAGTACTTTTGTGACAAGGACGTCCTTAAAATTTTCCCAAGAAAAACCACTTTTTAAAGGATATTTCTGAAATGCCACCCTTTTAGATACAGGGGCGCGGGGCCACCGCCACTGATGCCTATCCTTAAATAAGCATCTACGCATCTGACAAGTGCCATTATAATTGACTGTTGGAAAGAATATCCATTTATTCTCTATAAAACACTCTTTATCAATCTGATGCGAAACATTTTGTCTTGGAGGTTCAGTGAGACAAGATTGTGTAAATAGGATGGAGTCAATACAATATTTATCTCAAATGGCAATGTTTGAATCTAATTTAATCTAAGTAGCATCTCATATTATTACCAAACCCTTATCAATAACTTCCTCCCAGCTTAACAAATAGGTGGTATTTGTGAAATATGTTGAACAGTTTTGAGTGAAAGTGCAAATTGTTAGAACGATTGACTGTAGTATAAGTCTAAATTTTTTCTTGTAATCACAGTAATAATCACGGTTATATGAAAAGGTTCTATAAGACAATAATTGTAATAGATAGAACCAATAATAGTTGTTTGAAACTGAGTTGTATGAGTCTCAGTTCATGTGACGACTGCCCTCTGCCAAAGTTTTATGTTTTGTCGATGTTGATATTTTGTGAAGCTATTAAGTAAATATTTTGTCTAACGATTCATATTATAATCTATTTTCAGAATATCTCTACAGGGTGATTCAAAATGGATTCTCTTTTTAACCATGGGTCATAGAAACGTACTTCAAGATAGGTACTTTAATTAATGTTCAATCGTGCTCGATTAATGTTCAATATAGATCTTGTATATATCGATAAAATTACAAAGGTATAATCATAACTTGTATACTTATAAAAATGCAATACTTTTAAATCCCATTTATCTCTTCCAGAAAACATTCAATTAGTAAAACTAATATGACAAGATAGGACCGTAAAGCGACAAACAAGCCAAGCCAATTAGTAAAGCTTCCGTATAATATTTTCTGTCAAAGGGATTTTTAGTCTAAATAAACTACAGGAAGATGATAATTTTACTTCCGACTATCCAATTCGGAATACGCACAGGAAGCACGTTATACCACAAAACACTAGCGTCATCTACATTTGGCTTTAGTAAACAGAGGGATTATTTGCTGGCTAAGGGTTGCGAGTTGAATCAGCCAACAAATAGAGATCTCACCACCACGGAAATTTATTCCTCGTACATATAAAAATCCACAAAACGTGTGATAGGTAGGTATTTTAATTAACGTCGCAATTAAGCAACACAATGGGCTATTGGCGAAGGTTCGGGATCAAGCCCAGAGGGAAGATCGAGAACATCACGGAATTTGGAACCACAGTCAAATGACGAGAACAACACCTGAGCTGCCACCTCACTCTGCAAACTTCCACACCACGACAACGTGAGGACATTTGAGGCCATGACAGATTTAACGTACACCAGCCCCCTTAATTACAACGGTCTATGATTGAATTCGAACTCGCAACCATCCTGTTACTAATCTGTTACTCTTTCAACGTCCCCACCATGGTCCCCAAAACATGACCCCCCATTCTTACTATCCTATAAAGCATCCTGGACTGTCGTTGGATTTTAAGGGACCCAGACTGAACTAGATTTCTCTGCAAGACTTAGAAGATAGACGACTTTTGTTTGACAAACTAAGAACTTCCCAAATTATCCATGCTTCGTAACCCAAGCAACGCCTCCCCATATTTTGAATTGTATCGATGTCTTTGTGGGACAGCTCCTGGATGTACAGGAACTGTCCCACAAGCTCCTGTCCATTCTGGATGGACAGGACCAGACGTTGGTTGTTGTCTTGGTACGTTGGTGTTTTAATTAACGTCGCACTGGAGCAACTCAACGGGCTATTGGCGACGGTACGGGATCAAACCTGAAGGGAAAGATCCGAGAACAACACCACGTAACTTTAAACCGCTCAGATGACGAGGTCAACACTTGAGCTGGCACCCCAGTCTCCAACTTTGACACCACACCAACGTGAGGACATTTGAGGCCACGACAGATTTGAAGTACACCAGTTCACAATTACATGACGGTCCTTGATTGGATCAAGTTTCGAACCAGCAATCCACGGGTTGCTAATTCGCTAATCTTCCAACCGGGCTACCTGCCTCTCATTGGGAAAAAAGAAACAACTTGTGTAAAACTAGTTTAACATTTATACTATTCGACGATACCAGATGTTCGCTTGTGGATGAATGGGTTTATCTTTAAGAATCGATGAATAACCGGAACTTCCGTATGCAGGGTTTTAACATCCAGAGCTAATTGTACTCTGGCAGTGTGAGTTTAAAGATGCTTTGACGTCAATAGCATCTAAATCTCCCTATACTAAATGTTTTAAAACCAATATCCATGCAACATTTTAGGTAATAGACAGACTTCTTGGAACCATCGAAGTATCCCATGAAAACGTATCTCCGAAATCTTGAACATTTAGTAATCAAGAAAACACATGATTACTCCTGAGCTCCCTTTCATATCTGGAGCACCGCGTATTAGAGACCACGAGAAATATTGGAAAAAAAGATCTATGCCTCCAAATATATTTTTTAGAAATTTCACCGCTTCTCCGTTTTCCCTTTTCTGAAGCTCTAATGAAGAACGCTATAAAACTTCCACATACGGTACATAGGAGACTTTATACCTCGAAAAAACACGAAATATGTATACTATTTTCCTTCATTTTTTGTGTATCAAGATAGCTCCCCTCAATATCTTTTTATGCGGGAGGCCGGGGCTTTCCTCATCGAGGGCATCAAAATACATTTTTTCTAAAAGCGCCCCGAAAATGAAACATTTCTTATTTCTATTTTTATTTTGCATCATCACATTCCTATCGATCGAAGCCATACTTGATGAGTTGTGGTTTTTATAATCTCCCATATGAAGATACCAAAGTCGGTCCTTTGCCTTTGTAGACCTCGGAAACTGAAGGGAAAAAAGCCCACCCAGGGGCTGGATCTCTCGTTCGGATGCATTGAAATTGCGGAAATGGTCGGAATGTCATGAAGTATGGGGTATTAATCGGAACTTTATTTGGATCGGAAAGCGGGCCCAGGCATAGATATTTTTCTAGTAGGCTTCCGAAAATTTCTTTTAATAAATGGCCTGGATAGCCCAGTTGGAAGAGCAACGGATTAGCAACCGGAGGGTTGCGAGTTTGAAAATAGGTCCAGCCGAAGATCTTACACGGGGTCTGGTGCATGTTAAGTATGTCGTGGCCTCAAATGTCCTCACGTTGGCGTGGTGTGGAAGTTTTGAGAGTGGGGTGCCAGCTCAGGTGTTGACATCGTCCTCCGACCGTGGTTCAAGATATAGTCCTCGGATATTTCCCTTCGAGACTGGTCCCGAACCGTCGCCAATTGCCGGTTGGTGTTGCTCCAGTGCGACGTTAATTAACTACCTACCTTCATTAAAGTTTCAGAAACAGATGTATCGTTGTTGAGTAATTGTTTGAGTTAAGTTATTAGAAACAAGTTTGGGTGGCGTAGTTAATTAAAGTCGTACTGGAACAACAAAATGGGCTGCTGGCGACGTTCCGAGATCAATCCTGAAGATTCGAGGATAACACCTCGTCATTTCGAACCGCGGTCAGATGACGAAGCCAACACCTGATCTGGCACCCTGCTCTCTAAACTTCCACATAACACCAACGTTGGGACATTTGAGGTCACGACAGATTTACCGTGCACCAGCGTTTACCGTTTACGACAGTGTTTGGTTGGACCGTTTCAAATTCGTAGCCCTCTGGTTGCTAAACCGTTACTCTTCCTACTGGGCTACCGCGACACATAAGAAACTCAGAATAAACGCGTTTATTTGAACGTAATTCCAAATAAGTAGAATATTCTGTATTAGAGGCATTCTCTGTCAAGCTAAATGTAGGTGATGGTACGATTTCTACAATCATACCCGTTTCCTGCACATATTCCTCTTGGCTTGTTTTTAGAGTACGATTTTAGCACTTCGGTAATACAAATTAAAATTAATTATATATGATAGTTGATTGGTCAACACCGATTTCATTAAACGCTTAATGGACCAAAATGATGATAAACTACATTTTAAGGTAACCCCGATATGTATTATGCAAGAGCATTTGTGAAACGGAAGTAAAATCTTCGCAGACCGTCTTGTTTGTTTACATTGAAAATCCCTCATGAAGAACCAGATAGATATGGAAATTCTTGGGTTAAACTATCAGTTTTTTAGACTATCCTTGTGTTAAACTATCAGTTTTTAGACTATCCTTGTGTTAAACTATCAGTTTTTTAGTTAAAAGAATCTCCGGAATGCCAAGTTTAATCGAAAAACGGACTCTGAGTTTGTTTTTGGCAAGGAATTGCGTTGTATGATTAGTGTGACGGTCTGTTCTAACCACCCTGTATAGTAATAGAGATTCTGTTTCTATAAGCCCTCTTTCAGCTGTATATGGGCACCTCTTCTGAAAAAGTTTAGGCTAAATTTGTAATTATTCTACTTCTAATTCTGTTAAGGTACATAAACAGTCTAATTTTAAAATCAGTTGTGTTTGAGAGGATGGGTGATAAGTCGTACGATGTCCCACCTCCCAGTAAGATACTAAAAGCATTCCATTTTTGCTATGGGAATAATGCATTAACATTAAATGGTGGTCGTCCCCATGAAGTATTATTTTTTTTCATCATAGTGTCTAGCAATGGTCTTTATGAGAGAGATAGTGTATCCATTTCGTATATCTTAGTACGTTCGCCTTCACGCTTTTTTACCAACTGCCAAAGAATAACAATAACAACAAACCTGTGGGTCAATAACTGAGCATTTTCCCCGTTTTTAAGGTAAGTAATTGAGTTTATTTTGCACTAGAGTAACACAATGGGCTATTGGTGAAGGTCTGGGATCAACCCCGAAGGGCAAAATCTGAGGACAACACCTCGTAATTTTGAACCACGGTCAGATGACAATTTTTAAGGATGTCAACATTTATTAATTAATAATTAATCTTCCATTTAAAAATAGCATCGTATCTTTTATTATATATTTAACATCAATTAATAAATACAATTTAAAACATTCAATAAACCTTTCACTACACGTTAGACAAAGTCCTAAACAAGTGCAGAAAGATGACGAAGAACAAGTAACAGCTAGGCGGCGAAGAACAAGTAACAGCTAGGCGGTGAAGAACACGTAACAGCAAAGCGACAAAGAACAAGTAACCACTAAGGCGACGAAGAACAAGTAACACCAAGGCGACGAAGAGGAAATAAACAAATTTGAAAAAAGGCAGTTCTGACTTTCACAATCTGACACTGGTATATATGTATAGTTCTGAACAATCAGTCCTGGATGGTGAATGGTGACCCCAACCTGGCCTCTTGGTGGATCTGGATGCCTTTTACAGTTGGAGGACTCTAGCGATGACACGTCAAACTAACTTCTAACACTGACACAAACTAAAGAATAATGGTAATCCCAGTCCCCAAGTGATGTTACATACATCCTTTGATGGCGGTTCATGGTTATCGTGATTGTTAGTCAAATTGTTACCATCCCCATTGATAATTACTAGCTATTCATAGGATAAATCGAATTGAAACAAATAGAATCACAAGTTTACCCAACGAAATCAGTCTCCACCGGCCCCTCCAACCACCCAACACTCCGACTTTACTCGTCAAACACATAAAGCACCGAACAAGTGTATCCTCATCAATTTACTCAACATGGTTAGCGTAAGATCCTTTTTCTATCCTTAAAGACTTAATTTAATAACCCCTCTCTCCAGTTCTTACTTCAAACAAGACGAAACAGGGAAAAAAGGAACCGAGCATCGAAATCAAACAACTCCGAAACAAGGGGGCGCAAAAAATCGCAGCGAGTAAAAGGTGACAGCACCACCCTCCCGCAATTTAAGTCATCTTCCGGGAGAAGAAGGAGGACGGAATTAAGAGAGAGAAGAACAAACAGCAGCAATTAAGGTCCAGTGCGATAGACCCATCAAATTCCGTCCTCCATTCATCTGCCTCCAGTTAAAGAAAGCAAAGAAACAAAGCCGCTCCATAAAAGAAAGGAGAGCGAGAGAGCTAAATCTATTGTATTAGTTAATTGGCTGTTGAAGGACATGGGACAAATGGCCATCTCCGATACTCGAGGACAGAGGCGTCTGCTTTAAGGACCTCTAAAGTGGACAAGAAGTCGTCCTCTGGCGAGATATCTGGGCCTCTTTGTCTTTGGGTGCGTGCCTCCCCCGTCGCCTGTCTCATGTCATCAACGTCACCTTCTTCGAGAGGGGGAGGATGTCCGGATTTCGACCGATCAACAAGAAAAGGGATACTCTGGAGAGGAATCGAACTTCTCTGCCACGATCCTCTTTCGGAGGAAGGTAACTTTCTGAGAAGACGATACTTTGCATGCGATACTTGTTTAAAATGCTATGCTCAGCCTCTACATATGCATGTAGAAAAGAACTGTAGAGATAGAAGACCTTTATGAACTATGAGAACTATGAGAATATAAATACATGAAAAGGACATTATGAAGAGAGATTTTTGAGTGGTTGGGACTTTGAGGCTTTGTATGCATTATTTTAAATGTTTGTTTTACCAATGCCCAGCCAATCTTAACTTGTTAGAAGTGCTTTAGTCATCATGGTACTCCCTATAAGAATGGAGTCGTGATTCATTTGGTGTTACCCTGGTGCCCCACGGGGGTGGGTTTGCGTTGTGCCTCACATATATAACATTCATTCAAGACAAAATCCATTTATAGAGGTCACACATTCACACCAGACGGACAAACATACTTGACTTGCTTGGGGATCATGCTTTTCTCCGGAATCGTACCAAAAATCTTTCGATCTAGAAGCCAGAATCCTGACTGATTGGTTTGATTGCAGCAGACTGATTGATCGGCTTATTCTAAATGTTAAACCTAACTTATGGATATGCATAAATGTAGAGCACTGAGTTGAAGATAAAGAGGGATTGAGACTGCTTGACTTCGCATGTTAGTACATTTAAAATGCTATACGGTCCTATTCATACGTACATAGAGGTTGGCCATTATCGACAGGACAATAATCATACCACGCGATTCCCTGTCAAAAACGTGATATCCGTTATTCGATTGGACGTGGCATTCCGGTAGTAGGTAGTTGAATTAACGTCACACTGGAGCAACACAACAAGATATTGGCGATGGTCCGGGATCCATCCCGAAGGAAAAAATCCAAGGATAACGCCTCGTATTTTTGAATCGCAGTCAGGAGACGAGGTAAACTCCTGAGATGGCACCCTACTCTCCAAACTTCCACACCACGCCAACGTGAGAACATTTGAAACCATGACAGGTATAACGTCCACCAGCATCCTCGAACACGACGGTCTTTGTTTGGACCTAGTTTCGAACTCGCAAGTCTCCAGTTGCTAATCGGCTACTCTTCCTATTTGACTACCGCGACCATGAAGAAGTGCTTTACTCATCATGGTGTATTTGGAAACCATTTGGCATTACCCTGGTGCACCATGGGATTGGATTCGCTCAAGTTGCACCTCACATACATAATATTAATTCAAGACACAATCCGTTTATAGAGTGTATATGAATTCGTTCAGATTGGACAAACATCGATTCTTTAAACTGGATTTAAACGAGGAACGTTTCGATGTAGAAGCCACTATCCTGACCACCAGCTGGATATGGCGGCTTATTCTAAATGTATCTGCATAAATTTAGATAGTTGAGTTGAAGATAAATAACAATTGGGACTATTCGACTTAGACAGAATTGTGCACATCAGGAATAAAATTAAACTCAATACAGATCGAATAAAAATTAAATGGGTAAAGGCCCACATGGGCATCCAAGGTAATGAGAGGGCGGACCAGTTAGCAAAAGCAGCAACTCATCATTTCAGCTATCATTGAAGTTACCCAAGAGCCATGCAAAAAGGAAGATGAGAGAACTGTCACTAAGAACCTGGCACGAAAACTGGGAAGCAGTTGAGACTGGGAGAAGGACATTCCGGTTCTTCCTGAAGGCTAACTCAAACAAACAACCAAGTGGACCGTTCATGATTTCCTTCTTTACAGGCCATGGTCCCTTCCCCAGTTACCTGCATAGGTTCCACATAGCCGAAAGCGACCAGTGCCTATGCGGGGAGATCGGCACCCCGACCATTATGTCTTTGAGTGCCCGTTAACGTGTAGTAATCACGTACGGGCACCCACCCAAACAAATTATGGAGCCTGGGCCGCGAATACGGCAAAAAACAATACAGTGCTACATAAAATTAAGAAAATAATGCAATTTCTCACGGAAAACATTGACATTATTAAAAGATAGCAAAGCATATAAACTATTGAGTCAGTGCATGTAACCCAATAGGGGCGAATAATCCATGAGTGATAGAAGTGAATGTGAACAATGCAAATACCGCATATAAGATTGTGCTAAGGAAAAATTGTAAATTATTGTGTTGTGCCTTTGTATATCTCTACTTGCTAATGTGTGTAATATCTTTGGTTTATCTTGCAAATATTTTTGTACATTGATCTAAAATTGAAATTTATGCAATTATGCTTTAAGGAATGAAGCCGAGACGTCTGGCGACGGTGGTGACTTCGGTCACAGCCGTGACTGTCGCGTCTCCCAATAGGTGAATTCAGACTACTTTCCCGTAGGTGACCTAGACACCACTTAAACCTGATTCTGTAGGGAGGTAAGTGGTCACCTGCAGTGTCCATGCCCATGTTCGTGCATTTAAAATGTTATACGGACCCATTCATACGTATATACAAGTTGGTCATAATTGGCAGTACAATAATCATACCATGAGATTTCCTATAAAAAACTAACCCAAAAAAGTGGTGTCCGTTATTTGATTCGGCGTGGCATTCCTGAGATGTATTCATACAACTGAAAGTTTAACACGCTGATAGTTTAAATAAGGTCTTCCTTTTCTTTACTTTCAAGATCCTTGAAATAAGATTGGATGAACTAAGTAGTGTGGATAGGGGCATTGTATTCCTGTAAGAGTGAACCACCATCTGAAATCAAAGTCTGGGTCATGCGATGATCAGTTAGAATATCTAGGTACCTATCGACTGTTGCTCTAGCTTTAAGAACGACTATGGCTATAACGACTATCAATGAGTTCCATGATATGGTACCTCAAATCATAGAGAAACCTCCTCCTACTTGAGAGTGGATTCTGTAGTCAGCGTTGTAGCACAAAACCTATAACAGCTCATTAAAGTGTTTAAATACCAGTTACACACGACAATAGCAGGTTTGGGGGTGTCTTTCGTCCAATTCGAAGCTTAGAGCGTGTCTGCACTAAGCTTCAAATTGGGCAAAAGTCAGACTTTTGATCCAAGAGCTCTGTTGAGACCAGAGTCAACAGATACCTTAAGACTACCGCATATGATTTCAATATGAGAAAAACGAAAGGTCAAATAGTATCATATAACAATTATGCTTTGACCACAAGTCAATAGAATATACTTGGACACCTGTCCTTGATCCAGATGTGAAGAAATGAAATTCCAAACACTGTTTAACCTCTGCTGAAACCACCACTCTTAATTTCGATGTAAATAGAAAGTTGAATTAACGTCACACTGGCTCAACACAATGTGCTATTGGCGAGGGTTCGGGATCCATCCCAAAGGAAGATCCGAGGACAGCACCTCGCAAATTTGAACCACCAACACCTGAACTGGCTCTCCACTCTCCAAACTTCCACACCATGCCAACATGAGGACATTTGGCACCACGACGGATTTAAATTGCACCTGCTATTCCTCTACTCTCAAAGCATGGCGATCATGGCCCTTCATTTTGACGTAGAGATTACTTACGGAAGAATGGAGAGGAATAAAAAAAAGAGTGAGATATATTTCTTGAGATTGTCTTGTTTCTCTAAACGTCAACAGGGTGGTAAGAATCGACCGCTTACTAACAATAGCAGGCGATTCCTTATCAAAACCCAACCTGAAAAAGCGTCTTTCCATTGGACGAAACATTACAAAGATATTCACGTCGGACGTTCAATAACGTCATCCTAAATTTCAGCACTAAAGAAATTATTCTTTTAGTCGTCTCTGGAGGTGTCAGTGCCTGAGAGTCAATCGAGACAAAAATAAAGCATCAGATAGATGTGCAAATCCGTGCGTTAAAATATCAGTTGTAGGTAAACATATTCGTAATACCACGTCCAAACAAGAAATCAACACTTTTCACGTTTATTTTCGACTAGGAATCGCATGGTTTGATTACTTCGCGGTCAATTCCAACTACCCTGTATATAACGACCACATTTCGGAATGACTTTCTTCGTTTTAGTGGAGAATTCCTACGATGCCCTAAAACCAAATGTGTTACTAAAGAGATTTAGAGAGGTACTTCGTATTGCGAATTCCGACGCAAGTCTCAGGGAGTTTCCGAATATATCTCTGCCTGTTTCCTTATTTATCTCCCTTTAGAAATCGCCCCCTCTGCGCAGTGGCCATTTTTTACTGCCTATCTCAAATCCGAAAGTGAACCTTTTTCGTCGCTAAGAATTAACCGAATTAGGCGGAGTTTGTTAGTGTCAACGTTTCTTTTCAAAAGGGGAACCCGATAGCTGAGCTCCTAAAAACTGCACCAGGGGGCAAGGAAAGAGAGGGGGTAAGGCTCTCCTTGGATATTTGACACTGTCCGAGACCTTTTGTCTCTCTTTCTATTTTTATTCTCTCAGAAGGAACACCCCTCTCTTCCTGATAAAGCGATGTCTCCGCTAATAGCTCCTGTGATTTGGTTTTTCTCTACAATTCCGACCGGCCAGTTTATAAGAACAAAAAATATTTTTTTGTTTGTAGGTTCTTTTTATTCATTATTCTTTTATTCTTTTTGTACCTTCGTATACGGGGAGGTGGGGGGGGGTGAGTCCGGAATTGACCGTATTCTTTTATTCGCTTCGACAGTGCAAATGGAATTCGCTTTAGTTTTAACGTTCTTTTATTTCGTTTCGCGTTCGATTCGTTCCATCGGGTGATACTGATCGGGTGGGAGAGGGGTCGGGGGAGTTGAAAGAAAGTGTTTTTTAGAGAGAAAGGACGAAAGTGAGACTCTTTAGATCAAGGTGGGTTTGGGAAATGGTTTCTGTAGGTTCGCTGCCCCACCATTTTATCGGGGAATCGGCGAAATGTGCGTGATTTCGCATGTTTTGTTTGGGGAGTTTCAGTTGTTTATTCCTTTGATAAAACACTTCCATTCAAGGTAGATTGGTACAGCAATTATTAGAGTAACTTTATTAGTACAATCGAGGTTATGAAGTTGAAGCCAATAATGTTTGAGACAACTAAATTACTTCGTTTTGTTTAGTTGTTCATATTAGTGTTTGATATCAACCAAATAACGCCGATACTTATGCCTCAATTGGAATCTTCTAATAATTTTTAGAGGAGCTAGAAAGAGGTCTCGAAGAATCAGTATATCTAAAGTCACTTACATGATATTTGCTCTCGACTTATTTTATGTCTGAATTGAATTGTTCCAGAATTTGGTAAGAAAATTTTTTATATACGAAATATAAGTCAATTATATAGATAGATATAGAGATACGAAATATGTCAACTAAAGACAATCAAAGTCACTTCCATAACAAAAAATTTAATTTCCCTATATTCTCTCTATTCGTTATTCAACTTTAAAAGTTTTAAAATTGAAAAAAGTGGATATTTAATTAAAATGTATATCATACATACAGCCCCCCATTACATAACCCCAAACAATCCTCTCACTTCAATTAGTGTAGCTGTTACCAGTAAAGTATGCAAAGCAGGTATTGTATATAATGCCTAGGCAATATATAGAATGCCTAGCGTTTTGGGGCATAGTTATGAAACGATTAATATTTCACACATTTCCTAAGTATTCTATGCAATGCCAAAAGACAAACCGACAAAGTATAAAATATTCCCGCTAATGACGTTTATAATATCACGTGGCAAGGCAAGTGACTTTCAACGCTCGTCTCAGACGGAGAATTCCCCATTTGCATTTCAGTCTTTGTTTGGAAGGGACGAAATACGCTACTCTTAATTTGTTCAGCAAAGACTCTAGCCCATACTGTGCTGTACGAAAATGGGAGACCAAGGTGTAGTGTCCGAGAAGGAATCATGGCATGTTGACATGCAACGACGATTCTACGATGAACTGTCTAAAGTGCGAGCCAATGCTGCAATGCCTAGGTATTACACTTTAATACTTTTCAATAAAAGATTTTCGATGATTCTCTTTTAATACTTTGTCTAAATAGCATTTGTCATTCTATATAATGCCTAGGTATTACATGCAATGCCTAGGGAAAGTATAGGTAATATTAAAATAATTCGGATATTTCATACTTTGTCCCAAAACGCTGGGCATTTTATATATTGAGTAGGCATTATATACAATGACTGCTTTTAATACATTGCCTGTAACATAACTATTAACTAACATCAGAGCACACTCCAGTGATTAGTGTGAGACAATAACAGTTTAAATTAATGTGACTAGAATGAACAGAACATACCACATCTGTGCAGAATTTCATGCTACATACACCAGATATTATATTACATTGTATACATTATATTGTAGTATTACATATACATTATCCACATGAGGAGTTGATCTCTACGGATTATCAAGGCCTACTGAATCTCTGAATTTTTTCATCATGCGAATAATTTTCACCATCGAGCTCTTGCTAATAGTGATGTTCCTGAGACACGCGCTTTTAAGGTGTCGGTAGGTGGAGGTACTGCAGATGTGCACCGATTTCACCTCAAGAGTAAAGTCCGAATGAATGTTTTTAAATCTATTCAGGTAGGATAGAAGTGAACCATGTTCTGTGAAGAAGAATATATCTTCCATGGTAACTCTTCTCTTAGCTTTATTACGTGAGTTCGGAACTATTAGATCCGATTTCACTGTGTACACTATAGAATCTCTTGTCTACTATGCAATCTAAAAGCAATGGTCATCAAATAAGAACTAGGAAAACAGTTATACTAAATAAACACTATGTCCTTTTTAGTCTGGACAGGCAGAACTCTTCTGTGTATTATAAAACGAATAGGATCCGAATAATTTTCAGGGCCGTGGTATCCCAGTTGGAAGAGCAAAAGATTGGCAACCTGAGGGTTGCGAGTGAGAATCCAACCAAATATGTCGTGTACAAAGGGGCTGGTGAACTTTAAATTTATCGTGACCTCAAATGTCCTCACTTTGGCGTGGTGTTGAAGTTTGGAGAATGGTGTGCCAGCTCAGGTGTGACCTCGTCATCTGATCGTGGTTCAAAATTACGTGGTGTTGTCCTAGGATCTTTCCTTTTGGGTTTAATCCCCGACCGTCGTCAATAGCCCGTTGTGTTGATCCAGTGCGACGTTGATTAAATACCTACCTACCGAATAATATTCGGAAATCAACTATTTAAAATTAAATGCTACTAGATATATTACTAGAAAAATCTGTGACGAAATTCATTAATAAGAATTTCATGTTATATTCATTCTCTGATGTATCAAAGTTAAGAAGAGTCTGAGGCTATATAATAAAGCAAACAGGAGCAAAGACCGTTGTGAAAGAACTCTGTAAAACTGTTTTCTTAGCATCACGGCCAGTCTTGAGGCGAAACTTGAAAGTGTATCCTTTTTCTATCGGCACGCTGAGGAGATTTTATGGGTGTCCCTCTGACTTTTATGGGTGAGTACTGGAGAAAAGGAGACACCTAGTTTACTACAGAAAAGACAGACAAGTAGGATTCCCAAATGTAATTTTTTTACTCGAACTGTGGGAGATGTGAGTATTCGAAACTGGCTAACGCGATTCATTGACAGCCAATCCACTAACTGTACATAAATAGTTTAGGATTTATTGAGAGATAGAGATGGAGTACACACAATATAAACAACTCTAGGACTACTAAACCCATCAAAAATGACGGATTTCGGGTTTCTTGTTTTAATCCTTCAAGTGTTTTCTACGAGATATCTCGACCATCAAAGTCTGACAAATTTTGGTACAGTTGTATTATACGTCTCGCTTGGTGGCAACACTCTTGGCGCACTTTTTATGTCGCCAAGGAAAGAATTCCTAGAAAAAATCGATCTTTTAAATGGAAAATAATAAGCTTTAGCGGAAAGTAATTTTAACGGAAATGAAAAAACATTCTAGAATATTCGAAATGAAAATTTAAACTTTCCGCTTGCCGAGGTTGCCATAAAAACAGGAATAACACTAATAAAAATGGGTTGCCTTCACCTGCCATAACTCGCTACTAAAAGTGCGCCAGGAGCGATGTCACCAAATGAGGTAGATTGAGTACAGCTGTACTCAAATTTTGCTAATGACGAGATATCTCGTCATCAAGATATTGGTGATTTTTTGATGATGACGAGATCAAGATTTGGTCAATTTTTCAATGACAGTATATCTCGTCCATAAAAATCTGGTCAGTTTTCTTAATAACGATATACTTTGCTAAGACAGCCATCAGGAAGGTTAAATGACAGAAACTATTAAGGTGCTTTTGTCGGAATTTACGTTGACGAGTCGAGATAAGAGAATGATTTGTATGAAAAATTTAGTGTAACTTAGTGTAAATTTAGTTTCGTTTAGTTTAGTGTTATTAATTTAACGTATTAATATAATTATTATATTACTCTAACTCCGAAGTTATCTGCTTAAAGCATACCTAAGTACATCAAACACACCAAAATACGTCGTTATGATTCAATTCTTAATTATTTCAAAGTTTATTGCATTGTGGTATGATATTTCCTATGGTATTTTTATAGCAGTTCAGAAAAAAGTCAATTTCGTAGTCAGTCCGTTTAGTGAAGCTCATGCGATAAGCACCTGTTGTGTTAGTGGAAAGAATATAGAGGCAGAAATAAAAATGAAAGACACGTGATCTTCACGCAGTCTCTTGAAGTGGATAGTAGACTTTCAAATCAAACTTCCAATGAACGCATATCCTGTCAAATCGGTTTTAGCGAAAAAATAGAGCTTATAGTATTATTTGCCAATTTAAAAAGCACATTTGAGGAAAATGTACCCGTGGGTAGGATGTAGTAGGATTAAGTATATATTCAAAGGGACTTCTAGTGTTACTTTTTCAATATAAATATACCATTGCAATGGCTGTTCCTGAAAGATAATTGGTATCGTCAGTTTGATGCGTTAAAGTAGGAAGGCGTGGGTATTACGACTGTTTCATTAATTTTATGTAGTATTTCCCCTTTAAATTGATATTTCTTCGTTAATGAACATAAAATGCTTTACATTAGCATACTTAACAGTGTTTTGAGTCCAAAATTTGTATTATTGCTTGTTATTTGATTTTTATATTTGTTTTCGTGATCGTCATTGCTTTCTTTAAAATTCAATACTTATAAATTTTGTTTGCTAAAAATTTGTTCTGTTCTATACTGAGTACTTCACGAATATAACTAATTAAATTGTGTGTATCTTTAAAATTAGTATTCTTGTTTTTCATTTATGCTAAATTAAAAATGGGACAGTTCTTTTTTTACGTCTTTTCAATTTTAAATTTCTACTTTCATTTCATGCTTGATGTTCATTGCGATTTTGAACTGTGTTCGTGTTTTCTTTTTAAATTTGCATTTTTCTTCATTCGGGGTAAATTTGCATTATTTTTATCATAATTTATTTCATTTAAATTCTTCCTTTTATTGTACTATAAATATATTTTCTTGCACTTTTATTGTAAGTTTTTGGTTTGCATTCATTAGTAGCAAATTTTATAGTGATAAAAAAGTTATTTTTAATAACATACGATACTTGTCTTCTTTCCTTGCATTTTTTAAAATCTTTTATTTTGTTCTCTGTAATTGAATATTTTTCTGTAGAATAACAACAGTTAAATAAATAAATAAATATGTTTTGTCTCCAACTACTTTTTAAAAATAATATTAAGCCCGTTCCTGGGGTGGGGAGTGATCACGTGACACCGTTAGCACTTTGGGATGTGGGAGAAATAGAGGCCCATATAGGTCAGATGACCATTGGGAAGTGTTCATCTGATTTGTGTCCAGCCATTCCCTAAGAAGACAGTTTGATGAAGTATTGGGTTGATCAAAAAGCTTCTTTGGGTTTTAAGTAAAACCAAGTAAAATTTTTTACTGTCACAAATAACTTTGTTAAAAAAATGGTAGGTTGTGTCGAGGACACAAACTGCAGTTTTGACGTGAATACTCGGGCCTGATGTTGGATTGTGGAATAAATGAAGCAGACATAGAAAGTTTGAACGATTATTTATTGCAAATATTCCACAATTAATATACTGTTTGAAAGATTAAAATGCAGTTTGATATTGATTCTTGTTGAAAGATTGTTATTATCCAGTATTACTTGTAGCATAGTTCAATAGCTTTCGAATGATACCACTTACGCAATCTTCATTCCACACTATCCAAAGGGACACTTGTCCAATACTTGCCCAGCACAGTAGAATTTCGACATATTACGGATCCATTTCCCGCGCTTATTGCACATGCGCACTCGGTCCGAAAGTTATGTCACGTACGGTCATCCTTTGTCTACAGGACTCTATATTTATATTCTGATTGCTTCTTCTAGTTTTGAAATCATAAGACAAAACAGTTTCAACGCTTTTTTTTAACGCATGCATGTCTTCAGGACTGTTCCGATTTTAAAGGGATTCTGATTAAAAGGATGCACGTCAAAACATATTGATCCTTTTGTTCTATTATCTTCTATCCTTTCTCAGGCAACTTCACAATTCCTTCCTCTCAAAACTTGTTATCTTTCTGGGCAAAGAACAGTTCAAGGGTTGCTTTTAACTATTTTCCGAGGAATTGGAAGTTCTCTATTAAGAAAATTTCGTAAGGATCAGAATGAATTAAAATGCGGAGGTGCAATGTTTGCTGAATGTGCCGGATAAGTTGAGACTTCCCAGCCAAGTTGCAACGGTATTTACCCGGTCACCAAAGAAAACTCGTAGTAGAAGCACATGTTGTGTTAGTGAAAGAATATAGGGACAGAATACAGAGATGAAAGAAGCGTCGTATCCAACCAGTGTCAGGAATTGAAAACAATCAACGAAAGATAGTGGATAGCACATCGAATACTTCTATGTGGTCTTGCGTTATCGTGATAGAAGATTACGCTTTTCTGTTGACCGACGCTTTTCGTTGGCTTACAGTTGGACTAATTAGGAGCCGTACGTGTAGGAATGAATCGTTTCGTTTTGCGGAAGGAGCTCATAAGTACTCTCTTCCAATCTCACATCATCTTCTTTGGACGAAGATCAGCCTTTAGGGTGGTGTATGGTGGTTCATTTTTCTAGCCCCACGATCTCTTTCGTGCCACGTGTAGCCCTTCTTCCAGTGGCACTCAAATTCAACTACTTATGTCTTCCGTTCCACATTAATGTAAAGTATCCACTCTACCACTTACCATTAGTGTAAAGTATCCCCCTTCACCACTTACTATTAGTGTAAAGTATTCATTACCACTTACCATGAGTGTAAAGTATCCACATTACCACTTAGTGTTTAAGTGCAAAGTACCGACTTTACCACTTCCAATTAATGTTTAAGTGTAAAGTACCCACTTTATCACTTGCCATTAGTGTAAAGTATCCACTTTACCACTTACCATTAGTGTAAGGTATCCACTTTACCACTTACCATTAGTGTAAAGTATTCACTTTACCACTTACCATTAGTGTAAGGTATCCACTTTACCACTTACCATTAGTGTAAATTATTCATTTTATTACTTACCATTAGGGTAAAGTATTCACTTTACCTCTTGCCATTAGTTTAAGGTATCCACTTTACCACTTACCATAAGTGTAAAGTATCCACTTTACTATTTTCCATGAGGGTAAAGAGTATCTACTTTACTACTTACCATTAGGGTAACGTATCCACCTCCGTCACAATTTGGTTACGTGTTGCCTTTAAATAACCGAACGAACATTTTAGCCGATCCAATAACATTTTATCTTAAATTACAGCATTCCATTGTAATAGAACCTTTGTTTGACAGAATTCAACGACTCATAGGCATAGGACATGCCCAGAGATTACATTCATGGAATGGCGAGGTTATTTTAAAGTTTTTATAGGTTTTGCATTCACACTTTTTCCTTGCCCAGACCTACAGGAGTTGCTTGCTTTCGACTTTTCACCAGATATGACTACTTACAAAGCACTTACGCCATATTGGAGTACGAGAGATCTGTCTCTTTTGCGAACTGGATGAAATGACTAGAGGAAACCTCAAGAACTGCCATAAAACTCATGACAATAGAATTTTAAATACTGTAAATAGTATTTTTTAAGTCAGGTTTTTTTCAATTCAAAACTCTATTGGGCTACTCGTCGATTGATAGCCGATAGGCCGGAGACAGTCTTAAGATAAAAAAGACACTTTTTATAAGAATTGAGCGTACATATTGCAGCTGCTGTATTTACAGCTCTCTTATGCTGTACTCCGAACACCAGTAACAAGTTAGATGCTGATGCCCCTATGAAATAAAAATATACGTATCAAGAACTGAATGATTAACTTGCACAAATGTATATATTTTTGTTCTGTCCTTCATTATTCAGTTGCTGAACATCTTTATTACTATAAACACAATGACCTGATCTGTAACTTTTTGAACTTAATCTTCTGAGATTTTCGTGTAACGTAGTATTACCTTTTCTGTACAACACACATTATGATTAAATAACCACATCGAGTGATTGAAAGAATCTTTAGAAAGATTCTATTGGGTCAAGAAGGTTCAAACTGCTTAAAAGACAGGTTGGTTGGTTTTGGGTTTCATGGCGCAAGGGCCACATATGGCCAAGCTGCGCCAAACATAACGCAGGCAATGTTGAGTAATTGTGTAAAAGAACTATGGAATGGAGAGAAAGAAGAGAGAGAGATCGCTTGAGCATCCTGGGGTTGCGACCTCCCTGTTTACCATAAGCAGTAAACCCCATGGGAAAAGAATAGATTACTAGGGTATCTCCGGTTCCTGAAGCCATTACACACCTAAAGATGTGCCCCCGAGGAGGCTTAGAAGTCAGACAGGGAAGACTGCACGTTGCAGAACGTATATATGGGTATGTGACCTGTTTAACCATGAAGGTTAAAAAACAGAGTTAGTGCTACAATACAATTTCCAGAGCTCCTCTCCGGTACCACGGTACAGATGCTTCCTCCGTAGCTACTGTTTTAATCAGAACTTCAACATTGGATGTCCTGGTAGGCAGGTACTTAAATTAACGTTGTACCTGGAACAACACCATTGGCTATTGGATCCATCCCGAATGGAAAGATACGGAGACAACGCCTCGTCATTTTGAACCACGGTCAGATGACGAGGTCAACACCTAAACTGGCACTCCACTCTCCAAACCTCCACACCTCACAGACGTGAGGACATTCGGGGCCCCGACAGATTTAATGTGCTCCAGACCCATGCACGCGACGATTTTTCGGTTGGGGCGAGTTTCGAACTCGGTTGGTAATCCGAACCGGGCTGCCCTGCCCAACTGGATATCCTGATTACTGCTATACTACGTTGGTACCGGAACTATTGCAATTTGTGCTGCGACTCTCCCAAAAACAAGACCCAAGTAAGACAGGAAAAGTAGGAACCATCTGGAAAGTGCTTCCATCTTTGATTCATTCCCAAATGCAACGAGGGGGGCAGGAACACCCCCATTCTTCTCTACGTGTCCATGCCTTAAGCAGCCCGATCGAGGTGAGGGAGCCCTAACATTTTATGTATACACATCGCTCCTGAAAGAAAAGAAAGAAGGGGAGGAAGAGATTCTCGAATGAGTGCGCTATTCCAGACCGACCCCCCTTTACTAATCCCGGAGAAGCCCAAGATCAGCAGCATCCCCCCCTTACGGCGGGCAGCAGCATTCAGATTGCGGTGTATTCATGCGCGATGGCCCCATTCTTCAAATTCCTCCGCCGGACTCCTTTTCTTTTCTTTTTTATGGTCAAGGGAGCACGTGACCTGGGTGAACGGAGGTGGGAAAATAGAAAAGAAAAGTTCGAATCGGGGAGGAGAAGAGAAGTGAAGAGAGGAAGAAGAGAAACCATTACCCGTAACGGTTTGGGGCGCAGGACCATTCCCTCGTCCACCGGCATTCCCTTCCAGTCGAGCTGTTCCTCTGGTCAGCGAGCGCCAAACGATCGCTCACGTGCTCACCACCACGTGAAGTAAAATTCTCTTCCGACCCCCCTTCCACTAAAGCTCTGCTTCTCCGCGATTTCCAATTCGAACGTTTTTTTATTTGTTTTTTATTTCTTGCATTTGTTTCGTCCTTTTCTTTTAAAATCCAGAGCCCCTCGCACCGTTCCTTTGTTATTTATATTATTTATTCTTTTAAATTCTAGGCATTATATATATATAACAAACAGGGAGGGAGGGGAACAAAATATGCGTTTCGTCCGAAAGTCCAATCCCGGAATATATTTATTTTTTTCGTGAGTGTTCTTTTTTTTCCGTTCGTTTCGTTCTCTCTTCTGTCTGCCCCCCTTCGTCCGAATTGCGAGTGTAGATGTTGCTTTTCTTCGATTATCGACCCCTCTTTTTCCGATCTCTTTTCCTCTCTCTTTTTTCGTTTATTTATTTATTTGCGCGGCACTATTTCTTTAAATTCTCTGAAAGATTTCTTTTCCTCGGCCACCCCCTTCCCTTTCCTTTTTTTAACGGCGAAACTGTAAAGTGAGAATTTTATTGATTGGAAACGCTTCCGAGAGATACGGTCACAGTGACGCTGTCGTGACGTGTTATCAGAAGTTGGTGGGCGTGACGCCGATGTCCACTGGAATTGAGAAGGAGCGTATGAAAAGCGAGATCGATTTTAATGGAACTGTGAGCGAGACAGGATTTGAATGGAATGATTGAAAAATACACAATACGATATACTTACCACTGCTCTTACATACTTACCACTGCTGTATCTGACCTGTGACACTGATACCGAGGTTTTGAGTTGACATTGACTCTTAATCTAGAACAGCTATTCACAACACATCTTCCCTTCTTCAAAAATTCTCTCCCTTAACCCTAGTGATGAGTGCCTCAACGAGACATCTAGGCATTAGAAAAAACTGACCAGATTTTAACGGACGATATATCTCGTCATCAGAAAAATTATCAGTTTTTCTAATGCCTAGATGTCTCGTTGAGGCACTCATCTCTAGGGTTAAGTAGATAGTTAATTGTTTCACCAGCTCATACTCATTGCAATGGCACTTCCGGCACAAAATTCGAAATCAGCGCCATCATTTGTGGGTCTGG
Organism: Meta bourneti; assembly: GCA_933210815.1. NCBI lineage: Eukaryota > Metazoa > Arthropoda > Arachnida > Araneae > Tetragnathidae > Meta > Meta bourneti. The sequence continues at coordinate 24,520,851 of OW119931.1, forward strand.
CATTGCAATGAGTATGAGCTGGTTAAACAATTAACTATCTACTTAACCCTAGTCATGAATGCCTCAACGAGACATCTAGGCATTAGAAAAAACTGACCAGATTTTAATGGACGATATATCTCATCATCAGACAAAATGGCCAGATCATGATCTCGTCGATCGATGTAATCGAGCAAATATCGAGTAAACACTCGATATTATGAAGACAAGAAGAGGACCACATGTAGCAAGATTTACTAATAAGCCATCATAATCTTTCAAAAATATTTTGAGTAAAGTGCATAGTCAGCTGCTTTAATTAATAATTTCGCGTTTCCCTAGTTTTTTCTTCAGATGAAAAGATTATAGACTCTGTATTGATTCGTAATAGGAATACACTTGAATGCCAGAAAAACTAGTACGACAGTCTAATACTTGGATGGCTTCCCACGGAAGTGTAGAACAGTAGAAATACGATGGAGTATGGACTTCACGAATAGGCGGAAGTATTCTGTCGGCATTGAACACCATACTTCCTGCAGTGAGGTCCACAATTATGCTATATTACGAGGTGTAGAATTTCTGTGTTCCACATGTTGCTGCATGGCATCCCAGACGTGTTCGATAACATCGAGATCTGGTGACTTAGGTGAAAGTGCCAAGACACCAAACTCAGATGAGCATTGTCCTGTTGGAAGAGGACAAATCCATCAGAATGAACGTAGGACATGAACTGGTGTAACTCGTCAGAAAGGATGTACAAAGTATTCTCCTGTCAGGGATGTTTGTGGACGTACCAGTCGTATCATTGCATGTCAGCTAAACAAACCCTATAACACCAGCCTATGCAATCCCCTGTTGACAATCCCTGGCCCATAGGGTTTTCTTAACACACGGATACTTCCATCTGCACGAAACAGGTCGAAACTCTACTCATAAAACCAGGTTACTGGTTTCCAGCTGTCAAGTGTCCAGTGGTGGGGTTTCCGAGCACAGGTGAGGCGCATAGCTGTGTGTCAGTATTCATCAAGGGTACTCGAGTTAGGCATTGGCTCCTAAAGTCCATATCCTTGAAGGAATGTTGCAGTCCTCACTCTGATATTTGTTGTGGGCCCAGCATAGAATTTCTATGTTATTTGAAGCAGTTTTGCACGCCTATCGCATGAAACGATTCTTGCCAGCCACCTTCACTGGTCACCTTAACTCAAAATATTTTTTACGGCCGCACTGCTGTCGTGAGTTACAGGTTTTGTCAGAATTCTTGCAGACACTATACACCTTTGAAATGGTAGTATATGAAAATACAAACTTCTCGACCTCCAAAATTCAAAATCGCGATAACTTAACATTCTCACAGCAGAAACAGCTCTAGATGCGTCTATAGATGTTTATCGCTTTATCTATGCACAGACAGACGCAAACAATGACGTGCATATAGGACGTTGCTATGTATTTTGTATAAGTTCCTCTGTCACAGTTTTACTGACACTTCAGTATGCTTTGAATACTTAAAGTACCAATTAAACAACTGCAAATTAAGAAAATTGAGCGAAAACACGTCAAACTTTCCACTACTAGCTCTAGATGCTTCTCTCTAGATCCTCCACAGATGTGTATCACTAGAAAGAGCTCTAGAGATAGAAAGCTACCCACAGATGTCTAGAGCTAGAAAGAGCTCTAGAGGCTTCCACAGATGTCTATCTCTTTGTATATGCACAGGTAAACGCAACCAATGACGTCCATACAAGGCGTTGCTATGTATTTTGCATACGTTCCTCTGTCACAGTATTACTGGCACTTCAGTATGCTTTGAATACTTAAAGTACCAATTAAACAACTGCAAATTAAGAAAATTGAACGAAAACACGTCAAACTTTCCACTACTAGCTCTAGATGCTTCTCTCTAGATCCTCCACAGATGTGTATCACTAGAAAGAGCTCTAGAGATAGAAAGCTACCCACAGATGTCTAGAGCTAGAAAGAGCTCTAGAGGCTTCCACAGATGTCTATCTCTTTGTATATGCACAGGTAAACGCAACCAATGACGTCCATACAAGGCGTTGCTATGTATTTTGCATACTTTCCTCTGTCACAGTATTACTGGCACTTCAGTATGCTTTGAATACTTAAAGTACCAATTAAACAACTGCAAATTAAGAAAATTGAACGAAAACACGTCAAACTTTCCACTACTAGCTCTAGATGCTTCTCTCTAGATCCTCCACAGATGTGTATCACTAGAAAGAGCTCTAGAGATAGAAAGCTACCCACAGATGTCTAGAGCTAGAAAGAGCTCTAGAGGCTTCCACAGATGTCTATCTCTTTGTATATGCACAGGTAAACGCAACCAATGACGTCCATACAAGGCGTTGCTATGTATTTTGCATACTTTCCTCTGTCACAGTATTACTGGCACTTCAGTATGCTTTGAATACTTAAAGTACCAATTAAACAACTGCAAATTAAGAAAATTGAACGAAAACACGTCAAACTTTCCACTACTAGCTCTAGATGCTTCTCTCTAGATCCTCCACAGATGTGTATCACTAGAAAGAGCTCTAGAGATAGAAAGCTACCCACAGATGTCTAGAGCTAGAAAGAGCTCTAGAGGCTTCCACAGATGTCTATCTCTTTGTATATGCACAGGTAAACGCAACCAATGACGTCCATACAAGGCGTTGCTATGTATTTTGCATACGTTCCTCTGTCACAGTATTACTGGCACTTCAGTATGCTTTGAATACTTAAAGTACCGAGGAAACAACTGCGAATTAAGAAAATTGATCGAAAACCCGTCAAACTTTCCGCTACACATTCTTGTGATACTTAAAGAACTATATTTGGTGGGGTTCTTAGAATCACTGTCGTGTATCCGAAGACGAACGGGGCTTCGATTTTCAATTGAAGAGTGCGGGGCATTTCCGAATGATCTATCTTCCAGACAATACTTTCGAGATTTGCCGATTTATGGGAGGCAATATTTGACGTCGGTACTCCGGCTATATTAAAATCTGTTTCGATACTCCCCGTTCGATATTTCATCGCAATCGAAGTATTTTCATTTCCGGCATTCTGCTTGCAGACCTTTTTTGCAGCTGGGACTGAATATAAAAAAGTATTCTTAAAACGAACGAAGGACTATTCTTTTTGGTTATTTCTCAAACTCGAAGGTGCGGTGTAGAGGTGAATGTAAAAGTCACCAGTAAATGTATTTTTCGGCCAAATTTTCAGTGAAAATACATAGTTTAGGGCTCGATTTATTTTTCAAAAGTAAAATTTTGATCTGAAATAAATTATTTGCTTTCTTTCGTCTATACGCTTCAAACATATGATGTTTGAACATTGTGAATGGTATTTTTGTTCCATCAATGGTGTTTTCTGCAGAAGTTAAAATTACAGAATAAATTATAATTGCAATTTAATTTTAATTGAATTAATTGAATTTTGATTACATTAATTGAATTTTAATTTCAATAGAATTGTCAGGAAAAAATTAAAATTATATAATTTCTACTGCAAATACTTCATTTGTACATCCAAATTACCTTTTTTACAGCCTGAAGTGTATATCGAATTAACTTATTCCTAAATAGTTTGGAAGCTCATGGAGGAGTTTACGACCAATAAGCAGATTCTGGAAATTGTCATGGAAGACTGAAAACAGAGTGGTTAGAATCTATCACACATTAATCATAGCATTAATTTTCATTTAAACAACTAATTTCGTCAGCAGAGTAAAAACTCATTGACTGACAAAAATACTTTTTACTGTACAGCTGTGTTTATAAAATATAAGTTTGTGTGTCAAAATATAAAATAAGTAAGTATTTGGATAGTGTTCTATAACTTTCAAACAGATTAAAACATGACAATGTATATGTATAATGCTAATGTATAAAATACAGGCATTGTATATGATGCTTAGGAAATCTAGTATGAGTGAAGTTTTTACATGAAATATCTGTGATGTTTTAATATGCTATACACTTTCCCTTGGCATTGTATATAATACCTAGACATTATACAAAAAGACAAGTAATATTTAAGCAAAGTAAGGAAAGAGAGCCAAGAAAAGGTCGTTATTGAAAAGACGTATATGAAAATGAGACGTATATGAATAATTTTTTCACATAAAATCACTTTAAATTTTGTTACTTGGTTCTTGCACTTACACCGCACGAATCCTTGATCACTTCTTGTGGACTAAAGGATAGCAACTGATTGAATATTTTATATTTTGCCTTTTAATATTGCATAAAAGGCCTATGAAATGTGTGAAATATTAAGTGTGTCTTAACTTTGACGTTCCATTTGCGATACTTCCTAGATATTTTATACCATGTCTGATTTCACACATTGACGGGAACATAAACATCACCAGGGAAAAGCGTTTAGTGTCTCCGAAAAAGGTCACTTAATGACTTTCTGTTTTAAGACCATGATATAAAAGATGCAACCAATTTCCAATATTTAATGGCTGCGTCCAAGTGGAAATGAGAACGTATAAATAGCGAACGTTTAACCCTTCTGGTGATTGTATCGATGAATTATCTCGTCTTTAGCAACCAGATCTTGATGGACGAGATATCTCGTCATTAGAAGAAAACCTAACCAGATCTTGATCTCGTCATCAAAAAAAATTCGGCAACGTCTTGATGACGAGACGTTTCAGTAGCAAAATTGGTCAGTTCTTGTTCCACGAGATATCTCGTCGAAACCACTTGGAGGGTTAAGATACGTTTAAAAAGCACAGAAATATTGAAAGAAAATTACTGTGTTTCAAATTAAAAAGCAACCTGAAAAGACGTCTCAAAAATCCGGAAGTTTCATTGGTAAAATGTAAAGGATTAACTCATTGGGTATAAGTGAGGTTACTTATGCAATATGTCAGAGGGACGTTACGAATGTGAAGAAAAATTCAAACGCCCAAGAGAAGCTAAAAGCGTCGAAATTTAAAAAATAACCCCTATGCGAAGCCGACAAATTAATAATTTCTAAAATAGAGTCTAAAAAAGACGTCGGAGACTTATAAGTTAAAAAAGCGAGGCGTAAAAGACAGATTAAAAAATAATACTTCGCATGGGGGGTTACGAACTCGCACACTTCAAAAGCGTCGCAGATGAAAGCAGCGTAACGCATTCTCTATCACTTTCAGAAGGAAAAGAGGGGGGGGGGTTGGAAATAAGACCCTAGGTATCATGCGTAAGAGAATTACTCCGCAAAACTTGAATTTTTAAAAAGCCCCCCACGGTTTCCGATCCGATTCCCCGGCGTGTTATCATTAAGGGGTGAGGAAGACAGGGGGAAGGGTCTTCCGCGCGAGAAATTCGGTCTCAGGCCTACGGAAAATCTTCCAAAAACACACACACCCCGCGAGCAGGCCTAACAAGAAAAAAGCAGCCGAACAGGCAACAACAACACAAAAAACGCAATTTGCTCATCTTCAAAAGGAAAAAATGTTCTCGAGTATAAACGTTTTTTCTTCACCTTCGTGCAACGATGCATGTTCTTTTTCTCCAGCACCCCCCTCTTTCCATTCCAATCGATAGCTCTTACATATATAGAGTAAAAAGTGGAGTTTAGAGCGTCGGGGGGGATAGGCTTAAGAGGGACTAAGCAGCAAATGGACACACACAAAGAATTGTCAATTCCTCCGAGCTGGAAGAGAAGTTTCTTGGCTTGGAGAGGAGCAGGGTGTTATAAGAAGGAAGAAAAATGTAGGACTCCTTGAAAATGTATCCATTTGTATGTCTTCTCTATCCATTAATTCTAGTCCCGCCCTCTCTCTACGGAGTCCTACCCTTTAGTCTTAAGCCAAGACGTCTGTGGGAGGACCGGAATCCCTTTGTGAAGCTCTTTGCTTGTATCAATGGAGGCCCCTTTGTCGGGAAATGCTTAAAACAAGACGCATTTACGCTCAGGAGGGCTGAGTGTGTTTACGCCGGGCATCGATTCCGAGCGATGTGACGACAAATTGTCTCTTTCTTTGAGGAAAGTTTTGAACTAATTTTAAGTTGAAACGGGAGTTGATTTTGGAAAGCACTCACGCGTGGAAAAAAAGATGGGAAATTGCTTTTTTCGAGATGAAAGTTTTTAACTCCGATTTCTCAGTAGCGTAGCGTTGCTTTTAGCCCCACGATATATCTAATGGCTAAATAACATCTATTAGTTGAAAGAATCGTGAAAAATTCTGTTGATTAAGAAGGTCAAAACTGGTTAGAAGCCATGTAGGTTGCAGAACGGATATATGCCAGTGAATCCCTCAGAGGGTTAAGTTGAATTTGGAATTTTGGAAAACAATATTATTAGAAAGTTTTTAACTATCAACGAGATTTCTCAGTAGTGTAGCATTGCTTTCACCCCACGACATATTTAATGGCTAAATAACATCTATTAGTTGAAAGAATCGTGAAAAATTCTATTAAGAATGTCAAAACTGGTTAGAAGCCATGTAGGTTGCAGAACGGATATATGCCAGTGCATCCCTCAGAGGGTCAAGTTGAATTTGGAATTTTGGAAAACAATATTATTAGAAAATTTTTAACTATCAATGAGATTTCTCAGTGTAGCGTTGCTTTTATCCCCACGACATATTTAATGGCTAAATAACATCTATTAGTTGAAAGAATCGTGAAAAATTCTGTTGATTAAGAAGATCAAAACTGGTTAGAAGCCATGTAGGTTGCAGAACGGATATTTGCCAGTGAATCCCTCAGAGGGTTAAGTTGAATTTGGAATTTTGGAAAGCAATATTATTAGAACATTTTTAACTATCAACGAGATTTCTCAGTAGCGTAGAATTGCTTTCACCCCACGACATATTTAATGGCTAAATAACATTTATTAGTTGAAAGAATCGTGAAAAATTCTATTAAGAAGGTCAAAACTGGTTAGAAGCCATGTAGGTTGCAGAACGGATATATGCCAGTGCATCCCTCAGAGGGTCAAGTTGAATTTGGAATTTTGGAAAACAATATTATTAGAAAGTTTTTAAGTATCAACGAAATTTCTCAGTAGCGTAGCATTGCTTTCACCCCACGACATATTTAATGGCTAAATAACATTTATTAGTTGAAAGAATCGTGAAAAATTCTATTAAGAAGGTCAAAACTGGTTAGAAGCCATGTAGGTTGCAGAACGGATATATGCCAGTGAATCCCTCAGAGGGTGAAGTTGAATTTGGAATTTTGGAAAGCAATATTATTAGAACGTTTTTAACTATCAACGAGATTTCTCAGTAGCGTAGCATTGCTTTCATTCCACAACATATTTAATGGCTAAATAACATCTATTAATTGAAAGAATCGTGAAAAATTCTGTTGATTAAGAAGGTCAAAACTGGTTAGAAGCCATGTAGGTTGCAGAACGGATATATGCCAGTGCATCCCTCAGAGGGTCAAGTTGAATTTGGAATTTTGGAAAACAATATTATTAGAAAGTTTTTAAGTATCAACGAGATTTCTCAGTAGCGTAGCATTGCTTTCACCCCACGACATATTTAATGGCTAAATAACATTTATTAGTTGAAAGAATCGTGAAAAATTCTATTAAGAAGGTCAAAACTGGTTAGAAGCCATGTAGGTTGCAGAACGGATATATGCCAGTGCATCCCTCAGAGGGTCAAGTTGAATTTGGAATTTTGGAAAACAATATTATTAGAAAATTTTTAACTATCAATGAGATTTCTCAGTGTAGCGTTGCTTTTATCCCCACGACATATTTAATGGCTAAATAACAACTATTAGTTGAAAGAATCGTGAAAAATTCTGTTGATTAAGAAGATCAAAACTGGTTAGAAGCCATGTAGGTTGCAGAACGGATATTTGCCAGTGAATCCCTCAGAGGGTTAAGTTGAATTTGGAATTTTGGAAAGCAATATTATTAGAACATTTTTAACTATCAACGAGATTTCTCAGTAGCGTAGCATTGCTTTCACCCCACGACATATTTAATGGCTAAATAACATTTATTAGTTGAAAGAATCGTGAAAAATTCTATTAAGAAGGTCAAAACTGGTTAGAAGCCATGTAGGTTGCAGAACGGATATATGCCAGTGATTCACTCTGAGGGTTAAGTTGAATTTGGAATTTTGGAAAGCAATATTATTAGAAAGTTTTTAACTATCAACGAGAGTTCTCAGTAGCGTAGCATTGCTTTCATCCCACGACATATTTAATGGCTAAATAACATCTATTAGTTGAAAGGATCGTGAAAAATTCTGTTGATTAAGAAGGTCAAAACTGGTTAGAAGCCATGTAGGTTGTAGAACGGATACATACCAGTGCATCCCTCAGAGGGTCCAGTTGAATTTGGAATTTTGGAAAACAATATTATTAGAAAGTTTTTAACTATCAACGAGATTTCTCAGTGTAGCGTTGCTTTTATCCCCACGACATATTTAATGACTAAATAACATCTATTAGTTGAAAGAATCGTGAAAAATTCTGTTGATTAAGAAGGTCAAAACTGGTAGAAGACATGTAGGTTGTAGAACGGATACATACCAGTTCATCCCTCAGACGGTCAAGTTGAATTTGGAATTTTGGAAAACAATATTAGAAAGTTTTTAACTATCAACGAAATTTCTCAGAAGTGTAGCGTTGCTTTTACCCCCACGACATATTTAATGGCTAAATAACATCTATTAGTTGAAAGAATCGTGAAAAATTCTGTTGGTCAAGAAGGTCAAAACTAGTTAGAAGTCATGTAGGTGCCAGAACGGATATATGTGTGTGAATCCTTCAGAGGGTTAAGTTGAGTCTTTAATAAGATTTCACTTGTATTGCAAAAGTGCAGTTGAGGTTTTTACTTTTCAGTAGAATGTGAATTTTGGACAATATTATTAAATAGTTCTTAACTGAGCGTCACGAAATTTCTGAGTAGTGTAGTATTGCTTTCACCTCCACAATATGTTTAATGGATAAATAGTAGCATCTGTTATTTGAAAGTAACATGAAAAATTCTGTTGCTGAAGGGTCAAAACTGGTTAGAAGTCATGAAGGATTGCAGAATGGAATACATGGAGAATCCCTCAAGGTTAAGTTTTGAATAGGAATTTACTTGTATTGCAAAAGTGCATTAGAGTTGTATTTTAAGTTGAATTTGGAATTTTGGTAAACAGTATTTGATAGGAATTGTAATAAATCGATTTTGTTTATCTTTTAGAAACACAAGTTGATTTATTTATTCGTTAGCATTTGTTATCATTTATTTAATCGTGGATTTTTTAAAATTCATGGTACACTTGTGATCCAATAAAGTTAGGAGGCTCAGTTGAAATGAAAGTACAGTGATAAGCAGGTGTTTATTGTGAAACGGCATAAAGCAGTAGCAATTTATTTATTAGCACTCAAAGGAGTCTGCAATTCAATATCTCGCTTTCAATACCCATTGGCTTGCAGTGGAAACCATCTCACGTTGGTTTATTTGATAATGAGAGCTGATTTCTGGCTAAGGATGGTCGTGAGCATATCAGTCCAGCAAATAGTGTTTGCATAGCGGCGGAAATTTACTCCTCGTACAACTAAAAAAAAATCTGCAAAACATAGTCTGTTCCAGACCCACGTTTTTGGTATCCCGCAAAGCATCCTGCACTGTCGTTGCATTTTCAAGTTTCAAGACTGCTTTGGCAAGACCTAGAAATAGGCACTCAAGATATATGATTTTTATTAAAGGAATTAAGAACTTTCAAACTTGTCCATGCTCTATAACTCCAGCAACTTCTTCCTATATTTTGGATTGTATAGATGTCTTTGTTGGACAGCTCCTGGATGAACATTAGTTGGTAGTTGTGTGATTTTTAAAAAATATGGTCTTTTGGATGGTCTAAGTTCCACCTTGACCAAGGGGATTAGTAACAACATATTTCGTGAAGATTGGTTGGTTCTAAAGTCATTTTTGGATACAGAAGGATTAACCCTCCTGGTAGTTGTCTTGGCGAAGTGTCTTGACATAAAAAAATTGACCAGATCTTGATGGAAGACATATCTCGTCATTAGAAAAAAGACCGGATTTTGAACTCGTCATCATCAAATCATCGGCTATATTTTGATGACAAGATACCTCGTCGTTATCAAAATTGGTCAGATCTTAATGGATGAGATATCTCGTCGAAACCACTTGAAGGGTTAAGCCTTGTGATTGATGAAGTTTGAGTGATAAGTTTGAGAGAGCTGGTAAGCCTTTTCAATCCAAAGAAATTTAGTGACTATCAGTGAGAGCATAGAAAATTGTGGAGGAAATTGTTTTACTGACAGGCCCAACTAAAAATTTGCGTAAAGTTTCACAGTGGCCACGTTTAAAAATTTATAAAGAAAATCTACTGAAAGTATCAGTCCATCCTTATGAAATTGAGCTCCTGAGAGCTCTACACAATTTCTGTCAGATTGCGACAAGAGTATATGAATTATCGAACCATCGCGTCTTTAAATAAAAAAAGAAAAGCTCGGAACCTCAAAGTTTTGCTAAATATTATATCTCATATTAGGCTTAAAGTGAGGATTTATCGTATTGATGCATTTTTGTAATCAGTACTGGGATCACCTAAGAATAGTTGTGTTCGCCGAATGTTTTCAATGACGATAAATTACCTTACGAAAAAATATTCAAATCGAACTTCTAGAAATTAATTACAGATTTTTCCGTTCTAAATGATTAAACCAATGAGCTGTTAATTAAATTAATAACTGTTATTTCATTTAAAGACTATTGCAGAAGTATTCTTTGCATATAAAATTTTGTTAATACATTTATTTTTCGCCCTGAGTGATTAAGTCAATAAGCTGTTAATTAATTTAATAACGGTTCTTTCATCTAAAGAATGTTACAGAAGTATTCTTTGCATTTATAACATTTGATTTACAGATATAAAAACAAGAAACAATGGAAGCTAGTTCCCACATTCTCCCTATGACTGAACTATATATTTCGTTATTTGTAAAACTTTTTGGACAATTAAATTTTCTATAATGGATCGGCAAGTATATTGGTCAACTGAGTGTGTGTGTGCTTTATCAAACACATTCAGGTCATGTACACTATGGATTTTTGATAAAAATATTAGTCGACTGAGAATCAATGATTTGTATATTGGATAAGATCAGTTGAATTAATTTTATATTTCACTTCATCTCTTCAACGTATAGATTAATAATTTACAAAGAAATAAACGAATCAGTTAACAAATGATTTAGGGCCACGGTGGCCCGGTTGGAAGAGTAACGGACTAGCAACCGAAGGGTTGCGAGTTCGAATCCAGCCAAACACCGTCGTGTACAAAGGGGGCTGGTGCACGTTAAATCTGTCGTGGCCTCAAATGTCCTCACGTTGGCGTGGTGTGGAAGTTTGGAGAGTGGGGTGCCAGCTCAGGTGTTGCCTCGTCATCTGACCGTGGTTCAAAATTACGTGGTGCTGTCCTCGGATCTTTCCCTCTGGGATTGATCCCGGACCGTCACCAATAGCCCGTTGTGTTGCTCCAGTGTGACGTTAATTGAAAATACCAAATACCATACTAACAAATGATTTACGCAATGGATGAATACGTTAGGCAAGTTGTGTGGTTGGCAATATACAGTGTGTTCAATGACTTTCAATATTTATTCAGTAATATATGTTTGAACTGTTCTTGAAAATTTCCTGCGACTAGATCCATTTCCTGAAAGCCATAATAGTTTATCACTAAGCAGATTGCTTGGTTGCTTTAGGGTTTTACGGTACAAGGGCCATATTTGACCAAGCTTCGCCAAATACAAGGCAGACCACCTCAAGAAAAATATATCGTTAAAAGGAAAAAGAGGGATTGAGAAATAGAATGATGAAGGCTGGAAAAGATAGCTTGAGTGTATCTCAGGAGGGCGATCCCGTGTTTACTAAGATAGTAAACCCCATGGGAAAAGAAAAAAAGTAACTAAGGTACCTCGGGTCCGATCAATAAGCAGGTAAAGTATACGAGTTTGAAAAGATTCTTCAAAACAATCAAATAATGTTATATTCTATAGCTTGTTTTATAATATTGCAACGGGGTATCTATTCTGGGCCCGGTGGGATAGCGTTCGATTCCAGTTCGAACCTTTAGTTTAGTGTTCGATTCCAGTCTACAGTGCCGCAGAGGAGTTAAATAGCTAATACATTTAAAAGAAGAAGATAGACCAAACCATTTGTGATTAATCCCGTATAAATAGTAGCAAGTGGCCATGTGGCGGCCTCGCCCTCTCACTAATTGCTTTCTAGTTTATCATGTTGTGTTGTTCATCGTTTCTCGTCAATTAACTAACTTAATCAAGTGTTTAAATAAATTCATATTTTAACTTAATCATTGTTTTATACTTCGTTTCATTTTTACACGTGACATTTTGGTGGAGGCGCCGGGTAGTACCACGGAACCCCGACGTAGTTCGCGCCTTCTGGGACTGCCGCCTGCTTTTGGATTGCTGCCGAACAGGTTAAAAACCCGAATGATGAAGGAAGAAGCCTCGACCATGACTTCTCCTCTTTTTGTTACTTACCATATGCCACGGGAACCCTATATGTTCTTAGCCATACCAAATGAGGATCCTCAACGGTGGAAAAAGAACTATGAGAGAATTTCGAAATGCAACGGATGGGATGACATGGTCCGCCTCGCAAACGTGAGCTTTTATCTCGGAGGCACAGCACTTAAGTGGTTTGAAAACAACGAAGACTCCTTTTTAAGCTGGACTGATTTCGAAAAAACATTTACCGAAACTTTTGGTCCTACCGACGACGTCAAACGGCGAGCGGAAGAAGCATTGAGAACAAGAGCGCAGCACCCGGGCGAATCTTCAGAATCCTATATACAAGATGTCTTAGCTCTGTGTCGTGAGGCTGACGCCAGAATGTCTGATTTAGAGAAAATACAACATCTTATGAAAGGAATCGCCGAAGACTTTTACCAAGTTTTACTCATGAAAGACAATAAGACTGTAGCAGATTTTATCACCTATTGCCGAGACATTGAGACCATGAAACGTAAACGTGTACAATGTCTTTATAATTCTTCCTACGACCTTGAGTTTCACATGGTTCAACCTCATACGTAACTTCAGATAATTTTCTAATAACACGATATGGACCAAAATAGCGCTTTAGTAATTTTTCTGATCGGCCCACTTTTCGGATCGGCGTAAACACCCATACTAGATCGTTTTGTTGATAGTTAACAGATCGATGTCTTTCGTCGTAACGCTGTTTGTCACCAACTTGTGACCTTTGAATGTGGAATTTTGCGATTTGTCTTGCTTCTTCAGCTCTGGTGACCAATTCATGGACATATTCATTAGGTGAGTCTTTATCATGTTCATACGGTAGTATTGCGTCAAGTGGGGTTTCAACATCACGACCATGGACCAAAAAGAAAGGACTAAACCCTGTTGTTTCCTGCTTTGCCGAGTTGTAGGCGAACGTAACGAAAGGCAGGATCGTGTCCCAATTCTTTTGCTCCACGTCCACGTACATAGCGAGCATGTCTGCAAGTGTTTTATTGAATCGTTCCGTTAAACCATTGGTTTGAGGGTGGTAGGCTGTTGTAAGAAGGTGCCCTGTCCGACACAATACGTTAATTTCGGCGACCAAATGGTTCATTCTATCGTCGCTTTGTGAAGGGATTCTCGGAATTGGCCAGGCCCTTAAATGATCTTTTGAAAAAGGACGCAAAGTTCGAGTGGCATGAAGATCAGCAAATATCTTTTGCCAAGTTAAAACTTGCCCTCACGACCTCACCTGTTCTTGGTCATTTCAAACCAGAAGCGGACACTAGGATCCATACTGATGCCAGCGGATATGGAATCGGAGCTGTTCTTGTACAAGTACAGGAAGGAATGGAGAGACCGATAGCCTCGATCTCTGACAATGGCGGAGAAAAATTATTCGACCACTGAAAGAGAATGCCTTGCTGTCGTGTGGGCCATCAACAAATTTAGACCTTACCTCTTTGGACGACCTCTTACTGTTGTCACGGACCATCATTCTCTTTGCTGGTTGACTAATCTTAAAGACCCTTCGGGAAGATTGGCAAGGTGGTCATTAAAATTACAGGATTGCGATTTTTCGGTGGAATTCAAGAATGGAAGGAAACATAAGGATGCAGATTGCCTGTCAAGAAACCCACTGCCGAACCTGGACACGGATTCTCTTGACGAAATTCCCTGTTTGTTATCTCTAACGTCATTTGAAGCGGAACAAAGAAAAGATCCCAAACTTGCAGCCATAAGAATTACTGTCGCAGAAAAAGGCAATGACAGGAATTTCAGTATAATGGGTGGGATATTGTACAGAAGAAATTACGATCCTATGGGTAAGACTTGGCTTCTGGTAGTTCCTAAAACCATCAGAAAGGATATTCTTCGAACCCTTCATGACGCTCCTACGGCTGGTCATCTGGGATTTGCCAAGACCTACGATAGGGTAAGGCGTAAATTCTACTGGCCTGGATTATATCGTAGTGTTCGGCAGTATGTCTCTCATTGTAATGAATGCCAAAGGAGAAAATCGCCACCCAACCTTCCAGCGGGACAATTACAACCTATAGAACCTCCAACAGTACCATTTCATAAAGTGGGAATAGATTTACTTGGTCGATTTCCCCTGACAAGGGACGGTAATAAGTGGATTCTTGTATGTACTGATTATTTGACGAGATTCGCTATAACCAAAGCCCTCCCGAATGCAGAATCTAAAGAAATAGCTCAGTTTCTAGTCGAAGATGTCATCTTAAAGCATGGTTCACCCAGGAATATGATTAGCGATCGAGGACGATCGTTTCTTTCCCATTTGGTCGCCGAAATTAACGTATTGTGTCGGACAGGGCACCTTCTTACAACAGCCTACCACCCTCAAACCAATGGTTTAACGGAACGATTCAATAAAACACTTGCAGACATGCTCGCTATGTACGTGGACGTGGAGCAAAAGAATTGGGACACGATCCTGCCTTTCGTTACGTTCGCCTACAACTCGGCAAAGCAGGAAACAACAGGGTTTAGTCCTTTCTTTTTGGTCCATGGTCGTGATGTTGAAACCCCACTTGACGCAATACTACCGTATGAACATGATAAAGACTCACCTAATGACTATGTCCATGAATTGGTCACCAGAGCTGAAAAAGCAAGACAAATCGCAAAATTCCACATTCAAAGGTCACAAGTTGGTGACAAACAGCGTTACGACGAAAGACATCGATCTGTTAACTATCAACAAAACGATCTAGTATGGGTGTTTACGCCAATCCGAAAAGTGGGCCGATCAGAAAAATTACTAAAGCGCTATTTTGGTCCATATCGTGTTATTAGAAAATTATCTGAAGTTACGTATGAGGTTGAACCATGTGAAACTCAAGGTCGTAGGAAGAATTATAAAGACATTGTACACGTTTTGAGAATGAAACCATACAGAGACCCACAACAACAATTCGAAGAGGATGACGACCTTAGTGAGATGATACCAATAAAACCATCACCTGCTGAGAACCTCCTCCCGACCAAGAATAATTCTGATCCAACAAATAGAAGTGGGCCGATCACACGAAGTCAAGCTAAACGCCTTCAGCGAGACGCTGAAATTTCTTAAGGAGGAAGAAGTGCAACGGGGTATCTATTCTGGGCCCGGTGGGATAGCGTTCGATTCCAGTTCGAACCTTTAGTTTAGTGTTCGATTCCAGTCTACAGTGCCGCAGAGGAGTTAAATAGCTAATACATTTAAAAGAAGTATTTGGGGGGGGTATTTCAATTAACGTCACACTGGAGCAACACAATGGGCTATTGGTGACGGTCCGGGATCAATCCCAAAGGGAAAGATCTGAGGACAACACCACGTAATTTTGAACCACGGTCAGATGACGAGGCAACACCTGAGCTGGCACCCCACTCTCCAAACTTCCACACCACGCCAACGTGAGGACATTTGAGGCCACGACAGATTTAACGTGCACCAGCCCCCTTTGTACACGACGGTGTTTGGCTGGATTCGAACTCGCAACCCTTCGGTTGCTAGTTCGTTACTCTTCCAACCGGGCCACCGCGGCCCTTTTAAAAGAAGAAGGTATTGGTATTGGTATTTTCAATTAACGTCACACTGGAGCAACACAACGGGCTATTGGTGACGGTCCGGGATCAATCCCAGAGGGAAAGATCCGAGGACAGCACCACGTAATTTTGAACCACGGTCAGATGACGAGGCAACACCTGAGCTGGCACCCCACTCTCCAAACTTCCACACCACGCCAATGTGAGGACATTTGAGGCCACGACAGATTTAACGTGCACCAGCCCCCTTTGTACACGACGGTGTTTGGCTGGATTCGAACTCGCAACCCTTCGGTTGCTAGTCCGTTACTCTTCCAACCGGGCCACCGTGGCCCTAAAAGAAGAAGATAGACCAAACCATTTGTGATTAATCCCGTATAAATAGTAGCAAGTGGCCATGTGGCGGCCTCGCCCTCTCACTAATTGCTTTCTAGTTTATCATGTTGTGTTGTTCATCGTTTCTCGTCAATTAACTAACTTAATCAAGTGTTTAAATAAATTCATATTTTAACTTAATCATTGTTTTATACTTCGTTTCATTTTTACACGTGACAATATCATTTTCTCAGCTTATCTCCACGTGGATTAATATAATACCGTACTTCACACATCAGAAACATTTTACAAAAATAATTTATCTATAAGTATATATGCTTTTGAGTAGTTACATCAAAATATTCGTAACAATGAAATTTTTTTAAATTTCTACAGAGCATAAATACTAACCTTTTGCGTATAAAACCATAAATTTCGATAATAAACACATAATAGATATTGTACCTCATACGATAAGGTCTCCCTTTTCTAACCCATATTTATGTGTTATTTTGAAGTAGAGGATGTGAGAAAACATAAATGTATTCTGTGTAAAGTCCTTCTGTAAACAAATTTATAAATCTCGAAATTTACAGACTCTGTAGCCCTACTGGTAGAGTCGCGGATTGGTAACCGGAGTGTTGAGAATTACTCGATCCAACAAAAGACCATTATGTACGTGAGGGATGGTGCTCGTTAAATCTGTCGTGGCCTCAGATGCCCTCATTTTGGCGTGGTGTGAAAGTTTGGAAAGTGGGTACCAGCTCAGGTGATGACCTGGTCATCTGACCGTGGCTCAAAATTACGAGGTGTTGTCCTCGGATCTTTCCCTTTTGGATTGATACCAGACTTTCGTCAATAGCCTGTTGTGTTGCTCCAATGCTACGTAAGTTCAACTACCTGTCTAGCACGCAATTTATTAATGACAAATTGAATTTTTAAAACACATTAAAAGATTGTTTACATTAAACATCCATTTAACTCAAGCCTTTGAAAAAATTGCTCAAATTCATTTGTAAATGGACACTTTTAAATACTTGATTTAAAGATGTAATTATATCTGAAATTTGGAATGTGCTACACAAATATAAAGTCCATCAAAGAGTGAAGGACTTAAGAGTCTAAAAAGTGAAAATGAAACAGAGTATGAAGTTTGAGTTCTCGTCTATTAAAGGTTATCTTTGAGTAATCCATAACAGATAGGCATGGAAAAGTTTAATTAGAAGAATTGTTTTTCAATACTAAGAATCCGCATTCATGTACCTGCTTTTTTTCCCGTGGAATTCTCTTCAAGTAGCTTAATCTTTTTCTGCAACTTAAAGCTACAATTAAAACGTACGAAAATGGCTGACTTGTCGCTCTTTGGCCAATTTTGGCAACTCGAGGTCTAATCAAACCGAGACTTAAAGGGGATTCGGGACCACAGTGAACATTCATGCCCTGATCGAGATTCAAACCAGACAGTCTGGAAAGGGTCAGAGAACTAACGAAATTTAGTCATTTTATCGAAATAATTATTACTTCATGCATTTTTACAAAGTATCAATTGGTCTGTTCCTGTCCTACATTCTTGGTAGTGCCCTGGACCATCATTGCATTTAGATGTTCAGGACTTCGGCAGACTGCTCTGAAAAGACTTAGAAAAGGACAAACAAGATAAACTTGTTCATGTTCCTCAAGAACTCCTTCCCATATTTTAGATTGTATCGATGTCTGTGGGACAAATGCTGAAAAACAGGTGTTGGTCGCTGCGTGACTTGAAAAACAAGGTTTTTTGGGCTTGGTCTAGGTTATACCTTGACCAAAAACGGCATGTTTCAATACTCTGCATTTATGTATCGGTTTTTCTGTGGTATTTTCTTCAAATTACTTTATTCTACAATTTTATTACAATTAAAACGTACGAAATTTATGGTTAGTTGGTTTGGCAATTTATGGTAAACGTTTGCAACTAGAAGTCTAATCAAATCTTGACCTCCGACTTAACTCTTTGGGGTTAGGTGGGTTAAAAATCTGTCCCCCGTTTTGCTTAGCTTTTTATGCATGGTGGGATACTTTTTAACCCACCTCAAAATGTTGAAATTACTCATAGTCATGCAGTTTAATATTTTATTAAAAATTTTTCATTGAGTTGGCAATGCTATGAGCTAACGCTAAATGTGTAAATAACTGAAAACAAAAATTTACGCATGTCAAAACACATTAGTAAGTTGTTGACACTGTTGTAATTAAGGTTTGCGAATTGTGTGGTGCAGTGAATTTTTGTCTTTCATAACGGTAAATTTTTCGTAAAAATTAATTATGAGTGAATAAATCGTTTTATAATAAAAACATGTTATTTGATGCTTTATACTAATTTTGAAGCTGAATAAACAATTCTGTGCAACTTGGGTTTTTTCTCTTTAAAATAGTGTGCCTCAAAAATTTAAAGTGGGTTATTAATCAGACCGAACATCCATGCCCAGACTAAGATTTGAAACTAGACAGTCAAATTGGGGACAGAGCATTAACGAAAGATATAGTTCTTTTCTTGAAATACTTATTATTTCAAGTGTTTGTACAAAGCATTAATTAATATATACTACTATATTTTTTACTGAAAAAAAATAATTATTTAGTCAAATTACATATCTCAAGGTAGGTAGTTGAGTTTAACGTCGCACAGGAACGGACTATTATTACGCATCTCATATATTTGTTGTAAGTGTTGATTACATATTCACTCAAATAGATGAGAATTGAGTGAAGTATTACTATCCAAACATGAGGGAATGTCGCTCACGAAGTATCATTAATAAAAAAACATGCGTTATAAGCCTTTGGAAGTTATTTTACTTTGTTTTCTTAACACGTAGAGTCTGAAAGAGAAATAACAAGAAACGAGGTTTATTGGTGATTCTATGACGGATTAAAAGTGTCTGCATTCCTAAGGAGCCGCGGGAACATCGAAAACATCTTCCAACAGGAGACGAAAACAAATTACTTCGGCCCTAAGAGACACAGATGAAAGCGATGCCGCGAAACACATTTCTCCCCATTTCATATTCGCCGAAAGTGTTTCTTAAAAACGGAGATCTCTTTTGCATTTAAAAGTTACGGTCTGCCCGAATCAGCAGCAGACTGAAAGCAACAAAACTTTCGCAACCAAAAATATAAACGTGGCCTCACACAAAAGCTATAACCGAAATCCCTAGAAAACAGGACTCGAAAAAAATGTTTTTTTTTTCGAAGCAAAAGGAGAGGTCTGAATATTTCATTCCCTCCCTTCTCCATCTCCATTCGGTTATACTCTCTCCTGGAAATCAGACTCCCGTTTCGGTTCTCCCAAACAAGCCGGGATGGGAGAGATAAAAGAAAGAAAATCGGGAACCTGTCCACCATTCTTCTTATCTCGAAAAGTGCCGGTTGAATCGTTTGTTATTCCTCGTATTAAAAGCAGCGAATGACTACAACATATGGAGAGAGAGTTTTCCTCTTTTGCTGTCGGTAGGGAAAATTCTTCCTACACCCCTTCCACTAATGATATAAAACGAATGGGAGGGGTTACTGATTATTAATTTTATCTCTCGCTCTCGTTCCCCACTCCCCGAGAAGCTCTCCAAAGAGAGAGGAGAGAAAAAAAAGATAAGAGCAGGGAGAGCGGAAGATAACAAAGAGATGCGCTAATGATTCTCAGAGGTAGAGTCGAGGCGGGGCTTCGCCGCGCGTGCGCAGTGGCTCTGGTCCATCCTTCCCCGAAGAGCTGGATTGATGATCATTGAGCACCGAATGTTTCAATAACAAATCGTGCCTCCCCCTTTGCCCGCATTTCTTCGGGAAGTCTCTCTCTCTGCGCATTATTCTTCCTGTTCCCTTAAAATGTAAGTAGCGAGCGGGAGAAGGTGTTTCGGATTCCCCTGTTTTCCAAAATGCTGACGTCGTGATGAATAGTCAACGTCTTCCTACTCTCGGAGATCACGAGTTGAAGTGTTTTTATTCTTCTTCTCTCATTCCGTGAGGGAGAAAGGAATAGAGTTATTGATTCTGGACACATAGTTATTGCAGCAGTTTCTCTCCCCTCCGACAATATCTTAAGAATTTTCCACCGTCGAGATTTCAATCACTTCGCCTCCATCCCTTTTGTAGTTTCGTTTTTAATTCCGCTGCAAATCGGTGAGATATTCTTTTTTTTTGCGTCGAAGACAAAAAATCAATCGCCTTCGACACCGTTCGGCGCGTGAAATATCACGTCCTACTTTTTAGAGATGTTCCATTAGTTTGTTGTCACCAGATTAGTAATCTGGAGAGCCCAGTTGTCGTGCACAAAGTTTGGAGGACGTGACAACTTAGCGATTGAGTTTCGCTTGAACAGTTGGTATTCACGATTACGATGCTTAGATGGCATCTCATGCCCCTATCAAAAGCTGTTTTCAGTTCCTGTATTAATCCTCCAAGTGGTTTCAACGAGATATCTCGTCCATCAAGATCTAACCAATTTTGGTAATGACGAGAAATCGCGACGTGAAGATATTGCCGATTTAAGTTTTGCTAATGACCAGATCTTGATTGACGAGACAACCAGCAGAAGGGTTGAAAATAAGGTAGATAAATAAAATGTAAATGGACAAGATGGATTCTAACAAAGACGAGATGGGTTCAAGCAAAGCTCTGAGAGCTGCAGTATATATCAAACCAGAACGAATTAAAATAAAATCTTAAATTCATAATAAAATAAATAACCATCTCCTTGTTCATACCTGGTTAGAGGATAAATCTGCTTTTTAATAAAAATGATTTTCTTGTCTTGCACACACTTTAGAGGAGACAAGTATTTGGGGTTCTAGTTTTGTCGTATGTTTTCGTTATACGAATTCTTTCTGGTTTACATCAGTTCTATTACTAGTCTCCAATGCTTCTAAAAGGGTCTTTTTTCGACTGCATGTCTTGTATTAAAATAAATTTGTATTTAAAAATAAATACTGTACGTGGTAAAGTGGACAAGTTTGTCTAGAGCACATACCATGCATTAGTAAATAGCAAAAAAGACTAGGTACCAAAATACAGCAAGAAAACATACAATTGTAGCCAGAAAATAAATATTGAAACAATAAGTGATTTCATGTTTACCTGGTTTGGAACGGCTTAGCGCAATTAGCGCAGAATTAATATCCCTGCATTTTTGAAGTCATACAAGAAACTTTTAAGCCACAAAAAATGCATCACTTATGGCGTCGTACAAACTAATAAATGGTGAAACATTTGATTGCACCAAATCACATCTTACCCTCTCCCGTATGTTAAAAATATTTTAATACAAAACATTAAAAAAATTCCAGTAGAGAGTTCGTGAAGTACTTCTAGGAATACACGCCTATCTGTTTATGATCTCTTTCATACACTATTGAACATGAGATAAAAATAGCGACAATTCTGTCTATTTTTGTGCTTGAGGCTGAAGGTTAAGAACACCAAACTACTCCTTTCTTCTAGTGTATTTAAAAAAAACTGGTTTATTTTTTTTATCTAATTTCAACGACAAATCATTAATAATACTTGATAGATTTGTTTCCATGAAAATCCATTACTTCTATCACAAAGCGATTCGGTGATTAGTATCCAATTTGCAAAAACTTGTTCTTCCGGAATTGACTTACGGTGGTTCAGATTAATTTCATGTCTAGACGACTATTTTATGGTTTGTCTTTTCAATTGCTGAATGTACTGAATCCAGGGTTTTTAAATTGACAATTTTTAACCTTGCCTTGAATCTACGAAGTTTAATTGAAATATTTAAATAATTCTTTGAAAAGTAAATTACTGTATGATACTTGTTTTACAATATTTATTGAGTAAATTCAATTTACTTTTATTTATTTAAAGAATAATTTTTCCCTTAAATGTTTAGCATACTTCTTATATAGAAATATTTTGCCTCTTGATTCATTTGAATAGCTAAAACCAGAAATGCTGAATTTAATCAGTTTAGTTGAATAGGAATAAAAGCCAATTGTGAAACTGATAAATTCAATTAGATTAATTCAATTGTCTTGAGTACCAAACAAGAAAGTCAGAATATTATTAAGATTGAGTTTTCAATATGATCTGTAAATTGATTTTTCCATGAGGTAAAAAGAGGTTTGACAACGAAAGTGTCATAATCCTTAGTAGAAAATAATCCTCATTAATAAAATATTTTAGCATCTATCATATTAAATGATATTCGGTAATATAAGACAAGTATATTAAAATATAAAATAAAATTTTGGACATGAATACCTGTCTTGAAAGATGATTAGATATTATCAGACAGCTCACACAGAAAGTCAAATGATTCTTTCAGGAAATGAAAAATTCTCATATGAAAAATGAGATTTATTATCAGTGTCATAGTGTCTAATAATTTCAAAAATGAAACATTTTTGCAACTTTATTTGGCAAGACTAC
Source organism: Meta bourneti (assembly GCA_933210815.1). Lineage (NCBI taxonomy): Eukaryota > Metazoa > Arthropoda > Arachnida > Araneae > Tetragnathidae > Meta > Meta bourneti. Next base: position 24,543,605 of record OW119931.1, read on the forward strand.
TTTTTGTTAAAAAGTGTTTTGCAAATTTTTACACCGAGATATATTTTAAGATTTGTATGAAAACAAGGACAAGGGTGCTCCTTTGCTGACTATGGAAGCAGTGAAAATAGTATTTTTGAAAGCATAATGTATGCTAATAAATAAACGCATGTTGTTAAAAACTTATGTTATTTTATGTTTATGCAAGAAAAGTAAGGCACCACAAAAATTGTAGTGGGCCGAGGTAGCCCGGTTGGAAGAGTGGCGGATTAGCAATAGAGGATTGAGAGTTCGAAACTCGATTCAACCAAAGACCGTCGAATATGTGGGTGCACGTTTAATCTGTTGTGGCCTCAAACGTCCTCACGTTGGCATGGTGTGGAAATTTGGAGAGTGGGGTGCTAGCCCAGGTGTGACCTCGTCATCTGACCGTGGTTCAAAATGAGGTGTTGTGCTCAGATTTTTCCCTTCGTGATTGATCCCGAACGGTCACCTATGTCCCGTTGTGTTGTTCTAACGCAACGTGAATTTAACTACCTACCTACCACTCCTTGGCAAAATTAAAATACTTAATTCATTAAATCATACAATTTAAACCAATGCATTATTTTAAATATTTATAATATAAAGTACTGCATAGCCCACATATTGGAGACGAAAATCTGCAGACGGTATCTGTTTTAATTAATACACTCTTGGATAGATCGCAGTCTCCAATAGCCCTTTGTGTTGCTCCTGTGTGACGTTAATTCAACTATCTACCAAAAACTTGTAATTCATTTTCTGGGCTTCCAGATGTGGAAATCTATCATCTCGGTGTAACTTTTCGGTCATAACTTTAATGGAAAAGTTGAATTAATCTAGTTCATATTCCCTTAAATAATCTGGGGAACAATGGGACAAATAACATAAGTTTTCTATGCAATATTAGGAGGAAGCTTCACATATTCTAAAGTTGAACAAACGAGAAACGCTCAAAAATATGAAAAAATGACAAATCATTACAGTTTGTAATGTTTTTAACTTTTTTATATTTAAGTATCTCTATACAAAGATAAGAATATTAATAGATTTTAATCTTTCAAGTATTTTTAAGTCAATGAAATTTAATCCAATTAATATCCACAGAGCATATATGCTGTTTCAAATTATTTATTACCAACTTTGAATGTCCAACTATATCTTACAATGCAGATTATTAAATATCCAGCGAGAACTTATGTACTATCACAGATAGCATTAAAAGAGTATCTACAGAAAGAAGGCAGCGATAGACATCCACATCTTCAAGTTCCAAGAAATCGATACATTCTTCAAGGATTAGGTAAGATATTAGTTGTTAAATAAATCGTATCCAACCTGGGAAAAAGAGAAATATGTTAAAAAGGCAAAGGTAACAAATATCTTCTGAATAAAATTATTTGTTTCATTTCTTTATTATCTGAAACCAATTTTTATAAACATCTATCTATTATTAAAATAATTTACAAAAATAATGAAAATACACTTGAAATTCTGTAGTCAGGTAGTAAAATCTTCATTTTTTGTTAAAATTGAAATAAGTTTTTCCGTAGGGTCAAGTTGAAATCAGAAAGTTTTCTAAAACATCATGTCTGATATGTGGTTTAGGATAAAACAGGTGTGATTACTGTATTCTTAAGATCATTACAATTTTTGAGGTTGAATAAAATTAAAAATTACAGTGTTGAAAAATTAAAATAGCCAAATATGTTTTTGCTTCTTATCTCAGAATTGTATGTATTTGCTACTAGCATATATTGTTCAAGTATTATGAAGAAATTACATTTTGGTTAGACGATTGTAAAATAATCATACTAGAATAGAAGATAAACCTGCTGTTAATTACAATCGAAAAAAAATTTCGATTGTGTATTCAAGATTAAGTTACAAAATTGTTCTATACTAAAGTTTCTGAGAGAGAATTATTAGTCGATAGTTTATTTTGTATACGATTTTATAGCATTTATGAATTTATTACTACATTTTCAGATTTCTGATGGCTTACCCGAAAGGATCCAGTTGTCAGAAAGTTTCAAAATTGAATTTAGATCCTTGTTATGTTTATATATATAGAATTTAAGGCTGATTCTAATAAAAACAATCCTCGTATATTTATGGTAACTGCAAATCATCTTTGCATGATTCTAATCAAGCGAGTGCATTAAAAGCAGAGAAAAATTGTTAAGTTTAGCTTTTAAATGGAATGTTTAGTTTATCTTTATATCTAAATTTCTCCTTCTTCTATCTGCATAATTTGGAAAATACAAACTTATAGAAATAAAATTACAGAAAATTGGACCATTTTCTTCCAGACTATCACATATATACAAAGTTTATTTTGTTGCTAATGGTCAGTTTTTGTTACATGGTGGCTATCCAAAGACTTCAAGCCTCTACAAGTATTTGTTCAAAAATTGCGTTTGAACCTAGACCCTGTGTACAATGATTTATGATTGGGTTGATTCGTCCGTCTACGTTTATTTTGTGGGACATAATGACTACTTAAATTGGGATTTTCGAATATGCATACTAAAATAGATTGCTATGAAATATTTTTTGTTAAAGTTTGTTTAACTGCATACACAGGATTTGCAGAATCTATTCTAAACACTATGCATACGCACGATTTGTAGGATCTACTATAGTTATAATTTGGGTGTTATATTATCTACTATCAATATTATATTATTGCTCTTCAACTGAAAAAGACAATTATTGCTTGAAATACAAGAGTTCTGCCCTCGAAGTTCTCTTTTATAGAGGAATATTTTAGGGTGAGAAGGTTTTGAAAAGTTTGTTAGATAAGGGAAGACTGTATTTTCCTATTGCCAGTCTTAAAATACAAATAAATCCAGTATATTATAATATAGGATCAGAGGATTTGCAAAACCACCAAAAACAACAGGCCTATACCATGGTTTTAGTATAATGTATTCCGCTATTATAACGCAGATGGCTTTCTACTTTTCTTTGACGTCACAGAAAACTTCTGCTTTGTCTTAGTCTTTATTCTTACTCTTTTTGTACGTTTCTTAGCTGGATTTCGAACGATTACGACATAATATATTCTCCTTACATGAACATTGTTGTTTTATATCCAATGAGTGCAATGTTTATTGAGGCAAATATTATGCATGAAATGTCGCCATGGTTTTGAATTTACTACCATGACTTAAAAGAGGGGACTATTTCTTTCAACATCCAAAGTATACAAGTATGTGTTCTTGTAGAGTGTTTATAATTATTAAGGAATCCAATAGGAAAAACTTTTGTACTTATAGATATCTAAAAACTGCTACCCATACATTTTTTATAAGCTCAAAAAGTTTTTTGTACGAAGCTTTGGCATACATTGTGATGACACATTAGTAAATCTCCTACGTGTTCTTTTGTTGCTCTTAGAATGTGGAGTTTTCGTTTCCTTTCAAAACATTTGTAAATTTAACCAGCCCAGCTCTTTTTTAATGCAATCTGGATTGAAACACCCATATATCGTGGAACAGTTGCAACCATCATTTAATTGGTTGGATGGTATTTGTTATAAATTTTCATAAAAATACTTTTAGACAGTCTTAGATGTCTTGGATTTCCATAACCTATGTGTACACAAAATCGTTTTCTCATTCCTGTAAATATTTGAATTCTTCCTTAGGAATTTGAACCTTAGGTAATAATTACCTAAGGTTCTTAAAATAATCGATGAAAACGGTGATTGAAATTGTACAAACTAATCCACACTGAATCGTGTAGGCTTGTTCCACCATCGAATGTAGTTTTGTATGTTATGTATAATTTTTATGTTTACACGTTTGTAAATTTTTAGCGACCAAATTAATGCCTCTGACTATCTGTACTCCCCTCAAAGTTCACTGGTAATAGGATATGCACGATTATTGTTATTGTTGGGATGTCCATGAATAGAATTAATAGTTGGATAATTTAGGATGTGGTTCAGGAACCTTGATAGTTTTGTCAAACATCTAAAGGACGACAAATGATGATAAAAATAGGATTATATAAACGGTCTACAGCTATTTCGGTGGAACAAAACGCCACCATCATCAGGACCAAAATAAGCAACAAGAGGAAAACCTAATACTAAAATTGTTGACTTCGAATAAATTAGAAGTGAGTGACCGTAACACTTCAAAGATAACGTATTTACACTTGGGCATTTATTTTTACATTAATCCTGAAGAGAGTGGATGTTTTGTTCCAACAAAATAGCTGTAGACCATTTTTATAATCCCCTTTCCACCTTTAGTGGTCATTTCTGAAGCTTTTAAAGGTTTGACTAAGGTTTTTATCTTTTACTTCGTAGTTTTAGTTGGATGGTTTCCTATTACCAAGTCAGTTCATTGCTGTATTGCTTATGATTTCATTTTCATTTACACAATGTGTATATTGAAGATGCTGTTGTTGTTGCTTATTCCTCCTGGTCTAACCGCCTACTAGACCACGTCCAACAAGTCATTCGTCCTTAAAGAAATCATAATGTCCTTTGTATTCTGAAATAAGTCTAAAAGGTTCATTTCAATGCAATAAAAGATGTGATTACTAGAGGCGTGTTCCCCCTTGCACTAAGAACAAATTGGAAAATATTTTTACCCGTTCATGAATTTCATGCTCCTAAGGGTGCCCATTTCGCAATCTAGATAAAACTGTTTGGGTAATCTTTTTTCCTTTGTAAAACAGGGATTGACCCGAAATTTTCCAGTTTACAGTCATGATTGGGAAGAATTCGTCACATTGCATTATTTGAAATTTTTGTTTTGGAGAACTCATACGAAGCAAGAGAATCAGACTCTCCAATAGTATCTGAAGAACCCTCCTTGACCAGTCTGTTAGCAATGTCACTTCCTGATGGCAATATAGGAATATACAATTCTTTTATTCGCAGAATTCTATATTAACATTTTGTTGGATCCGGAATTACGATGAATCCTCATCTTTATTATCAATGAAACTTGGTGATGAATCTTCTTCTCAAATCAACTATTACATGTCAATTTGGATCTAAGTAAAGCTATTTACCTAAAGCAGTGGTTCGTAACCTGGGGTGTGTGCACCCCTGGGGGTGCGAGAAAGCATTTCCATGGGTGCTAGAGAAGTTTTGATGGACGTCAGTGATTTAATAAAAGACTATCTTATAGAAATACGAGCCAATGCACGTATTCAAATGGAATTTGAAAACCACTTAAAACGATTCTGGTGTACACAGTTAGAACCTTATACACAGCTGGCAAAAGAAACAATGCAGACACTTCTACCATTTGCCGCCACCTACCTGTGTGAAATGAGATTTTTATCACTTTTGCACGTAAAAACAAAAGCCAGAAATCGCTTCAATGCAAGTGATGTCTTACGCGTGGCTCTTTCAAAAAAGGAGCCTTGCTTCAAAGTATTATTATGAATAAACAACGCAGCCATTAAAGATTGAGATATTGTTTTGTTTGCATGCGTAAGTATATGTGTTTATTTTCAATAAATAAATTATCTTGCAATAGAAGTAATTTCCTAAATAAAGAGAAACACATTTTTCAAAGGGGTGCGAGAACTTATTTTTAGATTCAAGGGAGTGCTGATCACTAAAAAGGTTAAGGACCACTGATCTAAAGCAATCGAAATCTTAGTAAAGCAGATTGAATCACACACACACGCACGCACGCACGCACGCACGCACGCACGCACACACACACACACACACACACACACACACACACACACACACACACACACACACACACACACACACACACACACACATTTTATCTCCTTTGTAATACAAGGATAGACTCGGAATTTTTGCCTGGTCCATCCTTGTATTGCAATGTGGCAAATTCCTCCGAGTTCATGATTGAGAGGAATTTGCCACACTGCATTATTTGAGCTTCTTGCTTTGAAGTACTCGAGCGAAGATGCTTCTAATAGTGATACTAGTAGACGTAAACTTTTTTGCCTATAAACAATGCACAGACAACAGTGTTTAAATACACTGCTGGCCACCGTAAATGCAACACTCTGAAGGAAGCATGCAAATAATATGAAATTTAAAACATGCATTAGCGGAGGTGAGATATGCAAATGATTAGAATTTCAGCGCAGACGCACATCACGCGCGCCTGTGGCGCCACTTCAAAGCGCTATTTAAGGCTTGGAGATTTCGACGATTTCAAGTACGGCAATTGTGTTTTTCTTGTGGTTTTTTCAAAAAAAAAACGATCAATTATGCCTCGTAGAAAACAGCGATCATCTTTTGATCAAGTATCCGAGTTCGACAGAGGAAGGATAGTGGCCTACAGAGATTGTGGATTATCTTTCAGGGAAATCGGTAGTCGTGTTGGACGAAACCAAACAACTGTAATGCGGATATGTGATCGTTGGATGCAGGAGGGTACGACGGACCGACGTGATCGATCGCATCCACCTCAGTGCACCACTTCACGTGATGACAGGCATATTGTGCGTATGGCAGTGACGGATCGCTCAGCCACATCACGAACCATAGCACAGCACATTCAGTCTGTACCGCATCATCCAGTGTCTGCGCGTACCATTCGACGCCGTTTACAGCAGAGTGGTCTGTCCGCAAGACGTCCATTGCTTCGTCTACCCTTGACGCAGAACCACAGACGTTTCCGCCGCCAATGGTGCGATGAAAGAAGGATGTGGACGGCAGAATGGAATGAAATTGTCTTTACTGACGAGTCACGCTTCTGTCTGCAACACCACGATGGTCGGATTCGAGTCTGGAGACACCGTGGAGAGAGGATGCTGAACAGCTGCGTTATGCACCGCCACACTGGTCCTGCACCGGGTATTATGGTATGGGGCGGTATTGGATATCACTCTCGCACTCCTCTATTACGCATTGCCGGTACTTTAAACAGCCAGCGCTACATCTCCGAGGTGTTGGAGCCAGTTGTCCTTCCTTACCTTCAGGGCTTGCCCACAGCCATATTTCAACAGGATAATGCGCGACCACACGTGGCACGCATTGTCCAAGGGTTCTTCGTCAATCGCCAGATTGAATTGCTTCCCTGGCCAGCTCGCTCTCCGGATCTTTCGCCGATAGAAAACATGTGGTCCATGGTTGCTCAACGATTGACCCAGAATACATCCCCAGCTGCCACACCAGATCAACTTTGGCAACGTGTGGAAGCTGCTTGGTCTGCTGTACCCCAAGAACACATCCAAAGTCTCTTTGAATCAATGCCGAGGCGTGTGGCAGCGGTGATCTCCAACAATGGCGGCTACTCTGGCTACTGATTTTGGCAGGAACCACACTTCACAGAAGTCTATAAATTTAATCATTTGATACTTGGTCAACATGTTATCTACAAAATAAATTTTGTTGTGATATCTCTTGTCTTTCTTGGTGTTGCAATTTGGGTGGCCAGCAGTGTAGCTGTTATGGTTTTACCTCTATTTAGTTTCCTAACCCTCCAGATGGTTGTTTCGACGTTTCTCGATTAACAATACTGACCAGACCTTAATAGAGATACTATCACGTCTTTAGAAAAACTGACCAGATCTTTATCTCTGCATCATCAAAAAATTGGCAATATCTCGCCGAGACCACTTGGAAGGTTAAATCTCTGATTTTTCAGTAGTGTAGCGTTGCTTTTACCTCACAACACAATGACTAAACAAACACATTTTTCTCAAGAATCCATGAATTCTTTCAACCTTTACAAATATTCCATTGTTAATTTCTTAGAGCCTCAGGGTCACATGTTCTTTAGGTGTGTACGGGTATCACAACTTTGAAGGAACCCATATGATCTGTCCTCTATTCTGTTTTACCCTTGTCTACCCTTCTGCTTTTTGTTCTTTACCTCCCTCGTTGATGTGTTTGGCTCAGTTTGGCTAAATATGGCCCTTACGCCAAGACCCAAAACAAGCCAATCTTTATTTTAAAAATAGAATCCTTTGGAAAGATTCCGTTGGTCAAGAATGTCAAAATTGGTTATAAGTCATGCAAGGAAGACTGATGTCTTAAGGTAGAATTATGCGTGCGAATCCCTCAGAGGGTTAAGTACGTGAATAAAGTATCGATACCCAGTACATTGGACAGTCTTAAGAGTTTAAATTCTTAAATAAAAACGCAATAAAACGTTACTTCTTTAATAAAAGAAACAAAATTTCGCAGAATTCTTCAGAACAAGTTCTCTCTTCTCGGAAACTCACGCGATGAGTTACATGTCGCCAATCGATATAAAAAAACGCGCCATCTCTTCGATACGATAAAGAGCAAAAATAGATATCTGATATGGAGATAAAATAAAAAAAGGAAGCTACCTCCTGTGCTGCGCATCAGGGCAGCAATCGCGGAACTAGCAGCTTGTTAGTGCAAGGAGTAGTGAGAGAAAAAAAATCGAAGGTAAGTTTAATAAAAATCCAATATCCCGGGCGCTTTAAGGAAAGTAAGTATGACACCCCAAAAAATATGATCCGAAATGTTATCCGACGACAAATCTGACAAATAAATCGAATTATCGGAAACAATGTTGACGAAAAAGTGCAGGGGGAGGACGTTGGGGTGCAGGCAGGAGTCAAAGCGCATGGCTGAATCTTCCCTCCAGGGCAAGGTTGGAATCACGGGACGATCCTGCATAAAATATCGTCGAATCAGAGTTGGAAACCATGTTCCACTATAAATAATAACAATAAAAACGGGGGGGATGCTGTAAAAAGGATGGCAGGATGGGGAGATGCCGAGAATCACAGATTTCTTTCACAAACAGAGGCATTTTTTAGGGAGAGGAGGTTTTGAAAAGTCTCAGTTGGATAGGGGAAAGATTTAGGGATTTATCATTTTTTGCGTGAGTCGGTTTTTCCTTTTTTTGGGGCAAAGTTTGTTTTTTGGAGTTGGGTGGAATGTAGGGCAATGACATAAAACTTCTTGTGAGGAGAAGGAGAAACCTTTATGGATGGTTATTTCCCGTTTTGGACACAGCATCCCCGAAATCTTTATTTTGGGGGAGGGTGCTTCTGCTACTTGGTATTTACATAATTCTTGTGGTTCGAGTAGAGAATGAAACCCTCTTCGGTTGAGCGTCTTTAACTTACTTAAGCCGGATCGCTGAGCTCAGAGCATCTGGTCGTGACTTTTTACACTCGCGTCTGCTAAATTCATTTAGGCTCCAATTAACGTCTTCACCTGTTTATTCACCTATCATGTAGCAAATTTAGAGTGAAAATCCGCTCTGGTCCTTAGCACCATGGCCAGTGGTACGGAGAGTGGTGTGCCAGTTCAGGTGTTGAACTCGTCATCTGACCGTGTTTCAAAATGTAGGCCGTTGTGTTGCTTCAGTGCGACGTTAATTAACTACCTAAAAACCCTTGAAAGGTTCCTGATTCGCATCCGGAGTAAGGAATGGATGTTTGTCCATCCAGAGTGAATATAAACGGGTTGTACCTTGAAAGTATGGTAAGAATGTGAGGTGTGACGAGAACCTACCTCCAGTAACGCAAAGTGGTTGACGAATCCGTCCTAATAGCTTTACGATGGAAATGTTCAATTAATTGGCCAAGCATTAGAAAAAACTATAACAAGAGTCTTATACAGGGTGATCAAAATCAACCACATACTAATCATAGAACACGATTCCTTGTCGAAAACCAACCCGAAAAGTGTTTTCGATTGAACGTGGCATTCCTATGATGCATACCTGCAACTGATAGTTTAAGGCACACATTCGGATTTGCGAATCCATCTGGAGTGCATTTATTTTCGTGTGAATTTAATCTCACGTGTCGTAACATTGGAGACGTCAAAAGCATACTTTGGTGTTTTTGATGCTTAAATTTAATCGACTTTCTAATGAGAAGACGGAAAAGCAGCTTCATGTAATTACTCCCAATCGTCCGATTCGAAGACCGGTCACGTGGTATTGGGAGAAAACAGGAATCCTACAGTAAAACTAAGGATTCGTTCTCCGACTATACACCTGTGTTAATCTTTCACACATTAAAACCCTTATTTGACTGGTTAATACGATAACCGAGCGTGATTAAAAACACTGGTATGCGTTTCTGTAGCCAATCAATCCAAGTTGATTCCCAAGCCACGTGAACTACACTTCCGAGATTTTACGGCAGTGACTTCCCCACACATTCCATTTATTTCATTAGAAGGTCGATGTGAAATTTCAAATGTCATAATACACCTTTGGACGCGAATAACTCCAGAATGTCGGTTCCAATCGAAAAAAAGGCAACATTTTATCGGCTTGGTTTTTGACATGGAATCTCGTGGTATAATTATTGACATGGAATCTCGTGGTATAATTATTGTGTAGTCGATTTTGAGCGCCCTGTATGAAAATTATTTTACATTGAGTGAAATTGTATTTCAGTTCTATAATAAGAATACTTACGTCGCATACCAAAATAATACAAAATAAATTAAAATATACTTCCAAGCAACTGTTATGAAAAGGTATTCGAATGAATAGAAAACAGAATAAATGAAAATGGAATAGAATGAATAGAAAACCGAATGAATGCAAAAAGAATAGAATGAATAAAAAACAAATTAAATTAAAGTAGAATTTGCTGCATATCGGAAGTGGTGGTGTATCAATAATTTTTCTAGAAGATAGCAAAACACGGACGAAGTGTAGTATTTAATAAATTATTGACATTATAAAATTCCGAAAGCTCATATAACTATTTCAAGTCTTAGAAAAATGTCAAAAATAGTCCATGATTTAATATAGGGTGTCCCATATAAATTTCGTGTTAATTCTGAAAAGAAATATTTTCTCGGGAGGGGTAAAATTTACCCAATGAACTACGACCCAGTTTTCAATATAAATTAAGTATAAATATGGATGGAAAAAAGTGAGCTTGAAGTATAGAAATCTCTTTATTTTAACTTAAGAGCATCTATTTTACTTTGTTTCCATTAAAAGATGCTTAAAACAGATTTTCACAAACACAGTATATTTGGAGAATCGACGAATTATTGTTAGACTACCAATCAGAGATGAATTCTTGCCACACCAATCAAATGGACGGTGATAATTTTTTATGAAACTGAATCTGTAAGTAAATTTCGTAAGCTATTTTGTATACAATTACTCCTCAATTTTATTTATAAGGGAAATACAACTCCTACTCGGAATCTCCAAAGATTGCTAAATAATTTCCATTGAGTTGCTTACAATAAGCTCTAGCATTAAAATATTTGACATTTATATTGTTAATCAAAAAGTATCAATTTAGAGAATTATTGGTGTAGAAACTTATCTGTATGGTACGAATCATATTGACCTACCATCTTTTGTTAGTACTTTGGTAGTGCTCGTATGGTATGACTTACTTAGGTCCACGGTTTTAATTGAAACATTTCTAAGTCTCAATCTTTCGTTCGCAGTTACTTTTTCCCAAATCACATTACTTTTCACTCCCCAGTCAGCAACTGACGCCAAAAAAAGCCTGTGTGATCTGCCTTTTAACTCAAAACAAAAAGTTTCTATCTTTTTTCTATTGGTGCTTGAATCAACGACACGTGAAAGAGTAATGGTTGGAGGGGATTTCTGAAGTAAAACTAAACTAAAATTGAGCTAGTTTTGGATTTTCGAGTTGTTAATTGAAACGCTTAATAATCTCAAAATCTGAGCCTCCTGAAGCATGGTTTCTCAAACTGTGATCAGCAGGCGTATACCATTTCCTAGGAACAAAACGCCCCATGGTAATACGAAAATACTAGCAACCGTACTAAAATTTTAGTACCCTTCATGCCCCACATCACATCTTATAGAAGTAGGTGACACTTTTATGAAGAGTTATTTCTTTAGAGGTTTCTATGTATCAGGAAAACTTACTTAAGAAACTTTGCTAGTTGGAGACGCATAAGTAATAATTTAAAATTTAATGATTAAGTCCCAGAGGTTTATATCACATGATAGTTCTATCCTTTATTTTAATTCTATTTACAATACGAGTATCTTGAGCATATTCTTATTAGATTTAGATGCGTTTTATTTGTCATAAATTGTATATTAGCATGTTTGTAGACTTTGATCACATTTCAGTCAGCCTATAAAAGGAAGTCATATTGTAACGTCTTGTTTCTTAATTTTTTTCAAGGGGCCACTTTATCCCGGTTTTAAGAGAAGCCGATTAGCAACCGGAGGGTTCCGATTTAAAATCTCGATCCAACCAAAGACCGTAGTGTGCGTGGAGGCTGGTTCACGTTAAATCTGTCGTGGCCTCAAATGTCCTCACGTTGGTGTGGTGTGGAAGTTTGGAGAGTGGGAGGACAACTCAGGTGTTGACCTCGTCATCCGACCGTGGTTCAAAATGACGAAGTGTTGTCCTCGATCCTTCCATTCGGGATTGATATCGAACCGTCTCCAATAGCCCGCTGCGTTGCTCCAGTGCGGCGTTAATTCAACTACCTGCATATCTGAAGTTTTCTAAAAGCATTTACGGCATATTAACTGAATAGACAGAAAAAGCGATGCTCGGTAATATTTAACCAGTTGTTTCGTTTAAAAATGATTTGTCCTTTAATCTGGTCGAGGGAATGAGTTGTATACATTTTAATGCTGATTAACTTAAAACACCACGAAAACAAAGGGAACATGTAGGAGTGAGGTAACGGAATTATTTTAGTGTCATACTTTGACAATTTTATGGACACATGTCTGCTTTTCTCTTAGATTTCTAAGTCATAAACACCGTGATTATGATTTGTCGAGTCAACATAGATTGAAGATAGACTGTAGTAGTAAATAACTATCATTCTCAAGGACATTTCAATTTACACATGTCTTGGGGTTTATGATCAACATAGCTCTGGTTTTTGACGCGCCATTCTTTGTCAGCACTTCGTAGATAATGCCTGCTTAGATAGAAATTCCGTTCATAATATCATTCTACATGCTCACAGCTTTTTAGTCATTTTGATAAGTCATTTATGAGCTTCTTAGGACATTATGCTTTGATAGTTTGGTGAGATTTTTAGGACATATTTGACCATGCTTAAAATTTTTATCGTGTTTTAGTTTTTTCCTGGGTATAATATTTTTTGCTTAAACCTTCAAGCCTCATCCGCGATTTCGATTTTGAGATAAAAAACAAGTAAAATAGCTCATCTGCTAGCCTCTTGTGACAAAAAAGAAAAAAAGAAACCACCCTTCAACTAAAAACAAAATCTTTATGCGCTTTTTTTATTGGTGAGAGAATCATCTACACCGTAAAGAGAAAAGGCTGGAAGGAGTTTCCTCTTACTTTTTTCAGAAAAAGAAGAGATATTTACTTTCGGATCTTCGAGTTGTTAATTAAAATGCTCAATAAAGCCAAAATTAAAAAAATGGGTCATTTATTACAGCTTGGGTCATATTTAGATTTATTTTAGGTCACCTTATAGGCCATTTTTATAAACTTTTTAGGTCAACCTACGTCCTAATAGCCAACTTAAATTTTCAAAACGAAGTTTGGGCATTTCTCGAAATAAAAGTTACAGTCTTACGACACGGTTCTTGAGGCGAGTTTTCCTTCCTACATTCAAGGGACGCGGTAGCCCGGTTGGAAGAGTTGAACTTAAGGGTTGCGAGTTCGAAACTAGATCCAACCGAACACCATCAGTTACGTGGGGACTGTTGCATGCTAAATAAGTCGTGGTCTCAAATATCCTCACGTTGGCGTAGTATGGAAGTTTGGAGAGTGAGGTGCCAGCTAAGGTGTTGACCTCGTCATCTGACCACGATTCAAAATGACGAGATGTCGTCCTCGAATCTTTCACATCGGGATCGATCCCGGACTGCTATAAGCCCATTGTGTCGATCCCGTGCAATTACCTACTTCCCCGCATTCCCAACTTTAAATACCCTTGACGGAATTAACAACTTCGGGGGAAAGGGTCTTTGAGAGGGAGAAAACCACCTACTGCAGGAGGCTGCCGTGGCGCCGGCCTGGACACCGTCCTCTGCAATTAGGCCTGCCCGGTAATGACCAAGACCCGCCGCTGCATCCTTTCTTTTTTGTAACCCCGCTTCTTTTCTCCTCTGCTGAGGACACTCGTGATGACCGGTTGCGAAGTTTAGCAGCGTCGCTTGACCCAAGCGATCTCGAAATTACAGGTTTAGAAGTATATGGGAATCTGGGAAAAGAGCTCCAGTGGCCAAACTCTCCTTTCTTCGTCTTTCGACCCCCTCGCTTCACTCCCCCTCTCTTTCCTTTCTTAATTTATTTCCTTAATTTTTTTTCTTTCGTCCTCGTAATGATGCCTCGAAATGTCTCCCAAACGGGGAAGTCGGTGTTTTTTTTAAATACCCTCACGCTTTCACTTCGCCATAGGTCACCTGCTCGTTTCGGTGGGACGAGAGTTCGAGGGGGTCAGCAGCGATTAAATCATTAGAGCCCGTTAGAATGGCCACGAAAACACTCATTTGAGCTTCGGTTTGTTTTCTTTGTGTCGCTTATTATATACATTTTGAGGGAAACTTCCTTTTTTTTAATGATCGAGCCTGATGGCCTGGATTGGACGCGTAAATTAACCGGTAACTGCAGGTGTGTGTGGGGGGGGGGTTGATAAAAAGTTTAATTTTCTTGGAAAAATGCGATGAATGTTAATGGCGTTTAATGGAATTATCACGCTTTTTTCTGGGCACGGGGTAATTGGTGGTTTTCGCCGCTAAAGGTGGAGAGAGTAGATTTCTAGTCAAAAGAAGTGATAACCCGGATGTTCATTTAGCAGTCAACTATACTTCTTTATGAGTCATCAGTTAAACTAGTTGGTAAGCAAAAGTTTTATAGCTTGGCAATTTTAAACCTCCATTTTTATGCATGTCATTTAAAAACAAAACTAGACTTGAAACACAGTAGTCAGCTTATTACCTGTTCATTGAGATAAATGCAACCCTAAGGCAAGCCGTATGTTGGGCCGACAAATGACGTATGATAATCCGATGCATATCGTCATGCTTTCTGTACGTTGTTGTTCGTTGCTGAGGTGAAGAGAGTAAAAATTTCCAGAGTCGAAAAGAAGGGCAACCCGGATGTTCATTTAGCGGTCAATTATATTTCTTTATCACACACAGTCACCCGTTAAACCAGTTAGTCCGTGAAAGTTTTATAGCTCGGCAACTTTAAAAGACTTTAGTGCATGTCATATAGAAACAAATCTGGACATGAAAGAGTATTCAGTTATTACCTGCTCATTGAGATAAATGCAACCCTAAGGCAAGTCGTACATTGGGCTGACAAACAACATATGATACGGATATGATTGGACACGCACATGCATATACCCATCTCTATACAATATTTCTGTTACCAATTTTACAACTTTGCCTTTCAACTGCATAATTGAGTGTTGTAATTTTAAGTGTAATTCTTAAACGTAATAACTTTAATAGGGTGAAATGCAAAAGATAGGTCGAAGCCTATGGAAACAGTTAACAGCTTATCCAATACGATTAAAGATGTCTCAATTTAGACTGGATCTGTTAACGAGTGGCAAAATTTCTGAGACATGTAGCTTAATAAGTACCATGGTGTGTTCAACCATAATGAAGCTCCATAAAGACATTGCAGCAACAAAATTTGTTACAACCTCCTACATAACAAAATCTATCCACCATTTTAGATTCTTTGTACCAATTTTAATGTCTCCAGATATATCACCAGCAACCACCAATTATTTTTAGGTAAACCTTTAAAAAGAGCATATTTTTATACTTAGGGCTTATAGAACCACACCAAATCTCCTCATACATGTAACGAAGATGTTACTGGACACATATTGATGTTTCATTCTAGAATCCAAGTATGCGTTTCAGATAACTTTTTAATTCAAAAATAATTCAACGTCTCATCCACCCTCAAAACAACCCTGTCCTTGATGAGTGCTTTTTGAATACATTAACGTAAAATAACAACAAATTATGCAGATTCAAAAGTATCTTTTATTGCAATCGCAAAAAGAACCTAAAAGGACGGAATAAGTATAAAATTAATAATAACGAAAAATTTATTGTTACATGTTTATTGAACCCTCCTGGTGATTGTCTCGATGAGGTTTCATTAAGCAAAACTGACCAGATGATCTTGTCATTAAGCAAAACTGACCAGATCTTGATGGACGAGATACCTCGCCATTAGAAGAAATCTGATCAGATTTTGATGTAGTCAGATTAAAAAAGTCGGCAATATCTTGATGACGAGTTTATTAGCAAAATTGGCCAGATCTTGATAGACGAGATATCTCGTCGAAACAATTTGGAGTATTGAAGTTGGAGGCATATTATATTTTCTAATAACAGCAAGTGCACCCCTTAGGAACCTTGCTAGAATCAATCGTACAAATGTTTGCTCCTATGGTACTCGTATAAAACTATACAGCATTAGTACAGTCGTACAAGTCACCCTTTTGTACAAGTCATATGCGTATAAAACTATACAGCATACACTTCACACAAATAGCACCTTTTCTTCTTTCTAAGAAGCATCGCAAAACGAAGCCTACTTTCTGTGCCTGATTATATTTCCCTGATTTGCGGAAGAAAAGACAACAGTATACAATTGAAAGATAGTTCTCTTTGGTATGCGTATAAAACTATACGGCATGCACCTCAATAGTAGCCTTTTCTTTCTAAGAGGAAGCATCGCGAAACGAAGCATACTTTCTGTGCCTGATTACATTTCCCTGATTTGCGGAAGAAAAGACAAGAGTATACAATTGAAAGATAGTTCTCTTTGGTATGCGTATAAAACAATATGGCACATGCACCTCAATAGTAACCTTTTCTTTCTAAGAGGAAGCATCGCAAAACGAAGCATACTTTCTGTGCCTGATTACATTTCCCTGATTTGCGGAAGAAAAGACAAGAGTATACAATTGAAAGATAGTTCTCTTTGGTATGCGTATAAAACTATATGGCATGCACCTCAATAGTAACCTTTTCTTTCTAAGAGGAAGCATTGCAAAACGAAGCATACTTTCTGTGCCTGATTACATTTCCCTGATTTGCGGAAGAAAAGACAACAGTATACAATTGAAAGATAGTTCTCTTTGGTATGCGTATAAAACTATACGGCATGCACCTCAATAGTAGCCTTTTCTTTCTAAGAGGAAGCATCGCGAAACGAAGCATACTTTCTGTGCCTGATTACATTTCCCTGATTTGCGGAAGAAAAGACAAGAGTATACAATTGAAAGATAGTTCTCCTTGGTATGCGTATAAAACTATACGGCATGCACCTCAATAGTAACCTTTTCTTTCTAAGAGGAAGCATCGCGAAACGAAGCATACTTTCTGTGCCTGATTACATTTCCCTGATTTGCGGAAGAAAAGACAAGAGTATGCAATTGAAAGATAGTTCTCTTTGGTATGCGTATAAAACTATATGGCATGCACCTCAATAGTAACCTTTTCTTTCTAAGAGGAAGCATCGCGAAACGAAGCATACTTTCTGTGCCTGATTACATTTCCCTGATTTGCGGAAGAAAAGGCAAGAGTATACAATTGAAAGATAGTTCTCTTTGGTATGCGTATAAAACTATACGGCATGCACCTCAATAGTAGCCTTTTCTTTCTAAGAGGAAGCATCGCGAAACGAAGAATACTTTCTGTGCCTGATTACATTTCCCTGATTTGCGGAAGAAAAGACAAGAGTATACAATTGAAAGATAGTTCTCTTTGGTATGCGTATAAAACTATACGGCATGCACCTCAATAGTAACCTTTTCTTTCTAAGAGGAAGCATCGCGAAACGAAGCATACTTTCTGTGCCTGATTACATTTCCCTGATTTGCGGAAGAAAAGACAAGAGTATACAATTGAAAGATAGTTCTCTTTGGTATGCGTATAAAACTATACGGCATGCACCTCAATAGCAGCCTTTTCTTTCTAAGAGGAAGCATCGCGAAACGAAGCATACTTTCTGTGCCTGATTACATTTCCCTGATTTGCGGAAGAAAAGACAAGAGTATACAATTGAAAGATAGTTCTCTTTGGTATGCGTATAAAACTATACGGCATGCACCTCAATAGCAGCCTTTTCTTTCTAAGAGGAAGCATCGCGAAACGAAGCATACTTTCTGTGCCTGATTACATTTCCCTGATTTGCGGAAGAAAAGACAAGAGTATACAATTGAAAGATAGTTCTCTTTGGTATGCGTATAAAACTATACGGCATGCACCTCAATAGTAACCTTTTCTTTCTAAGAGGAAGCATCGCAAAACGAAGCATACTTTCTGTGCCTGATTACATTTCCCTGATTTGCGGAAGAAAAGACAAGAGTATACAATTGAAAGATAGTTCTCTTTGGTATGCGTATAAAACTATACGGCATGCACCTCAATAGCAGCCTTTTCTTTCTAAGAGGAAGCATCGCGAAACGAAGCATACTTTCTGTGCCTGATTACATTTCCCTGATTTGCGGAAGAAAAGACAAGAGTATACAATTGAAAGATAGTTCTCTTTGGTATGCGTATAAAACTATACGGCATGCACCTCAATAGTAGCCTTTTCTTTCTAAGAGGAAGCATCGCGAAACGAAGCATACTTTCTGTGCCTGATTACATTTCCCTGATTTGCGGAAGAAAAGACAAGAGTATACAATTGAAAGATAGTTCTCTTTGGTATGCGTATAAAACTATATGGCACATGCACCTCAATAGTAACCTTTTCTTTCTAAGAGGAAGCATCGCAAAACGAAGCATACTTTCTGTGCCTGATTACATTTCCCTGATTTGCGGAAGAAAAGACAAGAGTATACAATTGAAAGATAGTTCTCTTTGGTATGCGTATAAAACTATATGGCATGCACCTCAATAGTAACCTTTTCTTTCTAAGAGGAAGCATTGCAAAACGAAGCATACTTTCTGTGCCTGATTACATTTCCCTGATTTGCGGAAGAAAAGACAACAGTATACAATTGAAAGATAGTTCTCTTTGGTATGCGTATAAAACTATACGGCATGCACCTCAATAGTAGTCTTTTCTTTCTAAGAGGAAGCATCGCGAAACGAAGCATACTTTCTGTGCCTGATTACATTTCCCTGATTTGCGGAAGAAAAGACAAGAGTATACAATTGAAAGATAGTTCTCTTTGGTATGCGTATAAAACTATTCGGCATGCACCTCAATAGCAGCCTTTTCTTTCTAAGAGGAAGCATCGCGAAACGAAGCATACTTTCTGTGCCTGATTACATTTCCCTGATTTGCGGAAGAAAAGACAAGAGTATACAATTGAAAGATAGTTCTCTTTGGTATGCGTATAAAACTATACGGCATGCACCTCAATAGTAGCCTTTTCTTTCTAAGAGGAAGCATCGCGAAACGAAGCATACTTTCTGTGCCTGATTACATTTCCCTGATTTGCGGAAGAAAAGACAAGAGTATACAATTGAAAGATAGTTCTCTTTGGTATGCGTATAAAACTATATGGCATGCACCTCAATAGTAACCTTTTCTTTCTAAGAGGAAGCATCGCAAAACGAAGCATACTTTCTGTGCCTGATTACATTTCCCTGATTTGCGGAAGAAAAGACAAGAGTATACAATTGAAAGATAGTTCTCTTTGGTATGCGTATAAAACTATACGGCATGCACCTCAATAGCAGCCTTTTCTTTCTAAGAGGAAGCATCGCGAAACGAAGCATACTTTCTGTGCCTGATTACATTTCCCTGATTTGCGGAAGAAAAGACAAGAGTATACAATTGAAAGATAGTTCTCTTTGGTATGCGTATAAAACTATACGGCATGCACCTCAATAGTAGCCTTTTCTTTCTAAGAGGAAGCATCGCGAAACGAAGCATACTTTCTGTGCCTGATTACATTTCCCTGATTTGCGGAAGAAAAGACAAGAGTATACAATTGAAAGATAGTTCTCTTTGGTATGCGTATAAAACTATATGGCACATGCACCTCAATAGTAACCTTTTCTTTCTAAGAGGAAGCATCGCAAAACGAAGCATACTTTCTGTGCCTGATTACATTTCCCTGATTTGCGGAAGAAAAGACAAGAGTATACAATTGAAAGATAGTTCTCTTTGGTATGCGTATAAAACTATATGGCATGCACCTCAATAGTAACCTTTTCTTTCTAAGAGGAAGCATTGCAAAACGAAGCATACTTTCTGTGCCTGATTACATTTCCCTGATTTGCGGAAGAAAAGACAACAGTATACAATTGAAAGATAGTTCTCTTTGGTATGCGTATAAAACTATACGGCATGCACCTCAATAGTAGTCTTTTCTTTCTAAGAGGAAGCATCGCGAAACGAAGCATACTTTCTGTGCCTGATTACATTTCCCTGATTTGCGGAAGAAAAGACAAGAGTATACAATTGAAAGATAGTTCTCTTTGGTATGCGTATAAAACTATACGGCATGCACCTCAATAGTAGCCTTTTCTTTCTAAGAGGAAGCATCGCGAAACGAAGCATACTTTCTGTGCCTGATTACATTTCCCTGATTTGCGGAAGAAAAGACAAGAGTATACAATTGAAAGATAGTTCTCTTTGGTATGCGTATAAAACTATATGGCATGCACCTCAATAGTAGCCTTTTCTTTCTAAGAGGAAGCATCGCGAAACGAAGAATACTTTCTGTGCCTGATTACATTTCCCTGATTTGCGGAAGAAAAGACAAGAGTATACAATTGAAAGATAGTTCTCTTTGGTATGCGTATAAAACTATACGGCATGCACCTCAATAGTAACCTTTTCTTTCTAAGAGGAAGCATCGCGAAACGAAGCATACTTTCTGTGCCTGATTACATTTCCCTGATTTGCGGAAGAAAAGACAAGAGTATACAATTGAAAGATAGTTCTCTTTGGTATGCGTATAAAACTATACGGCATGCACCTCAATAGCAGCCTTTTCTTTCTAAGAGGAAGCATCGCGAAACGAAGCATACTTTCTGTGCCTGATTACATTTCCCTGATTTGCGGAAGAAAAGACAAGAGTATACAATTGAAAGATAGTTCTCTTTGGTATGCGTATAAAACTATACGGCATGCACCTCAATAGCAGCCTTTTCTTTCTAAGAGGAAGCATCGCGAAACGAAGCATACTTTCTGTGCCTGATTACATTTCCCTGATTTGCGGAAGAAAAGACAAGAGTATACAATTGAAAGATAGTTCTCTTTGGTATGCGTATAAAACTATATGGCATGCACCTCAATAGTAACCTTTTCTTTCTAAGAGGAAGCATCGCAAAACGAAGCATACTTTCTGTGCCTGATTACATTTCCCTGATTTGCGGAAGAAAAGACAAGAGTATACAATTGAAAGATAGTTCTCTTTGGTATGCGTATAAAACTATACGGCATGCACCTCAATAGCAGCCTTTTCTTTCTAAGAGGAAGCATCGCGAAACGAAGCATACTTTCTGTGCCTGATTACATTTCCCTGATTTGCGGAAGAAAAGACAAGAGTATACAATTGAAAGATAGTTCTCTTTGGTATGCGTATAAAACTATACGGCATGCACCTCAATAGTAGCCTTTTCTTTCTAAGAGGAAGCATCGCGAAACGAAGCATACTTTCTGTGCCTGATTACATTTCCCTGATTTGCGGAAGAAAAGACAAGAGTATACAATTGAAAGATAGTTCTCTTTGGTATGCGTATAAAACTATATGGCACATGCACCTCAATAGTAACCTTTTCTTTCTAAGAGGAAGCATCGCAAAACGAAGCATACTTTCTGTGCCTGATTACATTTCCCTGATTTGCGGAAGAAAAGACAAGAGTATACAATTGAAAGATAGTTCTCTTTGGTATGCGTATAAAACTATATGGCATGCACCTCAATAGTAACCTTTTCTTTCTAAGAGGAAGCATTGCAAAACGAAGCATACTTTCTGTGCCTGATTACATTTCCCTGATTTGCGGAAGAAAAGACAACAGTATACAATTGAAAGATAGTTCTCTTTGGTATGCGTATAAAACTATACGGCATGCACCTCAATAGTAGTCTTTTCTTTCTAAGAGGAAGCATCGCGAAACGAAGCATACTTTCTGTGCCTGATTACATTTCCCTGATTTGCGGAAGAAAAGACAAGAGTATACAATTGAAAGATAGTTCTCTTTGGTATGCGTATAAAACTATACGGCATGCACCTCAATAGTAGCCTTTTCTTTCTAAGAGGAAGCATCGCGAAACGAAGCATACTTTCTGTGCCTGATTACATTTCCCTGATTTGCGGAAGAAAAGACAAGAGTATACAATTGAAAGATAGTTCTCTTTGGTATGCGTATAAAACTATATGGCATGCACCTCAATAGTAACCTTTTCTTTCTAAGAGGAAGCATCGCGAAACGAAGCATACTTTCTGTGCCTGATTACATTTCCCTGATTTGCGGAAGAAAAGACAAGAGTATACAATTGAAAGATAGTTCTCTTTGGTATGCGTATAAAACTATACGGCATGCACCTCAATAGTAGCCTTTTCTTTCTAAGAGGAAGCATCGCGAAACGAAGAATACTTTCTGTGCCTGATTACATTTCCCTGATTTGCGGAAGAAAAGACAAGAGTATACAATTGAAAGATAGTTCTCTTTGGTATGCGTATAAAACTATACGGCATGCACCTCAATAGTAACCTTTTCTTTCTAAGAGGAAGCATCGCGAAACGAAGCATACTTTCTGTGCCTGATTACATTTCCCTGATTTGCGGAAGAAAAGACAAGAGTATACAATTGAAAGATAGTTCTCTTTGGTATGCGTATAAAACTATACGGCATGCACCTCAATAGCAGCCTTTTCTTTCTAAGAGGAAGCATCGCGAAACGAAGCATACTTTCTGTGCCTGATTACATTTCCCTGATTTGCGGAAGAAAAGACAAGAGTATACAATTGAAAGATAGTTCTCTTTGGTATGCGTATAAAACTATACGGCATGCACCTCAATAGCAGCCTTTTCTTTCTAAGAGGAAGCATCGCGAAACGAAGCATACTTTCTGTGCCTGATTACATTTCCCTGATTTGCGGAAGAAAAGACAAGAGTATACAATTGAAAGATAGTTCTCTTTGGTATGCGTATAAAACTATATGGCATGCACCTCAATAGTAACCTTTTCTTTCTAAGAGGAAGCATCGCAAAACGAAGCATACTTTCTGTGCCTGATTACATTTCCCTGATTTGCGGAAGAAAAGACAAGAGTATACAATTGAAAGATAGTTCTCTTTGGTATGCGTATAAAACTATACGGCATGCACCTCAATAGCAGCCTTTTCTTTCTAAGAGGAAGCATCGCGAAACGAAGCATACTTTCTGTGCCTGATTACATTTCCCTGATTTGCGGAAGAAAAGACAAGAGTATACAATTGAAAGATAGTTCTCTTTGGTATGCGTATAAAACTATACGGCATGCACCTCAATAGTAGCCTTTTCTTTCTAAGAGGAAGCATCGCGAAACGAAGCATACTTTCTGTGCCTGATTACATTTCCCTGATTTGCGGAAGAAAAGACAAGAGTATACAATTGAAAGATAGTTCTCTTTGGTATGCGTATAAAACTATATGGCACATGCACCTCAATAGTAACCTTTTCTTTCTAAGAGGAAGCATCGCAAAACGAAGCATACTTTCTGTGCCTGATTACATTTCCCTGATTTGCGGAAGAAAAGACAAGAGTATACAATTGAAAGATAGTTCTCTTTGGTATGCGTATAAAACTATATGGCATGCACCTCAATAGTAACCTTTTCTTTCTAAGAGGAAGCATTGCAAAACGAAGCATACTTTCTGTGCCTGATTACATTTCCCTGATTTGCGGAAGAAAAGACAACAGTATACAATTGAAAGATAGTTCTCTTTGGTATGCGTATAAAACTATACGGCATGCACCTCAATAGTAGTCTTTTCTTTCTAAGAGGAAGCATCGCGAAACGAAGCATACTTTCTGTGCCTGATTACATTTCCCTGATTTGCGGAAGAAAAGACAAGAGTATACAATTGAAAGATAGTTCTCTTTGGTATGCGTATAAAACTATACGGCATGCACCTCAATAGTAGCCTTTTCTTTCTAAGAGGAAGCATCGCGAAACGAAGCATACTTTCTGTGCCTGATCACATTTCCCTGATTTGCGGAAGAAAAGACAAGAGTATACAATTGAAAGATAGTTCTCCTTGGTATGCGTATAAAACTATACGGCATGCACCTCAATAGTAGCCTTTTCTTTCTAAGAGGAAGCATCGCAAAACGAAGCATACTTTCTGTGCCTGATTACATTTCCCTGATTTGCGGAAGAAAAGACAAGAGTATACAATTGAAAGATAGTTCTCTTTGGTATGCGTATAAAACTATACGGCATGCACCTCACTAGCTACATTTTCTTCTTTCTAAGAGGAAGCATCGCCAAACGAAGCCTGCTTTCTATGCCTGATTATATTTCCCTCTGATTTGCAGAAGGGACATACGAGTATATACAATTGAAAGATAGTTCTCCTTCGGCTGCCATTTTCTTAGCACCCGAGGCCCTCGTCCTCTTACTTACCGGCGATCATTACCGACTGCTGATAATGTGCCTGTTTTTGGAAGGCAAATAACACGTTTCCTCGCCGGATCGCTCTCACTTTGCAGATAAATGACTGCGCTTCGTTTTGTAATTCCACTTTTCTCTTTTTAGAGAAACGGGGAAATCACTCTCGGCTAATTTCAAAGTGAGGCTATTACATTTAATTGCCGTGTTTTTAGTTATTGCCTTTTTCCTATTGATGTTTTCGCTCTGGGAGTGGTGGACATGAAAGATGATGCGATAATTGCCCGTTCTGCTTCTACCTTCCGCTCGAATGGAAACCGGTTATTTGCATTTTTGAGAATTACGATTCCAATTTATCGTCCCAGTGAAAGCAAAACCGTCCATTTACATAATCGCTTTCATTTGTGTCGTATTGATAGATGGAAATAAATCGAAAGGGATACAAGATTTTTGAAATTTTTAATTAATATTCTGGCTGAAAATGGGAATTGGAGCACGCGAGAAATGCACATGATTAATAAGCTGTAATTTATATTAATTTATTACGATTTTGTCGGATTGAAAAGAAGAAAAGTATTAAAACGCTCGGAATATAACTATCAAACCTTATTAGGCGGGTCAAAACGTCCCGAAAAAACACGGATAATAGTGTAATAAAATGAATAAATGATTGAGAGAATAGTTAATTAGAATAGACGAAAAAAATACATATCAAGCGATGTATAATGAATAAATATAATTGCATTTCTTAGTTTTGCTCAGAACAAGACATTTCATTGGTTTGGGAATTGTGTTTTTGCAAAATGACTCGATCACTTTCTTTCTTATTAAAAATTACGTTTGTACGGTGTGAGTTATTTAACACATTTATTTCATGCATTCTAATTAGAATAGTTTTTCTACGTTTACGTATACAATAAACGAATGGAAAAAAATACAAACGAAACAAAAAAAATTTTCTGCCAACTAAATAGGGATATGTGGTCTCGGGGACATGATGTATGCTGACCTCAAGTGTTCTCTCGTCACCATGTCCGTCCCTCCAGTCCACCCCTCAAAATTCTTGAACTCCTCTTAAACTCGGATGACAGTGCCCTGATAATTTTCCCCTTTAGGGGGACCTTAGCGGGAAAATGATCCACTGGATACTCTTGGGCAGTATTCTTCTGAGCAGTCTTCTTGGGCAGTGTCTGACCTAAGAACCTGACAGTTGTCGATCAATTGATGAAATTGGTCTTAACTTTCCAATGTTCGTCCATTGGGCAGTATTCTTCTGAGCAGTCTTCTTGGGCAGTGTCTGACCTGAGAACCTGACAGTTGTCGATCAATATATGAAATTGGTCTTAACTCTCCAATTGGCTTTGACAAGATATCTTGTTCATCAAGATCTGACCAATTTTGCTATTGACGAGGTATCTCGTCATCAAGATATTGACTATTTTTTGATGATGACGATATCAAGATCTGGTCAGTTTTCTTCTAATGGCGAGATATCTCGTCCATCAAGATCTGGTCAGTTTTGCTAATGACGAGACAACCACCAGGAGGGTTATAAAGTTCAAAATAAAGCAAAATAAGTCCATTGAGGCTCTTTCAAGCATGCGATGTTAGTTGGTATTGGGGTTTTATGGCGCAGGGCCATATTTGGCCATGCTGCGCCAGACGCAAGACATACAATATCAAGTAATAGACACACACAATGAAAGCTTAACTGACACAGAAGAGAGAAATACACCCAGGGAGGAATGCACCTGACAGGAATCGAACCTGCGATGCCTCGGAGTCCAGTTTAACTGAAAAGTTAGTTCAAAAATAAATGTAGCTATACACTTGACTTCACCAAGAGTATGACAGACCAAAAAGTCGTCGCTGTTCTCATTTAAGTATATGTCCACGCAGTGGACGAGTCGAAGTGTCAGAGGGGTACATCCTTAGGTGTGTAGGGCTTCACAAACCCGAGGTACCTTAGTGATCTATTTTTTCCATGGGGTTTACTACCTCTGGCAAACAGGGGAATCACGCCCCCAGAATGCCCAAGCAATATTTCTTTACTTTCTACTCTCCCATACCTTTTCCTTCCTTTCCACAATTACTTGTGTTTGGCGCTTAGAAATTGACGTGACATAATTGTGGAAGTGACGTAGGTTGTAGAGGTTGCCGGGGTATATATAAATGGAAGAACATAAACTCCATTGTCCACCAATGTAATTACCTACCATTTCAGATACCAGACCATTACGTCAAAAACTGCACAGGTACTTTACCTTTTAATATCAGCTTTCAATATTTTGCGATCAACACTTGCGTTGGAGTGTTTTCCACCTACAACACTTGTTATATATTGCTTTAGACTTTCAAAATCACCGAAATAAATAAAAATTCAATTTAAAAGATTTCTGTACGAATTGATTGATACTAAATGTCGTAGAATAAAACATAATTTTTTCACGTATAATACCCAAGTATAGAAGTTCTTTTTACAAAAACGCATTTTTCTCAGATTGAGATTTTTCGACGGTTCCCTGATTTCGAACTGATTTTTACACATCAGTTTTCCGTGAAATGTTTTGGATATCTTTGCAATTTATCCCATATATTTAAATGCAAATTAGGAATAGGTAAATCGAAAGGAATTCATTCTGCGTCTTAATTTTGAAAATTCGTTAAAATATTGCTTAACTTCTGCTCTTTGTTGCAAAATTTTAGGTGTTTTCTGTAGAATTGAACTAAATTTCACATTCAATATACTATATGAAGGTAATGTTGATACAGAAGTTATCCTGTTTAGTGTTATGTTTTATTAGATTGCAACTCTACGGCCAATTTCTCTACACGTGGGCTAATTAGACAGGAGCCTATGGGTTAATATAGTTCTGAACCACTATGAGCATCCATGGCCGCCCTATATATCACTTTGCATTCTACTATTTAGTTTATTCTGTTTAAACTGCTGTTTATATTACTCTACTTTTTATATTGTATATATCTTTGTAAAGTGAAACATAAATACAAAGTTTTCTCGATGATGCTCCAATATCATCACATCAAGGGGCCGTTGTGGTTCAGTAGGTATGACCACTGATCTAGCAGCCTTCGAGTTGTAGGCGGTGAAGGTTTGATTCCTCCCTGGGTGTGCTTCTCATTCTTCTGTACTAGTAGAAAGGTTTCTTTGTGTGTATGTCCATTCCTTGACGACGATTTATAAGCGGATCCCTTAGATCAAGCACACGAGTCGGATTATGTGTACTCAATCAATCAATCACTGGTTTACATCTGCTTGAGAGAGATTTTCTTGATTGATTCTCCACTTTTAGAAATCCACGCTCTATAGTAGAGGCATCCATAAATTCCTCGTCAACCGATGGTCAAAACCAAAACCCATGCCCCAACCGGAATCCAACCTAGGACCTCCAGCCACAGTGCTACCAGGGCGGTGTTGTTTTAAAAAAATGGAAACTAGATATTTCAAAATTTCTATTTGCGACATTTTTTCGTCTCCTGAATTCTAGCATTGATAACACGTCTAACAGCGAAACATACACCCTAAAAGAACTCAGAAACAATTAATTCCAAACCAGGCAGGGCCGCGGTAGCCCAGTTGGAAGAGTAGCGGATTAGAAACCGGAGGGTCGAGAGTCTGAAACTCGATCCAACCAAAGACCATCGGGCACGCGGGTTTTGGTGCGCGTTAAATCTGCCTCAAAGTCCATGTTGGGGATTGGGTGTGAAAGTTTGGAGGGTGGGGTGCCAGCTCAGGTTTCGACTTCGTCATCTAACGGTATTTTATACGAGATATTATCCTCGGATCTCCGCCAATAGCCCGTTGTGTTTCTCCAGGGCGA
The DNA here is from genome assembly GCA_933210815.1 of Meta bourneti. Lineage (NCBI taxonomy): Eukaryota > Metazoa > Arthropoda > Arachnida > Araneae > Tetragnathidae > Meta > Meta bourneti. Next base: position 24,571,902 of record OW119931.1, read on the forward strand.
CGATAGTTAACTGTCTCCATCTCCAAACCAGGCATCCCTAAAAACTATTTCAAAGATGCCGCCGCATCAGGAACACCCCATCCCCTCGCCAAAGGGTTAAATCCGCATCACCATTGGCTCCTCTCTCGCTTCACAAACCCTTTCGGCACCCCTTCCTCCACTTCCCACATTGGTCGTCACCCCTTTCTGTCCCTTCACCTCTTCCAATCCCTGCTCTCCGGCATCCTCCGTCATGCAGCGGCCAACCAATCGCAGCCCGCGGAAGCCCTTCCTCCTGCTCCATCACCTGGTAGGCTGGAAGTTGCTTCCAAGAGGAGGAAGAAAAAGGAGAGAAGGATGTATAAAAGGAGGAATAGTTTGGAAACATCCGCTGGCATCGGGGGGTCTTCCTCTCTTCCTTTGACCATGCCTGGGATTGCAAGAAGTCGGTTTTAAATGGGGGCATAAGTACTCTCGGTAGAAGGAGAGGAGTTCTTGAGGAGTTGTGTATATGTAATTTCTTTGGAAGGTATATGCCATTGAAACGGAATCGCGATATCTGCGAGAGAGCCGTGGAGTTCTTTTTTATATCGTCATTTCTGAATCCGAAGGCAGTTTCCTTTTATTGAGGTTTGGATTTATGTGGAGGTGGAAATGTCGCGGGTTTTATTCGGTTGTAATTAGGTACGGCGAGACTTAGAAGCGTGCATGTGTTGCCGTGGAGATAAAAACTCTACTTTAAATGGCACAAAAATGTGAAATTATAAATTGAAGAATGTGAGAGCGATCATCAATTCAAATATTTGGTGGCATGAGGTTTTTGGCATGTTGCTTAAAAGTGCGTCGATTTTCCCATTTTAACCCTCCAAGTGGTTTCGAAGAGATATCTCGTCCATTAAGATCTGACCAATTTTGCTAATGATGAAATATTTCGTCATAAAAATATTGTTGATTTTTGATGATGGAGATCAAGATCTGGTCAGTTCTGGTCATGAGGTTTTTGGCATGTTGCTTAAAAGTGCGTCGATTTTCCCATTTTATTCCTCCAAGTAGTTTCGAAGAGATATCTCGTCCATTAAGATCTGACCAATTTTGCTTATGATGAAATATCTCGTCATAGAAATATTGTCAATTTTTGATGATGTAGATCAAGATCTGGTCAGTTCTTGTCATGTTGCTTAAAAGTGTGTCGATTTTCCTATTTTATCCCTCCAAGTAGTTTCGAAGAGATATCTCGTCCATTAGATCTGATCAATTTTGATAATGAAGAAATATCTCGTCATAAAAATATTGTCAATTTTTGATGATACAGATCAAGATCTGGTCAGTTCTGGTCATAAGGTTTTTGGCATGTTGCTTAAAAGTGTGTCGATTTTTCCATTTTATCCCTCCAAGTGGTTTCGAAGAGATATCTCGTCCATCAAGATCTGACCAATTTTGCTAATGATGAAATATCTCGCCATCAAAATATTGTCGATTTTTTATGATGGAGATCAAGATCTGGTCAGTTTTCTTTTGATAACGAGATATCTCGTCCATCAAGATCAAGTCAGTTATACCTCAATACCTCGTCGAGACAACCACCAGGAGGGTTAATAACAGTTATCTTTCAATTGTTTCTTTTGAACGTGTGAATGGACAGGTTATAAAAATACATTTCCTCAAACAGAAATTCAGAATCTGGTGTTTGTTTTTGGACAATACTCATTTGTTGTAAAAGTTTATATAAGTAATTATTTATAATTTTTACTCTCAAATGCTCAAAATGCTTCACCTTTTCTAAAATGTCCCGATATATGCATTTGCCTTCAAATTGGAATAATATTCGAAAGTGTGCTATGTTCATTAATTATGTTTCAAAGTTGATGTTTTATGAAAATGTTATTGGTTTCAAGTAAAGTTTCATTAAAAAACTGTCGTTTATTTTAAAATACATACGCTTTTTTGCTCAAGAAAACAGGTAGACTAAAACATGGTACGGAAGCATTAGGGGGTAGGTAGCCAAACAGGATTGGGTTTTAATTTTAGGTATCTGTTCTGATAACAACTCTGTTTGAAATTTATTTCTGCTTTTGTCATTTTTTTGTGAGTTTATTTTATTAAAATTTAGAAACAATATCCCCGATGAAAAAACTTAAGATGAGACAAAATATTCATATACGTTCATTGCCTCTTGTTTATAAATTTAAATTTTCGAAACAAATTTCAGTAATTATTAAGACTCTTTTATTCCACTTAAAGAATAATAGAGGTTCAACGTATTTAACTCTTCCGTTGATTGTCTGGAAGAGGTGTCTTGTCATTAGCAAAACTGACAAGATCTTGATGGAGAGATATTTTGTCATTAGAATAAAACTGACCAGATCTTGATCTGGTCATCATAAAAAAATCGGTAAAATATTGATGAGAAGATACCTAATCATTAGCAAAATGGATCATATGCTGATGGACGAGATATCTCGTCGAAACCACTTGGAGGGTTAACAAATTGTCTAGCTACACTTCTGTACCTGTGATTCGAAACCTGACCGCTACTTTTTCAGGCCTCCAGGTATTTAAAATAGTTAAAAAATGGGGTTTCGTTTATCGTTATTTCGAACAATAATATAATTTTAAATCCAAAAAGGATGCAATGGAATTAATTTTAGCAGTTTTTAAAGTACTTAATCACATAATTTTACGCTTATAAACGTTAGCCTCTTGCAAAATAATACCAGAATGTTCATACCATTCTTACCAAAGTAATCAAAAATCAAACTTCTTGCTCTCCGCTGAACTTTTACCGATTGACCGGATATGAATATGACTAATTATTATAGAGATTTATATTTGGTAATTGTTTCGTAAAACTAACTCATTAACAATCTAGCATCAGGTTAAAACACTTCAGCCTTTCTTAAACGCAGTTAATTATATAATCAGATCAGTTTATTCATCTTACTTCATAACGTAGAGAAGTCATCTTGCATCACCAATATGTTTTATTGCTCCCAAGGAGATCGGTTGCTGGTAAATTTCAGTGCAACCTGAAATGTAAGATCGCCATGATAAAATCAAACTGAAAAAGGACGGAAAATAGGTTAAAAAAATACAGGCAATCAAATGTGACAATACAAAAATTCAAACGGGGAATTTCCCGACATATTCTCCTGATATGCAACTGAACGTGCATGAAACTAAATTGTTTTATCTTCTAAAATCAGGAACCTGAGGCGCCCGATTCAATACCATAGGAAGAAATAGATTGTAATTTATAGTGACTTAATGCACTTTACGCTAAGCCACACCAATTACTAAATATTAGGTAAAGGAAATAAAAGGTAGGTAGGAAGTTAATTTACGTCGTACTGGAGCAACACAACGGGCTATTGGCGACGGTCCAGGATCAATCCCGAATAGAAAGATCCGAGGAAAACACCTCGTCATTTTGAACCACGGTCAGATGACGTGGTCAACACTTGAGTTTGCTCCCCACTCTCGAAACTTCCACACCATAGCAAAGTGAGAACATTTGGAACCCCAACAGATTTAACATGTACAGCCCCCACCTACACAATTGTCTCTGGTTGGATCGAGTTTCGAACTCACGACCCTCCAGTTGCTAATCCTTTACTCTTCCAACTGGGCTACGTGGAAATAAAGATGTAATTGTGTGCAACTAGCATGGATATTATAATTTTAATCTAACTATTTGTATAAGGAGCCCTATTTGTATAAGGACCTCGCATAAGTTTATGCCGATACATACCCAATTTTGAGATGTAAATAGTTTTCATCATGATCCACAACAGTTATAAATGTAATTTTGTGTATTTTTCTTTAATTATTTGCTAATGTGAGTTTTGTTTTGGTTTTTAGAAAATAATAGCATTTATCGGCTTTCAAAAATAATTTTGCTTTACGTGATTTTATTTGTGTCAATGCGTTAGCTTTATGCATTTTTGAATCCCTTTCATTACATGAAGTGATTATATGATTTTTTACTTGTTTTGGAAAAGGAAACCAAAACCCAAATTTGTCATTTTTTCTTTCTTTTCGATCTAAGCCCCTTGTTTATTTATGTTAAATAAATTTTAATGTGATGAAAATGTTGAAAGGAGGTTGGAACCATAAGAAACACAAATAATGTTATCAGTTACCAAGGTCTTTTTTTGCTTCATGAGGCTGAAAACGAAAATTCCTACTTCTACCTTTAAAAATTTCGGGTCATAATAAATCATTCTGTGAGCCCTGTGTGCTTCTATCAAGATTCTTCAATTTACAATAACAGCAACCCATCGATATCAGTGCATAATAATTTAGTTTGAAATCCACGCTCTGAAATGATCCCTATATATAAACTTTCGTTTTAACTAGTATCTACTTAAAAATGTCAGTTCTTGTACGTTTGAAGTCTATGGGGGATTTTCTGTAAAGCTAAATGTAGATGGCGTTAGAGTTTTGCATTGGATCGAGCTTCCCGTATCGTGTAACTGGAAGTAAAATCCACGTCTTCCATGTGGTTTGCTTACTTTGAAAATCCTTTTCATAGAAATCCAGTCTGGGAGTGAAAGAACGAAACGAAATTTGCATGAAACAGCTTCAGTACTAGAAGTTTTGTAAGCTTGTTTTGAGATTGAATTTTCTGGAGTGTCGCCAAAACCTCTTTATATCATTAATAATTTCTGCTATTTCAAAACTGCTATTATTGTTCAAGAATGATTGCAGGCGGTTATTGTGTCGGCTTTATACGGACCCTCTTGGAGACGGGAGTAATTAATCCTTATTCAAAAAGTGACCTTAAGAGGCGACAAACCAAATCTCTTGTAATAACTGATGATACACATTTTTTGCCCCAAAACTCTTGACATAATTGGAAATCTTAATACTCTTTTTTTTTCTTGGTTTTCAATTTTTCTATGGACAGATTTGGGCATACAATACACAATCAAGAGAGAATCTAAAAATTTTACTATTTTCATAGATTATTCAACGCCTTTGGGAGATGGGACCCAATTAAAAAGTTTGGCCCATACAAACTAGATTGTATGTTTATTCCATTGCATCTATTGAATTTGAGTGAATCAATGGTTTCCTCTGTGATAGCAACCTGCGAGTTGTAGGTTCAATTCCTACCTCGGTGTATTTCTCCCTCCTGTGTCGGTTAAATTTTCATTGTGAGTATGTTCATTACATGATAGTAAACTTTCCTTGGTAGGTAGGTATTTAAATTAACGTTGCACTGCAGCAACAGAACGGGCTATTGGCGATGGTCCGGGATCATACCCCGAAGGACAACACCACGTAATTTTGAACCACGGTCAGATGACAAAGCAACACCTGAGCTGACACCCCACTATCCAAACTTCCAAAACTTTCCTTGAGTGAGCATGTCCATTTACTTGACGTCGTTTGGTCTCATGGCACACTATGGCCCTTGTGCCATGAAACCCAACCCAATCAGCCATTACTCGGCGCTGTCTATCTTGGCACAGCATGGTCGAATACGGCCTTTGTGACATAAAACCTCACCAAATAACCATTCAATTGGTTAATGCATCAACTTCAATTCAATATCCGTTTTACATGAAATTAATCCCGTTCCTAGCAGAACCGGGTAATTCCGCCAGTCGAATTATGGCTCAATAAAACCCCACAGGCCTTGTAGAACACCGAATCCCCAAAACTCGTACAAATAAAAAAAACCGGGAATCCCGTGAAATTGAATTGTCTCATGCATATCGATTTAGCATTAAAGTTAGCAGTGTGTCAGGGAACCCCAATTCTCACGTATCATCATCCCTAGCAGAGTTCCAGAATTAGCTCACTCCCCTTCACTTCCGATCCCTCCCCCCGCTAAGGAAGGCGCACGCATTGATCTGAGAGCACCTTCGGGGTCCTTGTCCCCTGGCGCGAAAGAAGGGCAAGGACACAGGTTGAAGGCCCTTCTCTCACGTGACTCCACTCCATGAGCCTCAAGTCGCTTCCGATCGCACAATGAAGACGTGACGTCACCTGGGTCCTTCCTTCCGTCATTCAGAGATGTTCTTTGTATCGTGTCTTTCTCCGGTACCTCTTAGTACTACGCCGAGGTGTTTACTGTTAGACGCTCTTCGGTTTCATGAATGAACGGTCGACCGGTTGAACCTGGATTTCTGTCATCGTGGAATTCACCCTCGTGGTTGCCTCGACGAGAACTGTTGGTTGTCGTGATTAGCGAGACTGACCAGATCTTGATGGATGAGGTATCTCGCCATTGCAAGAAAACCGACCAGACTCTTTTATTTTCCACTTAAAGAATAGTAGAGGTTCAACGTATTTAACCCTCCTGGTGGTGGTCTCGAGGAGGTGTCTTGTCATTAGCAAAACTGACCAGGTCTTGATCTCGTCATGATAAAATAATCGGGATTATCTTGATGAGAAGATATCTCGCTATTAACAAAATTGATCAGATGTTGATGGACGAGATGTCTCGTCATTAGAAAAAGTGGTCAAATTTTGATGGACGAGATATCTCGTCGAAACCACTTGGAGGGTTAAGCAATTGTCTAGCCACTCTTCTGCACCTGTGATTCGAAATCTGACCGCTACTTTTTTAGAGGTGTCTTGTCATTAGCAATATTGACCAGATCTTGATGGACGAGATATTTTTTCATTAGAAGAAAACTGACCAGATCTTGATATCGTCATCATTAAAAATCGGCAATATATTGAGGATGAAATATCTCGTCATTAGCAAAATTGTGCAGATCTTGATGAACGAGATATCTCGTCGAAACCAATTGGAGGGGAAAGTGCAACCTCCGTAAGTGTCATGGGCACATTAATATCTAGAGGATCAACGATTAAAGGGCCCCTGCAAACAGATATCCAGAAAATAGTTCCGAAGGAGATCTTCAATCTTCGCATTCTAATGAAGTGCCCTAATGTGGAATGAGAATAGAATTTAATGAGTTTTCAGACATGTCTATGTGTATTTTAACGAGTGTATTTATTTGTCTAACAAGTGTATTTAATTGTCAAGTGCACTAAAATATGTCTTGGAAAGGGTTCGGGCCTCTTGAACCTTCTCCTGAATACGTCCTGTGCCCCTTTATTTTAGAAGAGGAGTTCAAAATTTACTGTGAACTGAATATCAGAAAATTTAATACTTTCAATTAAAAATTTTATGTGCTTTTATTTTTACTAAACAAAAACAATTTTATTTATTTATTAAAGTAATTTTAATTATTAGTTATAATTATTCGTAATGGGTTCAGCTTTTTATGTTAATTTTAATTTTTATTCGGTCGGTTTATCAGTTTTTAATATTTATTAGCAACAAATAATTAGTCAATGGTGCACATCAGATAGAACTAATTGAAAAACCGGACTCGTTCGCTTTCTTGTTATTTTCGAGTGCCCGGGAAGAAATTCGAAACTTTGAACTGGAGGCTCCTAAATATTCCAGCTCTCAAATATATCGTCTATGTTGATTTTGCAATTTCTTCCGTCTTGTCCGTTCCCAAGTTCGTTAATATTTTGACCATAAACTTAATTTCACTCATACATTATAATTCTTCCGTATCCTACAGAGAAAGGTAATAAAAAAGTTATAATTGTATTTTTCTGAATGAAACTGAAACGTTTATCCAGTCTCTCTTCTACTTAAACAATTGTTTTTTGCATTCATTGTCTAGTATCTGAATATTCTGACTGAGTTTACTTCGGAGTGAAAAAGGAGAACAAAAATGATACCTTAAAGACGTGATCTGAAGCAAATTATGAAACTTTCCTCGACAGTTAGACTTTGCTCACATAATTCCTATTTTGGACCTTGCGCCATTAAACCCAAACCAGCCTAACCACTAATTCTATAGCGTAATAATTTAGATCTTTATTCTTTTTTAAATAGCAGTTAAAACAAATATATCGATTCAGTGATCCAAATAAAGCAAAAATGGAGAGAAGAATTTTTTCTAGTTTAATTTAAAGCTTTCTTAATTATAGCTGGAGCGAATCAGATTTTCAAAAGTAAGTCCTGATAAATCCTCTAACCGTTATTGCGAAATGAAATTTACTCAATCTAGTCTAAATTTTAGTTCTGCTACACATGACCAGGAATCTCATCCAATCAACCAAATGCTTATTTTAATGGTCTCAATAAATTCCCTTATTCCCTCTATAGAGTTTTCAGAACTGGTTAGGTTTATTGCTCTGAGGTCATTTGGGCTAATAACGCAGACTCGGCACTTTTAAACTACTCCTTTGAAAAAGCTACATTACTTTAGATATTTTCAAGCGTTTGGTATTTCTCTCAAAGAAGCATAAGTTAAATTATTCAGAAATCCATTCACAAAAGCAGTCTCTTCTTCTGTAGCATGGGAATCTTTCAAGAGGAACATGGACGAAATTGCGCGTAACCTCGGGTCTGTTGAGAATCTTAGATTATGAGATGTAATTGGTTGGATTTTTTATGGCGCAAGGACCAGATTCGGCCAAGCTGCGCCTCTGTTAATTTTGAAGTAGGTTTGCTGATGGTAAAACCCTTTTTCCGTGATTTATCAAGGGAATCAGAATACACCAAAAATAAGTAGATTTGATTCATTTACTATTTACTGATAGAAATATACTATTCATGTTTTATGCTTAAAATGAAATTTCCTGAGTTTTCTTCTTCTAAGGGCTTTTGTAAAAGTTACACAGCGTATAAACATGTTAGAAATCAAATGAAAGGAAAATTCTTAGTTTACTTTTAAATGGACTATAAATTAAAGTAAAATTTATGTTGATTCCTCTTTTGAAACTATTAAGCAACAGGTAAATTTTGGCTAGACCCAAAGTTCAAGAACGTGCAACGGAAACTTAAAAATCAATATTGTTTTAGGTTCTAGTTTTGATTTAATTGGTTTTGTCTGAAGATATCATTCGGTTTTTCTGAAACTTTCATTAATCCTCTTAGTGGTTTCGACGAGATATCTCGTCATCAAAATATTGCCGATTTTTTATGAAGACGAGATCAAGACGTGGTCAGTTTTCTTGTAATGACGAGGTACCTCGTCCATCAATACCTGGTCAGTTTTCTTCAAATGATGAGATAACTCGTCGGGACAAACACTAGGAGGGTTAAAATGACCGAAGAGCGACAATCCAAATCAATCAACTTAAAATCTTTGTATTGTTTTCCAGTGACCATCGACCGCATTGTGCATATAAATCCTACGAACTAAAAAATAAACTAGCATTCATAACCTGGGAGAAAAGTATATAACCTAAAATTAAAGTCTGTTTGAGATTTGAATTATTATTTTTTGAAGTTTCTTTGGTCATGAATTCATATCTACGGAACACAAAATCTGTATATCTCCACATTTAAGCGTGCCTCTCTATGTAGATAACAATGCATATAGTATGTGTTTTACGTTTAAAATGAAGATTAACTTTAATGTCTGAAATAGAGATTCGAGTTAAATAATAAATATTTTTATTTAAAAAAACTCTATAGATACACTTGAGAGTGAAGATGAACTGCACTGAAGGTGAGATTAGACCTGGATGGACTCCATAACAAAGGTGGAAAGAGCTGACTTGCTTTAATTTAATTAAATTAAGAATAAGGCAATAATAAGCATATGGAAGAGGCAGAACTGTGAAATGCATACTCGAAACCATTAGTGATTAGACTCCAACTGTGACTAAAAATCTATGTACATAAAGAGAGATAGCGTCTGTCTGTTCTCTATACAAATCTACACCGTTTGACCAATCCACACCAAATTTGGTATACTTATTCTTTAGAACCCTCAGGGTAACGTAGGCTATATATTAACTCCCGTTCTATTTGTCTTGGATCTGCAGAGGGGGCTAAAAACAATTCAAAATGCCCATGAGTATTTTTACGATCACTGTCAGACCAATTCACAACTTATTTGGTACATTCCCTCTTTGAATCCTGCGGAAAAACATGGGTGTATATTAACCCTGTTCGATTTATCCTGGGTTTGCCGAGGGGTTAAAAACAATTCGAAATTCCCATAGGAATAATATTGAGTAATATTATGATGAATTACAAACAATTCAACCCGAGCAACGCCGGGTAATTCAGCTAGTAGCTCTTAAATTTAATGTTGTTAAATAATGTTGCGGTAAATAATGTAAGAATGTTTCTTGCACGTCTTCTGACGGGACAGGTTAGATAAGTATTCGAAACCATATTCACGCTGAAAAAATCTCAAAGTAAAAAGGAAATATCTATCTGTATGCCATACTTAAGTATCTTGAAATCTTCTCTTTTCACTGCACTTAAATTCTTTTGAATTAAGGTGACTTTCCCTTATCTAACTTTTCTTTACAATTGCTCGCTGGAATAAAAGCAATTTCATCGAATTTCGTCACGTTTTCCCCTCCTGATAAGGTCTCACAGCGATCTAACATTCCTTTAAGTTGAATCTCACCAATCAGTGCTCAAAATCCTTTTGATTACGAATGAAGACCCCTTTGATGCATATCTTTTCTCTCAGAAGAGAGTTCATTCTTTTGTATTACCACGAGGACATTCTCTGATAGAAATCTTGGTGGAGATTGGATTGAATTTGCTCGTTTCCATGAGTGCAATTGACTGAAATATGATATGATGGAAAATATTCCAACAGAATAAGAATTCTGTTAAAATTAGCAAAAGAAACCTGAATAATATTTCTAAGAATAGGGTTGAACTGGAGGGACTCTTGATTTCATCTGAAACCATTGGAAGTTCTGAAGAGGAAATCTGGTTAATGACAGATAGCCTCAGTGCATTGGAGTACTTGGAAACTTAATATGCAGTAAAGGATCCCATTTCCATTGTGATAATAGAACTCTCTGGGCTTTCAAGTCATTTCCCGGTACATTCGATGTGGATACCTTATGGTGATACCTGTAATGAAATGGCTGACGGACTTGATAAGGCAGTTGTAACTTAAATTTTCCAAAGGGAAACTAACTCAACTATGTAGAAATGAACTCCTTGTACAGTCTATTTCTACAGTCTGACAGACTCCTTGTACAGTCCATTTCTAAAACGCCTGGCAAACTCCTTGTACAGTCTATTTCTACAAAGCCTAGCAGACTCCTTGTACAGTCTATTTCTACAGTCCGGAAGACTCCTTGTACAGTCTATTTCTACAGTCCGGAAGACTCCTTGTACAGTCTATTTCTGCAAAGTCTGGAAGACTCCTTATACAGTCTATTTCTACAAAGTCTGCAACACTCCTTGTACAATCTATCTCTACGAAGTCTAGAAGACTCCTTATGCAGTCTATTTCTATAAAGTCTGCAACACTCCTTGTACAATCTATCTCTACGAAGTCTAGAAGACTCCTTATACAGTCTATTTCTACAAAGTCTGCAACACTCCTTGTACAATCTATCTCTACGAAGTCTAGAAGACTCCTTATACAGTCTATTTCTATAAAGTCTGGGATAGGGCACCACAACATCATTGATATTGAGAACAAAGACCTGGAGAAATAACCAACTTCAAGTTATGTAGAGAAGAGCAGATATCATTTTCAAGATCTAGAACGGGTCTACACACCAAAGCCCTGAAATATGTGGCAGGAACGAAAATTTACTGTCACAACTGTGAAAGATCTAGTCCTGACTAGGTAGTGCAACGTTTCAGGGTGCCATGGAAGGACATTCAAGATGATGCGAGACATCTTTCGGATAGTTTCCGAAGCTGGGTGTGGCGACATGAAACTGATCTAGTTTTGATTCCGTGATAAAAAAAGTGTTATTCGCCCGAATAAACTTGAAGTACATGCGCATTTAAATTGAAAAATATTTTAATTATTAAAAAAACAGATTTGAAGATCAATTATGAATAATTTATCGTCGCTCATTTTCCAAACACTGAGACGAACCAGAATTCTGATATCGTTCATCTAATTCTAGGGGTGGTCAAACCAGGGGTGGACTACCTCTGTGGAGGATGTGGGTAACTACACATGGGCTGGCATACTTTAGTCCAAATATTTACTTCTTTACAACCAACAAAAGCATATTTTTCAAATATTCACATTTGGTAATACATTATAATCTAGGTATGTATAGGTATTTTTAATTAACGTCACACTAGAGCAACACAATGGGCTATTGGTGACTGTCCGGGATCAATCCCCGACGGAAAAATCTGAGGACAACACCACTTAATTTTGAACCATGCCAACGTGAGGACATTTGAAGCCACGACAGATCTAGCGTGCACCAGCCCTCCTTCTACACGACGGTCTTTGGTTGGATTCGAACTCTCAACTCTCCGGTTGCATTTTAATCTAGGATTCCCACTCTTCAAAAAAAGAAAAGAAAATTCATGTCCTTTTTAAAGCTAATTTTCATTTTTAAGGCCACATTTCACACTAATTAAATGCACTGGTGAGAAGCTTTTATAAGTGTTAGGTTTGAGTCTCACAAACCTAGTTTAAAAAAATCGATTTTTTAGCTAACCTATAAATAGTATGTCCTGGATTTTCATGACACTTGATCTGAAAGAATATCATCGATCTTGGTTTTAGAATATAGGTGAAATAAAATATGCAGTGTTATAGTAAAAAGAACTAAAGCTTAAAAATATCAAGGATTTTCAGGTAGGTAGGTAGGCATTTTAATTAAAGTCGCACTAGAGCAAAACAACTGTCTATTGAGGACGGTCCAGGACCAATCCCCATGGGAAAGATCCGAGGACAACACCACGCAAGGACTTTCAGCAAATGCTTTTTAACCATCTGAGTGTTACGAGATTTCCAAGTCCTATAGTATTTATTTTATTTCACAACACACATAATGACTATGAAACCACACCTATTGGTTGAAAGAATCATAGGAAGGATTCTATTGGTCAAGAAAATCAAAATCAGAAACATCGCACTGGCTTTTAACGTCGAGGCTTTTTAAGGCTCATGAGAACACTGTAACCATCAAAATATTATTTTAATTGAGGTTTTATAATAACATTAATTTATTAAACCTTATGAGGGGATCAAACGCATATATCCGTTACGCTATATCCTGCGTGACTTCGAACCATATTTGACCTTCTTGACCAATAAAATCTTTCCTACGATTCTTTCAACCAATAGATGAGGTTATTTAGTCATGTGTGCTACGTGGTTAAAGTAATACTTGGGAATTACTACTTGCTCAGAGGATTAATATAATGATTAACTAAATGAAAAACAATTTCAGGATATGATCCATTAAAAAACATTTCATGGCAAATTTTGGAACCCAGTCAACCTCGGTGCCAAGCTAGCCCAACTTTATTCATTTGCGAGAGATAATATATATTGAGGTTATTTCTCTTTTCCCAACATTTCCACTATTTTTTCATTCCGGGTGCTCCCAAATTACTTCCAAGTCTCATTTCTTTCCGATGTTTACAGAACAATCTTCCAGTAAATTAACCTTCTCTCCCATAATGCACACTACCTAAAGGAGAAATAGAAAAAAGGGGAAACCTCTGGCGAAGGAAGACCGGTGCACACCGAGATCATAATAATAAAACGAGGGAAAAAAAAGACCCAAAGCAAACACGAAGAGAATGAAGCCGAATATGCAGACTCACACACCAAGTTCCTTCATACAAATGAGATACCAGGAATCTGACCCCGCCTTCCAATTATACAAGCGGCGCAAATTTTACTAAAAAATAATCAAAAGCGGAAAAGTAGAAACGCGAAAAAGGGAGGGTTGTAAAGTAATAATAATACTGCACACACCAAAGAGAGAAGGGGGTAGGCAGCCTTCTCTTTTAACTCCACGGTAGCCAGTTAGAAATAACGAAGAAATATCCCGAGTGCGAGGATACAGAGGCGAAATATCAAAAGAGAAAAGGTTTCACCGAGATTTATACGAGTACGTGTATTAGGGGGAAAAAACGGCGAAGGTGGGTGTTTCTTAAGCATATTAAATGTATGACGGATCCCACGGAGGGGACACCTATGGACGGTGCTGCGGAAAAAATGGATTTACAGGGGCCGGGGGTAGGCCGCAGAAGGCTTAGGCAGCGAATCGAATTTCTTCGGGGCGGTCACGTGACTTGTAAACTTTGGGAACAAAAGGGTGGGGGTATCGCTTTCGCTCCTTAAGAACGCGAGGGTGAGGCTAAATGGAAACAAGCTTGCAATGAGTAGGGTAAAAGCATTAAAAACACACCCGGGTGCTTATTGGTTTAGCCCCGGATGCATTAGGTGAGGGTGTTGTCTAACGCACGGGAAGGGGCGAGGGAATGTTTCTTGAAATGGGATTCGATGTCATCATTGAAATGCCGAAATATGCTTAAGAAGTCGGAAGATCAACATTAACCAAGGACAGCTCAACATGCATCGAACTCCTCCATCTTTCCATCCACAAACAGCAACTTTTATGAGACACTGTTATGCAGAACTTGTAGCGAGGGAACGAGATGAGACATGTTTCAAATTTTAAACCAGTTGCGCAGCCAAGGATGGGATTGAGAGTCTTATCTCTCCCATGGTCTGGTGATTGTGAGACAAAGTCTACAATTTCTTTCGGTCGTTTTCACAGGATATTTTTATTAATGTTTGCGTACTAACTCAGCTTTAAGTCTGTTCTTATAATTACATCTATACCTTTGTTAACTCTCCTGGTGGTTGTCTCAACGAGGTATCTTGTCATTAAAAAACAGACCAGATCTTTACCTAGTCATCATCAATTGACAATATCTCGATGACGAGATATTTCGAAAAATTGGCAAGATTTTCATGAACGAGAAATCTCGCCGAAACCTCTAGGAGGGTTAAAAAGTGGTTTTGATGACCAAAAAAAAGGAACTCAAAAGGTTGAGTTATTTCAACAAACTCTGTTAAAAAACGTCGAGGTTTACGAATTCTAATTGTAGTCTAATAGTAATGTTTAATAATAATCGAAACTCGACCCAACCAAAGATCTTTGGGTACGTGGGTAGATTGTCACCTTAAATCTGTTGGCTCAAATGTCCTCATATTGGTGTGATGTTGAAGTTTGGTGAGTGGGGTGCCAGCTCGAGTGTTAACCTCGTCATCTGACATTAGTTCAAAATGACGATGTGTTATTCCGAACCGTCGCCAATAGCCCTTTGTAGTATTGCGTCAGTGAGACGTTAATTCAACCTACAATCGACATTAAAAGACAATTTATTTTATGATGATAAAATCGATGATCCCGATAATCGATCAAATCGATATTAATTATAATACTTAAGTATGAATCGAATGCAATACATTAAAAATTTAATTTAATCAAAATAAAATTTTATTGAAGCGCTGCTTTATATACCTTCCGTGTCAGGACAAAAGGGTTTAATACAACATGGTTACTTCTCGGAATCTTAACTTGAATATTTCACTCTTTCTCACAAATATTCAGGAAGAAAAAGAAGCATACCATAATACAAAAATTGAAATTTTGATTAGTAGATTCATTTAGATTTTATTTTAAGCAAATTACAATCAAACCTCGTTAAGATGAATTTCACGGGTCCGTAAATATTTCGTCTTATCCGTATTCTGTGTCATCCGAATTCAGAAAAAAACATTATTTCATTGTTTTATTTTATTGTTTCAACAATAAAATAAAATATTAACGTATTTACATAATTTATGGTATAATTCTTGGTTCACAGATTCATGGTATTCTTCATCACAAAGATTATACAGATGATTCTTGATTACAGACAATCCTTAATTACACAGACAATTCTTAATTACACAGATAATTCTTAATTACACAGATAATTCTTAATTACACAGATAATTCTTGATTGCACAGATAATTATTGATTGCACCAATATTTCCTGATTACCCAATTTTTATCTTGAAATAGTTCTTTTATCAATTTTTGCGTTTTGTTTTTTCATGACATCCTTTAAGAAAATCTTCGATGCGGTCAAAGCTGTTCAAATGAGCAGATGAATTTTCACTGCCTAACAAAAGCGGTGAACAATTTCTAAGCCAGAAGTAGCTTCTTTTGAAGAAGGTACGCTTATTCCTGTGTCTTTTTTTTAGAATCATCATTTATTCTTTCTCCTTCACTATCTTCCAATAAATCTACAATTTCGGAGTCACTTGATGTTTCTGATAATATGGTTGAAAATAATCGGTTTGCCCTTTAAGTTCGAAAAGTAATTAGTCTTAACTCGCGATTAGTAAAACCCGAATTCTTATTAAACGAATGAGTTAACATTACTTGAATGTACATGGGTATTGGAAGTTAATTCCTATTTGGATAGTTCGTTTTAATGAGGTTTGACTATAGTATTCCTTAAATTAATGTTGCACTTGACTCCTTTGAACACATCAAAATTCAGACTTAACTCTTTGGGGTTAGGTGATTTAAAAACTATCCCACCTTTTGCTTAGCTTTTTATGCATGGTGGGATATTTTTTAACCCACCTCGAAAAGTTGAAATTACTCATAGTCATGCAGTTTAATATTATATTTAAAGTTTTTCATTGAGTTGGCGATGCTATGAACTAACGCTAAATGCGTCAATAACTGAAAACAAAAATCTACTCACCTCAAAACGCATTAGTAAGTTGTTGACACTTGTGATTGAGGTTGGAGAATTGTGTGGTGCAGTGAATTTTTGTCTTCCATAACGGTAAATTTTTCGTAAAAATTTATTATGTATGAATAAATCGTTTTATAATAAAAAAACATGTTATTTGATGTTTCATACTAATTTTGAAGCTGAATAAGTGAATAAACAGTTCTGTGCAACTTGTTTTTTTCCTTTAAAATCGTGTGCCTCATAGAGTTAACTGGCGATTAGTGCAACCCGGATTCTTATTAAATGAGTTTACATTATCTGAAATACATAAAGATTGGAATTTAGTTCGTATTATCTGTAATTCGCATTAAGCTAAGTTCGTTTTAATGAGGTTTGACTGTATATTATTGCTTAAATTAATGATGAACTTGAATCCTTTGAACACATCAAAATTCAGACTTAACCCCTTTTGCCCCGACACAGAAAATATAGGAGACGCTGAAATTTATGTTCAATTAAGTAGACCCGTTTCTTAATTTTTATTTAAATGCCGCTATCGGCTGAATCATTTATAAATGCGACATTGAATCAAACAAGCGAGTTCCTCTTTGAGTCCAAGCAACGGCTGTCAATCCCCAGTGTCCAAGCAGATCCCAGCCGGTGGTGTGAGGAAACGAACTGCGACGACCTCTGACCACGTCCGATGGGCAAGCTCCCACACAGAGGGTGTAATTAGTCCGATAATATCAACCCAGGTGCTATGTAAACGACCGAACATCCGCTCACGCAAAGACCCCCTCTTCCGGTCATTACGACGCATTCCGGCATAAGTCACGGGCCGATTCGCACGCCCTCTCTCCGCGATGGATGCAAGGTGACATTTTTAAATATACGGCCTCTGGTTCGCGAAATTACTTAGCGCACGTTTTTCGGGTTTGATAAATCGAATCAACGAGCCAGTTGAGGACTAAGTGTGTCGTTCTTTTTTTGTTGTGGAACATTGAAATTATATCCCGCACGTTCGAAGTGGTGTTTGTTCTATTTCTGCCGGGTTTGGGAATTACTTTTCGTTTTTTTGCGTGCCCGATAAATCAGCGAATGCTTAAGGTCAGATGTGGCGAGGTGTTGCGTTTTCATTAGTGTAACGACCAAGAAATCATGAAAGTGCGTGCGATTGTGTGTAATGAAAATTTAACAACCGTGCATAAATCTACTATAACCATTCTTGGCGTGTTGGTCTGGAATTATTTTCAACGGCAGAATGTAGGGGTGGCACAGAATAATGTTGTGGCAAATCAAGCAGATGTAATTGAAATGTTAGATCCAATTTTTGTAGCCCGGTTGGCAGATTAGCGGATTAGCAACCAGAGGGTCGCGTGTTTGAAACTCTATCCATCCAAAAACCGTCGTGTATGTATGAACTGGTGCACTTTAAATCGGTCGTGGCCCCAAATATCCTCACGTTGGCTGGGTGTGGAATAGTGGGGTGCCAGCTCAGGTGCTGACCTCGTCATCTGACCGTGGTTCAAAATTAGGAGATGTTGTTCTCGGATCTTTCACATCGGGATGGATCCCGGACCGTTGCCAATAGCCCGTTGTGTTCTCTCAGTGCGACGTTGATTCAACTACCTACCTACCTAAATTTTGTAATGGAATGTTAATTTAATATTCGAAATTTTCTTACATTAAACGAAGTTCGAATTCAAAGTTTTTAAAATATCCAATTCAGAGATATATACCGTCCATTTTACGTCCTTTCAAATGATGTGGAATATTTCGTATTTTAACTATTAGTTTTGAAAATATAAATAAAACTTATATTAAAGCCGCATTTTTCAACCTTTAAGCTCGACTTAAAATGAAAACAAAAAATGAATTTTCTTCCAGGAACTTTTTAAAGAAATTACTTTAATATGATAAGAAATTATTTCCTAAAATTTCTACAAGTATCTTAGATTATACTACTATTGTGTTACATGTAGATTAACTTTTCGTTTAATTTACAACTAAAATTTACAACTAAAAAAGAATTCCGTAGTTTTATAGTTAGTTTAATGGAAAATAGTTTTTATAAATGAAATGCAATAAAAAATATTAAGTCCACACATCCGTATATAGGTTGGGACGTGGTAACAGGGGTGGAATTAGCAACGAGGTTGCGAGTTCGAAACTCGAGCCAATCAAAGACCGTGTTCGTCGATGCATGTTAAATCTGTCGTAACCTCAGGTGTCCTCACGTTGGTGTGGTGCGGAAGTTTGGAGAGTAAGGTGCAAATTTTTCCAAACCAACAATAAAAATTGATGTAAAAAATGTCAGCTAACCAAAAAAATTCGCGCTGTTTTGTGCAGCACAAAAGAATTACATGTTTCATCTCGCCTTTCTTCCAGAAAGCACTTTTTTAGATGCGTCATAAGGCACAGACAATAGTAGGTAATTAGTTAATTAACGTCGCACAGGAGCAACACAACGGACAATTGGCGACGGTACGGGATAAATCGTGAAGGGAAAGATCCAATGATAACACCTCGCCATTTTGAACTGCGGGTCAGGGAAATTCAAAGGAAGTGTAAGACCTTCGATTAATCCCCTATAATATATTTGACACTGCAGAAAATTAATCTGATCTTTATGGAACCTTATTTTTTATGTATAATCATGCATAACGGTTTTTCCTCAATTCTCTCAGATCTATTACGTCGGGTTTGTTGAACTGTAATCTCTAAATCCAATAAAACTATTGTTATGCAAATCAACGTTTATTAAAAGAGATAATAATGTCAAGTACACAAGTCACAAAACTCAACGAAACACCCCGTGACCTTTAGCTACAAGTAGAATAACGGATGCTCTACGCTATTTAACATTCGCAAAAACAAAACAGAGCTTTTGATACAGTTTACAAGACCAGTCATGTTCACAATATTAGCTTTTTCAAGGAATTCTGTCATAAATAATTTGGACGAAAATGAATGTCTTAAAATGTATAACAAGCTCATCTTACAAACTCAATCACGTCTATTCAGGACTTCAGCTTCTAAATTCAATAAAATTATTGTTGTGCAAATGAATGTTTGTTAAAATCGAAATGTAAATAATGTTGAATACGCAACAGCCACAACTAAGCGAAACACCCCATGGCCTTAAGCTACAAGAAGACTAAACGGATGATCTACTCTATTTAACATCTTAACAAACAATACAGGACATTTTTTTTCGTTTGCAAGACTAGTCCTGTTCACTTTCCTAGACTTTGGGACTGGAGCAACACAAAGGGCTATTGGCGACGGTCCAGAATCCATCCTGAATGGTCATCCAAGGTTGGTTTAATTTTAATGGCACAAGGTCCAGTTTAAGGTAAGCTGCGCCAAAAGCAAGACGAAATGAAAATTGATAAGTATATGTGAAACATTTAAAATATCAAAGTCAAACCAAGAAAAAAATGTATATTCAAAATACAAAAACGGAACACGTGTAAGGAAAAATTTAATTTAATCAAAGATATGGCAAAGCATAAGATTAAAATGTGCCATCATTAATATAAAATGTATAGAATCATAGATGATATGAATTGATGATTTAAAACATGTTGACCAGCAACAAGGTGTATAGTATAAAAGGTATGATTAATAAATAGTGAGTTACGAGTAGTAAAAATATCAAATGAGGCTTAAAAATCCGATGTCATTTGAAAATGAGAAGAAAAGATCCAAGGACAACGCCTTGTAATTTTGAACCACGGCCAGAGGACGAGAACAACACCTGAGCTGGCATCCCACTCTCCAAACTTCCACACCCCGCCAATGTGAAGACATTTCAGGCCACGACAGATTTAACTTGCTCCAGCCCCGTCCACACGACGGTCTTTGACTGGACCGAGTTTCGAACTCGCAACCCTCCGGTTGCTTTTCCCAACTGGGCTACTGCTGCCCAGAATTTCTAAAGGAATTCTGTCGAATAATTTGGACGAAAATGCCTGTCTTGGACTGCAACGAGCTCAGTCTTATTCTATGCAATCAGCTTTTTCGTGAGATTAAAAACAATCAAAACTCTATTCATGATTCCCGGCTCCAACAGCATATTTTAATGGTTGTTATTCCCTTTTCCCATATAAAGGTTTCAATGGAAACGCTTAATAAGTCTTAAGGCCGACCGCAAGTAAATTATCTTGGCCAGTCCCGATTCGGACGCATTCAAAGTACTACGATCCCGAACCATAATAGACAACAAAGTCCAAAGACCTCATTACACTGCATTATTAATGCGAACTGACAACAGACAAGCGAGGTAATGTGATTATCCAGCGCGTTATTACCAAACTGAATAAAGCCATTAAACTTTTCCCAATTGCAAAAGAAAGTCGTATATTTCCTATTACAGCTCGCTGCAATTCGCAAAACCGACTGCATCAGTTGGAAAAATTCAGATTTACGTTTATTAAAAGTTGATTTACCGGCGTATTCCCGCCGTGCTTGGCTAGTCAAGCCTGTCTATTTTCTCCTCCGAGATAGATGTGGGCTTTCCACCGAATAACTGAACAATTACCTCGTAATATCATGTGAAATTTCCGATGCGGAGTCATTAAAAACTTGCATCAGCGCTCTCTAGGGGTGAAAGGATTGAAGTGATTCTGCAAGACGACTGCCGATTCATTCCCCCCCCCTTTTGCTAGATAACATGTGACACAATTAAGAAACGCAGACACATCGAGTGGGAATGCGTTCTTGTTAAGATGAAACCTGGGACATAAAATTGGACCTGGTGCCAGTCTATCCGAAATTGAGTGAGTTCTTGACAAATCAAAGCAACGTTAATTGATATTCACATTGACAATGAAATGCTTTGGAAAGAAGTTGTCAAATTTAAATAATTGGCTTTTATTCGTTCGTTTTTTTATTTTATACCTTTCGTACATTATATTCGCGTGTAGAATTTTGAAATTCAAGTCATCGT
Source organism: Meta bourneti (assembly GCA_933210815.1). Taxonomy (NCBI): domain Eukaryota; kingdom Metazoa; phylum Arthropoda; class Arachnida; order Araneae; family Tetragnathidae; genus Meta; species Meta bourneti. The sequence continues at coordinate 24,593,319 of OW119931.1, forward strand.
CCTTTCATTTAGAGTAAGCCATTTTCATCAAGAATGGAACAAATTACGTGAAATCTTAATGTGATACTCAAGGCGGACTATCCACAACTCAGATATGGTATCGTGACCAATCAGTCGACTATGTTGTCTAGGGAATCACGTTTATGGATCTTGAAGCAATCCTAATTTGTATTTCAACTATACCAGTTCGACTTCTTGAGATAATGTATTTCTCATATTCCCAAGTGGATTCCTTTCATGACTAAATATGTGCGTCATGTTTGAATAATGACGAAATCGTTCAATTATGGCATCACAATCTTTAAAAGCTGAAAAAAGGAAGTTATTAATTCCCCCCAACAAGTGGGTCTTCTCATTCACTTATATGAAGATTTCAAGGTAGGTAGATAATTAATGTTCCACTGGAGCAACACAACGAGCTATTGGTGACGATCCGGGATCAATCCCTAAGGGACAAATCCAAATGAAGATTTCAAATGCTTCTATGCGCTAACATTACGACCTCTCAATATCTCTGGATTTTACATTTTAAAGTGTGGCAATACATATGAGAAGGATATTTACCACAAACAAACCAGACGGTCTGTGAATATTTTATTTCCGATACCCAAATTTTTTTCCCATGATACATATCGGGGTTACTTTAAAATAATGCGTTTAATCTAATCGGCGTTGATCAATCGGCTATCATATTTAAATTCGGAATTCATTATTTGAAATTTTTATTGGTGAAGTGCTGAAATTATATCCGAAAAACAAGCCTAGTGACGTCACGTTGTGAATACGTACAGGAAACACATTTCACCACCGTAACACTACCTCCGCCAACATTTAGCTTGACAGAAAATGCGTCTCATAATAAGAATGATTGTATGTTCTTAAAGGCATTTAATCCCAGTATTTTTTTGAAGTTCATATAACAGCATCTGAAACTAATAAAATGTTTAAAATTTAAATATAAGTCGAGAAGATACAAATTAATTTATTTGTTATTCTATGTCACTGAACGCACAAAATAGAATGTCATGGAGTTTAATGTTTTTGATATAGAACATTTTCTGAACGTCAATTTTATTAGCCGACAGTATGGTAAAGTATTTTGTTAAGCTGTTTGAATTTTACTGGCAATCAAAAAGTATTTTGAAAGGATGTTTTAATTTTTAATAATATAATATAGGTCATATTAATCAATTTTGAGTTACTTGGATGGAAAGATTCAGTTTCCCATCCCGTTAATTACCCGTCGACTGTTGAAATCGAATTCCTTCCCCAACCATTCTCACTTCTGCAATTTCTAGAAAGAGATTTTCTTCCTAAAAACACATCGTTAAAATAGATGAGGTATAATCGGTGGGATTTCGCCACGGAGTCTCCATTACAGTACTGTAAATTGCCATCGGTAGCCTCTTCTGTACTGCAATTACTTCGTCAACGGGGGGATGGAACGAGGAACTTTGTTTGTTGTGGGCGTTGGAAACCCCAACCTGTTGATCGGCGGCGGGACGCTGTGATTATCCCCCAAATTAACTATCACTTTGCGCTTGACAAAACCTTCCAGACGCCAGGAAGGTCGGTGAAAAAATAATATGATGGAAGAAACGGGGGTATTGTGTCTGTAATTTTGAGAACAGTACCGCGCTTTCCACTTGAAGGAAACAGTGGGAAATGTTTGCACTGGTAAATGACGCGTTGGTGGTGGCGGCCATCTTTGGACACGGATTAGACGTTAGAAATATTGTACTATTTATTTCTGTTAGTATAGACCAGGGATGCACAGACTTGTTAAGACCAAGGGCTACATAGATTCACTGTGACTTATGGGAGGTGAGCCGAAGACAGAAAAGTTATCTATCATACATTATTTATTTTATTTACATTTATCATATATTGTTACAAAGAAATAATAAAAAGTAAATAACGAATTAAATTTGACGTGCAACATTGCATTGATTTAACAATTGTTTTAATATTTGGTTCGGTTTTTGAAGTGCAAAATTCATTCTAAATTTTCATGAGTCAAGCGGTTCCTATTTTTCGATTTGTTGATATTCATGACTGAAAGCGTTTGTTCACAGATATATGTTGACCCAAAGAGCTTACACATTTTAATGCACTATCTAGCAACTATTTACAACTGTTTTTATCGACACAATAGAAGTTTAAATTCTTTTCATAAAATTTATTTCTAGGTTCTCATCGTTTTGCATCTCGATGAGTTCAAGCTGTCCTGTTTCGGGTGCATTTTAAGGCAAAATGGCAAAAGGGTTGCTAAATAAATCTAGCAAAGGTTTCAGTTCTTGAAAATCAGAAGAACGATTCTTAAAATTACACAAGGTGAGGCAGGCCGCCATCAAATCAACAAAAGGCCGCATGTGGCCCGCGGGCCGGGGTCTGTGCATCCCTGGTATAGACACTTTGTAGGTTCATCGCTGTTAGTAGCGTTGCTAGATCTCCCTTCGAAAGATTTCTGAACATTCAAATATTTCCACAAATAAATTACAAAAAATATATAAAATATTTTTCAATCGATTAAAATAATAGTGTAACAGATCTGGTAGAGCGGTATACTAGATGTTACTGTGGTGAACACAGAATGGGACGCAATTCTTACCAAAAATTATTATATATATACATATGTACAGTGCATTATTTACAGACTAAGGACATCGCACCGTCCACTCCGAAAAAATATCTTCTTAACTCCACTTAAAAAACTACAATCACCCGATTTATTTGTTGTCCTTTATTTGAGGCTACATGCTGCTAGACATGTCAGCATTTTATGTTTATTGAATTTTGATTAATTTATATTTTTATCTACTTGTCATTCATTTCATCAGTCTTCAGGTGGAATTACAAGTAGTTTAATCTGAATATTGCTACCATTATATGAATACAGATATAATTAAAGAGAAGGACTGGAATTCCTTACTAAGGTCTCAGTTGCCATAGGATCTACCGAGATCTATAGGAGTCGCCTGTTTTCGTGTTCTCAATGGACGAGAAAATAATCTCTATCGAATTGGCTGGCCAGTTCCACCAATTTTTCCTTTGTGACCTTTCAGGCACGACAGTAACCCACTTCAATAGTTGCCCTGCTCTTACTGACGTCGACCTTAAAATGAAATAAACGGAGTTTCATGTTATTTCTTCCAGTTGCTCGGATTTGAAGATCTGTCACGTGGTTGTGGGTAAAAGCATGAATCCTAAGTTATTGATTGGTTAAAGTGATTATCCAGTGATCAAAAACACTAGTCTGCGCTTCCATAGCCAATTGGCTAATCCGACTTGTGATTTACCCTTCAGAGATCTTACGACAGCGACTCCGACCACATGATCCGTCTATTTCATTAGAATGTCGATGGAATAATACTGCTGATAGAGTTACAAATTTTTCTGTTTCAAGGCTATGTTTGACTGCAGACAGTTACCTATGACGATAAGGCTACAGTCTGGCGTAGGATCAAAAATGAATTGATATTCAGTGCTTCCCTATAATAGTTTAATGACTTAATATCTGTTACCAGGTATGAAAGCTATGATTATGTAGATTATTTTATCTGAGGTGACCCAATCAATGTTCTCACTCATTCAAGTGTCTACGTATCGTATCAATCTTCCAAAAGTGGAACAAAAGTGAATTTCCAGACGCATTTTGTATATTTGCCTTAACGTAATTTATTTTGTAAATACTTATGGAGCGCTCATTGTAGTCATTCGTGTACTTATATCAGCAGAGATGTCTCACTTTTACGTGCTTGCATTAGTCAAGTACGAGTTAATAATCGGTAAATAAAAATAACATTTAATTCTTTTTTTTAAATTTGATACAGTGCGGTTCCTGCAGAAGGCCGACCTTGGGTTAGTCGATTTCTGAATAGGTGTGAAAGGTTGTATCGGATAAGTGCTGCCATACAAAGATAACAAAAAACATGTGTGGCGATCGTCAGGGATGATTTATCCCTCACCAACTTTGAAATTGAAAGATAAAATCGGTGTCAGTATCAGCTCTAAAGACGATAATTGAGGAAGGTATATTAAATTTGTACCAGTCTACCTAAATCAACTAATAGACTCGTTCAAAACTATCTTATCGCGGAAGCCGGAGTATGAAATCTTAACTTTGCCTCTAGGATTTCATTCTAATTTCGCATTTCTCACTTTTCAGCATGGGTTGAAATATATATCCGACGGGCCTATCCTCGTGCTGATTTAGCGTTTGAACCGGTTTTAGATAGAATGTTTTTGGATAAAGATACTCTGGTATCTAGTTTTACGAACCTAGTTTAACGATTTTTTTAAGTACCAAGATTTTTTAAGTTTTTCAAGTAAGAATCAAAATCTCCATCTAACGAATAAATAATCGCGATTTAAACTCTTTCGAAGTAAAAAATAGGGGAAATAAACTTTCTGGGTGAAAGACCTTTTACTTTACATGAATGTATTTTCATATACCAAATATTTATTACTTTTAGGTTTTCAATGGGTGGTGGGATATACCGTACTTAAAATCTTTTCTTAAAATTGCTCGGGTGGTAAGCAATTTTATGACTTTATAATGACTTCGTGTCATTTGCTACACGGATGATGGAATCTAAATGAGTTCCTGCATTCCGAAGGAGACATCTGATCCAATGTTTTTTTCGAAAAGGAAGCCAAAAGGAAATTAGCTCTCGTAACAAAAAATAACATCAGAGCAACAAATCGAGTAAAAATAATTACTAACAATTATCTGAGGTTGCTTTAAATTTCACAAATAAGACAGTACATTTTTCTTTGGTGAAGATGTTCTTCCTTTTCAGACTCAGCTGATCTATTTCCAGGAGGGTCATTAACCCTCTAAGTGGTTTTGACGAGATATCTCGCCCATTAAGATCTGACTATTTTGCTAATGACAAGATATCTAGTCATCAAGAAAAATCCGATTTTTTTATGAAATCAAGATCTGGTCAGTTTTCTTCTTTTAACGAGATGTCTCGTCCTGGATCCTCATTTGCTACTGTCCAAGATCTGCTCAGTTTTGCTTATGATCATACCTCATCGAGACAACCACAAGAAGGCTTAAATAAGCTAAAGGGGAGGACGCCCAGTTCTTGTTTGTAACGCAATGAAAACATTCGTGTTCAAAACAGAGCTGATTCCTTCATCTAACTAATTAATTTCCTGTTTCAAGGGTATACTCATCAATTCAAGCACCTCGAATCCAGAAAGAAGATGTTAAATGTGGTCAAGAAACACTGCGATAGATGGACTGTGTAAAATACAGCCTCTGCTTATGAACAAACTTGTGAATGAAACCTGTTTTCATTCACAAGTTTGTTAGTTGTCATTGTCAACCGAATCAACCGTTGTGTACGAGTGTGCGCAAAGTAAAGAAGCGTTTAAAATTTTCTGGTTTAATGAATAGTCATTTTTCGGGGTTGATGAATACAAGCAAATGTTTTGACATTTGAATAAAATAACATGCATCCTCTCCTAGGTCAGTTCATTTTCAGTAGTATTAAACTTCACTAAAACAAGAATAGACAAGAATAAACAAGAAGAAGGAAATTTAAAGTTTTGATTTTAATCGTGATTTTTAATAAAAAATTATTCGATTTTAGACAAGATTTAAAACTAATTTTCAAATCAAAGTGATTTACATTAATGTACTCAACAGAATAAATAACATTTAAGATGGGCACGAATTCTTTAATATAAAAATTGAATCTGATTGATTTAAAGGATAAAAATCTACAAATTTTTGGCCTAAAATAAATAAATTTGTATCTCAACATTAAATATTAAAAAATATATTTCCTTTCAATATTAAAATACGGCTAAGAAGCGCATTCCTTAGTTTGGCATCTTCAATAAACATTGCAGATTCTATCAGGTAGACATGGCAGTGCTATGAACAGTTCATTTTGCAATAAATACTTGTACAATACTTAAAACATCTACGGACCTATTGGTTGAGAGTACTATTGTGTGCGAAATAAAATGCTCTTTTAAAATTATAAAAAAAACAAGAAATAAATGCCACTTCAAAATGCAACCAAATTCGGGTAGGAGAGTACTGTTCTCCTATACTCTCTGTAAGCGATTTGAAAAAGTTTCTTTTCTTAATTCTTTCAGCGGAGGTGGGATGTCTGATATCCTAGTTGGTATACAAGGTGGTCGGATGGGACCAGACAAGAATCATACCACACGATTCCATGTCGAAAAACAACCCGTAAAAATACTATCCATTTTACGATAGGGGGTGTAGTTAAATTAATGTTGCACTGGAGCAACACAATTGACTATTGAAGACAGTCCTGTATCAATACCGGAGAGAAAGATCCGAGGACAACACCTCGTCTTCTTGAACCACGGTCAGATGAATTTTACGGTAGGACATGGCTTTCCGCAAATGTGTACCTACAACTGATAGCATGACAAACACATTCAGATTTGCATATCCATCTGATGGTTTATTTTCGTTTCGATGGATTCTCAGATACCAGCAATCCAAGGGATGCAAAAAGGGCGTTTTTAGCCCTGAAATTTTGAATGACGTCATAGAAGCCTCTCGACGCGAATATCTCAGAAATGCTATGTCCCATCCATAGACGGACACTGTTCAGGTTGGTTTTGACCAGGAACCGCGTGCTATGATTAGTGTTCGGTCGATTCAGACCACACTGTATAATTTTTTCTAGGCGCTAAGGTATATATAAATATCTCATTTGGTATTCTGATAAAAAGGAGTGCACAGGATGAGCAGTAAGACACACCTTCATCCGTTAAAAATACTTTTTTGTTCCGTGGAAAATACACTCATATAAGGTGATAGGTTCTACGCCCATTAAATTTGCTCTGAAGAAGTAATTCTTCAGCACAGTGCTCTTTAGAGGGTTAAAGCAGAAATGAAAGGGCGTGTAAGCAATAAAATCATGCATTTTTGTTAACCCTCCTGGTTGTTGTCACAAGGTCTCGTCATTAATAAAACCGATCAGATCTTGATGGACGAGATATCTCGTTCATCGAGATTTCTTCTCTCGTCATTAGAAGTAAACTGATCAGATCTTGATCTCGTTATAATAACAAAAATCGGCAATGTCTTGATGACGAGATATGTCGCCATTAGCACAATTGATCAGATCTTGATGGACGAGATATGTCGCCATTAGCAAAATTGGTCAGATATTGATGGACGAGATATCTCGTTCATCGAGAGTTCTTCTCTCCATTAGAAGTAAACTGACCATATCTTGATCTCGTTATAATAACAAAAATCGGCAATGTCTTGATGACGAGTTATGTCGCCATTAGCACAATTGGTCAGAACTTGATGGACGAGATATGTCGCCATTAGCAGAATTGGTCAGATATTGATGGACGAGATATGTCGCCATTAGCACAATTGGTCAGATCTTGATGGACGAGATATATCGCCATTAGCACAATTGGTCAGATCTTGATGGACGAGATATGTCGCCATTAGTACAATTGGTCAGATCTTGATGGATGAGATATGTCGCCATTAGCACAATTGGTCAGATCTTGATGGACGAGATATGTCGCCATTAGTACAATTGGTCAGATCTTGATGGATGAGATATGTCGCCATTAGCACAATTGGTCAGATCTTGATGGACGAGATATGTCGCCATTAGTACAATTGGTCAGATCTTGATGGACGAAATATGTCGCCATTAGCACAATTGGTCAGATCTTGATGGATGAGAAGTCGCGGATTGGCAATCAGAGGGCTTTGAGTTCAAGACTCAATCCAACAAAGACCGTCACGTACATTGGGACTGGATCACGTTAAATCTCTCGTGACCCCTTTTGCCCTGTCACGGAAGATTTATCATCATACGAGTACATTAATTTATTTTCAACTTGAAATTGAATTGAAAACAATATCGAATACAGAAATGGATCTTCCTCCAACAATATATTCAATATTCCTGGTTCTAGAGGTAATTAAATCTCACTGGTTAATAGACTTTAATTAATTTACGTGGCAAGTAAAATAAGTCAGAAGATACATTCAATGCGACCACTTTAAGCGCGAGACATTTTATCGCTTGGATATTCCCCAGTACCTGCATGTCAAAGGCATTACCGGTTTAATAGCAAACCCCACATTCCGTATGTAAATCGATGGTTAAACCTAAGTACCACATCCTCTCCAATGAGGATTACCCCACGCCGCAGGATTGCTGGAAACAAGACACCAAAATGGCTCCCCTAGAACGGTCCAGCCATCCGTTAGGTTAAAGCCGTGTTTTTCGGCTTCTTTAACCAACCCTGGTGCGGCGAGGGGGGTGTTGCCACAACGGTTCTTAGAACGCGAGATCCGTAATGAATCCCGTAATCACGGTATTTAGGCACTTTGGCGACTTGTTAATGGCAACGCTGGCGTGCAGTTGGCTGATTCCCCCTAAAAAAGAAGACCGTCTCTGTAATTATCGTGCCTTTAATTACCTCCAGTCAAATGAAAGGCCAAAATAAAAGAAACGGAATACGTGAGTGTAGGGGGGTGGTCATTTTGGGGAGAGGGGCGATCTCCAAATCTACCCCCAAGCACAAAGGTGGGCTTTTCTTCGTTCCCATCTGGTCTAAAGTTGGAACTTTATTCCCAGTCCACGTTCGAGAAAATTTCGACGTGGTCCTTTCTCAACCGTCTGATTTCGTTACATAAATAATGCATGGAAAAATAATTTAGAGTTCATATATCTCGTCAAGAGAAAAATCCATATACATTTCCCCTTTTTTGGTCTGTCATGAATCTATGGATGAAATAGTCTGGTTGTAGTTGTAGAACAGCCTGGGGTGGACTTTTGTCGGCAAAGGTGTCCAATCGTCTGCCATATGCTTATTGCAGTATAATAAAGATAATTATATCATACGATCATACGATAAATTTTCAGTATAAATTTCATGAAAACAGACCTTGTAAGTTCACTGCTACCGAAGACTTGCACTTCATGATGTCCACTAACTTATGTTATTACCGAGTCAACTTCGCTAAGCAATTAGTAGGACTGCTAAAATGACAAGTTTGTGTCAGATTTTCAAACAAGACAGACTTAGGAAGATAAACATTAGAGTTCTCATGGAAATCGGTTGATAAATTTTCAGATGACTGAAGAGCCAATTTTGAAAATTTGAATTAAAGAAATATTGCATTGAAAGTTTTATTTCTTGACTGTCCACCTGTGAACTACGGTCAACGTTTTCGTGAGGTATATTGTAGAAGTTTTAACCATCAAGTAATTAGCTGTTACATTAATGTGTGGATTAGTGATACAATTTACTATAGTAATGACACAAAACTACATCTTTCATCGTGCACAAACTTTAGATTTTTCAGTTTTCTTACAATAGAACAAATAACAGAATCTTACATAATAAAAATAAATATCTAATGATAGTTAATAAATAACCATTATTACACGCGTTAATAAATCCTAATAAATGTTAACTTCTATAAAAACAGTACTTGATACGATATAACTATGATTCAGAGTAGTTATAGCCGAAATATTAATAAAGGTTAGCTTTATTATTGCAATGAGTTGCGTTTGGACCAGCAAATATACCGTTATTTTAATTTGAGAATTACATTTTTTTATTGAGTAGAATTTCAGAATTATCAAAAAATCTAATAAATATTTAGATAATATGCTCTGTCTTTTAATGACTCTCTTAATGCTTCTCTTAAACAATGACTCTTAAATCTCTGATCAATTTTCTTTTTCTTCTTTTTAAAAAACTCTTTTTTAATAGAAGATTTGGGAAAAAAAATTTCTTTTCTACCTTCAAGATCATAAGTGAAATACGCAATGCTTCTAGCCAACTCAACTTTATAACGATTCAACTTTATAACATCACGAAATCATACGATTATTTTAAAATTATCTCCAAATTTAGTTATCAGTTGTTAAAATACAAGTTATAGGATGTCCGTACTTTATTCAACCCTTAAGAAACTAAAAGACCCTAATAAAAAAATTATATATATATATATATATATATATATTTATATATATATATATATATTTATATATATATATATATTTATATATATATATATAAATATATTTATATATATATATATATTTATATATATATATATATTTATATAATATATTATATAATATTTATATATAATATTTTATATAATATTATATAATATATTATATAATATATTATATAATATAATATATATAAAATATATATATATATATAAATTTTTAACTGTTAACTAAACATCGTTATTTCAAAAAAATTTCGTACAAACTTTTAGGATTATGACGGTTTATTAGCGAATTTTCAAGTATTCCTTTTGGGTTTCAGAACAAGCTCATTCGATTTAACTCAAAACGTTTGTTGACATTCACTTCCTCTCTTTGATGCTAGATACTTACGGTTTCTTGCAACTGCACAACAATCTGCTTTTACCACCGTTTAACTAATACTGAAATAGGAGGATCTATTTGAAATTTTGACATACAATGCACAGTTTTAGAGCTCTAGAATTCTCCCAACATCATGATTTCTGCAACCATTTTTCTGATTTTCAAAATGTGGGCAATGTTTATATGTTGTAATCAACCTTTGAATAAGCAACCATGTGTGGCTAAATTTTTTAATATCTACTACAACTTCTTCCTACTAAATTTCTTAATAAAGTGGAACAATTGTGGACATCTTCAGACTTTCACGATAAATCTAAGAAACACAATAAAATGTGATAAAAAAAGAATTAAGCAATACATTTGGTCAAATTTTGTTGCATTTCTCTCATCATGAAATTTTCAGTCAATCAAGATGAGTGACATAAAAATTCTGAGACTAATACTTTTTCATTGTGCAAAACTGTTTTTTTATCAAATAATGATATCCCCACTTGAATGCAAGAATTTAGTGAGTTACCAAAAGTGTGTGTGTTTTGGTTTTTGAGATATAAGGAAAAATAGTTCCTACGCCAATTTTATATGTACCTACATTTTTCCTTAGCCGATAGATAGATCTCTAGTTGTCAAAAAGTTGCACATTTCTTGCATTAAATTCTCCTTGATCTCGGTAGGTAGGTATTTAATTAACGTCACACTGGAGCAACTCAACGGGCTATTGACGACTGTCCGGGATCAAACCCGAAGGGAAAGATCGAGGACAACACCACGTAATTTTGAAACACGGTCAGGTGATGAGGTCACATCTGAGTTGAAATCCCACTCTCCAAACTTCCACACCACGACCCACGACAACGCGAGGACATGTGAGGCTTTGACAGATTTAACGTGCACCAGCCCCCCATATACGTACACGACGGTCTTCGGCTTGATCTCGGCTTTACGCATTTAGATATTATTCAAACGACCATTTTTGAATTACTTAGTTATATAGTGTCGATCACAAAACTAGAAATATTTGAAATGGAAGACAGTGACACAAGTGATCATGCAGTAGCAAGTATTTAGATTTACACATATTTTTGGCAGCTAAGAGAGTTTATACTAAGGTAGGTAGTCGAATTTACGTCGCACTGGAACAACACAACTGGCGACGGTCAGGAATCAATCCCGAAGGAAAAGATAAAAAGTTTATGCTAAGGATATTCAGAAACAAGTTAATTAACTTCAAGTAGAAATTAATCTCTGTCTTCAGGAACTGAAGAATGTCCTTTGATGACAATTAATGAAATCACTGAGGTCACTATTTTGAGTAAATGACAGTTGTTAAGAAAGTAGAAAGTATACTTTGGAATGCTGGTTGGCTAATTAAATATTAAAATTTTCTATCATACCTATTCATTCAAACCTTAAGGATTCTGTAACATTTTTTGCAATACAATTAGGCCATAATGGCCCTTTTATTATTCTACAATATTGGAGATATATTCTTATTTTAATATTTCTCAGACAAAATTGTTCTATCTTGACTTAGATCTGAATTCATGTAGATGACAGTTCATTACCGATACTCACTGAATCAATGAATATTTTGTGTTTAATGAAGAGTCCACATTTAAGTGCGAATACAATAAATCACACTTTTTGCGAACTTAACATTCTGCGCAATTAGTGCAACACCCCTCCATCCCACCTGCCATCTGCTAAGCATACGGAACCTACCTTCTTAACTGCAGAAATAACTGTCGAGGGGGGAGGAGAACGAAACGACTGGAACCAAAAACTCAAACAAGAGAGAGTTCTCAGTATTTGTTACTCCTAATACCAATGCAGGCAGAGAATCGGGGCAGAAATTGCCCTTGTGCTTTTCGATATCCTTAATTGCCGAAAGGAAAAGAATGAAACTGGGTGGGGGGTGAGAACAGTCATTTGACCCTCCCGCCCCACTGCTCACAGAACCGCAACCGCATACGGGAACGGTCAAACAACAATTAGCGGGCCGGGAAAATTCTCCCCGGGAAATTTTCGTCGAATGCGGGGTTTAATTACAGCAATTAGCAGAGAGGAGGGGGGTCAGAACTGGGGAAGCGGGGGGCCGACAGAGAGACGGGAAAAGAGAAGGAATTGCGTTGTTGTTTTTTTCATTTATATATATTTTCGGCAGCTTTTATAAGCGAGGTGCCCATACACCTTCCCGAACACGTGTTCCCATGGTGGGGTGGGTGGAGCAGGGCCAAATGCATGTATGATGGCGACTAATTACTATGGGGATGCGATGCAGATGCATCACACACAGTTGGCGGAAAACTGAACTTTAATGCGGCGACGAAAGAGTGGAAGAAGTTGCGGAAACGCGCGTCCTGTGGAAGTTCTCTAATTACGCGCGAGTTAATTGCGGCTGAGGGGCGTGGCGCGTCTTCTTTTCGACGCTCGCGTGCTATGGCGTCCTAATGACTCGGAAAGTTTTCGGGGGGATTCGCCGTTGATGACTTATTCAAGAGGTTGATATGTCGATTTTTAATGACGCTCGCCGCTTGAATAATTGCTGTTTTGGCGTTTAATTGTGGAGAAAAAATTTCGGGAAGATAAATTGAGTAGAGTGGAGTTTCTTTGGTTTGGAGTTTCCACTTTTCCGGTCTCGCCGTTCATCACGTTCAGAAGACAGTTCTTTCTGAACAATTACGTTAGGTAGTTAATTAACGTTGCACCAAAGCAACACTGTGGGCTGTTGGAGACGGTCCGGGATCCATCCCGAAGGAAGAGATCCGAAGGCCACGACATTTTTTTCACCAGACCCCATGTATGGACCGAGTTTCGAACTCGCAACCCTCCGGTTGCTAATCAATGGCTCTTTCATCTGGGCTACCCCTGAATAATTAAGACCTGAGGTTTCACAACCAACCTTGAACCGGCTGTCTCAAATGTTACAATTAAATGTGAAACGTGATACGTTGCATGGATTGAATTAGCGTCACATTGCAGCAACACAACTGATTATTAGCGAGGGCCTGGGATCCATCCGGGGACAACACCTCGTAATTTTGAACCACGCTCAGATAACGAGGTCAACACCTAAGCATACGTTATATGGAATAAAGTAATTACAGTGTCCAACACCCCATTGTTACATGGTTACCTTATGTGATGACTACAGGCTTTACCATCATAAAGAATCATATTTCTAAACGTATTTCTTGGGTACATTTTAAGTGAAAACGTCTAGTTTAACGCTTGATGTATCTTTCATCCATTTTAATTTTAATCATTTATTGGGTTTGTTCATCTCTCGTAGCAAAAAAAGACCGTACAGCGACATATCAAACCTTTATATGTTAGAATATGTAAGCTGTAAGACGTCAATAGAAGAATGAACCCATTTTCGAAGTGCTCTGGTGGTAGAAAATGACTGGTACCCACTTTTGCATGCAAGAGACCGATTGTTGAACTAAGGCCAATTACCTGCTGAGTGGTCTCACGAAATATCACGAAACTGCCACTTGGATTTCATGAAATTGGAATTGAAATGAATGAATACGATATAAAAATGTCTAGTAATCAAATCACTCAGTTTCTGATGGTGAGCCAAAAGATATACAATAGATCCAAGTAGTATTGACAACAAATAGAAACGCAAGTCTTTCATTCAGTAGCTTAACTGACAAGGAGCATTAAGAGAGAGAGAAGGGAACAAGGTTTGAAACTAGTGTTTCAAATTCTTTGTCGACTACGGATTTGCAACGGTTATCATGCAGGGTGGTTTCGAGATCAAAGTCCAGTGATCGAGTTTTGAGGCCCGACCGAACTTTTTCATGGGTGCAGGATATAGCAATATCACATAACTTTTGTACAATTAGTGATTAAATGTGCCATGGTAGTGACATTACTTACCGTCTAAGAGATCTATAAGGACGATGTAAAAGGAGTGACGCGCGCTCGGATTGGAGCCCTTAGGCTCAAGTAATTACAATGCTACTTGTTCCGTAGTTATTCTCATGGGCTACAATTGCTCAGTAGGTATGCCCACTGCACTAGCAACCTGCTAGTTGTTGGTGAGTTTCTCTCATTTGTGTCCGCAAAGTTCTCATTATATGTGTATGGTGTGTGTTCATTACTTGGTATTGTATGTCTGGCGCAGCATGACCAAATACGGCCCTTGCGCCATAAAAACCCAATCGGTAATTAATCTGAGATTTTTTCACCCAATTACTTATATATATTTTTTAAAACAGAAATAGATATTAAATTTTTATAATTAAAGTAAACAATAAATACATTTATTAAGTCTTGTGTTTTCATACATTCTCCTATTTAAAAATGTACATAAATTTATTATGATTGGTACTATTATAATTTCTACAGTTGAAAGGAACACTGATTTTAAAAAATTTAAAGTGAAGTTAATGTTAAAGTTTGACACTCATTCTCGTGACATAGGAGGTCGCCTAGTGAGTGATCCGCCACTGTATAAAAATCAAACCTTGTATATTTATTGAGTATAGTAGTAAAAGGCAAAGATTAAATTGATACAGATCTCTTTGAGATCTAGAAACCCATGATTCTTATGGACACCCTTGGAAACTATCAAAAATCTGCATGTTCACGGTAATATAATTAATTTTTAATTCATTGACGTTAACGGGTAAAGTTTGATGTTCATTAGCAGCAGAGAGAACTAAGTCGCATCGGCGCTGAGGAACGGTAAATATCTTTTACTATACTTAAACGAAAAGTTCCCAATCCAAAACGGGGCCGTCGTGGCTCAGTGGGTATGTCCACTACGCTAGCAACCTTCGAGTTGTAGGTGGCGCAGGCTCAATTCCTGTCAGGTGCATTCCTCCATGGGTGTATTTCTCTCTTCTGTGTCAGTAAAACCTTTCATGGTTGTATATGTCTATTACTTGTTATTGCATGTCTTTTATCTGGAGCAGCATGCCTTGCGCCATAAAACCCGATCCAAAATATGATAAACAAGCTACAATTGTTTTAATATGGATTAATGATCTCATCATCTATATTATTTCTATAGTATAGATCGCTTTTACGCTTCTTACACGCGACGAATCTTAACAAGTGAGGTATCAAAAGAAAGAATTTCCCGGGGAGCACTGACGAATCCGTTCTATTTCTCCAAGGTGTGCAGAGGGGGTAAAAACAATTCGAAATCCCATAGGAATAACATTGAGTGTAAAACGATTGCGGTACGCAACCCAGTTTGTTTTATCAGTATTGATGGAAAAACAACTTTTCCAATAAAATTGTTTTACCAGTATTACTCGGAAAACATTTTTTATCATCTCTATTATTTCTATAGTATAGATCCCTTTTACACGCAACGAATTATTTATTTATGTATTGAACTGGTTTTTCATTTCTTTCCATATATCAATAATTTATGAATATGTGATTTGATGATATAAGGATATTAAACGACGCATGTTCCACGCGAGGTTGATTTGAAAAGGAAATTGAAAATATACAACTTAACAATTTTGTGTATTCGAGAGTTAAGATAACTTATTATGCCTTTTGGCGGAAGAATTACGTGCTTTACACTAATGGTTGGAACAACGCTAACAGTGATCTCAAGGAGGAAGTGTTGTAAATAGTGATTGAATGAACTTTTTTGATATTTTGGATACAAAAAAATTCGCTTACATCTTTCACCCTTACAACGGATGGGGGGTTGGGGAGGGGTGGAATTGTTCATGCGAGAATTCTCGCACGGGCAAGCTAGTCAGACAATAATTGAATACTGAGTGGTTCATGTTGCAAAATCAGTTTGTGGTGCATGTTGAACATAAACACATATGGTCAGAAAATTTTCATAAATTATCTGTGGTGCATGTTGAACAACCGGGCTTGAAGTGCAAAGTTTATGAAACGTTTCTGTTATGTATCACGAAAATATATTACTAAATGTTTTAGTCACTAACAGGACCCATATTTCGTTGGTCTAAAATGTATAAAAATTATCTATAACATGACCTAAAAATGCCTAAGAGAGAACTAAAAATTTGAATGATTTTCTTTTGATTAGCAAAATATTTTATTCTCAGACAAATTATCTGTAAATGAAGTATCTTTCTTCTCACGCGTATAGGCATTAAAAATGGCATTACTTATAAAAGCATGAAGCTGGTAAATGAGTCACAAACTTACCTCTGGTAGGAAACAAGAACCGTAGATTGTGCGATATTGTAATATTTCAACAAAAATAGGGGGAAGGGTATTTGAACATTTTTTTTCGATGCCAATTTGAAAACTAAAACATTATGTTGAAAATTCGTTAAATGCTCCAATAATATTGAAACATGATCAAAAGATTGTCATATAAACCTCAAAAAAGACCTAGAAATAAAAAATACAGAAAAATGAGACAAAAATAACATTTAACCATCATGAGATTGAATCAAAAGATACAGCAAAAGGAACTTCTATCTACATGAGCATATCTACAATGCGCTAACAAAAGATTATTAGTTAACAAAATCCCGGCCCTATTTAATAGTTCTTATAATTCATTGCAAAAACTGAACTCTGTACTAAACTCTTGATTTGAAAAACTTGGTGAAATAAATTTGCGTTTTATTATCTCAACGTTGGAATGAATGTCTGGAAAACTGGGTTGTGTTTGACTTATGTTTGACGCAGCTTGGCCCTTGCGTTGTAAAAACGCAACCAACCAACTGGAAAACTATGGTTCTAAGCGACTCAATTTTGAGACAACATAAATCGGCTTGTAGGAAAGAAAAGTATTTTTTTACGTTGTGACTAAATTAAAAGCATGCTGTGTGTGCATAACATGATACGTCCTTTTATGAAATAAAGCGTAAGTCTAAAAGTATAATTACTTACCTTATTATTGTTTTAAAAAATAATATAGAGTAGAAAATATATTTTAGTTATTTCCACTTATCCCGACTGCTTCATCTGTTGCTGTAGGTAGGTATTTAACTAACGTCGCAATGGATCAACACAACGGGCCATTGGCGACGGTCTGGGATCAGCTCCAAACAGAAAGATCCGAGGACAACACCTCGTCATTGGGAACCACGGTCAATGACGAAGTGAACACCTGAATTGGCACCCCACTCTACAATCTTCCACGCCACGCCAGGACATTTGAGGGCACGGCAAATTTAACGTTCCCCAGCCCCCACGAATACGAAGGTCTTTGGTTGGATCGAGTTTCGAACTCGCAACACTCCGTCACTTCTAACCGGGCCTTCATCTTGTTAAGAAAACTATCCAAAGAATAATTCAAGACGCAACAGTAACCTGAATCCCATGACACAAAAGGTATTCACCCCTAAATTACCCCATGGCACCACCAGAGGTATTCACCCCACAAGAAAGATCTCCACATTCTGGTACACGAGCCCCCTTTCGTCCCCACCTTCCACCCTTTGGGCCCCAGAGCTGAATGCCACCTGTCTCTCACTTAACCCTTTCTCCCCCTTTCGGCATCTCCCCAACCCTTCATGACCCAGCAGATGGCAGACGATGCAGGAATGCCTTTCGCGCGGATCACAGAGGAACTTGGGGCTGCATGGGGAGACAGAGCAGGAGATTTCGAGGCACACTTGTAAATTCGGGAAATTTTACGCAAAGTTTACGAGTTCATAACATGCAAAGACCTGCGAAATTTACATTTTAAAGCACCCAATAATACATAAATTAAAAACATTTTGCACTGGTTGCGATGAGAGGCTTTTTCTGTAATGCTAAATGGTGGATGACAATTGCCGCACATTTTGCCACGAAATTTACATTTTAAAGTACCCCAATAATACATAAATTCAAAACATTTTGCACTGGTTGGGATGAGAGGCTTTTTCAGTAAAGCTAAATATGGATGACAATAGCATGTAGTGGAGGAGATTTCGAGGCACACTTGTCAATTCGGGGAATTTTACGCAAAGTTTACGAGTTCATAGCATGCACAGACCCGCGAAATTTCCATATTAAAGCACCCCAATAATACACAAATTCAAAACATTTTGCACTGGTTGCGATGAGAGGCTTCTGTAAAGCTAAATGCGGATGACAATAGTGCAGGAATGGACAGACCGCTGCCTGAGGTTGCCTCCTTTGATTTGCTGGCGGCCCGCCTCATTCTGTGTTATTTAAATTTAACAAGACACACACACACATGAAGGTAATTTTTAAAACCTGCACATGCTCACAACAGAGAAACTGTGACACCAGGCTTGGTACATATATCTGTGAACAAACGTTTTCAGTCGTGAATATTAAATTAAAAATAGGAACCGCTTGACAAATGAAAATTTAGAATCAATTTTGCGATTGGCTGCTACAAAAATCGATCCAAATATCAAAACTATTATTAAATCATTATCAATAATTTAATTTGATGCAATCTCATGCGTCAAATTAAATTATTTTTTACTTTTTATCTTTCTTGTAACAGTATATGTGAAAAAATATAATAAATAATACGTTAAATAAAATTCATGTTTTTTTGGCTGCCCTTACATAAGTCAGTGAATCTAGTATGTTGCTATTGGTCTTAACAAGTCTGTGTATCCCACCACCAGTGCTTTAAGGGTATAGCGAGTTTCGTGTGCGATTTCGTATTTTGGCGAAAAGAAAAATCATCGTCTTCCGGTGCTTTGTTTCTTTTTGATTTGTCACAATTGAAAGCCCCTCTCTTGTTTTGTGTTCATAATGGATTATTTAGCTGTTTTCAAAAAGTGTTCGTAGGTAGACCTCTAATTATTTCGTGATTGCTTGCCATCGAAAGAGGAGCCAGCGAGTTTCGTCTTAGCGTCTTAAAGACCTTATCAGCTTGCACATTTTTGTATTTTGTGAGCTCCTATAGTGTCATCGTCGCAACGCTTCACCTCCTTTTTTAGCTGTTGCTAATCTCCACGTGTAGCTCCAGCTAGACCAAATTCACAAGTCCATTCACCAGCACAAAGTCATATACCAAAAGGGGTTGAGAAAACAGGTCGTCTCGGGACAATTTCAGGCACTCGAGAATGTGTGCTGGGGAGGCCTGTTGGATCGAGTTTTGAACTTGGAACCCCCCGGTTGCAACTCTTCTAACCGATCTATTGCGGTCCCTTTTTAAAAAGTGATGTTATCTTGCTAAATTTTAGGGGAACGAATGGGAAACCGTGATCATTAACTATGATTTTGCGACACTGAATTGACATCAGCGATCTGATTTCTTGATTTGTGGCGACTTTTGTCTGAAAATGTGCAGCCTGTTTGGCAGAGAACAATCCCGTAATTATACAAAAAAGTGACAGGAAAAATGGAATTTGAGAAAGGAAAATTTATTTACCGTAGTAGAATTGAAGGTAGGTAGTTGAATTTACGTCGCACTGGAGCAACACACCGTGCTATTGCAGAACTTACGTTGCCCAGAGGCTGTAGGGGAGCATGGAACATTTTTCATAAGTTGTCAGAGAGAATTGAAACTACAACTTTCACAAACGTAACTATATGTTTTCAATTTAACTTAGTTTCTTAATTCATAGTTTTAGTTGAAATTTTTAAAAACTAGAAAATGAAAAACTACTTATTTTTCACATACTGAATTTAGTGAGTACAGGTTATTAAGAAATAGTGAATTTTAAACTTGAAATTCCTTTGCACGTAAAAATAAATTTTGGGAAAGTGACAGAGACAAAAATGTTCTGTAAAAATCAAAATTTAATTTCTTCCATCGTGCTCTCTATTTTAAAATGTAAACTTAAGTTTTCAATGTCAGTTAAATTCTTTAGTTCAGCTTAATGTTATTGGCTTCATTACTCTCGCAGCAAAATTCAATTCTTTTCAATGTTGTGACAGTATTATTTTTATGTAGATAGATTTGGCTCGTTGGGTTTTATGGTGCAATGGCAGTATTTGACCAAGCTGCGCCAAACAACGTCAAGTAAATAGACACACACAAGGAAAGTTTTACTGTCACAGATAAGATGCCATCAGGGGCACAATTTTTTTAATTGTGTACGGGCTTCACGGCTCCGAGGTTCTCTGGTGATATTTTTTCCATGGGATTTACTATCTTTATAGTAAACACGGGGATCCCGATCCCGGGGTACACATTTTACCTGCTTTCATCCACTACTGTATACTCCAATCCCTCTTTTTTCCCTATTTTTAGACCACATTTTTTACTTGATGTTGACTTGTGTTCGGCTCAACTTTGCCAGATACGGCTGTTGCGTCATAAAACGCCAAAACACCCAACTACAAAAGATATAAATGCACCCAGGGGTAATCCGACCTGACAGAAATTGAAACTGAGCCACCTTCAAGTAGCAGGCTGCTAGCGCAGTGGGCAAATTCACTAAGCCACGGCAACTCCGAAGATATACAAGGACACAAGTGGAAAGATTAAAGAAACACGCCACTCATTGCGTGACAAAAACGGTACTTGTATACAAATCCGTTATTTTTCACTCCATTCCTTTGGCCTAGATAAATCCAGCACAATGGAAATATTAATTGTCTGTGACAAATCTCATGTTCGCGAGCGATTTTAATATTTACAAAACCACCTGCCTTCCAATTCAGCGATCACAATCCCACACTTAAAAACCGGAACCACTTCCCAATAACGCGACAGACTTCGAAATCGAATCTAAACACACGCGTGCTTTAAACGCCAACCACCCCAGTGGACAAGTAGATCCGCAAACGACTCTCCCTTCGGACAATGCGTGGAAGTGAGCCACCTGTTTCACGTCCCTGGTAGCGCACGGCAACCACCCCCAAAGATCCTCCTTCAATTAAGAACAACTTCCTGAGTGCTATCTTGTCTTTCTTCTCTCACGTAGTTGTCACACGCGGCATGACACTCTCAAAGGGGGACCCGGATCTGAACCGGAAGGGTCATTTTAGAACTTCCGGTGGCTTCTTGGTGGCGGGGTGGTGGAAGAATCAGGGGAGTGTGACTGAGACAATGGGGGAGTGATTAAACCGGAACTGGACTAGGATTGGGAGGACATCTTGATGGGATTGTTGGGTAGTAATTATACTCATTCCGGAAACACGTTATCAGTGGTAGAAAGTGCATTTCAATGGCCGGATTACAAAGCCGCATTAAGCAGATCTTCTGATTATTCTAATTTTTGAATATTATTTTTCTCTCTAATCGAGTCTTTAATATATGCTCCGATGAACAGATGACTCGCATTGTCTTAATGACAGGAAACTATTTTGAATCGAAAAGAAATTTACGCTGAGAATTCTGTCTTGTGGGTAATCCTCGACCTTGCAGTTGTAAGAACTGCTTTATGTTGACTTTGGCTTCTTTTCCTACATAACACCGATGTCTTAAAGACTTTGGAAGTCTCCCATTCTTGCCTCGATACATGCTCGTCCGTGAATTAACTAAACTCTCCATTAGATTGCAGTAAAAACCTGTTTTGCTGACTTTGGAAACGCTTCTTTTCCGATATAACACACACGATATTAAAAACGTTTTAGAAGTTCATTCCATTCTTGCCTCGATACATCTCGTTCACAAATCAGCTAAACTCACCATTAGGTTGTAGGTTACAGAAATTATGACAGGCAGTATTGAAGATAATGCAGATGCTGATACATCATCGACAAAATTAATCACATTGGTGAATTGCTTTCTGGAGTTAAAAAATTCAATTCAAGTGCCAACACTGACAGGCAACGTCCATGATTCGTGATAAATTTGAGCATTTAAATGAAAAACGTGTTAAGTGATATCGATGTAAGCGGTTTCAGAGTCCATTGAAGTCTTTAATAAGAAACAATGTTTACCAATAAGTAAATAAATATAAGTGACTGCCTATTTTAACAGTTAACGAAGAATAGCTTTCGGTAGTTATTTTTAGTAACAAATAATTTAGGCTTGAATACAACTTTGTGTTATGCATCCATTTTGCAGCCTAATTTACGTTTCCTTTAAACCTATGAGTGGTTTCGACGAGATATCTCGTCCATCAAGATTTGACCAATTTTGCTAATGTCGAGATATCTCGTCATCAAGATATTTCCACATATTTTGATGATGACGAGATCAAGATCTGGTAGTTTTTTCTAATGAGGGATATCTCATCCATCAAGATCTGGTCACTTTTGCTAATGATGACATACCTTGTCGAAACAGCCAACAGGAAGGTTAACAATTGACTTATCCATGATACTTACACCACGTAATACTGATGATGATATATTGACTGTTTTTTTTTGCATATAAAATATGTCATAGCTGCACAAACGCAACGATGTCCCTGGAATAAAGCATTGGTGTTGGTGGTGCATAATCCTTCCTTTATGTCATCATTGAAGTATCCACTCAATAAAATAATATAAAGTTCTTTGATGCTAGGGACAGGTTGGAGGAGTAACGGATTAGCAACCGGAGGGTTGCGTGTTCGAATCCAACCAAAGACAGCCATGTACAAAGGGGGCTGGTGCACGTTAAATCTGTCGTGGCCTCAAATGTCCTAACATTGGCGTGGTGAGGACGTTTGGAGAGTGGGGTACCATCTCAGATGTGACCTCGTCATCTGACCGTGGTTCAAATTACGTGGTGTTGGCCTCGATCCTTCCCTTCGGATTTGATCCCAGACCGTTGCCAATAGCCCGTTGTGTTGCTCCAGTGCGACGTTTGCGTACAATCTTTGTTCCTAATAGAGACCCAATATTTAAATTGTGTCACCCAGCTTTTTGGATGGGCTGTGACAAAAAGAAGGTAACTAGCAATTTATTTATCATTTCTTACCCATTTACCACACTCCGTAATCTCATACCTCGAGATACTTTAGTGCTCAACCCTCTTTTGGTTCTACTCTCTCCTTAAACTTCTGCTTTTTCTTTTCATATTTGGTGCGGCTTGTCTTGCTACAAAAACATCCCATCCAATCAACATAAAATCTTATTAAGTTCAATTCCCCTAAATTATTCCGAATTGATTTCGTCATTACAGAGAGGTATGTAGGAAGAATACATTTTTCCCTTGCAAGCAAGTTTCGAATTCAAAAGTTTTGTAGTTTATGTCGAAATCAGCTTTAAATCCTGCTATCGTCGAAAATTCAACTTAAATTTGATTAATTTCTCTGCGATATGAATGGCGGATCGGTGTTTTCTTGTAGATCTTCTCTTGCTCCCATTTAAATTTAATAACCCTAGAAGTCAACCACACAAATAAATTCTTTAAAGTCGCTTTAGAAACATGAATGAATGAATTCGATTTTATAAATAAGGTCTCAAAAAGCAACGGAACTCGAAATGAACACCAGTGCAACTTAAAAGCATACAAAATATTAGAATCGCATTTTATGGTTCTGTATGGTTGTGATAACTTCGAATAAAACAGTTTCTAAGAAGTCTGGAGTTTGCATTTAAACCAGTGGTTTATCGAAAGAAGATTATATTAATGATTAAATGGACCTTTGTAGGAGTCTTCAAATAAAACATTTATTTAACCTAAGAAAGTAGAAAATAGTATTCAGTGCAAAAGGTAGTGGTTTTGACATCGCATGTCCAAAATAATATCTGTTCTTTATCATATGGGGGACATGTAATTTTATTTTGAATAGCGGTTATTTGAAAATATCTTCCTCCTTATTTTCCTAGCAAACATACAATCAAGTAACAAGTTTTATATTGTAACTTTTATACCACATCACAGAGTAATTAAAATGGAAATCAAAATTTAAGGTAAATATGTTTATTAAAACCATAACATTAAATTAGAATTGCATACATTATGGTTCTATTTTTAATAATGATACAGTAAACGTCGAAAAAATTTAAAGTACAGAGGTGAGAGTGAGATAGAAGAAAGGAGGAAAGAAGAGTGAGAGTGGAGAGTGAAAAGAGGAGAGAGGAGAGTGAGAGTCCCTGGATACCCAAGTGATCTCTTTCTGCTTTCATAACAATATACGATTTCCCAATCCCTCTTTCCCCCTTTCACGACTTTTTTACTTGACGTTGTCTTGTGTTCGGCGAAACTTAGCCAAATATGGCTCTTGTACCACAAAACCCAATCAACCATACCAGCAACCCCCTTAAGTAAAAGGTCATGTTACCAAGGTGAGTTTGAACACATATTCACATCAAAAGGTAGATTGTAAACTGCTGAACTGTAAGAAGCAGTCATAGAACAATATATTAAGTAAAGATTAATTTCCCTTAAGTTAGATCCAACCAAAGACCGTCATATACGAAGGGGGTTGGTTAAATCTGTCGTGGCCTCAAATGTCCTCACATTGGCGTGGTAATTAAGTTTCGAGAGTGGGGTGCCAGCTCAGGTGTGACCTCGTCATCTGACCGTGGTTCAAAATTACATGGTGTTGTCCTCGGATATTCCCTTTCGGGTTTGATCCCGGATCGTCGCCAATAGCCCATCGTGTTGCTTCAGTGTGACGTTAATTAAAATACATACCCACCCTTAAGTTACCAAGAAAAGTTTTAGTCCAATTTTATGATTGTTTCAGTTGAAAATGGTGGCAGCATCTAGACTGCTATGAAACATCTTTTAGTTTCCTTGTTGTCTTTTGTTTGGAGCAGCTTGGTCAAATACGGCCCCTATTCCATAAAAACCTAAAAACAATCAACCAACTATCTATATTTTATTTGTATACAACCCATCACGCTAATACAAAAACTGTAAAAGTTGTTCATTTAAGGCATTATTTTAGCTATCCTAATTTCAGTCGATATAAATTTGTTTAGAGGCCGAGATTAAAATCGTTGAAATAATAGCGCGTGTGGTCTGGCATCCTCGAGCTAATGCAGCAACTCTCTCCCCGTCTTCTTTCTGTCCTCCCACATGAAGGAAGTCTAGATTATGTGAAGAGCACACCCCCACCACCGAAATTACCTTTCTTATTAAATAAAAGTGAACAAAAATGAACTCCAAATTAACCGTAATGCATCATCCTTCTCTTTCCCTTTCGGACCTCAATTACCCCGTCCCGTGTAATTTGAGCCCCTGATCCAACAGGCCATCAAATCTCACTTACAACTCCCGCAGACTTCGAATTAAAGAGTAATTACTGGGGATGAAATACACTCTATGGGGATTTTCTATCGATTGGGACACAAAAATGGCGAATTATCGTTAACTTTACCTTCTCGGACCCTTTCTTCTTTTTTTCTTCTTCTCTACAACATCCGCCATCGTAATTAAACTTAACTTTCCATGCTCACGCTTCGCTTCATGTGCGCTTCTTTTTCGACTCTCATTGTGCGTGTGAGTACCATTAGCTTTGTGGAGTCGAATCCTTATGAGGAGGTGTGTGTGGAATGTGTGTGAGTGGTTCATTTTCAGCTGCGAGGTTCCTTCCGATGTGTGAAACCACTCCTTTTCGTCGTTATTGCTGGCGACTCTTAACTTTTCAATGAAGGTCGGTTGGGGGTTTTATGGCGCAGGGATTAAACTTGACCAAGCTGCACTAAACACAAGACAATGTGTGAAAAGAAAGGGGAGAATGATCGCTGGGCATCTTGTGGCTACGATCCTTATGTTTAACAAAGACCAGTAAACTCAGTGGGAAAAGAATAGATCACTAGGGTACCTCGGGTTCATGAAGCCGTACACACCTAAAGAAAATGTTGCTCCTGAGGGATTTTCAATCCTGTGCCCCGAGAGCGGCACTGGCGAAACGGTTTGGTTTGTGCAAGATTTATTAACGGTTTAGTTTTGAAATTTTGACAAGAGTGTTCATAAATAATTTTCAGTAACATAATCACTAATACCCGTATAAATTATATTGAGTATTATTTTTATTACAAGGCATCCTCTAAATAGATATAATTTCAAAAATATCTTTTTAATCACTTTGGAGCAAAGAAAAGGGAGATATGTAATTACGATTTCTTTTTCAATCAAGAAAAATGACACCCATTTTTTTTTCATGTCGGCAACAAATATAATATATTTCTCGATATGCCACATGTTGGTTTGGGATTTTATGGCGCAAGGGCCATATTTGACCAAGCTGAGCCAAACACAAGATAACAAAGAGGGAGGGAGAAAAAGCAAAATGCAGAAGAGTAGGCGAGTGTAAATCAGGACAGATTACTCGGGGACTTTGGGTTTGTGATCCCCATACAAACCTATAGAAAATGTGCCCTTGAGGGCGATATGCCACATAATTTTGATCATTACTTTATGTGTGCCATGAGATGTAAAATGTTGTAGAGCATCGATTTCAATCGGAGTGCCGCGGTACTCTGACGTACCCCCAGAATGGCATTGGTGTGCTTTATTGGTGGGGAAACGGTTGAAATTGAAGCAACATGTCTCAGCGGTTTAATTTTAAACTTTTGACAAGTGTGTTCACAATAATTTCAAGTAATACGGGTACAAATAAATTGAGTATTACTTTTCATTTCAAAGTATCATTTATAAATTATTTCAAAAAGGTTTCTTAAAAATCCACTTGGGGCAAAAAGAGTACGTAATTTCTATCAACATTTTTTGCGAATCGAAACTGGTTCACTGTTTTTGTGAATTAACCATTTAAAATTATACCTATTTTTCGTCAGATCGGAAAAAAATGTAATATCCTTTTTGTTTATTAGCTTATGCGAATCATAAATTGATGCGAAAAATGATTGAAAATCGTTGATGTATATATTTTTTAATTCCTTTTCCTTTACCACACCATTTGATACTGATGAAAAATCTAGCAGTGTTTTGAAGAAGCAAAAAGCCACTCATTCCGTTTTTTAATTTCAGATATTTCCCTTCGAGATAGATCCCAGACCATCTCCAATAGCCCTTTGTGTTGCTTCAGCGCCACTTAAATTCAACTACCCACCTTTTTTAATTAAGAAATGTCTTAATTGTTGTTTTATATTTCGTTCGCTTTGCTTGTTTTGATTCTGCCTGAAAGATCCATGAGTTTAGTATTAATTAAGCTTTCAATGCTTTGATGTTAGTAGATATTTTACTTGTTGTTTACATACATCAGATTCCACGTAGACCCTCATTGTCAATTGCTGAAAAGCAGGTCACCAACCACTTCATACCGCAGAACTATTTACCTATTATTTTGATACAGCGTACAGATTTAAGACATTTTCTGATATCACAGAAATATTTTAGCATTGTTTCGATGCACCAGAAAATGCTTATCCCTTTTCCTCCTACAGAAAGCTTTTCAAATCTAAATGTACTGAAGTTTAACATGTTGTTTTAGTGAATCCCCAAAACTTCTATCATTTTTTTAGATAGATAAATTTTTCTAAATCTTGGAAGCAATTTCCTATATTTCGAAGCATTCAGAAACGAACACATACAATTTTTTATAAACAATCTTTGAATGATCAAATTTTCTACGGCTTGGAATAGTTTTCATTAAATTATAAACTATGATTATATAAAATAGTTGCAGTCCTATATTAAGCGCCTTTTTGACAAATCAGATTCTCTATAGAGCTTGAAGTAGAAATAATTACACATTCAAATTAAAATACGTCTACAACTACAAAAGCTCTATAGCAAGCTTATAAAGTCAAATGAATCATTCAAAGCATCAGATTAAAATTTGTTTATTGTGAAACACGTGGAGACATTTGTTAAGTTAAAATAATCAATTAAAATTTCACCACTTCAATGAGCATTACTATGAGCTTTCCGTGACAAATATATTTTTCTATGGATGCAAATCATCCAATAAATACCAGCACTTCTAAAGGCATTAAATTAAAAGCTATCTTCACTAATCAGCTTTTCTATGATTGGAGTCAATTTATTAAATTTTAAATTACGAATTAAATACTAAAACTAAAACATCGAATGCATTTCGTAATCAACCACTTTTGTATACCCCCTTTGAGTGACTTAAATTATGAATAACCAATTTATAAATAGTAACAATGGTGTCCTTTTATATGACAAATACATTTTTCTAAAGTTTGGAATCAATTTATTAAATAATGAACCATGAATTAAAATTCTAAAACTACAAAGAGAATTAATTTATGCTTAAATAGTATTTTATCGATTATAATAATCAAGTAGGCAATAAAAATAAATCAAAACCCTATTACTTCTACTAAGATATTAATTTTACTGAATTTATATTTACTTATTAAGTACCGAACTACTACTATTACCACAGTATGCCCACGTGTATAGACCAATCAAGGTTTTTACATCTTGGAAGTTTTTTTATTAAATTGCGTTCCAACCAAATATAATATTTATAATCCCATGAGATATAATATATATTCCAATATAAGAAATTCATTTTAAAATATGCTCTACTATAATGAAAACTCATTGACTGAAACAAAAGTAAACTTAATTTGCTAAATTAAAAACTATCAATTTAAATACTACTAATGCTACCATAATCTATCAGTGGTTTTGATGAATCAAGTTTTATACCTTAGAATCAAATCGCAAAATAATAAAAGCCAATTACAAAACTACTTCTATTGGGTTTTGAGCATTTTTGACGAATCAATTTCTCAATAGTTTAAATTCAATTTACTAAATTACGAAGCAAGGGAGCGGAATTATAAAGAGTATTGGTAAACATTTTGTGAGATAATATGTTATTGATAGTTTGGAATCAAGAACCACCATCCAATAACACACTGAACTACTGAGAATTATGATTTTAGTGTTCAATTAAATCAATCAATTTTTCAATAGTTTAAAAACACGTTATTAAGTCATAAGTCATCAAACAAAATACTAGTACTTCCCTCATATTTTCATACTGAAGTCCAGCCCACTGCAGCCAATGAATATTGATTAATTTATTAAAGTATAAACTACATAAACTACATCAATGGTAATGCTATCTGCACATAATTGCATGGGCTTTTAGCAACGAATAGAAATCTGAATGGATTGGATTTAATGTTAAAATACTATAAAAACAAAAAGTATTTTCATACTCTTTTGTGTTCTATCAATTTTTCCCGGAGCGTGATTTCAGTTTACTTGGTTACACTCGAAACCTAATTACAATGCTAACACTAAGAGGTATTATTATAAGTTATTTCTGATCAATAATGTTTCATAGTTTGAAGTTATTACTAAATTACAAACTATCTATTAAAATATTATTTTCGTCAAAAGATTATCGTAGACATTTAGTTCATTGTTGAACTTCCAATGAATATTGATCAATTTGTTAACGTATAAACTAAAAAGAATAGTAATAGATGGGCTTTTAGCAGCTCATAGAACTCTGAATGGATTTGATTCATTTTACTAAATTGTAAACTACTGATTAAAATACTATAAAAACAAACGTATTTTCATATTATTTTTATGATCTACCAATTTTCCCCCATAGCGTGATTTCAGTTACTAGGTTACTCAAAACATAATTACAATGCTAACACTAAGAGCATTATTATAAGTTATTGGTAATCAATAATGTTTTATAGTTTGAAGTTATTACACTGCTAACCCACTAAGAACATTATTATAAATTATTTGTAAGCAATAATGTTTTATAGTTTGAAGTTATTACTAAGTTACAAACTATCTATTAAAATATTATTTTTGTCAAGAACAACATTAAGTTCATTTTTTGTTGGATTTGCAATGAATATCAATCAATTTGTTAACGTATAATCTACCAATAGTAATATTACAATGAACAGTATTTCAATGGCTTTCAGCAATGAATAGAACTCTGAATGGATTGTATTCAGTTTACTAAACTGTACTGATTAAAATGTTAAGAAAATAAAAAGTATTATAATACCCTTGAAGTTATTGCTAAGTTATAAAGTGTATATTAAAATATTACTTTTTGCCAAGAATATTCAGTGAGTTGGTTTTGGAATTCATTTTGAAGTAAGAAACATGCACCCACAGACCTTCGATTTTTGTTCATATTTTTAAGTGCGAATTGTAGGATAATTCAGAGTTTCTTTCGAGAAGAATATTGCATTCCTCTCAAAAGAATAATTTGTTATTAAAAATTATGAGTCAAAGAAAAGTCTTCTAATGTAATTAATGGTTATCGATTAGAATTTTTTAAACTTACCGTGATATTGAAAGACTCCACATGTAGTAATTCACTCTGAAAATATAAACACCAAAAATAAACAAATTATTGCAGAAATGAAATTATCTGGTAACAAGCTATTCATATGTAATTAAAATATAATAAGACTAATCTTGTCTTCTGATAACGAAACAAATTTTTAATCCTTTTAAATAAACTATTTTCGAAAGGTTTATTTAAAATGATTTTTTACAACGCAACTTAAGATAGAATTATTACTTTATAAACCTTTTGATGCATTTACAAGCGACAACGTTATTCAAATATATATCGTTATATGAATCTATGTATAAGAAAAGGGAATGTTTACTCATAAATTACATGTATACTATACATCGTAATATGAGAGCCAAAAATAAAGAACACTATTTGTATATCATTATATCGCTTTATAAATGAGATAATAAAATAAAGGGCTCCAGGAAACATAATCCATAGAAATATGTTCCATAATTAAAAAAAATAAAAATAAAATATTCAAGAGGATGAAAAGAATTTTCTATTGTTCGAATGAGTGTGCAATACTTGGAAGTTTAAAATAGCAGGACCTCTTGAAGAGAAGAAAAACCATTATAATTTTGAAAATTGCTCTCCTGGAAAATTTGAAGCGGCTTATGAAAAGATTCATTATGTTGCCGGAAGGCTTCAACAAAATTAAAATTTCAAACAAGTATTTAGTGATAATATCCTTGTCATGAGATAATTACGGATAATTAATTATGTTATACGTAGTTTAATAAGAATGCTATCAGTGTTTATATCAAAATATGAACTGCAGCGAAAGTCAGCTTTTCTTTGAAAATTGAGAACACAAGACAATTTTCTTAAAATGTTACAGATTAGTGAAATTTGAACGTTTTACATCAACTTGTATTCATATCGCTGACATTCAGACATCGATGTGTATTTTTATTTCTCTTTAATGTGTACTATATTTAGGATGGCGCATTGTTCTTTCTAGGTTAATTGCAAACGTTAATACTTCAACCTAATCTTTCAAACGCATCATTCTCACCAAAACACAGTGAAGTAATTTCAGTCACTTACTCAACTACATGGAAAAGTGACCTGAAATTCATTTAGTAAATTGTGGGCAATCCGAGAATTTAATTTTTATTAAGCGCGTGCAACTGCTACTTTCATATTGTAAACTTTATTATTAAATTAATTTAGCACGTAAACTTTGATATTAGTAAATTTATTTTTGGTCGTGCACGCTGTAAACGATGATATTGTGAATACATTTTTCATCTGCACTTGCAATCTGCACTCCTGATATGGAATGTGATAAAAAATTAACTTGGAATTGAAAAGATTGGGAGGCACAGTGTGAGAGAGAGAGAGAGAGAGAGAGAGAAAGTTGATCGTTGTTCTTTGCAATTTTGTATCGTCTTTAGTTCCCTTAATAAATTTTTAATTTTTTTAACAAGCATTCGTCTTCATGTTGCAACCAAAAAACCTATCTACAATTATTTAATGCAATAGAACTGATATTCTGATAATTTGAAAAGTGAATTGAGTGAATTTTCATCTTCAAGGGTAAATTAGACTCGAATCTTCATGCTATACGTCCCGACATAAAACACCTTAAAAGGAAATTATTATGCAAAGATTACGATTTAGGCAGGTCTCTAGAGTATGTTACTTATTACACTTTAGCAAAGGAAGTACCAATGAAAGGAAACATACGTTATTATTATTTTATACAAGGTGGATCAGATCGACAAAATAACTATTTGGAGATGTGCACATTTCGTAAGGTATAATGAAGCTATGAAATCGTTGCTTTACATTTGCTATGCAACATCATTTTGAATACATGTTATATGTGAACATTTTGCTCTTATTCCATGGATTAAAATGTATTTTCAAGGATTATAAATAAAATATTAATACAGAATGATATATATAAACGAAGTGAAGTGAATTTATTTTTAAGGTGATAGACCAAGTGCGTGTGTTCATGCACCTTCAAAGAGTCCCAGACGAGCAAAGGATTAAAATACATATCCTCCTTGGACAGACACAGGCAAGTAAGAAGGTGACCAGGAAAGACCTCTTCCCTATTGCATTTCTGATAGGTCTTTACTCACCTTTAACCCACGATCGAATTAAATTGGTCTCAAACGTCCACTGGCCAGTCTACAGATGATAGCCTTCTGATCTCAATCACCCTTGAATTTGAGGATACTTCAAGTATGCACCAGTTATAAGTGGAAGGAATTTTCCAAGAGATGTTTCTTTTTCGCAAATATTTAGTAATCAGTAAGAAAAGTATAAATGCCCTGTAAGTTATGTAGCATTAGTGCACCTGGTTTCGATTCAAATTAAGTATTACTGTACTAGTTTTGGATATTTGTTGAAAAAGTTAAATTTGGATGTGATAGCTGCATTATTATTAATCATAAGATACGGAATTACAGTGCTTTCTTGAGAAAGTATTTTTCTGTAATCGAAAAATTCTCTGATTTAACCTTCTAAGTGGTTTCGACGATATATCTCATCCATCAAGATCTGACCAATATTTTGCTAATGACAAGATCACTCGTAGTCAATATATTGCCGAATTTTTGATGCCGAGATGATCTGGTCAGTTTTCATCTAATGATCGTGATCGTGTTTTTTCTATTTACGAGATATCTCGTCCAATAAGATCTGGTAAGTTTTGCTAAAGGACGAGATACCTCGTCAAGACAACCACCAGGAGGATTAAAACATATAGTTTTTGTCACATGCAATTGTCATAAAAGTTTGAAGTGTGATAGGACTTCTGGTTCAAAACCATTTCAGTACATAAATTTTTGAAATTGTAAATAGAAAACAAATACCATGTACCGACAAGCGAGTAGAATATAAGTACCCGCATTCCCTGAAAGTAATTTTCATATTCCATACATTTTCTCGCGACATGTTCTTAATATATTCTTTATAGTTTATAAGTATGGTTATAAAAACTTAGATCTCCCCTCAATCTCTAACTGTAGTAAAATAAAAGAAGCTTAATTCTAGGTGCGCATATTTATTCTAAATGGGCATTTTATGTATGATAAGCGTACATTACGCTGTCCTTAAATCAGCGCATATAAACCTGACTCAAGAATTAAATATTCTCTCCGTAAAACTTTAGAAATTTTCTTCTAAACACGCCACAATGAGATAGGGTTGCATTATGCATTCCCAAACAGCAACGCTGGAGCGAATTTTACTTTAAAATTAACAACTCGCATTTTTTCTCGCATCTGGCAACATCGGCGGTAAATTTCTACACAGAGAGGAACGAGGGGAGAAAAACCTCAGACCGAAAACCGAGCTCTCAAGAAAACAAACGATAACGTGGAAAGCATTGGTGGCAACTTAAATCGCAACATCTGGCACCGGAGCGGTGTCAAGCGACGAGAGAGGGGGTGCAAAGTGGCACGTCGATGATCGTTTGCCAGGAGAAGGTCAACCGATTTTCATGATGGAGATGGAATTTTAAACCCCCTCAACACCGAGCCTTGTGAACACATAACCAATCTATCTATGTTGCATATGTATAAGCAGAAGGTGAGGGGGTGTTGCGGATGCTCTTCGAATTTATCCTTTTTAAGAGAGGGGGGCTTGCTCATGAAAGTTTAAAAATCCCCTCTTTCTCCGGGCATCTTATTAGCATATTGATACCACTCTAGTCATTAGCAGTTGAGCTTGGGGTTGTCCCTATAGGGATTTTTGGACGGGAAATATTCCCTATGAAGGAACTCATAGAACTACCCCTCTGCGTTTTTACTTTTATGTTTCATATATCCCGCTAATATAAATGTAGACGAGTAACAGCCGAACATCTTTTTTTCACGTGCTCTTCTCAAGTATAATCAAATAATTCAAGAGAGGTGGTGGGCGGGCGCTGGGGGGGGTCGTGACGCAGGGGGATGGCAGAGAACATCCTTAATTCGTGTTAGCTCCCTTCAGAAAGGCAGGTTTCTATATTTATTAGCGCTCTCTTAAGCATGGGAGACTTTTCTTTCTTTGCGGTTTTATTTTTATTCTCAATTTTTAAGAGCTTCTCGGAAAGTTGTATCCATCGGGGGTGGTCTAACTAGGGGAAATTCAATTTTTGGGAGCGGAATTCTTACCGGTGTGTGAGGTGCAGGGACGACGATGTGGGATGAGCAGAAAAATAAAATACTCGCATGGACATTCCTGTGTTTCCCTCCTTTTCCCTTTAAAGGGAAAAAAACCGTAATGAACGAGATGTGAATATGAAAGAAAGGTAAAAAATGAAGAGAAACCTATTCCATTGTGAAACTTGTGAAAAGCTTCTCTCTCTGAGAGTGAAAAAGAACGGGGGTCATTAGTCATGGTCGAATAACGATAAAATGTGCAAAGTATTCCGGATAACAGAGAGCGGCTGGGAATACAAATACTTGGGTCTCGTGGGTGTCGCCAAGCGTTATGCAAAGCGACGCTTCGCTACACCATGAAAAGCCCCTGCGACTCATTCGAGCTGATGGTCTTTTAAAAGACTGAATTAAACACAAGACACGAACCTTTTCTTAGAAGAGGGGCATTAACATTGGAAGGAAAACTTACAAGTTGCCTATTTTGGGAACATAGGTTTCGATTGCCTTCCAACAATAGATATCAGCCACGACATAAACTCCGAATTCGCTCTCTCCCTTAGCACACATGCATTTTCATTTACCCTCCAAGTGGTTTCGACGAGATATCGCGTCATCAAGATCTGTCGATTTTTTTAATGGTAACGAGATCACGATCTTGTCAGTTTTCTTCTAATGATGAGATATCTCATCAATCAAGATCTGGTCAGTTTTGCTAATGACGAGATACCTCTTCGAGACTGCCACAAGGAGGGTGAACCCACCAAATGGTTTTGATGAGATACCTCTTCCATCAAAAGATCCAACCAATTTTCTATTGAGGAGATATCTTTTTATCAAGATATTGCCGAATTTTTTTTATGATGACGAGGTATATATCTAGTTAGTTTTCTTCTATTGACGAGATATCTCATCAATCAAGATCTGGTCTGTTTTGATAATTACGATAATCGTCAAGACAACCAGTAGTAGATTTAATATTAGTATCATGGTCCGAATTTAGACCACCAGTTATCCTTTTATTAGCACACGCACTTGTCCAGTCCAAATTGGATAAGAAACAATAGTACCATTTATATAAAAATTCCAGTTATAGAGTACAAGTTTTGGTGCATAAAATTGAAGGTCTGTTAGTGCATCTGGTAGTCCACCACTACCTCTCCTTTTCTGTGTATGTATATCTGACTAAACATCCACCTCTTCGCTTCCAAACCCCAAAATGAGAGTTATTGGTAGGCGTAGGATTATCACAGGTCAATCGTCTGGTGTTAAATTTTTGAACGTATCTAAGATCTAACTTTTCTAGTCTAGCCGCCTAGTGATATAGTGGTCATAGCGCTTGTCTGATACCCAGTAGGTCACAGGTTCCAATCCCGGTTTGTAAGTTTATGGATATTAGTGATTGTCGTTGTTAGGAGTAGTGCCGGCTCACACATTGGGTACTCCTTCGCAAGTAGCTGTCACTTCGTCCCTTGTGCTGAAGGCCGAGTGGTCAGTGGTCGGGCTTGGAGAAAAAACTTCTATAAGTTGCTGCAAGATATGCTACAGATCCACTTCTACACGCGCACGAAGTGTAGATTTGATTTGAAACACTTTCAGAGCATGGAAGGATTTTAAGATCTAAGAAATCTCAACTTCAAAAATAAAAATAAAAACCACCCAGAGGGGATATTTTCAGAATGAGTTAAGTTTAGCATAAAGCAAAGAATTTATGTGTTTTAATGATAAAACACTACTGGAACCATTAGTCATTTCACATCTTGGATTCAAAGCGACACGCTATCTCGTTCAATTCTCCTCAATGAGCAATGAATACAACACATAAGCTCCAGGATTCATTTAACAAATTGCAACTTTCCCTTTACGCGATACAGTTTTCACTCCCCGTACTCAAAGTTGCTCAACTCAATTATTGTCAGCTTACACCCCATGAAAAAAAATCTTCCTCTCTGAGCATTCCATCTCTGGCAAAAGCTAATTTTTCCTTCCTTATTAGATTCCAAATACCGAGGTATTTGGCCTATCGGGAATCCCTTGCAGATACCGGTATCGATTTATTGCTGGAATCCCCTGCTTTAATTTAATGAACACATTTTTGTTATCTCTCTTTATCACGCCTCCTACCCCATAACACAGAGATACATTTGGCGATTATTTTTATTGCACCACGCCAAGCGTTTCTGTTTGTCGTGTTAAGTTTTTGCACCGACATTCCATCATTATTTTGTCGCACCGCTGGGAATATCCTTCCTGTGAGGAAGATTGGGAACGGCGTCTGGATATCACTTTGCATTGAGAGATAATGTACCAAATGACGAGCACCAATCGGAGGCGTTGGCGACGTGTTTGGCGAGTGTCACACGGAATAAGCTGTAATGTGGTGCTTCAAGACAGGAGATTGAAATGTGCTTTTTGGGGGGATTCGTTTTATGTTATTACCATGGCTTTTCGTTTCGTTTTATGTTATTATCATTTATAGACCTAAAATGTACAAAATGACCTGAAAATGATAAAAAAAATTACCTAAAAAGTTGTTTGAACTTTTCAATTAACAATTTGGAGATTCAAAAGTAAAAATGTGAGGTATTTCTTTTCCTTCTGTTAAAACTAGAGAAAATATCCTGCCGTCACATAACACTTACTTAAAAAGCGTTATGATGTTTCCATTTTGTGTTGAAAGTAAGTCAAGAGTTTGGTTGGTATCAGAAGCTGGTAGATGAGCTATTTGTTGTGTCTTTTATAGTACAGATGATATATAGAATGAAAAATGGCGACTTCGAAAGGCTTTAATCCCCCTGCAGGTTGTCTCGACGAGGTATCTTGTCATAAGTAAAACTGACCAGATTTTGCTGGGCGAGATATCTCGGCAATATCGTGTTAACGCGATATCTCGTCATTTGCAAAATTGGTCAGATCTTGGACGAGATATCTCGTGGAAACCACTCGGAGAGTTAAAAATATTTTCATACCCAGTACAAAATCAAAACTTTATGCTACAAACTTGAAAATAACCAAATAGCACCCTAAAAATTTCAAAAATGACCTAATAATGAAAAATACCAAAAAAATGACTTTCAAATTGTATATATCTGGAATTAAGAGGTTATAAACGGCCTATATGGTCATTGTATATGAAATACTGACAAAAAGTTGACACGTCAACAAAATTCCTACTTTTGTTTTAACATTGTTTGTCCTTTCTAAAGCTTGCGTATCAGTATCAGTATCCCTTTTACACAGGATGATCATAAAGTGAATTTTGAAATGAAAGAATATTTTGCCTCGTGTACCAAACAAGTACCAACAGGGCTTGAAATTATCAATATTAGGAAATTAGCAACCGAAATTCCCCAAATCGGTTTTTATATCTATTTTTTTATAAGCGGGTGGCACCATAAGTGTGATTATAGCAATTAAAAAAGATGCAACTACAGAATTCAATGAAAAATATTCAAACGTGTAAAGGGATAGAGCTAAATAATATCAATACTTCGATAATAGTTACTTTCGTACAGAGAATACACAACGCATAAGAATCACATTTCCGGAAAGACATGTTCGAACTTGGACCACATGCAAGGCGAGGTTGTAAAAATAAAGTCTAAGGAATTTCCCAATGGAACTTCAAAAATAGATTAGCAATTTGAAAAACGGATCTAAAAAAAGATATAACTATGTTTATC
Source organism: Meta bourneti (assembly GCA_933210815.1). Classification (NCBI taxonomy): domain Eukaryota; kingdom Metazoa; phylum Arthropoda; class Arachnida; order Araneae; family Tetragnathidae; genus Meta; species Meta bourneti. The sequence continues at coordinate 24,631,496 of OW119931.1, forward strand.
AGCAGACACTTCTGATTCATATTCAACCTTGAACCTTATGTCGAAAAATACCGTTCAGATTAGATTTATGGCGCCATTATGTTCCGCACTGATGATATTTGCTATTACTGGCATGTTATGAATTGATCCTTGACGCGTAATTAAATCAAATAAAGTTAATAAAACATCATAACTACGAAAACGTAACGTCCCTCCTGTAATGCAATTCTCACTAATCTACAAAACCGGTTTTTAAACCATATTGACAACCATAGCCAAGTCGGAATGTTTTGAAACTTTATCTGACTAGAATTACACCACAATTCGATTGGAACCGTTTACTGACTGAGCCTCGAGAAAAATGTTTTTTAGTAAAAAATTTTAATTAGAAATGTTTTTATAGAGTGATCTATATCAATATGACTTCTATTAGCATGAAATTAATTTCCATATTTTGTGTTGTGACGGAAGTAAAAAGAAAACTCACTTTTCAAATCGTAAAAATTGTACTTATATAACGAGTGAGTTTTCTGCTCTATGTTTATGTAACAATCATATTTAACTGCACACGCGCAGGGAAATTTTCCATGTTCATTTATGTGGGTATGTTATTTATGTATAATACTCTTGACTTTTACGGGCAGGGGTGGCTCGGTTGGAAGAGTATTGGATTAGCAACTGGAGGGCTGCGAGTTCGAATCATACCAAACACCGCCGTGTACAAAGGGGGCTGATGCACGTTAAAACTGTCGTGGCGTCAAATGTCCTCACGTTGGCGTGGTGTGGAAGTTTGGAGATTGGAGTGCCAACTGAGGTGTTGCCTCGTCATCTGACCATGGTACAAAATTACGTAGTGCTGTGCTTGGATCTTCCAATTTGGGATTGATCCCGGACCGTCACCAATAGTCCGTTGTGTTGCTCCAGTGTGACGTTAATTAAAAAATACCCAATAATCTTTTGGTCTAGAACATGCTAGACCAAGTCTGAAACCACTCGTCTTTAAAAAGTCCAAACCATCAAAGGATTCTCTTAAAAAGGACATGGGAATCCAAACCGACACACTAAACAATGTGAGCCGCGGAAACCTGTGCATTTAGGACACTGATATAAATCATGAATTTAAGACAAACAGGACAATTTTTATGTACATTTTGAAATTTAAGAGTGTTATTATGGCCACTTCTAAATCCTGAGAAAGCCATCTGTGATTTTCGATCGCATAACACCTACAAGGCACAGCCAGACCCGAGTTCTCCAATATCAATTATGAGTAGGAAGAGTTCTCCATATAATATTACTGCAGATCTTGGACTTGGAAAATTTCCTGGGACTTTAATTGGTTCAGTGACGTTAGATACTTCAAGAATAAGTAAACGCAGCAATATAATCTATACATAAGTAAGAAGGAAGGACAAGCATGTTCGGACATCTACATTTTCAATCGTCATTTTGCAGCAAGAACGCGTGAGGGCTGATAAATAACATTACGTTCTACTCTTTCATGTCCTTGTAACCACTCGAGTTTTCAGATAAGATCTCACTCTTTTTTTTTAAAATCAGGTTGACTAACAAAGTGTATTTTGAAAAGTATAATTTTTATATGAAAAATGAAATAATTTAGATCAAAGAACGTTAGCATAAGATCTATATATTCGTCGCTCTTTTAATTGTAAAAAAGGCAGTATTTGCCATACCTAACAGTTTAAGCGTTTCTAATATTTCATGAGTGAAAGGGAAAAGGGTGGGACACTTCTTGTGACATTTCTTGGGACATGCCCAACCTAACTGTTTAAGAGTTTCTAATTTTTTTATGAGTAAAACAGAGCAGAGTGGAACACACAGCTGTGCATATCGTGGGACATGTTCCGAGATTTCAAAAATGTAAGCAAATGTTTATCGACACAGTAAATTTATCTGTTGAACTTAAATCATAGGGGAGTAACTTTTAACTAGCTTCAAACTTTTCAATAAAAATATCCAATAATTTTGAGTAATAACTAATTCTATCTTTTCAATAAAAATATTTAAAGCAGAAATGGTGGTCACTAATAGTAGTGACCCATAAAAAGACTTTTGTGTAATCAAGGCAGCCTTTGTTGACACGTAATTTTTAATAAATAAATATGATGCGCTTAATTTTTAAGAGATGAACCAGTAGCTCCCTAAGTTCGCACAAGAAATTTTGGAACAACACCCTGTACCAAACTTAAGTGTTGTCCTTTGATCTTTGCCTTGGGGATTGATTCCGGACCGTCGTCAATAGCCCGTTGCTTTGCTCTAGTGCGACGTTAATTAAAATACCTAATACCTACCTCGTCTTTCCCCCAAATTTTTTATGTGCTTGTTTAAACGTGTTATTAGTTGTTTTGGTATTTATCCTCATATTTATTCAAGGTTTCTTTTTTTAGAAAGAAGTCTGTTTTCTATGAAGTTTGAAATTTTTTATCATCCTGTACCCCCTGGCAGCAGACTATTGTAAATATTTATGTAACATCTTTGAATATTCGTTAAATCTACCTAGATTCTAGAGCCATGAGTTCCCTCCCGGAAACCTCTTATTCGGCCTTAAACCCTTGGTGTTTGGCTGGGTAGCTTGCGTCATAAAAACTCAGTCAACTCCATTTTGGCATATGCGAGATTCGAACACGTAACCAATCGCTTCACTCTACCAGTTTCTTAAGAGTGAAGCCATTTAGCCATTCTGTCACTGGTGGGTCCGATTGCACTAGTTTCATATTTGTGTTTAATCGAATCCTGTATATCAATGGTATATTCTGTATATTCTTGTTTACCAATGGGTTTCTACCTTAAGAACAAGGTGTTACTATGGGAACCTAATCTCTGAATTTCTCTTGATTTCATTCGTGTCACATTTTTCATTTGCATATGAAATAAAAATTCGACTGTAACTTGCTTCTTGTTTCATCTTGTTCATGCTAGTTTGATAAATAGTGGTATTCCTCGGCTGATAGAGTTTTTGTCGTTGAATACTGGTATTTGAGGTAAAAACCTTACGAAGTTGTGAAGAAAATGGACTAATGCGTTCGGAACCGTGGTAAACTTGTGTCATTGTTAAAGCGTTGGTTGAAATATTCTAAAGATCTGAGTGTCAAACCATTAAGCAGTGTTGCTACCGTTGTACATCTTAAAGATATAATGTAGATAGGTCAAGAACATGTCTTTGAAAGAGCCAACGGGAGTGAAATTGATCAATTCTAGTCAGTCTTTCAATCAAGTAATTAACCAGTCTGTGATAAGCGTTAGAGAGCTAAGGAAAAGTATTTTTAACCATTTTAAATCATATTCAACTAATTCCTTTTGAACTTGGAGGCTGTCGTTACTCAGTGGGTATACTCACTGAGTCACGACGTATAGGCGGCACATTCCTCCCCGAGTGTATTTCTCTCTTCTGTGTTAGTAAAAATTTCCTTATGCGTGGTGTCTTGTGTCTGGCGCAACATGGCCAAATATGGCCCTTGTACCATAAAACCCAACCAACATTTTGATCTCGGTAGCCGAGTGGTTAGAGTTCGAATCCTTGTCCGAGCATGTGTGTTCGTAATGGTTCGAAGTCCCTTATAAACTTTGTCTGGGAATCTGGGAATAATTGCCCCTCGTGTAGCTAATAATGATCGTAGATCGACAAACCAACCTTTTGACCTATACCTATACCAACAGTTTCTTTTCATTCTAAGGTGAAGAAATGAAATAAAAGTTATTCAAAAATAGTACCTCCTCTCTGGTACTTCGAATTGCCCGAAGGTTGGTGGATTGTTTTGAGGTTATATGACGCAGGGATCATATTTGGCCAGGCTGTGCCAAACATAAGACAACGTCAAGTAAAAAATGCCGTGAAAAGGAAAGAAAAGAGATTGGGTAACAGAGTAATGGAATGAAAGCAGGAAAGATCGCTTAGGTATACCGGGAGCACGACCCCATGTTTACTAAACAAAGCATACCCCATGGGAAAAGAAAAGATCACTTGAGTACCTCCAGTCCGAAATTGCCCAAGAGAATTTTAACTTATAATTATTGGCGCTTTAAAAGTCGAAGCTTAAGGGAAAGTCGCACTGCAATGAAAGTTTAAATCTCAATTCTCAGGTGTACGAATTATAGAACTCGTGCGTATGGCACAGCTAAAATGTCGTGTGGCACACCCCAGGGAGTGGCTGATGGCATTCAGCCACCCCCCCTCCCACAGCAATAGAATAATGTTCACCGATTTGAAACATCATCAATTGAAGTTTAGTAGTTTTACTAAAAAATTTACACCAATCTAAAATGAAAGATTGAGTTCGTGGGTAAACTTAACTTAAGCTTTAAAACAATAGTTTCAGTGTCTAGCGGTTTCTTTTCTCTTTCTTTGACCACAGAAAAAGGAAACATAAATCTTATCGTGAGTGGAAAAGTCTTCCTTTAGCCCTGGTCGGATAAAATTTCACCCTTTTCCGTTACTTCGAGCCAAAACGGACAGTAGAGTGGGGGTGGCCGGTTTGCGGTATACTGTCCTAAGTGGAGTGAAACTGGAAGTAACACGTGCCATATGTGTTCTTTCAAGAAGTCAGTGATCTTTTACAACTATGTGTAACTCAACGTCCTCAGTCTAAACAGATAGGGACCGTTATAGCCCGGTTGTAAGAGTAGCGGATTATCAACTGGAAAGTTGCCAGTTCGAGACTAGATTCAACGAAAGCCCGTCGTGTACGTGGGGGCTGATGCACGTTATATATGTCGGGGCCTCAAATGTCTTCACGTTGGCGTGAGGTGGAAGTTTGGAGAGTGGGGTGTCAGATCAGGTATGACCTCGTCATCTAACCGTGATTAAAAGGGATGAGGTGTTGACCTCGGATCTTTCCTTTCAGGATGGATCCCGTAACCATCGACAGTAGCTGTTATGTTGCTCCAGTGAAACGTTAATTCAATTACCTACCAATTACCTTAAAAAAATAGTAATGGCTGACAATAAGATTGCAGAATAAATACTCCACTCTCCATCATCATAGAATTTGAGTCTTAAAAAATTTCGCACAAACATTTTATTTTCTAATTTTTTCCCAACCCACTCATCTTGTCTTTAAATAGAACTATTGAGTCAGGTGTGAAGTTTTAGGGGGAAGACAAGTTTTATACTCCATCGGTATCATGATTAAGTCAGTCCCTCTCATTGAAAACTTCTGAGTACGCATGGTAAAAAACAGTCTAAAAAACGCATTTATGTGAAAACAACTCACATTGCAGATTCGTGGCTTAGAAGTAATACTGCCGATATACGAGGGTTGATTAATATATATGTATGTATGTATCTATGTATCTATGATATGCAAGGTCTTTTGCAATCAGTCACTTAAGGTGGCAGCGCTTGAAGTTGAGGAAGAGAAGAGATTGCACATGAGCTCGGTGGTTTATATTGTGTAGTGCACACGAGATTAGTTTCAGTTCACATTCTTTTGTTCTATTCTTTGAGGTTCACCTATTTTTTGAGGATCGGACCTGAAAGAAGTAGTTTTCTTTTGCATCACGACAACGGAAAGATGCATAGCATTCGACAAACGATGGAAACGATGACAAGCCTGAAATTCTCACTTGTTCCACACCCACCTTACAGCCCACATTTGGCACAGTGTGACTTCTGGATGTTCCCAAAATTGAAAAGATGTTGAAAGATTAACAATTTTCATTCGATGTCGATCTTGGTTTGGTTTGTTGGGTTTTAAGACGCAAGGGCCGTATTTGGCCATGGTACTCCAAACACAATGCAGACAACGTCAAATAATAGACACACACGCAAGGAAAGTTTTACTTACACGGAAGAGAGAATTACACCTAGGGAGAAATTGAACCTGACAAACCCATGCCGATCTTGAAGTTGGAACAATACAACTTTATTCTAGATTCCAGAGCTGCTAGCTCCAATTTCACGGTGTCACTATATACACGAAATGCAATGGTTATAAAATAAGAATTGGATAAAATAGAAACAATAGACAGTGCATTGCACAATCTCGTCAAATGTCCACTGTAAAAGTTCTCTCCGGTGCATGAAAATAAAATTTGCTCCAATGTCTCCTCTTCCATTGAGCAAACAAAGGATTTGTCCTAGTCCACAAGATTGAAGCTGTACAAATAAGCTTGGAAGACTATGTGAGAATGATGGCCTTGGATGTAAATGTAAATACAAGGAGAGGAATTTTCATAATATAGACGAGGTTCTTAAGCTCCTGTAGGAAAGAAAAGAAGTGACGACTCGCTCCAGTACTTTTCTAGGTGTCACCGAGTCTAAAATCGGTTTTGATTTTGGACTTTAGGTAGTAAAAGCTAACCTCAAACTTCCTTTATGGATGGAAAGAAAAAAATGGTAGGTAGGTAGTTGAATTAACGTCGCACTGGTGCAAGACAACGAGCAATTGGCAATGGTCCTGATAAATCCCGAAATATACGAAGACAACACCTCGTAAATTTGAACCAAGGTCAGATGACAAGGTCAACACCTGAGCTAGCATCCCACTCTCCAAACTTCCACACAACGTCAACGTGAGGACATTTAAAGGAAAAATAGATAAAGTGTTCGGAAAAACGTGTAGAAGTAAATGTGGTCACTACGTTTAAAAATAAGGTCCAAGAGAAATAAATTTCCATAATTTTTATACAACTTTCAGTATTTGATTTTGACGGAAACTTATTTTATACGAATGGAGACCTTACTTATCAATCAACCCTCGTACAAAGAACACCGTCTCTTATATTTAGCCTACAAGAAATTCCAAATTTGCAAAACACGTGTTTGTGAATAAATCTGTATAAGATCGAACATTCTTACTCAAGGAGGGTGTAGAAAAGGGTGGAATGCGACACGATCTTTGGGAAGGAGGAGGGGAAAATCAATTAAAATGCAGTCATTCCTCCTTCCTGGAACGTCAAAGTCGAGTCATTCGCATCGGGTTAAGACGCTACCTCTCGGCCAAGGCTCCTCCCCCCTGCCGAAGGAGTAAAAAGCTCTTTAACTGATGAAATCTGCCCGGTCATCTTTCACGGTCGACTCCGGGCTTATGATAGTAGATCTAATATTAACGGTGCCAAACTCTTCACGTAACTTTTTCTCGAAGCGAAAAGCAATCGGGAGGCAAACAAATATACTTAGTAAGATTAAGTAACACCGGAGCACGTGGAGGGAGGGGCTAAGATGCAACACAGCGGGGAGGGGTGGAGACGAAAGTTTTTGAGAACCTGACCCCCTGATTTCGAACGAAAGAGAAAATTCTAATTTCCGGTGCTGTTGATTCTGAAAGAAAATCGATGATTTTTTCCCCTCCCTCTCGAAGGCTGCGTGATAAGTTCTGTTCGCTTTCGTTTTAAAATTAAAGTTTTTTCCCGAGGAAAACTGTATTTTTGTCAAATAATCTGCCATAGTTTATTTTACGAACTTTTTTTACTCGTCCCTTCGCTATAGGCGGTGGAAGGAATCTGTCTCCGTGTCTCCCTCTCTCTCTGCGAGGAAAGGGAAAAAATTTCTTATTATATATTTCTTTTCCATACAACGTTATCTCTAAGTCGCTACTTTTTGAGAACTTTTCTTCTTATTATTTTGCGTTCATCTCATCCTAAAAATATATTTCCTCTCCGTTCATTTTAAACAACGGGCCGCGCTTCCAAGTGAGGTACGCGCGCATATGGAGAAAAGAGGGAGGAAGAGAGGGTGTATTGAGGAGAAGGGATTTTTAAATTAATATCCGCTTCTTCCGAAGTGTGGTATTGCTAAGCGAAAGTTTTAAGAAAAATGATATTGTAATGGAAAAGTATCATTACTTGTTGTTTTATTCTTCTTTTCTCCTACCAGTCACCAGGGTGTGTTATTAAAATCCTATCCTACAATAATCGAAAGTTTCGAAATACCACAACGGAACCATGTCCATGTACCTGAATCAGGTATCCCACTTTACTATGGAATAATGTGATTTCATTTGAATTTGGGTGACCTACACAACCAATCGAGCACAATACACTTCCTGTATAGGATGTTCAATAAACGATCTAAAGTGTATGAGACACTATCTCTTCAATAAATTTTCTTTTGAAGCATTAATCTAGAGTTGGACACTCTTCACCAACGTAGAAACTAGCAGAAATTCGTAAAAGCTGCTTCCCGATTGGACCTTCGTTCAAGGGGCTCAAAATGTAAAACCATTCAAATAATGATACATAAATTCAACTTTAAATGATTATTTGATAATGTCCGGCCAATTGAACTTAATAATCATTGCACTACAAGGAATGAATGGAGAACCACTTGGCTTTAGCCTGGTGCACCATGTGGGGAAGGTTCACGTTGCACCTCACAAACGTACCGTACATTCAAGGCACAGCCGGGTCACGGTAGCCGGTTGGAAGAGTAACGGATTAGCAACCGGAGAGTTGCAACCAGCCACAAATCCTAACTAAACTACTGCCTAGAAAAGCACAAATTAAAGTAAATGTTCCAGTCCAAAACAATACTTCACCTTGATAAGATATAAAGGCTTGTGTGCTAAGATATAATTGCTTGGTTTTAGACATCCATAATCCTTATAATAATAATGAACTTAATAATCATTGCACTACAAGGAATGAATGGAGCACCACTTGGCTTTAGCCTGGTGCACCATGTGGGGAAGGTTCACGTTGCACCTCACAAACGTACCGTACATTCAAGGCACAGCCGGGTCGCGGTAGCCCGGTTGGAAGAGTAACGGATTAGCAACCGGGGAGTTGCGAGTTTGAAACTAACCAAAGACCGTCGCGTACAAAGGGGTGGTGCAAGGTAAATCTGTTGTGGCCTCAAACGTCCTCACTTTGGTGTGGTGTGGAAGTTTGGAGAGGGATGCCAGCTCAGGTTTGACCTCGTCATCTGACCGTTACGTGGTGTTGTCTCCGAATCCTTCCTTTCGGGTTTGATCTTGAACCGTCACCAATAGCCCGTTGTGTTGCTCGCGTGTGACGTTAATTAAATTACCTACCTACCAAGGCACAGCCCATTTATACAGAGGCCACACATTCACAGCAGACGGACAAACATCCAAACATCGATTACACCGGGTACGAGCCAGGAACCTTTCGATCTAGAAGGCAGCACCCTGACCACCAGCCCTCATCTGGTCATCTGGTTTTTAAAGTACAAGACTGTATTCTCTCAGCCATTTAGGCCTGATCAATTTGAATCACTCCCTGGTTTTGGAATGAAAGTAACCCAATGGCATTACTTTCACATACAACTGATGTCAAAATTCTAGACGAAAAAACATCCATGCATTAATTCCTGAATTCAAAGCAGGAATCTTTCAATCCGGAAGCCAGCATCTTGACCACTCGACCGATTGGTTGGCTATAAATGAATGAGGGAATACTTTTAAGCGCATCTTTTCATTAAAAATATTTTAAGGAAAACTGGTGAGACGGAGGAAATAATAAATATTGCAGCTAGTGCGAATGTGCTTGAAGCAACAGCAGAAAAACGACAGCTTGAAATAGTATTACTATGCAAAAAGTATTTACTGGTGAGATGCCTATTAAGGAACCTACAGAAAACTGTTTAATCAAAAGCCCTTGATCGATGCGTAACTATCAAAAGAAAGGTGAATCTGATGTACTTTTCACTGACTCAACGGAACAAGAATGGTGTCATCGTAAAAGTACTGTACCTCTAGATCAGTGGTTCTTACCATTTTAGTGATCGGCACCCACTTGAATCTAAAAATAAGTTGTCGCACCCCTGAAAAATGCGTTTCCATTTCTTTATTTAGGAAATTACTTCTATTGCAAGATAATTTATTAAAAAACAAACACATACATTTACATATACATACAAAAATATCTCAATTTTTAATGGCTATGTTGCTGTTGTTTATTCATAATAATACTTTTAAAGCAAGGCTTCTTTATTGAGAGCGGCGCGTAAGTCATCACTTGCATTTAAGCTATTTCTGGCTTTTGTTTATATGTGCAAAAGTGATGAAAATCGCATTTCACGCAGCTAGGTGGTGGGAAATGGTAAAAGTGTCTGCAATGCTGCTTTTTTCAGCTGTGTATTAGGTCCTAACTGTGTACACCAGAATTTTTCTAAGTCCAGTTTTTCAAATTCCATTCGAATACGTGCATTCCTCCCTGGGTGTATTTCTCTCTTTTTTGTTGGTAAAGCTTTCGTTGTGTGTCTGTCTACTACTTCATATCGTATGTCGTGTCTGGCGCAGCATGGACATATATGTCCATAATATGTCCCTTGCGCCATAAAACCCCCAAACCAACCATTTGAATACGTGCATTGGCTTATATTTTAATAAAATCATCTTTTATTAAATCTCTGTCGTCCATCGAAACTTCTCTCGCACCCCTGGAAATGCTTTCTAGCACCCCCAGGGGTGCACACACACCCCAGGTTAAGAACCACTGCTCTAGACGAACTCTATGTGTGAGACCATTGTCATCCTTGAAGAGATAAAGGAATCACTCTTTAAGTGCAATTGGATCAAGGATACCGTTTCTATATTCTTGTGCATTAATGTTACCCTTAGCATAGAGGTCTGTGTGCGCCCGCCTAAAGAGAGGCCACCCCAAACATAAACACAGCTCCTACCATAGCGATCTCTATCAACTGGACTGGACTGGACATATCACTTACGGAGCACCCGCTGCGAATCAGTCCATCTCCTCATCGTAAATTGGGGAAAATATCAGGAAATTATTATGTATAAATGGAAAAAAAAGAATAAAATGTAGGTGGAAGGGGCTAGATAGCTTAATTAATGAGAGGAGCCAAAATTTTATGACACACCCCTCGAATCGAGACGACACTCAAGTGGTCACCCTCCCAAGTACTGGTCACGATTGAAGGTTCTTAACTTTGGTGGTCGAATGGGGATCTCTATCACAGATATTACTGGGACTATAGCGGGTCCTCGATTCTCTCCAGATTAAAACATGTTTGGAATCACAAAACTATCTGGATTCACCAGAAAAGAGTATAGACAATCGATTTTCACTCTATTCAACATGCATGCATGCCAACTGAACCATTCCCTCCAGTGGTTTGAGATGAGGGAAACAGAAATTACTGATCGTCAAGCACACAGAACAGTTTCATGAAGCCTTGTAATTGTTTTAATTTTTCTAACAAGTGAGAGTTATATAGCTCAAAGTAGGAAGTTTAAACGTTTGGTGAAAAATTCATTAAGAGCTACAATAACACAGGAAAGAGTATTTTGCTATTCTATTTTTCAGAGGTTAAGAAAAATTAGTTTCTATTGTAACCAGATCGGGATTCAAGCATGAGACATTGTTAATCTGATCTAATGCTTGACTAACCTAATACTTGTTAAGCTAATACTTGACTACCAAGATAATAATATAAGTAGTACCTGTTATGTAGTACATAAGTCTACATTCTGAGCCAAAAATAATCGAAACAACCAGAAACATGAATCGATAACATGAAATTTGGTTTGCAAAATTAGTGTAGTTTAATATAAGATAGAAGTATTATATTAGAGCTGGGATTATTCTGGTTTGGTTATTCTATTGTATTGCCATCAGTTGCGTCCAAGAATGCTTGGACGTTGCACTCGAACACCATATACTCAACTGAACGACTTTGAAAGGGGTCCCATTAGCGATATAGGATGTAGGTTGGTCTTGTCGACAAATCGTCAGTCGCCTGGGACGTACACCGACTGCCATGACAAGGTTCTAACAACATAGGGACAGTTAAGATACACATGCACGTCAGTAAGACTAATCGGACCAGAAAGACAAATGCGTGATAGGATAGGCTGATAGTGGGACAAGCTGAAACTTCTCAAACAACATCCTTACCGACCATCTAACACAACTCCATCATAGGATACCGACCCTACAAGGGATTTACGGTAAAACAATTTTCTAAAACTTGTAAGATGACTAGATGTTGACGAGTAATAAATTTTTTTGTGATGCCAAACAGAAATGTTGAGTTATTAAATGGGTGCTGCTCTTAAAAATGTTACTTTGATGGTTTTAGAGGCAAGAGACTGAATTCAAGTGTCATTACTTTATTGACCGTATAATAATGCATATCGTCCGCTATACAGACTCCTATAGCATTACGAACCATTGCCAGGCGCCTGGTGGGTGTAAGACTGTAGGCACGCGTCCATTAAGACGCCCTATTTGAATACTGAAACATCGTAGGAGTTGAGCCGTTCCCGAGAGTTGTGCACTGGCATGGAATGGCAGTGTCTCATGTTTAGTGACGAAACACGCTTCTGCCTGTGGGCATATGATCACGGCATTCGCTTGTGGTGGAGACTCGACCAGCGATACCATTCTCAGTTTAATGTAGAGCGTCTCACCAAGGTAAGTACGAGTACAAGAATATGGGGAACTGCCACTTTCAATCCCTCTAGCAATGGTACAAGATAGTTTCAGAGATACGTCTAGCAGATCTTACAACTTGCTGTTTTGGCTCTCATGTCAAGTGTCGAAGGGACCATTTACCAGCACTATAACACCCGGCTACACACATGACTGCATTTCCCATGAGTGCCCCTGTTTCATTGAAATCCCTCTTCGGCAAGACATTCCGAGATCTGTCGCCCAGCGAGCATTTCTGGATAAGCTAGACCATCATTTGCAACACCCCCGGGATACAAGGGATCTCGAGCAGCAGCTGCAGAATGCTTGCCATCATTTGCTACAGGATAGCATAAGGGTTTTGTTTGACTCCATGCTACACCATATATCTTCATGTATCGTCACCAGGGGTTTTACAACCTTATTAATCTATGACTTTTCTGATGTAATTCTACAGTAAAATGTCTTCCAAATTTGATACTGTGATTGTGTCTCGTCATGTACACCACACATGCTTGATTTCATTTCGACTGTACACTGACATCGGGGTGTTTCGTAGCAGCGGCAGAATGTTTGGCATCATTTGCCATACAGGAAAGCATACGGGTTTTGTTTGACTCCATATCACGCCTTATCTACATGTATTGCGACCAGAGGGGTTTTACAACTTACTAAACTATGATATTTCTGTTGTAGTTCTACAATAATAGTCTCTTCCAGTTTTGATATTGTGATAATTTCTTTATCACTTCATGTACATCACATATACTGTTTCATTACGATAGAATACTAGTTTGGAGTTTCGATTTTTTTTCACAAAGTGTATTTGTATTCAATTTCTCGGTCAAAGCATGCTGAACTACCAGCTGTTAGACTTTCGTTCGTTATTATTATATGTCTCACTTGTTTAAAATTTTATATTAAAAGCATTTGATCAAATTAGCGCCATAAATTTTTTTGAGTTAACTTTCTAAGTGTTTCAGCGAGATATATCCTCCAAGATCTGGCTAATATTGAAAAAAATGAGATATGTCGAGACACAAAACTGCCCTATTACTCCAATTGATAATGTATATCCGAATAGGAAAAACAAACTAGCCCTAGCCCAGAATGGTGGCAGTTTGGAACAGATTTTTGCAATAGATTCTGGACACAACAGAAAAGTTTTCGACTAGAAGATAAACCACCAAAAGGGTTAAAAGTTAAAATACAGCTTAGTTCCATCATTTAAATAAACTTGGTGTTTTAAACATTCAATATACATGAATCGCAATTCATATAAAGTCATTTTCTAGAAGTGAAATTAAAAACAAATCGAAAATGTAAAACTTTTGCTCAATTTATATTTCCTTTGTTTTGCAAATCAATTTTACTTATTTAACAGTCTAAACTAAAAACATTTTATAATTTTTGATGACATCGCAGGTGATATTTTTCTTCATAAAATAAATTTAATCATAAAAGCATTTATAAGTAAATATTGATACGTTTCACTGTAAAAACATTTCAGTTCCTTAGTGAAAAATTTATTATACTGCATTTGTTAAAAAATTGTTAGTGTCTTAAACATAAGGTTGCAGACATATTACAATTCATATCAGATCATTTCCTAGATTCAAAATCTTAAAACTAAGAGAAGATTAAGGGGCAATTTTATTTTGCTCAATTTACATTACTTTTTGCAACTCGATGGTATTCTAAGTCGGTGTATTTCATGATGAATAAATTTGCATCTAAAACATTTTGTCCTTTTATCCAATTTTAATGACGTGTAAGCATTTCGGATATATCACGGTTTTTCCGAAAACCCCTTTTCATATCGTGTCGCAATTCAATTACTCCCTTTTCAATCCACTGCTCTATAAGAAAGGCTTTATGCTACGATTCTTGGGAAACTCGACTCAAACACTTGAAAGAAGTAATTTGCAAAACTATTTGGCAAGCTATAAAATGAAATAATTTTTATTATTCCTCTACGTATATATCTGATGCATTGATATCGGAGGCGTGTTATTGCAGACAAATATTGGAAAGAAATTGAAATTACAGAACTGTTTTGTTCGGTAAATTATTTCCAAGAATATATCTGACGCAAACGTGTAGTTTAATATAATTCCGAATCTTAAAAAGGGAAAAATAGCTTTGATAAAATCAAATTAAACAGCCAAAACTTTTCCTACTTTCGCATACGTGAAACGAAAAAAGGATATCAAACAGAGGAAAAACTATCAGTAATTCGACTACCAGGTATAATGCGTTTCTTTGGCATTTTTTTGCACATCTCGTTTTTGTACCTTTCTACGACTCTGCATTTTCCCTGATCCTCTAATGTTTTCAACCAGAGCTAAAAAGATTGGGCCGAAAAAAAGGGAACCTATACTGTTTTTTTCCCTGTTTTTTGAAGTTCTTTTCTTCTAAAGGGGATTCGTTCTCCGCCATTTTTGCTATTTTATTTCTCTCAGCATACCGACTAATCAGCCAATCGCAAGGCTCCGTCGGGTTCATTAAAATATGCACCGGGCAAAAAGGAAATAAATTTGCCGCTCTTTGATATATACATACATCCACGCGTATTTTAGCCTCTTATTATTTATTCTTTTCCCTTGCTTACTTCGCATTTTCGTTAGATATATAAAATACCCGGTCTTTCGCATGTTAAGATGGAAGTTTAAGGGAGGGAGAAAAAAGATTTTTTTAGTAATTATGCGGACAAAGCCAGCTCGGAAATACATATATGTTCCATAAAAGAAAAGAAAAACTTTTTTTCGGCCCGGCCTCGTGTTCGAAATAATGAAAAGAGTTTCGCTCTGTAAAAGATTTTCGAAATTACGTTTTATAATTGCGAAAAAGAGAAGCACCCTCTACGTTTCTCTTATTTTGGCGATTTAATTTCCTCCTCCGCCCTATCCCTATTTTACATTCCCCCAACACTGTTCGGTATTTCCTTGTTTATTACTTCAGGTTCAATATATTTTAATCATCAATGCAGTTAAAAGGAGGCTTTTCGCGACCGAGTCTGCAAGGAAATAATGATAGGAAAAAAAATCGCATTATAATAATGAAGGCGCGTTTGTTTTTGGAAAAAGGCTTAAAGCAATTTCTTTCCTCGCTGAAGGGATTTTTTTCCTCTTCCATCCTCTACCTTTGGAAGAGATTGGTGGGGTAATGAATATATTTCTCCCGTAATTTTGCTTCGAAGTTTTCTTAATAAATCAAGGAATACGCTTCGACGACGGAATTAAACTTAATTCGGGGGCTTTATGCATAGCCAATCGTTTACGGAAAACAAAAACCGTACGCATTCAGGACTTTCTACGCGTGGTTTTTTATTCGTAATGAACAAACGCTCCGGGGGCAGATTCGTTTTAATTTGTAGTTCTTTTATGGCTCCGAAGATGCGATTGGATAGTTAATTATTTAAGATTCCATTACAGTCTGGATCGAGGAGAACTGTTTTCGAAGGTTGGAGGGGGGGCGAGGAAGACGCCATTTGCTCCAGAAAAAATTTGAATTTCAAAAACAGGTTCCAACTAAAATTGCACACAAAAAGTTTAATTTCATTTAGGAGTTTTTAATGGAAAATATAAGTTTTGGTATGTTTATTTTTAAGATGATTCTCTGCTTTTAAGATTATAGGAATAAGGAAATAAGTGAATGTTGTCAGGACTACTACTAGATGCAAAGTAAGTGATTTAAGTATTTAACAGTAAATAACCAGCCCCCTGCTGGATGTATAACTAATTTTACCACATCCGTCAATTTGACGGTTATTTAAACCAATTGTTTATTTGTTATTATTTTCGATTTCTTTGATATTTAAATAATCGATAAAGAAAAATAGATTGCTGTTACAAAGATTTTTTAATATATTTCATGCTTAATTTTTCATTCTTAAAATGGAGCAATTTGGAACATTTGCAAATAGATTTCGTATTGCACGTACATTTTCTAGAAACGTTTCTTATTACATTGATTGCAAATAGTCTTAGTTCTTTTGTTGTTGTAATAGACGATTTGACAGCATTTCTGTTTATTGTTTGTATTCAGTCTTCTATACGTTTTTAGTCGACAGTCTTCGATTCCTGCCATTAGAGGGAGACCACAATCATTTAAAACTTTTTCTGGTATCGGAAATTGTTAAAAAAATTATAAATAAAATCTAGAAACAATAACAAGCAAATTAATGTTTTCTGGCTTCAGGTACCATTGAGGGTAGGTAGGTAGGTATTTATTTAACGTCGCACTGGAGCATCACACCGGGCTATTGGCGACGGCCCGGGATCAAACCAGAAGGGAAAGATCCGAGGAAAACACCGCATGATTTTGAACCACGGTCACACCTGAGCTGGCACCCCACTCTCCAAACTTCCACACCTCGCCAACGTTAAGGTACCATCGAGGATGCGCGTGACACTTGTTGCACAGAATTTTTCTAGGGTACGCATTTGTTTCGTAAACATAAGAATTTTGTGATAGTTTGAATTGAGATGTGATAACAATGAGGTAAAATCAGTGACCAAAAATAGTGAAAATTCTCCGCTTTTGGGAAAAGAGAGAAATGCATAAATAAGGAAAATATATATTCATTCATAGAAATAACGGACGAGATTAATGTTAATAAAGAAAAATGATTTAAAAGTGACCAGTGTATGCAAAGTAACAATTTTAACTTTAAATGAGAGTGCAAACAAAAATGAAGAGAAAAATGAAATTATCCTTTTGGGAAAAAAAATAAAAATCCGAGTTCTAAAATACCGTTTTTATGATAAATAAAAGAGTTGTTTTTTGCAAAGAAAATAAAATTTTCACTTTTAATTGATAGCCACGGGAAAGAGATTACAATTGTCATTTTTCGAAAGTGATAGGAAGAGAAAATTGTGTAAAAAAAGAAAAATACTCTGGTAAAAAAACTTTTTTTACATAATGCAAAGTAGGTAATAGAGTACGGGGAGAGAGTATATAAGGAAACTATGTATTGTTGCACACGAATACGTGTATGCCTAAAGACAAGTAGTGTACAAATAAGGAACATAGTTTGGTTTGACGTTTTATGATCATGTTTTTGGTCCAAAAGGAGGGTTAAGGGGAAGGAAAAAATGTATGGAGAACTATAGGGAGATAAAAATATGAGATAACAAATTTCGAAAAATTCTTGAAAAGGTAAAGATAAATTTATAGACAAATAAAGGGGGGTAGAGAATGAAACCAAAATGGCATAATGACATTTAAACCTCCATCGTGGTTGTCTCACCGAGATATTTCGTCATTAGCAAACTGACCAGATCTGTATGTATGATATATGTCGTCATTAGGAAAGCTGACCAGATCTTGATCTCGCCATCATCAAAAATTGGTAACATCTTGACGACGAGATATCTCGTCGAAACCACTTGGAGAGTTAAAGATCAGAATTGATCTGGCCAACTTTTTACAAAATAGGTGTTCAGACTCATTAGATTAGTGATGGATTAATACGGAGTAAAAAAGTGGAAAAATTAAGTCATAGTTTAGAAATTAACTATTGGGTTTTGTATTTTTTGGTTAAAGAGAGTAAATATGATTGAAATCTGGCTCATGGATTGTGATAAGAAATTCAAAGTACTATATTAGAACTAACCTATGAGTTACAGTACGACAATGATGTCCATGGTAATGATTAAAAAAGAAGAGTGGAACAATTATTAGATGTGAAAGGTTTAGAATAACTATACATTAGTATTATTTTGACGTATATCTAAAAGCATTATTTATTTCAAGTAGCCCCACCTAAATTCGAGTCACCTACTTATGCTAAAACAGTAAAATAATTAATTTTACCAACAATCTAAAATTATAACAGTTACATATTAAAACTTCATGTATTTATTAATAAATTTAAATTACATATTAAATTAATAACCCAGTCATTAGATATATTATAGTAAACTTTGACTGAAAAAAGAGTAAGGTGAATTTTAAATTGAATTATAGTTATTTATTATATATATATATATATATATATATATATATATAATCAGTTTCAATCAAAAATAATTATATTAGTATATGTTATATTTTATGCGAAGAAAATTTTTTTCATTTCCCTTTCTAGTTTCTATAAATGGAAGAAGAATCAATTTTATAAATTTAGATGTAGAGCATTTGCTTTTTAGTTGTCCTGCATTTAAAACTTCAAGAATGTGCCTAAAAAATGATTTGAGAAAATTGGGTGAAACATGGCCAGTGAAACTCAATGTTTTTGTAAAATCTAATCTGCTTTTCTACTCATTTGTCAAGTTCATAAAATCTTGTAATTTCAGTTAAATTGTTTTCCACTGTTTCTTTGTTAAATCAACTTACTTCTGTAAGCCCCGTGTTGTACTTCTGTGGTGCACGGGGAGCTTTCTTTTGTTCAATAAAAAAATATTGGTATTGATATTTTGTTACAGACTTAGCGAGTACTGTATTTATAAGATATGTACCTCTTTGTATTATCAAAATAAGAAGCATGATACGCGCAATATTCTCTGTAAGAGACTTCTGTTAAGCTAAATATACTAGGTGGCGGCAGTGTTTATACGGTGGAATGTGTTTAATGTGCTTATTCCTCAAGTGACATTGCAAATGAATGTCGGATTGATATATGATAGTTGATTGGTTAATGCTAATTAGGTTAAACGTCAAACATCGACAAACTGCTACAAACTATATTTTAAGCTTACTCCGATCTGTATCATGCGAGAGTATTTGGATAACAATAAGTAAAATTTCTGTTTTGCGTCTGGTTTCTTTGTTTACACCGAAACCCCTCTCATTGACGACATTTTAACTTCGCAGTTTCATGTATTGAATTACAAAATCTTAAGCTATAAACAAGGTGGTTTAATTAAACATAAGTTTGCAATATTTGGGCAGCAATGGATGAACAAAGATTTCCGTGCAACCATGTATAACTTAATTTCCCTAAAAAGATGCTTTTTACTACTTGAATTTTTATTCAAGAACCAATTTCCTGATTTTTAAGAGTCTTCATGTTTAATTTTCTTATAAAATCTGATGTTGGAAAATAAATATAAATGAGACAAAGACAACAACACAATTTGAAAACTATGTATAGTTATTATGCTGATAAGAGATACATAATAGTTTTTAAAAGTATTTAAAAAGTGCAGTAGGAAAGAAATTTCATTGTGGAGAAATATAGAATAATTTGTAAAAGTTAGAAATATTTTAATAGTGAAGATTTAAATTTTTTTTAATAGGAATGATATTAAAACACAATACAATCTCCAATCAAGGAAATTCTACTTACGGATCGTCTTCCAATATAGCTTGCTCCACAAAAGACATGATTCCAATACAGCTATAAAATAAATTTGGACTGAGAGACGTTATTACGTAAGTAAGTCTTGAGAGACATTCAACAATTTATTGTTCGTTATGATTAAAACTGAATTTACAAGTATGATAATAATTTTATTATGAAAATACATATTTAATTTGGTATTGACATTTTAAGAGAAATATGACGCCTTTATGTCTGTGAAAATCAAAATCACACGACTAATATCCAGAACTGAATTATGCAATAGAAAACTTAAAATTTAAATAAATAATTTACTTTAGAAAAATAAGATTGAAGAATCTATAGAAATTTCAATTTCAAATTTATCTTTTATTCTTCGAATTTAAAAGTTGAAGAAGTAGTACTTGATATGATATTCTTATGGCTGATTTCCTAATATTTGCTTACAATTTTTCATTTATAAACATGTTTTTCTAAATTATCAGCTCCATAAATCAGAAATTATTCTAGTTCATTCCTAAGAAGAGCATGGAAAAATATCCTATTACTCTAGGAATTTTATATGGAAAGAGTAAGCTTGGTTAGAAGAAAATAATGCAAGTTATAAGGTGATACTAAACGCAGTGGTTTTCTTGAAACTTTGATTAAGCAAGTAAACTATGAAATTTGAGTATTTATACGTGCAAATATTGCATCCGTTTTAGGTTTTTCATGTGCTTTTAATATTAAAAAAAATTAAACTTGGAAAGTTCATTTCCCAAATATAATTTTGAACTTTGGTAGAAAAATGTAAATGTCAAAATTCGCTGATTTTGAGTCGTCCACAAATAACTTCAATACAATGAAATTTTAATGGAAAAAGTGTCAATGTCTTATCAATACGCTATGAATGAATCAAAACATTGGAAAGTATATTTTGACGCTGAATTAAAAAACAAAGAAATAAGAATTATTAGACCAGCTGTTACCAAAATCTTTCAAAATGGAGCCTTTGCCCTTTGCAAATATGCCCTTTTCCTGCTAATTTTTACTAATCTAAATTTTTATTTTCTACTAATTATTTACATATTTGTACGTTTTATTTTTAAATTGTATCATTTATTTTTATGCTGAAGTGAAGTAAATTATATTGAATATAACATTAAAAATATTTATACATAATTAACTATAAACTCACTAAATTCCTTCCAGGTCCTTTTTATTTTTAAAAATGTAAAAAATACAATTCAATATATAGCAAAACGACCACTTTATTACACTCCCTGAAGCTTTTGGAACTTCATGAAAAAATGTTAGGTTAGCCACACATTGGTTCAACATCAGTCGTGCGACACTAAATTGTCTAAAATATGCATGCATACCGACAATTTTTCTGTACAGAAACAGAGTACGCATGTGCATATCTTCTGCATGTACCCATACAGAAACGGTGTACGCATTCGTCTCTAGTGTGTGGCTGGACTTACTAGAGATGGAGAAGTTTCTTACTAAAGGTACCTCAAAGGTAGGAAACATTCATTTCGAGAAAAACCGTGTTTATTTAGCTCAGTGAAAAATAGGTTTTATTGATATTTTAAAAACATCTTATAGATTTGGTTCGGTCATGATTTCAGGCGTAAGAGCCATATTTGACCAAGCTGTGCCAAACACAAAATAGACTACGTCAACTAAATAAACACAAGAAAAGTTTTAGTGATTCAGAGGAAAGAAATACACCCAGGAGAATTGAATCTGCACCTCACAGAACTCGAAGATTGCTAGCACAGTGGGCAAACCCGCTGTCACAGAGGTCCCACTTCTTATGAGAGAGATTTTCGGTGTAAACAAACAAACCAGACGGTCTGATCCAAGTTCTGTCCAAGTGTTCTACCATGATACATATTGGGATAACGTTTAAAAACCTAGTTGATGTTTGGCGTTTAACCCTCCAAGCGGCTTTGACAAGATATCTCGTCAAGATCTGGTCAATGACCAGATACCTCGTTGAGATAAAACTGCCAGGTTGTCCAAGGGAATAGAGATTCAAGTAGGAAAAACAAATTGTCCCTTACCTAGAACTGGTGACAGTTTAGAACAGGTTTCAGCATCAGAGGCTAGCTACTACAAGGTGGTTTTATACCGAAAGATAAACCACCAGGGGGGAATTGAATTGGCGTTGATCCAATCAACTATCATACATCAATTCGGAATTCATTCTTTGTAATTTATATTAGTGACGTGCTGAAATCATATTCGTCGAACAAGCCAAGTGGCGTCACGTTCGGATTACGTACAGGAAATACATTTCGCCGCAGAAACCCTACCGCCACCTACATCTAGTTTGACAAAAAACACCTCTCATAGGAGTTGAAGCGAAAATGAAGCATTATCGGAACGAACATAAAGATTTACGATCCCAAGCCTCTAAAAATATAACAATCGATATTTTTGAAAAGCTTCGAATTCAACTGCTCTTTATATCTGGAAGTTTCTTTTTATGCGAGTAAAAAGAGCCTAAAAGAGGACATATCAATTAGAAAACAATACAAATTTGTCCCATTCAAATATTATATTTGTATTTTAAAAAATTAAAAATTTAAAAATGCCCCTTAAATGGGGCGTTTATGATAGAGCCCAGTTATGGTTTTTTAAGCAAAGATTTTAAATAAGAGTTCAGTAATATAAAGTAAGAATAATTGAAGTTTGTTTCATTAAAATATTAATTTTGTACAAATTTAGAAAAAATAAATTGTGCTTTTCTCTGAAGAACTTACTCATTACAATGACATTAATCTTAAGTACACTTATTCAGTAAAATTTTTTTATAAAAAATGCGTACGTAGAGATGTTTATACATACTCATTCTAACTTTATTAAAAAAATATCATTATAAACATAAACGTAACTCATTAACGTAACTCGTAAGGAGTTTACGTAACTCGTAACTCATTAACGTAAACATCTATACGTACTCATACGTAAACTCTTTAACTGACAAAAATATTTTTGTAATATACAGGTGTTCAAAAACTAACTATTAATATATGTTAAAAAATATGCATTTTGAGTGTCTCTAAAATAGATTAAGGGCCTTGGTAGTACGGTTGGAAGAGTAACGGATTAGAAACGGACGGGTTGCGATTCGAATCCAATCAAAGACTTGTGGTATACAAAGGGGGCTGGTGCATGTAAATCCACCGTGGCCTCAAATGTCCTCACGTTGGAGGTGGAAGTTTGGAGAGTGGGGTGCCAGCTCATGTATTGCCTCGTCATCTGACTATGGACAAAATTACGTGGTGTTGCCCTCGATTCTTTCCCTTTCAGATTGATCCCGGACTATTAGTTGCAAGTTTGGATCTTTAAGAAAGCTATACATTGGTCCAATATCAGTCCTCTGACACTAAATTAAATGGAATGCGCATGCGCACCGATGTTTTCGGTACAGAAACGGAGTGCACATGCACATGTCGTATGTTTCGTCGCATGCTGCAGTGTGTGGCCAGGCTTAGAATTCTATATGCAGACAGGAAACTAACGACGAGAAGGTTTTCCCAGTAAAGCTAAATGTAGAGGGCGCTAGTGTTTTGTTAACTTCTATGCAACTGGAATGCAGTTTCAGTATATCACTTGTATTATAAAACGGTGATAAATCAGACAAAACCTTAGCCAGAAGTATTTTTTCTCATGTTTTCTTTTTTGTTTGTTTTCTCTGAAAAACCCTCTCATCGAAGGCATCCAAAACAAACTCGCAGAGAGAAAGGGTGGTCGGGTAATATCAGGCAAAAGGTGGGAGTATGCTCGGATAAATGCCAAAGGCGTACGTCCCAAACATCTATTACGCAGAGCAAACATCGCGAAATAGGCTGCATTAGAAAAACATAATTCCTAATCTTTGAGGGAAAACTCTCACGGTTACTAAGCATTGAAAACACTTCGGAGATTAGATTGGGGCAAACAATGATTATTCTTTCGATAGAAACATTTCAAACAAAAACTGTTTGTCTTGTATCCGAGAAGCGCAAGGAACGGTGTGTATTCATTGGATACACTTCTTCGAAATGGGTTTTTAACTTTCAAGGGGGTTTTTGTTTACCATTTATTCAAAGAAACGTCTCATTGAGATGGGGAAATTCTTTCGCTGCTTTTTCAGAGAGCATGTTTGATAATTAGACTTCTCGATCGAAGGATGTTTTTAGGGGGATGCTTTTCAAACATTTCGTAAGAACTGAATTCATTTTGTTCACATCCTTGAAGATCCACGAGCTGCTTAGAAAAGGTATTTGTATACTTAATAGAGTTCTTGAAACCTCAGCTATTCTAAAGCTCTAAAACTGCGTATTGGTATTATGTGATTCGAGTATAGCTGGATTGTCTAATTATATTCAAGCACTTGGGTCTCAGTATAGAGGTATGCAATCATAAAAAAACATTACAAAGACAGCATAGGGAGTTGTGTTAGGATTACAACATAACTGAGGATTTGATCAGATGTTAAAATGCTTATATTTTTATTCATTTGTTGTAAAACATACTTCTGATCCTGAATGTGTCTAAAAATTGATATTTATTTACAGTTTAATTTACAAGGGGTGTATATAAAAGTACGATAGTTAATTTTTAAGCAATCATTCCACAAATTTTAACTTCATGACAGAGTTCAAGTAGAAGAAACACTAATTTTAAACATGGTGGGTGTGAAAATGTTTTTAAGTTCCCAGTTAGAAAAATGTTCTCCTAAATCTAATTAATCAAATAAATCAGCCAGGTCTTTCTAAGAGGAATATTCTGAGATATCCAAAATTTAGCAACTTTACCACCTATTGTAAAATTAGGCAGCATCTCAAGTGAGAAAATGAAATTGCGATTTGAGTAATTCGCAATCCATTTCACACATGGTTCAGAAACACTAATTTCACCAAAAAAGAATCAATTCATTCTGCAGGTGAAACGGTTTTAATAAATAAAATTTGAATTGTAATAAAGTTCGGACTCAATTAGAGGTATGTAGGTAGTTAACCCTCCTGATGGTCTATCCTCGATTCGAAATTCGCCCTATTGTTACCAGTCTAATGCAAAAACCTGTTCCAAATTGTCACCAGTTCTAGTTCATAGTGTTCTAAGCAAGGGGCAATTTGTTTTTCCTAGCTCGCTCTTCATTCTCCTTGGAGTAATAGGACAGTTTTGCCTCAACGACATATATCGTTAATAGCAATACCAATCAGATTTTGGTGGACAAAATATCTCGTCAAAACCACTTGGAGGGTTAATTAATGTCGCACTAGAGAAACATAGTGTACTATTGGCGACAGGTCGAGGATCAATCCGAAGGGAAAGTCCGAGGACAACACCTCGTAATTTTCAACCACGGTCAGATGACGAAGGACTTAATTAGAAATATTCAATTTTTAAGAGCATTTTAATTAGAGATGAAACTTCATTTGAATATGATGATTTTTCTATTGTAGATTTTCTGCATAATGCCTATATCAATCCAGATTTAATAAACCCACCAGGTTATCGAGATAGAAGGTGGATGTTAGTTGAAAGGTTTGTGAATCCCAATAAGGTTATCGAAGCGTCTGCTGAGTGTTATATATTTAAGCAATTTATACTCTACTATACTACTTATATTAGAAGTTTTCTATAT
Organism: Meta bourneti; assembly: GCA_933210815.1. Lineage (NCBI taxonomy): Eukaryota > Metazoa > Arthropoda > Arachnida > Araneae > Tetragnathidae > Meta > Meta bourneti. The sequence continues at coordinate 24,656,740 of OW119931.1, forward strand.
ACTACTTATGTTAAAAGTTTGACATAAACACAGTGATTTTGTTTAAAAAAAAAACGCTGGCAAATCGATCTACCATCTTTTGAAAAATAGTAATAGGTTACCTTCGCTTTGTACTGAGGACATTCAATTTTAAATCAAGTTCTTTTGTTAATACACGTACCACCAAATGGAAGTTTTGAGAAAAAAAATGTATTCCCTTTTTAAAAAAACTAGTCATGACTATCTTAACAAACAATTTTTGTCATCCTTCCTTTACAGATGGCGATATTCGAAAATGTTGTATGCATAAATGCCATATGTCAAAAAAAAAATTTGTAGCAAAATTATGAGTGCTAAAGTATTAGTCACAGAATCGTCATTTTTACGAATTGAATCACTGCAATTTTACAGGAAACGAACTTAAGAAGGGGCATTCCTAATCCCTCCAAAAAACCTCTCAATCGACTTTTGTAGTAACCTTTCCTTGTTTTGTCATAGAACAGGGTGCTATGTATATTAAATGTATTATATAAATGGATATGTATGTATATGATATGCGACCGAAGTAGAAGGAATTATAAAAATGTTGAAAAGGTGTTAAAAACTTATTTTCCTGACACTTTAATTATGCTGGCATTCTACAAAAGAGAAAATTGATTATTATGCTCACTTTTTCAATCTACAAATAATCAATTCAACCGAGTAAGGTCGGATAATTCTTCTAGTGGTAAATAAACATAGTCTTGCGGTTGGGAAAAAGTAGTAATAAAAGTAACTCACAGAATAAAGTAAAAATCAGTCATTTGAGAGATATAATCCGAAATTTACACCTGTTTATTTTGTTTAAAATCTAATAGGTTTGCTGAGTCAGAGGAATTACTTATGAGAAGACGCAATACCATTGATCAGGAATTTGTAAGATGCATGTTATTGAAATCACAAGCTTTTGAAAAGCAACTGAATTTTTTTACAAAATTTATATGTGCCTCTTAAAGTTTTAGTAATATCTTTAAGCTTAATTGATGTAATTTTAAGTATTTATTTTTCAGTGTTTTGTAGGGCTAACTTAATACAGATTAATTATATTAGTTGCTGTAAAAATAACAAGATATTCAAAAAATATACAAATATAAGAAATTATACAATGATAGACTTGGTCGAAAGAAAGACTAAAGAAAGAAATTCGAAAGAATCGAAACAGAAGAGATTCAAAGAAAAATCACTCTCTAGTAAGGTACAGATATTTTATTAGAATTTTCTAATTAATATGGTCGAATCCTACTTGGAACCAGTCTTTAATACAATAGAAAAAAATATACTTTAAAATCTCCGAAATTTAATAAAAGAATGAACCTTAAACAAGCGATCAAGAACAAACTTGGCAACGGAACATCCAAAACCAAAGCAATAAATGAATAAATGTTCCCGAAAGGAGACTATGAATAGGCAAATTCACATTTGCAGGGAGACTAAATTCTTTTTCCATCAGTAGCAGCAACAAAAATATGCAGACGATTCTTTTCAACAAACATTATCTAGCATCTGGCAATCTTCGGTAAACAGAACGGAGAAGGAAACGAAAGCATTTTCATAGCTCATGAAGTAAAATTCAAATGGTCCGAAACGTACTTTTTCATTATCTACTTTCACAGCATGGGTTCTAAAGTGTCTGTTGTTGCCGGTAGGCGGCGCTTCACAGATCTCAGCTTCTGCTTCTATTGTCTGCTGCCTACATGTCTGTCTGTCCGTTCCGTTCTTAATTCTCCGATTTAAAGTACCCTCGGAACTATCTGAAAAAGAACTCTGATTTGCTTGTTTATTTGTAAGGAGTACAATTTTGTGTCGCTTTTTTTTCTGCTTGTCGTCGATGCAGATTCTTTAGAAAGCTGTCGTCATAACCTAAGCTATTGAAAGCTTTTTTCCGGGGATAATTTATTCAGGGAATCTTATATGTTTAGATTTACTTCTTGAGCGGTTTGATTGGATCGAAAGTTTTCCTGCCAACCAATCCAGTTATTCGAATTGGTGCTCCCTCTACACGGAAATTTTTAACAATAGCTGATATTTTACAAATGACATCGGAGCAAATCCAATCTCGAATTTCTGTCTTTTCTGCTTCGCTTGATTTCGCGAGCAGGTAAACTCCCCTTCCTTCCTCCAACAACTATTTAAATTTGCGAATGGCAACACTGTAACTGGGAAATAATGCTCACATCCCCCATTTGTGAACACATAAATAGAATTTCCAGAGGAGTGCGATTTCAACACTTCTATTTTTGAATAAATTCTAGTTAAGCGATTCGGGTAAAAAGCTAATTTCAATTAATAGCTTATTGATGACTATGTTAATATTTATAGATTCTGCAATTTTAATTAAATGTCGATTAAAACCTAAACTATGTGACTTTGTATGCAAACTTAGACTACGTGACTCACAATCTATTGTTCCTTTTTATCAGCCCTCCTGGAGATAGTCTCAAAGAGATATCTCGTCATTAGCAAAACTGACGAGATCTTGTTGGATGAAATATCTCGAAAACTGACCAGACCTTGATTTCGTCATCATTGAAAAATCAGCAATATCTTGATCGAGATATTTCGTCATTTACCTCGTTGAAACCACTTGGAGGGTTAAATCCCGTTTCATGTTTATGAGAGGCATTTTCTGCCAAGTTAAATATAGGTGGCGGTAGTGTTTCGGCGGCGGAACGTTATTCCTGTACATATTCCGAATGTGACTTCACTCGGCTTGTTTTTCGCATACGTTAGGCACTTCGCCAATAGAAATTTTCCAAAATGAATTCCGAATTGATATATGATAGCTGATTGGTTAACACTGATTAGATTAAATATCAAAGGTGGCGCAACGGAAATAAACTATATTTTAGGCAACACTGTTATGTACCATGAGAAAACATTTGGGTAATAGGAAATAAAATATATGTTTCCCTACTGGTTTATTTACACTGAAAGTCTCTCTCATAGAAGATATCATGAAGTCAGTGCCAAAACACTGGACTCATGTATCAAATATCTATATGTCAATTAAAAATTATACGTTCGTCACACTTTCATTAAGTTTTAGTTTAATCAGTAAATATTTTATCCATAAGTAATCAGACAGTTTTTGTTAAAATCGGAGTTATTGAATCATAACATTCATCCAAATGCAATGAAAGAACTCCGTACTAATTGCATTTAATTTTATTAAAGTTTCCAAAATCCGAAATAAAACTTCTTTATTCACTGTGAATACAAATAAAGATTTATTTAAATGACTTTTAGAGAATTTATTTCATACGCGTACCCTTAATGAAGTAGTGAAAAGATTTCGAAGGTCAACCGAGAAAAATAAACAATGCAAATTTGCGTAAAATTTATAAAATAAATAAATAAATGTTTTCCGCGTTTGAATCTGTATTATACTGAAAAAATCTTTTTCAGTATAATATATCAATCATTAATATAAATATTTGAACATAACTAAATAAATAAATTTCAGTATATGAATGGAACGGATTGGAAAGAGTTGAATTTATTCACCAATATTGATCAAGCGGTTGAAAGGTTTTATGAATATTGTATTCTATACTTCTAGATTGTATACAGATTAAATTAAAAAAGATAAATAGTTCTTAGATAAGGTAAGATAAAGTTAAGATTAGTAAGTAAGGAAAAGTTAAGGCATATTATGTATCGATTAAATAAAGTAAGGTAAAAATTATCTTCAAGTAAGTTAAGTTATAAAATAACTATTTTTCATGGTTTACATGGAATATATAATGGTTAAAATTTACCTTTAAAATAAGTATATAAAAATGCCATTAAATTTGAGCTAAATACTAATTCGTACAATTTTAGGTGTTATAGAACGAATAAATTTTTATGTCTCATCAGAAATACACAAGCTCTACGAGTATTAAAACTTTTATTCGTGAAGATCCTAAACGTTCCTATCAAACTAAAGCTACTTTTTGTAAATCTTTTGATTTAAAATGCAAGAAAACAACGCAATGAATTATAAAGAAAAGGATGCATGTGTTTCTTTAGGCAATGCTTTTTCTGAATCTTTCCAGTCAACCTATTTAAATAGTATTGCTTAGGAAGGTAATTTTTTCAATTATTGATGATTCTTACTCAGATAGCATCGGGGAAGATGGTATAAAACAGGATACCCCATCTCGTAGAGTAAGTAAATTAAAAAACTCAAATACTATGAGTATTGATAGCATTCCAACTTATATTCTTAAAGCTTGTGAAGCTAGCTTTATTTACGAACTAATGATTCTGTTTAGACTTTCTTTAGAAACGTGTATTTTTCCTGGTAAGCATAAATTAACAAAAGGATCCCTGTACGTAAAAAGACATCAACATGGAATATACACTAACATGGATTCATGCCCTATTGACGATTATTGATCTGTTATCTTTTAATACCTTCAGATCTTTTATTAACTACTTTAAATGAGAATTTGCAAATTTATACTGATTTTAGAAAGGCTTTCGACCCAGTGGATTTTGGTTTGTCGATACATAAACTTATTAAAATTGGTTTTTGTGACTCTAATTAAAATTTTTTAATCTTATATAACTGAAGGGCCGTTGTAGGTAAGAAGGCGGCGTATTCTAATGTTTTTCAGACGGTTTTACGAGTAGCTCTAGGGTTCTTAAGAGTTCAAATTTGGGACCTATTTTGTTTTTATTATTTGTTAACGATATTTGTAATACGTGTTTTTCAAATTTGAAGATTTTTCTGGTGATTTAGAAATATAGAGTTATTCATGTTTAAGATGACTGAAAAGCTTTAACTTGACGTAGATTACTTGTAGTCTTGTTGATAAAACAATATCCTAATGTTTGATCCTGAATGTTTCACTTTGACTTTCTCTCTTAAAAGAAATTATATCGATAATGTATATTGCATTAATAATGATCCATTATTAAGAAAAATAATTTTGTTGATTTAGCATATTTTGTGATTCTGGTTTTTCCTTCAACTACCACATATGATTTGTTACAAGATCTTCATACTGCGAACTTGTTAAATTGTAACAAGTGGATCAAGAAAAAAAACCAAAAGATTTTCGTAATACTATCGCCATAATTTTATTGTTTAATTTTTATGTTAGATCGGGACTGGAATATGGATATGTAATTTAGAATCCTTATTACGCCTGCCAAATCATAGATATTGAAAGAGTGCAAAATAGGTTTTGAGATGTATTTGTTTTAAGAATTATGAATCTTCAGGTGTACACTTTTCTTAGTTGAGAAACCATTTCGGTTTCATTACTTTAAAGCTCGGTAGAGACATTGCTTTAACGAAATGTTTTACAACTTCTTACATAACAAAGTTGATTAACCCTTTTTAATTTCTTGAAACTGTCACAATTATTTTTTCCTACATCCAGGGACCATATTTTCCTACGGACAGCCTAGTGCAAATTAGCCTGGGTTAAAAGGTTGTCAATTAAGATGCGATAGTCAGATAAAAAGTGCAAGATAAAAGATGACTAAAATCCATAAAGCTCCGCGTTGAACAAAAGGGGCAGTCAGGAGAAACATGCACACCAATGCGGTGTAAGTGTCCACTTAAAGGGTCGTGTCCAGTTAAAATTGGAAAATTTGCCGTAGCAATAGGTCTTGCAAATTAGGTATAACATGGTCAGGCAAAAGCATGTTCCTTGTTTTGTCCGTGGCCTTAAGCTTTTGATGGTCGCAGATGGACTTATTTATCTTTCGCTCTACCAACCTGCAAGCACGGATGTAAGGGAGAGTTAGCTATTTGTCTGCCTGCTCATTGCCTGGTATATCACAATGGCTTGGTATCCATTGGAAGGCAATGATCTAACCAGAGTTCAAGATGTCACTGGCAATTAAACGAGATCTGGCCAAGCGAACGCAATGAGGTTATTTATAGGAGCAATATTATATTTTCTTAAACGTTTAAAAAAGAATATATATAACAATTCTGATACAAATAGATTCTGATACAATTTTGAAACTTTATAATTCTTTCATTGAGGTTGCTGTATTTTTAATGATTTCAACACAATAAGTAATCTGCTTCAATGAAGTGTTTTGTTTTATCTTTTCTAACTGTATTTGTATGTGTTTTTCTTTTATTTTTTGGATCATAAATTTTGTTCTCTGTAATTGGATTTTCTGATAGAAAAAATTAAATAAATAGATATTTCAAGGACAAGAAATAAAACAGCCACAAACGCAATTATTATTCAATTAATTATTAGCCAGATACACTAAAAAATTGTACGATGCAAACATAAACTGAGTAGTTAAAATATATAAATACTATTTTTGTTTAATTTTTAAATTATCAGTGGCTCATTAAGAGCACCTGCAAAAAATGCTACTCAAGAAGCAGTAAAGATTATTCTAACCTCCTCCAAAAAATATTTATATAAATATATTTTTTAAATAAAAAAATTGAATATAAGTAATATGAAAAATTAACAATGGAATGTGCTGTTGAGGTAAGACAGTTAGAAAGAACTTTAGAATTTAGCTGTACTTAGTTGAATATAGAAACAATATTTGCGTCACGATATAAAAACCTTGATTATGGTTCTTTTGTTTCCATTTTTATTTTATTTGTTTAAGAATCGGGCTTCTGAAAGACTGGTTCTTTTGATCAAGGCTTATATATTTTGAATTGATATTATGATATTTACAAGAAATTTAATGACCTATGAACTTTTAACTATTGAAACCTGTTGTTATTCAAATCCACTACCATAAAAGTGAAATTCGAATTTCCATAAAATTACAAATTTGCTCTAGAGCTACCAAACTGCAAGTGTAAAAATAACTTTTTTTTATCCTTTGTGAATACTTTTCGATCCTTTTTTATTCAATAATTGTAATTTTACCAGCCAAAATTTCATTTTTATTTAGAATTATCTAAAGAACAGTCAACTGCAGCAAAAGATGATCCATCATTCGGATAACCTAAGTCTCCTTTGACCAATCCTATTACTATTCCACATGATCATGAAGAATCACGGATACTGCTCAGACTACTTTGAGACTAAATCGATGGCTTTGATATTGCCTATATTCCTATGCTTGTGGTCAACAAGGCTGCTATGGATGGTAGTGGTTCTTTTAGAGTTCAGAAACGAATAAAAATAATTTATATTTTGCTTAAGTTAAAAGGGTTAGATGAAGAGGCTTTGAAATTTGAACCATTCGACCACTAACTTGAATTCTGTACATTTGAACTTTAAAGTGACTTTTTGTATCATTTTAGTATTAATTCTACAATTGAGGTCAACCTATCCCTCCAGATGGTTAATGTTAAGGCGTCAGTTCTACAGCTGAAAAGCCTGTCAATGTCATGACTAGCCCGACCAATCGGTCAATTGATCAAGGTACTGGTTTCTGGATCGAAAGATTCCTGGTCCGAATCAGGGGTTAGCGTATAGATATTTGTCGGTGTGAAGCGAATGTGCGTGACCTCTTTATAAATAGGTTGTGCCTAGAATTAGCTAGGATGGTAGGTATTAAATTAACGTCGCACTAGAGCAACAAAACGGGCTATTGGCGATGGTCCGGGACCGGGATCTAACCCGAAGGGAAAGATCTGAAGAATGAATGGATATATGCGAGGTGTAACGTGAACCAGGGTAACGCTGAGTAGTTCACAAATCCGCCCTTATAGTACCATAGTGCCAAATGATTAAGTTTAATTCGCCGGGCATTAGCGAAATATTTACCTGTTGTGGATTACAAGCTAATACCGCTTACTTTTAACAGAAATGCTCAATGAATTATTGTTATATTTCTATTGAATATATGAGAAGTGTTATATTTCTACTGAATATATATGAATTGTTATATTTCTATTGAATATATATGAATTGTTATATTATTGAACTCGTACAGGCTGAGTGAGTGTATATCTTCCAAGAACACCGCTTTCTGTGGTTCGTTTGAGTGACGTTACCACCGGATATCGCATTATGTACCACGCACACACAAAGTGATCTAAAGTGAAACTATCTCCAATTATTGCCACATTGCAGCGGAAGCGTCCGCACCATACACACCTCAAGCACAAAAGCGTCGCCGGGTATAATGAGGTACGAAAAACCATTCCTGGTGCACTGCCGAGGCTCGTTTATCGACAATGCCGCAAAACCGAAAAAAGAAGACAAGACATATAAAGCGAGAGAAGGAGAGAGAAACGTAAAATTAAGAGCCCCCCCTCGAATGTTTACGCTACAAAAAGAGACGAAACACTCAGAAAAAGGGGGAGGGCAAAGTTTATAAAAATAGGCTCTTTATAAAACCGGTGCATGTTACACGTCCTCATTACATATTCAATGCTTAACACGAGACACAGATCCGAAGCGGGCAGTCGTTCGCGGAATAAGGAATGATTCCGAAGCTTCTGCGTATTTAAAAATTCCTGCTCTCCGGGGGGCTTTTCCAGAGGCGTATGTTAAAAAGGAAAAAAAAGAGAAAATGCAGAGGGAGGGAGCAAAAAAAGTAAAATAAAAGGGAATACAACCTCAATGAAAAAAGGAGGCATTAAGTACAAGGAACCCGAGAATAAAGAGAGGGGGGGAAGAAAGAGAATTAAACAGACATCGAACGAAATAGATGAAGAGGAGAACGTATATATTCCCGAGGAATACGAAAAAGAACGCCTATCAGGGAATTTTTTTCTCTCTCTGGCGAGTGGGAGGGGAGAGGTTTTTTTCTCTCCCCAGCCTACCTTGCTTCGTTAGGCGGCCTAGGTTAAGGAGTGATGGAGGAACAGAGAAAGAAATCATTAGTTCAGCCTCTGACAGTCCCTAGATGCTCGCCAGCATCTTTTAACTACATGCAAAGCGGTAACCCTCGAACCGGAGGGGGTGGCGAGGCTGGCGAGGGAATCGCCCCGTTTGCGCCAAGTTTGGCGATGATAAGCTTGGGTTTCGTACCTTAAATGGAGCCCTATTAGCAATTATCACAGGTCAAGACCTAATTGTACTTTAAAGAGTAGGAACTGAGCATTAGTTTGGAGGATTTTCACAGTCTAAGAATCAAGTTACTGAGTACAGTTTGCACAGGCGTATATATTAAATTTCGGTAATAATAATTAAAGTAGTTTCCGGAAGTGTTATATTCAAATTAGGGAAAGCAAAAGTAAATTTTAAAGATAAAAATAATAGAAATGATCAGGTTTGGACTCGAACCATAGATATAGACCTGCTAATAAGTAGTCCTGGTTAAGACCTATTGCAGTTAAAAAACTAGGAATAGAGCATTGATTTGGAAAATTTTCATAAAGCCTGAAGAAATAATCAAATCCTTTTCAACATTTTGCACAGATGTACACACTGCCAAGTAAGAAATAAATACTTCAAGGTTTTGCATTTATTTTGAGAATTTTGGGCATTTTATCGCCCATCAACATTGACCTCTGAGATAAGTTTACTAAAACACAGTGGAAGTAAACGTGCTAAATACAAGAATCAAAGATATTGGAAGACAAATGCAACAAACACCTAAAATTTCTAATAATCCTAAATGAAACTGAATATCTTTGAGAGATAGAGATTATGTAACTGTGAACCCGCGAATTAACTTAAAAATAAACAATACTTTTAGAAATGAATTCGTGCAATAGATAATTTAAAAAAATACTGACATGTGTATGGCAATTCTATAAATTCCAAACGAACGAACCAAAATGTACATTAAACACTGTTGTATTTAAGTAGATATACTGATTGTGTGAATAGTTATGGAAGTTTATGAAACAAATGCAAGCTTCAGCAAAACTAAGTATAGGAACAGATTCAAATGACTGTAACAAAAGGATCCATTTCTATTAATCCCGCTTACGAAAGGGTGAATAACAAGTAAACATGGAATATCAGTCTCTATTTCACTCTTGTTGCTTTTTTAGTTGTGAGTTTCTTACTGTAAAGAAGATGAAATCTGGACAAGTTCTCTTACAATCCCCACATGTATTTAATGTACTAGTTTAAATAAAAATCAACATCATTATTTAAAAATTTTGAGCTAAAAATTGATCAGGTTTTATTAATCAATCAAAAACATTAAAATAAAAATACTGTTCTTTGATTGGTTGATAGACGGCTCCACGTCATTAATTTTAAACTAGGAATGTCAGTAAAAAAATACTACATGAAACGCGATATTGATAAAACAATCCTTGCTAAAAAACTATTGAAAAAAATCAAACATTTGACGAAAATCATTGCAACTTGATTTTATCTTAAATCAAAATTCAAATGTATGTCGGATTAGAAGTCATTTATAATGAAATCAAAGAAAAACATTCGAGACTTGAAATATTTGCTAAAAAAATTTACATACTCTGATTTAAGCAAAGTATACAAATGTTTTAGAACGTAGTAATAAAATTAATTATTTAAGGGAAACGCTATAAAAATGCGTACAATAAATCATAAAGGATATGAAAAAATGTGATAAAAAGTACTCATGAGAGAATAATACCAAGATATGTATGAAATTGTAGTGTTTCAGCCAACTAGATGGTTTACGAACTCATTTTGGAGGGAATTCACAAAAGCAACAAACCAATATGAAAAGAATGACAATTTGAATAAAAATGAAAATAAATTAGATTGTATGATTGCACATTATTTAAAATGATTGTCATATTAAATAATGAAAAAAATAGAATAGACAAGTAACATATATAGAAAAATGAGCAACTTATATTAAAACTTTTGATGAGGTTAAGTGACGAAAATTTTTTTCGCATATCATATAAATTGAGCTTACGTTTGTTATTCATAATAAATTTTTGAAATACAGGAGAGAGAGGCAAAATGTAAAATAAAAAAACCCTCAATTTGAAAAGTATAATAAGCTAATTAAGTTGTAAAAGTAGTGTTTCAGTCAACTAGATGGTTTACGAACTCACTTTTGTGAGGGAATTCACAAAAACAACGAACCACTATGAAAAGAATGACAATTTGAATAAAAATGTAAATAGATTGCATATATATTTAAAACGATTGTCCTTATATTAAAAAACGAAAAAAATATAATAATGAAAAATGAGAAACATATTAAAATTTTTCGTGAGGTTAAAAGTGACTAAAATATTTTTTGCATATCACAAATCGAGCTTACGCGTTTGTTAATCAAAATAAATATTTGAAATCCACGAGACAGACTGTAAAGTAAAATAAAAACCACCTCATTTTGAAAAGTACAAATAAGCTAATTAAATTGCAAAAGTAGTGTTTCAGTCAACTAGATGGTTTACAAACTCATTTTTTAGGGTTCACAAAAACAAAGAACCAATATGAAAATAATGACAATTTCGATAAAAGAATGCAGATAAATTAGATTGCACGATTTCACATATATTTAAAATGATTGTACTCATATTAAAAAATGGGGGAAAAAAAGAATACACAAATAAGATTGATAGAAGAATGAGCAACTTATATTAAAATTTTTCGTGAGGTTAAAAGTGGCGAAATATTTTTTTGCATACAATATAAATCGAGCTTACTTTTATTAATCAAAATAATACTCAAAATTCACGAGACAAACTAAAATAAAATAAAAATAAAACACCCTCACTCTGAATAATACCGACATGTATGAAATTGTAAAAATACACATGTAAAACATTCATACGAATTCCGAGCTCTATCGCCTCTTTATAAGAATGTATTCTTTTCGAATACAGTGAGCGTAGATGGAGTGGCATGCTAATAAAAAGAAAGGACTATCAAATTATAGAGAGAAAACTGAAGATCGAAATTAGCGTTACAACGGATCCGTTTTTCTTGGCAGATAATTTAAAAGGAGCATGACGCTATTTCTCAGAAAAGGAAACGAGCAATGGATGATTTGATTGAATTTAGAATTTCATTTCGAGTATCAAAAATATGTTAGTCGAACTTTGATGTTCGAAACGGCTATATCTCATCAGTAAATGCCTTCTGTTGTTCCTTCAAATCAAATTTCGATGAAGAAAGGTTGATAGTTGCTTTGCTTCAGTCTGCATTACATGTATATGTTTGCGCTCCCACACTTCTTTCAAAAATTTCATTTGGAAAAACAACTATTGAAGGAATTCATTTCAGAAATGAATTCTTTGCTGTAACTTGCAATCACTTTATTTTACCCTCTGAGTTTTCACAATTTTTGATAAGTTTCACATAAATGTCTTGTGTGTTGCTTTGGGCACTTTTGATCCTACTCATTTAATGCAATTTTTTTATCAGTCTCATGATTTTTATGTCTCTAATTTGCTTCAAACTGATTTTTTATATTTTTACAATACATTTTTACATTACATTATTTACAATACATTTTATATCACATTTTTACAGTAAATGGATTTTCATCTTAAATCCGAGATAGTAAACAATTAAAAAAAGTTTAAATATCCAAGGTGCATTTATCCCTTATCCGACAAGCAAGTATGCGATTTTTAAACATTATTTGCTTGAAAATTATAGGACAGAATGTTTTTATTTTGAGTTCAACAACTGTTTTAATTGCAACTAAGAGTTCAAAATTTCTATCAGTCTCATATCAGTATAGAGCTGTGATAATAACCCCTTCTCTCAATTAAAGGTGCTTTTAAACTTAACTTATTGTAATTTTGAGGCAAAATTTGATGTTTTTATAAAAATCGCAATTATGATAAATAGTTAGTTCCACTAGAGACCATATTCAAAAAAGAATAAAATATATTTGGTTGTATATAGTATGTCCTGAATTGTTTTCATCAATAGCAAGTGATGTTTCAGAACACGAATATTTATCTGACTTAAAACTCTTAAATGAAAATATTTCAACCATTTAACTTAATAAATTTACCTATTATATTTAGAAATTAATCTGTCGTATAATTTAACACAAAAAGGTTCCTACAAATAACTTCTTTTTTCCACCAAGTTCTCTAAAAATTACTTCGAAAAAATTATTATTAAAATTTTTAAAAATCCTATTTTATTAACAAAATTAAATCGTTAGAATGAGACAGTTTTTTTAGCTAAAAGTTATCATAAAATTAATTTTTTATTAAAAATATGGGTTGTGGAACACTTTTCAAAATAATATATTTTATTCAAATAGTAATCAATAATGACTTGGATGGAAAGCGAAACTACGGTATGTTAAATTATTCGTATTATAATTGAAGACATTGCAATAAAGTACCATTTTTGTAACTCTTAAAACAGGAAATTTGAAGGAAAAACTATAGCGAAATTATATATTTTTTGATTTTCGTTGTCTGTTTTGAATATATGTACATAGCAATGTAGTTTTAGAAAAATACAAAATAGTCATATCTGACAAAAATAAAAACCACTTAAATCTAAATATGTATTGCTTCAACTAATATGCATTTATAAATTATTTGATGCATCTTGTTAATAAAATACGTTTCATAAGAAATTATTGGCTGTTACAATGTTCAAATATATATGATCAATATGAATTCATACAAAGATAGGTAATAGTTTTGAGTTTTCAGTGTCAGAAGAAAATGAAAATTTATAGGAGCGATGTATTTTGTGTTTTAATTTGCATGAATTTATAAATAATATAGAATGCTACTAGTAAAATCCATGGCTGTTGCAATATTCAGATGTATGTGCATATTATTATTATTACGTAGTGGATTTTATGAAGGATTTTAACTAAAATCAACTTGGATATCAATCATTTACTCTTAATCGAAATTTTATCGTCCACATCCATGAGTAATTTCATAATCAGAGCTGCCTTCCAAATTTTACCATTCGAAATATAACTTTAGCCTCCTGATTGTTGTCTCGATGAAGCATCTCGTCATTATCAAAACTGACCAGATCTTGATTGACTAGATACATCATTAGAAAAACTGACCAAATCTTGATCTCGTCATCATAAAAAATCTGCAATATCTTGACGAGATATCTCGTCCTTAGCAAAGTTGGTCAGATCTTGATGGACGATATATCTCGTCCTCAGCAAAGTTAGTCAGATCTTGATGGACGAGATATCTTGTCCTTAGCAAAGTTGGTCAGATCTTGATGGACGATATATCTCGTCCTTAGCAAAGTTGGTCAGATCTTGATGAACGAGATATCTCATCGAAACCAATTGGAGGGTTAAGCTTGAAGGCTTAGGCATTAGCTTGAAGTTTAGTTCTTTGCTTTTGAAGTTGGAAAAATTTTCACTATTATATATTAATTTTCAATTGTTGGATTTTAGAGAAAACATCCATTTCAAGGCACATTGTAGTGTTGACCCAGACATCTTTAATGAAAATGATTTCTCAATAATACATCATCTACTAATTACCTACTCGCAATTGATAGCTTTTCAAGGTAGAGTTATCTTGTAAACTAAAATCTCTAACAGTGCCAAATAAAAAAAATTCGTAAAATTGACAAAAAGATGGATTACGGGTGTTTGAAATAATCATAGTAGATTGTCATGGCTTCATGAAAAAGAATATTTATTTGCAGAATAATCCATATTTTAACGCTCCAAGTTTTGACGAGATACCTTGTCCATCAAGATGTGACGAATTTTGTCAAGATCTGGTAAGTCTTCTTATCACGATGTTCCTCGTTGAGACAACCACCAGGAGGGTTAATGAAAATAATGTGTTTTAACACATGTAAATAATATGGTCATTTGTGATAAAATAATTTACACACACGAAGCTGGAATCTCGACATAGAGGAGAAAATAGCATGATTCATGGCGTTTGTTTTTGTATGATTTCTACAGTCTTGCAGAAGGACCTTTTCTCTTGTGGATAATATAGGTTATAAAAATGTAAGTTCTCCCCTGTATTTCTTTTGATAAGTTTCAGCATTTAATCTTCCATCTCAATTATTGTCGTTGAGATACATTGACACAGACACAAAAAAAGGTGAAAAGTCAAAGTGTTAAAAATATCCCACTTATTAATTATCCTCTTGATTTAAAATGTCTTTATTTAATATTTCACAAGTCTAATCTAGATCTTGGAGAAATACTTTTTTGTCCGTATCGTTTAGATGAACTAGTAAATTTCAAAACATCTTTCCATTGATATGACGTGGGTATAGATAGTTGCTGTTCTGATATATGTGGAAGTTTCTGCTCTATATGGTAAGCCAATTATCTTTTCTGGAGAAGAGGTAAAGATAAATGTACAATGATAATGTTAAATGCACGATGATAATCTTAATGTACTTTTGATACGATGCCTTTATTTAATAAAGATATTCACTTCATAAGTCATAAATAATATATGATACTGGTATTGAGAAATATATATATTACAAACCATTAACTTATACAAAATTTAAAGATAAATATTTTTTAGGTAGCGAGAAAATTATTAAAGCAACTGAACATCGCTATGAAGTTCCCTTGATAACGATGTTTAAAAAATATTTTATAATTATCTTGAAAAATGGGCACACACATACCACTTAGCAATGAACTCATCAGCTTATGTTCAGATGTTAAGAAATCTTTCTGATGGTTTGAGTGAATTCAAATACGCACATTTATTACACACACACACAAACGAATTATCAACCTCCAAGAAAGTTTCAAACCACCACTTTATAATAAGCAACGAAAAAAATGGCAACAAAGTTAAATTTTAATTTTTAAAACTATTATTGAGAAAAACGTAATTTCTCAGATAAACTATTTCCATAAAAAATATGTTTAAATGACAATTTTATTTTCGAAATTATAAAATATAATCCTATCATAGGTTGAGTGTGGAAATCATTGAATGCAATTAAATTTCATTTCATAAACATACAAGATGGAAGATAAAATCATCTGATTGATTGTGAATGAACTTTTAAATTTGTTTACACTTAGACCAAAAATACCTTCAGTTGTCCATGTTTTATGGAGAGTAAAATAGTTTAAACAATAGGAAAGGCTAGTGGAATGATTTTTTATGCTCTTTTATGGATTAAATGGGCAATGAAATTTAACAAATTATGGTAAAGAATTAAATGCATATGCGGTGATTCAAACTATGCAAACAATGAACTATCTAAAAAACTCAGAAACAATCTAAAATACCAGTTTTGTGTCTAAAAAGGATTTCATCTTAACCCTATGAGGGTTAAAATAATAAGAGGGTAACCATCTGTGTTATTATTTAACTTTATTGGCAATTTAAGAAGTTGTTTACTACAAAGTGGCTGCTTAAAAGTGTCTAATTCACGCATTTGAATTCACTTAATGCATCAGATAAATGTGCCATTCTAAGAGTTTTAAAATATTTCTTTAAACAACGCTATCAAAAGAACTTGAGTAATTTCAATTACTTTCATACCCAAGAAATGTTTCTCACTAAATTTTCAGTAATTTAGTTGTGTGTGATAGATTTTCCAATAACAGTATCATATATAACTTGACTTGTGTAAGTGAAGTGTTTGTCTTTATTAAACAATAGCCTTGTATCAAAACTACTTTATTTACACATTTCCTTCAGAAAGGCTAATTAACTTACCATGTTCGGAAGAAATTTCCACAGGCATTAGTGTAACAACTATCTGCAACAACCTCATATCAACAGAAAGAAATTATTTAATATACAAGCTCCTCTTCTTCCCGATTTGAACAAAAAGAGAATAGCTCCAGGAGTTAGAATTCACTTGTACAATTCGCTAAGGAGGGATTCATTAGCATACATCCGTTATGCAACCTGCAGTCTTGTCTACAAGTCTTCTAAACAGATTTTGTCTGACCGTGATTCAAAATTACAAGGTGTCCTCGAATCTTTCCCTTCAGGATTGATCCCGAACCGTCTTCAATAGCCCATTATACTGCTTCAGTACGATGTTAATTTTTCAAAATTTTCTTAAATTTCTTGATTTTAAAATTTTTGGATTTCTCTTTGCTTTGGTATATATATATATATATATATATATATATATATATATATGTGTGTGTGTGTGTGTGTGTATTATGGGGTGAAAAAGTTATTGTAAAAAACAACTTTCTGTCTGTGTGCACTTGTCTGCAAAATCTTACTTTCGTATTAAAAAAGTCAACAATTAAAAAAAATTATATGCTGTAACAAGTATGAAGTACTTATCTATTTATTGGAATCAAATATTTGTAATAACGAGTGGTAAAATAGTGGATCCAAATGTCAAAATTTAAAATTTTTATTGAAAAATTCAAATAAAAATTCTCTTAATGAATACTTATTTGAACTATAAAGCTTTAATTCTACTATCTGCTCCAGCTATGTCGGAGCTTACATGTTGCAAGCTGCTGCAAAAAATGTTTTCTTCAGACTTTGTCATATATAAGCATTTGAATAATTTTTTATTTCAGAAATATCAACGGATTTAATAAAAATACCTCTAAAACGATTTTTAGCAGGAACTATTCACATTCGAGTAAAAGAGGATTTGTAACATTCAAATTGTGTATAACAATGAATATAGAAAGCAAGATAGTATAGAAAGTTGCATATGAAACGTATGCTAGTGAGTTATATTTGAGTTTTTGAAGTGATAAATGGCAGCATATAAAGTTCTCGATTGTGTGCAATATAGTTTTAGTGGCGTGACATCAAATAACATATTTTATGTGCTCAAATATGCTAACTTTTCCCATCTGAATTTGAATACACACAATTTACTTCAGTAGGCCGACATTAAGAAGACATGCATTTTATCGATTTCCATTTAGTGGTTTAAGTTTGAAAAATAAACAAAATCGGACATGATGCGTATATTCCATGTAGTCTTTGAGACATAAAAGTATTCCTCAATGGGCTTTAGTAGCATTTTTTCGTGTCCTTAACTACAAAGAGACATCCATTATGTTCATCTGTCAATATTACAACAGAATTGTTAGACGTGATTATAGCAGCAAGAGGATTAGTCGGTCGAGTTTCATGGGCACAAAGTTTAATATGAGACAAACTTGACCAACAGGAAATAATGTCATTTATTAAGTGGTTGTTTAATAAGCAACAAGTACAAATTTAAAATTTAATAGTTAGGACAAATTGCAACAATTTGTACAGGGATATAAAATATTTCTCAATACAATTTCTCTGCTTAAAATCGCAATAATTAGAATTAATTTATTATAATTTAGAAATTAGGAATTACTTAAGAACTAGGAATTATTTTATTGTAAGAGAATTCTGAAACGCTTTGATGTGAATCAAGCCTATGTTCGATGTGTCTATCTTAAAATAGTTTTACGAAAAACATTAACACTTCGAACGCTTGTTTATCTGAACCTAATAGAAAAAAGCATGGAAAGTTGGTATTTGTTTTGTCAGAAATAGGATTAAGTTTAGAAATACGTTAAAACAGTACGTACACAGAGTAAGTATATATTTGACATCCCTTTCAAAACCCTATAAGGACATATAATTGGATTTTGATCAATGTTTTTAGGTTTCAGAATATAGTGACTTCATTAAACTGAATATGCCTCTCATTATAGTCGTAGATTTTAAAGTAGATCTCAAGAAATATAATTATTAAACTTCATGCGACAGATTTTTAACTTTAAAACTTTTAACAGGTATCTACACGGTCAAACGCATACTCCCGTTTGAACTTAGAGATATTAAGTTGTTTCAACTGTATAATCTAGATTAGGCTCATATCTCTCTTCAAAAAGTAAGACTATAAACAGCAGATAAATTTATTAAATTTAGTGTATTTTATTCAAATTCTTTTTTGCAAAACGATATCACGTAAAAGCGTCTACCCTGTATTTTTGCACATTGCGTGCAACTAACTTTGTAGAGTATAAGTATAGTACAAATGAAGGAAATCTGTTATAAATTTTTTAAAAAGTTCATCAATTTAGAATTTTATGAGACAAACCAACCAATACGTTGCTATAAAGGTTGCTATTACAGATACATTTGATTTAGGTTTTCATCCATTAAAGGGGAATGTAACATTTTTGTGTGTCAATTTTCTAATGCTATGAAATTTGCATACAATACAAAAAAAAATAATATGCGCTCCCATAGCAGTAGTTTATGATTCCGTTAAAGCTACAAGATGAGAAATTAATAATTGTTGGATCTCAAATAGGAAAAACCATATCCCGTTAAAAATATGAATCAAGACCTTTCATATATTTAAGATATCAAAACATTAGTGTTGTGGTTCAAGATATTTCACTGAGTGCTATCACGTGTTAAGTATTTACAATCAATTTCTCTTCACAATGTCTCTTTACATCTGTTTGAAGAAATTCTTATCTGTAGACTTCACAATTATGCCTTTTATATCATCGACCTAAATAAAGTTTTTTTTATATGATTTAATTAAATTTCTTTTCTACTTACGACAATAATTATTATTTGGACGCTTTAAAGTGCACTATATTCAATTTTAAACAAACCTCTTTAACGTTCAATCATTAAGTAGGAATTTGAGTAGAAAAATGAGACAGATAAACTCAATATTTCACCGTTGACTTACATATAAAACCCATGTCCTAGTACAGAATATTTTTCATCACAGAAGTTTCTTCATGTCTCAAAGCACTGAACGAAATATCAATGTCTGATTATTAATCATTGTAGTTGAATTTCCACTAAGTTTGAAATTTGCCAACGATGTATCAAAACGGTTCAATGTATCAAGATTTATGCGCTTTCTTAGATGAGAACTCGGATCGAAACTATATACTTTGCAGAAAGTTGGCGAGATGCCAAAGGAGAACTTCTAAACAGGATGCAAACAAAGACGAAAAATGAATAAAAATGACATAGGCTGACGACATAAACAAGTAAGCCAGCGAGGAAGGAGGCTAGTAGGAATTTTTGAAGAGAAGGCATTGAATAAACTGAACTATGGAAGGAAGAAAACTTCCATCTCAACATATTCGAACAGGTACGCGTCAAATGAGATAGTGTGATAAACTATGTGTGATATTACACACACACACACACACACACACACACACACACACACACACACACACACACACACACACACACACACACACACACACACACACACACACACACACACACACACACACACACACACACACACACACACACACACACACACACACACACACACACACACACACACACACACACACACACACAGAGCAGATGAAATATTTAGATTAAAATTAAGAAAATAAAAACAAAATTTCTCTTATTACTTTAAAATTTACCAATATATATTCTAATGCATCTTTCTTCCGCCCTGGGTGTATTTCTCTCTTCTGTGCCAGTAAAACTTTCATTGTATATGTATGTCTATTGGTTGCTATTGTATGTTTTGTGCTGGCGCAGCATGGTCAAATATGGCCCTTGCGCCATAAAACCACAAAACCAACCAAACAACTAAATGTATCTGTATACATATCTTTCACTAACGTACCTGGCACCAAAATTGTCCTTATTTGCTTATTGTCGAATGGCAACAATGGATATAAACAAAATAGAATCAACTCATTCGCCTATTTTGTCGCTTAGCTTACATATGCTTGCTTACAATGGAGCTACATAATATTGTTGAAACTGCATGGAAGAGCTCGCCATTCTAAGGAAATTCTTCAGCAGTCAGATGATAGAAAGCAATGATATCTGGAAGACAGAAATAATGCAGAAAAGAAAATATGAGCAAAAGTAGGTTTGATGTCATCGAATGCCGAATCGCCGTTGAACGAGGAATCAGTATCTAATTTAGTATCATAATTGAGGTGAGCTTTTTGCTATGCGTTTTATTGGAACTAGGATTTAACACCAGTAAAAAGAAACTAAATGCTGTTGGATACTTTTGGATAATTTTATCTCATTTAGAGGTATGAAATCCATTTATGTGAATATGGATGCTATATACAGTATAAATGGATTTGAATAAGGTATGGAGTGCAAGTAACTACACTTTGTCATCGATAGATATAAGCAATCAAGAAAGTTGAAAGCGCAGATGCTATACGCGGTTCTGCTAGTTAATATTATAAAACTGTTGATTAAATTCGTATTAAATGATCAATAAAAGTGTTATGTAGACTTTTTGAGAAATTCGTTACACACTGCTGGTGACTTAAATTAGCGGTATTTTAAGTATTATACAGAATAAGATTTTCACCATAAAACAAATATTCTTTATCAACACCTTTTCCTAAGAAATCTTCCCTCTTATGTCTTAAACTCTTCTCTTTAGAAGTTTCAATCCTTTCATTTAAATTCTACTAACGCTTAAGCGGGGAATAATACCTCCAAATTTGAATATTGCTGGTGTAACCATTTTTATTTCTTAGAACATACCATGCTGTAATGAGGGAAGAGAAAATTTTGTCGATTTGTTCGTGGAAGTGTTAGGTAAAACATTGAATATAAAGCTAAACAAGTCTTATTTTTAGCATCATGTGGGACAACGCAATACAAAACCAATCTATTCAACCCTAGGAAGGTTTGGGATGATTTAACCCACAACAGGTTGAAACAATTATGCATGGTTAAAACAGCTAAGTTAGTCTTCAACAGGGTAAGGAAACCTGGCCATCACAAAAACTTTCTATGGATTTCCATAAAAATTTCTATAGAATGTGGTCTATAGAATCCTATAATATTATGGCTCGTTTTTCTATAAGCTCTAAAAAGTAACCTCTAGAGAAAGTCTATAGAAAACATCTATAGAAAACATCTATAGAAAACATCTATAGAAAACATCTGTAGAAACCTCTACAGAATTCTATAGAAGCTCATTTCCTTTGTTTCACGACTTTACCTTTCTATAGAATTTCTCTAAAGAATTCTACAGAAATACATGTCTATAGAATCATAGCTCGTTTTCTCTATAGAAATCTCTATAGAATTCCATATAATTTTTTCTATAGAAACGAAATTTCGCTTTTCTGTAGAAATCTCTATAGAATTCTAGAGTTCTATAAAACTCTTAAATTTTTTCGTAAGGGGGTTCCAAACAGGATATATGAATCATATCTGAGTGCATTTTGTTTCTCCTTTCCATGCTTGCCAAAATTCCCCATGCCTGCACACGGGGCACATAATATCATAACTTAACATTCCCTCTCCAAAATAACAAAGTCAATTGATCTAGGTTTATTTTTGTCAGAGGAATAAAAGGAAAAAGAGAAGAAATATCAAAACAACAGTAGTAAATGACTAAGGACACCTATGTTCCAATGCAACACACGTAAGACCTCCAAATATCTTTCCATGGCTCTGTGCTCTTCAACTGTTATAGGATTAGCGTAACTCAGCGTGCACCACGAGGACGCCTACTACTTTACACTATTTTATTACATTATTTTACTACTTCCACCCTTAGACATCTATTACACGAATTATAAAACACACAGTGGAGAAAAATTCCCAAGCTCGGCGGGCAGAAGAAATCAAAGATAAAGCTTGGAGGGAAATGGGAAATACTTTCCCAAATTCCAGCTATCCTCATTGAGATGTCGCTGCTGACTTCAGATTGGAGAATGGACATGACTGCCTAGCCAAACACCTGTATAGATTCAAAATTTTCAACGGTCCAAATTGAGTCCTGTGTGGAGGTAGTGACGAAATGGACTCCACCCACCTTGGGGTTTGCCAAAAATTGTGGGTAGGCATTTTCTAAAGACATTGGAAGACAAGAGATCTACTTCAAAGCCTACAGATTTATTACTGCTGTTTAGGTTTTTTTCGTCTTGATGTTTTTTTCCCCTTTGTTCTTGGCTTCCATGTTTTTGTACTGTTTAGTGAATGAATGTATTTCAAATGCAACGCACTGCTAAAAAACAACAGTAGATGAGTGAGTGGCAGATAGAGGAAGGGATTGGCTACTTGAATACTTCGGTATTGGGCAATCTCTATTCCAGGGGAAGAATGTCCGAAGCACACCCAAAAGGCTGCAATTTGAGGGATTAAAATCGTCCCAATCCCTTCAAATGATTGTCTACGTCCGCCTAGGAAATCGCTCATCAAGCACAAAAACTCTTTTTTGCCTTTCCCTATTTTAAATCTGTTTTTATCCTGTGTGTAGGGTTGAAGTAGCTCTTCAACCACCCCCATGCACATTCCAGTTCTTTCGACCACTTGTTCGTCCGCACCTAGAGTGGCTGTACATATATATCTGTTATCTGTTCCTAGTACCTTCTTACAAATAAATTGATTTTTATTAAGTTTTCAAAATACCTGTCTGATTCTCAGGACCTAAGTCATTCACAATGGTTACGGCTAAATCTTCATGTATTAAGGTGGATAAGGCATGTAAATATTATCTCATTTGATATTCTGATGTCTTTGAGGGCTTTAGATTGGAGGTGAGACAAGAGAGGGTCCCTTAGCCCTCCAAGTGGTTTCAACGAGATATCTCGTTCATCAAGATCTGCAAATTTCGTTAATGACAAGAAATCTCGTCATCAAGATATAGCAGATATTTTATGATCACAAGATCTGGTTTTCTTCCAATAACGAGATATCTCGTCCATAAAGATCTGGTCAGTTTTGCTAATGACTAGAGACCTCG
The DNA here is from genome assembly GCA_933210815.1 of Meta bourneti. Classification (NCBI taxonomy): domain Eukaryota; kingdom Metazoa; phylum Arthropoda; class Arachnida; order Araneae; family Tetragnathidae; genus Meta; species Meta bourneti. Next base: position 24,680,205 of record OW119931.1, read on the forward strand.
TCGATACAACCACCAGGAAGGTTAAAAAAGTAAATTTTGTTATGTGCAAAATGCCTAGATGTAAGGTATAGGTCTTCACCCTGCAATTTTTTTGCATTGTGCTCTTTTAAGTTTTAACACCATTGAATCTTCAGGAAAAATGAGATGATTTAATCCAATTTTAATCAGGAATATCCTCTTTTCTTGCCTCTGTTTAGTTTCCTATTTTCCATCCCCTTTGAATTCTGTCGAACTTATGTGTAGGAAATAATCAATAAGCTTTTGCAACAATTAGGGATACAATGTTGTATCTTTAACTATGGCGAAAATTAATTCGTGTATTTTTGTATTTTATCTTGTGCTATTTTGCGAATGTATTCGTTTTTAAATGATCAACGCTCTTAAATGCAGTCATGCCCTGTCTTCTTGAACATAGCTGCAAATATTCCAAGTCGTTTAAGCAATCAAATAGCGATTTGAAATTTTATAACTCAAAACACAACTTTTTCTAGAAACAAATATCACTGAAATGTATTTTTCCAAGTAAAAACTCTATTCAGTAGCATTTCCTTATCTTGATAAAAAAAACTTACAACAAACAAAAACTTAAATATGCCTTCCTCATGCTTAAAATATGAACTTACTCTGAAATTTTAATCTAAACACGATTCAGATAAATTGTTGAGAAAGTTGGGAAATGGGACCAAATCCAAGTTGGGAAATGGGACCAACAATATAATCCACTACAAACGAAAAGTTGAAATGAAACCCATTGAAAATAAAGCATTGTATTGCTAATTGTTTTAAGGCATATCAAATATTAGTCTTTGATATGTTCAAATACAATTAATAATTTTTCGAAATTTTCGGCGCCGCGGTGGCCCGGTTGGAAGACTAACGGATTAGCAACCGGAGAGTTGCGAGTTCGAATCCAAATACCGTTGTGTACAAAGGGGGCTGGTGCACGTTCAACCTGTCGTGGCCTCAAATGTCCTCACGTTGGCGTGGTGTGGAAATTTGGAGAGTGGGGTGCCAGTTCAGGTGTTGCCTCATCGTCTGACCGTGGTTCAAAATTATGTGGTGTTGTCCTCGGTTCTTTCCCTTTGGGATTGATCCCGGACTGTCACCAATAGCCCGTTGTGTTGCTCCAGTGTGACGTTAATTAAAATACCTACCTACGAAATTTTGTGGGCCTAAGAGTTATAATTTGAAGATTTAGTAATGGAATTTGCAATTCCATATTACATTCATATTAGAAATAGTGGAAACAACGAACACTCAAAAGAAGCTAAATGGTTTTTATAAGGATGCTTAATTTGAATTTTTTGTGCTTTTTTCTTGCATAAGACGATTTTGAAATGAACAATGCATCTTCACATAAATATTTACTTATAAGGTCCAGAACCGAATGGTATTTTCTTAGGGAGTTTGTGATGAAACGTATATAGATTCATTTTTGTTTTGAATGCAGTGAAATATTTAAATCTGATTGGTTGAATCGAGTTTGATGTCCCAAGGGCAATATTTGCCATGCAATTAAAATCTGAACTGATTCTACTGAATTCCAAAAATGTCTTAAATCTTCATTTGACTGAAGTTGACTGAATGTGTATGAATTTTGAACAAAGAATTTTAAGCAAAATCTGATTATTTTTTTATATCTGACATAAAAGCAGGAAAAAAGAGCCCGCACTTCAATTTTAAAATTGAAATTGATTGAGTTAAGATTAACCTTAAAAGCTTAATGTTTTCACATTTTAAATACATTTATAATTTTATATTTTGATCTAACCCTATACGACAAGACACCAGAAAATGTAGAATATTATTCAAAAAATAAAGTAGTAAAAGAAAAGGGAGGCATAATATATACCAAGACTAAACTTAAAAATTCATCTTGAATTTTAGGAATTCATATTTTTACATATGTAAGCTGGATTTTTTCCCATTACGATTTCGAAAAATAAATCTGGGAAAAAACGTGCTGAACCGTAGGTTGTGCAAGAAAGAACTGAAATGAAAAAAAAGCAATATTTCTCCCTATAAGCATTTCAAAAAGAATGCTTATAGGGAGGTATGCAAACTCAGGGAACTCTGGGTAGTTTTTAATTATTGTTCTCTTCAAATCTCGCATTTATCATGATATCTGAATAAAGAACCCCATTTTCTCTTTATCGTCGTCGTCCGATTCCGTTGCCATTCTAGACAAGATAACTTCGAGGAGGAGAACCCGGGAGGATGGAGAGAGAGGAGGAAGAAAAAGATGAGCTAACCCCTGGTCGCGAGCTTTTAATGTTTCGCGAACAAAAAAAGGGAACCCATCTTCGCCTGCGTTCGACAGAACACGTTTGCAGACGATTTTCTCGGAGTCCTCAACTGGGTCCGCTGAGTGGTTATTACGATTGGAGCAAAAAGAAGAAAACAGAAAGAAAAAAAATTTAACGAAAAAATATATTTAAAAAAAAATGACCGAAGGGGGGTTAAAGAATTGATCAAAGCTTTAGCCCTCCCCTCTCTTCGCCCTTTTCTCTCGATGATTTCTGCTCGAGTCTTCGAACGCCCCCTCTCCCCCTTCGGAGCATTCTCCACCTTTTTGTCTCTATCTTTCTCTTACATCTCTGTGTATCTCTCGATCTGTCTATCGCTCTGCTACTACCGATAGGCGGGGTTGACGCGCATATCTTTGCTCGGGTAACCATAGCAACCAATGTATATAGATGTATGCATTTTTGAGAGAGTGGGGAGGGAAAAATATCGTTTGAAATAAGGTAGAAGAGGGGGAGGTCGAATAGGAAAAAAAAACGTCAAAGTTGTCGATCGGCCACCACACTTTTAATAACTTAGGATTTCCTTGCCTTTTATATCTATCTGCCTCCCCTCCTTTTTCTTAAAACCTTCCTTTTTCTTAAGGGCAGTTTTCTTCGGGGGTGGGTGGGGAGAGGGGGGTCCTTCGAACAGAGAAAGATATCGTCTGATGCCTCGCGACCTCTCGAATATTCTCCCTGGCGAATGAAAAATCTTTCTTTGACGTAAGTAATTAGGTACGAGTTTTTTTTCCTTCTTATATTCCTGCGTGTGTGTTTTTTTCTTTATTTCTTTTATTGTTATTATTTCCAGTTTTTTTTCTCTACTCCTTCAAAGTCTGGTCGCCATGGAAACGGGGAGTAAAAGGTATCGCTAAATCACGAGGCCGACACTACAGGTACTTTGGGAACGGGGAAAACGAGGGCGGGGGGGGGGGGAAATTGGTTATAAATTAGAAAAAAGAGGAAAAAATTCCGGAGGAAAATGGGGATCGTAATAGGGAGAGATGAAGGGGAGGAGGATATTCGGAAATTATCTCATCAGAATCCTGCCCAATAGAGTCGTTCTTCGTTACCTGGGTTTAGAATATGTTAATCATCCCCCTAAGAGAAGGGACGCACGGCATTAGATATGAATGTAAACATCTCGCCGTTGCTCATTTAATGGAAATGCGTTTCATGAAGAAACGTGTATGCTGATTCCTTCATCGCTGCTGATGAAGGCAAATCGCAAATCAGTCCCGGATAAGAAATTTACATATCACAGCAGACATGAAAAATAAAGTTTAGTGCAGCGAACAGCCGAGTTAATTTGAGTTGAAATGCTTCACACTCCATCCAAGAAAGAATCCGTTTCCAGGATAGATGTGAAATAAACGAAGATATCTTTTTGGAGAAAGATAGAAACGTCTAGTCTGTCAATTTAATTCTAAATGCTGAATAAGAATCAAAACCGTATATGCTGTAGAGATGGTGATAAGCAACCTTCTACAACATAAATTCTAAGGAGCTCTGAAAGTCGCCCATTTCATTGATGTAAGTTGGTTGGTTTATTAATTTTTAAGGCACAAGGGCCATATTGGCCATGCTTGGCCCAGACAGACAATATCAAGTAATGGATATACACACACAAGGAAGGTTTTACTGACACGGAAGAGAGAAATACATCCAGGGAGGAAACGAACCTGGCAGGAATCGAATTTGCGGCGCCTATAATTCGCAGGTTGCTAGCGCAGTGGCATACCCACTGAGCCACGACAGTCCCTGTTGTAAGTCAGTAAAATTTCCTCTGTTCATACCTGTACCTTAGAGACTATCTTGAAACTGTACTAGTTTATTTGTAGACAACCTTTGAAATCCCCTTAAATAACTTACTTTCGTCTAGGGCTATGAAGTCTTAAAAAAAACCGCAATAAATGCAATGCGGTTTGCATTTTCGCTCTGTGGTCACTTAAGAGCAATCTGGGTTATCGAAGATCTTGGAATTTCTGACCTAGGCTTAGACTTTTGAAAGTACTTGGACTCAAGGACGGTCTATCTAGACCTTGAAGGATAACAAACAACAGACTTCGTTGAACATATTAGATTATCTCCGTTACTCACCTTTGGATACAAACGCCTAGGAAACGTATACTTTCAGCTTATTATTGCATGAGTTCTGAAGGGATTCAGCTTATTATTGCATGAGTTCTGGATGGGATCAACCTTTGAATTTAAATAAACAGCAGTTCAAAGCACGTGATCTCACTTTCGTAAAAAGACCAAATACTTTGTTGAAGCAGAGGTTAGAGAATTTATGAAATATTCACAGAACTTAATTGGCAGATATGTTATTAATCTTATCGCCTTATATCTGGAAACAGATTCTTGGTCAACATACTTAAATTGACATGTGTTTCTTGACTACATAGGTCCAAACAATTTAATTTCTATTAAATTGTTATTTTAAATCCGAATGAATTTAATTATTTTGTTTTTATTAGACAAGAGAGAGATTAATAATGGGTTCGTATTTAATTAAGTAATCGAGTCCCAAAACAAAATGAAAGCTAGATTTTGTGTTTCTTATAACAAACTTGAATTTTACTTACAATGTATTAAAATAGTGATTCGCAGCTTTCAAGACCATTCCATACAAAAATGTTCACGATAAAAAGCAGCAGCAACATGAAGGTAAAATGTCTATGGTATTTACCAGAAGAATAATAATTTTTAGAACAAAAAGAGCTAAACATTTAAAGAAGTATAAGTTTTTTTATCGTGTTTGTAGCATAAATGGATGCTGCAAATTTTATTTATGCTATCTAAAATATTTCCGTAGAATAAAAATTGAATTTGTACTTTGTTGTTCGTTAGTTTTTATTGCATGTTAATGCAGAGATTATTTTATTTTTTAAATGGAATATGTTTTAGTCCTCTGTTCAATAGGATCAGAATTCCGGTGTAGGTATGGATGCTAGTAATGGTTCGTTATACGCTTTAAACTGTACTTTCCGGCCTAATTAACCTTCATGCAGCAAAACATTGACCATAGTGACAAACCAAGTAAGAATAAAACGAAACAAAAAATTAGTCTATTACCAAAGCTTTCTAAAATTTCCGTAGAACATTTTAATTTTCCACAAATATACTGGAAGAAATAATTTAAAACAAATAAGGCTTCCATGTATTATACATAATTATCCCCTTCGACAATACCCCTTAAGCGCAACAAGAAAGAATAACACTTTAAAATAGATTTAGTATCCACAAATTAAAAGCCCATATAAAAGAAATCTGGCGTAGACCGTTATATAGACATCGATTAAAAAATAGAATAACCCAAGAAAATGCATTGAGTATTTTAAGATTAGAATTTATTGCATATAGAATAGTCTTTACCAATCACGATTCAGCATAAAGCAAGCATTTATTTTGTTGATTACGCAAACAAAAACAATACAATATAATTTTTAAGAAAACTGATCGCCATTTTGTTATTTAGTATAGATATCTCACTTGGTATAGATAAATTACACCAAGTCTATAAGCCCGTGAGACTTGAGGCTCTCAAGACTCAACACAGGATGGTAAATAAGCTGAACTAAGGGGCAATCGAGACAGAAGATGTGTTCGAGTGAAGCCTGCGTTCAATTGCATTTAGAGCAAAAAAGGAAATGTTTTTGGCTTTAAGTGTCCACTGCGAAACCTAGAAAGAGAGCTGTCTGGTCTTGTTCCTGCTGCCCATTCTACCCAAAGAGGCACCTTGATGTATACAGGCGTAGTGTGAGGAGGCCTTTAAATTCTGTTCTTAAAACACGTTAATGTTAGCCTTACTTTAATTTAACAAATTAATTCTAAAGATATCCATTAATTCTCTCTGCCATACACTTTAATTTAATTAATTCGAAGAACCCAGTTATTTAAAGAAGTTGATTAACAAGGCCTAAAATATTAGAATACAAAGAAAAATAAAACGTGATGATTACTTTGTTGCCCCATTTAGATTTTATGTCTACACACGGTTTGGTATATTACTTACTATGGGTTCTTGGCTTTTTTGTATCAAAACATGACCATGTTCTCTTCAAACGAGGAACAAGTCAATTTTTGTCTCTCGGAGGAGGTTCTTCAAGACATTTTTATGATTCCCTACAAATTATTTAGACTTTAAATCTAGTATCAATAAACTATCTATATATATCCATTTATTTATTTATAAAACATATTGTACATTAAATTATTTCTAATATACTGTAAACATATTCCATAACTGTTCTTTCGATAGAAATATTGTTCTTTGTTTTGTGAATCTACTGTGGATTTTTATGCGTCAGTTTGAAACTAGTAAACACATTTTGTAATACTAGATTTTTTTTAGCTAAAAAGAGATCGAATTGGGAAATTCATAGGAAAACGTACTTATGCAAATATCATTCCTACAACAAGAAAAGTACTAGAGTCGTATCTATTTTCACGTTATCGAAAACACTAGTGAATGACGCTACTGATACCTCTACATTCTGTCTGAAAAGGCTTAGAAAAGTGAGTTATAGTAACAGTATTCTAGAATAACATATTTAAACTCCATTTTCCTCTCGTAGTTTTCTTTTATACTGATCGTAGTGTACGTTTTGCTCTATCGAAATAGGCTTCGATTTTTTTCATAGGTTTTTCATTCGTTATTAGTCATTTTTTGAAGTTTTAGATTTTTGCTACAAAAGCTTTATAATTGACTTACGTAGAGAACTGATTTTGAAACACTGGTGTTTGGAACAAGATTCGACCAGAGCTCTTTTCTACACTCAAGGGAGATTTACTAGATTAATATCTGAACCTTCCTGGTGGTTGTCTTGACAAGGTATCTCGTCAATAGCAAAACCATTAGTAATTAGCAATCGCAAAACCATTAACAGATATTGCTGGATGAAATATCTCTTTATTAGAATAAAAATTACCATATCTTGATATCGTCATCATAAAAATATCGGCAATATCTTGATGATATATCTCGTAAATACAAAATTGGTCAGATCTTTATCGACGAGATATCTCGTCAAAGGGTTGAACATCCAAAGAGAGTATAAGAAGTATTTTAGCATTCCCGATGAATCCTCTCTGCGTAAACCAAATCGAATAGGGCAATAAACAAACACAAATTCGCATCCTTTTTTTCCTGCAGGAACCAAAATATTGACTCTCCCCTCACCGAAACTAACTCAAACGTTTACGCAGCCCTCACGGCCCGAACGAAATGAGCGCAGCTTTCCCCCACAGGTTAAAACAAACAGCTCCTTCGACGTTAAGGCCACACTGTCCCACTCTGCCTCTCAGAAACACTGATCACATAAAGTAACGTTAAAACTACAAAAGCCCTGTACACAGTCACACAATCGTAAATATGGGGGAAATGTTTCCTTTGCTCTCTTCGAACAAAAACTTCGAGCCCCCCCCCCTCCGTCCCTCCCTGCCCGTTTATCTGGAAAAAGTTTTTGTTCGAATGTGGAGAAAGATGCGAGGGGTTTTGATTGGTTGGCGGATGCCAGAAACAAACAAAGCGAACGGTAAGTTGAAGATTGATAGGAATGCATTGCTGCTCTCCGCAGAGCGTTGCATTTTTATTCAGTGATTCAAGGTGTTTTCCCTTTGATACAGGGATTTTAAAATAATGAAACTGTGAGGGGAAATAGGAGAGTGTGGTATGGAGGGTAATATCTCCTTTTTCGACTCTTATGGGAAGTTGCCTTTTTTGTGCTGTTTTATGTTAAAAAAAGGTTTTCGGTGTAAGGAAACTAATCCTCGGCGGTTGAGTTCAAAACAAGTTTTACGAGAAGTTGCGATCGGTTCGAAATTAAAGAACTCGTTTAAGAGAAAGTTGGTGCGTCCGATGACTTTTAAGCCGGGGAAAATCAAAGTGGTTTGCTTCTAACTCTTTTTATGAAAAACGAGTTGAGAATTTCTTTTTCAACTTCCTCGTTTTCTTTCAATGTATTTCGGAGAAATAAAGCTCACTAAATTAGTTTGGCTTGCATACTCATATACGTTGATTTTTAATCGCTCCATCTAGTTAAAAGTTTTTTCTAACTTCACTTGTTTTGAATTACCAGGGGAAAATTGTATGTTTTCATCAAATACTATTTTCAAAAAATGAAAATGTTTACTAATCTAACCACATGAAAAATATGAATAATTCGCTAGTTTTTTTTATTTAATAATCACTTAGAGTTTTACTTTTGATTACTATTGTATTGTTAGTACTTTTTTAAATAACACTATTTTAAAAGTACAAATAAATTAACTGCATGTTGTAAGATTAATTTGATTTATAGTTATTTACTTATATTTTTCCTTACATGCGCATTTACTAGAAATGTCAATTTTTTTGTGGCAAAAACTTGCTATAATTTTTCATTATTTTGTTACAATTAACGCATTCAATATTTTAACCCTCCTGATGGTTTATCTTTGCTTCGAAATCTTCCCTGTCGTGACCAGCTTTTGGTGAAAAAATGGTCACCTGTCCTGAACAATTTGCTTTTACTACTTAGATCTTCATTTCCCCTTGGAGTAATTGGTCAGTTTTGTCTTGAGGAGATATCTTGTCATTAGCAAAATTGACCAGATTTTAGACAACATATCTCGTCGAAACCACATGGAGGGTTAATAAAGAAACTTATTTTTAGGTTTTCAGAAAGACGAGTCGAATCAAAACATGCCACGATTCTAACAATTCAGCGAACGCTTTTTCACAAATTGGAATTGTAAACAAAATTTTAAAGCTGGATTAACATGAAAAATTATTACCTAGAGATATGCTTGGTTTTACAAAGGTAGAAGTGAAAACGAGGAGTGAGACCCATTATAATGCTCAAAACATATAAAGTAAGGACTTTATTTGTCACATGTTTCAAGAGCATTTATCCTACATTATGTGTATGGTCTAATTAATCCTTGTGTTGGAAAAATGATTGTACAACGATGCATCAATGAATCAACCTATCATCTTTAATAATAATCATATATTTTTTAAAATTTTAAGCTTGTCAGTCAAGAAGTCGAAATGAAATTGTGGTACCCTATAAAAGAACAAGACAAAAGAATATTCCAATCGAAATTCTGTCTCTAAATACTTGGATTCCTCAATTGGAATTTTAATGCACTTTGAGTAATTATGAACGTATTTCCTAAATGGAATTGTTTGCCTTTTTAAGCACTTAAGAAATCGAATAGCACAATAAAAATGTGTTATCCTTTGGCACATGAAAAGAATGGCATAGAAAATATCTCTATCACTGATACAACTTGTATTCTATAGTAATACAGCCTGGTTAGAGCCTACATATCTAACATAATAATCAACTACATACCTAATATAACGACCTAGTATGTGTATTTAATGGAATGTTACAGTTTGATTAGAAGATACAGTTGCCTCATCTTTAGTAATGTAACAGACTGATAAGATGATACAGTTTACATCTCTAACATTATGGCATTACATTGACTAAGGACGTTTATCCACTGGTATCTGTACTAAAAATAAAAAACAAATGGGACAGAATATAAGACAATATAATAGAGCTTACAAGTTAATATAATGATGATACAGCCTAATACGGTTACATAGTCTACCTGCTACCCTCCAAATAGTTTCGACGAGATATCACATTTATCAAAATCTGACCAATTTTGCTAATGACGAGACACTTTGTTATCAAAGCATTACCAATTTTTTGATGATGACGAGATAAAGATTTGGTCAGTTTTCTTCTAACGGTGAGAAACGAGAAGATCTTGATGGACGAGATATATAGTGCATGCAGATCTGATCAATTTTGCTAATGACCAGATATATCGTTGTGACAACTACCTGGAGGGTTAATCCCCCCCTGGTGGTATCTCGTCATTAGCAAAACTGACCAGATCTTGATGTATGAGATACCACATCGACCAGATCTTGATCTTAGCATCACGAAGAAATAATCAATATCTTGATGACGAGATATCTCGTCACTAGCAGAAGTGGTCAAAATTGGTTGATGGACGAAATATCTCTCCAAACCTCTTGTAAGGTCAATCGAATGATGTAACTTTTTGACTTGCATGCTAGTATTGTGTTTGAGGCAGCATGTCTAACAGAATGACAAAGATGATATAAACCAGAATGATCCAGCATGTATTGGAATGATATAGCTTGAATAATTCAGTGTAATACAGCATACTTCTGTAATAATGATGCTCATAAGATATGTAGCTCACATCTCTAACAGAATGAGTACTTCTTTTTTAATAATGAGACGTTATTATGGCATGCCAAAAGATTTGGTGTGAAAGCTTCTTACAAAAGAGAGTGGCCATGAGACCGCCTTCGGTAATGAAAGGATCTAAAAACAGAGGAGCAGTGAAATTATTTATGAAAGAGGGGTCTCCGGCTCGGGATTGGTTGCTAAACGTTGTCATTGTTATTCTACAAAGTGGGGTATTACCCCTCCACACCCTAAGGCCAGAAAACCCATTTCCAGGCCTTGTTTTGACTTACACGCAGTCTTGTGCTTGTTTAACTGATCGATCGCGGCGGGTATTATTTCACACGAAAGCGGCTTTGAGCTCCAAATCTCTCCGCCATTACAGAATTTTTTAATTATTTCCCGGGATCCCTGAAAAAACATTTTGAGACGAGGAAATTTGTTTTTCTGGGACACGACGTAAAAAAAGAGTGTTTCACACTTATCATTGGGGGTATGGTAAACAAATCTCCCTTAAGCGATGGAGCGAAGAGAAGGAGTAAAAAAGGGACGGAATATTAAAAATAAAAAAAGGAGTGTAATAATAATCTTTCAGTAGCAGAGGAACCCAGAAGGACGGAAGCAATTTATCGCTACTTAAAAGAAGACGCGCGAGTACTCTGCGAAATGAATTTTAAGCCCTTCCAATATTTCACGCACACACACAGACGCGCGCGCAAACTAATCATAATTTCAAATACGCTCCACGTCACTGACAAAAGGAGCGGGAACAAAAAAACAAACAAAAACGCCACTTTTTAAGTAGATCCGAACAACAAAAGCGAAATCTTTATCATTAGGATCATGGATGACAACTTGTAAAACCCTTATTATTTAAATTCACTTCCCTTCTGCGTCGCTGATATCGGCGACTGCAGCGCCCCTGCCGCCAGGGCGCGTAATCTCCCGCGCTGAAGATTACGCGTCCATATTGAATGCGAAAGCTCGTTTTTGCCTTATTTACTTAAAAACTCCTTTGCTCGTGTGAAATATCTCCTGACTTCTCATTGGTTGGGAAGAGAAGGAAGGGTTGTTCCTTTTCCAAGGCTGCATTCTCTCATCCTTCTCCATCATCCCTTCTCCTGTCTTTTGTACTTCCCTTTTTAGTTTTCATCCTTTCTTGTTACTTCTCCTTTTTTTATTACTCTCGCTCTCTTAAGATTCTCGGGATTGAGTCCTTTGCTATGGCTCTTGAGCCTCCTCATCAGGAATTCTTCCCTCCCCCACCGTGTATGTGTTTTTGAAGTTGTATCGGCAATGAAAAAGGGTTGAGAACGAACGGGGAGGGAGAAGAACAGATGAATGTTCGAGCAAAGTAGTTTGGAGAAATTTAGAAAAATGTTTAAAAGCGGAGGGGTAGGGGGTGCTTCTCCCACTGCATTGTCGCGGACATCGCTTTCTTCGAGGCAAAATAGCTCAGGATAAATAGTTCTCTACTGGGATGGAGAAGATGTCCCGACTCTGGGATCGGAAAGAATGGGCCTCGGTGGGGTCTTTTCCGGGACTTTTATGGAACGAATTGTGCCATTCGTTGAAACCGAATATGCCGGAATCACTGTTCTGCGTGGGTTATGGGGTCTGATTTCGTCCCCTGTAGGATTGTTTACTTTGCAGGGCATCCCGCGAAGAGGCGATGCCTTTTATGACTCCTAGAGGTCGCGAAAGTCGACCTACTGCTCACTTTATTTGACGACTGTGGATATTTTGAATGAGTTAACGTGAATTAATGGCTCATTATCTTTTACTTTCAGAAATAAATACCCCATTTCTTGTGAATGGTCTTTTAACTCTTACTGCGGAATCCAGATTAGTTATTTTAAGTGCTAACTTTACATTTTTCAACTTCAAGTCAGCTCAAGCCCACCTTCAAAGTACCTCGTCCTTGCAAAAATGACCAGATCTTGAGGAACGAGATATCTCGTCAGCAGAAGAAAATTGACCAGATCTTGATCTCGTCATCATAAAAAAATTCTTGATCTAGTCATCATAAAAAAATTCTTGATCTAGTCATCATAAAATAATCAGCAATAACTTGGTGACGAGATATCTCTCAATTAGCCAAAGTTTATTCAGATCTTGATGGACGAGAAATCTCATTGAAACCAATTGGAGTGTTGAATAGTTTTCGTGAGAAAAGTCCGCATGAATCTTTCCAGACTGAGCTGTTGAAAAAGTTGAAGCTACCTGTAAAGTTAATAATAAACAAATATAACCTGAATACACGAGTGCTCATTTCATTATTGTGTACAGACAGTAACCAATTAACTGTAATAATGTTTACAGAAAATTAAAACTCATGTGAAGTGATTACGGCTTTTGACTCTCGAAAGTCATCTACTACTTATTTTAGACATTTATGGATTCTGAAAAAGTTAACGTGCATTAATAGTTCATTACTTCAACAGTTTACAGTAAATACTTCATTTCTTAAAACTAACCATTTAGCACTAGCAGTTGAGTCAATATTTATGATTTCACACACGGAATTTATATTTTTGGACTCCAAGTACTAAATGTGTAGTTTAATCTGGTGAAACAAGATCAGTCAACCAAAAAGGACTATATGGTGGAGATAGTTACAGTGCAAATGTAGGACCATACAGGACATTATGGTGGAGATAGTACTGTATTGTAAGTTAATTTTGGTAGTGGTGGATAAGCTCCCCATAAATATTTTAACTCACTATGGGATGAAGATAACTTTTTTATGTGCTGAGATTATATTTTTCAAATGCAAGTTCTGAATGTCTTTAAGCCCTTTAGCTCTTACAGTGTAGTACAGACTATTTTTTTATCTGGACAGAAATATATTTTCATATCAAATTCTGTTATGAATTTTCATATGAAAATTTCTCAGATCTTTCCAAACTGAATTGGTTAAATAAATTAATTCTTTCTCCTTTCTATATACTATTTTTCCATCAGGATATTTCTAATGCTATTTCACACTATAATTTAACATAGGGTAAATAAATGATACCAAATAATATCCAAAAACTAAGATGAAATGTTAAATTATATAGTAGAATCAGCAGCTATCTACTCTGAGATGAAAGGAAAGATGTTTACCTTTAAAGTTTGTGAGAAATATAGATACACTAATGTAAATATTTGTTACAGTATGATATTCAGAAAATAATTAACTGCAAATATATGTGTGTATAATTTAGCAATAATCATGTAGTCTTCAATTTGTAAGCAACTCACATTTAAAACATAATTAAATTGAATTAACTCTGTTTCGTACAGAAGTTGATACAGAAATTGTTGTCTTAATAGAAACTAATGGATATGGCAGTCAGGGTATAAAATCTACTGTTGTAGTCTTTGGTTTTAACAACTATTCTAGTCCCTGGTCTTCATGGACAGTATAAAAAGAGTTTAGGTGTATTAGTAATTCGTTCTTTTCACTGTCATTTAATCATAAAGCTAAAATACCGTCTTTAAAAATACATTGGATCACTGACGAATAAAAAATTCTTATTATGATCAAGATATTTTATTTTATATACAAAAGGAAAGAGTGATTCAGATGTAATGAAAAGGTAACTCAATAGCAATGTATAGAGTTCACATGAATAAGTTTATTTGCCTTTGATTTCAATCGGGTTACATTAAATCTTCCTGATATGGATTAAGACCGAACAAAAACATTTTCCATACTACACACACTAAACATCAGTTACATCTCGTTGTATGGGATGTCTCACTATTATTTTTAACAGAAAATGCCCTTTTAAAGGGGTGCTAATATTTGTAAAAATGAGACAAAGACTTTCTAATCGGTACAGGATTATTTGAAATTCCTGACAAGACTTAAAAAGCTAGCAGTGTGTTTAAAAATAATAAAAAAATTATCAAATAATGTATGTCCGTAACTATTAAGCGTAAGTGCTAGAGAGTACTTTTTGGCAAGTTTGCCAATCGTTTCTTTTTTAAACGTATCACATGATGTGACATTTCATGAATTACAAGATACATGACGTACCACAAAAAGGGCTCTACACCATTTGGTGAGTGAGAGAGGCGAGGGTCTGGAATATATCTGACATGCATCAACGAATGCTGAAGAGCTGCTCAAAGATTGTACCATGAACGCTTCCCCAATAAGCGTTTTTCTTTCAACTTCACGTATAATGTCTTCTCTCATTTCTGGAGTGCTCAAACTTCTCGACTGATCCGCATCATACCTGATGATATGACATATTCCGGTTTCAAACAGCTGGCGATGCAAACGCTCAAACGTTTGATGATTCGGAACTCGCCTATTGGGAAAACGTTCACTAAACAATCTTTGAGAAGTTCTTTAATTTCCATTGGCAGCTCTACGTTAGATGCGAGTACTTGTCATCCTTTTGAAATTCGTGTAATGCTCCATCACGTGCTAAATCCAACGCGCAATAGTTGCAGACATATACTATTTGACAAAAAAGTTCTGCCCAGAAATTTGAAACCACCATGTACAATAAAACCTAATACAGCGTAACATTCAACGAGTATGAACAAAGAAATAGTTTTCACTCTTATTAAATAAAACTTTAATTAACAACTGTGTCTGAATTATTTCAATGAGGATAAAATCCAACATTCCCAGAACGTCTGTTAAATGCAGTTGAGTAAATTCAATGTCTTAATCGATTCTTGACAAAATCTTGCCTAAGTAATTATTAATTTTGTATTATCAAAATATTACGTATGAAAGTTATAAAATAGATACAGAAAATTCATTTTCATAATATTCTGAAACATGCATTCGAATTACTGGTAATAATTTGTGACAGTTGATTAGGACTAGAGATCAGAAGTTGATGCTTACATTGCTTGAAATTCCCGTTGAAAATAAAAAATTGCCTTTGATTCGAAGACATTTTGAATTACATTTGAACAATATTTTGAATTAAATAAACTCAAACAGGCAAATCATGAACTAGAATTTGTACTCTTCTTTTAGATATGCATTATACAACCACAGGAGAAAAAGAAAACATGGAATTCCCCATGTTCACTCTCTAAAATTCTTTTGAAAGTGGAAAGCGGACATTTTCTATCATCCAAATTGCATTGCTCTCACCAGCTTAGAACTGAATTATCAGAATGCAGTTGCCATTGAATGTTCTGAACTTCTGTCATCCATCAATATTGGTTTTAAGTGTTGCAATTGAAAGTATAAATTGAAATGGGAATTAGGTTTTTTTTTTATTAAAAAATTAAGGAAATCGAAAACAATACCCATAAACGAAAAAAAATAGTTTGGAAAAGAAAAGAGATTTACTTCCAAATATGTTCTACAGATTCAAAAAGGATCTTAGAGAGGAAAAAAGACCTAAGCACGCAAATGGGATTGCCAAAGTCCTGGCATTTATCACGACATTCAAGAAACAATTGAAATATGAGAAGATATAGTCTCATAAAAGTTAAGTGCTTCATCACATTCCTGTGAATTGTCACGAACATCTCATGAAATAAAAGTTTAAATTTTGTAATCGCAAAACAAATCAGACTCAAAAAAGTTTTATTTCAACATACAAATTTAAACACAATGTGTTCCACAAATCGAAAAGAAATACACAGACGATAATATCAGTACGATTCTCCCTCGTTCGTCCTTCCTTTGAATATGATTAGATGAGCACGCCGAGCCATTCTCTTTGTCAATCATGTGATTAAGGAAGCAGGTGATAGAACAAAAACTTGCAAGTTGGTTCATTATTTGTATTTATATAGTTTTAAAAATGTTGTGTAATTTAAACTTAAGTATTAATTAAAACATAATAACTATTGTGTGTGTTCAAGCACAGCTTCCTCCACACTAAGATCTCACTTCGAAAAAATCCTCTTTCGGTTCTTCGGCAACTTTCAAAGGGTCGGAAAAAAGATATCTCGATCTTTAAAAGTTCTTTGAGATCGAACCATACAATATCAACCATGCTTTTCTTTTCTTCGTTAAGTTCACTAGTCTAGCAGTTGATTGGAATTTTATTAAACAAAGACGAACTCTGCCACGTCTGTTAAGTGGAGCCTTCGAGCAATAGACTTCTACATTCCGTTGGATCCAATTAAAGAAACAATGGTTTAAATTAATTAGATGTGATATTAAAAGTACACAAGCACATATTTTGTTGATAATTTCAGTGTGAGAATCGTGGCCACGTACATAGCATTCATTATTCCAACGTTCCTAAAATTGTTTCCTACAAATCATTCTATTTTAAAAGATGTTCAAGGCAAACCTTGTTTCTGAGCTCATATAACTAAGCAGTTCTCCAAATAATCCCAGGTCACAAGTAGAAGCTCTCCAAATCCAATAAGTGCCACCAGAACCACCAACCTGGTGACAACGGATTCGCTTGTTGTCAAGTTGAAGATGTTAACATGAGATAGAGTGTCAAATTCAACGCTTTCTGCTTGGTTGGCTGGGTTGCATGGCGCAAGGGCCATACCTTGTCAATCTGCAGAAAACTCAAGACCGACAAAATCAAATAATGGACATGCACGCACAATTGAAGTTTAACTAATACAGAAGAGAGAAATATACCCAGGGAGAAATCGAACCAGATTTACTATTATTAAAGTAGTAGTTCTCCAGGTGGATCTGAGCTTTCAAAGAAGCTCCTGGTTGGTTGGGTTGCATGGCGCAAGAAAAGAATCTGAAAAGTGCCACCAAGACCAATTAACCCTGGTGACATCGGATTCGCTTGATGCTAAGTTGGAGATGTTAACAAGGGACAGAGGGTTACATTCGACCCCTTCTGGTCGGTTGGGTTTTATGGCGCAAGGGCCGTATTTGGCCAAGCTGCGCCAAACACAAAAACGCTCCAGGATGTTTATTTCGTTATTAGATTCCAAGGTGGGGATATTGACATAGAATAGAGGAGTTTGTTTTGGGCTTTACACCCATTTATAAAAAGCTTCAAGAGCCGTAATAGTAGATTTACATTAAAATCAGTGCTCCCCTAGATGAGGCTACATCGTCTTTCTTCATTTCAGAAAACTACCATTCTTTTGGACTTTAGTTCCACTCGCCAAGTACTGTTTTGTAACTTATGGCACAATAATCCGTGGATTCATAAGATCATGACACTATTCAAAGAGATCTAACTCACGGAAAATCTTCGCAGAAGGTACCTGCACAATGTGGTGTGCCGAGATATAAAAAAGCGGACTTTTTTTGCTCAAACAGGTGCTATGGTGGCACAGAAAGTTTCAAAGCCTGGACCCATTAGTCAAAACTGCATATTAAACTGATGCATAAAAAAGACTTAGAAACAGTCTCTAAAGGAAGGCCTTAGAACGTCCAGTGCAATAGCACTTCAGTTATCCCAGACCCTCCTTGATGAGAAGCTGTTGCAAAGTTCCGGGCCCATCTTAACTGAATAGGGTTTGCTGATTACCCTAACTGTAGTTTGTACGAGTAGGACATCCTATATCTGGTGAACATTTGGACGAGTGATCTTCAGTAGTGAGTATTAATCGTATCATAGATACTGGAGGGTATATTTTCTAATAACCAAACGAGCAGCACTTGTCAACAACACTTGGGAGAGAGAGTCACATTAAACACGTTCTGGTCACGTCTATTGAATTGAGTAGGTCGCAATTGAGGTACTAGAAAGTTTGCTGGTATTACACTATCTTAAAGGAGTGTCAGTCTAACCATGTTGTACATTTACAGGATAAGTAGTGGTTAGAACTGTACTTTTCCTTTTTGACATCTCTTGTCTAACCTGAAATCTGTGATCTCCTATTCGTGATCTGATTAGATTTAGATGAAGTTTTTCTGAATTTTAGTTGTATCCATCTGTTAATTTATGTAGTAATGAGTTGAGAATTCTGTTTCGTTTGATGTTCTCGTGTTAGACTATTATTTTAGTAAATTTAATACTCATTTAAAATTTTAATTTTTAATGAAAAATCACAGAAGCTGCCACCCTTAAAAATTGCCTTTCTAGCTGCAATCTACTCAGTCTATTCAGAATTAAGGGATTGTTACTGAAACATTACTGGTGTAATATTCAAATGCTGTAATCTTTCGAAACACTGACATGCAATCATTATTGTGGTGGACACAAATCATGATGCTTTTTTTAAAATAAACATGTCGATTGTATTCCTTTATGTGCAAAATCAACGTCTTTTGGTACTAAAGAGATTATTTTGGATATGAATTTTGTATTTTAAAAGGTGGATACTTTGTGATTATACAAAGCTGACCTACTATATATCACTCGTTTATCGATGAAGCACAATAAGTCAAATTGCTTTTTATATGAGCTTTTTTCAGCTTTACTTGTCCAGAAGGTGGTGATCTTTAGGCTGGTTGGTGAAGTCTACTAAGACATGCTTTCTTTGCATGAAGATTTTTTCTTGAGAAAGTCACTGAGTATTGCACACAGAATAGAATTTCCCCCTTCGTTTTCTCAGAACTATTTTTTGACTTTGTGTTTTTCATTTGTAAGTCGACCATATGTATCTCTTTATGTTGTATTATGTAAATGTAACTTTATGTTTCATACTTTACGTAATCGACGATATATGCCTCCCAGTAATACCTAGTTGTTTGGGGTTTATAGCTCAAGGGCTACACCAAACACAAAACTGACAGCTTCAAGTAATAGACACATACAACGAAAGTTCTACTAACTCTAAAGAGAAATGCATCAAGTTACAGGATGTTTACGTCGTTGTTTAATTCCAAGGTGGGGATGTTAACATGGGAGAGAGGAACGTTTTGTTTTGCCTTTAACAACAATACACTAGTTCCATATGCGAATCAATAAGAGTATTACGTGGTCTTTGTCTAATATGAATTTCTGATCGATTTTTATTGATGAAAGAAGATTCAAAGTGGTTTTTAAATACATTGTCTTGGTGTTCCTAATATTCAATTAAAGTTCTAAGGGCTCCGAAATGTTTCGTACAAACAAGAGGAACTTAAACTATGGTCAATGTACATTAAAACATAGTTAATGGACTCAATTGTTTGTTTTTTAACTCTCGCAATTGGGGGAAGTGCGAAATTTCTTAGGAAACATTACTCAGTCTCATTTTAAACGGTATAGTGTAGCAAGACAATCTAGCTTGGGCACAATCGTTTGTATCCATTCTAAGGCTATGATTTATGAAAGGTACGTAAGAGTATCTTCGACAATCAAATTCAGCTTAAGTATCGAATCAAGGATTCTATTTACATCAATGAAAGTATATTCAAAGTGTTCTGTTCATTATTTTGTCTTGCTGTCAAGTACTCTACATTTAAACCAAGTTAATGGACTGAATTGTTTATTTTTCAACTCTCGTAACGGAAAATTCGAAACAACTTAGGAAACATTACTCAGTCTTACTTTAAATGGCTTAGTGTAGCAAGACATGCAGCTTGGGCACAATCG
Source organism: Meta bourneti (assembly GCA_933210815.1). Classification (NCBI taxonomy): domain Eukaryota; kingdom Metazoa; phylum Arthropoda; class Arachnida; order Araneae; family Tetragnathidae; genus Meta; species Meta bourneti. Next base: position 24,700,137 of record OW119931.1, read on the forward strand.
TTTGTATCCATTCTAAGGCTATGATTTATGAAAGGTACGTAAGAATATCTTCAACAATCAAATTCAGCTTAAGTATCGAATCAAGGATTCTATTTACTTGACGCCATAGAGAAAAGTTCAATTGAGTTGCTTAAAAGTGAAAACAAAAACAACTGTTGTCTTCCGACAATCCCTTTCACATTTGTGCTTCGTCGTCTTTTCCCGTTTTTTGTCAAAAGATTTGCATAGAGACGAAACTAGCTAATATACTTCAAAAGGTGCTGATCGATTTTTCAAAGTTTTACTTCTCTGGAATAAAACGAATTTTAATGAATCGAGTAAATCTTTCTGAAAGCTTGCTCTTCGGCACAGAAAGCATCGTCCCGTATCGAAATTTATTGTTCCTTAGAAGAATGGGAGAAACAGGAATTTTTTTCCGACGAAAAAAATATATTTCGAGCAAATTCTTTTCTAGAAACAATAACATTACGTGCCAAAAAGGTTGGCATCTCGAAAATGGAAACCAATTTCAGTCAGAGAGAAAATCCGAACGGAAACAACAGAGCCTTTGCAAAGTAGCAAAGTCTTCGTTTTCGCATCAAGGCTTCATTCTTTAAGGAAAGGACCTCCTTCTTCCCTATACTTCACTTTTTCCCCTCCTTTATTCCCTTTCTTTTCCCTCCCACTGCATGGGAAAAAAGGGGTCCGTAATTAGCAGTGACATTCGCACTTCGGGACCCCCAAATCACATATTGGAAGTCATCATCGCCTGCGTAGAGGCTTTCTCCTCCGAGCTCCTTCAAGAAGTGGAATGCCTTGGCTACTGAGGGAAAGAAAAGAAAAAGGGGTAAAGAGGGTGTGGATGTAGGGAAGGGGACCAGTCAGTAGGGGGGTAGGGAATTTTCGAGAGGACGATTTGCATGCGATGTCAGCGGGAGTTTCTCTTTCAGTCCCTTTGTAAGAAAAAAAAGGGGAGACTAATAAAAAGAAGAGTTAAGAAAAGAAAAGGAGGACCAGAAAGTGATGTACGTAAATGTGTCACAGCTTTCTTGGCTACTGATGAAGAAAGCTGCAGAACAATCAATAATTTGCGTAACAGTCGAATGTGCCACGTCGCGTTTCGCCCGGAACCTGGAGACATGTCAACTCTTCACGGAAAAGGGAAAAAATTAACGGAAATTCACCGGATGAGGGGGGCTTTTAAATTTGTTTGCCTTGAGAGGAATTTGGCGTGTTATTCCGCGCCGCTAAGAAGTTGGCGTTGAAATTAAAATGTCACCTGCGTCGAATTGAGGCGACAAGTCGGTTCTAAATTGCTCTTCCGTTAAGATTGACAATTGAAAATGAAAACTTTTATTTAGCGGCAGAGGGGAATTAAATGCAAAGATGCTTTCCTTGACGCACGCTTTTTTGTTGGTGTTAGTTTTGCTGTTAATAGGAACTTGTTTTCCTTCAAATTGTTTTGAATTGACGATTACTTCAAATAAAATGCTCTGCTTTCATGCATAGAGGGATATTCTTTTCACTGTACATTAGACCACAAATGCCGCGTTGGTGAATATTTAAAATTTAATATTGTTAATAAACTTGACAAGTTTAAACTGAATTACAATTATAAATGTGCTCAAAGATATAAGTTTTAAATACAGTTTAAGGAAATAAAACGGGCCCTCATACTAAAAATGGTTTCTTTCTTGGGAAAACAGTAGAATCAATTTGACTTCTGTATTAATTTGTAATCAACAATTTTCACACGCATATACTTTTTTCGACAGATTTCTATACCATTTCATTTTCAACATTAAAGAGGCCCAGAAAACAGATTTGGATGGATAAATGTTAAGGTACTGCGTCTGAATCTGTAATAAATGGTGTGGAATATGTTCAAATCCCTTTATATCCATAACCTTTTCGTGCTTCTTTCATATATATCACAAGGAATTGAAAGAATATTTCTCTTAAACTTTCGGTGTCATTTTTAAAGACCTGAAGAAATGGTTTTACTACCTCAATGGTAATGTGATGAACCGGTATCGTCATGGGGTTTGTAAAAGGAGAAAGGGTAAAGATGAAGAACTCTTAATTTTTAGTATGTGTTCAAAATATCTACGATATGTATGATTGGTATGGAATGTTCTGTAATTACCATGCACACTAGTAAGTGCTATTCTTTTACACCATTACAAATTCAATGTAGAATACTAAATTACTATCCTGATGGTAGTTTTGTAAGCTGATTGAGTCGAAGTTTTGCACCAACGTTTGAAACGTCTTGAGGTTTTGCATGACTCGATTTGAAAAGTGAAGGACCAGTTTCTTTCACCGAAGTAAATGTCCAATAATTTGAGGTATAACATCGTAAAACTTATACAGCATTATGTTTTACAACAATAACCACTGGCAGTTTGGCGAGTCATGAGGTTTTAAGGGAGGTTTGAGGAATGCTAATCAAAATTGCTGGTTTTGAAGGTCACTAAATAACCAACACCATCACAAACTCCCGTATCTAGAGTTGTGAGATACTGTACCAGTTGAAATAAATGTGATTGATATGAGTAGAGAATGCCACCAAGGTGGCACATCTATTCAGAATGTTTGATGTTTGTCATATTAATAGCATCTGTACATATTGCATCTATACATTATTTACATCTATACATCATACTAAATTGTTCTGTGCATACAACATGCATATTAAAGCTCATATATTTGAACTATCAAGTCCTGATGTGTCGATGAATGTCATCAATCATGCTTATAATGTCGACCCTTGAGCCCTGTTATAAGCAATATTCCAGAGCCACGAGATTTTTCATATGTCATGATGCTGTAAGGAGGCAGTCTGTGATGTAGGGTAGAGGCGGTTTGAAGGTTTACCTATTAAGGACACTTCTCCTTGATGTAGTAACTGTCCAAACATCGTAGGCATGTCCTTACTGGTGTGCAATGCCATAACTGATTTTCAAGTGCGCTGAATAACATTAACTGGGCTGTTCTCTCAATAAGGCGATTCATGGAAGGAGACCTCGATCAATGGCAGCATTTGCAATCGCACTCACAATCTACCAAATTATGACACTCCAGGGGGGAGAATGATCTCTGATTCGGCAGTGTTCGGATCTTGGTCCAACTCTTTATCCGGACGAGCGAAAGACACTTATTTCTCGTTTAAAGAACGCCATCTCGTTTTAAACTGATTGGAATTCTCGGGGGACTGATTTACAAGATGCATCTCTCCTCCCAGAGAAAAAGAGAGAGAGCAAAAAAGAGAGAGAGAGAAGACAGTGCAATATCAGGGCCCCATCCGAGAGAGGCTACTGTCTACTTCCACGCGCAATAAATTCACTTTATTTTTAATTTTCTCCGAGTAACACCAGAGGCATCGCGTTCGATTTAATTTGATCACTTGGCGTCCCCTTCACAGAAAGAACACTGCGACACCCTCTCCTCCGCCCCTTTTCCCAGTGGAGAACGCATCGAATGAAATTTTATTTATACACACAAGCCGTGGAACACATCTCTCAGGGCGACCCTCCTCTCTCTGTGATACTCACTGGGAGAGAGAGAAGGAAACAAATGAAAGAGGAAAAACTGTCTTCATCCTCGAGGAAACATATATCGCTTATATTTCGTTATTAGCAGCGAAGGATGATTTGCATCAGATCTTAACTACTTTTTTTCCCTTCTCTTCTCTTCCTGGGATGTCAAGGGAGTGAGAGCTCGCTCGCTTCAGCAAGTTTTAAATTTTCCGAGAACAATTCTCTTTCGCTGTCTTAGAGGAAGGTATCCAGCCTTTTCGAAGCGGAGAGAAATAAGTATGCTAATAAAAGGAACCTAATTGAAGACTATTTCGGCGGAATTTCTTTGTATTGGCTGGGGAGGCCAGCACGACGACGAAATTCTTGATTAAACTTTATTTATTTCGTCTTCAGTTTTCATCAGTTTTTTGCGTGACGCCCGAGTAAATATGTATTTCATTCCGTGCTTTGATCTAATGGAATACGGAAATGCAGAGTCGGGGCTGCTTTTGCTTCCAAATACATGTTATCACACTTTCCCATTCTTAATCGAGTCAATTTGTAAAGACTTGAGGCGTCAGGAATCCTTTTATGGGTTTTACGACACATGCAATCCGAAGAAACGCTGTTTTGGAAATAGATGGTTTTAAATTGCAATTATAGTTATGATTGTCCTATGAATAAATTTACATGTGTGTAAAATGTATTTACTGTTCCCATATTAATTTATTATTAAACAAAATAAATTAAAATAGATTTGAGTTCTTTTACTTTCAAATAAACATTTTTTTTTTCAATTTATACAAATATATAAAATATTAAAAGTCCTCTTAGAGTTATAAAACACAATAAAAAATATTTTTCTCAATTTGAAATTGAGATTATAAATACGTTTATAGGAACGGCCGTGGTCTATTTATTTACGCAAAATTGAATTGTTTTTTCTGTTTAATTTATTGATTAATAAAATAAATCAAATTAAATAAATTTTAATTATACCACTTGTACTTCCCAATAACAAAAGGTGTCTATTTTAGTCATTTATAAAAATATATACGATATGAAAATATAGTTTTAAGAGTTAAGAGGTCACATGATATGAGACAATATTTATCAAAATCAGGAAACTTGCAATCACAATTATTTCCTGTATAAATCTGTCTCTAAAAATGCTATTCTTTCATCGATAAATTTATAAAACAATCCAATTAATTAAATTAATAATTGCAATTTATTTTCTTCCAAATGACTAACTACATATTTTTCTATTTTTAAAAATCCATTTATAAGAAACTTTCAGAGCGAAAAAAATTTCTTGACCGAATGACGCATATTTTCTGAAAAATGATATAAAAATTAATTTTTATATTCTTATTCCGAAACTGGCATAACTCAATCATTTCTATACAATACATGAAATTATATTCTATCATGTTTTAAATTAGCACTGAAGGGTCAAAAAAAAGATTGAAAAAAAATTACTGAAAATCTTACGGTACAATCGTAATGATAAAATACAAATGTTGTGAAGGCTTTTAAACTAAATGCAAAAATATATAAGCAATGAAACATAAACATTTGTAAATCGATAATTTTTAATTACTGCTAAGGCAATGAGTTTTTACCTTCACTTGCTCAACAAATTTTAGTGGTAGAGATAGAATATAGATTTGAATTAGGTGAGAAAAAATATATTGTTTTTACGTATTATCATTTTCGAAAATTAGTGTTAAATGAAATTATTTTCTTTTTAAATTTAAAACGATACATTTTTAAGTATCAATAATTATCGGTATCAAAGTATAGTATGAGTACAGAATTAGAGTATTAATTTTTAAAGTAAAAATTATTTTTTTAAAAATAGCTAATTATTTGAGATTAAAAAAATGCTAAAATTATTTTCAAGGTCCTAAGTACATAATTTGATCTCAGAATGTGAAATTTATGATTTACAATAAGAAAACATCCTCAGTTTTCCAGTTTGGAAAATCATTGGAGATGTTTCAGAAGTGTAACATTTCAGATATTTTGATTGTAAAAATCTTTTTTTTAATCACTAACATTTAAAAGTAATAGAAGCAGTTACTATTAGCAACTATAATTATTTTTCTGTTTTAACCCCTGAACATCACGATATATCCTAGTAGTGTAGTGTACTTGGGTTTACCCCACAACACATGCAATGACTAATTAACCCCATGTATAGGTTGAAAGTTCTTAGGAGACATTCTATTAGAACTGGTCAGAACTGGTTTGAAGTCGTCATGCAAGGAAGCCTACAGGATAAAGAACGGATGGATATGTGCATGTGAACCATCAGAAGGGTAATACTAGCATTAACATTCTTTGATTTCTATATTCATATTAATTGTTAGTTATATGAATGATTAGATAAACCATGTTCAGAAACATTAATCCTTAATGTTTCTGAACATGGCTGCTTTAATGACTCGAACCATTTTGTAGGTAGGTAGGTAATTTAGCGTCGCACTGGAACAACACAACTGGTTATTGGTGACGGTCCGGGATCAAACCCGAAAGGGAAAGATCCTAGGACAATACCACGTAATCGAACCATCTGGATTGCAGTTTTTAGGAAATGATACAATAATGATTTTAATATTTCAATTTGAAACTGATTGATATTGTTCTTGAAAACATTTTCAACAATTATAAATTCTTGCACAGCGCGTTAAAATTAAATGATATACGGGAATCTCAGATAGAATTTCCATTAGTAAAATTGGGTAAATTAGATGAACGATAACGCTTGTTTGTTTATTTCATTTACATCACATAAATATAATTTAATTGACTCAAGTAGTTTTACATGTACAAAGCCTACTTTGGCGAAGTACAATAATTAACCCTCTATGGGTTCAGACGTATATATCTGTTCTGCAAACTGCAGTCTTTCCTACATGAATTCTAACCATTTTTCTCTTTCTTTTCTTAACTAATAGAATATTTCATAGGATTCTTTCAACCAATAGGGTGGTTATTTAGAAATTGTGTATTTTGGGGTAAAAACCAATATGATACTATTCGGAAATCTCTTGCTCTCAGAAGGTTAAAAAAACATAGTATCTAATATAAAACATTTTTATTTTCAATTTTTCAAAGTAATGCTTTTTTCGGGTAGCACAAGTTCATTTTACTTGATAAAAATATGTGAGATTATTTTTAAAGACATTATTTGTATAATTATGTGAAACTTGCATAATTGATTATTAAATTTAAATAAACCTTAAAGAGAATTGCTTCGACCCTTATGGCTGGAATCACCGTAACGATCCAAAGCTTTGTAAGAACTTCGATAGTAAACTTTGCTTTCTGCTTTCACTAATAAAGGAGAGTTCATATTTTCTTCATTTAATGCTGAAAATTTTATGTACCCTAGTAATTGTTTTCAGATTTCGCTATAAAGTTATTTTTCTTAGTTTTTATTGAATAAGGAATGGAACACGAAAATAATTGTTTACTGATTTTTAGCTGTTGAAAATCAAATTCAAAGGTAAATTTACATACATCTTGGTACACGAGTTTGGAGCATTGGCACCAACATCACGATGTCATTTATAACATGAAACGAAATAAAGATTAAAAATCCATTAACAATGGATTGTGAGTCACATAATGCAGTCAAAATTTCCCCAAAATATAGTTCTTTCTAGTACAGAAGAACAAGATGTCCTCCAAAGTCTATGTTCGTCAGGCAAACAAGAAATTTATTTATCTGAATCAGTAAGGTGAAGTCTCTCTCGCTGAATTAGAAGACCTGAGTAGCAATATAGCCTATTCTAGCTTTGGCATCAAAATTGGGAACTTTACTGGGATCTTTCTGAAATATATAAAGTAGCTCCTATTGAAAAGATTCGCCAATACTCGTTGTGTTTCTCCAGTGCGACGTTAATTAAAATACCTACCTATCTTTTAAAAAGAAAAAGGCCCCTTCTTTCACCAGTTTAATTTCTGGATTCGGACCATTTGGGTTGAACTTTTCTTTTGGTCGTATATAACCACTTTGAAAAAGTGATCCTAGGTAAATGATCATAGATCCTAGGAACTGAACTCAATTTCGAAGACAGGTTAGCTAAACCATCCCTTGCCACTTCATTACCATTAACCCTCTTGATGGTTTTCTTGACGAGGTATCTCGCCATCAGAAGAAAACTGACCAGATATTGATCGCGTCATCCTCGAAAAATCGGCAATATCTTAATGACGAGATGTCTCGTCGTTAGCTATATTGATCAGTTCTTGATGGACGAGATATCTCATCGAAACCACTTGAAGGCTTAACGTCACTATGCGAGAAGCCCATTGTAAAATAATATTTTTATTCTTCAATTCAAAAAGGAGATTCCTAGATTCTTTAATTTGTTGAAGCAAGTCACTTGGCTAGTGTTGATGAAGACAACGAAGAGCCCCATGAAATCAGTGAGCATAAAAATTGGCTTGCCTTCCAAAGTGCACCAAAGCAACATTTAGAGACAAACAGTTTTGCTTCAAGGCTGAACAAGGTTGAAGTAACAAGAAAGGTCCTATTTAGTTCTTCGATAAAATAACTTATTCCAGCTCTGGAGTCAGTTGAATCAGTATAAATCTTAAAATGATTACAGTAATAGGTCGTTAAAAGGCTCGGTGTGATTTGCCTCAGAAGATGCGGGTCTTTCTTTTTCATGATACAACCAGGAAGGAGGAAAGTAATCTGGGCACTTTAACTATAACCAAGGTGATTACAAACAACACTGTTAAAGCAGCTAAAGGTACGCAGGAAGAGAATTGAGTAGAAATGGTCCACACTTTGTAGCAGAAAGATTGAAGAGGATGAGGGCAGTTAGGTATAATGTTCTTCACTGGATTATTTTGGGGCATAGAATAAGTTTTAACGGGATATTTCATCCATCAAGATCCGACCAATTTTGCTAATGACGAGATATCTTATCATCAAGATATTGCCAAGTTTTTCATGGTGACGATATCAAGATCTGGTCAGTTTCGCTAATGACGATAAAGGTCGTCAAAAGCAAATTTAACTTTTGCTGAAGCAACCACCAGGAGGGTTAATAATTTAACTCAAAATTTATTACACATATGCTGATCCAGAAGCTACACTACTAGCTCAATTTACATACAATCAATAGGAAATTGAGCTGGTGTTGGACCCTCTGAAATCGTTACAAAACGTAGTTATGTAAATTCATGTTCCGATAATTAAACTATGAAATGTTATTTGAAGTACTAATCTAAATATATATGTAAGGTTTGAAGATTACCAGATTCAAGTACTTTTCTTCAATTCAGTAAGACAGAACTTTCTTGGAATAACAAGATGAATAGCCATGTGTTTTGTGATGAACAACACTCTTACAAAGTTTTCTACTGCTGCTTTTTATCGATACATAGTCCTTCTCAAACACTAAGTGTGCAAAAGACAGGTAATAGGAAAACGTCAAAACATTGGAGGAATCAATATTTGTCTACGAATTTAAGATTATATGCATGCAATTTTATAGTCAAATATTTAATCATTTTGGTTATTTCAGAAAGAAATCTTAAGTAACCATATCAAAAACAATTTATTATGATTTATAAAAATATTTTTTTGTCGGAATTTTTTACAGGAAAAAAAGAATCACTTAAAACGTTAGAATTATATCATTAAAAAATTTATTTGTGACTTGTTATTGTATTTTTGGAATAACCATTCTAATAATTTAACAGTCAAACCAGTTAAAATTATTTTAATAAATTAATAGTCTAACCACTTGCAACTATTATAATAATTTGTAGACATTTTATGTATCACGAGTGTAGTTATATCACGGAAGTAAGCTCCATCGAGTCAAAAATATACACTAAATTATAACTTAATTATATTTAATAACTGATAACTGAAATTTGGAAATCGGAAAACATTCTTAATTTAAAGCAGTTTTGGGGAAAGGGCTCGTATTTGAATAATTTTGTGAAGAACCCCCATTGCAAATCCATATTAATAGCATTTACTAAAAGGTATTTAATGAATTGACCGATAATGTCTTCATTAGTTTTATAGAGTTATATTTTTTATGTAATTTTGAGTAAAATGTGCTCTTACTCTAAAAACTACAGCTATAGTACTATTTTACTTGAATTAAGGATACATATTTACTCCTACTAATCTTTTATATATTTTATAGAAAAACCCGTTTGTGAAATGTTATCATAGATAAAATCTTAGATCTTAAGAAAGTCTGATGGTCAGCTTGTAAGAAACTACATTGCTAATAAATAATCTTTTAATGGCTTGACATATTAAACATGAATTTTCTTAACATCTTAATTGCCTTAAAGTGTAAGCTTTAAAGAAAAATATTTTTTATGGCTATTTTTTTATTTTACGGCGCAAGGGGCCCATATTTGGCCATGCTGCCCCAGAAACAAGACATACAATATAAAGTAATGGGCATACACACAATGAAAGTTTTTACTGACACAGAAAAGAGAAATATTTTTATGAACTGAGTCCTTTAAAATTTATAAAATCAGTTGCAATCAGAATACGTTTGCAGCCAATTATTTTATAAATTAAAATAATTAAAAGGTTAAATTATTTACAAAATACTACCCCTCACACTATACTAGTTAAAATATTTTTATGGAAGACTAATTTGTTAAAAGAGCTACCATAACAGTAATTCATTTAAGAAGGATAAAAATGTTCCAATTATTTTCAACCTTTTATATTCTGGGTAAGATGAACTACACGTATAATTCTATAATTTTAACAGTTACAGAAGTAGAAAAATGTATTTAATATACTGTTAAATGCGACTAGTGATTTTGTGTGTGTGTGTAATTACAATTCATTTAAGGAGTACAAGTAATTTTTTCAATTATTTTCTACCCTTAATGTTTTGGGTAAAATGAAAAAGATATGTATAATTCTACTTTTATCACACTTCTAAAAGTAAACTCTAATTAATATACTATTAAATATGACAATTGATTCAATGCACTAGTGATTCATTTATGGAGGATGAATGATTTTTCTATTTATTTACTACCCTCAATGTTTTCGGTAGAATGAAATATATTTTTATAATTCTATAACTTTAGCAATTCTACAAATAACAATCTTTATTCAATATACTATTAATGTAACTAGTGATTTAATGTAACTAATTCATTGAAGAAGTACAAATAATTTTTCCAATTATTTTCGTTTTGGGTAGATAAAAATATATAAGGGTAAAATGAAAAATGTATCTCGACGATTCTAATACTTCTAAAAGTAAACTCTAATTAATATACTAATAAATGCGATAACTGATTTAATGTAATAGTGATTCATTTAAGGAGGGGGATTAATAATTTTTCTAATTATTTTCAACCCGTAATGTTTTGGGTGAGATGAAAAACATGTATTTCTAAAAGCAACACCTTGTATTTAATATACTGTTCAATAAGACTGCTGGTTAAATGCAATGTCAAATTTGTTTCAAACCTCATAGCAAAACTTTGTGGTAACAGTGGCAGAGAGTTCGGAAAGGAATCGCAGAGCAGAAACGGCGGTGTACTCTATTTAGGACATCGGATATGAAACCCCGGGTCCCAAAGGAAGTCGGCTTCTTCTGCCCTACTTTCCAACACTTTCTCTGTCGGTAAAGCTCCCGAAAAAAAATGCCCCGCAACATCCGCTCATCTGCTCTCTCTCTCTCTCTCTCAAGAATCCCATCTTCCGAAGACCGAAGATTCGTGATTGTCTCGGCATCTGAATCCGAATTTATTGTATGCTGATATAATACCAAGCAATAGATCTTTTAATGCATTTACTTACGCATAAAATGTAACGGATTCGTATGAGAGGCATTTTCTGTCAACCTAAATATAGGTGGCGGTAGTACAGAGGCTGTTCGGACATTTTTTGAACGATTTTAATGGACTGAAGCTCAATTTTTTACATGAAATTTTTGTGTTTTAAATGTTCCATTTGATAGCCCTTATTGTTAACTATATTTCTACACCTTAATTTCCATGATAATAATGACTTTTGTAGTATCGACAGTGGTATTTTGTCCCATTCTTGCTCCACAGTTTTCCAGTCCTTGAATGGTTTTCTATCGATGTTTTGATAATGCCCTTTTTAAAAGTCCAAAAGCACAAAAGTCCATGGGTGAAACATCTGGAGATTTAGCAGGAATATCAGACTTGATACCAGTTTCTTGCTCCATTTTTTCCAAGAATTTAATACTCGATTTAGATGTGTGGCTGCTTGCTTTACCCTGATGCAGTTCTACTGATTGTTTCCACTGTGGGTAAAGATATGGTATTTCTTTTTTGAATATTGGGGATAAAATAGGGTCTTGATAATATGTGGGAGTTGATTTTTACATTTCCCCCCTCTTTTTACTTTTAATTTTCTATTATATGCAAAACCGGCAACAATCATAAATCTCTTAGAGAAAGTTCTCACGTTCACTTTGCTATAGTCCTTTGACTTGGCGGATTCTCTTTTAAAATTAAAGATCTTACCTTACAAATATTCTCAGAAATTTTTCTTTTTTGGATGCTTTTTTGAATAATTGAATAAGCATACTTCTCTTCGGAAAGAGAGGAAACATAACCTTCCATCCATTGCTTATTTAAAAGCGCAATTTTGAAAGTAAACAAAACTCTGAGTTAGCAGACGATAAGTTATACTTTAACTATTTAACTGCTGTGAAAATAAAATTCTTTCGTAGCATACAATTTTTTTACAGCTCATCAAAATCGTTCAAAGAATGTCCGTACAGCCTCTTATATCTGCTGTGATACGTGCCTCCTGTACGTATTCCGAACATGACGTCAATTGGCTTGTTTTTCGAATATGATTTCAGCACGTTTGTAATAAAAATTCCGAATCCATGATAGTTGATTGGTCAACATGAATTAGATTAAAGGCCAGATGTTGCAGGAATGGCGATAACCTACATTTTAAGGTAACTTCGATATGTATCATATGAGAGCATTGGGGTAGCCGTAGTAAAATCTTCTCAGTCATCTGTTTTTGTTTGTTTACATTGAAAATCGTTATCATGGTATCTGGGGAAATTAAATCTCACCTACCTTTCAAATAAAGAAATAGCTAATGTAACCGTCTTAATTGCATCTTGTTTATAGTATGCATAAATAAAACAGAGAGCACCTGATATAACACAAGATTTTGCATGAAATTAAGATATACGTATAACTTACAAGAGTTTATCGGATAAAAAATTCAAACTTTTGATGGAAATCAAGTCCTATCCTTCATCACTTTCATTAACTTCTCTCTATTATAGAAAAGTTCCAATTAATTATAAAACTTTATATTCATTGTGTTGTGGAAGTACTCTGACTTTCAGTAAAGAACTCGTAATTGCTACGTCCGTTCCGTTTCGTTCACTAACTCATTTAATTCTTATGGTTATAGAGCAATATTCATGTACGATTCTAAAGCATGGTATCAGAAAAAAGAGGAAAATACTCGAGGAAATCCACAATGAAAAATTAATTAAGACAGTCATAAAAGCTACTTACCATTCTTAGAAAAGATGATTGACCATAATTTCACATTTCCATTTGACGCATCAGGATCTGCAAAACAATGATTCATGAAAATATTGGAGTATTTACTGAAGGCTAAATTGCTCTCTTAATCATCACAAATTCCTGTGAAGTGAATCGTTCTACATATTGTGGACCTGAATACACATAAAATGTTGTAATTAAATGTCAGGAGATTACATAAATCATATTTATGCCATTTTAATGAAAAAACACCATAAGCAATATTTTAAGCTTGAATTTATTTTTGAAAGAAGATTGATAAAAATATTTGTACTGTATGAATTTATTAGTAATTGGTGACAAGGAATATCGTTTGGTTTGAAACAAATGCTGTTCGATGAGTGTACATATTTGCGATGCCTTTTCTCTCTCTTTCTCTTTGTGATATTAATATCATTCATAATTACTCTCAACTCTTTCAACGTAAATTGGAGAGATGAGATTTTAGTCAATTCCATACAACAGTTTTGAGCGTGAATTATGAAGGGTATAATAAAAAATGCCGCATTATATTAACGAGTAATGAGTGCAAGATAAAATGATATATGCCTTATAACAACCCTATAGATTTCAATGACACATGGATGTGTGTAGTCTAAGCGGTTTTCAAACTTACTCGAAAACTTAACTTTCAAATAAAGAATTTTGATCCCCAAAAATCCATAAGACAGGGAAGAAAGCCAGAAATGTGAAAGACACGATGTTAAATGGGAAAGTTATTTATAAGTAAAAATAAATTTAAGAAAATTATTCTGTACATTTTATCGCCATGTTCTTCCTACTTCATTTCTGTATTTGGTGCATTTATTTCGTCCAATGCAGTGTTCGCAATTATTTATTCCCTCTCAATATATGCGCTTCTTCAGATGATAGAAGCTGAATATGTATAGGAAAACTATAAAGAGAGGGCTTAGAAAAATTAATTTATAAACCCTCGCAGTGGTCGATATCTCGCCCATCAAGACCTGACCAATCTTTCTAATGAGACGAGATATCTCGTCACGATAGTGTCGATTTTTTTTATGTTGACGGTATTCGTATCTGGTCACTTTTCTTCTAATGTCTAGATATCTCGTTCATTAAGATCTGGTCAATTTGGATAATGACAAGATATCTCGTCCACCAAGATATCTGGACAGTTTTGTTAATGACGATATATCTCGTGGAGACAACTATCAGGAGAGTTAAGCTAATTGGTTGAAACAATTGTTCTCTGAACTCCTAATTCTAAAGAAACAGATTGAGATTTCCACTGCTGTTCAAAAAAATAAAATTTATCCAAAGGCAAGCGAAAAAGAGCGATATACCACAATGAACGATGTATCGAGACGCGATATGACGAGAGATGACTGTAATCTACTCAAGACGTAATAGAGATCTTTGTTATTATTCCATGGGATCTCCATGTTCAGATTGATCATCACACCTCTGATAACCCTAACCACGTTGGAGAGTTGTTTGGATTCTTGCAAGTTAAAATCTTGAATGTACTTAATATGTGAATATGGGCTCTTAGGGACCTTATAATCAAAACACCTCTTGAATGTTACAAAGCTTGTAACGGATATGACATAGGAAGTGAAAAGACCTCTGTTTACCGGTAACTGTAGTTTTACTTATGAGCTATCTGCGATATGGTCATTTAATGCAAACTTGGTACAGAATTTAATTAGACTTAACGAAATAAAACCTTACGCGCAGTGGTTCGGATATTTCCTTTGGGGGGTTGATCCCAGATCGTCACCAATAGCCGGTTGTGTTTCTCCAATGTGACTAAAATACCAACCAATCTAATGGTGGTATGGTTGGTTTCTTTATGGAGCAAGAGCCATACTTGGCCAATTTGCAGAACACTAATGACCGACAAAGTCAAGTAAAGGAAATGAAACCACACAATGAAAGTTTTACTGATACAGAAGAGAGAAATAAAACCATGGTGGAATTGAACCTGAATTACTATAAGCAAAGTAGTAGTTCTTCATGTGTTCCCAGGTAACAAAGAAGAAGCTCTCCGAATACGATAAGTGCTACGACCAATTATCCTTGGTGACATCGGATTCGTTTGATGCCATAGTGGAGATGTTAAGGAACAGAGAGTCACATTCGACATCTTCTGATCGGTTGAATTTGATGGCGCAAGAGCCATATTTAGCCAAACGGCGCCAAACACAAAACTGACAGCATTAAGTAATAGACACAAAGTTCCGCTGACACAGAAGAGAGAAATACACCCAGGATGATTTAGAGTAATCAAAGCTGGGTCGCCTACAACTCGCAGTTTACTAGCTCAGTGGACAAACCACTGAGTCACCGAATGCTAATGAGTACCTGAAGTTATAATAACTTGTTTTAGGTTTAAGGAAACGGTACTTTACTCTCCTGGTGGTTGTCTCGGCGTCATTAGAAAGACTGACCATATCTTGATGGATGAGATATCTCATTAGAAGAAAACTCACCAGATCTTGATCTCGTCATGATAAAAAAATTCGCCAAAATTTTGATAACAAGATATCTCGTCATTAGTGAAATTGTTCAGATCTTGATGTACGAAATATCTCTTTGAAACCACTTGGAGGGTTAAGATGTTTTTGCATGCAATTTACTACGTTATAAACGCATTTCGTCTTATGTAGACATTCTTTAATGTTCATGACCTGAGGAGGATATATAAACAGAACTTCTTGATGGACTCGAGTCGGAATATGTTCTCAGGTTCCAAGTTAACCCAGTTAGAGAGAAAGAAATGTTTTTTATACATACGCTCAACATTTACCAACACAGTCAAACAATTTTGTTACTTTTCGTGAATAAAGTAACGAATGCTTTTAATCTCAGAGAGCGTTCCTTAAAATTAGATGGTTTAATCTTTTGGGGCACAATTTGTAAGTGAAAGAAAGTGATTATTTTCATCCCACTCCTCATCCACAGAAAATACATCCACGTTTTTAATTCACTAATACATTCCAGTGCCAGTTGAAAACATCAGCCGAATAGAGTAAAAAAATAAAGGAACGGTCGATTTAATTTATCGAAAAGTAATCACGCTCTTTCACAGGCTGCGAATCTATTGACGATTTTCCATCAGACCACCTCTGCCTCTCTCTCTTCCATCCTAACGCATTTTCATTAGTCCTAATGGTTTCAAGCAAATGATGGAAAAACGACGTAATTTTAAAAACTTTTTTTCTCACTTCCTTCAAAATAGCATTTGCTTCCCACCAAAAATCATTAACGCATTTAATCCGAATCGAGATGGAAGAATAAAAATAGTCAACCTCCAACACAAACTAAGCAGAGGACATTACGACAGAGTAAATGAATTAATTCCTCGGCCGTCCAATAGCAAGCACCCAAAGACAATCTAGTTTAATAACGTTTATTTTGGAGGGTGGGTTCGAAATATATAAATAAAAACAAAGGAAAAGAAAATGTATAATAGACCAATGAAACTGTCGCTGCTGAAAAATCACCACCACGGCAGTCCGATTTAACACAGGGAGAGGGTCGCATAATGGTTTTTTGGAATTATTAAATTCTGTTACTTTTGTGATTTTTTTCATCATACATATATATATTTTTCGGCGCCCTTCTTTCACTACAATTACGCTGCATTGATTTCACATCATCTCATAGGCTCTTATCGTTTTGTCCCCGTGGAATTGGAGTTTTTTTTGTATTTTTTAATACATATCCCAGCCATTTGGCGTAAAAACGCGCCACAAGGAATTGATTGGTACAACCCCTTATCTGGAAGCAGTTCGGAGAGTTTCCAGTCTCGCTGACAGAGGGCGCTGCGTCCAATACAAACTGCAAACATGTGCTCGCTGTGATGGGTTCTTTTTGGTGAAAAGGTTTCTTCCTTTTCTCTTTTCCAACAAATATTTAAACTCTCGGAGCGAGATGCACCTTCACCTTTATTCACAATAAAGTTTCGAAGGTTATCGGAATATTTTTCTCCACCTCGATAAGTATTTGTAGCGGAAACCTTTAACGGGAGTGTTTTAACATGCATTCGCTGCATCCTTCCGTGTAGGGTTGTCACAAGGAAGTGTTCATGAAATCTATTTCTGAAAGACCATAGAATTATTTATCTGAATTTGGGTTACTTTAAAAGCTTTTGTACGAGTAATCACTCTAAATTGAAATTTTTTCAATTTTAAGTGATTACAAAAGCTTATCAAAAAATTTCCAATTTGCTTGGAAAATATGTCCTTATAATTTAGTGATTTAAAAAATCAGTGCTTAAATTTGGTGATCACATTTCGAAACACTGTCCAAGTGAATCACTAGGTATTTATTCATTATGGTTACTCACAAAATCGTTTAATCACTTTATTCAGGACTCAAAAGAAAATTCACAATAAATAAATTTCAAATTGATTAATTATAATTTATTTTAACTATAAATTTAACGTTGTGGAAGTTTGAAGAGTGGGTTGCCACCACAGGTGTTGACCTTGTCATCTGTGGTGGTTCAAAATTAAGAGGTGTCGTCGGGTCTTTCTCTTCGTGATGGATCCCGGGCCTTCGTTAATAGCCCGTTGTGTTGCTCCAATGCGATGTTAATTCAACTACTCACTTGCCCACCCCGAAATCGAAGAAACCAATACGGTTATTCTTGAGTTTCTGTTTGCACAAAACTTTTTACGACCATCAAACTCATTTTTACTCAAACCGTCCACGGCTATTTGTTGCTTTAATATTATTAGAATGACCTACAATTATTGAAAAGCTCAGTAACTAAACGTTTACACCATGTTTATGCCAACATAAAACTTGCAAATTTCATTACTTCCATGTTTCATATTATTCGGACCCCTATTTAGTTAAATTCAAACTGATGCGCAATTTCAATTTGAATTATAGACAATAGAATTTGCAGATTTCCTCATAAATTTTTAGAATTCCCAGAAATCAGAAATAAGAATTTCCTAGTTGGTGTTATGTACTGCGACTATTAAAGTACTCCATTAAAAATATTTTCATTCTGTAGTGTTTCAGTACAAAAAATAAGAATCAATTTCGCCCTATAATTGAATATGAGACTTTAGTCGTTTTATTGTATATGATTAAATTTAATTAGTTTTGATGTATAAACAGAAAGTCTCAACTCGTATATTTACATTTGTGAAATCATTCAGTCCACCATTTCAATCTCTTATAATACATTTTCTTGAACTTTTTTAAGAAGTTGGTGGCAATTTACCTACACGATTTTGAATTTTGAATTCAATATTTTCAATGCTAAATGGATATTCATTAGCAAAATTAAAATCCAAAATAAAAAGGGAGATATTAACATAACTTAGTGAGTCCCTCATGGGGGCTAGTAATTTTTCACAAATAAAAGCTAGAATTCTAAACAAGTAGCCATGGCTCATAGTTTAGACATGCTGAATGGTATCAAGATGCGCACATGAAATATCAGTGAAAGGCAAAATTACGATGAAAATTATGTTACATAATTTGAAAAGACATGTTTGAATATGCTTCAAATTTAAATCCTCAGTATCTATATTGTCAATAATAAGAATTCCACGATTTTTGCTAAAGCAATATATTCTCCTGAATTGTAAAATTTGAAACAATTTTCTCTGTTCTGGGTTTGAACTGAAATATATCCTCATAGCTCAATTAATACACCTCTTATAAAGAATATACTATTGAAAAGCCAACGACACTTATTTTTGTTTTCAAGTGTAGATGAACAAATTTGATGCAAATTTCAAACATCAAATCTTTCTTGACACCAATCCTTATATCAAACAACGTCAATGTAAAGTTTAGAGCTAATTTTGTTTATAATGCTACATTCATATTTTACAATATTTAAGTATCCAAAAGGAGCCGATTTCAGTTTAAACTAACTATAATTAACCTTTTATTTTCAAATACTTTTGAGTTAATCCGAGACTGAAGAAACTGCTTTCTGAATAATTTAAATCAGTGGAATGGTAATTTGATTAACTTGAATTAGTGTATCAATTTGAATTTATTATAAAAGTGCACTACTCAATGAAACAATTATTTGACATATTCGCGTTATTCTAATACAAATATCTAAAAAGAAGTGTTTTTTTTGTCTCAAAAGGATAAAATATAATTAGAAACTTTCAAAACCATATTATTCTTCAGATAACAGTCGAGTTAGAAATTTTAAACTTTTAAGTTTAGTCTACACACCTGGTGATTATCTCGACTGGATATCTCGTCCTTAGAAGCAAATTGACCTTGATCTTGTCGTAATAAAAAATGCTAATATCTAGATGGTGATGTATCTCGTCATTAGTAAAATTGGTAAGTTCTTGATGGACGAGATATCTCGTCGAGACTACGCGGAAGGTAAATAGTGTGGTAAAAGTTAATTTTGATCAAGTGGCAGATAAATATGAACATGTGTAACCCATTTGTTTATTTATATTTTTGATTATAACAATAATCGATTCATGAATAATCGGGTTTGGGAGAAAAATATTTCCAGAAATTTAGATTTTTCCCTAGAGAAAAATTTTTACCAATTGTTTAGGATTTCATTTTAAGGAGATTTTTTCAGAAAATTGAATTTAAAAAAATGTATGTAACAACCCTTGTTTTAATAGCAGTAAAACAAAACTAACAATTTCAATGAGTGTTAAATGGTAAAAATCTTCAAAAACGAGTAATTGAAGATGTTTAAAACGAAACATTGTCAATGACCCAATTGATAGTGAATTGGGTAGAAGCGTCTGATTAAAGATGTTGAAGGCAAAAAAATACCAATTGCCAATGTTCCTTTTTAGAGAACCAAGGCTATGAAATGATCAGTGACAATTTTTTTTTTGCTTTTAAACATCTTTAATTGGTCGTTTTTAATTTTTTAATCCAATTAGTATTTTAAATATGTCTCTCAATAGAACAAATATAAATTGCTTAAATTTCTTTTAAAAGTGAGTAATACATAATACATAGTTAACAGTGTAGTGTACATTTCAAGTGGTGCATACTGGAGATGAAAATTCGCAGATGGACATTTGTTTTGATTAGTTCACTCTAAGATAAATAGAAGCTCAACAGCGGCGTTAATCAATTAGTTTAACTCTCCTGGGGTGTTGGTTTTCTTGGCGATGTATAGTCATTAGCAAAAATGATCAGATCTTGATTGACGACGTATCTCGCCAGTAGAAGAAAACTGGCCAGGTCTTGATCTTGACATAATAAAAAGTCGGCAATGTCTTGATGAAGAGATATCTAGTCATTACCGAAATTAGTCATGTCTTGATGGACGAGATATTTCGTCGAAACCACTTGAAGGGTTAAAAATAAAATAGCATCTCTTCAATGTATAAAGAAGGAAGCTCAGAAACACTCATACAGAATTGAATTGGGAACGAAATTGTTCATGTGAATATTTTAAGTTTTTTTTTTTTCAGCAGACCAAATTTCTAAAATTTCATATAATTTAATTACCTTCTTAACCCTCCTGGTGGTTGTCCCGACGAGGTGTCTCGTCATAGGCAGAATGGACAGATCCTATTGGACGAGATATCTCGTCATTTGAAGGAAACCCGATCACGATCATTAGAAGAAAACTGACCAGATCTCGATCTCGTCATCATAAAAAATCGGCAATATCGTGATGACGAGATATCTCATTGACAAAATTGAGCAGAACTTGACTGACGAGATATATCGTCGAAACCGCCAGGAGGGTTAATAACAACAACAACAATCTTTGTATATCACTCGGAAAATAAAACAGCAACTATCTCTTGACGCAGCGAGGTGGAATCCCAGCAACCGCGAAACCGAATTAAAATTTCAAACGAACCTAAATAAAAAAGTCGACTGCCAAACTGACCAATCCTTTTCGCCATTACAACTACACTGTCCCACTCCGAAAAAAAAAGAGCAGCTCGCCCCCTAATCTCTGGCGTTCCTCGTAGGGGGGGGGGGGAGGGTCCGCGGAGAAAAAAAAGGAACGGCGGAGGGGGCAGTAATCGATGGCCATTCCTATTAAAGGCGTGTGTCTTCATCGCTATATATATATATAAAGAAAAAAAATTAAAATCGATCCTCTCTGTCCTTTTTTAATGGGAAGACATTTTTCAGCAGGTCGCTTTCTCTCAACTCTACTTCTTTGTATTCTTTCTGTCCTTCTTCCCCGAGGCGTCGGCGGCCGACTATTAATTGGATCACGTGCCCCCCCTCCCGAGGAGGCCGCTCCGCATTGGCCGGATATGAGAAGTGCCGGACTGGAGCTTTGCAACCCGCCCACGCAGGGCCACCCCCGCTCATTGGGTGGCTCCCCCCTTCTTTAATTCGATTTGGCCTGATTAGCGCGGCAGTGGCAGTGCTCGGTCAGGGCTATCTATCGATACATCGGTTGTATCGATGCACGCTCGTGCAATGTGTTCATGGCCACTTTGATCGGTACGTGCTGTAATGATGAGTGGCACATTATTGAGCTGCTTAGATTAATAAATGTAATGTTATAAATACCATCATCTTATGATATTTTTTAAATATAAATTTGCTTATATATATTTTACAATAGAGTTTTATATTATTAATCATAGAATTTATCATACATAATTAACGATATTGTAAATTCAATTATAGTGTGTTAATTAGATTAACATAATTTTTAAATACATTATAAATATTCTTGTAATATAGATAAATATAGTTACATTAATCCATCATATATTAAATATATTGATTGTTATATAAGAATTATACATGATTAGCGTTATTGTAAATGTTCAATTATATATATATATAGTGTGTTAATTAAATTAACATAATTATTTTAACATATTACAAATATTATTTTGTAATATATATATACATATACACATACATATACATATACAATTTGTATATCGGAATGGTATAGAGATTATGATTGTGTATCACAGAGGTATAAGACTAAACACAAAATTACACTCACAATATTTGACCTCTACAAAATTGTATTACTTTATTATTGTACATTGCAATTAAATACAAATATAGTTTTAGCAATTATTTTATGTAATACTTTTACTGTTACACTTAACTATAAGATGGTGATATTTCATTACCTTTTAATGCTTATCATAATTACTTAATATATATTGTATATAACGCTTTATCATCATACATTTTTTAAACCATAAATAATGAACACGTAACTTCCAATGGCTATGTTTAATACTTTTAATATTATACTAAACTATTTTTTAGGATATCCCATTATTATATTTAATACGTAATATAATAATTTAATATTTATTATCTGTAGTGCTTTTAGCATTATATAATTCGCTTAAACATAAATAATATACACGTAATTGCAAATGATTATACTTAATATTTTTGCTAGTATGCTTAACAATTTGCTTGGTACTTGTTAAATTTATCTTTTACATTTACGCTTAATATGCATGTCATCAATTTAGTGTTAACGAGATAGTTTTTTTATTTGATACATAATCATATTCACATTTAAGCAAAAAATTGTACTAATCTACATTACAATATGTAGCTCATTTTAATTTTAATCCTTCTCGATGAATCAGGTATTGAAATTTATTTTTCTGTTTAAATGAACAAAATTGTCACAAAATAAATATAAATAAATTATTTTTAATATACTAAAATATTTCAATTATTCCTATTACAGAAAACATTTGAATTGTTCTCATAAAACTAAACATTAAAATAGTTCTCACAATAATTATGGTATCATCCTGGGGTATAACTATTAACATATTAAATTATGTCAAACAGTTCAAATTTAAGATGAAACATTAAAATTGTTCTCACAATAATTTAGGTTATCATCCTGTGATATAATTAATACATTAAGTTATGCCAAACAGTTAACATTTAAAATGAAACATTAAAAGTCATTCTTATAACAATTAAATATATATATTATTTTCTTATAGCTATAAGCATCACAGTTATACTCACTACATTTAAAAATTAAATAATCTAATAATTGTACATGAAATTCACCAAAATTATCATTTGACACAAAATCACACACTACGCAAATTCAAATTATAAACTTCCTCAATACAATTAAATATGCAACCATTCAAATTTATGACTATTTTTAACGAGCAGATTATTTAACAGTTTTGTTGTTCCTAATCGATGTATTAATATTTTATTTTAATCATAATACCAAACGCTTCTGTAATTAGAAATTATTTATTTAATTATTTAATTCGAAATTATTTATTTGATTATTTAATAAGAAAATATTTATTCAATTATTTAATCCCAAATGATTTATTTAATTAGAAAATACATTAGAAAAAGGAAGTTAATAAACAATCCATAAGTTTGTATGTAATCTACCGCAATAGAAATTGAAACTATTCATTAATATTCTTTGACAAAAAATGGTATAAAATGTGTTCGATTTGCCACTGTACTGTCTGTTATGTGATTAATTACTTACAGCAAAAATGCTTAATTTACAGCAAGGGCAGTACATTCTATTGTAAGAAAACTTATATCTGATCAACAGGAGCCTTTTTATATCAACCTGTACAATTCATTTATTAATAACCTATTATTATAATTTAAAATTAATCACCCATGTGAAGATCAATACATTTTAAAATAAAGATAAATATGTAAAAATAAAGAGGGTGTATGGAAATAATAGTGTATAGTTATAAATCATTCCAAGAGTTTGGTATGAAGAGAAGTGACGTTAAAAATATACAAATTAGTTAAATCAAAATTAATAAACAGTTAGTACCATTCATGTACACACATATATTAAAATCGAATACGAATAAGTATTTTTAAATAATCTATGCTCAGAATCACTAAAACACGTTTAAATATATACACGTTAAATATTTTAGGGCCTCAAATGTCCTCATGTTGGCGTGGTGTGGAAGTTTGGAGAGTGGGGTGCCAGCTCAGGTGTTGCCTCGTCATCTGACTGTGGTTCAAAATTACCTAGTGTTGTCCTTGATCTTTCCCTTCGGGATTGATTCTGGACCGTCACCAATAGCCCGTTGTGTTGCTCCAGTCTGACATTAATTAAATATACCAATACCAATACCACAATGAGAGGTGCAAGTATTATTAAATATATTATCAGTAAGTATAACAAATTGATATCAAACATAGTTAAATAGAACATAAAATATTAATTATCTCCTTCGACCCCCTTTGGAAGAGACCACCTGATATGCAAATTATCCCGAATCTCCATTTTCGTGGACAAATCCGGAGCACTTAAGCAGCGAACTAAAAACTCAGATCAAGAAGGAATTAAGTTCGGTAAGCACGTATCAAAACTTAATTTAAAGTAATCCACCGCTTACAATCTGTAATCCAATCAAGGTTCCTTATTGGGGCATTCAACGTTAAAGAAACGGAAGGCAAATTATAAGGAGTATCCTAATAATGAGCTTAAAAGCGAGCAGCGATCGTTTTTTATAGGTTTCTGTTTCCGAAAAGAAATTGAAGGAGACTAATCTTGTTGCTAAAGATAAAATGAGATATCGTAATCCCATCAGGAGAGACACCGAGAGCTCGTTCTGGCATTGGCAAATTGTCAAGATGAGGCAAATGTCTCCCTCAAGAGCAAACCATTTCTTGCTGCACAAGATGATATTCAAATCTTGATAAATTTGGATCATTCTTTCTAAAGGATAATGTATTGATTTCGGCGAAAAAAATGGCTCTCCACTTTTTTTCTTTTGTGAGAGTTTGTGGTTTCTCGTTTTTTTACCATCAGAGGGCGCTTTAGGATACACGTTTTAATGTCTGACGTACCTCTGCATAAATTTAAAAAGGTACATGTCTGAACAACTGGACTTCATTAATATATGAATGTATTTTTACTTGTGTGGTCTATAAAATTTTAAATTGATAAAAAAATACATTTCGTAAATAATAACTATTCGATAGTTTTATAATAGATAATTTGTTATGCGTAATAAAAATGTTAAATTTATTTTAGCATCATTTTGAAAAAGAATCTGGTATTCATTAAGCTCAGAATGATCAAACTTTACTATTTACCAGTAAGATTTCGCTCGTTATTTTGAGATTTGGTTTAGACAAATTGTTTAAACCGATCAATTGTTTTAGAAGTATAAAATTAAGGCTACGATGTAAAGCTATTATCTTAAATAATTTGAAAATTTCGAAGAAGCAGTTTTCTAATTTTGGTTCCAGAAATTTGATGAAATATAATCAAATTTCATCTCGTCTGCAATTGACTGAAATTTCATTGATTGATTGGAGCAAAATGGTTGGAACTTGAAATAACTAAACTTGATCTAAAAATAAAAAGTCAATAAATATGAATTGAAACTTTCCATAAAACTTTCGACTTGAAAATCTTCGGAAAGCCATGTCTTCTCATAAAACGGACAACACTTTTCCGGGTTGGTTTTCGACAAGAAATCACGATCGATTATTTTGCAGTAGAGATTCTGACTATCCTGTATATACATAACATTATGATAATATATGGCAGAAAATTTTTTAAACCTAAATTGTGAGTATCACGACCATCGCATTTGTGAGCACAACAACGCTTTAGGGTGTTTTCTTTTCCATCACAAGAGCTAATTGGACCAGAATCTCTTAATTTCAGCAGAGGGGCGTACACGTATATTCCGTCATGTATTATGGGTCACGTTAAATCTGTTGCTGTCTCAAATATCCTCACGTTGGAGGGCGTTGTGTGGAAGTTTGGAAAATGGGGTACCGGTTCAGGTGTTGACCTCATAATCTGACTATGGTTGAAAATTAGGAGGTGTGGTCCTTGGATATTTCCCTTCGGGTCGGATTGGAACCAGGAACCTTACGATCTAGAAACCAGCACCCTGATCACCAGACCTACAAGGCTGTATACACTCAAAACTATTTAGGCCTTATCTGCCTGAGTCACCGCCTGTATTTTGAGTGAAAGCAATCCAATGACATTAGTGTCTCACGCGAATGATGTTCAAATTTTCCAATGAACGACTCTCAAATAATCAGAAATTCCGGCGATACGCGATAACGGAAGAGATACAACGGAAGATTATCGACACGAGCGTGGAATAATTTCAGAAATTATATCCCCCGAATCCCAGGCTAAAAGTAATAATAAACACCACCACCCCGGCCTTAACAGTAGCAATAACAATAGAAAAAATGTCAGGGGTGATACCGAATGGGAATTCGGGCCATAACCTATTAATTCATGAATAGCGATGAGGTGAGCGGAAATCCAGAAATTTCCCCACACGGCGAAATCAGAAGTTTCGCGAGATGTTAAAAACAGATATATTGACATTTCTCTCTCGCGCTTTGGCTTTTGAACTCCGCGAGGGAAAAAATTAACGGAAATCCATTTCTTCAAAAGAAAAACTACCGAAACCATTTTCTCAAATAATATCTGGTTACTTCCCCTCCTCCCCCTGATGACTACAAAAAGGGAAAGCCAAAAAAAATATCGATTCGTTTTCGCGCCTTCCCCCTTATCAAACGAGA
This sequence comes from Meta bourneti, assembly GCA_933210815.1. Taxonomy (NCBI): domain Eukaryota; kingdom Metazoa; phylum Arthropoda; class Arachnida; order Araneae; family Tetragnathidae; genus Meta; species Meta bourneti. The sequence continues at coordinate 24,726,692 of OW119931.1, forward strand.
AGACGTTCCACAAAGGTGTTCTTCGAATTAAATATTTCCTATTTATCAGTAAAGGTCGAGGGTGGAGATAGAGAGAAAAGGAACGAAAGAACGAGGTGAAAATCAGCGGGAGGCAGAAAAACATTTACATTTTTTAGAACCGGAATTCGCAGTGGGCTTCCACCAATGTTGAAACTAGATTGGGGTGGCAAAGTTCTTTGATTTCTGGGAATTTTTTTTAGCGCCGTTTTTTTTTGTTTTTGCGCGAGGCTAACGCGATTTGCGCACGCGATGCTTGTGTGTGGAACGTTCGGGTGATTTTTACGGGGAAGAATAAACGGGATTTTATGTATACGTGAAAAAAATTCATTTCGGACAAGTTTTCTTTTTCTGAAGCGGTAACGTACTTTTCATTTTCTGGTTTTGGAGAAACAAAACTGTGATGGAAAACTTATTAAAGAAGGCCTGAGTGACGCATCGATTTCTGATACGCTTGTTCTCTAGTGTGGCCAAGAGTTGTGTCCTGGTTTGTAGTCCTTGGACCCTTGGCGATCGTTTTGGCTGTACTCGTGGTATAGGCAGTCATTATTAGGTCCAACAGAGGACAGATTGCACAGCAGTGATCCTTGGAGTGCAAATAATTCGATTCTGTAAGCGAAATTTTTTTAAAACCCTAAATAGTATAATTATCTCCAGATTCATTATAGAAATATGTTTATTTAAGAAGCTCGTTTATAAGACCTTTGTAAAACGAAAAGCACAACTCGGTATCTTTCAACTATTTCACATCAAGCATCATAGCAAGTGGAAATAACAATGAATAGCAAGCATTAGATATAACCTGAAATTCCAACTCATACTTAGTAAGAACGAGAATTCGGATTTTAACTCCAATAGATTTAGAGCAGCGGTTTTCAAGCAGTCGTTCTTTTTCATGAAACAGTTTCGTGAGGGGACCCTTGACTATGAAACCCCTCTGAAGACGATCTTTTTTCATTTTTATTGCAAACAGAGAATTAAAAATGCATACAACAGTTTAATGACATTAAAAATAAAATAACATTTATTGTATGTTTAATAATTAAAAAATTAACGGGCTATTGGCGATGGTCCGGGATCAATCCCGAAGTGAAAGATCCGAAGATAACATCTCGAAATTTTGTACCATGGTCAAATGACGAATATTATTGACTAGGAAATATGGAAGCAAGCTATTACTCAAATAACTATTTAACAAATCGTATTAAAGCCTCAAAAGTGACAAAGAAATAAAAATTGAATTTCGTGAAACAAAAATTTGAAAATTAATGAGTCATTTAACTGCTATAAACATTTTACTAAAACCACAATTATAAGACAATTTCTGCACTTGGATAACTCAGATAGGCATGAAATTGTACTATTTTTATCCATTAGACTAAAGGGCAGTGGTAGCCCATTTGTTAGATTCGCAGATCAGCAACAGAAGGGTTGAGAGTTCGAATCTAGATCCAACCAAAGACCATAGTGTACGAGAGGACTGATACACTTTAAATCTGTCGTGGCCTCGTTATCTGACCGTAGTTCAAAGCTACGAGGTGTTATTCTCAGATCTTTCCCTTTTGGATTGTTCCCAGACCGTTGTGTAGTTCCAGTGAAACGTAAATTCAACTACCTACCTACCATTACTATAAAATTAAGTTAGTTATAAAATATACGATTTAAAGATACATTGAAAGTTTTCAAGATTCCAATAAGGTTCAAATCGTTTGTTACAAAGATTGAATTCCTAACTTAAGGTCCCTTGCTAAATAAAATCCTGGCTACGCTAGGGAGGTGAAACACTGTTCAGTGATACGTGACAAAATTTATTGTACAGTAAATTTATAGGCTTATTGTGGTAACAATGTGTCTGAGATATAGTGTACCTGATGGAAAGAAACGTTGCTTGGCGCAGCTTGCCAGATCTGGCCTTTGTGGCAAAAAAAAAAAAGAAAAAATTGTATACTTTGTAATACTAATCAAAATATGTAACTATAGTCTATCACATTGGTGGAATAATTTCAATTTTCACATTAACTACAATACATTAAAAAATTTTATTTGAAAAACTGTAAACAAAGATTCATTTTTTTCTCTCATATACATAAGAAAAAAACTATTGTTTTAAAAATTTCTTTGAAATGCATTACTTTAAGGCTCAACTTTTAAATTCCTTCATCTATGAACCAATCACCTTAGGCTAGGTTAGAATTATCTAGGCGGAATCGAAAACCGTACAGTACCGAAACTTTTTTTAAAAGTACATTATACATAAGGTAAGATGGTAAAATATGGATTCAATCATAAAAGATCTAAAATTAAAAAAAATATATTATAAAATGAAATCATGAATGAAAAGAGAGTGGAATGATGCTGATTAAAGTTCATATATGATTAAAAGCATTGAATTTTTCTAAAAAGCTAAAATCTGTCTCAAAACTGCTATTTCATCACACATATAAGTTTCATTTGATAAGAAATTAATTTTGAAGGATATGAATGTTTATAAATAAGGCTAGATAAATTGGTTAGGTTTAGTAAGGTATAGGTAAAAATTCCAAAGACCCCTTTGAGGCACTCAAATTGTTCCGCTGTATATAAAAAATTTCTAACACCTGTTTTTCCTTCCGTTTACCTATTGGTATGCACCAGGCGCACCCGACCCCTTTGGGCACAAAGGGTGGCAGGCCGCTAGAGGGAGCTACCTCCTCTAGGGGCGCAAAGGGTTGGAAGGGGACTTTTTTCACACTCGCTCAACCCTATCACACCACTCCTTCTTTTTAGGTTTGGAGGTACAAAAGGGTTACGCAAGGTGAATTTGCAGTCCGCAACACTGTTTGGGAGCTTGATACCGGAAGTAACCACCTGTTGTGGGTTATCGCTTAACCACCAAGAGAGGGTTTTCCCCTTCCTTTCATTTTTGTGCGTAGCATTCTCTATCATATGCGAGTTATGACAGAAAGAATCTCTCGTATATTTTACTCGTGACTTTCATCCATCATAAGAAAGATTTTATAAGCATGATAAAAGTACAATTACGAAGGATTTGAAAATTTAATCTTTTGATTTCTACACTGCTATAAAATATAGTCATACGTTAAATACTGCTTTAGATATTTTTCGTGAATAAATGAATGCTTAAAATGGCGATCGATCTACTTTAAAAGTAGCTTCAGTTTTAGTTTGTTCAGTTCCTTTGTACCTACTCAAAGCTATTGTTCGTCAATGATCAATACTTTTTATATATTTATAAAACTTGTCTCTTCACGAAAAAAGTTGTCATTTTGAAAGTCTACTTTCCCCATAATTTCGCTTATTTTGTTATCTTTATTATAATGTGAGTAATTCTGTGCTCATATTTGGTTGGTATATATATTACTATATATTGTCGGCTTAGAGCAGAAAATCATTAACTGACAACCAAAACTGAATTTTACAGCACAACCGAATAAATACTATCAATTTTAGGTCAAAAATAAGAATTATAAACATTTTGATAGTAGTAGATTTTCCTTCAAACCAAATACAATCTGACAATTTATTTCTCATCATGAAAATAGGCATTTAGTGTGAAAAAATGCCTTTCCTAAAAATGTTAGCTAATGAGTTTCTGCTCTAAGCCGACGGTATATTTCATATGGTACGTGGTACAAAAATCTCCATAATCTATATATATATTGACGCATAGCAATAATTATTTATAACCAAATAAAATCAAATGATAGGAGGCTCAGTTTTGCGGCTTGGTTTAAATGGGGATTAGTTTGAGTTTTGGAACAAATGGGATTAAAAACGCAGAATCACCATTTTAATGCATCCTTTCGGCAATCTGGGGAAGGAAGAGCAACGATAAATTATAAAAAAGAATAAAAAGTTGGGAAATGAACAGAAAATTTTTGTGAAAGTGGAAAACTTTTCATCTGAATAAAGAATGAATCTGAAAAGGAGTTAACAGTATTTAAAAAACAATATGATTGGGTAATTAGATGGATATTAAGAAGCATAACTTTAAAAACTTGACTGAGTTGTGTACATTTTGTTACACTTCACAAAATACATGAACAAAAATACACAAACAAAATGCTGTTTTCTATTTTTTTATCAATTTAATTTCATTGGGAAATATGACATGCAAAATGAAATATATTAGTGTCAATAATTTGTTGCAATAAACTGCTTTATAGATTTTAAATGTTTCCTCTAATGCTCTCTCCCTTTCATATTTTACCTACTATTTTAAATTTGCCCTTGATTTCTCATTTCTGATAAGATTTTCAACTACGAATCCAGTTGTATTTAGGCATTTTAATGTCGATATTTTGCCTTCAAATTACGAAAAATTAAAAACATTAATCACGGAAAATTTTACTTAAATCTTTACCATAAAAAATAAAATTATAACTATACAATCATAAGTCATTGATTTCCATTGCTTTTTCAAACTGAATCCAAAACTTATATAAAAGATAGTAAAGGCAAATATATTATATAATATATAAGGAAATGCTCTTTAAACACTTATCAATAGATACAATCAGTAGACACTTCAGAGCATATATAGGCTCTGAACAGATTCACTTGTTCTTATAAAAGCGATCGAAACTTTCCTGTTTAAATTGATATTTGTGTACATAAATTGAAAACTGAGGATTTTTAAGAGATAATTCAGCAATTTAAATATCAGATATTTCAGAATAATGTGGTTTTGCTTCCCACCCACAACGTACATGATGACTAAATAAGCACATTAATAGGTCAAAAGAATCCCAGGAATGATTCTATTGGTCAAGGAGGACAAAACTGGTTAGAAGTCATGCAGGGAAGACGAGATTACAAAACGCATATATGCGCCTGAACCATTCAGCGGGTTAATGTTATTACAGGTTCACATTCATAAATAAATATATTTCTTTTCTTTCAATTACCACATCAATTCAATTTTATGACAAATATAGTCGAGAAGAATCAGTCAGTTGTATATACAGCAGCTTCTCATGAAAAGTGATGCAAATTAAATTGAATATTTTATTTTTTTCATTAACCTCGGACCCATTAATCTCCAAGTATGAAAATCAAACCAGAATTAAAAAACATGAAGCAATTCTATCAATTCAGGAAAAAAGCATTGCTAAAATTTCCATTTGGTATCGTTGTAAAATTCACTTTCTGGACAAGGTATGATACTCATAGCGGCCTAGATAAGAAGGGGTGATACAGGCAGAATCCCCAGACACCAGTATCGAAAAGGGTGGCGTTTCAGAAATATTTATCGAAAAGAAAGGTTTTCCTTGGAAAAACGTTTTGAAGATGTTATGATCTCTTGAGCTCATTCAGTCCTTGCATAAAAGTATTTTTATATTAAGTATTTTCCAGTGTGAAGCGAATTTGCTTTTATGCACTCTATCTTTAGAATACAACGATTAAAAATCAATCATTTTCACGTGGACCCCTGCAACCGTATTGTTGAGTAGAGAAGAGCAGATATAAAATTATCTTCTCACACAAACGTCTGAAGAGCACAAAGCGAAACTGGGACGACTTTTTTTCTTCCTGGAGACCCATTAACGAGAGCCATAAACCCTCTAAGTGGTTTCGACAAAATATTTTGTCCATCAAGATTTCATCAATTTCTACTGAGACATATTGTCATCAAAATATTGTTAATTTTTTATAATGACGAGATCAAGATCTGGTCAGTTTTCTTCTAATGACGAGATATCTCGTCAATCAAGATGTGGTCAGTTTTAACCTAGTAAAATGAATGAAGGATGAGATGGTGGTGACGATACCCTCAGAGATAACGTGGTAGGTTTGACTTCTACTGATTTTATAAGCAATAAATAATTCACTGTAATAAAAAATTAATACACTAATAAAATTAATATTGTAAGAATTAGAATATTTTTACCCTGGCTATCTTCATTTTAAATACTTAAATTTTGAATTTTGTTTTGGGATGTTCGGCATTAGTCCCATTTGCTCCAGTTCTAAAAAAATAGTTTATCCTCTGGATTCGTAAAAGCGATAACATTTCATATCTCAATAGAGATTCTGCAGACTCCATGACGAATGTGATCACGACATAACTTCCCCTCCAAATTAACGAAAGATTAAACACCCCCACGTGTCCAAACACGTCCGAAGTCCCCCACAACTTCACATGAACTGTGAGAGGCGCAAACTTACTCCAGTCATTAATCCGAAGTGTGAAAGTGCATCATTAGGGCGTTTCCGTGCCGCTTAAAACGACTTTATCTCCATTTGCATTCGTCCACCGCCAGGGAGCGGTTGTCCATCTTGTCCGAGCGAACCCCCTTCGAACGTTTTAATGGCAGCCTTTCGACGCTTAAATGCGGTTTTCGTAATTGCCGCTAATTACCGCAACTCGGGTCGCTTACGAATGCGGTCAGCTGCGGAATGGTCATTTGCCGGACTGTTGAGGGACTGGAGAAATGAACTATTTATGCTTGAAGGGAGGGAAGGAGCTCTAGCTTACAGGGCTTGGAGAGAGGTCTCGTTTCATCTCTCTTCCTCAATGAACTTGCACAGGTCAAAAGGGAAGTTTGGAAATGGTTCGTTATCCAAACCAATGCTTGGGTAGCCCGGTTGGGGAAGAGTAGCGGATTAGCAACCGGATGGTCAACAGTTCGAAACTAGATCGAACTAAAAGACCGTCGTATACGTGAGGGAGGGAGCACGTTAAACCCATCGTGTCCTCAAATGTCTTCGTGTTGGTGTGAGAAAGAGGTTTGATATTGGGAAAGCTACCTATAAAATGTTCTCTGTAATCCTCAAAGTGCGTTGCATGGTATAGGAAGAATTTGTATAGTAAAATACTGAACAACGAATACATTAAAACGATCTAGAAAATCTTACTCAATCTAAAACTCGAATTAAAACATTGCATATTCAAAACATTTTCAAATCTTAATGGGTTTCTTAGAATATTTGCAGTATATTAAACCTATTTTTCTCATGAATTGCTTGAACTTGAAAGTGGAAATACTACATTTTAAATGCTTTTAAAGTATAATGGGTATTTGGGTATTTGGGTATTTCAATTAACGTCACACTGGAGCAACACAATGGGCTATTGGTGACGGTCCGGGATCAATCCCAAAGGGAAAGATCCGAGGACAACACCACGTAATTTTGAACCACGGTCAGATGACGATTAAAGTATAATGAATTCTTATACTTTAAAAGTTTCAGTAAGTGTATGTAGACATATATATATTCTGATATTTATGAGTGGTTTTTGCAAAGCCAAATCCAGAAGGCCCTAGTGTTCATTAACCTTTTAGAAGAGTTTTTAAGTTGTTTGTTACTTGGCATGTTACTCGAATGCAATTTCAGAATGCCGCTCATCTTGATATCACCAAACATAGCTAGAATGGCGATAAAACAAACTAGTTCTTAATCGGAAGTATTTTTTTCTCCAGTAGATTTTTTGTTTGTTCTGAAAAACGTATTATAAATAGTGAAATCATTTAAACAATCAAACATTAACAAAAACATAAGTCGTAAAAAATCCGTTTCGCAGCATGTGTCGTAAACATTTTACTGTTTTCATGAAAAATTTTGACCTTAGCACATCTTTACAGAATAGTTCTTCGAGGAGAACATCCAATTAGCAATTGACCTCGCATAAAGATCAGGTACGTATTCGGAGGATGGGGCACCTAAATGCTGTTGATGCCACAGAAACAAATACCGAAATTAGGTTAATCGATGTGAAACGACATTTTTTTCAGCCCATAACTATGAGAAACGTACAGATTTGAAAGTAGTCAAATAATTGCAAACGATATCCTCATTTAATATTATAGCAATTAGATCGGTTGCTGATGCGGTGGCATCAGTTGTTTGCTGCATTATGCAAATACCGGCTCGTTCTTGTCAATTGAACAGGAGTAAATTTTGTTCTGTACAGATGCAGTATCGCATAAAATGAGTGATTTTGTCTACGTTCACTCTTTCTTTAAGATAGCAATTGCATGTTCTTGTTCACAGTGTTTTGTTATTATGATTGAGTAAATTGGATTTATTAACTTTGGTATCTGTTGATGTTATTCCATCTTCAAAGACCTGTGCATGTCTAGACCTGTTTCTCGAAGCACTCACAGTATGGGGTAGCCTGCCATTTTTATCTTGTAGTACTGTGCAGGGCTAGATACTGCTGCTGTTATTTGCATCCAGATGAATTGAAACACTTCTCAGAACCGCCAAGATCTGAGTCATCAGGCCGTACTAAAACAAGAGAACCCATCTATGCGCAAGGTCTGAATGGGAAAAAGATTGGACAACATGAGATTTCTTTGTCTATTTGTCTAAACATGAGGGACCGAGGATGTATTTAGAGGAAAGGCCCACAAGGTTCGACTACTCCCCGAAATATTTGAAATTTTAAAAAACTATAAAAATGTAACACTGAAGATAATTTAAATTTTATGTATACACTAGAAATCACGAAAATAGACCAGAATATCAATTGTTATTTTATTAATTCGAAATAGTTTCCAACTCCTTAGCTTTCAAACGATACTCAGATCTTGGAAATAATCGAAATAGTTTTCTAGTGTACAAGGGTATTCGTTAGGTACTGTCACACTATACAAATATGTTTCCAAAACTTTAACTCAATTTCTGAAGAATGTTTTGAATAGGGTGCTTTGTTCAAACAGTGATACCTCAACAATGAATTTATCTATTATAATTATTTTTGTGTCATTATAATCTATATAATACAGTGGATCTTTTGACTTTCAGTCAAAGTTATTAGTTTAGAATTGAATTTTTATTTGATTTTAAATGATAAAATTCTTGAAAAAAATCTGGATTTTTTTTCGTGAAAACAATTGTACAAATAACCTATTCCCTCTAGCAACTTTATGGAGGGTCAAAATATAGAGAATAAATATTAGAAATAATTTCCAACAGGAATTGTCTTTCTGAACGAATAAGAATTTGAGATATCACTGTTCAAAAAGCATGCTAATTAGCTGATTATATGTAAATCAGAAAATTAATAATAAGTTTAATCTGATTTTTGTTCTCACTGTAATGACTTTAAAAGCTTAAGCCAATGACTTGTTGGAAAAAATGGTTTTTAAAGTCAAAATTAAAAAAAATCTTCTAGTGTATATGTACACCTTAATCAGTGTCAAAGCTTCGTTTATCACACAGGTATGTCTGAAGAACAGTAAAAAAATCACCAAGCTTACTATTGATTTTAGTATCCCAGTTTTTCGATTAAAATGGGAAACCAGATTAGGCCAAAATTATACTCTAAATAGGTGCCTGAGGATGCTGTGAATACGACCCCCAAACAAGTTGTCTTCGGATTTGTGTGCGATGGTTGATGACGTGAAACCGAATCCCTCAATCCAAAGAGGAATGGCATGCCATCGGTAGTTTCCATGCATATTCATAGCCTTTTAGGGCTTGCACGCACAATGTTCATTAAGAGCCCCTTTAATACCAGGTTCCTGAGCCTTTGACAAACAGCATTCGGTTACACACACCCAACGGGGGCTTTAAGACTCATTTTTGTATTCAACTATTGCAGAATGGAGTCATTCGATGGAAAAATAGACTTGGGATTTTTGATGAATATGAAAATGATATGTGTATTGAGCATTCATTTGTATGGCCTTCTAGTGCTTTAAAACTATTTCGTCTGTCGATTTCTGGCACTAAACTATGTATCAAAGGATTTCTGAAATCCTTTAATACGTCTTGTTTTGGAGATGTAGAGTACAATTTGCTTTTGGGATCTACTAAAAATAATCCGTAAGGTGAGAAGCAGATATTCAATAATCTTGTTTTAAAATGCTTATATAAATGGAAAGTGTTAGGTTATTCTTACAAGAATTAAAAATAAGATAGGAATCAGTAGACTGTTAAAACACGACTCGAAAATTAAATTTTGAGACAGTATAGTACATTTAAATGCAAAATTCAGAATATTTGATAAGCCCTATTTTTGATTTGGAATATATAGAACAGTGGTTCTATTAACGCTGCGCAATTAATGTATCAAATTAAAAAAAATGATTGGATACTTTGGTCAATTTCAGGGTATTGTGTCCCCTTAAAAACCGGTAGTAAAAATTAGAAAGTATGCATATCTTTTATGAATGAAGTATGTGCTTTAACTTTTATTACGTAGGAAGATAGAATACAACTCAATTTTGTTGTTTTGAACAAATATGATAGGATTATTATACATTATATGGGGATAAAATAATTAGCAAGTTTTAAGCAAGATATAAAGTATTTCTTCTTAATTGTTTGAGACATTTAAACTAAGATTTTCAAGTTAACAATTATATTGAACTACTTTTTACATCTATTTTAAATCAGAAGTAACTTACAATTTAGTTCGATTTTGGCATGTACTAAAAATTATTCGAACGGTGAGAAGCAAATATTCAAAAATCTAGTTTTAAAATACATATAAATGAGAAATGTTATTTATTTAAGTTATTCTTAAAAGAATTAAAAATAGAATAGGTATCAATAGACTTTTGAAACATGACTCAAAACTTAAATAATTTCGAGGCAGTATGGTCAAATTTAAATTTTTAATTTGCATTCTAAAGAATTTGTTTCTGTTTGTGTGGGCTATTTTCCCCCAATTATGTGTGTATTTTTGTATGTGTGACATATTACCTACCAATATTTTACGTCAGACAAGAGATTACAATGGATTGATTAGCTCTATAGGGATGGTAATAGCCCCGTCCAGGAGGCAGTACAGTTAGGAGAAAACTTTCAAAAAATGACCAATAAAAATCTCAATATTTAGTCAAATTTTCCTTTTGTTGTTTACTTTTGTCTTGATGATGTTGGACGTATTGCTTCATCAAACGAACTATTGGCAATTTTAACTTCTTATTTTTTATCTTTATTGGTCATTTTTAATTTTTGACTACCAGTTTAAGTAAGGTTTTATCCGTTTATTTATTAGAAGTGTTTTTGTATGTGATTCTATAGATTCTTCTATTGGGCATAAAAGAGCGTTTAAAGGAAGTCGATTGTCTCATATTTTTCGTCAAGTATAGTTTCTACTAGACCAGTCTTTGTTCTACTAGAGTAAGTACTTTCAATTGGGGAAAACTTGAAATTTTTTGGCAGTGAACCAAAGAAAGGAAACAGAAACGCCATATCCCTTTCAACAAAAGTTTCTTGGGAAGTGAACAACTAAGATTCATAAAGTGAAAGTATTTGTTACACAAATCTAACATCAAATGCAGAACCACTTTTATTTTCAGGTTACCGCACATCCTTTTAAACTTATTTTTAAAATTTTCATTGGTATTGAAGTAATGTTTTGAAGTTCATTCCATAAATGGTTCTCTGCCAATTTGTCAGTTTTTGTGTTGAAAAAGTCTCTTTGTGTTGGTTTATAATTGAATTAATTAATTTTTTTACAAGAAGCTTCAGTAAATCCCTATGCTACTTGGTTCAAAATTACGAGGTGGCGTTCTCAGATCTTTCCCTTCAGGGGTTGTTCCCGGATGTCGCCAATAACCCGTTGTGTTGCTCCAGTGTGACGTTGATTAAATACCTACCTTATGCTTATGTTATTTAAAAATAGTTGGATTTGTTTCTCATGCAACGGATAATACTTCGAAATACGAGAGTAAATTAGTTCATGTCCTACGTTTCCGAGTTCGATACTAGCCCGGTTTTGGAAGAATTAAATGTATACTTACGAAATAAAATCCCAACAAAAATTATTTTTAAAGTAATATATGCATAATTCAGTACTTGTTAGAACCTAAATACCTTAGTTACATTTCACTTGAATTAGCACAACATTCGTTCAACCTTTAATTAAAAAATATGATTTAAGACCAAATCCTTATATGGAAAATACGACATTTATTATGTATTTCAGTTCGGTTATTTTTAACTGGTGTGCCGCGGCACACTGGTGTGACGCAAGAATGGCACTTGTGTTCCTTAACCACTTAACGCATTTACCCGTGTTTGATACGGGCGAAAGTTACCGGCAAATTTGCACATGCCCGTGTCTCACACGGGCGCTCTTCCGTTCTAGTAAAAATAGATAGGTTAGATTAAACTTATACCAAAGATGGCATAAACTTATTTATCATAGATGATTTACCACTTATTTATAGATGGATATTAAACTTATTTACCGTAGATAACACCACTATGCACCATTTTTCTTGTGTAAACCAAGTGGTGCATTTTGATGATTAGCTATAAGTTTGTTAGGAATTCTTTGTTGTAAAGCAGTTGTTAGGTGTCTAAAAGGTAATTTATCCATTTTTATTACGTTGAATATCATAAAAGTAAACAGTTAACCATATATTAATTTTTACTAAGTGTTTTTGTAACTCGTTTAGAAAAAGTTATCTGATAATGAGCGACTGTGACGATTTTGAATATGCCAATTTATCAGAAAGTTTCAGCGATGAAAGTGATGATCTCTTGAGTGATGGAAGTGAATCTGAAGTTAATATTTTATTGTTATTAATATTTTGAAATTCAAAATAAACATGTAATCAAATCGTTTACACTTTGTTTGTATAATAATTTTTTATAACTTTTACCCCACCCCCCGCAACTGAAATCGCAAAAAATAACTTACACTATACCTATATATATATTCATTTTCTGTCAAAAAAAACTCGATCATTTTTTACCAGTTTTTCCGAAAAAAACTCGTGCTTTAAGTGGTTAAGGATGGTTAACCCCTCCAAGTGGTTTATTATGTGTATAACAATTTATATTATAATAATCAATAAACGGTCGTATCTGGTCTCAGGGCCTGAGATCAATCTATTCGCTGTAACTTATCTTACAAGCACGATTTTTTATGGACAGTCTGTTTAATCTTCATCCCAAGGAGGACCGCAACTATTTCTCAAATAGCTAAAGAATGCTCAAGTTAATGTATAATTTGTGGTTTATTTCAGACAAACAAGTTTTCCTCGATATCGCAATTTTCTCGTCTCCCCAATAAGTGCGACATATCCAAAAGTTACCGTATAATGCCCGTCTATTTGTTATTACCATAGGCTTCTTTATCTGTTTAATTTTCACCTATAGACCGCGTAAAAGAAGAGGGAATAAGTGAAAATCCCGTAGACGAGTTGAAACAAATCAGATCCAACCCCGAAATCCGCGTCATCTTACACGGCTTCCTCGAATAAAAAAAATCCTAACCCTCTCTTTACAGCGGCAATAAAATTTCTCCCACGCTTAGCCCCATTTTTTCCCTATCCCAGAGTTTAAATAAAATATAAAAAGGGGGAAAATACTCGAAGTGAAGACATTCTCCTGGGGGACCCTAGGCGCGAGGGAAAAAAAAGGAGGAACAAGATTCGAACATGCTAATAATACGGAACTTGTAACTTTTTCGGAAGAAGTAGGGGTAAAAAAGTTTTCTTGCGGAAACCCACTTTACAAAATTTGAAAATTCCTCTAGAGAAGAACTGAATATTTCTTCGGTTCCCCTCCACTTGAAGCGAAGTTAATACTCGACCCCCTCCGTGTGTGCTTAAAAATTAATGTGGTTCCAGTCACACAGATGGTAAGAGAAAGGCAACTTTTCATTTGCGCTATTGCGGAGCCTCAGAGCCATTGATAGTTAGTCTCTGCTTTTAAGTGAATTTGGTGGCATCCAATTCAAATCTCTGGGCGCTGTGGAAAGGAAAAGAAGTCTTAAGTTCTGCGAAATCCGGCAATTTTCAGTCGAAGAGATTCAATTATTTAAACAGGTTAAGCATCGCACAGAAAGATGATCTTGTGTGGGCTTTTAGAGAAAGTTGTCGATATTTCCTTTACGAAGCCCATAGCCGCTGCAAAAATTATTTTGATCCATAAGTAAGCATTTAGATCTTTCCAGAGAATAATAATATATTTTTACTCTTAACCCTCCTGGTGGTTGTATCGACGAGGTATTAGCAAAACTGTCCAGATCTTGATGGACAAGGTATCTCGTCGTTAGAATAAACTGGCCAGATCGTGATCTCGTCATCATAAAAAATAGGCAATATTTTAGCGAAGAGATATCTCGTCATTAACAAAATTGGTCCTGATGAATGAGATATCTAGTCGAAACCACTTGGAGGATTAATTATTAAATGCAGAATGCTTCACTCGCTGACCAACTACTTTATGTACTGTGAAAAGCATGTAAAATATAGTTTAAATTGTGCCGTTTTCCAATTTCTAATCAGCATTCAGGCTTTCATGAAATTCGAAAGGCAGTATGTTTACGCAAAGCTTTTATTCAGAATAGGCAAATTTACTTTTTGCCAAAATGTACACAAAAAGCTGAATTACGTAGAAATGTATTCTTTAGATCTCCAGTCGCTCTCCATGTTGCCTTATGGGGCTTGTTCAAAGCCATACCCAGTGCAATACTTATGTCACGGTTCATAGAAAAATGAATGAGTAGCTTTTGCTTAACCCTCTAAGTGGTTTCGACGAATCTCAAATCTCGTCCAAGATCTGACGAATTTTGCTAATGACGAGATATCTCGTCCTTCAAGATCTGGTCACTTTTCCTTCTAATGAAGAGATATCTCGTCTATCAAGATCTGGTCAGTTTTGCTAATGACGAGACACCTCTTCGAAACAATCACCAGGAGGATTAGAATAATAAAGCTGTTGAACATTTTGAGAATTGTATTGCATTGTAACTTGTTAATGGTAAAAATTAGTGTTAATTACAGGTGACGGTGAAGGGTTCTATCATAATGGACAAGATTCCTCAACAGATACTTAAAGTGAAAATAAAAGCAACAACCTTAAAATTCATAAATGTGTACACTTATTTTTGAGTAAGAACCTAAAGTTATGGCGTGTGGGTGACAAAAACTACTGTTTAAAAAATCACCACTTCGGAAGTAAAACAAATTGCGAGTGAGCTGATAAAAAGAGCAATTTTATATCTTGTTAAGCACTTAAGAACCTTGAATGTACTGCTACACTTTCTGACAAACATAAAAGAAAGAACCACACACAAAGCTGGAGTCTGGACATACAAGATAAAAATAGCATTGAAAAATAGTTAGTTTACGTCTGAGAAAAGTTTACTCAAAACAACCGCGGAACTTCGTGTGTTAAATCTGCATGAAGCCTAAATGGTTAGTGTCTTGCTACTTGTAAGCAAATGTAAAAGCAAAGTCAAAACGATCCAGAGGTAAAGCTTTCCTCGCTTGTATCAAAGGCTGGAAACTGAATACATATATTTATATCAGCAATACTCTTGATAAGAAACAAGTATATGATATTTGTTTTAAAATATATATATATGTATCTCTTTTTTAAAGTCACATATACCATTTTCCATCTCGGTCTAGTATCCCAGTCTTCCCCTCCTGGCACGAGCTTCCGTTTATCGTCTTAAAAAAACGAGAGAAAAATTCACCGAGTTCAAGGTATGAGAGGAATGGAGGGTGTATGCTACTTGGAAGCATGTTCTTTCTTGAAAGTTTCCAAGAAGATGTAAAAGAAAATAAAAAAAAATCGAGCAACCATGGACGAAAAAAAATTAAACAGCGTTTTTGAGTATCCGTTTCTTTTCATGTTATGCAGCAGAAAGGCCGTCACAGTTTAAGGCAGTCGGCAAGCGAGCATCTGATGACCGATTCACTCGAAGCAATCGATGGAACGATGGCCTCAGAACAGTCTTTTATTCTTTTTCGAAGGTAAAGAAACTGGGCATTCGATGGAAGTTGCGTGAAAGATTCCCACTGATCCCCAGTCCCCGTTATTTAAAAAAAATAAATAACAAGAAACAAAAAAAGAGGGCGACCAGAACTCTTAAAGTCAGTAACGGAAGAATTGTTAAAACGGTTCGAAGTTGTTAACGAAGTACCACCCTCGGATTGTCACAAAACTTTTCAATTGGATTCCAGTGTCCGAAGAATTGCAAAAAAGAACGACAAAAATAAAAATGCCCTCTCTTCGAAAAGGTGGATCAATTTTGAAGGTGTTCAAGCTAGATGGCTTTAAAGAGAGGGGGATTCCGTCAGAGCCATCATCTGGCCCTCCCCCTTTCTTCAAAAAGGGCCTTTACACAGATCATTCCTTCTAAGGGTTCCTGTAGGGAAAGAATTTCAGCGGACGCCTGAACTTTCACGGTTCGCGTGAAGGCGGCCATTTTCTTGAGGTCTTGCAAAGGCGTCGCTGCGGGACATAGTTGGAAACTTTTTAGACTTTTTTCCACCAGTCTGCTTTCTCATTCGCCTGGTCCTTCATTGCCATCATAGGACAGGATTTCTCGGTTCCGGTTTGAGAACTTGCGAAGAAGCGAAATAAGAAAGCTCCTAGTAGTCATTGTTCTGACCACTCTTATTCTGACCCCTCATAATTTTGCCATGTACCTAAAGAGATGTACCCCACGTTGAGAACTCCTGTTCCACAGCTTCTGTGGTATTTTGTCATGAAGGATTTTTTTCGTAAAAGGGAATTTTTCAATTTTGCCTTCAAGCAAACTTACTTCTATTTATAAAATTATAACCAGAAACCACTGATGCTATTACTTAACTGTAACTCAAACCATAGATATTACTTTGTATGTGTGATGTATATTCAATTTCCAGCCTTTTATACAGATGACTAATCTCTTTGCATTTGCTTTTACATTTATTTACAAGTAGCAGGACAATAACCATTTAGGCTTTATGCAGATTTAACACGAGAAGTTCCTAGGTTGTTTTTAATGAAATCGAGCTATATTTCAATGCTGTTTTTATCTCGTATGTCCAGACTACGGCTTTGTAAGTGGTTCTTCCTTTTCAGCGAGAGTTTTTGCCTATCTTTGCTTTTAATCTCAAACATCTGACAAAAATTGAATGGAAACAGCAAGCAGTTCAGTATGAAATCCAGATTCAAAATCAATAATTTGTTCTCACATTAGCCGTGAATTTATTTAAAAAAAATCGTAATACAAAGATAAAACAGATTTTTTAAGATCCAGTCTGTTCAACAAAGCTACTCGAGAAAGTGGTGGGGGAGGACCATAAGATCCTCAGGACCCTTAACCGAACCGGACCATCAAATCACAATCAGCTTAAATAAAGCACAAACAAGGCACCAGAGATAAGCAAGATAGACACCAGTTAAATGCAAAGACCGTCTAACTCCTGTAGACTAAATAAGAATAAATAATTGAGCGATGCAATAGATAAACCGAAATGAATAAAGATGAAATTAAGCAATAATCTACATCCTACATAACTGAGTGGCAATTAGTGAACTAAAGCAACACAACAATGTGAACATAAAAGTTATAAAGTAAAGGATGGAATGCATTGCAATTTTTATGTTTAAAAAAATTTAATCAATATCATTGAAAGTACCCTCAATTGAATAGAAGTATTATAACCAATATCTTCGTGAAAGCCTTACACTAGGGTTACGAGGGATTGACTTGGTTTTCGATTCGACAATTATTCTACTACAGGTTGTTCACTAAAAACCGCTCCTGCAATTACTTTTGCTGCATTCGATTATGTTTGTTGAAATATTTTATGTTCCCAATTTCAAAATTCTACAGCAGCTCAACAAAGGATCAGCGCACAGAAAATTGAGAATAAATCCCTTGAAATGTTTATTTAGTTTCATTCTTAATATCGATTATTTGTTGAGAGCTAGGTGAATTCACATCACTAAAATAAATTTCGAAGAGAAATAATAGTGAATTAAGAACTTAAATGTGATGGTACATCGTAGTAAAAAGAAACTTATTAAAGTTGCAGCATTTAAGAGAACATATGTGAGGCATGATCTCTCATTTGTAATAATTAACAATTATCATTAAGTAGTTTATAGAAGTATATACCTAATCTAAGTACCCATTCATAAAATGGAAATGTTAGATAAAATGAACGATACTATCACCTACAAAGTAAGGCCTACTTGACACAAATATCAATCACACGCCTCTCTCTATTTACTAACTATATTCCCACTGGCTACCTAGCTACATAACTGAGGCCTAGCTATTTTCTCAAATTGCTATTCAAAGAGCCTAACACTTAAATATATCGTAACACCTTCATGTACTTAAAAGATCATAGTGAGAAAGTGGAAGACAAAAAAAGTAATTATCCTGAGTTTCAATCGGATACTTAAGTTAGAGAAAAATAAATATCAACCTATAATTTAATGCATAGTTTTACAAATAATCTACGTACGGATTTTCAAGGTGACATCCCATTCGGTTACGAATCCCTCATATTTTGTCAGTGAATCCTGAGCCCCCTCATGACCAAAAAGTCACGAAACGTGACTTAACCTAATCAGAATAGATTTTATTAAAGATGATGACGAGTCAAATGATTATGAACTGCGCTTTTGCTAATTTTAGTCATCTCTATAAGAATGATAATATTTTGAAGACAATTGTTTGATGTTTATAAAGGCAGTGGTACACACACACACACACACACACTCATACGGCTCGTTTCTGTTTACAGATTGCCAAAAGATAAAGACTAAACACGAAGAATACCCATAAAATAGGGTGCCTCGGTAACCCGGTTGGATAACCGGAGGGTTGCGAGTTCAAAACTCGATCCAACCAACCGACGTGTATGTGGGGGCTGGTGCAATTTAAATCTGTAAAGTTTCAAATGTCCTCACGTTTTCGCGATGTGGAAGTTTGGAGAGTGGAGTGCCAGCTCAGGTGTTGACCTCGTCATCTGACCGTGTCTCAAAATGATGAGGTGTTGTCGTCGGACCTTTCCTTCGGGATTGATCTCGGACAGTCGTCAGTATCCCGTCGCTCCAGTGCGACGTTAATTCAACTACCTACCCGATAAAATAGTCTACAAAATAGTTATTATTATTTTTTCATTTTAAGCATGTACGTTGAATTTGAAATGTAGCTTAGAGATTAACTGTCAACCATTTCTAAAAGACAAGCACGTTAATCTATAAAAATATGTGTAAAATTTCAAAACTTGTGGTAAAAAATTAAATCGACGATTAAGGAAAAAACTCAGCTATTTCGACAGTTCATTTCACCATCTGATAAGTTCATTTTGGTTTATTTATGTAAAAGTTAGCTAAGATCTTGAAAGCATACAAATTATTTTCTTCCAAGTTTTTAGCCAATATCAAGTTGCATCTCGATTTCCATATGCTATTCTAGTTTAAAGGATAATCTTTACTCCAGACATCAGTGATGAAAGGTTCACTTACATAATGGTATGGTATTATAGATTCATAGTTCTATGTTAGATTGTTCTATTAGACTAGTATTTCAAAAATATTTTGTACCTAAACCTTGTTTTTTTTTCAAGTATTTTTATACTTTGATACGACTATATCTTTTATAGTTTTAAATACACGACATTTAACGCTTTTACCCATTGATGACCCCTTCAAATTCATTCATAATTTATTTTGAAATGGAGGGAGGTTTTGCTATAGTATGTATATAGGTTAAATTTTTTTCTACAGCATAAGGAACAGTTTCTCTAAAATATTATAGCTTTCTTCTCAGCTTGATAAACCGTCATCATTAATATGGATAGTTTTTTTTAACTTTAAAATGAAATTTTATCAAATTTGCACGATTCCACATATGTTTAAATTAAAATTTTCTAGATATTATTGATTACTGTACATATCCAATTCGTCTCTATAAACTCTCAGTAACGCTTATTTTTAGTACATTTTTTATACTCTGTTGCTAAATGTATGGACGTAATTCGTATTCCTTAATTAATTTCATAACTATTAAAATGCAGATGACATAAAAATTATAATACAAAGTATTAAATACTTGATATTTTTAAAAATAATTGTATTCACTCAACATAATGTTTTATATATAAGTATTTTGAAAACAGAGTCCCGCATATTTAATTTCTTTTTATTAATTTAGGAATATGCTTTCAACATTTTACTGCATATTTAGAATCTTTTTTATAATACCTCATTTAATTTAATTGTTATGATGTAATATTATCTTTAAAATACTATGAAAAAAGAGAGAAAACCAAGTTTTCGTAATTACTATTTATTTTTAAAATATTTAATCATTTTAAAAATCACATTTCCAAAATCTAATAATGCGTTTAAATAAAATTATTTTTTTTAAATTCTAACAGCTTTAATATGACGTAAATTAAAATACCTACCTAAAAATCTAACAATTTGTTTAAATAAAACTAAACTTACAAATTTAATAATTTATATAAATAAAATAAAATTCAGGTACTTAACAATTTGTTTTCGTAAAACTGGTGCTCAAAAATAATTTAAATATCCGATTCAAAAATTAATCACTTTTGTTAAATAAAAAGTAGTTAAACTAACCAAACTGAAACATAAACACCCAAGTAACTGCTTCACATTGGTATGATTATCAATGAATATTAAAAACTATCAAATAAAATCTAAAACCTAGAAATACTTTCAATTTAAAAAATAAATTTAGACTCTAAACTTTTAAAAAATGCATAAAATAAAATGTAATGCTCAATTATTCAAGAACGTCATTTTTTACAAAGACGTTTCTAAAGCAAAGTACGTAATCAAGCCATCGAATAAATTCACCATAATTAAAAAAAAAATCAAATAAATCTGCATTCATTACAAGGTACCCCAATTCTTGCAAACGGTGAGCACAGCCTGCGTCAACTCCCTGCAGCTTCCATTTAAAATAAAGCAAACCGTGCATCTCGATAAAAAAATAAACACAACTGAAAATAAATAATAAAAAGGAACGTTTCGAATGTTTGCTGGAAAGAAATCTTTACAGTGTGCGTGGATTTTTTCTCTCTTCTCTTCTTCGTCAATAAATAATAAAAAAGAAGGAAATATCGAGGCATACGACTGAAGGTTCTCTTAAAGCACAGGGCACATCGTCTGCCTTAAGTACACTTGGATACGACGACAAGTTTCATAAGTGACTTGCAAGACTCAAAATTTATTTCAATCTGTGGTCGGATACGTTATTTCTCTCTTTTCTTAGTCTTATTCTTCCGGATTCTTACGGTAGGAACAGTGCTCGTGGTAAGGTAAACACGAGCAAACACATGTTCTCCTAAAACCCCGAGAATGCTTTCCGATGAAATGTTTTTACGTTCCTTGATTTATGGTGGATCCGGATTCAAGCAGGAATAATTGAAACGAAAAAAGAAAATATTTATATTGTGAGGGCGAAAACCTTCGAAGGATCAAATTTCTCGATTCAGGAGGTTTTTTTAATGACGTTCGAATTTAAATGCTTAATCTGAAGGAATGAATTTAATCAAGCGTGTTGGGTAAGACGACGAAAAGTAATGGAAATGCATCCTGTGGTTTCAGTGTTTGTATTTGGATGAAGATTTGTTTGGAGGAAAAATTAATTACGAACTTGGTGTTTAAAAGGAAAACTACCCCATAGTTTTATATATCGTAATCTGAGAACTCATCAAAATGTGTATCGGAGACTAAAATTTTGCAGAAAAAAATTTGGAGATATATTTAAGCCAGAGAAGCTTTTAAGGGGACACTCTACACTGAAAACTATATTTGATTTGACATTTACAGGAAAATGCTTAAGCGTGCCTATTGCAATACACATGAAATACACAGTTCAAAAGAAAAATTCATTCTTTCATGAACAATAAGTAAAAAGTTCAACTTTAAAATAATATTTCTGTATTTTGAAATTTCTACTCCAGCAAATGTTTCTGTTTTCCAAATTTTTTGTTTTTTACTATGCTGGGAATGTTTTCAACAATTTTTTGCATAAGTTTGCATGTACTACTGGTATTCATTTTTTTTACTACAGACACTATGAAAAACAGTAAAAAATAGCCATAATTGTATTTAATAATTTCTTTCAAAAAGCAACTATTTTTCTAAATCTTTATTCTTTGAATAGTTATCGAAAAGATCATAAAAACAATCATAAAACGTTTCAAACCTCTATATTAACTGAATCAACAGCCTTAGAATTTTAAATACTTTGTAGTCATTAAAAATAGAAAACTGAGAAAAAGGAGTTCATAATTCAAATGTTAGTTGTTTTCACACGTGATCTCTCGCTAAATCATGTAGCTACAGCCAATGACATCTTGCAAACATATACCTTAACGTTGTGATATTAATGTAAGAAAGGTTTTTAAAAAAGGATTCTTTGAACATTTTTAGGGTATTGTGTCCCCTTAAAAATAAAGAGTAGTAAAATTAGAATGCCTTTAATGACTGAAGAATGTATTTTAACTTTTATTACGTAGGAAGTTGGGAATCTTAATCAATTTTGTTGTTTTGAACAAATATGGTAGGATTATTATATGTACACCTGAAGATTTTGTAAACTTTGAGGGACAATTTAAGATACAGATTTGACCCACAAAATTTTACATGAAAATTATCTTCGACTTTTTTTGTATTTCAACATTACTTTGAAAGAATTGAAATGTTTTTAGCTGTCATATTCAGATTCATCAAATGGGAATAGGTATAAAATCTCTCTCAAAACTGATTATTCCATGCAACGTTTAATAAATTAATATTTATGAATTAATTTACAACGAGGAAATCGCAAAGTTATAGTTAAGATTACATACCTATTTATTTACCTTGCAATGGAAGATGCAATCAATGCGTGATTTTCATTGAATTAATAGTTCGTGACTTGCAAATTTATAGCTTCAAGTATTATTCTCTCAAAAGTAAATAATTGAAATTCAGATAATTTTGTTTCATATATGGTAGAAAAAAGACATTAGATTCTTATTTTTAATCCAGTGTTTAAGTATTTGTTGTGTCACTGTAAGAAAGGTAGTCATGAAATCAGTTTTAAGCACATATCAGCTTAAAGATAAAAGTTGGATTTTCTTTCTCTTCGCAAACATCTATATTTTCGGGACAATTTAAATATTTGGTGCATTCATTCGGAAAATGTCTAAAACATATTCATGAAAATCACCGCGATTTAAGATAATTGATTTTTCAACGTTACATGCCACCACTTAACTATGTAAAACACTATGTACTTCATACTGTCGTAGTTTTTATTTCCAATGATCAATTAGAAAACAAGAATTTTACAATTTCTCTGCAAAACAATGTTGATGTTTTTTCGTAAACCAATATGCTTTTGTTTTCGTTTTTCAACAGATGTTATCCCAAGTTCCTGAACATTAAATTCCTCCCTGAGTGTATTTCTCTCTTCTGTGTCAGTAAATTTTCATTGTGTTTGTCTATTATTTGATATTGTATGTCGTGTCTGGTGCAGCATAGCCAAATATGGCCCTTGCGCCATAAAATCAAAACCAACCAACCTGAACATTCAAATATGTTCATTTGTCAATTGTCCTAAAGAACTTGATATTTCAATTTGTTACTTGCAGTTCTCACTCGTGTTTGTTTATTGTACATGCAATTCAATTTACATTTAAGCGAACCATGTTTACTAGATTCATTCTTGATCTTCAAAAGATTTGATTTTCATGTATTTGTTTCTCTTAAAATATATGGGATAACAATATACCTTATTCAATAAGGAGATTCTTATAAATATAATCGGTCAACTATATCTCTACAAGATGTGATAGTTTGAAGAAAAGAAGTGTGATATATTATACTTTTATTTTAGAGAGTCGATATTTTCCAAGAAAATTAAATTTGATGCACCAAACAATATAAATCAAGTACAAGATCAGCTTTCTTAAGAATAAAGACTCATCGATTTTTCGGTGGAATTTTTTGCATTAGAAAACCTTTTGCTTTACAACCTTTCAAATATTAACATTTCTGAAATGTCAGTCTTATGTAAAACATTTCACTTTTACAGTGATATCACATTTGATTATTCTATCACAAAAAGAATACAAGAACGTTAACTAAGAAAATGTGCGAGAAATTTACCTACAACTTAATACGATGTATTGAGTCACTTAATAAATGCTCATCTGTATATGCATTTAACTTTGCATTCACCACTCTCACTTTTAACAACGCACCTTACAGAATCCAATATTCTTATAAAACTTTGACACGAATTGTACTTGTTACTGTAATAGTTTGTTTTGCAATTTATAAGCGTAAAATATCATAGGTTCCATGATAACAGAAAAATGTAATTAATTTTAGCATTTGCATTGGATTTTATTTTTTGAATCAATCAAATATTACATTTTTAATTGTTTGTATGACATGAAATGGACTCATCTAATAAAACACGAAAAAATGTTTAAGATATTTTGCGAATACTCTGGTCTAAAGTAAGAATGAAAGTTGAAAAGTAGTTATTATGAGAAACACTGCTATTGTAACCGTAAGAAAGGAATAAAAAAGTGATTGTTAAATAAATCTATGTACCTATATGTAAGTTATTATACTAAACTTTATATAAATGTGCAGTTTAAAAAAAAGGCACTAAGTTGTACATAAAACAGCGTCAGTATCTGGAGATTGTCAATGACTCTTGTCTCTGAATGCGAATGGTAAAGCATTTTTAGTTAAAATTCATCTTCACATAGTTTTAAATCCTGATTATATTATGTAAAAGCGTTTCTAATCCCCTTCTTGCAATGCTTTTGTGATATGAAATAATAGATAATTTAAATGGACAGAAATTAGGGAATTGGGATAAAAACCAACAATTTTTGTGCTCTCCATATGTTGATTGGGTAGGGATTTATGGCGTAAGAGCTAGATATGAACATGCTGCTCCATGCAGTGCTTTTTCCGTAGAGTAAATGGGCATACATGCACACAAGAAAAGTATTTTACTGACACAGAAGGGAGAGAAATACACCCAGGGATATACAGGAATATAATCTGCGAAGGAAAATGGGTACCATCGGATAACGAAATGTATCCAAATTTTCGTTCAGAGTGAAGTAAATGTGTCAAATATGCAATCCCGGTCGAACATATCCATTTCATCCCTTAATAAGTGAGCTGAAGACGAAAAAACATAACCCCGAGTTTAAATTGTCAAAACTTGGATACTTTATCCATGTTTAGCTGAACGGTGATATCAACAGAAATATTGGTATATTACTGATGTTAATGAAATATTTGTAAAACGGGTGTTGCATGGGTGGAGATAAGGCAGGTAAATGTGTTTCCGTCAAGAGTTAACAGTGGAAAATTCAACGCCATGTTATAAGGAGTAATAAATATAATTTTGGTGGATCTAAAACAATGTTTGTATTTGTCTTTGGAAAATTAAATGTTGATCGCTTTACATTTATATCAAACCAATTCAATCCAAGCAACGCCGGATCATTTTTATCAGACCATTTTCGTAGGATTACACGTTGAAAATAGTATTGTGCTTCCTACATTCAGTGAACATTTATTTACTTTTTACTCATGCGTATTTTCGTCCTGAACGTTGGTGGACGATCAGTCTTACCATAAATCCGTTTTCGGACTATTGAAAAGTGGATATTAATAATTCCATGTTTTTATTTATCTGACTACGAAACTGATGTTTACATTTTTCATAACAATTAAAATGAAACAATTAAATTTTGAACTTCCACATAAATTCAATTCATCTCGAACAACGCCAAGTCAGTCTGAGTGTCTAAATCAGAGGTTTTCAACCAGGAGTACGTGGTAAAATTTTTAGGAGTACACCATGGGAGCTCAAAAGTCGCTAGATCTAATACTGTCTATTTACCACGAGATCTTCTCTCGTCACAAATGACAGGTGGTGGCGGTCGCTATAGTAACAGGGTTTGTTCATTTTATATAGAGGTATTAGTGGTAGATGTCATAATATTTTGCTTTTGGCAAATACTTGACTTTTTGTTTTTATTTATTTAATTACTATTTGTTTTTTGTATTTTTGTTCTCTTTGCCTAAGGATGTTTGTCCACTGACATCTGCATTGGAAATAACAAATGTTGAACATCTTAATTTAATTTAGTTTTTACTAGTTCTTGTAGTTCGTTAACTTTCATCTCCTGGACAACAAGTAAAAATCGTAAATATATTTCCAATTCATTAAGCCTGCCAATACGAGAAACTTCACTACATTTTTTCAAGCATTCCCCATGGAAAATGGGACGATGTCCGAATTTTATTCTCTCTGCTATACTATAATTCTACTTTTATCTATCGATAAAAGGTTACATAGACATTTCAGGGGATACTTGAAGGAAAATCGGTCAAGAACCACTTCTCCAAGTACAAAAAGGAACTGCTAAAGAATCTCACCCTATCATGTAACATCGTATCTCAACAGCACGTGTTCAGAAAGCCTTCGAAGATGGCGCAACAGTTCGAGACATTTGCGGAAAAAAAGCCCCTCCCCCCCAACGTCTTCGGTTAGCCCTCCTCGTAAGAAAGTATCTTCCGCAACATAATGGTCCATTTCTTCTCTTCCTGCCTCTTCACTTTCGCCTTCCTCGAACAAAAGGGTTAAGACTCTTCCCCCTCCACCCCCGTTTTAGAGGCACCTAACCCTTTCGTTGTTGTCACTTCCGGTCTTTTGAGGGGCGCTCCTTTTGTGGGGCAAGTCGAATTCCAACATTTGCATTCGCCCCATCCCTCCTCAACCCCCAAGGATCCGTCAAACGGGTACTTGCTTGTCAACTGTGTTATGTATCCAGCCTCGGAAGAAGAACTTTATCTTTTTCTTATTGGTCGGGGGATTTATTTCTCCACTTTTTTGCTCTCTCTCTTTCGTCTCGGATATCTTGATCTCGCTCTTCCTTCTTTTTCTCCCTTCTCCACCCGTTTTGGGGTTTCCTCGCAGACGATTTCTTCGCGCGTGGGGGTGAGAAAGTGTTTATTCCGAGGTGTACCTTTGTGTCGGTCGCTTAACCTTGGAGGAGGGAGAACTTTCTCTGAAGTAAGAACTTTTCACGGTACGGAATGGGACGTGTCGTTGATGATCGCAAAAATGTGTCACGCACTTTTCTCAAGCTACACACTTTGGTTGAATTATGAATACCAGATTGTCTTGACAATATTATTATATTCATTTTATTTATTATTATTTTTAATTTCCAACTGACCCTTTCGGCATGTGACACTATAAGGGAATCGAACTGACAGTTATTTGTGAAAAAGCACCCAGGTGGTGAGCCGTCGCTACTCCTGATAAGGACAGTAACCAACATCCATACTATTACAAACCAAGATTCAAACCCGGGACACATTAGATTGCAAACGAAAGCTTTGACCATTATACCAGTTAGGTTACAAATATCACTATGAACAATATTAACATGAAACGGTTAGAAGGTAACTGAAAGTAATTAGGCGATATCTACAATTTAAAAAATAAATTCGTCTGATCTTGAATTAAAACTTTTCATATGAACTAACTTTCTTCTCGAAATTATTAACTAATATTTCTGTTTTTAAATCACTACTCTATACTACCTCTCTCCAAATCGTGTAATTTGACAATTCTTGAATGCATGCCTTATAGAAAAGAGACAAAGCTTTTGCTATGACTTTTGGATACCTTAATACACTATTTCTTCAATGCATACCATGCCACTGGAATAACTGGAAACGAGAATCCCGACTACCAATCCAAAAAAGAGGAACAGCTATCCTCCAAACATCAAGTGCTCAATTCCCTTTCCAGACCCTAAAACTGCATTCAAACGATTTTTAGAGAGGTTCTCTAGAAAGGAATTACTTGAGAAAGACTCTTGAAAACCGTAGATCTCTGGTCTACTAGACATTTTAGACTTACTAAGAAAAAAGTCAATGGCTGAATTCCGACTACTAACTGGACATGATTGTCTTGCAAAACATCTGCATTTTTAACGTTGTCTCTGACCCTATTTTTGCTTCCTAGGGACGAAATGACCAAGTGCCACCTTCTTCTATTGTCTTTGCTCTTTTTAAAATCTGCAAAAGATTATCACGATTAGGAAGCGAGACAGAATGGGTCAATAGATTTTTTTCTATCTCGTGTGGTCATGTTTAATGTTTTGTAATCTTATTTCTTTCAGCCTATTCTCTTTTTGTATTTTAGCAACCTTTCTTTGTAACCAGCCATTTGGAAATAAAAAATCATCAAGGATTTTCAACTTATTAACACTAATCTTTTCGTGATTGTTCATTAGGGTTTGTTTTTATCTCCCTCCAAGTGGTTTCGACGAGATATCTCGTCCATCAATATCGGACCAATTTTGATTATGACGAGATATCTAGTTATCCAGATATTGGAGATTAAAGTTTATGATGACGACATGAAGATATGGTTCCTGAAGATTCTGATCTGATCAGTTTTCTTCTAATGACGAGATATTTCGTCCATCAAGTTCTGGTCAGATTTGCTTATGACGAGATACCACTTTGAGACAGCCACCAGGAGGGTTAACGTTGTCTCTGACCCTGTCTGTAAGTTTTGCTGCCTTCGGGAAAGAAATGGATAAGTGCCACCTTCTTCAATGTCCTGCTATTTGTAAAATCTGCTGAGGATGATTGCAACTGGGAAGCAAGTCACAGAATGGGTTTCAATAGACTTTTTCCCATCTTGTGTGTGGTCTTGTCTAATGCTTTTTTTTCTCTTTCAATCTTTGTTCTTGATTTTTTTTTGTATTTTTGCAACCTTTGTAATCCGCCATTGGAAATAAAAAAATCTTCAAGACTTTGAAATTTACTAACACTTCAATCTCTTCGGGATTATACGTTGGAGTTTTGTTTTTAACTCCCTCCAAGTAATTTCGACGAGGTAGCTCATCCATCAAGATTTGACCAATTTTGATGATGGCGAGATATCTCTTTATCAAGATATTGCCGATTTTTTTATGATGAAATCAAGATCTGGTTTCTGAAGATTCTGATCCGACCAGTTTTCTTCTAATGACGAGATATCTCACCATTCGAGATTTGATCAGTTTTGCTAATGAGGAGATACCCGTTGAGACAACCACCAGGGGTTTAAGTTTGTGATAATCTCTCAATAAACACATATGAATGAAATGTGTGAGGAAAAATGTCGAGATCTTATAGGGTTCGACTTAACATTTTAATCGCTGACTACATTTGACAAAACGAAATCGTTAAATTGTTTATATGCAGTTATTGATCAGTTTCATAAAACAAGGAATACCAGTCCTCATTAAAATTTCTGAATGTTTACAGATTTACACATTATTTCAATTAGAAATACCAATTACATATGTCACAATTATGTCATTTCACTTATTAGTTAGATAAAGAGCATATTGTTTTCTATGCTTCTCGAGGAATATTAAATGTCACTAACCTTGTTCCTTTAGTATGAGGATTGACTTTGACATCATGTAGTGATATTTTATTTCTATGGCATTTCATCTTGACTATTCAGATTGACGAGTAGAAAGAGTCGTGGTTTCCACTGAAAAATGAAAATTTAACTGATTAGAATTCGAGTTAACTAAGCATAATACTGACTGAAGATACTATCTACCTCGAGAAATATGGAATTTGCTTTCTTAGTTGAAAAGATGCATTGTTTCTGGTGATAAAGACTGATGATATGTTTATCAAATCCATAAAGTGAAACTTTAGATCCCATAATAACCTCAGGACCTCAATGGGCTTGAAAATTTCTAGTCCTAGTATAAAGAAGCGAAATCGTGGTATTCAGGTCACAGAACATAAGAATGATTCTATGAGAAAAGTGACCAAAATATTGAAAAAAAAAACACAAATTATTTTTAAAACTGTGCCCCTACCCTCAGAAATTGTTTTACATGCAGGTTTTTATTGTTTCTTGACGAAATTAGCTGATGTATACTCAATTCTGTGACTTAGAATTTTGTAACTTTAACATTTTAAACCTACTTTTAAAAGCATTTTTAGCAAATATGTAATTGTTGTTTAGCCCTAATACGTTAACAAATATGTAAACAAAACCTATAAAAATTGAGTTTAAGTTACTATTTATTACAGTCGGGGACTTTTAATGGAAATCTCTTCATGGTGTTTACTCAATTTTGGGAGCCACTGTCCACTGTATAAGTACTCTGTTGTCATGTTTCTGTTAGAACACAAGTAGAGCAAACAAGCTGGGAACGCACAATATAATTATCCTTGATTTGTAATCAAATACATTATACATGAACAAATTTATTCTAATAAAGAGGCTAAAATTCACTCATCAAATCCTTAATTTACACGAAAATTTTTTAATAAAAAGTTTGTTATTTAGCATTACACTTTTTATATATAAATTATTGGAACAAATGTTGATGCAATACCGCACATTTTGCATTATTTATAACTACATATAAAACTGCAAGCCTGAATTTCATTATGAAACAAAACAATCAATACTTTATATCACGCAAACAAGATAACGAAGAGTTATTTATCAAAATGCTCATAAAAATCATAATTGTTATCCATTTTAGATGTGAACAAATCATATCTATAATTACATACATTATGCTCTTTTCAAACATTGTGTTCGGTGTTTATGCATAAAAAGATACAAATTCTACGTGTAAATTTTATCGTGCCCTTTATCTTATAAGGAAAATTAATTCATAATAGTACTTCTTCATGAAAAAATAGCAAGCATTCTAAAATAATTTATTATATTTACAAAAATGTGCAGATTCTGAGCAGACATTAAAAAAAAATAATTTTTCATTTTAATGTACTCTAAACTCAATGAATGAAAATTACGAAACCTTCCAATAATAATTATTTTAGTAAAATTCTAAGTCTAAAAATTGATGGCCTATTTAATGCTGATATATTCTCCTAAAAGTTAATTTTCGAACACCTGGAGATAAAAGTAATCCATGCATTTCAGATCTCAAATTAGCGGAGTGATTTAGAGTTAAAATTAGAAAATGTGTCATTCTCAGAGTTCATTGGTCATTCATGTACTTCTGATCTCAACCCAACTGACAAAAAAACTTCCTCCAACCATTTGGCAAGATTAATACATTAATAAGAGAACACCCTTT
Source organism: Meta bourneti (assembly GCA_933210815.1). Classification (NCBI taxonomy): domain Eukaryota; kingdom Metazoa; phylum Arthropoda; class Arachnida; order Araneae; family Tetragnathidae; genus Meta; species Meta bourneti. The sequence goes on from OW119931.1 coordinate 24,757,576, forward strand.
GGGCACCAATTTGCCTACTCCAACATTAAGCTGAATTTTTAGTAGATGAAATCTAAAACTATTTTTATGAAGTTCTTTAATTTTCATTCTTGTCTTTTAACGATGCAATGCGATTCTCTGCCTATAAAAACTGTATTTTTAAAAGCTATTAATTTTAAAGTTTCTGGTGCTTTAAACAGAGAACCTCAAAGAATTATTTCAGTGATACTCATATGAGGACGGCTTAGAGGAGAAACTCATTGACATTTCTCGAAGACTAAATGTTTGTTTTCATGAGGATGAGAAATATATTGTCACATTGTAGAAGATATAGAATACGACTGTTTCGAAGATATATAGAATACTATTGTTTAGAAGATATAAAATACTACTGTTTAGAAGATATAGAATACTACTGTTTAGAAGATATAGAACACTACTGTTTAGAAGATATAGAATACTACTGTTTAGAAGATATAGAATACTACTGTTTAGAAGATATAGAATACTATTGTTTAGAAGATATAAAATACTACTGTTTAAAAGATATAGAATACTACTGTTTAGAAGATATAGAATACTACTGTTTAGAAGATATAGAATACTACTGTTTAGAAGATATAAAATACTACTGTAGAAGATATAAAATACTACTGTAGAAGATATAAAATACTACTATTTAGAAGATATAGAATACTACTGTTTAGAAGGTATAGAACACTACTGTTTAGAAGATATAAAATACTACTGTTTAGAAGATATTGAATACTACTGTTTAGAAGATATAAAATACTACTGTTTAAAAGATATAGAATACTACCAAAATGCTTATAAATCTTATATATATTTTTACTTAAAACTAATCGTCTTTATCCCTCCAAGTGGTTTCGGCGAGATATCTCCTTTCAAGGTCTAACCAATTTCGTTAAGGACGAGATATATCGTCATCCATATATTGCCGATTTATTGATGATAACGAGATCAAGATCTAATCAGTTTTCATCTAATAACGAGATATCCCGTCCATCAAAATCTGCTAGTGGTTTAGCTAATGAAGAGATACCTCGTTAAGACAACCACCAGAAGTGTTATACAGATGTGCAGTAAAAAAATTTTTGTCAGCGAATGTGTTTCTGTTCTATGCATACAATTTAGGTTACAGATGCTGCTCAATTTAGGTTATAGATAATTGTGAAAATTCACATTTTATGTTTTACATTGAATTATTATTTACATTAATTATTCATTCAATTATTATTATTACATTTAATTATTATTTACATTAAATATTTCATCATAAAAGATGAAACACTTAAAAATATACTTAACTTTTATACTTTAACTGAAACTCTCACACTCGACCGAAAGAAACAAAAATTCTATAACATAACCAAAGGGTTGATTAAAATTGTTTAGACATGATTCATAATATTTGTAAGATAACCATATGATTTTAATTATTTGTGTTTTGAATAAGCAGGATTTTATGTTTAAAAGTTCTGCTTATTATGCTGAGAAATTTAACCCCGAACGCCTCTTAATAAATTTTAATCTAAATATTTAATTTTCAAACATTATGCAAAATGTTCCTTAATAAATGTCTCCCGATCTATTATTAATATTTTAAATCGTTATTTAATTTTGCCATTTTGAAAACTAATGGAAAACAATTTGTTTTGAATATATTACGTAATTATCTTTCTAAGACTATTTGATTTTTTCACTAATATCCTAATTTATAAAACAGTTCCACGGTTTGAAACAATATAAAAAGTCAATAGTTTTAAATGTTTTTAAATTAATAGATCGAATCTAGTACTTAAATTTTAGTTTTACAAGAGGAAGATTTTGCTTCATTTTCATGTGAATAAAATTGAAAACAATTTATTTATGTAATGATTATATGTACGAGATTATATTTACAAATTTTGACGTTTGGTAATGCTGTTAGTGAATTAAAGCCAATGTTAAACTTTTCCACTTTAACTCACTTTCTTTTCCAATAAATAGGCTTTAAAACGAATAAAAATTTATTTAAATATCTAAACATTTTGCATTGTAAATGTAATTAAATAGAAATACATCTTCATTCTTTGTATTTTGTACAAATGTTTTTGTTCAAGCATTTCTTCCCTTTAATCACCACAGTACAAATTAAATTGTTTCTGGATCTGTTTTTGTATCTGTGAAGGTTACATTTTCAATTTTCTCAATCTTCTATATGTTTTGACGAGATATCTTGTTCAAGATGTGGTCAATTTTGTTAATGACGGGATATCTAGTTGAAATAAAACTGCGCTATTACTCCAAGGAGTAATGAATATACAATTAGGTAAACAAATTGTACTTTTGCCCAGAATTGGTGACAGATTGGAAAAGGTTTTTGCACTAGTCTGACCACTACATGCAGTTCTTGATTAACCACCAAGAGCATTTAAGGCAAAAAAATATTCGAGAGGACTGATTTTTTGCATTGCTTTTCAATTAATGCGATATTGCATTTATTGATAACAGTGAATTTTAAATAAAAAATTATTTCAATCTTGTCATTTGGCTGACTACGATGCTACTTCAAATATTTTGTTCGAGTGCGTTTTAATTGTTATAAGACATCTAAAATTGACATAATTGAATAATTTGATTCTGGAGTTTTTATGTACTCTTTTATCTCAAGGTGTCAAATGGAATTGTGGAAAATAGAAATTTTAAAAACTAACTTATGTTTTAACAGTTTTAACAAAGATGTACAAAATGGACATAAAATCCCAAATCGGAGAATTCGGTTGCTTTACCTAAAATGTACCAAGCCTGACCGAACTCATTATAAAGGAAGATTACATTTCTGGAAAAATTCAGTATACCAAATCTAACCTTAAGAGGAATATATGGCTCTGCTTACAAGGTGTAGTAGATCACATATGAATGAATAACAGAGATTGTCCTCACATTGAAGGAAAATTTATTTGGGTGCACAAACACATACAGCAAAGAAATTTCATTCCCTAGATAATAGTGTTTTCACAACTTGAAAAAGTTGTTATCGTATAACTGTTGCGCAATGGAAATTGAGATTTATTCAAATATTTTGCAGAATGAGCTACTCGCAGCGCCATATAATCCCCTATAGCTCACTTTTGAAACTAAGATGTTTTGGCCGAAATATTTCCCCGAGTCTTGCTTAGCATACAGTTTTACTTGTATGAAACTCAGGTACTTATAAAAAGCTCCGAGTAGAAAAATGTATGAGCTGTGTACGATCACTGTATATGTACACACTATATATGATCAATTGCATAATAGTTACAATTTAACGATACAAAATTAGAAATTTATTTTAGTAGGTTTACACATACCTTTTCAACGAGGTGTTCCCCAAGTTTTACTTATAATATATTCTGAATTTCTCTGGATAAACGAATTTTGTTCGTAAAACTGAACACATTTTACTGCAAGCACTTATATCTTAGTATAATCTTTTTGTAAGCATTTATATATTTAAAATTCAGTTTATCATGTTTCCAAAATTGATTCTATGCGTAGTATTATTAATACAAAAATTAAGTTATAAAAGATAAAACGAACTGCAGCGAGAATATGATCAAAAGAAATCTAGAATTTATTCACGAATTCAATACATGTCTAGAAGTGGATTTTGTGCACATAACAAAAATTGAGTATTTTTAGATTTTTAAGAGGATGAGTATGTCCCATTGCTCATCTGGAGAAATCCTCGATATCAGAGTAAAGAAGAGAATATTTATGTACTATCTTAATACTAGAGTATTTATATTTCTAACTTTAACCCAGTGTACTCACACGCATATGGCCCTCAGGAGCACATCTCCTTCAGGTGTGTACGAGCTTCGAGCACCCATGGTACTATAGTGATCTTTTCTTTTCCCATGGAGCTTACTGTCTTTAGTAAACACTGGTATCGCGCATTCGGGATACCCAAGCGATATTTTTCCGCTTCCATCCCATTATTCTATTCCCAATCTCTCTTTCTTCCTTTTCACTTTTTTTACTTGAAGTTGTCTGTTTTGTGTTTGGCGCAGCTTGGCCAAATATGGCCCTTGCCCATAAAACTGCAAAAAAATCAATCACACGCATATGTCAATTCTGCAACCTGCAGTTTTCTCTGCATCGCTTCTAATCAGTTTTGACCTCCCTGATCACTATAATCTTTCCCAATAGATGTGGATTCTTTCAACCAATAGATGTGGATTCTTTCAACCAATAGATGTGGATTCTTTCAACCAATAGATGTGGATTCTTTCAACCAATAGATGTGGATTCTTTCAACCAATAGATGTGGATTCTTTCAACCAATAGATGTGGATTCTTTCAACCAATAGATGTGGATTCTTTCAACCAATAGATGTGGGCATTGGGTATGAAGGATATGTATTGAAGGATGAAAACAGTACTGCATACTCAGAAATCTCTTGACTTTCAGAGGATTAACCCTTTCAGAGGTGATGGGACGCCAAACGTCACACAAGGTTAATACATAGGTAATACAAATTCATAGGTATTCATAGATTCATATGGATACAAAGGTGCATATTAATTATATTAGCTGGTTATCTCGACGAGTTATCTTGCAATTAGACAAAACGGACCAGATCTTGATGGACAACATATCTCGTCATTAGAAGAATACTGACCAGATCTTGATCTCGTCATCATCAAAAAGTCGGCAATATTTTGATGGCATCTCGTCATTAACAAAATTTGTCAGATATTGACGGACGAGATACCTGGTCATCATCAAAAAGTAGGCAATATTTTGATGGCATCTCGTCATTAACAAAATTTGTCAGATATTGACGGACGAGATACCTGGTCATCATCAAAAAGTAGGCAATATTTTGATGGCGTCTCGTCATTAACAAAATTTGTCAGATATTGACGGACGAGATACCTGGTCATCATCAAAAAGTAGGCAATATTTTGATGGCGTCTCGTCATTAACAAAATTTGTCAGATATTGACGGACGAGATACCTGGTCATCATCAAAAAGTAGGCAATATTTTGATGGCGTCTCGTCATTAACAAAATTTGTCAGATATTGACGGACGTGATACCTGGTCTTCATCAAAAAGTAGGCAATATTTTGATGGCATCTCGTCATTAACAAAATTTGTCAGATATTGACGGACGAGATACCTCGTCAAAACCACTTGGAGAGTTAAGCCATGGTTTTCAATATAAGCCTTTCATTTAATCTCCTATAAAAGATAATTCCCTCAACACATTTTAAGCCCAGTAAGGCCACTTAAACTTCACAACTTTTTCCCACCGTACCAACTGTCACATGGAAGTCGGATCCATCGCAAACTAGCTGTCGAGCGAACGCCTCGTCCCCTCCCAAAGAAGACGTACTACAACTAGATTATGATTGACTCTCAGGATATCGCGGGCTCTCATATATATTTAACAGGAATTGTGATGTACGATCCGTTTTAAAGAGGACGATTAGCAGAGAGGGGGGGGCGTGTTTTAGAGAAGATTGGATAGATCGCTCTCGTTCACCCAAATGAGAAATGAGGAACTTTCTCCGGTCCAATGGGATGGTGCATTTTTTCCCTTACAGTCGTAACTTCATTCATTAATTTTTAGGTACGCCATCTTGCGACAAATTGATGAATTGATCAATTTCTGGTCGCGCGTGTGCCGACGTGTCTAGTTATCTCCGGGACGTCATTTTTTAATGATTTTCTTCCCGTACTACTCATGTGATTAATCACGGGGCTTTTAGGAGCAAGAAGAGCTTCATGCAATTAGGGAACTAAATGGTTCTTTTTATTGATTCTTCGGTGATCTATTTATACCTGGGAGGAAAGCTTGTTTGTGAGAAGATGGATCACGTGAGCGAATAATCAGCGAAAAATTGTTTGTTATGCGAGCAACAAACAGCGGCGAGGTGGATTGGGTTTAAGATTAATGAATGTGTGCTGGTGTAACGATTAGGATCATATTAATTTAGGAAACGATTTGAGTTTCTGGTTCTAGCTAGGAAAGCTTGAAACTTTATTTGAGAAATAAATTATTCAAACTTATTGCAGCATTTAATGCGGTCAGAGTAACATGAGTTTAAAAATTTGTATTTTAATTTTTTTAAATTTTTTTTAAATTAAAAAATTTGTATTAACAAACTTTATTAAAATCGCATAGTTAAAATATTAACAGTATCGTATAATTTAAAGTAAATGTTTAGATACTTATCCTCTAAATCAATTTAATCATTGAGAAGCCCTATCTGATCAGTCCTGGTTTTCTATAGAAAAATTAACCAGTACTTTTGAATACATATTTTTGAGCATACTGCACCTGTGAGATTGTTTACATAATCATTACAGTAATATTACTTCCTCAAACATCTTTCTGCTTGAATCAAACGAGTTTATAAGGCAATAGGGCTTTGATATATTCTCATTTTTAATTCCCAAATATCGGCTATAACTGATAATTAAATGAAGAGACGAAATATTATAATATAAATTCTTATATGTACAAGCATCATGAATAAATAAATGTATTTAAGAGCAATGTTATGAAGCCCTCTGTAATACTGTAACCTTATGACTTAAGAACTAGATGTACTAGATTTTTTTTTAAATTTTGACTTTCAAAATCGTTTTTGATTTATGCTTAAAACATCAGATTAAGCACGTCATTAATTTTCCAATTTAGATATAATTAGCTAATTAGCATATTTTCAATAGTGATACTTCAAATTCTAATTTGTTCAGAAAGATAATTTCTGTTGAAATTATTCCTATAATATTGTTCTTCATGTTTTGACCTTCAATCAAGTTGCTAGAGGGAATAGAGTTTTTCTTATCATTTTTTTCACCAAAAAAGCATAAGAAAATCAAGATTTTTCAGGAATTTTAAAATTTAAAAATCAATTCAAATTAAACTAACTAAAATCTCCGACTGAGGGTCAAAACATCCACTGTATTATATAGATTATAACGGTGCAAAAATAAATCTAATGTATCAATTCACTGTTGAGCTATCACCGTTTGAACAAGGTATTGCAAAAACACAGTTCTTCAGAATGGGGTTTAAAGTATTAGAAGCATGTTTGTACATATTGATAGTATATAACAAAAGTCCTTGCAACTAGAAAAATATTCCAAATGTGTACAAGATCTTGGTATAATTTGAAAGTTAGGAAGTTCGAAAATACTTTAAAGCAATAAAAAATCGATATTATTGTCAACTTTCGTGATTTCTAGTGTATATATACACCATAAGTTTTAAGAAAGTGCCTAAGATTGAGCAAATAAATAATTTATAGAGTGCAAATTGAGTGAAATTAATATACGTAGTTCCGATGGCATGAGTTAAACAGGCTATTTTAATGACAAAATGAGGTACCCACCATTAAAGTATAGATAATTCGGCCTATGCAAAGGTACGCAAAACTACGTTTGCTGTTATCAGTTTGCAAAAATAAAAATTTTTTCATTGAAGAAACTTTGGAATGCTTTTTTCTACAATAATAGCATACATCTCTCATTAATACAATTGAACTGAAATTGCAACTCATATCTAATGAATTGTAACTATATAGATTCAAGAATTCAGTTTGTCAATCGACATCCTAAATAAAGTGAAAGAACCTGTCAGCTCTAAAAGCAGCTTCATTTACTCATTAGAAAACTTCATTTACTCATAAGAAAACTTCATTTACTCATTAGAAAATTTCATTTACTCATTAGAAAACTCCATTTACTCATTAGAAAACTTCATTTACTCATTAGAAAACTTCATTTACTCATTAGAAAACTTCATTTACTCATTAGAAGTATTTTATACAAAAATTTTAGTACCTTATTTAATATGAAAGGTGTAAACTGGTTTAAATGAGCTGTAAAAACAAATTCAAAACTTGATTTTATGTTTCGGATTTAGAATGCCTGATTATTGGTCTATTTGAAATATTGAATATCAAGAAATAAAAGCAACGTTTCAGAAATGCATGATGAATACTAATAGTAAGAGATTAAAAAAATAGAAAAGGTAAACTCTTATTTTCAACGTTAATACCATGTGCATAAGAGTTCCATTTGGGGAACCTCATGCAATGAGGCCAGAGAGGCCCATATTGAGGAGATGTTGGGGTACATGAAGGAGAAAACTGCTCCTGTAAAATTGCGCAAAGGGGCCATTAATATTTTAGGGGGCCTGCTTTGCAGGAGAGAGGATAAATCATTCTAAAATTCCTAAAATAATACATAATAATGACTGAGAAATTGCATTAAATGGCCATCTCTCTGGACTTCCCAAGTATGTGGCATAATCACTTCCTATAATAAATCTCAAGTTAACACAGTATTACCTTGTATGGAAATTATAAACGACTGTAGAGTAAATAACCACATTTCTTGTATCCATAAATAATACAATTTTGATTTGAAAAGTAAAAGAAAAACAAATTTTAAAACATTAAGACTTCCATTGGTCCATCTTTGTTTATATGTTCCATATATCATATTTTTAGTACAATTTTCCTTTGTCTTATCATTTTTTCAATAGCAGGTCTAAAATGAAGTTTATAAATTTCACAAAATTTCAGAGTAGATCAAAATATAAATCCTCCAAATCATTATTTTCATTGCATAAGTAATTATACCTAATAGAAATTTGAGCAGTGATAATATATTTGTCTTTGAATACTGAGAGTTGATAACAAACCTACGAATCAGCTCCAAGCATATTGGCGTGCAAAAACTTAAGGAATACCATTATTTTAAGGGTTAGATTTCCAAAATTAAATTAAACGACCTGTGATGATTTGCATAGCCGAGGGTTCTCTGTAAAAAGCTAGTGCATACTCAAATTTTGGAATTATGACGTCAGTTCGAGGTTGAGGATGAGTTCTGTTACCTCAGGAATTCATCTTCAACCTCATTCTTTGTATGCAAACGCTGTTCAAAGCCTGCATCAGTAGTCTAGGTGGTCATACTACCTACAAAGGACCACTCCTATCTCTTTTTATGTTTTCACAGATACCCTACTGTCTCTTGGCACCCAGTACAGTGTCACCACTTCAGTTCAAAGAATGTTTTTACTGTCTGCTTTTCTGGTCATTTTATTTTTAATCATCTGTTCGGTAACTATCGAAGTACCTTTTGTGTCATTTTCTCACATCCAGATCACGTCACTTCAAATTTGCAGTTGAAATTTTCACTGTTCCTTAACCCTCCTGGCGGTTGTATCGATGAGGTATATCGCCATTAGCAAAACTGACCAGATCTTGATGGACAAGATACTTGGTCATTAGAAACAACTGATACCATCTGGATCTCTTCATAATAAAAAGATGGCAATATCTTCATTCAGAACTCAATCGGCATTATTGATGACGAGATATTCCGCCATCAGCAAAATTGGTCAGATTTTGATGGACATGGTATCCCATCGAAACCAAGTGGAGGGTTAAGTTTAGCAACCCAGAGTATAATAAATACGATGTGCGATAGTTGGCAGTGGTGTAGTAAAAAATATCTTTAAATGGACGAGATGTTTCTTCATTAGAAACAACTCATCTGATCTTGATCTCTCATCATCAAAACACAGCAATATCTTCAATAGGCATTCTTGGTGACGAGATATCTCGTCATTACTGAAATCGGTAAGATCTAGATGGAATAAATATCTCGTCGAAACCACTTAGGGTTAAGTTTTGTACCCCAGTGTAGAATAAATACGATGTAAACAGTGGCACTGGTGTCAAAAGACTCTACATAGACCTGCGGAACGGTCTTCCTAACTTGAAACAGGTCATAACCAGTTTGGGCTCAAAATCAATTTGGGAATGCCGAAATTGGTCAGGTATTTATGAATAAGATATCTCGTCGAAACCACTTTGGGTTAAGTTTCTGCACCCCAGCGTAAAATAAATACGATGCAAACAGTGGCACCAGTGCCACTCTCTCTACATAGACCAATAAGACTCTACAAAACTCTACATAGACCAATGCCACTGTTTGGAACTGGCCAAGGAGCTGTCTTCCTAACTTAAAACGGGCCATAGAGCTCAAAATCAATTTCGGAGTGACCACGGGACCCCATTTATTAAACAGGCTATTCGGAATTCAATCGACATTCTTGATGACGAGATATCTCGTCATTAGTAAAATTGGTCAGATTTCAATGGACGAGATATCTCGTAAACCACTTCGATGATTACGTTTTTGAACCCCAGAGTAGAATAAATACGATGCAAACAGTGGCATTGGTGTCAAAAGACTCTACATAGACCTAAGGAACTGTCTTCCTAACTTAAAACGGGCCATGGAGCTCAAAATCAATTTCGGAGTGACCACGGGACCCCATTTATTAAACAGGCTATTCGGAATTCAATCGACATTCTTGATGACGAGATATCTCGTCATTAGTAAAATTGGTCAGATTTCGATGGACGAGATATCTCGTAAACCACTTCGATGATTAAGTTTTTGCACCCCAGAGTAGAATAAATACGATGCAAACAGTGGCATTGGTGTCAAAAGACTCTACATAGACCTAAGGAACTGTCTTCCTAACTTAAAACGGGCCATGGAGCTCAAAATCAATTTCGGAGTGACCACGGGACCCCATTTATTAAACAGGCTATTCGGAATTCAATCGACATTCTTGATGACGAGATATCTCGTCATTAGTAAAATTGGTCAGATTTCAATGGACGAGATATCTCGTAAACCACTTCGATGATTACGTTTTTGAACCCCAGAGTAGAATAAATACGATGCAAACAGTGGCATTGGTGTCAAAAGACTCTACATAGACCTAAGGAACTGTCTTCCTAACTTAAAACGGGCCATGGAGCTCAAAATCAATTTCGGAGCGACCACGGGACCCCATTTATTAAACGAGGCTAGTTTCCAAAGACGACAGCAGCATGAAACGACGTCGGCAATCATCCGAGTCTCGTTGACGTCGGCCGAGACACCCGGGAAGGGGAAAAAAAACCGCCCGGACACATAAAATCGGAGTTCTTGTACACAGCATTTCGTCGTGTTCCCCGATTTTTTCAGAGGTTCTCCAATTGCATTCCTGGAAGACGAAGGTTTCCATGAACTCATTAAATCCGACGACTGATTTTTCTAGACCAGAGCAATTAGAGAGGACTCCTTCTTTTTTCCGGAGATAATTGAAAGAGAAAAAATTATATATTGCATCTTTTCCCTCTCTCTTGGTCATTACACGCAGGCGGAGGGAGAGAAGTTGGAGCAGCGCCCCGTGCGCAAAAAATAAAATAAAAAGCATCGATCGGACAGATTCTTAAAGGAAACGACGAATATTATTCATTAACTTTGGAGCTACGGCGGCGGCCTTTCCAGAAAAGCAGCCCCAAACTAGGAAAAATTCTTAATCCCTTTGCAAACGAGTCTCTCATCGATCGTACAAAAGATTTTTCATTATCAGGAGGAAGAAAAAAAAGAATTAAATAAAGAGGGTGTGGAGAAGAAAGGGAGGAGAAGCGAGCAGAGAGAGAGAGAATAAAAAAATGGCGCATTTTATAAATCGGAAAAGTTCCGATAATCTCATCGGACGAATATTATTGGAAAAACAAAGGAAACTCCTTTTTTCGCTTATCATTTTTCATCTTCTCCCGGCTCTTAATGAGGACCTTGCTGCTACGGGCACGGTTGACAGTTTAATGAGAATCGAGTCAAGTGCAGATATGAAAAAAAAAAAAAAAAGTGGATGAGCACACAATCGATAATTCTCTCTTCCTCAACCCCCTAATGAGAATCTTTCATTATCCATCAATTCTCGAATGTTGTCGAACTCGGAACATTAAAAAAGTCACATTTTTCAGCGTAATCAATGTTCTGTGGAGCGGTGAACACACGGCAAAAAGGAATACTGGGAGGTTGTTTCCAGGGTAAAATAAGACGTTCTTCTCTTCCCTTTCGATGTAATTTATTCCAGCATCGAAGCGGTTTTAATTTCGTCATTATTATTCGAAAAGCATTCGCATGAAGACGAGAATGCGAACCGTTCGATCTGGCAACATCCTTCCTCTCCTGGTATCACTCCCTCCTCTGCCCTATCTGATTACTAATCTGCATACATAGAAAAAATCTGCTCCGCGTTTGCTGTACATTAGCAGAAAAATTATATTCAAGGCATGAATACTCTCCCTTCGTTTTTGAAATGCCTTCCACTTTAATTTTATGAACCAGCGAAAAGGATCCTCTATTAGCCTCAAGAGTATGGAAGGGAAAGCACCTTTCAAGGAATAGTGACATATTTCTTTCAAAAATGGCGAGGAGTGTTCGTTCGTAACATTCCGGGAATTAGATTAGGACTTTGCATTATGTGGCAATGCATTCATAATAGTAACTATACAGAGGTATTTTCATTAAGTCGCAGTTATTAACCAGTAATATAAGGTTGTCTTTCTTGGTAAAAGATTGTAATTCTGAAGACAGTAAAATAAATATATCAAATAGCTTAAATAAAGTAGGCCACAAAGCTAAGGCATCGAGTGGAGAAATAAAGCATCAAATAAACAGGGTGTATTAGAAACCTTCCAGAATAAACCAGAGGACACAGAAATAAGGATAGACAGAATAGTAACTATAGAGATATTTTTCATTTAGTTGTAGTTATTAACCACTAATGTAAGGCTGCCTTTTTTGGTATAAGATGGTAATGCTGGAAGGTAGTAAATGAAATACATCAAATAGCTTAAATAAAGTAGACCATGAGGTCCAGAACCTTACGTAAGTAAAGATAAGAAGTCAAATATTGAAGCAAAGTGTCAAATTGTTTATAAGCAGGATGTACTAGAAACCTTCCAGAATAAACCAAAGTACACAAATAAGGATAGACAGAATAGTAACCCATACAGAGACATTTTCATTAAGTTGTGGTTATTAACCACTAATGTAAAGATGCCCATTTTTGTATAAGATGATAATGCTGGAAGATAGTAAAGAAAATATATCAAATAGCTTAAATAAAGTAGACCACGAGGTTCAGAACCTTATATAAGTAAATATCAGGAATCAAGTGTGTCAAATAGTTTATAAACAGGATATACTAGAAACCTTCAAGAATGAACCAGAAGACAAAAATAGGATGACTTTGACTAAGATACACCAGGAACTTTTCAAAGAATAGTCAAAAGCAAAGTAGTAAAAAGTAAGATATCAAATATTCTAAATATGACGTGAATCAAGGAGTATTCAGAAGTAGGATGATGGAGGAAATTAAGGTATAAAATAGTTTAAATAATGAATATTAGAAGCCTTCAGTAAGGGGAAGGTAGAAGCAGAACATGTGGTGTAGATTGTGAAACATCCAAATTATCATAAGATGTACTGATTTAATGCCATCATAGCCAAATACTCGGAATTTTCCAACAAATAAGGTGGAGTAAAATATATTTCAAATAGGATATCGAAAATAGTATACCAAATAGTTTAAATAAGACATATACCAAGAACTTTAAGCTATTAAAATTCATAAGTATGGAGAGTGAACAAAAGATAACAATTAACATAAGTAGATGCATCAGAAACCTTAAGGAAAAGTCAAAAGTACAGAAGCGAAGTCACAGATATAAGTGGTGCAAATATGGTACATGGTAAAGATTTCATCAAGAAAAATGTACGCTTGCAATCATCTGGTTATATCAATTTACATCTATTGATAATTATTAATCGTTTGATATTATGTGGGGTCAGTGTTTGTGACTCGTTTAAAAAACTGGAGTATAAGCACTAATTATTCTAGAACAATTTGCAGCAAATTCATTAACAATGTACTTTATAGCGGAGTCTGATTTTCTCATTTCAGTTAAGTTGATCTACTTATTAAGCAGTTTAATCAGCTGAAGTACATTACTTTCACGAACAATGACGACATTTAAGACTCAGATGTAGAAATATGTGTGCTATTTTCCTATGAGTTCAAGTTTACTACTTAGAAACTTAGAAAAAGACTTAACCCTCCAAGCGGTTTAGACGAGATATCTCGTCAATCAAGATCTGACCAATTCTGCTAAAGACCAGATATCTTGTCACCAAGGTATTGGCGACTTTTTGATGATGAGGTAGCCAAATGATTTGGCTAGTTTCCTTCTAATAAAGAGATATCTCGTCCATAAAGATCTATTCAGTTTCGCAAATGACGAGATACATACCCCGACGAGACAACCACCAGGAGGGTTATATCGCATAATAAAATACTTGTAAGTTACATCTAAGGATTCAACTTGTAAGGATAACTAAATGTAAGGATATATAATGAATTAATAAGATCAATTAGGCATTGGGTCGAATTATTCCTATCTTATTTGAAATAACCTACAGACAACCCACAGTTTGCATAGAAACTCTACGTCTTTTTTCATGGTAGAAATAAAACTGAACACGAGCAATCACTGTCAGCAGTATCATTTAGTTCATACATAAAGCTCTTCGGACACAGACATGAATAAAGCTGTTCACCAAGGCAGCGATTATTAGGAAATAAAGCGTAAGAAATTTGGTGTCCTTCCACAGAGCGATACAGAAAACCTCCTCCGCAAAAACTGCGCGTAATCAGGTCAACCCTTTCACTTATCTTCACCCACCCCCCAAACCAGTCTCACATTTTCCAGCTATTCCTCCCCCCCCCCCCCCGATACCATTTCATTGGAAGCGCTCGAATAATATTTTTTCTCGTTCCATCCTCCCTCTACTCCAATATCATTTCTAGTTATTATATCTCTTTTATACATTTCTCTCTCGCCCCCTTCCAATCACTTTCTTCTTCCCCATTCCTTTTTTTCAAGAGAATATCTTCCCTATCGAAGAGGGGAAAAAAGTGTCTTGGCCAGCAGTGATTATAACTGGCGGCAAACAATGGGGTTTGGAAGAAGGAAAGAGAAGAAAGGAAGAAGGGCAGCATGAATAAAAGAAAAGGGGGGTGGTAGAGGGACATTTGAATCCTTCCAGGGCCAGAAAGTCGGGCGCATTCACTAAGTAATAATCACCCGTTGTTGCTGCCAGTTGCCATTAATAGCCCCCAGCCCCAGAAGAAGAACAATGATACCACTCTCATGAACATAGAGTCGAATATATACCTCCCTTTCTCTCTTTTTGGTATTGTTATTACTCTTCTAGTTATTTCTTGCTGCCTTTCTCTAAAGAATTGTCATTTTTAATGATTTTTCTTCTTCCTCCGCGCGACTGATGAAATAGAGTTTTTCCAAGAGACGGTTTCTGCTCGATTGCTCTCCTTCGGGCTGCCAGCAGTTTGTCTTTAAATGATCGGAATCTGTGAAAAACTGTTCCGAGTCTTTCTTCTTTCTCTTTTCGGGATGCCCCTTTTTTAAAAAAAAAAGACAAATATGGCGTCTCGGCGTGAATGAGTCGAGGCCATGTTTTAAGAGCTTTCGGTATCAAAGGATGTTCCCTCGCACCCACGGTATGCACCAGTGCACAGCCCTAAAAGCCGAGTGAAGAGTGCGAGTCGCTGCTTCTAAATGCACAGGAAGAAAGGGCTCCTTTCTCTTTTGATGCTGGTAATTAGGTTTGCAACAAGCTCAAAAGGAGTCCCGCATCTTAGCCCCCCGTCCTGGCTTCAGTCTCAAGAGGGAGTGATATTAGTCTCCTTATTATGTTCCTCGTTTGGTACTAGATTAGTGCAGCGATAATCTTTGTCTCCTTGATCCAAATGAAGAATGAAACTTGCATAGCTAAATAAAATAATGCTCTCGCTGACTCCATTTGCATTCTGATCACTTGCATTCTTCGTCAATCGTCCAATAACAGTCCGATTGAGTCAATGAAAGGGATGTCTGAAGTTCTTTGGATTCTATTATTCGTTGAAAGAGTTTGAACACTTTCTTTTACATATTTGAGCAGTTCGGAGTGTTTTCGAGTATTTCTTTGCCCAGATGGTTTGATAGTTGTTTTGGCGTTTTATGGCACAAGGGCCATATTTGGCCAAGCTGCGGCAAACACAAGACAGCGTCAAGTAAAAAATGTCGTGAAAGAGGAAAAAGAGGAATTTGGGAACGAAGTAGTAGGATGAAAGCAGAAAAAGATCGTCCGACTATCAGGGGGCGCGACCCCGTGTTTACTAAAGATAATAAAACATTTTAGCAGTTTGGATGGTTCTCGAGTATTTCTTTGCCCAGTTGGTTTGTTAGTTGTTTTATGGCACGAGGGCCATATTCTGCCAAGCTGCGCCAAACAAAAGACAGCGTCAAGTAAAAAATGCCGTGAAAGAGGAAAAAGAGGAATTTGGGAACGAAGTAGTGGGATGAAAGCAGAAAAAGATCGTTTGAGTATCAGGGGGTACGACCCCGTGTTTATTAAAGATAATAAAACATTTTAGCAGTTTGGATGGTTCTCGAATATTTCTTTGCCCAGTTGGTTTGTTAGCTGTTTTATGGCACGAGGGCCATATTCGGCCAAGCTGCGCCAAACACAAGACAGCGTCAAGTAAAAAATGTCGTGAAAGAGGAAAAAGAGGAATTTGGGAACGAAGTAGTAGGATGAAAGCAGAAAAAGATCGTCCGACTATCAGGGGGCGCGACCCCGTGTTTACTAAAGATAATAAAACATTTTAGCAGTTTGGATGGTTCTCGAGTATTTCTTTGCCCAGTTGGTTTGTTAGTTGTTTTATGGCACGAGGGCCATATTCTGCCAAGCTGCGCCAAACAAAAGACAGCGTCAAGTAAAAAATGCCGTGAAAGAGGAAAAAGAGGAATTTGGGAACGAAGTAGTAGGATGAAAGCAGAAAAAGATCGTCCGACTATCAGGGGGCGCGACCCCGTGTTTACTAAAGATAATAAAACATTTTAGCAGTTTGGATGGTTCTCGAGTATTTCTTTGCCCAGTTGGTTTGTTAGTTGTTTTATGGCACGAGGGCCATATTCTGCCAAGCTGCGCCAAACAAAAGACAGCGTCAAGTAAAAAATGCCGTGAAAGAGGAAAAAGAGGAATTTGGGAACGAAGTAGTGGGATGAAAGCAGAAAAAGATCGTTTGAGTATCAGGGGGTACGACCCCGTGTTTACTAAAGATAATAAAACATTTTAGCAGTTTGGATGGTTCTCGAGTATTTCTTTGCCCAGTTGGTTTGTTAGCTGTTTTATGGCACGAGGGCCATATTTGGCCAAGCTGCGGCAAACACAAGACAGCGTCAAGTAAAAAATGTCGTGAAAGAGGAAAAAGAGGAATTTGGGAACGAAGTAGTAGGATGAAAGCAGAAAAAGATCGTCCGACTATCAGGGGGCGCGACCCCGTGTTTACTAAAGATAATAAAACATTTTAGCAGTTTGGATGGTTCTCGAGTATTTCTTTGCCCAGTTGGTTTGTTAGTTGTTTTATGGCACGAGGGCCATATTCTGCCAAGCTGCGCCAAACAAAAGACAGCGTCAAGTAAAAAATGTCGTGAAAGAGGAAAAAGAGGAATTTGGGAACGAAGTAGTGGGATGAAAGCAGAAAAAGATCGTTTGACTATCAGGGGGCGCGACTCCGTGTTTACTAAAGATAATAACGCATTTTAGCAGTTTGGATGGTTCTCGAGTATTTCTTTGCCCAGTTGGTTTGTTATTTGTTTTATGGCACGAGGGCCATATTCGGCCAAGCTGCGCCAAACACAAGACAGCGTCAAGTAAAAAATGTCGTGAAAGAGGAAAAAGAGGAATTTGGGAACGAAGTAGTGGGATGAAAGCAGAAAAAGATCGTTTGAGTATCAGGGGGTACGACCCCGTGTTTATTAAAGATAATAAAACATTTTAGCAGTTTGGATGGTTCTCGAATATTTCTTTGCCCAGTTGGTTTGTTAGCTGTTTTATGGCACGAGGGCCATATTCGGCCAAGCTGCGCCAAACACAAGACAGCGTCAAGTAAAAAATGTCGTGAAAGAGGAAAAAGAGGAATTTGGGAACGAAGTAGTAGGATGAAAGCAGAAAAAGATCGTCCGACTATCAGGGGGCGCGACCCCGTGTTTACTAAAGATAATAAAACATTTTAGCAGTTTGGATGGTTCTCGAGTATTTCTTTGCCCAGTTGGTTTGTTAGTTGTTTTATGGCACGAGGGCCATATTCTGCCAAGCTGCGCCAAACAAAAGACAGCGTCAAGTAAAAAATGCCGTGAAAGAGGAAAAAGAGGAATTTGGGAACGAAGTAGTAGGATGAAAGCAGAAAAAGATCGTCCGACTATCAGGGGGCGCGACCCCGTGTTTACTAAAGATAATAAAACATTTTAGCAGTTTGGATGGTTCTCGAGTATTTCTTTGCCCAGTTGGTTTGTTAGTTGTTTTATGGCACGAGGGCCATATTCTGCCAAGCTGCGCCAAACACAAGACAGCGTCAAGTAAAAAATGTCGTGAAAGAGGAAAAAGAGGAATTTGGGAACGAAGTAGTAGGATGAAAGCAGAAAAAGATCGTCCGACTATCAGGGGGCGCGACCCCGTGTTTATAAAGATAATAAAACATTTTAGCAGTTTGGATGGTTCTCGAGTATTTCTTTGCCCAGTTGGTTTGTTAGTTGTTTTATGGCACGAGGGCCATATTCTGCCAAGCTGCGCCAAACAAAAGACAGCGTCAAGTAAAAAATGCCGTGAAAGAGGAAAAAGAGGAATTTGGGAACGAAGTAGTGGGATGAAAGCAGAAAAAGATCGTTTGAGTATCAGGGGGTACGACCCCGTGTTTACTAAAGATAATAAAACATTTTAGCAGTTTGGATGGTTCTCGAGTATTTCTTTGCCCAGTTGGTTTGTTAGCTGTTTTATGGCACGAGGGCCATATTTGGCCAAGCTGCGGCAAACACAAGACAGCGTCAAGTAAAAAATGTCGTGAAAGAGGAAAAAGAGGAATTTGGGAACGAAGTAGTAGGATGAAAGCAGAAAAAGATCGTCCGACTATCAGGGGGCGCGACCCCGTGTTTACTAAAGATAATAAAACATTTTAGCAGTTTGGATGGTTCTCGAGTATTTCTTTGCCCAGTTGGTTTGTTAGTTGTTTTATGGCACGAGGGCCATATTCTGCCAAGCTGCGCCAAACAAAAGACAGCGTCAAGTAAAAAATGTCGTGAAAGAGGAAAAAGAGGAATTTGGGAACGAAGTAGTGGGATGAAAGCAGAAAAAGATCGTTTGACTATCAGGGGGCGCGACTCCGTGTTTACTAAAGATAATAACGCATTTTAGCAGTTTGGATGGTTCTCGAGTATTTCTTTGCCCAGTTGGTTTGTTATTTGTTTTATGGCACGAGGGCCATATTCGGCCAAGCTGCGCCAAACACAAGACAGCGTCAAGTAAAAAATGTCGTGAAAGGGGAAAAAAGAGGTATTTGGGAACGAAGTAGTGGGATGAAAGCAGAAAAAGATAGCTTGGAAATCTGGATAATAAACCCCATGAGAAAAGAAAAGATCACTCAGGTACCTCGAGTCCGTGAAGTTCGTACGCACCTAAAGGAAATGTGAACCTGAGGGTTTCTTTGCCCACCAATGGGTTGGATGAATGAGTGGGTTTTATGGCGCAAAAGCCATATTTGACCAAGCAGTTCCAAACATAAGACAGAAAATCTCAAATAGACATACACAAAAGGAAAGCTTTACTGACACATAAGAGAGAAATACACCCAGGAAAAATCGAACATATGCATCCTGCAACTTGAAGGTTGCTAGCGCAGTGGGTTTACCCAGCATATTTTTTATTTATTATATATGTTGCATTATATATGATTAATTTTTGAGATTATCTGAAACAGATAAAGATGACAGACAAATATACAAAAATTTGACAGGTAAAGACGATTGAAAAATAATCTCTCTTGTTAATATTTAGTAGATCAATAATTTTAGCAGTGAAGACAAATTAAGAAATTGCAATGTTTTGTTATGAGCAGAATATGTGTAATGAACTCCGTCACACCCTTGCACTTTGTCGAAATCTTATTACTCATATAAGTTTATCATTGTTAGAGAACAGAGTAAATATTGACAGTTGTTAATTTGATCGATCTGGGAGGAACTGAAAAAATCAAATCGATTTGATATTTCCACAAAAGCACACAGAAGCATTTAACAAAAGACTGGAAAAGGAAAAATAGTTAAAAACGGAGATCAACCATTGAATCACACCCCAACAAGAATTTAAATCTTCAGTTTCAAGTTGTCAAGGGAATAACTTGACTGTGTGTGCGCACTTAAATAATATGATACAATTTCCTATCTTATACTTCTCAGATCATTATAATCAATAAACCAATGAAATTTCAATCAGTTATCAAATATAAAATACTCATTTATTGCTTATTTATTATATTCAGGTATTGTTATTAAAAATTATTCACGCCCAACATAATATATTTACTAATGTTTAAATAAAATATTCTGAGAGAAATGATTTCAAGTTTATTTTTTTAGAATTTATATCATATTTAATATTAAATAATAAATAGTTTCTTGATATATTAAAATTTGAAAGATTATGTATAAAACAACGTCTTACCTAGACGCATTTTTTAAATTACCTCTATTGTGGATTATTTAATTTGTGGACTATTTTGCCACGTTAGAGGCAATTTTGTCTCTAACGAGGCAAAATTGTCCACACCAACATGTTATAATACGAAGATAAAGCACAAATTTTATACGTAAAAACATTAAACAAATTAAATAGGGATATGGACGATAAAAGAAATTCACTTAGAATGAAAATATTTTAATTAAAATGGGGCTACACCTTCAATAGTGCAATTTAAAAATATTGAAATTTGCGGAGATTTGAAATGAAAATCAACAACTTTAACAGCCATATATACTTTAGACTTTTTCAGATTAGGTTTTCATTAGATGTTGAAGGTAACCAAATTTAATCGGGGAGAATTTTTTAATGTCCCTTCCTCTCCAAAAGCATCTTTAATGTTATTGTTCAATTGCTTTGAATGCAAGTTTCTTTCTGATTTCTTAATATGACGATCATTTTATAAATAATTTTTCAAACCTAAATTGGTTATATTGCTAAAATACAAAACCAAAAGTTGTCGAAAGTTAAATTTAACAGATTATGACTTAATAAAATATATCTATACTATAGTAATACAATTTTAAAACAATTTTAATTTTATAGCAAGTCTAAAAACAAAGTATATCTCATAAAATACACATTCATATGGGATATATTTGGAAATCAGGAACTACGATTTCTACTTCAGTAGCAGATTACAAAGTATGCATCTTCTATGTATCAAAAAGAAAATAAACATGAAGACATCTGATTAAAATGACAAGGTGAAGGTATAATGCAAGTAAAAAATAATTTATCAGTTTGGATTTTATGGCACAATAATACATGATTTTTCTATGAGTTACCTATAACGTATTCAGAGATATATAAATTAATCAGTAGAATAAACTGTGACTAAACTATTTACAGAACTCTCGTAACTGTTTTTAATAATTACAACAGCACTGGACGGTTCATTTTATTATATAGGACAATTAATAAATTACAGAATTTCCAAAATGCGATCATAGCCGCATGTTTTGTGTTTCGGAGTACAAATGAATCAATGTAAATCTGTAAATAATTGTTTCATATTTCTGCGTAATTCCTGAATGCCCTCAGTTGTTTATGACAATCATGTCCAAAAATTGAATGAAAGTGAGATTAGCTATCAAATCTAACTATATGCTTGACGATATAGTTTAAAATAATTTAAAAAGTACGAAATATGTGTAAATAGAGCTTGCACACTTTTTTCAGATATGACACACCAAACATAAAGGAACGGAGAGAAAAACCATAAGATCATCTTTATCACTCTTATCATTGCCAAATATTCCCGCCATGAACCCAACTACGCCAAACTGGCGAAGTTTTGGGGTTTCAGAGGAAGATAAACATTAGAACTTCCCATATTGGGAATGGCTTTCTTTGTTGTTTCGATTTTGCAAGAATTTATTCTTTATTTATTTATTCGCATGTTTTTCGTAAATTTAAAATCTGCATTTTTATTTTAGTTTTATGTTGTATTGATATATGGCACGTATTCGTGTATAGTGTTGTGACAAACTATTACACTTTGACAAGGATCACCAGTTGATGGTTATGTGGTTCGAAATAAAATAATATCGGAAGCATAATATACTTTAAGTTTTCTCTTTTACAATCGGCGTTATAGTGTGATGACGACTTCCGGTTGTTGAGAGCTGCTTTCAACAATGGAATATGCATGTTTTCTCCATGACTTTTAACTTTATTGGCATCTATTTTTTTATCGTTTTCTTATTTAGGAGCCTTCCAAAAATAAGTGCATTCAAAATGTATATAATAAAAAAAGATTTGTAAAAGAAAAAGTAAAACTTCCTTACTTTTAAATAGAAGAAATGAAGATATGTAATCAAACTATACGTAAATTGTAATGATTTGTGACCCAATGAGTCTGGATTATAAGAAACACCATTGTATTGTAATTCTTTTTAGTAAATATTTGACTAAGTGTTTCATTCAGACATAAAAATTGAAAATATGAAAATTACATTGTAAATTGGTTTTAAGCATTCATGCATAATGTTTTGTAAGTATGTTCAGTTGGATAGTTCCATTGTTGATTGAATTTATGGGTTGAAAGACTCGATCTATTTTAAACATATGATATATTTTCTAGAATGCTTTAACTACGAAATTATAAGATTTGAAATAAAAACAATGAAATCTAATGTATGAAGAAGAATGACAATGAACTTCACTACACGGATTTGACGGATTTTTGTAACCTTCAGGTAAAAATAGGTAATAAATTGATCGCGTTCTAAAATATATTTAGGTATACAACAGGTACTTAATAATATTAAACAATATTCATTAATCAGTTTGTTTTTTATCTTGTATGGTATTCAATATTTGTGTTACAAATTCATACAAAAATGAAACTCTTAAATGTACTAAAAATTAAAGCTAGACTTGTTTGTTTTAAAATTTAAAAAACTAATTAGTTAAGTTAAAGCTTGATAACCTTTTTATAATTGACATTTAAGTTACCTCAGCACAACTAAGCTTAATTTTGATAGTGAATAGAATATAGCTATGTGGAAAAACATAATAGCTAAAAACATATGGATATAAATGTAAATATATATATATATATATATATATATTGTAAAAGTAAACAATATATAATTTTAATGCATTTTAATACGAAAATATGACAAGTTATAATATCAAGATAATAAAATATAAAAATAGCATTTCAAGACTTACTATTCATGTGATAAATGTCTCATAAAATAAAAAGTTAGTTAATAAAATGTCTTTCATTCTCTTGAAATTTGTTTTTTCTCTTATTGAAATAAATATTTAAGAATTATCGATCGTTAAAAAGTACTAGATAAATGTATTCAAATTATTTATTAATATGTCATAAATGAAATGCATAATTATTTCAATGATTTCAAATGTAAACAAACGCATGACTTAATACTAAGACTAAGAAACCAGTCAGGTTTCTTTAGTGTTCTATGTTCACGGTGCATATCCTGATAATATTTATATATCAGCTACAATATCTAACCATCCTCTTTTTGCTTTCTTTATTGAAAACTAGGTGTGTAATGCAATTTTAATATTTTTAATTTTACAAAATGTTTGATTGGAATCTGTTGAATTCATTGTGATTAATCGTTGTAATAATAACATTGATTGGTTAGTTTTTCTGTATAGCTTCAATGTAATTAAATACAATTGAAACAATATTAACATTCTTGTAATGGGAAAACAAATTACCCAGTTATGTTTTGAATTTTTATGACACGTTTTATTTCAACTTTTGAAGAAAAAACATTCAATTATTGTATAAGATTTCTCTCAAGTGAACCTATTAGTGTATAAAATGCTTCTAAATTATCTAAGAATTGTATATATAAGTGAAACATGTATTTTTTTAATACTAAAAGCACAATGACCTCCTTTTAATTTTCATGACAGCAAAGTGTTTCTGCTAATGCAATAAAAAAGTGAGTGATAAAATATGATGATATGCAAGAGAGACTAGTATATACCATAAAAATCATTATTCATTTTAATCTTATTTAAAATATCTAAATTTAACTATTTAAAATTATATTTGATTAAATTATTTTCGATTTAAGTGTTTCAGTTTTTCTCCCTTTGAAATCACACTAATTTTACTTGAATTTTTTTAATTATAAATATACTGCGTCCCTGTCTGTAAAATATTTAAATAAATTCAGATTTAATATATTATCTTAATGCTACATTTGATTTTCAATAGGAAATCCTTTAATACTCAACAATACGTCGTTTCTAATAACTTTTAATGATACTTAAACTTTTCTTGTTTTAGTAATTACGAACGTGTTCTCCTATCTACTGCAAATTCCATAGCAACTAAAGATTTCCTCCAATCTCTCAGCGTTATGGTATTTAAAAGATACGTTTTACTGGAAAGTCTTTTAAACTATTAAACATAATCGCTTGTAAGAAAAAGATTTAAGCAATTTTCCCCTGAACCCATTACATGTAGCATTTGAACAAAGAAATCACATCCAAGCATTACGAAATATAATTAAATCTATATTTCAGTCGTCGATACATTTAGGGATTATCTAAAAGCAAACAGTTAGATGTAAGCGTTTCGAACAATTCCGTTAAAAATTTTCTTCTCAGCAATTATCACTCTAATGGATTCTGCAATAGCCTCTTCTTCCCTCTTCTTCTTATCAAATCTCGAGAGCAGTTTTCTGTATCTCAGAGATAAGAAAGTCCACACACAATTTCGACCGTCCAATTTCGAATATTCGTAATTGAAAAAGTGATCAAAATAACGTGTCCTTTTTTTCGAGGAAATAAAAATTGTGTGATGGATCGAAACGAGTGGAGAGGCGATGAAATGATCGCAATCTGCGCCCAAAAGAGGAAGATTAAGGAAAAGACATTACGAAAATTTTTATAATTATCGAAGTGAAATAGCCGGTATCCGCATCTCATTAATATTAGACTATCTTAAATATTTGATGCGCACACAGAGACGAAGCAGGGGAAAACGGTAATTTCGAACGCAATTAATCTTTTAAAGTTCTCCATCTTAATGTTCTCGTGATACTTTTTCTCCAGCGTTCGAAGGAAGAGAAAGAACAAAAATAAAATAAATTATATTAATGAGTATGGCAGCCGAATCGCTCTTATGGATGAATTTTTATCTTCTTTTCTCATGATGGTATAATGCGTTTTAGTAAGTGTATTGATTGGAACCAGAGAATCCTCCATCTGAAAGGAGAGTTCGGCGACTGGAACTGGATTTTAATTAGCATCGATTCCGAAATGAATCTCGGAATCCGATATTTTGCATTTATGCGTGCGGCGGCAGTTTGAATTTTAAATAATTGCATCTGAGATTAGCTATTGAAACTAAAGCAATGATGCGGATTCGGAATTAGGATTCTGCAGAAAAAAGATGAGAGGGGAAAGATTCGGTTTCGTATCTCGTGTCTTAATGGAATTTGCTGGCTTAATTTTCGTCGACGTTTCTTTATTATATTATTAGATAAGTTTTTATTTCACGGTGGGAGCTTTTATAGACATGAAAACTCCAATGATTTATTTTCTCTCTTTTTTATCAGGATTAATATTTCCGAAGTAATTTTCAGGGATAGTTTGTTTAAAAAGTAAATTTAAAGCTGAAGGAATGTTTTCCAATTCAAATTTTGTATTTACTACAGGAGGAAATCTTTTAAATTTGACATGTGGATATTAAATTAAATTAAGATGAAGAGAAACTCGATTCAGATTGATTACATGCATAAATTCGATCAATATATATAGTAAATTTTAGACTTAAAAGGTATTTTATTTGGTGTATTACGCCCGAATAAAACAACCAAAATTTAAAATAAGAGTAGAAGTTGCATGCAAAATGGTTTGATAAAGATTTTCCCTTCATATTGGAAATCTTTCAAGGAAATGCATAAACAAAAAAAATAATTAAAAACATGAATTAAATGTCATGAGTGTAAGTTATAAGAATGAAATAATGATAAAACGATTGATATAATCAATTAAAAACAATTCCAAGTTACTTTTTGTTTGCAACTCTTAAAAACAATGGTATTTTACAAAATCGTAAATTCCTAAAAATAACAAGTTGTTTCTATTGATATCTAAAGCTAATAATTGTACGTCGCTTCTCAAAGTGGAGAAGTCGTCAAAGTCACACTGTTTTAAAATACATTAAAGTGCATATCAATTTAAAAGTGTCTGAAATAGTAACAAATTTTCTTAACTTTAGGGAAGTGAAATTCCAATTTTTCTAATTTCCGTTTCCAAACATTAACACTTCAACCACTCTAGAAGCTTATGAACTTTTTCTAGCATATTCACGTATACAATGCATTTCATGTTCTTCAATTAAACTACATAATTTCCAAGTGCAATTAAAAGCATTTTACGGTGATAAAAGTAATTTTTATACATCTGTATCACGGTGGTAAAAGAGCCAATGTCCATTTTAAAAGTGTACAATGACAACTTAGTAATTTTTATAGGCGTTTTAATTTTTAAAAAGTGTACAGAAATTTTATCAAATGTTTTGATTCTTTTATAACGTATTGACAGAAACATAGGTAGGTAGTTTAATTAAAGTCGCACTGGAGCAACACAATGGGCTATTGGCGAAGGTCCAGAATCAACCCCGAAAGGAAAGATTCGAGGACAACTCATTGTCATTTTGAACCATGCTCAGATGACGAAGTCAACACCTGAGCTGGCACCACACTCTCCAAACTTCCACACCACGCCAAATATTGACAGAAAGACATTGCTCCTTTTTCTATTACAACTTTCAATACTGTGCTTTGAGGACATAACGAAAAGAAATCGCAAAAATCAACGAATTCAGAAATTAGCATTTTTTTTTACCAAGGTCAGATATAATTGATGCAATAATGTTCCCAAGTGTTTTGTGATTGTTCTGAAATGCTTTAGCGTAGAAACAATAATAATGTAACCTACTTATAATAAATATGGTTTTTTTTATTCGTTGCTTACATAATTACAATTAGTTATGTAAAAGTCGTACTTAAAATGAACGCAGATGAGGTACAAAAGCATGCACTTCTGATGTAAACAAGAAGCAGGAATTTCAAAAACAAACACAACTAGCGCCCTCTATACTTAGTTTTGTAGCAAAGGCCTCACACATGTCTACATCCTTTCTTCTGGCGAATCAAAAGACTACGTGACACTAAACTTAAATTTTAAAACCTCGTCGAAAGCATACTTTCAGGAACATGAGCGGTAGTTTGAAAAATCCGTCGTTGGCACTTCGGAGCGGATTTCCCCCTTATTTTGGGCACGCTTTTGAGGGGCTCCATTTGGGTCCCTTTATTTCGCTCTGGGAGTGCAAAAGGGTTAGTTGCTCAAGGTGAATTTGTCCTCGACACCTGATACTTCGGGGGTTGAAGGCGGAAGTGCTAACCTGTGTGTGACATGTTATAGATTTAACCACAATGGTGACGCTTTGAACTTTTAGAAACAGTTTAAACACGTGTTATTACGATCTTTATTGGAATTAATATTTTGACACGAATTTTGCTGAGTTTTTGGGCTCTCCAAATAGGTTTTGAAATTTTTCATAGATATAACTTGAAACCAGTCAAATTAATTTTAATTTTTCATTCCAAATATTTAGCACTCTTTTTTTCTGAGATTTTCGAGTAGTGTTGTGTTGGTTTTAATCCACAACACTATTACTCATGGGAAAAATGTGAGAATAGTGAACACATTTGAATTAATGGTCATTGGTGTCTTTTTAATTTGATGAGGCAATTCTCGAATCAAATTCCTTAATTGTGTACAATTTCTCTACGGACCAAGTTTATTTGAACACGAAGTATTGCACTTTTATACGTCCTTAAGATAAAACTGGCATATAGAATACAAAATATTTATCTAAATCAAGTATCGGAAGCATTTTATTAGAGTATTAATATTTAAGATGCACATTCTCAATTCTGGGTTTATTTGTCATTTTAACGATTTTTTAAGTTCGCCCATTTGTTAAATCACTGAAACATTTGAAATGAGACTTGCACATAAAAATGCAAAAACATTCTTATTGTAGAAATATTAAATGTTTGATTGTGAATCTGGTGTTTTTTGGCTGTTTGATTATTTTTTAGGGGTGCTGAATCTTCTAAGGATATAATGTGCCAAACGAACTACATTAAAGAAAATAGTAGTTTGAAAAATCACATAAATATTAGGATCAATAATAAGAAAGCCACAGCGTTAAACTTTGATCTGAAGGTTTTACTAATCGACTAAGATTGCACGTATTGGATGAGGCTTCTGAATAACAATATGTTTATAAAATATACTTTATAAGTACGTTTATTACTCAACCGTTTATAACATGAATTATGCATATGTTATTACATATTTATCTCAGTTCATAAAAGTTTACCTTATTTATTCTGACGTTTTACATATACTTTACGTATATATCATACGTACGCTCATAAAATACACGTTATACCGTATACATAAGATACATATACGTTATACGTACGATTATAACGTACACATTATATCATATACATAAGTTACGTATACATTATATGAAAGCTTATAATATATACGTTATATCGTATACATTTGTTACCTATAGGTATACGTATGCTTATAGCGTACACGATATACCGAGTACATATGTTATACGTACACGTTATACCGTACGCATACGGCATACATATGCTTGTAGGGTACACTATATACCGTGTATATGTGTTATATGTACACATTATACATTATGCATACGTTATATGAACACGTTATACCCTATACAAACGTTATTGATTTTATAATGTAACATAAATGTATTATGGATAACCTGATAGTGGTTTTAACGGAATTTTTTATGAAATAAATAATTTGCCCATATTTTTCATGGACGTTGTCAACAACGATGATGCATAAACTACTTTTTGAAAATTTATCGGTGGTGAGAGGATGCAAGAAAAATATAAAAAATCTGAACTGAGACTCATTTCTTAACGCGCCACTATTTTCCAGATAGACTCCCTTCCAAACTGCATTCCCCCACACCCAATATTTCCCGTCCATCCTCAGAACATTGTTTTTTGAGGGGGCATAAACAGCCGAAGAATAACGGAGCACACCTCTTGCCATACTTTATGTATCGCTCTGTCTTATCAGGAAAGAAATTCTCTCGTCTCCCAACAAAATATCGATTTCTTCTCGAAAACTTTTCGATGTTGCCGACAGCAAAAAATAAATACCCCCGAAAAATGCAAAGAAAATGAAAAATGCATTGAAAGCCGACTGAGATAAATACAGTTAACAGAAGGGAAAACAGCGTAAAGGTTTTTTTAGTATTTTCCGAATATTCGGCTGCACATTGACGTGCTTTGTGATAAAAATCAAACGGCTTGTTTCGGACTTCTAAACGTTGACGTTTAAGTAGAGAAAAATCGGTTGTTTTTCTCGCTTCTCGTCTCGGTTCTGGGAGTGGAAGATATGTCTTTTTACAAGTCATCAAATGTTCGGTTTAATCGTGTTTCCAGAACTGATGTTTAAGTCTCTGCTTTATGGAACGAACCCGATCTTTTTAAGGTTCCGTTTGAGTCATTATAATACCGCGGGAGACGGAATTAAATTCTTAGTTCTCGAAAGTTTATGGACTGGAATCTGAAAAAGTTTTATCTCTTATGAAAAGAAAAGATAGTATGAGATCGTTGTTCTTTTCTTAGTTATTGTTTTTACTGATACTGGGTTGGAATAGCGCTCGAACGACTTTAGACAAAAGAAGGCATAAAAATACTTCTCTGAAGAGAAGAAAACTTCACAAACCTAACGCATAAAAGAAAATCAATATTTTATCTCAAATGACCTAATGAATTAATTATAATAATAAGTAAACTTTGCCTTTGCAGAACAATGTACAAAACACTGAGCCGACCAATCTAGTGGTCAGGGTGATGGCTTCTGTAACGAAAGTTCCTGGCTTAAATCCGAGGGATAAGACATTGATGTTTTTCCGTCTAGAGTTTTAACATCATAAGTAATATCATTGGGTACAAAAGTAGTTGTACCCAATTGATTGGATACAACTACTTTTGGGTTACTTTCATTCAGAAAACAAGCGGTGATTCAAACCGATAGAGCCTAAATGGCTCTGAGAAATACAACTTTGTACTTTAAAACCCGCTGACCAATCGGTCTGGTGGTCAAGGTACTGACTACTGGATGTTGATGATCAAGTTACTGACTACTGGATGTCTGGTGGTCAAGGTACTAATTATTCAATGTGATCAAGGTACTAACTACTGGAGTCTGGTGGTCAAGGTACTGACTACTGGATGTTGATGATCAAGTTACTGACTACTGGATGTCTGGTGGTCAAGGTACTAATTATTCAATGTGATCAAGGTACTAACTACTGGAGTCTGGTGGTCAAGGTACTGACTACTGGATGTTGATGATCAAGTTACTGACTACTGGATGTCTGGTGGTCAAGGTACTAATTATTCAATGTGATCAAGGTACTAACTACTGGAGTCTGGTGGTCAAGGTACTGACTACTGGATGTTGATGATCAAGTTACTGACTACTGGATGTCTGGTGGTCAAGGTACTAATTATTCAATGTGATCAAGGTACTAACTACTGGAGTCTGGTGGTCAAGGTACTGACTACTGGATGTTGATGATCAAGTTACTGACTACTGGATGTCTGGTGGTCAAGGTACTAATTATTCAATGTGATCAAGGTACTAACTACTGGAGTCTGGTGGTCAAGGTACTGACTACTGGATGTTTGGTGACCAAGGTACTGACTGCTGGATGTCTGGTGGTCAAGGTACTAATTATTGGATGTGATCAAGGTACTATCTACTGGAGTCTGGTGGTCAAGGTACTGACTACTGAATCCGAAGGATCCCAGTTTGAATTTGGGGTAAGGCATGGGTGTTTGTCCATCTGGTGTAAATGTGTGGCTCTCTATAAACGGATTGTGTCTAGAATGTGTGATATGTATGCGAATCCACCCATATGGTGCACCAGGGTCACGACAAATTATTTAAAAATTCCCCCCTTTTAGTACCATAATGATTAAGTTTAATTAGCCGGATATTAGAAACAAATGTACAAAACACTCGGTTAACTATTACCAACGAAAGTACAGAATTTTAAATGGGTAATATTCTTTTATTGAACAAACAGTAGAATATAAACAAATTATAACGAATACTCTACAATGCCAATATTCCCTTAAAATTTTGAAACAGTGAAAAGGGGTGCTATTTCTAAACTATAATTTCGGGATTATAGTTTAGAAATAACACTAATATAAACATATAAAAAATCTTTTAGATATTCTATATATTAAAGACTTATTTTAAGTTACGTAAAATTTTCCTTGAAATGTCATTTCGCAAAAAGAGCAGCAAAACATTAAAGCAATTTATTAAGTGACAGAATTTTAAAATTTATTGTTAGCTAACTGTTCAAAATATCACCGCAGAGTTCTGGTTCGCTTAAAAGATTTAACAAGTGTTTCAATTTTTTCAGTCCCTCCCCTTTCTCACACACACACAAGTACCATACTATAATTTATATAACTTTTACTGTAAACTAGTATAATAATACTTAAAACTACAAGTATTTATATGTAAATGTGTATGCAATTTTCAAATGAAGTTGCTTGAAGGGAAATTGCTCAAAATAATCAAAAAGGCTTCTATTTGTTATTGAAGTGGGATATTTTGGTAACTTATTTCAAATATTAAAATTTGTGTTTCTATTAAACTGTTCCGATATACTTCCAAGACTATAGTGCCAATTTAATTCTTTTACCTGAAATTTAGTAATTATTAAGTATACCGTCTTCTGATTTAGGTTTCTGAAACATAGTGGGCTGACCATTGAATCTCCTTGAGAGCAAAATTTGTTCTTAAACGATTGATTCGATTGTTTAAATTCTTAGACAGATTTTATAAATAGTACTTAGGAGTTATTTTTACTTCATTTATTTCTAATGAAATTTTTTGAAAATTTACTTATGAGAACGTATGTTCTCAAAAGTAAATACTTACATTCTTCCTTGAGTTTTCAATTTTCGGTAAAACATATTAAGAAAAGTAATAGAGAAAAGAGCGATGAAAAAAATTGTTTTAAATGTAAGTAAAATACACTAAAAACGCTACTTGAATTAAATTGTCGTAGATATACTTTTATTGCAGTTTCACCTTAGTGAAAAGTCTATTTCTAAGATTTTATTTTTAACTATTTTATTAAAATTTAAAATTTTATTCTTACAATTGATTGTGTGCTGAATATAAAATCTGAACACTCATTTTGAAAATCCGTTTTCAATACAATTTTATACCAAACTTTTGGTTTTAGTTTAACAGATTCTAAAAGTTTTCCAAAGTGGAGATAATCAGAATGGTAAACAATTATTGCAATCCTCTTAAAAGCATGCGAATGATACGATTCACAATGTGACACCTCTACGGGTTATAAAACTTAACATGATTTTTTTTCTATTGGCTCCAGTGTATTTTGTGATATAGTAGAAAATTCGAAGCAAAAACTGTTCTTCATTTATAATGATAGCAAAATATTTGGTACGAGAAAAATGTTAAAAGGGACGTGCAGAGAATGGCAAAAACGTCTAAAGTATTAAAACCCCATTTCTCATATTTCTTTGAAATCTTAAACAAAGTTAAGGTTAGTTCTACGACATTTTTTTAGGAATCCAGATTAAGAAACTTAGCGTTTTATTTCATAATAATTTAAAAAGTGGTTCATTTTGAGTTGTGAAACATACTATGTGCTTGATGTTGATGTGCCAAGACATTTAGTTAACCGAAACTAAAAGAATTTATTTGGTAAGAACTCAAATCTAA
Organism: Meta bourneti; assembly: GCA_933210815.1. NCBI lineage: Eukaryota > Metazoa > Arthropoda > Arachnida > Araneae > Tetragnathidae > Meta > Meta bourneti. The sequence goes on from OW119931.1 coordinate 24,790,474, forward strand.
TAGTGTACAAATTAAATGTCAGCGTTTTTAGTCTGGTAATTTTCTCCTGGTGAAAATCCCTGGTATGCATCTTGAAAGAGCTTCAAACAAAATTAAGAATTTTTACACTGCATGCACTTTCGCGTATAATGTGGAGTGAAGACTGCACGAAATTTAACTTGGTCTCAACAAGTTTTTATTTTTAATTTCGTAGGTTTCCCAAAGTTTTCAAGATCGATTAATGTTAATGAAAGAGCAGATGACAATGCAGAAAATTTCGCATACTTTTTCAGGTTTATTACTGAAATAAAAACCTTTAACGAAAGTGTACTAAAAGTTCGACTGTAATTAAATAGATGGAAGTATGTCTTCCTTAAATTATTAAAATTAATTTTTATTCATTTAGATTTGGCATACATTATAGGAATTAAAATTAGATTGTTAATCACTCATAAATGGTGCCGTTCATGAATCCATCAGGTGAATAGTAGTACATAATAAAGACTAAACATGCGGTACAAAAATAGTAAGATCTTAAATTTAGGAAATTAAGAGACACAGACATTCGTCAAATCTGGAATTATATGGCTGTTTTTCTTTTTATCTGATTATATTTGTTTTTTATATGTATTTTGTACACACGAATTTATTTATGCGAAAAAAAATAATAAAATATTGCATTTACTCTACAAAGTTTCTTCATTTTTAGAGATGTGTACATAAACTCTAGGACTAACTCTCAGAGGAGGTGGACATCTCACTATCCCTGAAAGGATTAAGGATGAATTAACCCCTATGTTTGTTAATGGATTGCTAGGGTCGAAGTTGTATCAAAACATAATATATTAAATTTTCAACTAAAACTATTAGAACTTAAGGAAGCGATAACTGTTTTTCACAACTCAATAAACAGTTCCTTGAGTTCTAATAAATTAAATGAATATATATATATATATATATATATATATATATATTTAAAACTTGTAGAATATTTCTTAGGATTCTTTCGACCAATAGACGTGGTTAGTTAATCGTTACATGCGTCGTGGAGGAAAACAATATACTACACATTACTTGGAAATCTAGCATGGCTCAGAGGAATGTTGTTTTTCGTCTGCGTTCAATTTTTGCTACACAAGGATTTATTAGACTGGTATCTACTCAGGAAACAAGATACTTTTGAGCTCCGGATTATAAGGAAATCTATTGAAATTATATATGTACGCAAATTGAAAATTCATCGGTGACGAGTAAAAAAGAGCGATATTACTGAACGTCCTATATAAATAGAAGTTACTGAACTAAACTAAACATGGGGTTAATATGTGGAGGTAGGTAGTTGAATCGACGTTGGACTGGAGCAATTCAAAAGGATATTGGCGATGGTCCGGGATCAATCCACAAGGGAAAGTTCCGACAACACATCTTCATTTCGAACCATGCTCAGATGACGAGGTCAACTCCTGAGCTGGCACCCCACTCTCCAAACTTCCACAACACACAGTGAGGACATTGAGGCCATGACAGATGTAACTTGCTCCCACGTAGAGGAAGGTCGTGAATTGGATCGAGTTTCGAACTCGTAACCTTCCAGTTTGCTAATCCGCAACAATGGGGCTTCCGCGGCCCATTTTGTGTGGGGGTACTGAAAAATCAGTCTAGTGGTCTCGAAGCTGGCTTCTGGATCTAAATGTATCTGGTTTGGAACCGGGTAAAACATGTTTGTCCGTCTGGAGTGAATGTATGGCCTCTATAAAAGAGTTGTGTCTTGAATGTATAGTAAGAATGTGAATTACAACGTGAATCCATTTCCTGCGGTGCACCAGGGGTGGTTCAAGTAGTAGAGTGGTAAATAAGTGGTTCAAAGATCCCCTTGCAAAGCCATGATGGAAATGTTCAGTTAATAAGAGTAAGAAATTCAAGAAAAATATGGAATACGTTTTTATGGGATTGCTCACAAGGATAAATTTTCGATAATGTTTTAGTGTAGTGCACTTTAAAGAGCTAAGAGCAACAAATAAAGCGCATTCTGAATCAGCTAACTAAAAATCTTAAATTCTATATCATACGTTATTTCTGATGAGAGGACTTTGAGATCTAGAACTCCAAAACACCCGCTTTCATTCAATAATGCATGTGCCTGATGAGCTATCTCAGCGCAGCTCGCCTTTTCTCATCGCCGTGCTCTTGCTCATAAATTCAAAATCCCGTGCCCATCGCCATGAAATTAAATCCCGCGAACACGACGGTCTCCTCGGCGTAAACAGGTAAAAATCACCGGTAATAGAAAACAAAGTGCGATTTTTTTCCCGTGCGTTGAAATTCGCGATCCCGCCATCTAGTGTAAAATACGCTAAACACTCGACGGATCCCGTGTCAGGCTTAGATAAGACGTTATTGACATTTTTTCTCTCTTCCCCTTTCTGCATTTAATGGGTTACCGAACTTTCACACGTTCTGGGCCCCAAAGAAACAGAAAACCTACCAGAAATTATGTTGTCAAGCCCCCTATCTTCACGTCAAGGTGAGAAAAAAGGAGAAGGGGTGGTAACCCCCTCCCGAACCCCCTCGTTGCGTGAAAGTACAGGCCTCTTACCAGATCCAAGGAAAGAGTGCGATAGAGAGAGGGGAAAAAGATGCTCGGGATGACAGGGATTGTTGGAAGGTGATGGAAAGAGAAGAGACGCGAATATGAGGAGGATCAGACACCCGGATGATGGATGGGGGCTATGAAACCTCTTTTTTTCCTCACTACCCTTCTTTCTCTTCTCACTTTCGTTTACTCTATATTTCTCACCTTGAGAAGATGTGTAGAATAAGACGCACACCCCATACAGAGGATGGCTATATATATATTTCTTTTCAGAGGGTTTTCCTTAAAAGCTCCATTCTTTATATACGCTTTTTCTCCAGGCCGCGATCTCGGAAAAGTAGGTCGGGATTTTTATATTACAAAGGGATAGTATTAATCAGGGAATTTTTTCGTAATGAGTTCGCTGTCTTAGAAAGCATAAAACACGGTTTTAATTTTTTTCTTCTCTCCTCTTCCATCCAGGAGATGAGGAGAAAATTATTCATAGTACTCGGGGATATGAGTTGTGATTTATAATTTTTGCCTCGGGTTTTCGCGCAATTTATGCACGTGGTGTTAAAAGGAACCTGGTTTTCTCAGAATCTTGGTCCTTTCTTCTTTCTTTGGGTTGGAATCAGACTGACAAGACGTATAGTATGCATTAGATTTTATGCTTGAATTTTGAATCCCTCTTTGCATTTAAATAATAAAATTTCATAGGAGGAATTTCGTAAGAGATCTGAAGGTAAGGCAAGTCTACTTTGTGTGATCTTGCTTAGACTGCTTTTAAAAACTAGGTGTTAATATAAATTGAGTAAATCAGTTTTCAAATCCATTTGCTCTCAGAAATTTCGGTCCAAATAAGTTATATTTTATTTTAAAAATTTCTATTTTGTTTATTTGTTTTTAAATTTGATGGTTCAAAAAATGATCCCAGACTGACCTATACTTTTAAATGCAGATATTAGCATATTTCAAAGTAATTTATTTCGATTTTTATTCTATTTAATATATCTTTGTTTATGAAATATTACTTTGTTTATTCGTGAGAAGCATGGATGGTGATGTTATATGCAAACACTTTCTTGAATATGTTACTCAACTTATATCAAATTCTAAAACTTACTAAATTTTTCAGCAGTCCAGATTAAGGAAATACAAATTTCAATGGCAATATACTTGAACTCTTTTATTTTCATTAATAAATTCTGTACTATCATTTAAATATATAATTTAATAATTTATTATACATAATTTTAGTTCTTTGGTTTCATGCCGGAATATGTTTCCTCAGAAAGAACATATTTTTTCAAGTTTAAAAATATTAAAATTCAGGCTTTCTACAGTAAATTCAAAATTTGAATACGCACATAGATTACCTTTTTCAGATATCTAAAACATTATAAATTTTTACCGTAGCTTTTAAAGTAAATTTTAGTAATACACAATTTTTTAAAACTTGAAAATATTTGAAAATTTAGTGTCATCCTTCTCAAAAATAAACCGAACTGGATTGTGTCTATATAGTATTATTGTATGGTATTAAATGAATACCATGGCAAATAGGAATCAAACATAAATTGTCCAACAGAAGCATACAATGTGATCGCTTCTCACCATAAATAAATTACCATATTACAAAGTATTCAGTAATGTTTGTTCAAATATATTTATTAAAATACGAAATCGTGCTCACTATGCATTTACTATGAGCATATATTTCGTAATTATAATCTTATACATATTGTATGCAATGCTCTATCAGTCAAGTCCTTGATGAGATATTTCAAAAAAGTTGATTTTCTTAATTATAACGAATGTAAATTTTTCATTCTTAGTATTCGATTTCGAAGTATCAGAGTAGTAAGTATTATTTAAACTTTTTAGATTCACTATAATATATAATCTAATGAGGATTGCTATTTTATATTTATCGTAAGGGTTTGTTTTCTTTGCAAACACGTGGAAGCTGTGTATTTAGCAAATGAGTGAATATTCGTTGTTTTATACTTTAGTCAATGTTGGTATTAATATTTCATTTTCTGCATTGCATGTAATATTCTTTCCTTTTTATAATCGCTAAAACAGAGGCTTACAATTTTTCGTGACAATTTTCGTGATGCACTTGGCAGTAAATTTGAAAACTCGTTAGTTTGACAACAAAATATCATTTGAAAGTTTCAAAGTAGTTTGTTCGTATGAGTTAAAAAATAAGAAACGAATGTACTTTGTATATTTGTAAAAGGAATAATTGTAAGAGGTTGAGAGAGTGAATGATTATTTTATATCAAAGTTTCTTTTCGAAACGTGCATTAAACGTCACCCGCAAATGAAAAATTAAGTATATGTTTAGATAAAGGATTTTGACTTCAAAAAACGAACAAATACAAATGAATTTTCGATATTAATATTAAACTACAGTTACATAACCATTAAAAATTCTAAAGTATTTTTTGACTATTTCTAACTGTTCAGAATTTTTCAAATTGAGCGAGTTTTATATTTTTCAAGTTAAAGTATCTGCATGTTTTATAATAAAATAATCATTAATTTGAAATGCAAGTACATGTTTAACAATTGTGTAATTGAAATTAACAAGTAAGATATCAAATTCCCTTATTGTAGAATATAACCAATGGTTTCCAATTAGTCATACTTTATGCAGATAAGCTAACCCTTGATTAAAAGAGCGATTAAGGCGGCCGAAATGAGGGAGTGTGTACCGGGAAACGATTAAGACATCACCGTCGATGTTTTAGCGAAAGAAGCAGCCGTAAAATCGAACCGCAACTCTATTGAAACTAAGAAAGGAATTTTTCCAAACCGTTTTACTTTACTACTGTATGACTCAATGCCACTACTAACTACAGATTTTTCTCTTGAAAGTTTCTTTCTTTATAGAGCCTTTTAATTTAATTTCTATTTCTTTATAATTACTGATTTATTCGCATTATATAAAAATAATTCCTGCTGTGATTATAAAGCTCATAATAAAATTTTGATACTACTAGAAATAAATGAATTTCAGAATAACCTTTCTGAAATGAATAGTTTTTAATAAAATAACATTCTATCAATTTTATGGTTCTTTAATATATATTTAAATGAATTGTATATATATTTAAATGAATTGTATAGTAAATATAAAATACATAAACATTTCCATTAATTCTGCAAATTTATGCTTGACGTTTGTATAACTATAAGAAGTAGTTAATTAAGTTCAATCTTTAAATTAAGCTTACCTGGTCAATTTGGATATTACTAAAAGCGGTTCAAATTAATTTAAAATATTTAAGGAACTTAGAAATCCCATCGATAGTACAAGATTTTGTGCATTTCAATTTAGAAAACAGTTTTCCTAAGTATAGAACGTGTTCTCTCGATTATATTTTCATTCAAGACATATATGTTGATAAGATTCTTTTATTTTAAAGACTGCTTAGAATCGTAGGAGCGATTAACGCTTATTTTACCAAATAAATCAGCAACAATAATAGCTTAAATAGATTTTTCTTCAAACGAAGAGCTATCCAAATTATTAAATTTTTATTCTCTTCTAAAGCTTATTACTAGTTATCACGTGATTACTAAAATGAATACTGAAATTGTTACACACCGAGAATGAAACTTTGGATGAAATATCTTTTTGAACGCAAACTCAAAAAAATATTAAAATGAAGTATTGTAATAAAGTTAGTGGTTCTCAAAAATATGAGTTACTCTTCAGTTATCTCTTGAAAAAAGCTCGAACTTCATCTAATCTGTTAATTTTATTATTAATAATTATTGTTTATGGATTATAAAATTAATCAATTTTTATACAAGATTATTTACTTTTTGCACACAGAACATTCACTAATGCTCATATAAGCCACTTTCAAAGTTACACTTTTTATTAAATATAGTAAAATAAATAATACTTCAATACATTTAATGTATTTAAAAATAAGTCTATTTTAACAGAAGTTTTAAGTTGGGATATTAAAACATTATCAAAGAAGCTTTTGAGATAGAGATATTGGTACTTATGTTCCTTATTTACTTTTGGTTTTAAAATAATCCTAGTGTAATAAATTTATTTATTTATTCTACAATTATAATATGTTCCTACACGCGTTAAACTTTTTGTGATTAGTGAAAGAGTGGATTAATAATTTTATGACACAAAATGCAGCACATTGAATGAATTTTTGAAAAGGTTTGAGAAATACCACTATTAAAATAAATTGTACAAATTTATGAAGAAATTCATAGCAACATCATTAAATGAAATTTGTCTTAGCTATCATCTAAGTATGTGGCTTAAGTAAAGCATAACAGAACTAATTTCAATAGAAAACTAGTAAACAGAGGGAGAAACATATTGTTTACATAATCGTGGAAGAAAAATGTCCTATATTTATTTAAGTGACATTAATTTCCGCGAACTAAAAATGTACAGTGAAGAGTATTTGAAAAAAAATATATTTTTACTATAAAAATAAATATAAATCTTCGCGAAATATTTGATTTTAAACACAAAACATGTTTGGAATGAAAACACTTAAATATGAAATCATTTTCCTACTATACATTCAAATGATACTTTTGAAAATTTCGGCTATTGCATGTAAAATGAAAATTATGTGGTTATATTTCTCAGAGTGTTTTCCGATTGAGTTTTACAAACTAGTTATCATCTCTAAAAGGAAGGAGTCTAAAGAGGAAAAGAGTATATCTGTAAATGTTGCTTTCTTACTCAGGTTGTTATATTGCAGTGCAGCATCCCTTCACAGCGGAAGAAGGAGCTCGTTTTGGTTAAAATGGAAAATTATTTGAAGTTATTTTTATGGATAGGTTAAAGTTATCAATAGGTTTAAGTTATCAATGCTTTTAGATAGAGATAGTTCTTTGCAATTTTTCAATATGAAAATGTATTTCAAGGATTAAAATAATGTCCATATAAAGTAAACTTTCTATCTCATTACAATAAAGTAATTAGCTTTACAAATTACAAGTGTATACTATATATTACATTTCAACAATTTTTAATAAGAGTAGTAGTATTCGCTTATCTTTGAAAACAAATTATTTAAAAATGGGTTTGATACCAGATAATTAAATATTTTCTAAATGGTGAATTAATTTTTGTCGATAATCTTACGTAATTAAGCAGAAAAAAATTCTCAATAAAGCCTAAATTTCATCTTTAAACTATCCAAATTTATGGTTTTAAGTCAATTAATAGAGAAATATAGTTATATTTGAAAACAGAAAAATCAAACTTTATTGCATCGATATTCTAATGTTGCCTTGAAAGAATTATTTACCATTAATGCTTAACAAAATATTTCTTATTTTTAGTCACTGTTATTACAAAGATTTCAGTTCAATCATACATAAGACATTGGGCAATTGCATAAATTTGCAAAACATTTAGTAAATGAAATGTTGATATATTTTCGTTTGATTAAGTGTTACTCCCTTTGAAGAAAAATGCCTTTTGTTCTATTGCTCACCTTGAGGCAAATTTTATAATAATACACAAAAATACTTCATAATTTAGGGTCAAGATTTATTGAATAAATTCAAAAGTCTAGTTTTAATTAAAGAGTGATATTATTCTGCAATAGTTGAATGCTGAAAAGGTTTTTAAAAATTTTATTTTAAAAATTGTGTTTTATCTTAATTTTTAAAACATTGTGGAATTTTCACTCATGACTTATATAATACATAATTAACTTGATTGATAAAAGAAAATTTTCTGCTTGCCAATAGAGAAATTTTTCCATAATATCTAATGCATTTGTTTTTAAGTATTATATTTTGCCCTTGTATAAATATTATATTATGTATTATATTTTCAGATTGAAAAATTTGTTTAATTTTATTTAACTTTCCATTTTTAAAATCTGGTTTAAACGGAAAAATAAAAATGAATTTAAATATTTCCAATCAATCAGAATTAGGGGTAATCTGCAACTGTTTTTTCTTTTGCGGGGAATAATGTTTAGAAGTATTATGCATATTTTTCGACGCCAATTTTAATTAGCAACTTAATATGATTTTAATTAATTTATATCACAAAATGACTACTAATAAATATAATCTTTTTTGATTAGAATATAATTGGTACTTTGAAAGAGTGATTTCAAATTAAGTCCTCTAATTTAATCAAAAACTCTCGCTATAAACGAAATTTACTGAAACCTTATTCCCGCATTCAACTTTACGCCTTCCCTACAACAAATTTCCATAAGGCTAAAATTTATCGGAACAATTCTGACTTGATATTGATTGAACAAATAAATCCATACTTACATTTATTTTACCAAAAGCAATTTAACGATTATCCAACAACACACTTTAATTTTTAAGTTAGAAAAAACCTGCATTGTGAATAACACAAACATACATCATTTCTGAAATGTTCACAAGGACAAGTGTTGCCATCCGAATCTCTACATGCGATCAGTAGTGCTTGCACAAAAGAAGCCCATCCGTGTGGGATTTCCCAAAGCTGTGATTTGAGATGGCTCGTGCAAAATTTAAAATTCAAGGCCACGCCGGGTAGGTAATGTGGGTCAGTAGAGCTTGTCAGGTTCGGGTGGGGTGGGGATATTTTTGTTCGCATGTGGGAGTAAGGGGATGACTGAGAGGGAAAAGGGGTGCACCCCTTTTTTTCCCTCTAGGGTTTCCCCGGCTCCATTCGCAAGAGATAGCGTGGCTTCCTACACTTCGGCATGAATATTGTAACATACATTTTTTATAGGAGATACTACTCTATATCCTACAAGGTCATGTATATTTCTACAAAATGGAACATAAAGGCATAATTTGAAATAAATATATTAATTTTTGTGTTAATTGATCACGAATGTCACAAACGAGAAAGAAGATAACTATTTTTCAGCATTTATGCGTCCATTTTTATCAAAGTAGCAAAAAACGTACACTTATTTTACCCCTTCAAGTGATTTCGACGAGATATCTCGTCCACCAAAATCTGACCAATTTTGCTAATGAAGAGATATCTAATCATTAATAATGATGAAGTGGAAGATATTGCCGTTTTTAGATCCGGTCAGTTTTTCTAATGACGAGATATCTCGTCCATCAAGATCTGGTTAGTCTAATGACGAGATACCTCGTTGAGCCAAACTCCAAGAGGGTTAAGAAGAGATCCATCTTTAATCAAGAGAAATTGTTTTCATAACTATGGTAACAGCATCACAATTTTTCTGCCACGATCTTAAAAATCTTGCCCAATACCTATTGTTGCATTAATAGCTGTATTTAAAATATATTTAACAAAATGTTTGAACATAAATTAAAGAAATGAATCAATAGCCTGCTTGAAAATAGTTATTTAGTACTTTATCCTCGCTCTGTATGGATGGTTTTCCAGTTATATTAAAAATTTGAAAAGGAATTCATTCATGAATTTTAATTCTGTACAAATGTCAGGAAGTTTGCATCTATATTGCAAATGTAATATTAATAATACTGAGAAATTTTAAAAAAGGTTTTGGTAGTTAAATACTTTAATAATTATTATTACAAGTTGTTAAGCTACTGATTCACTTATATCCTGTTCTCTATAAAATTTCAAGGGAAATATTTATGTACTCTTTTTAAACCTGTAAAAAGCGGTATTGCTTCTTCAATTTTAAAGCAATAATTTAACGTTGCTGATTCCACCATATTTGAGTACTATGGTTAGACAGAATTGATGTAATATAATGACAAAACAGCTTGAAGAGATTAATTTATTTTTCGTTAACTTCTAATTCAGAAGTCTGGGACACTTATATTACTCTTTAGTCATTCGGATTCTATTAAAGTTAGAGAAACGAAAACGTTCGATAATTCGTTTATTACATTCGTTCATTTACATTTACATCATTTACAACGAAAGACGGCTATATATAACTAATTTTTGTATTTTTCAGTTAGTATGAAATATCAAAGTACGTTTTCATCGTACAGTGAAATTAATATATTTTTATAACGATTATTTTACAATTTTGTGTTGATCTGATTTTCAGCACAGTGCAAAATAAAGTAAATTTTTAATGAATATTTAGTATGTGAAACGGAAAAGACGGTTATATATATATTACTAATTTTTGTATTTTTCTGTCATCTCTTAATGCGACAGTAATATCTCATTTATAAATTCTTTTTAATTTAAAAATAAAAATTATTTAGTGGTAAAAATATAATCCATGTGTATTGGAAACTGCCAAACCTTTTGCTTTTCTGTTAAACACAATATTAGTTGTATCTGAAGAACACGGTAATCTTAAAATAATTCCACCCCAAGCCTAAATATTGCATAATTAAAGCTATATTAGTGATCATTCAGTGCTATAGCAACTTGATACAAGAATTCTCTTTAATCGTGATTCTATTATTATTTTGGAGGCCAATGTGGCTCAGTTGGTTTATCCGCTGTTCCAGCAGCCTGTGAATTGTAGGTGGCGCAGGTTCGATTCCTCCCTGAGTGCATTTCTCTCTTCTGTGTCATTAAAAGCTTCCATGTGTGTGTGTCCATTACCTGACATTTTCTTCCTTGTGTTTGGCACAGCTTGGTCAAATATTTCCCTTGCACCATACTTGTGCCATAAAACTTAATGTAACCAACCAACCGTTAATATTTTGAAAAAACGTATTCTTAGTTGTAGCCTTTGTTCCAATTTTTCCTTTAAATCCATTTTTATTTAGTTTAATAACAGTGCTCTCATTCAATTAATTGCATAGAATATAGTGTAAATGAGAATATAATGAATTAGGATTTAGTAATACCTCATTTTAAATGCAGATTTCATTTCTTTCACTTACAAATGATTCTATTAGACTCGCAAAAGTTGTAAAAATCAAATCAGGAAGTATTTTAAATCGTACATAATTTATGATTATATACGCGAAATATTTTTTCATAAATATAAGGACGGATTTCAAACAGATAAGTGAAATAAACAGAGATTTTCAATCTTCTTTTGGCTGTCCTTGAACATTTGCTCTGTTGGGTTGTGTCCCTTTTTTCGAAAGGGGACGAATAATAATTTTTTTTAAATTTTCCAATCTGGTAGACACAAGAATGACCTTCTAGATAGAATTGGAATAGATATCCAAGTGTTGTAGAACGGGACTTCTGTCTTGACGAACAAAATACATCTCAAACCACTGCACTTTGCAAGCAGCACCCGAACAAAAAAAACCTGTCCACTATACGGCCACCGAAGTCCTTCCACATGCACTTCCGCCTTAACGGGGCCCCCCGCCTACGCACCTCACGAGGGGAACCCCCACCCTCTCCAAAAACCTCCCCCAGTCATAAAAAACGTCACCCACGCGCCGCGTCCCGCTCGCGTGCCTGGGGCCCGGGAAAGGGGTCCAGGACCCTGAAATGGCCCCCTCCCCGTAATCCGCCCTACTTTCACTACCCTCCGAATTCGGGTGACCTACTTTTTTTCATGCATAATTATTGAATGTTGTGACTCACCGTCACTCCCAAGGTCGACGCGTGTGAGTAATATGGGCCAGTAGGACTCGGATCGCTATTTTTTTTGGTTATGGTGGGGGTGGGTATCATCTATGCTGCGTGGGTGTAGGAATCGCCATTGTTATGTTCGTGTGTCATGCTTGCCCCTTGCCAATGTGAAACAGTACGCAGAACTATGAGTCCAAGTTGGAAGATGCTCTGAACCTACATACACAACCTCAATCCAGTCTCTATACATTCCTGAGTGCAAATATCAGAACACATTTATGCTTTGCGCAGCTGGGGGCATGGTCCTTTATTTTCAGCTGCACTCCTTTAAACATCCTGGTGGTTTACCTTCAAGTCGAAAACTACCCTGTGGTGTCCAGCTTCAGATGCTAAACCTGTTTAAACCGTCACCAATTCTAGGCAAGGAACAATATGTTTCCATCTGCCTGGATTTTCATTCCCTTTGGAGAAAAAGGATAGTTTTGTCTCGACAAGATATCTCGTCCTTAGCATAATTGATCAGATATTGTACGAGATATCTCGTCAAAACCACTTGGGGTTTAAAGGGTACTGTGTCTTCAGACACCAGGCATGGGCAGTGTGTGCACTGGTTTCAATTAGTGTATCATTCGTTCAACACGACTACTCTAAAATGAACCACACATTGGGATCTAATAGATACTCTGATTGATATATCTTTATGTGCGCATCCTAAAATTTTGCATACGTTACATCCATACCGAAAATTATGTAAAACATTCCACGTATTACTTCTTTAGCATGAATAATTTAAAGTACTCCATACATTGTCTCTTCACACGAACTATAAAAACCTCAAATATTACGACCTTGAACTCCCTAAAATACTATGTGTTAATTATGTAACATAAGCTTCGTAAAATGCTCCATTTTTATAGTTAATACTCCCTTTTAATCTTAAATATTCTCCTTTGCTCGTTACAACTATATCCTCTCATATGTAAAAAGTATGTAAAAAGTACTCAGGGCACTATGATCATGAATACCCTGAACACTCCACACATCAAATTCCACATCAAAATTTCCGAAAAATACTTCATTTATATGTTATTTGCTTACTATATCTTAAAACAGTCCACGGTGTGTCTCTTTTGGAAATGTTTACAAAAAGCCCCAGACATTACATCTTTAAACACCCCTAAAAAACGCACATCAAATTCTACATCAAAAGTTTCATAAACCGCTCTTTGTATTGGTTATTTATTCACTTACCGCGTCTATCCTAAAATACTCCACAGGATATATCTGGAAAACGCCCCAGACATTTTATCCTTAAATAGCACTAAACAATCCATATGACAATTTTCATACCATGATCTGTGGAAAAAACTCCATTTGAAATTTGCTTACCTATGCACTAAAAATGCTCAAAATTCTGTATCCTCCTACGGATTCCCTGAAACACTCCTACCATAATACCCTTTCACGATTACCCTAAAACATCCCACACGTTATATCCTTACAAGGACACATTAAATGGTATCTTGTGTTATTGTCTCACCATGGATGGCTACACTTAATACCTTTAGACACACCTCGAGTAACTTATTCGTACCATACATGAAGAAATACTACATGTGTAGCTAAAGGATAACATAGGATGCCTGGTTTCACTTAATGCGTCACGCAGTACATGCATCCTTATTCTATTATTTGAGTCAACGGTGGGTATATGATATTGTAAGACCTGTAAAACTTTGTGATTCTACAAATAACAAGAAAGAAGTAAAATGGAGTAATTCTCTCTTCATCACAAGTAAATACGATTACTTCAGTGCGTGAAACAATCTCAAATTATCTCAAACTTTGGAAAATAAATTTATAAAATTGGAAATTTTGGTTTCTTTTAATTTAAAATATATTTATATACTTATTAAAACTGAAAGAAAACTTAAAAATTATATTCATCGATAAGAATAAAAAATTCTATAATAGAAAAAGTATTGAAAGTAGATCATTCTGTTTACATACATTATAAGTCACAATGTTTTATCAGTTTCCATTCTAATATTCATGAAACTAGAAAAAGTTCAATTTAAGTATCCACAATTTGATTCCTAAAACTCTCTACAACTGATACATTACACTTTTTACACTATCGATCTCTCGGTATGTTTAATATTGCATAAAATTACGTGATTGAAATTCTGAGAGTTGAGAATAATTCAATTGAGAAAATTATGTTTCTCAATTGAATTGGGAAACTGACCATCAATCCCTTTTGAAACATCCCTTTCGGAACATCAAACACCTAAATGTAAGGCACTTGGTGTATTCTAATGTGAGTTACATTTATTTTATTTGTAACTGATATTATAACTCACTTAACTCAAGTTAAACTCTACTTTGTAATAGCTATAGATGTAACAGAACTATTTTGATTCTACTTGATAGAATCACGATTGTGCTATTGAAAATCTATAATTTCCCACTTTCAAGTATCTAACTTTTGAACAAAACAAAAAAAATGCAAGTTCCCTATAAAGTAATCAGAGTATAAGACAAGTATCTTGTATGAAAACAGTAATTTCTTTTGGGATATCCTTTTTTAAAATAATTTGATTTTTTTTCAGACCAAACTCTAACCAAAGTGTAAAACGTCTTAGCTACAAATTAACTAACCTTAATACGTTTTTAATCTTTAGTTCAAAGGTGCCACATCCAGTTCGTTTTAAGTCAAGGGCATGAAGAATAATACTTTCGTATTTATGTCATTTGATGTCAACAGAACTTAAACTCAAACAAATTGCTATTAAAAGTATATTTAATTTCTACCAGACTTCAGTTTCCATTGTAGAAAAAGAACAGATTTACATCTCAATGAATTTTCTTTACTGAACATCTATTATATCTAAACTAATGAAACCTAAGATACATCTCTTTCAAAATTTCCTTTTTTAAAAGTCCAACAGAAGCTAACGATAATTGTTTGTAAGGGTTCACGGTGTCAAGAATTTAAAATTTTTCGTTTGCTCAAATTACTTTAAAAAATTCACAGTAAGCCCATCAAACACATACGCATGCTTTACGATAAACCCATCAAACCCAAAGACACATGCTTGCAATACTTACATATATGTGCTTCTGGCCAGAGTGAATAATAGTTTCCATTTTCTTTTGCTGAGTGCTCATTCAGAAAAGTTTCAAAATTTCAAATTTCGGCATATAAAATTTCTTTTCGATAAAATTAACTCCTTCATAATAGAAAAATAAATTCGAGTTGATACTTCTTTTAATAATACCTGAAATGATTATAGAAATTCCAAAAAATCAGAAAGTTTCACATTTACAGAATTTATTATTTGCTTCAAACCATGATTTTTGAACTCTTAAATGAGTCTGATTAGTTCAAATGTTCGAAAGCATAGAAGTAAAACATTGTTTATTATCCAAGAGTAAAGTCTGTAGATTGCTGAGCTTAATATTAGTGTCATGATTATATTAACTTCTGCTTACATTTGGAAATAATTGTCATAATTCAAACAAAAGCAGGTATATTTAACAAGCGATTCATGTATTCGCGTGGGGGTATCTTGATGATACAATCATATTTACATGACTACGCAAATAACATTCAGTCTAGTTGAAAAATAATGATTTAATTTCTCAACTTTCACTAAGCAGTCATCATTGTTTTGTGTTAGCATTGTATAATTGCAGTATTTTTTTGTAAAACACTCTTGTTAGAAATTCGTTAGTAAAAACGAAAGTGGTAATACAAAAATTTTCTTAAATTTAGGTAAAGGAAATTAGAATTAATTGCGTTCTTGTAATTGGTTTTAATAAAAAAGTTCAATTAGAAGCGATATTTGTAATTTATATCTATAAAAATATAAGCAGCATATCTTCCCAAGCTACATTTAAATATATCAACCAACTGAAAACCAAGTTTCTAAAACTAAACTGATAACTTAAAAAGTTAAAAATGCAAACTAATTCTATAGTATAAAGTTTATATGAATATTATTATATGAAACATGATGTATAAATGAAATAATCTACATATATCGTACTAAGACTGATATATAAATCGAGATCTTTTATAATGAGTGTAAACATAAAGCAATGGAATTTGACAGGAAAACTACACTGGACTCTATACATGATGAAATTCCAACTGAATGCTGTCCTTAAAATACATTTTCATTCTACTTTTACGACTTTTATTAACAAGCATACTTATGTATGCTTGTTAATAAAAGTATTTCACTGCCCAGTATTATAACCTATACATCCATATCTGTGTCCATTCATTCACCTTTCTATGTTGTTTTTATAGATTTCACATTACATCAAAAGAAACTTAGTGAAACGATGAACGAACTTTACCATTTTCTTAATGAACTATGTTCATTGTAGTAATTCTATAAAAAATTCATGGTTTTTAAATTCTTAATTTTCATCACTTTTTAAAACTAAATTGAGGGGCATAATTTACTGATTCATGTACACTTAACTACAGTTTAATCTCGTTAAATATACAAGAGAACAAAAATTGAGATTTCTATTTTAAAACTTGGAGTTCATAGTTCAATTTTAATGTAATATAAGTTTTCGCAAAGTGTTTTCCACCATTCTTAAAGTTCCATTCAAGATTATTACAATTATTTGTTATGACAGAATTATTATTTATATTCCAATTCTGATGTAGCAATTAGGTATTTGAATTTTTTCACAAAATTTCCCATTCCGGTTTAAAAAATTGTAGAAAATTAGCATGACATCAAGTGTCTCATCTACATCAACAATGTAAAATTCCCTTTGAACTGAAAAATTAAATTGAAATTAATTTCCCTTAATAAAAAATAGGAGGCGGTGATGATTTAGAGAATTTATGGTACATATTTCTCTAATTTGCTTATAAAATAAAATTTTGTGGGGTTTTAAATTATCTAGTGAATGCATTCCTATAAATTCCTAAATTCAAGCATTTATTAATTATTAGAAACAATATTATTTCTACGTTACAGAAAAAGAAATGCTAGCATGTTCCAACACCAGTGCATACTCTGCTTAGTGTGCGCCGTTAGATAAATCGAACTTCGAAAGCATCACAAGAACTGTTATATGCTTTGAAAAAATTATATAAAATATTTTCAGCATTTTTGTATATAATTGTAGAAGTACTTCTGACCAAGTTTATAAATACCACAAATGCTATCTTATGATTTAAGAAGTAACTGGATCATTGATGACATCTTTAGGTTTCTAAGAACTATTGACATATTTGATACTAAGTTATTGGTACTTAAAAACCATTAATTCTCATTTCAAACCTCTCAACAGTCACGTTAAATGAAGTTAAAAAATATCTTGAAGATAAAAATCCATATCAAGCAAATGAATACAAATAATATTTAACTATAATGTCGAATAAGTTTAATTATGAAAAGATAGATTGAGAACTAAATTTTTTGTAACTCACTGGTGAATAGAAAACAATTAAACTAGAAACAAATAATACAATATTTTTGATTCATCCAGACAAATATCATCAGAAGTTTTTTATAATTGTCACATAATTTAACTCCAAATTTTGTCTTAGAAGTCTATAGTCTCATGTTTATAACCTATATATTGCACTTAATCGTTTTTTATCCCAGAAGCTAAGTATATTACATGTCTTTTACATAACAAGGAGTGTAGAATTAAGAATTAATGGTTTGGACCATAACAAACATAAACATATTTTTTGTATTATTTTTTATCTCACTTTAGTGAATTAAGAGAAAAAGTTTTAAAGTTTTAGACAACAGATTTCAATGTAATACTTAAATTTGTGTAAATTGTTTAATTTCATGGTGTTTTCTACTAAAAGCGATGTCGATAATTTAAAAATATGTTTATGCAATATTTGAAATGGTTGAAATATATTATGAAAGCATTTAATTATCTATATTTTATTTGTATATCGAATTGATCTATACACTTAAAAAAACAACTATTACTACATGTAATACAGACAATGATTATCATATCCAGAAAATTAATAAAATACCCAAAGCATTAAAATACAGCTAGTAAAAGACATTATTAGCTGTATTTTGAGTTTTTAAATATTTAATCTTTCATATTACTCAGTTTTTAAGTACTTTAATTCATTAAACTGCATCTTGACTCCAATATTCAATGTTCAGAAAATGTACAGCAAATTCACTTGAAAACTCTTCAAGGTAATTTTCATTGCAAATGTTCTATTTAATGACACCTAACTTTCGTAAAAAACAAAACTGCTCCCTTTAGAACACGTTTACATTAAATAAACTCAATAAAATTAAACAAGGTTTAAAATTTAAAATGTCTAAAGTGTATTTTTGGGTTGGAAATTCTATGTTGAGATCAGTTGTATTTAATTTGCACTCAACTCTTTGATAAAATAATAGATATTCTGGATAAAATAAAAATTTAAATAATGCTTTTGCTGAAATTTTTATTTTATGGCAAAATTTTTGACTTATAAAGGAAGTCTATTAAGATAAAATTTTGTAAGTTATTAAATCTAATTATGTTTTTATGCAATACTTTTTGCGGATATTTTTAAGTAAAAATCAAAAGTGAGGTTTTCATACTAAAAGTAGTTTCATAAATACTTGAAATAAAAAATAAAGACTACTGCGTTTGACGAGTTTTAAAAATTAAGTATCTACCTGTACAGTATCACACTATGATTAAGTTTATAATTTCTATATAAATAGTTTTAACGTAAACAGGGAGTATAAACTTCTGGAAAACATTTTTTTGCGTTATATGTGATTACAAGTGAGGCCTATAATGTTAACAAAATACAAATAGATTTCGTAACTATTATCTAGAAACATTTTTACATAATTATGCTTTTTGTAACTATCCATAAGCGGAAAGTAATCGTGTATAAAAAGAGTTGGTGTTATTATGTTAACTATACTACAAATCACCTGTGATATAGGAACATCGTATGGTAAAAATTCTTTATTCTAATAGATAATCTGTAATTATTCAACGAAGCCTTCTCTAACAATTTATGACATTTTCCAATGATTATGAGCAACTCTAGCACAAATTCAATGGCATTTTTATGTATAATGAATGTCATTTAAGTATGTAACGGAAAATCACAAATCTTGGAAAAATCCCATTGTCTCAGTAATTGCATGTAAACAATAGTATAATAATAAACCGAATTGCAGAATTACAATACTGTAATTCTTATATTTTAGATCGTCAATTCAAATTATTTCACATCTCAAGATATTTCTCTTGAATTGTTTGGAAATGCGAAGTTTGTTGACACTATCTCTCCATGGTTTCTTTTATCAAGGTTTAAAACATTTTGCAACTATATGAAACTTTGAATTGTACTATATTCAATCTCAAAGAATCTGTACGTATTTTTCCATTTTCCCAAAACATTCCTTGTGATTCAGCTTCCAAAGGCTTTTTGAAAGAAAAAATGAACTTGAGAGTTTTGCACAGAAATATTAATATTTTGTTATAATTAAAACCATTTATCTGAATACTGAATAAGTATGATGTTATATCCCTAAAAATTAATTTAATAAGAAATATTCTTTATGCTAACTAGCGTAACAAAGATTGCATTATATTTTCCATTATATATGTTAATTGAGAAAAGCTTTAAAATTAACATAGATCCTTTTTAAAAAACAACTGCATTATTATAAAAAAGCACGAAAAAATTAGACAACTCAATACAACAGTGAATCATCGATATTGGAAATCTTTGAGCTTTTTACTGTTCAAATATGTTTCTATTTTAAGCAACATGACGAAATCAGATTTTTGGTGCATTACAAATTTTTAAACGTTTATTAGTTGAATGGGAAAATAGATGTAATTAGTTTAATGTAGATGTATAAATTGTTTCCTTTTTAATTAATACTAGTTTTGTTCGCACATATCATATACTTAATCAATTGAATAAATATTAAGTACTTATTCAAATGTTATGTATAAATTGTATTCAACAAATTTCATTTGTATTTAAGAACAAAGTTAAAGCTCAAAATTGTTTCCAAACACAAGAAAATGTAAAAGCAAACTTATACACTAAGTGAGAAATACTTCTATACTTCAGATTTTTATGTTTTGAATTAAAGCTGTGTGTGAACCTGATTAAAACGTTTAACTAAAATTTACCAGTATTAACACATTGCAGGTATTATTTCTAGAACAACAAATGAAAAGTGGCATTTTAAAAATTAACTAATTCAACTAATAATGTTTTAAAGTGAATTGATTTACAATGATTTATAATGAATTGATTTAAAATATAACCGCAAGAGGTCATTCGAAAATCGAGTATTCGAGTTCATCTGACTCGAGAAAATATTTCTGTTTAAAACGAGCATACTTTTCAAGTTTATTATAAAGAACTGTAAATTAAAAAAAAGATATATTTTTCTATCAGTTTATTAACATGCAATTTAAATTGAAGGTTTGTATGAAAAACTTCATTATAAAACTTGAAATCCCGAAATATAAAATAGAACTCATACAGTGCACTACAAGTCATGCATATGTTTTTAGACTATTAACCAAAACCCCTTAATAATACAAATACTACCTTAAATATGTTTACTATACGTATATACTGAATGAAACTAGAGTAAGAATATTAATGATTAGAGAGGAAGTTTCAAGTTATTTACTATGCAATATGATTCTCATAGAATTGTTCATTAAATAACAGGTTTTTGATTACGTAAACCTCATGTTTTTTCTTATAAATTGCTCCTCAATTGTTTTTACCTTTTCTGTAAAATTTTCAGCAAACTAAAATATCTAAAAGTATGCAACTGTTTAATTCAATGTAAAAATTCATATTTATGCTTAATTCTAGGTAATAAAAAGTGCCAATAGTACATGATCTCCAAAAAGTTGATTTAAAATATGCTTGTCTAATGAGTCAATCCAAAACAATCAGTCTGTGATAGTCTAGTTTTATAAAATCTGATTCTAAAAGCTAAAATTTTAGCTTGATATTATATGTCACATCTTTGCTGTTAACACTAGCTAGATCATTATACTTAATATCTCTGAGATTACTTTTTCAGTAGATTTAATTTCCCAAATTGAATTTATATTAATTTTTAAACGTGTTTTATTACATCTTAAAATTTCTTCTTTTGTTCACAACGTGTATATTTATAAGTCATTTTATTATTGTTTTTTACAGACTTAATTTTGAGTGATTTTGAAAAATCTAAATATCAATGTCACTCACCTCGTTTGTAAAAGATAAAAATAGCATATATTTACATATAAAAGGTGCTTTGATATCAGCGTGCTATTTTGAACAGTGTTCCATATCTTTTTAGCGCTAGAACACTAACAGAACAAGAAATTTTCCCATGGAGAATACAATGACATAGTTCTATAGGAACTAGCTACACATGTAAGAATTATCTGAATACATAATAGTTACGCTAAGTATTTTCTAAGAATGAAGCTGACAAATTTATCTTACGTTAACTACTATATTTTAAATTTTAAATAGTGATAGCTGATTTAGATAAAATATATGCATTCAAAATTATTTACCGTCATTATGTTATGAATTAGGTATAAAATATAATCCATATAATATGAACATAAATCATATCACGGGACTGATACAGCTCATAACAACATATCGTTTTTAATTACGTAGACCAATTTTTCAAAAGGTAAACATATTATGTTTTTTGTTTTCAAAAATCTGCGCTAACTTTACGTTAGATATTTTAAGAAGCTTTTTGTACGACTATTTATTTTGAATAAAAATTTCAAATTAAGTTTTATAAATAACCGTTTCTTGGCACTAGTTTTGAGCGGCTGATGTAGTGCACACTCACGGCATCTGTCTTCGATCTAAGACTGTCGGCATTTCATTAGGCTTAACTGTTCACCTGCTTCAGCGACCGAACGATGACATAAACAATCTATTTGTACTATAGTAACGATATTATAAGTACATGTTTCATTCACGTCAATAGTCACATAACATTTCCGATGTCAGCCAGGGAGAAAGAACTCAGACTAATTTCTAATCATTGCTCGTAAGTACTAAGCCTAATTTACGTAATCTACTCACCTAAGCCTAATTTCCTAATCTATGTTTAAATTACTGTATACTTGCAACTTCAGAACAAGGTATAGAGCAATCTTGTAATGCATACAAGAGACTGAATGTCTCGTAGCTACAGCAGTCTATTATGTAGCTTGAAATGCATAAATGTATAAAATCAAAAAATCCTCTTTTAAAAATATTTAATTATTTTGAACAAACTATAATTTTAATTTCCTTTATTGGGAAAATATACATACTAAAAATGTTAAAAGTTTTGAATAAAAGAATTTCTAATTTCAGTAAAACAAGCTGTAAACATTCTGATACAAATTGTATAAAAGCACAAAAATGTATTCTGTTAAATAAATTTAATAAGACGTTCTGTTTGAAAGTTGTTTTGATGTATTTACAACACGTTTTTCTCCATATATTTATGTATGGAGAAAACATATATACATGCATACGAAACATACACATATGTTTCATTCACGTAAATTTAGAAGAATTTGTAGTAATTTGTTTTGATAAATTGAAGCGTTGATTTCGTTTACTTTAAGGAACGTTTACTTTGGAATTTTAATTAATATGCTACAGGAAATAGGCCTCACACTTTCAGAAGATACTTTAAATATCCTACTTTAATATAAAGATGCTACTAATTTGTTTATTATTACAATTAATGGCATTAATACACACATAATGTGCATAAACAGATGTAATTTTAACAATCCAAACATACAAGACTTATGACTATGTTTATCTACTACAATGGGTAAAAATTTTCAATTCAATAATATGAGAGAAAACAATTTTTAGTCCAAATTTTTTCTAATATTCAGCAACTTTTGATTTGTTTATGAAACTAAATTAACTTGATTCAGGAATAATTTTAAATTTCTTCAACTAAGTCAGAATAGCAATGACGTTTCAAATGTTTATACTTTAAGATATTGGAATCTTCTTCAAATCTTCATATTCTTCCCTTAATTTTGCATAGAAAAACAACCTCTGCTGTATTGAACCACAAATATTTTTAGATTATAAAAATATACGTTTGAATTCAACTATATATGTATGTTAAATGCATCTGTTGCAAATTTACCAAAATAGCTGATCTGTCACATTGAAAACTACCCAAGGGGAACACATGTTTCTACAAATTATACTCACTGTTACTTCTAGATGAATGAGTTAAAGCTCTGTTTTATTTTTATGAAACAATTTCCCAACAACAATATTTTTCTTAAAACAATCATTTTTCACTAACTACAAATGGAATATTTGTACCGAGTTGTAATAATATTTTCTTTCTACTCTCCAAATTCAATATAAACAGAAATTATAAGCTTCCAGATGCATTAGGTTTCAAAAATCTTATAAAATTACTAGTACAGAGTATAAATATGTTAGTCATTTCAGGGATAGATCTTGAAATTCTAAGCTTAATTTCAACTTCCGTGTTGATATATGTGTATACTAACAATATCAAAACGAAAATAAAATACAATATGATTTCAAATTAATTTAAATCTATTCATAAATATCAAAATGAAAGCCGTTCACAAGAGTTTGATATAAATAAAATGGAATAGGCTGTCTTAAAAATAGAAATAAGTCAGCTTTTAAAGTATTCGAGCATTGATACATATTCACACTATGTTTAAATAATTCTCACAAAGCTATCCCATTTTATACCTACAATGTTTAAATTCTGAATGGTAAATTTATTTTGTTGCCTGATTTTAATGTCACTGTTTGAAACGAAAAAAATCAAAATTTAGAGCTAAATAAATAAGCGTACTCAATGGTTACATGTATTTAAATTAAAAATGATACAAACGAGATCTCAAAGCACTTGACCAAAAGTGGTTGACATTGATAATATTCATCAATATTTATGTAATTTGTACTACTTGTAAATATATTAGCTTAAAATTTAAGCTTACAACAGAAACGAGTGTTCATCTACAGCATTGTAAACAGATCCGACATCATGTTGTTATGACCTTGAATTCATATTCAACATACTTTAAACACATGATTTCTAAATCCAGTAATGCTTCTTCATATTATTTTAATGACTTAAATTTTAAAGTATTATTTGCTAATAATAAAGGGGTAAATATATACACAAAATAAACATGGTATCTAATGTTTTGATATTTTGCATAGATTTTTCAGGATAACATGTACATACATCATTGGTAACACATTTCACAGATCAAATTTCTTCAATCAATTACAGAGAAATTTAAAATCACTTTTAATTCAATAAATTTCAATGAGCAATACCGTCTACTTGACACTCATTGCACCTGATGTACAACAAGCAAACAAACACAGTCAGAAACAAAATAAAGAAAACAACACAAGACTTACCCCAAAAACAAAACCACAAAAATCCACGAAAATAAATCCTCAATTTCACCAAAAACAACGTCCCACAAATAGCGTTTCGTGCGCAATCCACGTGTAACGTTATAAAAGCGTTTGATATCACTAGTTTGACAGTATATTCTGAGCATCGGCTACAAGGTCCTGACAGTTTGGACGGACCCCTAGGTGGACCCCTTGGGGGAGGGCACAGAAAAAAGGGGGCTTTGAAGCAGGCACGTGGGTAGCGCGGGCACCCTTTTTCTGGGCCCCTGGGCTCGGGCTACAATCCCCCTGCTGAAGGTCACTGGAGCAGTATGTAGGTGGGAAGGCTGTTTCAAGGCCTTTCCTTTTTTATACATAGTTTGAAGGCTGGACTGCACTTCTATCCAAGGTCCCCTCGGTGGGCCCCAAACTAGGAAATGGAAAGTGCTCCAGTTTTTTATGCATGCGTACACGTGCGACAAGAGAATGCAGATCAATTTGTAGGCAGAAAAAACGGTGGAGGATTTTTTTATCAAAAGTTTTGAATTTAGGTTAAGTTTAAATTTTTGAAGCTTGTTTTGTTTACATTTGGTTAGATGGCTTTCGTGCCTACGACCCTGGAACTTGAGGAAGTATTGTTAAGAGCTCGGGTGAAGCTAAAATTTTCATGCATTTTCGAAAGTTCCCACTACTTTAAATTAAGTTCAAAATTATATTTTAGTTAGAGCTGATTTTCAATCTCAAATCTGAAAATGGTTAACTGCACACTTTAGTCACATCATAGCAAAGCTTTCGTAAACGGAATCGGTCTAAAATTGCATGGATAGCAGAAAACTTTCTGAATATGACGTGCCTGTTTAGGCAGGTCTCAAATTCGACCTTGAATTTCGACATCCACCTAATGTACTATTTCCATATATATGGAAAGTACAAAATTATGCAATAACTCTTCTGGCGTAACTTATATATTTTTATATATATTCACCTTATTTTAATGTAACCATTTACGTGATTTGTGATTGCTCTAAAAGAAGGCAATTGTGGTGAATATCTCTTTCCTGTTACATTTCTCGTTTCAGTAGGTTAGACTACCAAGGAAGATGTGTAATTGATCTGTCTAAAAACAGGTCTCGATGTATCGTAAGCTACGTATTATTCGTATGCATGTAAATATACGAATATTAGGGTACATTAATAATGTGTACCATGCAAAATAAAGCTCATTGAAATTATTATTACAATGAAAGATAAACATTAAAAATATTTAATATAACGTGAGCACAATGAAAATACTTGTATTCAATTATTATACTTAAGATTTATTAATTAGTATTGATTAATTATTTAAATGTTTGTAGGTGAGGATGACTTTATTTTGGAAGTACGGATACGAAGAAATATGTTGATTAGACGTTAATTAAAATTAATTAATTAATTAATATTGATTGAAATAAGGCCATGATTACTACTTTTCTTTATTTTTTGATTTTATAGGTTTTACTGAGCAATAAGTTTGATGGTTTTCCTCGTCACATAATTAAATTCTGAACACAAGTAATCGTGAAAAAATCCTGTGCGTCAGAATGACTGTATTCTGAGCCGAGCAGAGACGATCGTGTGTAATATTTCGAGTAAAAAAAAATATTTTATCTCAAACAACAAAAAATAATATTATATAGTCCTATGAATAATTAACAATAATTAACTAATTAAATAATTTAATCAAGCATAGTTAATAAACTGCAATGACTAGAATATAATCTGTGATTTTGTTGATCTGTGAAGGTTGTTATTTTGTTCCATATGATTTAACTAATTAATTAAGCCAAATGTAACACTATTGTACCATCATGAGTCTTAGGCTGACTCAACAAATATGTTTTTGACTTACCCAGTAAAATAATGATTATAACCAATTACAGTGTTCGACTAATTAGTAATTAGTAATTAATTAAATTAAGCTTGGAAATGATCAAAATTGAGTTTTGAGGTGAGTTTGGTGTGAAGGAGTCGTTCGTTAGGCCTAATTACACCAATCCCATCACTCGGTGATTGCATGCAAAATGGCGGCCTCATCGTCAGATATGGCGTCTTTCTCTCGCTTTTTTGTCTTGCCTCGGCCGCCATACTTGCTTAACCGCGACATCTGGGGGCTTAATTACTCTTTTCATTCCTCTCTCTCTCCTCTCTCTTCTCCTCGGAAAAAAAATCTCTCACGCGCGCTTGTCTTCAGTATCCAATAATATAATCTCAGAGCCGCTTTTGTGCATAAATTACAGCACACGCACCGAAGAGAGAGAGAGGAAAAAAGAATTATAATAATAAAAAAATAAATAATGCGCAAAAAATAAAAGAGCGAACTAATATCGATCGTACAAGATCAGCGAATGGGAAGATTATTAGGGATGGGGGATGAGGGGGAGAACACGGGGAGGGAGGGAGTGGAGTATTCTCTTAGGGAAGAAACGGCGAGCAGGAGAGGAATAAAAAAAGGAATTTAATTGATTCCCGCATATTCCCTGCCTCCTTAGGAACAGGCGAGCGCCGCGCTTTTTCGTAATTAATTATGCTAAGGTTCTCCTATTCGAGTGACGTCATCGGATGCGAAGGAAACGGAGGGAGAAGAAGAGGAGAAGAAAAATAGAAAAAAAGAGGAGCTTATGCTAAGCGAAGATACTCATTATTACTAGCGACGTATAAACTCGCCGTTTCATTGGCAGATCGAGTTCTTTGTTTACTAGTACACCATTACCTCATCCTCTTCTCTTATCAAGGAAGGAGAGGGGATGCAGCATCATTTGCTCTTGCGCTTCCTTTGGTCTTTTTTTATATTGTGTTCCTTCCTTCTTCATTTATTTTTTTCTTTCGCTTCTGCAGAGTGTGAGAGAGAGAATCTTTTCTTATCTGAGAGCAGTTTTGTGTAAAAAATAAAAAATAAAGCTATCTTTTTTATTTTATTTCTCTCTTTCTCTCTCTGATGCTGCTGCTATACCTTTAATCATCACACGTCAATAAAGCCTCGCAGTTTCCTGTATGGGTGGGCGCGACCGTTTACAGGACTGATAAAGAAAAGCGGGGTGGACTAGTGTAGAGCGCGCGTTAGATTCGGCGTTTGCTGCAGCGTAAAATTATTTAAACTCTGCGAGTATTGTAAATCATTTCTCGATTTTTTTCCTTTTGTGTATTGCGAGTAGATTAATCTATGTTCCGCTCCCTATCTGAGAGCAGGATTTTTGAAATGTGTTGTAGATGAAAACTGTGCGACGTCCTGCCGGCTGGGGACACTACTGCAGCGGCTATTTATGACGACGCAGTAAGAGGCTCGTTAATGCGTTTTTACACTTCCCAATATTATGCCTTTTGAGTTATGGGGCATTTTAATGTCATTTTTAAAGTACGACAGGAAGAGAGCTGCATCTTAGGAGCAGATAACTACTTTCCCTTCTCGTGGACATAATCACTTTTGAATTTGTTTTTGTGTTTATCGCGCGTTTTTATGGTAATAAGCTTTTCGCCACATGGGCGTTATTTCTCATTTTAATTCCTACTCCGTCATACGCGGAACAAGTTTAACTCTGTAAACGACGCTTCTTGGCGTTTTATTGCCTCAAATGGGAAAGTCGCGTTTCATTAGAGTTGCAACAGCCACGAAACAATGATTTCGTTTGGTTTTGATTTAATACCATTTCCACTTACAAGAGTTCGTAAAATCAATTTTTTGCCAACTATTCCAATCTTACAATGGAGCACATCTTTAGGTGCATATTTGGCATCACAACCCCAAGGGGAACCTAGTGATTTGTCTTCTCTTCTATTTTACCCTCACCTACCCCTCTGTTTCTTGCTTTTCTTCCCTCCCTTGTTATTGTCTTGTATTTGGAGCAGCTTGGCCGAATATGACCCTTGTACCATAAAACCCCAAAACAGCCAATCTTACAATATTGCCTGTTTCGTTTTCATTCCACGGTCACCTTTGCTGCACGACGGTTAGTTAGACCTTCAATTTACTGGCATCAACAACGATCCATTCTTTTCAATGCGTATATACTTGCAACTATTGCAAATTGCAAACAATATTGTACAATATTTAGATATGTTTGCAGTATTTCAACCTTGTGGAAACCGAAAAACAATATGCTGTGTTCTTCATTTTCATTATTCATTTCTTTATATTCAATTAATATCTGCTGTAAAAATTCTTGAATTAACTTATTTCAGGGAAAATGGTCATCTTACTGAAAAATCATTGCACAGGTAATTCATAAAAGATGCAATGGAGTGCAAAAGATACAATTATGTACGAGAATACAGAATGATATTTTTATGGCAAGTAAACGAACTCGCTCGTGTATATAGAAATAATTTAAAATGGAATTATGTTGAAATACTTTGACAATTGATGAAGTAATAATTGACAAAGATGCGTGCTTTTCTTTTGGCATTGGGAATCACTAATCGAAAAAGTTTGCATGGAAAGTCTTCTATAACAAAAAAAATTTGAACCAACTACGGAAACTTTAGAAACATTAAATGATAAGAAAAATAATGACACTGGTAATTGATAACGGATACAATGATTGCTTGGTTTTAGGTTTTATGGTGAGAGTCATATTTGGCCAAGCGGCGCCAAACTTAAGACACAATTTCAAGTAAAAAAAAGTCATGGGAGGGAAAAAGAGGGATTATAGAATATAAAGAGATGAAGAGGAAAAAGATCGTCTGAGTATCCCGGGAGTACATGGCCGTGTTTACTAAAGACCGTAAACCCTATGGGGAAAAAAAACTCTAGAGTACCTCAGCTCCGTGAAGTTAGTACACACCTAAAAGATATGTGTCCTGAGGGCACAAATACAATGGACTGCAATAAATGCAATTATATACAGGAATACAATTTTCTCTTTTTTTACATGATAAGTAAGCAAACTCACACACACATATATATAAAGGCAATTTGGAATGATGGAAACTTTGACAGTTAACCCTCTAACTGGTTTTGACGAGATATCTCGCCTGTCAAGATCTGACCAGCTCTGCAAATGACGAGCTATCTTGCCATCAAGATATTGCCATTTCTTTTCTGATGACGAGGTCAAGATCGGGTCAGCTTTCTTTTAATGATAGGGATCGTACTTTTTTCTAATGACGAGATATCTCGTCCAACAAGATCTGGTTAGTTTTTCTAATGACGACAACTTCGTCAAGATAACACCAGAAAGGTTAAACCGGTGCGTAATTCTGCTTGCAATGCTAGTCACCCATCTAAAATGGTTTAGATGAAAGTCTTTTAGATCTAAAAATAAATTAATTGAACTAAAATTAAATTTATACTTAGGAAACCTTAAGAACCGTAAATGGTAAGAAATATGCACATATTTTTAAACAATCGATTCAAGCTTGCTTAATGCATAGGATATGCATATCGCCCAACATCGACAATTTATAGATACTTCGAATCTTTAATTAAGTAAAGCAGCAAATGAGCTGTTCAATTCCAGAGTCAAGAGCCCGGAAGTTAAAGGCTCAAAATACAATTTTGAAAAAGAAATTATAGCGAAGGGGAAAAACCGTTACAAATGGATATAGAAATAGAAAACGCAAACGTAATTTCACCGCGAAACAAATACCGAAGTGAGCATCCAAACCGTGAACCAAAAGATTTCTGAAGCCACTCCGAAGCGATGTCGAGAAAAAGAGATAAACGAAAAAGTGAATCAGACATTTCGCTTAGATACAATTCTCCACAAAATGAATAGTTGTGATCTGGAAAATATCTCGTGGCGGAAGTCATCCATTGCTCGGGAAAAAAAGGTGAGTTCTTCAAAAATAAGATTCCCTATTTCGAAAAATAAATGATAAGACAAAGACTGAATCGATGAATTTCTTACGACGAGAAAGTGGCGACGGGGAGGAGATCGGAAGTGAAATCACATACTGCGATTGGAGCGCCGTTTAGTTCGCAAATGTAATCTGTAGATATTTTATATCTCAGTGGTCACATTTAAATATGGATTTTAAGGCTTTGAATAAACTGCTGTAACAAAAAATTAATTGCAGTGAAAAATCAGGAACTGGGCTCCATTTTAAGCATCAATAACTTTACCAACGTATATATGGGCGATCGTGGCCCAGTCGGTATGCCCACTGCGCTAGCAATCTTCGAGTTGTAGGTAGCGCAGGTTCAATTCCTGACCTTGGGTGTATTTTTCTTCTGTGTCAGTAAAACTTTCATTGTATGCTTGTGTTTATTACTTGATGCATGGCCAAAATTGCCCCACCCGAAGACCGTCGTGTCAGAGGCTCGTGCACGTTTGGTCGTGACCTCAAATGTTTTCACTTTGGCGTGGTGTCGAAGTTTGGAGAGTGGGGTGTCAGCTCAGGTGGGGATCTCATCATCCGACCATGATTCAAAATGACGAGGTGCTGTCCTCGAATCCTTTCCCTTCGGGATGGATCCCGGACCGCCGCCAATAGCCCATTATGTTGCTCCAGTGCGAAGTCGATTCAACTACCTACCTGCGTATATATATTCGCCGATTAATTGGTACAGTGTTCGAAGCGTTTGTCTGCCACTCAGTGGGACACAAGTTCGAATCCTGGTCTGTAAGTACATAGATATTGTTTATTGTACCTATTGAAGCAGCGGCGGCTTACTCACTGGTTGCTCCTTACTGATAGGCTAGTTGGCGCAAGTTCAATTCCTCCCTTCTGTGTCAGTAAAACTGTTCTTGTGTGTATGCCTATTAATGCTGTCTGTCTTGTATCTGGTGCAGCATGGCCAAATATGACCCTTGAGTCATAAGAAAACCAAAGCCAACCAATCTACAAAATACCGCCAGTTGGCGACTTGTGTCAAAGAACTCAATGGTCCAGCATTGGGTAGGTAGATATTTTAATTAACGTCGCACTGGAGAAACGCAACTGGCTATAGTCGACGGTTTGGGACCAAATCCGAAGGTGAAAGATCCGAGGACAACAGCACTACGTAATTTTGAACCACGGTCAGATGACGAGGTCACACCTGAGCTGTCACCCCACTCTTCAAACTTCCACACGACGCCAATGTGAGGACATCTGAGGCCACGACAGATTTAACGTGCACCAGCCCCTTATTACATGACGGTCTTTGGTTGGATTCAAACTCGTAACTCCACGGTTGCTAATCCGTTAATCTTCCAACTATCAAGACCCCGGTTCAGCGTTCGAGAAAATGATTTTTATAAAGAATTTCTGTACTTATACTTGACAGCAAACTAAATCTGGTCAGGTCAGATTTGTACAATTAACGGTAAACACAAAAGAACTTACGATAAAAAATTTATTTATGTTGGGAAACCACTTTTGCTTTAACTACGGTAGAGTAAAATATTATGTCTGGAGTAATATTTATGTATGGTAAGTGTAATGAAGTGCCAACAGACAAAAACAGTTTGCAACTTCATTTAGTAGTAAATAGTCCTTCATCCCCAAATTAATTTTTATTAAATAGTAGTGTTTATATTCCCACTCAAGGATCATCTTATTTATCGTCAATATCAATAGCTCGATTTGTGTCACCAGCTTTAATATTTTTTACTGTGTTAATTCTGTATAATCTTCATATGTGGCAAAATAGGAATTTAAAAAATGGTTGTAAAATGAATCTCAATAATTTGGATACGGTACTGATATATCTGCGAAGAATAATTTTAATTCTTAATTTAAATATAATTTTTTATGGAGTGTTCTGCAAGTTTAATTAATTTAAACTTGCAGAACACTCCATAAAAATTCGTAAATACCTTTTACAAAGTTCAAATATTTTCTGCCTACATACGAGCACAACCGGTAATTTTCTCGTTATTTTAGTTATTTATCGAAGGAAATAATTTTTTTCAGTCGGAATTATGTATATTGGAAGAATGGAGCATGGGCCATATTTGGCCGTGCTGAGGCAGGTACAAGACATGCAAAGTCAAGTAATGGATATATACTCACACAAGAAAAGTTTATTGACATAAGAAGAGAAGTTCAACCAGGGTAAGTTGCAGGGATCGAACCTGCACCACATACAAATCACAGGTTTTGATTTTTTCGGTAAACATGAATCGAAAGCTACATTTTGCATCTTATTCAGAAACAGGTTACTCGTGATTTTTATATGTAGCCATATAAATAGTGGTGGCAGTTTGCAGTTGCAGTAACTTATTGGTTGCTATCAGAATCTCTAATTATTTATATATTTTATACAAGTCTAAGTTACTCAATTTATACGCAGAAATTGAATATAATCAGGTTAGCGAAATTTCTTTCATTAAAGAACTTTGAATCCAAAAGAGAACAGGTAGGTAGATAGATATTTTAATTAACGTCGAAATGGGAGCAACATAGCGGGGTATTGGCAACGGTCCGAGATCAAACCCGAAGGGAAAGATCCAAGGACAACACCACGGTCAGATGACGAGGTCACACCTAAGCTGGCACCCCACTCTCCAAACTTCCACAACAAGCCAACGTAAGGACATTTGAAGCTACGGCAGATTTAACGTGATTGGTTGGATTCGAATTCGCAACCCTCCGGTTGCTGATTCATTACTCTTCCAACCGGGCTACCGCGGCCACTACAAAAGGAAACAAATTAAATGTTTAATACACAAATATATCAGATAATTTATAGCCACTACAAGTATAAAATAAAACCCTGTATACAGAATTGATGGTGACGACTCACGTCAACTAGTGTAACATTTCGTATGTTTTCACTAGACTTTTTTCGATAATTTTCGACGTGGTGAAGTCAATTTTAAAATATCTCTTAAATCAGGACAAAAATAACACTTTAATACATTGATTTGTACTGATAGGTGGATTTTTCACTTATATTTTGTTAGATTAACCTGATCAAATCTTTATGTTCTTGCTCGAAGTGTACTGTAAAAACTTTAAAATATTAACCCTCCAAGTGGTTTCGACGAGATATCTCGTCCAACCCTATCTGCTCGACTTTTTTAATGATGAGGCACCTCTTCAAGACAACCACCAGGAGGGTTAACATACATCGTCTTTCAACATATTTTGTTTTCTTTTTCGTATTTTCACAAAAACGATTTCTGCAACATTATAAATGCTACTGAATATGCTTATAGAATGAAAATTCGGAATAACAAATGTACAAAATTGATTCGGAGGCATTTGAAAAGCTCTTATCATTACCTACAAACAATATTACGCTTTCATTCTTATAAAGTAATCCAAATTTTTCGAATTGTTCTTGTCAACGAAAGCTAAACTCTTTCAACGCAATATTGTATTTAAAATTTATTTTATGAAATGTATATAAAGAGTATCACTGAAATCCAACAAGACTTGTGCATATTTCATTGATGTAAAATTGAAATACACAACACAAACTATGAATGCGTGATATTCACTATCGCATAATGAAGTCTTTCGTCCTAATATTTGAGAAAGTGTTTGGAGCGATATGTTTATTTCATCATCACTTTTTAGTGACAAAAGTGTCACCGACATCATGTAAAGGAATTCCTTTTCAGAAGTCCGACCTATTTATTTCGTCACAAGTGTATGAAAAACACAAGGATATCTGTAAACAGTCTGCCATAAATTATTTATCGTGTAGACGAATTCGAAGAAAGCAGCTAGTTTCCTTTTCTGTTTCTGAGTCATCGCCTTCCTATGTGAAGCAAATGACATCAGAATGAATGCAATTCCTTTTATTTGAGACTGAATACACGACATTGGGTGCGTATTTCTCCTCGCAAATGCACTTTTGCATCTTATCAATATACAGGGGCAGTTACGATACAAAAATCAAATGAGATATCCCGCGATAATATGTAAAATTTGATCCATAAAATATTCGAAAGTTTTCTTTTTTTATCGATAACCTTAATAACAGACAAGTTTGGGCTTTTTTAAATCAGAAAGCTGTAATCTTGAATCACATATTGTAAGGCTACTGAGCTACAAAGACGAAAGACTGGATTACGAAATTCAAACAATGTGATCGAACCATCACTCCTCATGTGTCTATTGAAACGTATAAATTAACTAATAATTGAATAGTTGGCAGCCCTCTTTGACAGCTTTATTTAGCATGGGAACAAAATGATTCGAGTTATTAAAATATTTTAAAACAAGGCGATCAAACAAATCTTTCGTATCGAATTTCATGCTAATATATTTCCTTTGGTCAAGATTCATTGTTTTCTATTGAAACATACAAAAATTACAATGGAAATTCTATATTTTCGCAATAATTAATTTGCTCATTTAGGAATTATTTCTTTAAAAAAACATTATAGGCACAGAAGCTTTTAATAATTAAAATAGTATTTGCGACTCAATTATGTAATTTGAAATCGATTTGGTTTGGTTTGATTTGCCTGTCTATACTTGTACTTTATGACACACGACATTTTAATTTCGAAATAGATCTTATTTCGTTATATGTAATAATTGTATTTTTGGATAGATTCAAAATGTATTAAATGCGTAGAAAAACTGCACATTTTGGTCTGTTTCTCTCAAATGAGTTTTATGTGCACTTAGACACATTTGCATTGAAAAAGTATGCAATTAAATCGATTATCAGTTGCTGGCATAAACTAAACTCAAAACTATTGTCATTAAAGTGTACACACATATTCTACCAAGACCTATAGGATGAGCTTGAGTGTCCCCGCTTATTGTTGATCCTGATAGATTGTGACAGATTTACTTATACCTCTGATTAAATAAATTGCCACAGATCGAGATATACCAGCAAAATGGTAATTTAATGGTGTTTTTACAAATATGTAATGAAATCTCGAACTGCATCTCTCTCTCTTTAATATATTCCATTCATGTATATACAATTAATATAATTAATACATGAATTGATGAGATGCTTCAAGACGTTACAGTTATGGTTGAAAGACGATTAAAAGGTTGGTTTTATGTGACGAACTCTCAGACAGACACATTTTTGAAATCTGGTTGAAGAGGCATAAAGTAAGATTAATACTAAGACCTTGATTAGAAAGAAATATTATGAACATTCTGAGGCTTGTCTCTCACTCGTTAGGTGTCAATAACAAACAATCGGATATGAAACGTTTATCAGACAACTGAGCAGTAGAAAGTTGTAATCAAAATTAGATGCAGAATAACTCCCGTTATTTCAAGCATTCGACAATGTAACTTTTTTACTTGTCCCCAGATAAATTTACGATTTGGAGAAATAAAGAGAAATTCCAGACAAGAAAACTCAGTCATTAAAAATTAGGATACATCAACTCCCTCTAAAAAGTTGAGAAAATAAAAAGTTTTGAAATATGCGCAAGGTGTAAACTATTATGTACCTACTTAAGATTTATATAATTTCGAACCATTCTATCGTGTTTAACGACACTCAGAATGGTTTTACCACCTATTAAAGTTTACTTTGCAGTTCCATTAAGTATTAAATGAAAATGTGTATCTTATTGCATAATTTATGTCTGATCAGTAGTAAGTTATCGGCCCTTGCAATATCGTTCCACTCCATATAACGCTTTTTTGTCTCTGAGAAGCTCAATTATTCGAGAGGTCACAGAATTTAGAAACACTGGAGGCAGGCTGTACCTTGTAAGAACTTGACGAAACGCGCCATTTTGCAATGCATAAAATTTCTAAGATCAAGAGTCGAAATTAGAAAATTTGCATGAAATCAGCCAATAAAATAAACATTTATATAAAGGAAACAAAATAATCAAATCTATATACATATACAAATGACTACAACACTGATATAACCGTTTGGATTATAAGTATATGTATACCCATTTGATAACTGAATTAACAGAGTTGATCAAATGGATAAAGTATAAGGCATAGCATGTATTTTTTACTGGCGATTAATTTATATTTTCAATGAAGTGCCTACAGAATAATGTATTTCTTTTGCTTATACCCCTGATTTAAAATGCTAAACCAGGTCCATAAAATTTTGTCACTTGAGAATAAATCTGCCTGATCTTGGTCTTACACCAGTAAATCTAATGCAGTCAAGGACATGAAAAGAATTTAGTCATGTCTGTGAACACGTGCAAATACTCTGAATTTAATTTTTATTATGCACGTGCAAGTGCTACTTGCAACTTGAAAACTTCGTTGTCTTGATAGTATATTTATTAAGCCCGCGAAAACTGTGATATTAGTGAATACATCGTAAATTAGGCATGTGCAAACTGTAACCATGATATGGAATGTGATGAAATATTAATCTTGGAATTTTTGGAAGAATGGGAAAAGAAGTGCAAAGAAGAGTATCCGTGTTCTTTGTAGTTTTGTATCGTCCTTAGTTCACTAATAAATGACCAAATTTTTCGAACAAGTGTTTGTTTCCATGTGTGCAACTGAAAAGTTAATCTGCAACAATTTAATGCACACTGATTTAATGTGTTACTGATATTCTGATCAACCGAAAAGTGGCCAGAGAGAGTCTTCATCTCCATTTGAATTAGTAACAGATTCGGGGACGACACAATACTCCGACAATGTCTCTAAGCTCCTAAATACCCATTTCAATTGCAGAATAATTACTCGTTCGAATATGATTCACTTCTTACCAATTCTTAAACTTATATTTGGCTACCTTAGATTTTCTTGCTTCATCTCATTCCCATTGCCCTTCTATTGATGAAGAGTTTAAATAGCAAACCTCAATTCGCATTCCTAATATTTTGTAGTTCCACAGCTCAGACAAAACATTTAAACAAACGGCGTAAATGGTGATTTTGGTTTATTTATTTTACTTTCCCTAACGGTTGAATTTATACGTTTACATCCTTTTATTGCCATTCCAAAATATACAAATAACGATTTATACTACGTTGGTGAAATAGACAGAACATATAGAAAATCTTAAGATTTATTTAAATTATGAAAGTTCTAATGAACTTATTTCATTTACGTAAGTTCCTTGTATTGCAGCAACTGTTCCTTGTATTGCATGCTGCAGAAATAGTTATTCGTCCAGCATGCAATACAAGAAACTAAACAAGACACAAGAAAATAAAGTTATAATACTAATATTATAACACAAAATACTAATATATTAAATACAATACTATAACTAATATTATAAAACAATACTCTAACTAGTATTATAATACAATACTCTCGAACTAATATTATAATACAAGGTACTTTCTTTAATATATCATAATACAGGATATTAATATTATAATATAAAACTGATATTATAATACAAGGCATTCGAATGTAATACAAGATATTAATTTTATAATAAAAGAACTAATATTATAATACTAAGTATACTCTCTCTAATATTATAATACTAAGTATACTCTCTATAATATTATAATACTAAGTATACTCTCTATAATATCATAATACAAGACATTTTAATATTAAATATAAAAACTGATATTATAATAAAAAAGGCACTAATATCGTAATGCAGGATATTAATGTTGTAATATAAGAACTAGACCTAATATTATAATACAAGGTATTACAATATTAGGAAACCTTTGAAAGATTATTGCAAATAACCGAATAACACATAAAATAGCATTAAAACACAGTTAATCCCCATCCACGATAAAAAAAAGTCTAGCCCGAGCTCAAAATAACCTCCAAGACGAACAACCGTCTTCTACAATGTATCAGTTATGAATGCAGTTAGAAAAAGCGATTTTTCTATCAAAACTAGGTGAATCGGGGAAGGAGAGTCCTGGACCAAGGCCGCACGAGCCGTGCATTGTCGTCTACCAATCTGGCAGCTGTAGCAGACGTGCAAAAAACGGCACAAAAACTGCAAGTGTCTGCTCCTGCGGAACACGCTGCTTTTTTTAGGAGTTCCCGTTAACTTGCAGTTTTTTATGGCCACGACATAGGCTAAATATCGGCAGTTACTGCTTTTGACCTCTTTTTTTCTTCTTTTTCTTCCTTTCGTCTCTTTCTTCAGGGAGTGCGTATTGATGAGGTTCTACTGCTACGACTATAGAGTTGTGGTCCTTTCTCCGAGAAGAGTATTGTGTGTGCCCGCTCTTACACGAGTTTTTCGTTTTTGCACTTTGGTATATTTTTAAGACAGTTTGGAGTGCAAAATGTTATTCTCCAGAGAATTTTACATATATATATCTATCTATATATATATATATATAGATAGATATATATGTATATATGTATTTGTGTATTTGTGTGTATATGTATATATGTATTTTGGTGTAAAAGTATTATGTTCGGCAGTTGTAATATTTCTATGAAGAAATATTACAACTGAAGATATATTACAATATTACTCTTTTTTCGTTTTTGCGGTTCTTTATATTTTTAGAACAGTCTTGAGTGTTAAAATTTTATTTTACAGCGAATTATATACCTATGAAGGAATAATTTAAGGGTTTTTGTTTTCGCAGTACTGCATATTTCTAAACGCAGTATTCAGGATAAAAAATGTAATGTTCGACAGTTGAAATATTTCTATGGAGAAATTACTCTTTTTTTCGTTTTTGCGGTTCTGTATATTTTTAGGACAGTCTTGAGTGTTAAAATGTCATTTTACAGCGAATTATGATATATCTATGAAGGGATGATTTAAGGTTTTTTGTTTTCGCAGTACTGCATATTTCTAAACACAGTATTCAGGATAAAAATATAATGTTCGACAGTTGAAACATTTCTATGAAGAAATTACTCTTTTTTTCGTTTCTGCGGTTCTGTATATTTTTAGGACAGTCTTGAGTGCTAAAATGTTATTTTACAGCGAATTATGATATACCTATGAAGGAAT
Source organism: Meta bourneti (assembly GCA_933210815.1). Lineage (NCBI taxonomy): Eukaryota > Metazoa > Arthropoda > Arachnida > Araneae > Tetragnathidae > Meta > Meta bourneti. The sequence goes on from OW119931.1 coordinate 24,829,730, forward strand.
AATTTAAGGGTTTTTGTTTTCGCAGTACTGCATATTTTTAAACACAGTATTCAAGATAAAAATATAATGTTCGACAGTTGAAACATTTCTATGAAGAAATTACTCTTTTTTTTCGTTTTTGCTGTTCTGTATATTTTAAGTAATTTTTAATGAAATCATGTTTCAATGAGTTATAATATATCTACGAAGGAATTATTAAATGGGTTTGTTTCTGTAGCGTTGCAAATTTGTATTTTTACAAAATAATTTTAGAGTAAAAATATGTTTCGAAGAGTTAGAATATGTCTGTCTATGAAAAGCTCAAGTGTTGATCACTTCCCGTGGTTCAAAATTAAGACCAGATCTTCATCAACAGCTCGTTATGTAGCTCCAGTGTGATGTTAATTCAACTACCAGTCAACCAACTCAAAAATGTAAAAATAAACATAGAATAGCTTACCTATTTAAAGTTACAGGTACGTAGACTCGTAGGAAATAATTTTTAACTGATTTGAGAAAGAATCGACATCAGATCCGGCTGTAATTTAGAAAAACGAATATATATAGTAATTGCATATGCAGTAATTATCCTTTAACAATGAACAAAACATACCCAATAATGTTTTAAAACAGACAATACCTTTTAAATAACTTGACTGTATGGTGTTACACAACAGTATGATTAACAGACTTCCACGAATGTTTTAAAAAATATCAGATCTTTAAAGTGTCATAATTAAATTTTGAAATTAAAATTGATTCGATATGTTTTTCACAAAAAGTTGTTACAGAATACTTACTAAATGAGATTTGAAAAGTATCTAATATAAAAGCTATTTTTAATTCTTTGTTTAGTAATAAGTTGAATTTAGAGATTACCTAGGCTATGTTTATACGCAATCAACTATCATGTACAGACATCTACACAATTGTACTTAAAATTATATTTGCATGATATACCTTAAATGTGCTGAGCTTGATTTTTTAAATTTTTAATTGAAAATATTCTCGTTTTCAAAAAAACAATATTTCAGTTTTACTAATTTCTACCATATAAATTAAATTTCAACATAAGAATTGGATGTATGATGTTGTCCGCTTCACATGTTTCAACCCTCCAAGTGATTTTGACGAGATATCTCGGCTATCCAGATCTGACCAATTTTACTAATGACGAGATATCTCGTCATTAGTAAAATTGGTCATCTCGTCATTAAGATATCTCGTCATTAAGATATTACGGATTTTTTTATGATGACGAGATTTTTTTTCTAATGTCAATCTATCTCGTCTATCAATATCTGGTCAGTTTTGATAATGACGATATATTTCGCCTATCAAGATCTGGTCAATGTTGATAATGGCGATATATTTCGCCTATCATGATCTGGTCAGTGTTGATAATGACGATATATTTCGCCTATCAAGATCTGGTCAGTTTTGATAATGACGAGATGCAACCATCGTCGAGACAATCACCAGGACGGTTTAATTTGTTAAAAAGGTGATTAAATTAACTTAAGGTAGAGTATAAGGTGCATTGGTACGAGTATCAAAGACATTTACTATTTTGATATAGACGAAATTGCATTTATATTAAAAATGCTTATTACTTTTATATCTTTGATTAAAATTTTGTAAAATCAACATAGAAGAGTAAAAAATTAAGCATCATGTAAGAGAGAAAGATATTTTCTTGGCTGTTTCCTCTGCTATCAAAGTAAAGACCATTTATCTCGAAAATGTTTCTTTTGTTTTCTCTTCCTCCGTAAATTATTTTATTGTAACCACTTTGCTCTTTATTCTGCCTAGGTTGAATCATAAGATCTCTTTCGCTCTCACACTTCTTACAGTATAAAACTCGTATTATAAGAAAATACTGGATACATATATAACTGTGAGGTTGAAATTAGAACAGCACACCAGTTTCGGTTGAAGTAAGCAGATAAATAAATTACATATTCCCGTATGTTTTTAACTTTTCGTAATCGGACTAAGCATTAATGCAACAATACATACTCTTCTTAAGCATAGTAAGTGCAAAAATATTCTTGCTTAAAGGCATTTGATATATTCATTGATTATGAGTGAATTTTCAACCTTTCTTTGTAAAAATTAATTCTACGTTACTTACAATTTTTTGTTGTTAAAACGTGGTCTGATACAATAAAGTTGTTTTTTATTAGTGTCTCGTGTTCAATTATGGCAGAAAGTCAAATGTATCTACATAATAAAAATTTTAATCAAATTGAAGCAGCTATTACTTTGACATAAAATCAAATCATTTAAATCTCGTTTTTCTGTTAATAATTGTATGAAATTCCGTACCATTCATTTCGTTTCATAAAAGCAGATTACTTAAAATATGAGTGCATTTTTTCCATCACAGTATTAAATTTGATAAAATATTAGCGTAAATTTGATTAACTAAATTTAAAATGCATGCATGTTTTCCTCATTCCAATAACATTTTGAAGAAAAGTGTGTAATAGGACAACACATTTTTCGTTCTGTTGTAAATATTGCTTTTCCTGAATGTAAACTATTTTTGATAAAAAAAAACGGCCAATTAATTTCCATATAACGCTTTATTAAATATATTTCTGAATATCACATTACATAACGATTAGTTTATAACTTCTTGTAAAACAGAGTTGCCCTTTTCACTAAATAAATAACCACAAGGATTTAAATATCCTCTCTGATTCTTAAAAGTCATATATAAACAGGTTTCATCAAAAATTTATTACTCGGTATTTTTTCCACCTAAATAACACCTATATATTTCTATTTGACTTCTATGACTAAAATGTATACTATAAACAGGCCCAGGTTTTGTTAACATGTCCTCTTTTTGTTTGTATAAAGTAAACAATACGCGCGTAAATAGGAATTCCGTTCACAATCCCCTTATTCAAGAAATATACAGTTTTTAAGATCATTCTTTGTCAATTTTTGTTACTAGGGCATTTTAAAGATTTTTTGGCATTTCTTGAGATTTTTAAGGCATGTTTTGTATTTTTTCAAGTTTTGAATACGATGTTTTAATTTTGTTCTGGAAGTACAAAAATTGTTGAAACCTTCCTAATTCGTCATCTTTCATGCGAAATTTCATTTTTACTATAAAACTCAAAGCAAATAACTCTTCTACCAGATTCTGATTAAAAATTATTCATTATCTCTCCTTCCATTCAAAACAGAATTTTTAAATCTTTCCTATTGGTCGATGAATCATCTACACCTGAACGAGTGAAGGCTAGGAGTTTCCTCTAGTTTTAACAGAAGAAAACGAAATATCACAATTTATCTTTGAGTCTTCGAATTATTAATTGGTAATTTAATAATGCCGAAATTAAAACAATTTTTTAGGCCATTTTTTCACATTTTTGGTCGCTTTTTCAGTTTCTAAGGTCGTTTTATGCTCATTTTTGGTCATATTTATACATTTTTTGGTCAATAAAATACGGGCCCTGCTTATAATTTGGTTCCAAATAAAACTTTTACTGATAAAAAAATTCAATGAATTCGTTGATTGATCTGTAGCGTTTCCCAAATGAGTTCCTGAATTAAATATACTGTGACTGTTTCAAATATTGACACATATCCATTTTATCTTCTTTCTCAGCAATCGTTTCACACATTATCCTTTCCTGATTTCAATTCCAAAACCTCTGTTTGATATTTTTAGGAAAGATAGAAGCTTACGACTTCATTAAGAAAAATTAGAACTTAAAGCTGTTTTTAGATATATTTTCTCAAGTATTCTTGGCCAAAATACCCAGGTTGTGAAAAGAAATATATGAGGGTATTTGCAGGCAATCAATTGTGAAACTTATAGAACGAAGCTTTTTATCTTCGAACTTTTATTTACGTGATATCCTCACATATTTTATCTCAAGAAGTCTTAAGAGCAGAAAGTAGGTAGGTAGGTCATCGAATTAACGTCGAAATGGAGCAACACAGCGGGCTATTGGCGACGGTCCGGGATCCATCCCGAAGGGAAAGATCCGAGGATAAAACCTCGTAATTTAGAATCATGGTCAGATGACGAGGTGAACACCTGAGCTGGTATCCCACTCTCTAAATATTCACACCAGGCCAGCGTGAGGACATTTGAGACCACGACAGATTTAACGTCCACCCCCCCCCAAAAAAACACTTCGGTCTTTGGTTGGATCGAGTTTTGAATTCTCAAGAGCTGAAGTGGCTACCCAATTTTTCAACAGAATCAAATGGGTGAGACACATATACTTTTCTAATCCTCACATGAGAAAGAACCATGGGACGCTTAATGGTACTTAGATGTACATTACGACTACATGATATTTTTGTGAATTACTTGAGAACGGAAGGTAGGTATTTAATTAACGTCTCAATGGAGCAACACAACGGGTTATTGGTGACGGTCTGGGATCTATCCCTTCGGGATAGATCCGACCATACAAAGAAAAAATAGAGTTTATATTATTTCGAATGTTTTAACCATTCCGTCAATGAAATATTTTATCTTATTGTATATACATATATTCATCCTCAAATTATCATAACGATAAACTATTATGCATCTGAATTAACATAAAAATTGAAACATAAACTTTTATTTATTACAGTCAACAATTTTTGGTACATAAATTTGACTGTGATAAAAAATAACTCCCTAATCGATAGTTCAAATTTATTTTTAGATAATTTGTTTCACTTTTGATCGGGAAAGATCCAAGGACAACACCTATTCAATTTGAACCATGGTCACATGACGTGGTCGACACCTGATCCGGAACACCACTCTCCAAACTTCCACACAACATCAACGTGAGGACAATTGAGGCCACGACAGCTTTACACGACTGTCTTTGGTAAAACCGGGTTTCGAACTCGCAACCTCCGGTTGCTCATCTGCTACTCTCCCAACTGGGTTGCCGCGGTCCTGCTTGGAAAGGTAACTAGGATTTTATTGGTACACTTTAAACTTAGGGAAGGCACACTTCAAAGCTTTCAAGACTGAAAATTGCATTGCAGTTCTATACCTGCTAAAAGCAATTTTGGGAAAGCATATTATGGCATAAATATACCTACAGTCCGTATTCATGGATGTAGATAAGAGCGCCCAAAACCGCGTGGTCCCCTTTTCATGTCTATATATATAGCACGTCACGCTGACGCCACACGAAACCGTAAACAAACACTTAGTCTGACGTCACGACTACGTCACTGCACGATCTTCCCCCAAAAAACTTTTTCGCGGGAATCTCTTCCGGGTTTTCGGCAAATCTACACAACAATAAAATATATGTACAGACCACGTGGAGAGGAAAAAATCCCGTTGTAGTACGCTCGCGGGGGAGCGGAAAAACGCTGAAAGGGGGGGGGGTCCAGACCACTCCCCCCTTCCCATAGCGGAGGTTCGAGGGGGAGGGGCTTAGCAGATGCGCGTGGCTGACGCGCGTCGGATGGGGGAATCCCGAGATTTAGGATGTCTATGTGGGTTAAGGGGTCGGCACAAAGAAAGAGGGGGCTTCTAGATTTCGGCGTTCGAAAGAGAAGAATGGAAGCTCCTTGAGACTTCGGCGGTGGCACGGGATGTTCGAGGTGATTGTTCGGAGAAGTTCCGTTTTTTTTCCCTTCGACAGCCGCGTGGATATTTTGAGGAATACGAGCGGATTTTTCTTTGCTTTCTTCTTTTTTTAAAGACTTCTTTCCGACGGGGCCCTTCGAAGTAAGACGGTGTTCGTCGCTCTTCTCTTTGCGATGGATATACAGTCTCGAACGTTCCAACGAATTCGGTTATGTAACAAATTCGTTAGCGCGTTCGACGACCACCCTCGAAAGAATCCGATTGGTTTTGGAGCCCGGTTGGTAGAGTAGCTGATTAGGGACAGGAGGGTTGCGAGTTCGGAACTGGATGCAACCGAAGACCGTTGTGTACGTGGGGGCTGGGGCACGTTGAATCTTTCGTGGCCTCAAATGTTCTAACGTTGGCGAGGTGTGGAAGTTCGGAGAGTCGAGTGCCTGTTCAGGTGTGACCTCGTCGTATGATCATGACTCAAAATGGCATGGTGTTGTCCTCGTATCTTTGCCTCCGGGATGCAAACCGGTCATGTCAGGTATTTAATTAACGTCGCACAGCAGCAACACAACGGGCTATTGGTCCGGGGTCAACCCCCTAAGGGAAAGATCCGAGAACACTATCACGTAATTTTGAACCACGGTCAGATGCCGAGGTTAGGATGCATCCCGGACCGTCGCCAATAGCCCGTTGTGTTGTTACAGTGCGACGTTAATTCAACTACCTCTACCTACCGATTGCTTTTTGCGACAAGTCTCGCTGTAGGATCGTTGACTGTGCGGAGTTGTTCGTTAGAGTGGCATTGCTTCGAACCGAGCAGTTTTCTCTTCTGCACGCTACAGCAGCAATGTGGACTAGCACTGTTCGCGAATACACTTCAAACACTGGATAAGCGACAGTCTACATACCATCCACATATGAAGCTGGCTGCATCACAAGTAACAGTTCACCCTTGTGTGTGTGACATAGATTTTTGTCGGTTCTCATGAGACTATTTCTGCGTCCTGCACAATCATTTTATCTGTAGAAAGACATAAGCAGGAATGTGTTTTCAAACTGCGATGCTTCAAGTGAGTTGTACATTGCGGTTCCGACGAAAAGGCAGTCGACATTGATTTTATCAGCTTTTAAATAGGTGTGAAAGTTCTGTAGGAGAAGGCTGCCATACGCAAAAGCATGGATGGAAATCGCCGTGGATAGTTTCATACAACTCGTTACCAATGCTGTCGCTTTCGACACTGAACGATAAACTTTGAACCAGAATCCATGCCAAAGACACTCGTTGTGAAAGTGCTTTGCTTACGTTACAACCTATCACCTAATTTGAAGAATAGACTCATTCAAAATCACGTGGCTTGACAACCAACTAGCGGGATCTGGACTGTATCAGAAAGAGAAGAAACAGAAGAAGAATATGACTCACGCAAGTGGCCTTATAATGAAAAAAGGATGCTATTTATATCCACTTTAGGCCCGAAGGCTTCGATTTAATTAGTTCTGTATAGCAAAAACAATAACCTAGAGCTACTCATAATCTAAGTGTAAGAATTAGATTTATATTGTTAGTCATCGATGGTGTTAAATTAAAATTCTACACTGAGAATCGTATATAGCAAGTAAGAATAAAAGAAAACCATATGAGAACAAAGATAAAAAATACTATTAATATATTACATAAATTATAAAATATGAGAATGGTAAAAGAATGATAATATTAGATAGTCATAACTAAGACAGACGGAATAATAATTATATTTGTGAGAAATAGTAGGGCTGTCATAAGAGTGTGTAATGAGAAAGAAGTTTTAAGTAAAAAATGAATACGTTTTAAGAATGTCAGAAGAGAGGAAACAAACATATTACTAAAGAGTTTGTATTTTTTAATAAAATTGCCCCATGTAATCATGGGAATTTATTAAATTTAAAGATACAGTCCAAAAGCAGTCGTATCCCAATTGTGAGAGTTCTTTGACTGGACAGAAATTTGTATGAACATCACGTTTGGACAGTAACTTCTACTTTGTCTCGGTAGACCCGGATAGTTTTCTTGTCATTTGTTGGATTTGTTTTGTATAATACTCAACATGTTACGGCTCTTGCAGTTTCTCCCATTCTTCACAATACTACTGAATGTAGGAAACTCTTACAGACAATGAAGGACAGCGGCAACTTCAAAGAGTGTCTGCACACTTCTGTTTGGAAGGTAATGAGATTGCTGCTTATTGGCCAAGAAAGACGCCACCACCTTTAAAAGTAGTGTCTTCCGTGATGTCGAATTCTACCCTTCTCTAGAATTGAACATATGCTCTGAGAAGTTTCACCAAATGACTTTAACTTTGACCAAGAGTTTGGGTGCCTTCTTCTGACTTAGTCACAAATTCTGAGACATTTTCTTAGTATTGACACTCCACTCTTAGAGTATTTATACAATGCAATATTTACTCGGAGTGTTACTGACGTGTAAAACTGATCATCAGTATTCGGATGCGTACAACCACTAAGTGCTTTAAATTTAAATTTCAGAGATTTCGAAATGTCAGAGGGTTAATCCTCTATAGGATGCATACGCATATTATCACATCTAACCAGTTTTGACCTTCTTTTCCAACAGAATCTTTCCTAGGATTTTTTCTAACCAATCGATGTAGTAATTTAGTGACTATGTTTGTGTTGTGGGATAAAAGCAATACTGTCCTCTCGGAAATCTCGTAACATTCAGAGGGATATATGCGTAATTTCAAATAACTGGCATTTGGAACAATCAGTATCGCTACAAAGTACTACAGGAGGTCAAAATTGACCACACGTTCATCATAATACCACTATGACTTGTCAGAAACCAAAGAGAACAAGTATCGTCTGTTTTTCGATTGGACCAGGCATTTCGGTAGGTAGAGGGTAATAATTCGCATCTGTAAAAATATCTGCAAAGATTTTCCAGAAAATCTTTGCAGATCTGCTTACAGAAACACAGGATAAAAGGTTCACCAAGACGCTAATAATTACAAGAGGGAAAAATTTGAAGGTTGGTATGATTATAGACTACTGGTAGATGTTACAATGTGAAAATTTAGAAGTATCTGCTATATATCACATAAGAGAAAGAGGAAACAAACGCAGTTTTACTAGCAAAAAAAGGACTTGTCACTTAAAAGTATAAAAAATAATTCTGTTTTGATGCCATCTGTAAAGAATATCTATTATTGTTTCACTGAAAATATTTTATTTTTTACTTTTCAGAATCAAGGTCATCTTGCGCAATAAAGCCAAATAACCCAACCAATCGTTCTTAAGCTCAACGGACCAAATAAACCAGTATAAAAAATGCTTACACATATTGTGAAAAATTGCATCACGGCAAAAAATAAAAGTATCCTTGGGAATCACCCTCCTCCAAAAAAAACCCATAGAACTGGTATAGCCTAAAATGTTTTTTTTTTCAACTTAAACTTTGCAAGAATGTTTTTTCAACTTAAACTTTGCAAGGAAGTTATCTTTATTTTGATTTATACGCTCAAATGCCTGTTATTAGTTTCAGGTTCTCCCTGACGGCTCAAGAGCATCTCAATAAAAAATATTAGAGGCGAAAATATGTAGTTAATTAACTTCGCACTGGAGCAGCACAACAGGCTATTGGCGACCGGGATCAATCCCGAAGGGAAAATCCGAGGACAACACCAAGTAATTTTTAACCACGGTCAGATGACGAGGCAATATTTGAGCAGGCATCCCACTCCCCATATCCACACCACACCAAAATGAGGACTTTTGAGGCCACGGCAGATTTAACATGCACCAGCTCCCGTGTACGGTCTTTGGCTGGACCTAGTTTCTAACTCGTAACCCTCCGGTTGCTAATCCGTTACTCTTCCAACTTGGCGTGAAAATATGAATCCAACATCCTACTAAAAATCTTTTAAATTAAGAAAAGGTTTCTGGGTTTCACAAATTTTATATGCACATGCTCCCTGTACTCATGAGAGGGTCCATGAATATAAAATGCTCATTGGTCACAACAAAATTTTTACAGATGATATTACATTTTCTGTCAAACTAAATATATGTGACGGTAATGTTTCTGTGGTGATACGTGTTTCTTGTACATAGTCTGAACATAGTCAGATTGTTTTTTGATACGATTCAGCACTTCACCGATAAAAACTTCTAAAAATAAAATCCGAATCGATATATGATTGTTCATTAACCAATACCAATTAGATTACTCTCTGAGCTTCTGAGATTTCCGAGTAGAATAGTATTGCCTTCGCCCCAAACGACACTTAATGACTAAATAACTACATCTCGTTGAAACAATCCACGGATTCTTCCAACTATTAATTTTTTAATTAATTTATTTATTTGAGATTGAAAGAATCAATGGATTCTTTCAATCTTTTAAAAGATTCTACTGGTCCTTTAAAAAGAATATAATTCCTTGGAACGTTTCGATTGATCCTTTCATTAGAATAGAATTTTTGTAAAGATATTTCGATTCTTTCCTTAGATAAGAATACTTTAGAAATATCCCATTGATCCTTTCTTTATAATAGAATCCTTTGGAAATATTCTATTGGTCAAACAGGTCAAAATTAATTAGAAGCCACTCTAGGAAGATTGCATGATGAGAGTTGGAATTTGCTCGTGAACCAATCAAAGAATTGCAGAGTTAGACGCCAAAAGTTACCGAAACGGCGACAAACTAAATTTTAAGGCAACCCCAATGTGTATCACGAAAGAGCATAGGTAAAATATTCGCAGACCATTTGGTTTGCTTTTTACACTGAAAATACCCCTCATAAAAGATTTTTAAAAATATTAATAAAGGTGCGTTATGTGTTGTAATATTTACACTCATAGGTAGATAGTTAATTAACGTCGCACTGGAGCAACACAACGGGCTATTGTTGAACGCCATTGATCAATCCCAAATGGAAAGATCCTAGGACAACGCCTCGTAATTTTGAACCCCGGACAGATGACGAGAATAACACCTGAGCTGGCACCCCACTCTCCAAACTTCCACACCACGCCAACGTGAGGACTTTTGGCGGCCACGATTAATGTGCACCATCTCCCGTGAACAAGAGAGTATTTGGTTGGACCGAGTTTCGAACTCGCAACCCTGCGATTGCCAATCCGTTACTCTCCCTACCGAGCTACCGCAGCCCTTCCTCTCCTTAAAATAGAATCCCTTGCAGAGACCCCCATTGATTATTTCTCTAGAATAGAATCCTTCAGAAACATTCTATTGGTCAAGAAGGTCAAAGCTGGTTAAAGTCATACATGGGAATACTGCAGGTTGCGAGGTGGAATTATGCGTTTGAACCCCACAGGGTTAAACGCCAAACTTTTCCGAAACGGCGACAAACTACATTTTAAGGTAACCCTGGTGTGTATCATGCGAGGGCATTTGGACAGCATAGGTAAAATCGCAGACAGTCTGGTTTGTACATACTGAAAATCCCTCTCATAAAGCTATTTTTAATTGCTAAGTGGGCGCTGTGGTATAATACTTACACGCATAGGAAACTTATCAAGATTTCTTCCTTATAATTATCTCAGTGAAGTGACAGATTTATCGAAGAATTCTTTGTTATTACAAAAGGTCGAAGGACATTTGTTCGCAGCAGCGAATCTCCAGGTGATTTCACAGGTCTTCAATTAGGCCGAATGGAAGAAAGATAACCGACTTTCTGCAATTTTCTTTTCTTTGTGCCCCCTCGGAAAGAAATCTCTCGCTTAAAGGCATTTCAACGCAACCTTAAAATGAACAAACACTTTCGATTTCGTTAAGATGAAAATAAACCCCGGGGTTAAGAAAAAAATAAACTCCCCAAAAAAATCCGACAACTTAAGAAAGTGAAAAGTAATTCCCATTTCAAGTAAAAGGGCAAAACAGGAAAAGAAATTCCCTCCCTTTTTTCCCCTTCGAACTCTTAATTCGTCAACTACTGTCCTTGTCTGCGTCTTAGCACTGAAAAGGGAATTATAGGGATTTTTCGAGGCTTGGTTCTGAAAGTAAGCGTTTAGAAGAAAATTATTTGATCCCTACTTGAACGTAATTTTCTCTCTTTTGTAATTTCTCTGCTCTTTTTCGGGCTTTTCCCCTTTCTTCAGCAATTATTTGGAGCTTTGAGCTAAAAGCCGGCCCCAACACCAATGGCGGAACGCACCTTTAAGTTCAAAGATAAATCTCGTTCTCATTTCGAGCAATTTCCCATCCCCTGGCCTTAGAGCTTTTTAATGATCCGCTTCTATTGCTTCTATTCCTCTTGCCTCTCAACTCATTTATGCCGAAACGTCTTAATGCTCTCTTTCAATCGCTATCTTCCATCCCAATCAATTCCGAATGAATTCTCTTCCTATTGGTTAATGCAATCTCTTGGCAACGGATATGGGGATTTTAAATTAATACCACTTCTCTTGCCTTTTGCCGTTTTAATGAGAATTCTTCTTTGTGTCCGAGAGATTAGAACATGAAAAATGGTCTTCATAAATTGGAATAAGATCTATGCTTGTGCACAGAAAGAAATTAATTCACTGAAGGATAATTTATCATAATCCGCAGATTAAAATGTATTATTTTTTATTCACTGTAATACAGCAAACTGTGAGTGAAAAGTTGTCTATTAGATAATATATAGAATACAGATTAACACTGTTTCACAATCATTTTATAAATTGGGGTATCTTCGTATGTTGTGAAAATCCCTAAGACTCGAAAATTTGTGGAACAATTTTATGATGCTTTGTAGTATAGTTTTCAGACATCTAATTGTCAACAAAAAGGCATATACTTGAACACAATTAGTTATTTTATTTATACATAAACTTTGTAGACATTCTTTTTATCTTTTATCAATTATTTATTTATTTATGAATATAATTTATAGCTATTTCTTCACAATGCACATCATTGCAGACTTGATAAAATCACTCCTTGAGTAAGAAGGCTAACACTGATCACTGAATAAGCTCATAACATTAAAGGGTGACAGGTAGATTTTTCAGTTAAATATATATGAGATTCCCCTTCCAAATTTTATATGAGAAATAGGGGGAAATGGTTTTCGATTCTATTTAAGTAAAAAGGAGTATCCTTAATTATATATAGTCACTTTATATGGAAATATTTGTTGGAACAATACATAAATTTAACATTTAAAATGAATGACGCTATCATTTCCACTCATCTCAAGGTAAGCAATCTGATAGTTGAATTAAATTGTGATTGTAAAAACTAGCAAATGTTTTCGATAATATATTAATTGATCCAGAGGATGATTTCTTACAAATATGTACGTGATATTTTGTATGAATTAGGCTACAATATTGTTCTAACATTCACAAGAAATTTAACGAAAAAAGGATTTTATTGAAGGCAATTGGAAAAATAAAAATGCAATAGTACATTATCGTCAATTGACTTTTAAATTCATAATATAGGTAATTAAAAAATTTTTACTGATTGAAGAACAGATTTTCTGCTGAAAAGTATATTCTCATGTTCTCAATGGGAGGTTCAATGCAAGCCTGAAAAGGCATATCAGAATATCACTTAGATATAATTTTTGATTTTAACGTTTAAATGCAGGCAAAATAAGTGAATTGTATTAGAGAATATATTTCTATAGTCTCCTAGTTGTAATAATCATCTATGTTTTTAGTTAAGCGTTTCATCAAAAAAGAGTGTGTTATATTCCTTTAATTTATATATTAGAAAATATATAAATATATTGTATATTATTGCTGGTAAGTTTGCATGTTTGACTTACGAATTCTTTGCTGATAAAAACTGGTGAGAAATATTCTATTTGATTTTCAAGCGTGTTGTTTTAATCAAAGCAATAGACGCCAGATTTGGTTTCAACAAATTGCTAAACACAAGTATTTTCTTACACAAAACTTCCAAGAATCTCCTCTCTGCTCATCCCAGTTCAGAAAAGAAGACTAGAAAATACCTGACCAGAGTTGCTCTTATGACAAGATTTAATGGCTCTGGTGAATGTAAGTTCTGACCTGTACTTTAATTACTAGTCAAGTAATGTCATAAAGTGACCTTACATGACCAGTGACCAATGACTAACCTTACATGACCAGTGACCTTACATGACCAGATCACTATCAAGATCCGAGCAATTTTGCTAATGACCTAATATCTCATCGTCAAGATCTGGTCAGTTTTGCTACTGATGTGACAGCCTCGTCGAGGCAATTACCAGGAGAGTTAAAGGACGGCTCTTCAAATCTCTATCACCTACGAAATCGAGAGTAGCTCTGAAATGGTCTCAAGATACATTGCCTTCTAAAAGTTAAACACAAAATGCAAATTTTCAAATGTTGAGCGCATTTTTGAATTTTATTGGATGAAACTTATGATCTTTAAGTAGGATATCAAATCAACTGAAAATAGCAATCGGCTCTGCTTCAAATATGCAATTTAGCCATACGATATAAACAACTCGTTCGTATCAAAACATTGTAATACTCGGAGAAATTTTTTTCTATACTTCTCATGTTGGGAGGTAATTGGTCACCTGTTTCGACCCATGCCCATACTTTTGTATTGATCTCAATTAGGTTTTCCTTCTTATAATGGCTCCGTGAAAGATTACTGGCATACTGTTTGGAATATTGAGACTAGGAGACAGTCCATAAGATGAAAAATTTGTTTTCTTGGATCACTCCATCTTTATTGCTTGTAGAAACAATTCCAAAGACGTGGAACAGTCACCCGGAGACCTGTTTCGAAACAACCTAGATTTGCAGCATCGTCCTAAGATCAGTACATAGTATTTACTGGCAAAATCCATTGCAAGCTCTCCTAATACTTTTAACCCAATTGATGGTAGGCCAATATCATACGGTACCTCGAAGAAAAGGGTACTTGCAAAAGGTCTCTTAGCACTGGTCACAAAAGTTTGGGTCCCTTCTAGTTCCAAAATCAAAGGAGTGCGTTTAAAGTAGAGTCGTGAGCTTGAACCTAAGCAGAATGGGCCAATGTTCTCTTCCGAAATGGACCAAGATTTGCCCTACAACAAAAAGAGGGTTCGGAGAGAACAACGAAGAAGCACCCAACCTAGTAACTTCGAAGAACTGCACACCTTCATTCGTGGTAGTGCGATGATATGGGCTGGACTTACATTGAGACACAAGGCCAACCTTCTTGTGTTAATAGGTGGTATTTTGGAAGGAGAAAGGTATAAGGATCTACGTGAGACTTTATGCTGAAATAGTCTGTCCATATTTCCTTTTGATGAACTGTTAACAATGGAGCAAAACTTGTGGAAAAGTACCTTGAGAGCTAGAGTCCTAATATTGAAAATTTTAATCCGATTGTAGCCTCGGAAGTGATGTCACTACCTGTATACATACATAGACACAATTTCTCGTCATCAGAAAAACTAATCACAACTTGATCTCGTCATCAGAAAAAACTGATCATATCTTGATCTCGTCATCGTCAAAAAGTCGGTATTTATTGATGACGAGATACAGGGTAATTCAAAATGAATATAGCGATTACAAATGGCTATAACTATTTATTGAAAAAGAATTTATCGATAAGATTAACACATAATGTAGACGGAACTTCAAAATTTCTTTACGTAAAACATTTGAAGTGTTACATCAAATGTTTACCTTGACATGCTTGAGGTATGGTTAATGCCACAGATAGATACTGATTCCACGGATTACATCTTTCAGCAAGATGGAGCACCCTCACACTGGGGTACGGAGGTTCGCACATTTTTAAACCAACATCTTCCACAGCGTTGGATCGGTCGAAGTGGAGATGCCGACGATGTCTTCTGCTCTTGGCCACCGAGATCTCCGGACTTGACACCCTGCGATTTTTATCTATGGGGTTATGTGAAAGACAGGGTGTATGTGCTTCCCATGCCCAAAACAATTGAAGAACTCAAAGTACGCATTTGTAGTGCGCTTGCGTCGGTGACTGCAGACATTCTTCAGAATGTATGGCGCGAAATGGACTACCGCCTAGATGTTGTCCGTGTGATCAAGGGAAGTCACATAGAATTTCTATGACGTATGTATACAAAATTTTGAAGTTCCGTCTACATTATGTGTTAATCTTATCGATAAATTCTTTTTCAATAAATAGTTATAGCCATTTGTAATCGCTATATTCATTTTGAATTACCCTGTACTTTGTCCATCTTTAGCAAGATTATTCAGGTCTTGATGGACGAGATATCTCGTCGAAACCACTTGTAGGGTTAGTATGCAATATCAATTTTCGAAGTTTCTTCATTCTTAGTACTTCAAAGCGCTTCAAATCTCCAAGAGAGTTGACAAGGACTCAAAGCTAAATGGAAGTGTAGATAACTTGACAACTGTAGCGATGAGTGAAATAATGTACCAGTGCAATTGAGGGTAAGCATTTCCGAAATTATATAGTTTGAACAACTTGGTCAAGTCCCTTGATTCCCATGCACTGAAATTAACTTTTATAAACTTAGATTGGGTCTCTGAAGGGGTAGATAGGGGAAGACATTGACAAAAGGGGAAAATAAATAAATAAATAAATAAGACTGGGACTGGGGAAACGGAACCCGGAAGAGACCAGGACCATGCCCTAAACAGCGGCACTCCTGAGTCCTGGTGGAGTTAGATTTAATGACGTCAAACGTTAGGGAGAGAGATCTTGGAAAAGGAAATAAGGCTCAGGCAGACCATTCCACCGGGGGATTCGGGCACATTCATCATTATTAAAGTTCCAAGGGGCATTTTTTCCGTATTTACCCTTCTCCTTCCAGGGAAAGCTCTCGAAGACAGCTTAGTCTTAAGAGTTCTGCTGCTTAGCCATGCAAAGGAATGCTGGAAATTATCAACACTTCTTTTTGCTTTTCAAACGCTTTTCTGGGAGATTTATAGGTGAAAAGTACTTTCAAGTACTTAGAATGGAGAAACAATATATTTGGTGTCTGAACTGGGTATTGTTATCATACGAAAGGATGCAGTACGTCTTGAATGTTGGGAGATATAGAGAACTTATATCCTGAAAAGTAATAAAAGTTCCAGATTTTTTTTTGTTTGTGCTATAATCTTTAACTTTAGGACACTTAAAGTTTCAGGAACTTATTTTAGTTATTATTTATCAATTATTTTATTTAAAGTGTTGGTAAAATGTTGCTCATTTTTCTAGTGATACTTGTGAGAACATATTTTATGCTTTGGTTAAACAACACTTAATGAATTAAAGATTTTGGGACTGTATAGAATGATGTGATTCTATTAGAAAGTAAAAATATGTGTATAAAGATTTCTGAAACGTTAGGAAAAAATCAGTGAAATTTACTGATGGAAACTAAAGAAAAAATGCAATTTATTTCTTTTAGAAAATGATAACTCAGCCAAGGTATTAAAACAAAAGATTAAATTATAATTATCAATAGTATAAGCTAAAAAAGATATTTTTTAGTATTTAAGAATTAAAAAAATTCTTATTTGGTGTGTCAAATTAGTGTGCCAAGTCTATCATGGCAGGTTATGTTGGAATCAGGTATATGTAATATTCATCAGTAAAGTCCGAAAATTCAGTAGAAATTAATAAGATAAGAAAGATAGGAACAGCTTGGGCTCTTTAAACAATATATTCTTATAAGCAGAGAACGGATTACAAAAGTTGTTTTCTTTTTCCATTCGATGTTTGTATAGTCAAGTTTGTGTATATAATACTAATTATGCAGAGAAGTTTTTTTTAATACAAAAAATTTGACTTGAAAGGAAAACTCCACTATTGCAGAACGTTTTACCTGAGAAAGCCAAATTTCGCTTTCTATTGAGACTGAAATATTTCTACGACTTGCACTTTCAGGAAATTAAGTATTATTAAACTGAGACCTTTTAATTATCAGGATTATTAAACATACATATTTTTATCAGATTACTTCTGAACAAATCTATGGAATAATAGAACAAAAAGAAATTCGTAAACATAAATTTTCATAGAAATCATTGTTATTTATCAATTATTTATCATTGGAGATAATTTGGAGTTAAACTTTTTGAGACTGGTTGGTACTGTTACTTATTTCATGCAGCAGATTTACATAATCTTAAAACGCAAAAGGTGGAGGTTAACTCTTTAACCTCCAAAAGTTTCGACGAGATATCTCGTACAAGATCTAGTCAATTTTGTTAAGGACGAGATATGTCGTCGAGACAAAATTGCTCTATTACTCCAGGGGAATGAAGATCCAAGTAACTTGGAACAACAAATTGTCCCTTGCCCAGAACTGATGACAGTTTGGAACACATTTTTACACCAGAGGCTGGTCACTACAGGACAGTTTTTGACGCGAAGATAAATCACCAGGACTGTTAAAAGACACTTGGTAAATTTTTTAAGAACCTATAAAGGTAAAGACCTATACAGGTATTAACGTATAAGTCTTATACCACTATTCACGTGACATAAATGCAACAAATAGAGGGGGCTTATATCTTACCACTCATCTAAATCACTCTTATACATCAGAATACCAAGTATGTGAGGAAGTATTTATATACCTGCAGCTTTAATATACTTACAATATTTATGTACCTAACATTAGCCATTTCAAGAAGGTGTTAAGCCAGGCATCCTATCATTCCTGAAAGGATTAAAAGCCATACACAGAACACCATTTGTTTTAAAGAAAATAAGGACTGGTATGTTACCATTGAAGATATAAAATCTTAAGTTAAATAAGGCCTGGGATAATTATTAATTGTTTTACATTTTAATTTGTTTCTTTTTAAGTTCCCAAACATAACATGTCTTTAATTTTTTTAATCTTTGGAGACCGGCTAAAAGCAAAACACTAGCAGTCATTTCTAAAGTCTATTCTAGCATCGCCTATTCTAAATTGCTTTTATAATTTCAAGGGTTTGAGATGAAAACGATTTACATACTTTTCGTATTCTTTAAAATATTATGAATCAATTGCTTTTCATGTTTATGGAGTCATCTTGAAATGAACGTAAAATGTCAGACTCGGTATACAAAGTAATGAAATTATTTATTTTTATAAAGACTATGCTTGTATGTTTGAAGACTATAAATCCACACATTTGCTGTGAGACATGAATTTTTACGTAAATCATACTCAATGCTTATATAATGTTGTAGGCTAATTTTGAATTTGTAAAACCACTTCCTAATTATCCTGGATGTTCTGTAGTCGTCCAATATCTTCATTTAACATTGGGTTAGTAGTGGCTTCCTTGGTAGGCTCACTGCAACAGCAGCCTGCTAGTTGTAGACGGCGCAGGCTCAATTCCTGTCAGGTTCAATACCTACCTGGGCGTATTTCTCTTCTGCGTCACTAAACATTTCCTTGTGTATGTTCATTACTGTATATTGTTTTTATCTGGTAAAGCATGGTTAAATCTAGCCCTTGTGTAAAAAAAAAAACAAATTAATCATTTACCATTGTTGCCATTGGAAACACCCATTTCAGTTGAAACATGAAATCTAAATTGTAGGTGATAAACAGGGTGGTCAAAATCAACCTCACACTAATCATACTAAGCTTTTCCTTTTCAGAATCTTTGTGGTTCAAAATTATGTGGTATTGTCCTTGGATCTTTCCTTTCAGGTTTGATCCCGTTGTGTAGCTCCAATAGCCCGTTGTGTAGCTCCAGTGTGACCTTAATTAAATACCCACCTACCTAACTTGTCAGACTAATCATACAGGGCATCCTTTTGAAAGTCAACCAGAAAAAATGTCCTTTTTTCGATAGGACGTGGCATTCCAAAAATGCACAAGAAATAGTTAAACGCACACATTCGGATTTACATATTTCATGGGGTGCTTTATTTTTGTCTCGATTTACTCTAAGGTACAGGTGACCCCAGGGACGCCAAAAGGATAGTTTCTTTAGTATTTTGAGGGTTGAAATTTCGAATGACGTCCTAAAAATGTCGATGAAATTATCTCCGGAATCTAATCGAAAAAAGGACAAAACTTTTTGGGGTTTCTTTTCGACAAGGAATCCAGTGCTATGATTAGTGTGTGGTTAATTCTGATCACCACATAAACCCCAGAAGCTTTAATACAACTAGACTACTTATGTACCTAATCTTAACTATTTCAAGGAACTTTGATACCAGACGTTGCACCGCCCATGAAAGAATCAAAAGCCATCCACAGAACATTATTTGTTTTAACGCTCCTGCTGGTTGTCTTGACGAGATATCTCGTAAAATCAAAACTGACCAGTTGTTAATGGACATCATTAGCAAACCTGACCAGTTCTTGAAGAAAACTGACCAGATCTTGATCTTGCCATCGTCAAAAAGTCGATAGTATCTTGATGACGAGATATCTCGTCATTAGCAAAATCGGAAAGGAAATAAAGACTTGCAATTGTATTATTGATTATTGAGGTGTATTTATGGATACACATATATTATTTCATAACAGTGCTTAAAAGAACGATTGAGTTAAAAATTTTTAATTAACTTTAAACACATTTATTTGTTCATCCCTTATTCATTTTCGATTTTCTGAAAAACTAATGCATATATAAATACGAAAAACTTCTAACTTACAGAAATTGTACTTGACTGGAATTTAAAACGTTTTTATCCTTCCGATAACTTTTTGGGGCTTTTCTTATTGATTTCAATTACTGGATCTAAATACTTTTATTTTCCCTGACACCTACCAATTTCAAGGAAGTCATAAATTAGGTATGCATGGTTGTGTTAAATTTTGAACAAAAAACACTTTTAGATATCAGTCTGTTCAAACTATTAATAATTCATTCATGCATTTTATGTAAATCGAATACTAAAACTTATACCTTTATTTTGTTACCTTTTCTCTAGTAGATACCACTGTAATTGAAGTATGTTACCTTGTTATGACTGCAAAATTTACTATCGAATACAATTAATTCCAATGATACATTTTTAGTGTGTCTGTTTTAATTGTACTTCAATAACAATACTCCTTTGCCTAAAAGCGCTTATTAAAATTATTTCAAGTTAATATTGATGATGTAGAATTTTGAAGACTAATTTTGCTGCAAACTGGATACTTTATGCAGAACATCCTGAGTTTTATACGGGGATAATGATTATTTGTCCTTATTTAGTTTTAGACTTTTTGAAAAACTAGTGGCATATATAAATAGAAAACATCATCTACTTAGAAATGGAACTAGTCTAATGAGTCATTGCCAGATTCAAATTTAATTAAATCAAATTAAGTACCCCATCCTTGACTGGTCATTGGTTTAACAAACTCTGAGCTTGAATCCCAGTCTAGGTTTGAATGTTTGTAGTGCTTTGGAATCCACTTTAAGTTATACGTCTCGTTTACTTAGCCCTGTAGTAATGATAGATGTATGAAACCATCTATTGTGAAATTTGAGTGACTAATTTAAAGCCGATACCACAGAGAATGCAACTTTGGTCTTGGCAAAAAATTTACTCACTTTTTGATATGTCAATTAATCCAGCAATTTTCAACCTTTTTACTCTCATGGCACATATAAACTAATTATTAAAATTCTGCGGCACACAAAAAAATGTATTATATTTCTTGTCTATCTAATAAAGGAAATGGGTATAATTTGGATTAATAGACAAAAATTTTCTTAATTTATCTACCTTTTTGCTCCTAAGTGTTTTTTAAAACATTTTTGTAACAATTTATTTATGATTCTTTCTAATAAACAGCAATTCTAAAATTATTTATACGGATAGTTAAAATACGCCTATCACTTACCATAATTATTTGTGTATTTACTCTTACTATAATTATTTGTGTATATTTACTTTTACCATAATTGAATCTTTTATTTCAGAAATCCGCTAAGTGTACTTTTTCAAAAATGTCTGTTGACGGGTTTCTGAAATAAACGATTCAATTCAAATTTACAAATTAATTATGGTAAGAGTAAATACTAAGTATTTCTAAGAGTCTTTCCATAATCATTTGCGTATTTCTTCTTGCCATAATTATTTTACCACACTAGTCAAAGTTCAAAACTAAATAAAATAAAATAAATCTTACACAATTCAAACTGTTTCGCCATTTTGAAGGCAAACCAATACCATTATTGCAGCACACCAGTTGAAAATGACTGAATCAGACTGTTGATTGTATTTAATGTTCGTGCTTTAAGTTTTTATTTGAAGTTATTTAAATATTAAATAAAAATTTACTTCAAATCTTCTCATCTTTTCTTTTTGATTGCCCCGTTAGCCTAGCTGGAAGAACAGTGGATTAACGACTGGAGGGTTGTGAATTCGAAACTAGGTCCTCTCGGGATTGATCCCGGACCGTCGCCAATAGCCCGTTGTGTTGCTTCAGTTCGACGTTAAGTAAATACCTACCTACCAGCCAAAAACTGTCGTGTATGTAGGGTCTGGTGCACGTGAAATCTGTCGTGGCCTCAAAGGCGACGTTGTATGGATGGAAGTTTGGAGAGAGGGGTGCCAGCTCAGGTTTCGACCTAGTCATCTGACCGTGGTTCAAAATTACGAGGTGCTGTCCTCGGAAATTTCCCTTTGGGATGGAACTCCGAACGTCTCCAATATCCCGTTGTGTTGCTCTCCAGTGCGACGTTAATTCAACTACTCCCTGTTGGGGTACACTGTTTGAAAATGGCTGAATTAGACTGCTAATTGTACTTAATGTTTGCACTCAAGTTTTTTATTTTAAGTTAATATTAAATAAATCTTGACTTTAAATCTTGTCTATCTCTTCTGATTGTTAGTAAGACCACTTCAATTAGCTATCACTACGTGGCTAGTGGACGTGGTACAAACACGCAACCGTCTGATTGAAATTGTGTTATTTCAATCGCAGGACTGGACCTTTGGTTACCGGATGCAATTTTTACCCGTACCCTCTCCGAGAGTCGCGTTTCCCCCGAAGCGGCGCTGCTGTTCCGTGTTGCAGTAGGCGGAGGGGATTAGAAAGTCTTAATCCGGTTCGTTTTATTTGTCGTTTCGTGTTGCGAAGGTGCGAAAAGCGTTTGTAATCCGGTTCCAGCATTTCTGCACCAATAAAAGCGCCGCATTCCATTCGAACGTGCCGGGATTTATCAAATGCGCTCTATTCCTCTCTCTCTCTCTCTTTTCCTTGGAAGAAATCGCGCGAAGTATTAATATAAAAATATGATGCCCTCTCTCATTTAAGGAATCGTTTTAAAGTAAGCTGTAACGAGCATTTCATAAATACGTGAAGCTGGACTTTTGGGATCCTGGGGCAATCCTCTGACCGAAACGAAATTTATGTATTGAAAATTAAGTTTATATTATGATTATTTAAATAATTCAGTTAAAATTTACTGTTAGAACCATACAAATTTTCTATTAAAATTCATACTTGACCATGCATAAAAAGTGCAGGGCTTCCTGTCAAAGACTGAATTTAGAAAAGGCGGCCTCTCTTTTGTGTTGTACTCCCAATGAGAGAAATAGCCCGTTGTGTTGCTCCAGTGCGACGTTAATTAAAATACCTACCCAATGAGAAGAGAATATTATTGCTTTGTCAACCTCTCTTTTATGAATAGTAATGCGATTACATGGAGCTACATGAAAGATGGTTGCTGGTTTGGGGATTTTATGGCGCGAAGGCCATATTTGGCCATGTTGCACCAAACACAAAACAGATAACGTCAAGTACTAGGCAAACACAAGGAAATTTTTACTCACAGAAGTGAGAAATATACCCTGGGAGGATTCGAACCTGTTAAACCTACAACTCGCAGGTTGCTAGCGCAGTGGGCATACCTACTGAGACACGACGACCCCCATGAAAGAAAGGATTGAATTTTAGACATTGTATTCCAAAAATGCACGAAAACATTCACTTTGGACAGCACTGGAAAACATTTCTGAGACAAGACTAAAATTGTGCTAAAATTAAACAAGCATTTTCCCAAGAAAAACCACTTTTAATAAATTTTTCCGAAATACCACGCCCTTAGTCACTTGGTCACCTCCCCTGTCACCCTCCCCCCTTTAGCGACTAATATTGTGACTACATGAATAAATATTGTCGGCCTTACTATACTAATAAACAAAACCTAAAGCATTCGGTTATATTACACATAATAGAATAACGAACATTCAAAAATCTATGAATACAGAAATTAAACAAAGCATACCATGAAGAATCAGAATTAAATACCAGGATTATGTGCAAAGAAATTTAAAGCTACTAATACTACGCAAGTAAATTCATAAGAAAGTATATCTCTGTCCCAGGTCCTTTATAAAAATTATTTAACTTTTGAAACATGCTGAGCTTATTTGAAAGTTCTCGTGTGTTATCTTAAGTGAACTATCTAATTTGTAATATTTAAGCAGTGGAAAAATCTTTTGTCTATGGCTCTACATGTTCCAACCTGTACTAACATGTGCAGGGTGGGCCAAAAGTAGGTGCAGTATATAGTATATTTTTGATGGAATAATGGTAATAAATAATGATATTAAGTATTAAATAAAAATAATTACTGTATAATATTTTGCCTATCAATGTATAAACTGCAGCTCTCAATGTAAGCAATTGGTTGAACTAAATTAATTCAAAGTAAGCAATGTTATAAGAACTGTAAAGTAAAAATAAATTGATTGCACTTTCAATTTGTACTTCTACATTAAATTATGATAAACAAAACTCGGTTGCATGAATAAGTTAGGAAATAAAAATCCCAATACCACAGGAAATAAAAAATCACAATGTCACAGTTCATTAAAAGAATATACTTCCTTCATGGTTTGCTCGTCTTTAAAAACATATTTTTTTCTCAATTCTATTTTGGGTTTTTTCAAACAAAAATGTTTAGAACTTTAAATCAAAAGAAAAAATATTATTGAATTAAAATTGAGTATTTACTTAAAAGATGTTCTAAAATAATACATTTTTTCAGTTAAAAACTCCCTGTATATCGATGGGTAAATATTTCCTAAAATAATTTTGATGTTTTAGTTTTACATAATTGGCAGAAAATAAGCAAATATTATTTTTAGCAAATTCTGCACTTCTAGTTTTAAGGTTTAGAAAAAAAATCGTATTTAATTTTAGTATCTCAAAGCCTCAAATCAGTACCTTTTAATTTCAAGAAACTACTGCCTAATTAACTAGATTTTTCCTGTTTATAGCATCCCATCACATGATAGGGGTAAATACTTTGATAATACTCTGATCTTATCACTTTTGAACTTTGCTATAAAGCTAACTACTGTGTGAACTTTGTCATTAGTATCACTTCAATTGAAATACAGATATGCAAAACACGAGTTATATGTACATATCCAACCACGCATTTTTCTAGCAAATGACACATTAGGAACTAATTGATATTAGGGTTCAAATGCTATTCCCATATTTTTCAATCTGCATTTTTTGCCCTTATTCCCTTTAAATGATTTTTTTTTTAATTTTAAGAGTACTATGAACATTTGTGATATTTCCTGAGAATTTTTTTGTTTTTCAGTTATCATTTTGCAATGAAAGCTTTGAAATTGCAACACTAAAATCCAAAATTAAGGTAGGCAGGTATTTCAAATAATGTCACACTGGAAGAACAGAATGGACTATTGGTGATAGTCAGGGATCAATCCTCGAAGGGAAAGATCCGAGGACAACACCACGTGATTTGAACCATGGTCGTGACGAGGTCACACCTGAGCTGGCACCCCACTCTCCAAACTTCCACACCATGCCAAAGTGAGGACATTTTTGAGGCCACGACAGATTTAACGTGCACCAGCCCCCTTTGAACACGACTGTCTTTGATTGGATTCGAACTCGCAACTCTCCGGTTGCTAGTTCGTTACTCTTCCAACTGGGCTACGGTGGTCCTCCAAAATGAATAGCTGATTAATATAAAAAGCATTGAACAGCAGTGCACTCTAACAACTTGAAAATATTATATTTCAGGGGTGCCTATTCGGGACACTGTCTGTACCACGAGAACTGCTTCCTCCTCAAAGTCTGGGTTGTAGCGGTTGCTATGGGAACAGTTCATTTTGAGTAAGGGTGACTATGGAAGATATCCAATTGTTTTGTTTTTGAACGTTTGTATTTTTCTCACTGTAAACTGCTTATAATTTTATACGATTAGTTAAACTGCTTGTCAAATTTTGCATTTATCAATATATGTAATTTATGAATACAAAAATGAATGTATACATATAATAAATTTAATGTGCTTCACTCTAATTATACTTTTATCAATATATATAATGGTTACGTCAATTATATATTCATTTCCAGAGGAGCATAGAAGGTTGAGAATCATTGCTCCATTTATTTGTTTTTTCTTTCCTTCTGACGATTGTACATTCCATGTCATAAAGACGGAATGCAATTCTAGTTCCTGAATCGTCTATCTCTAAATTTTTGAATTTTGAAAAATATAGTGAAAACTATTTTGACATACTTTCTCTTTTAATTTAAAACGCGATTTTTAATTTTTAAAAGCGTTCTGTTCATCAACATCCGGAGCTTACTTATTTCAATTGAGAATGATTAATAATAATCGCTAATGCTTTTACATTGACGTACGATACAATATCAACGAAACATTTCATCGTAACTGATGATTAAGTGAATTTCTACTTATATACACGAAGTGCATTTTTAAAGATAAGTGAGTATTTAACAATGAGCATGCCATGACATGGCATCATTTGTTACATCTGATACAAGAAAATACACATTGTGTATTTTCTTATACACATTGTGTATTTTTTGTATCAGGTGTATTTATTTCTTGAACTGTGCCTACATCAAATCCAAATCATTGTGCTCCCAGAATTTCCTGTTTTGTATTCAGAATATGCCCTTGTAAGATCATTTTTATTTCACTGCATATATTTGTATGTCCTGCGATCTTTTGAGAACATTATTCATATTATTTAAAGAATTTCTCTGAATAAAGTGAACTGTCTGACTTTTACTACATTTAAATAATCATTTGGATTCTAAAAGAACCTATAATCAAACTGCTGTTTAAAAAAATATCGGTAATTGTTCAAATGTATTATTAAAAAATAAAATGCAAATGAATAGATTTAGACTTTAACTTATTGTGCAATTTATTTATCATGTTAGCCTATTTGCATTTAAATTAAATAAAGCTTTAGCCACTTTATTCAGAACTCAAAAGAAAATGTATAATAAATAAATTTCAAGTTGAATAGTTTCATTATTTTATAATTTAATAGTTTAATTTACGTATAAATTCCAACATTGTGTTGGCGTTGTGTGGAAGTTTGGAGAGTGGATCTTTCCCAGATGGATCCCGGACCGTTGTCAATAGCCCATTCTGTTGCTCCAGTAATTAATTCAGCAACTTACCAACATTGTGCTGAGTCAATATTACTTGTGATAAAAATTATATATATAACTTTGGTGTAGGCGTTTAAAGGAGGAGACATGTAATTTAAACACTTTCCCGTAAATCTTGAGTGATAATCGAAATGAGCATTTAGACAACACCATCGTTTAAACACTGCAACTCTTAACCCTAACTGAAAATAAAAACCCTCCAAACTATGACCTTCATTAAAGATGTCGCCTCCTGTTATTGTTGAACCTAACATTTAAATAAATCTTAAAATATGCATTCTTCCAACTTACGTTACTCAATGAAAAAGATAAGCTGGTTGGTTACATTAATTTTCATGGCACAAGGGCCATATTTGACCAAGCTGTGCCAAACACAAGATAGACAGCGTCAAGTAATGGACATACACACACAAGGAAAGTTTTGCTGTCACAGAAGAAAGAAATACACCCAGGGAGAATCGAACCTGCACCTCTTTAACTCACAGGATGCATAGTGGACAAACCTACTGAACCACGTAGAAGATAGGAAATTAGTTTTAGGAGTTTTAATAGGATTACCTTAAATTAAAATTAATGACATGCTCTCTTATCTTGTGCATAATTTGACATTTGAATTACATACTAAATAGTCAAAAGCTTCCAAAAATAAACAATAAAGATAAAAACGAGATGTTGAAACAATCAACATATACTTCGGTGGAGTAAAACGTACAAGGACCGTATGGCAAATGAAACATAAAGTAGAAGGTGGATAACAGCAGCAATTGAAAAACTAAATCAATGTCCTAATTTAAATCAGTACAATGGCATATTCCAGGGGGCAACCCCTTTCACTTGAAAGTGTTGGTTTCGAAACAAAATTTTAATGTTTGTGGAATGCTATTCATGTCTGTATGATAAGTCTCTTTACAACAATTTTCGTTTATTATTTATGCCCTTATTAAGTCGGATTATAGGTATCACCATATAATCAATCAATACAACCGCACTTTATGTTTTCTTTAATGATTAAATATGAATGAATTTTAGAATCCTTTTTAGCAAACTAAAGCTCAGTCTTTATTAGGAATAAAAAATGGTAGTAGATCATGTTTCTTGTTTGTATTCCGAAAGGGACGTCACTTGGATGACTGAAAGTAAAATTGACTCTAGTGATTTTTAGACTAAAATTGAAAAAAACTCCAGTGATTTTTGTTCCGTTCATATGTATGATCGGTTTTCATGGACAGTGTTTGGATATTAACTATAAAACTTATTAAACATAGGATTAAGTAATTCCATTAATAGATTAAGATAAACGTGAAAACATCTCTTGTAACCTGAGAGTGACTGAAAAACTATTTTTTACATTCTTTCTCTTTATTTATTTGCATAGAATTTTTCGCAGACCCTTTATAATTCAGTCAATCGTCAATTTCTCTCGATACTCAGTACCCCGTGCCGTTTGAACGCTGATGGCTCAAATGTATCGTCAAATGCAGTGGTTCTTAACATTTTTAATGATCGACGCACCCTGGAATCTAAAAATACGTTATCGCACCCCCTTGAAAAATGTGTTTCTATTTCTTTATCTAAGAAATTACTTCTATTTCAAGATAATTTATTTATTGAAAAATAAACACATACATTTACATATTCATACAAAGGAATATCTCAATTTTTAATAGCTATGTTGTTGTTTATTTGTAATAATATTTTTGAAGCGTGGCTCCTCTTTTGAAAGAGTCACTCCTAAGTCATCCCTTGCATTTAAGCGATTTCTGGCTTTTGTTTTTATGTATAAAGGATGAAAATCTCATTTCAAACAGGTAGGTGGTGGCAAATGGTAAAAGTATCTTCAATGATGATTTTGCCAACTGTGGTTAAAGTTCTAACTGTGTACACCAGAATTGTTCCAAGTCCAGTTTTTCAAATTCCATTTTAATACCGTGCATTTGCTCATATTTCAATAAGATATTAAATCGCTGTCGTCCATCAAAACTTCCCTCGCACCCCCAGGGGTGTACACACCCCAGGTTAAGAACCACTGGTTTAATGCTTAACAGCTGAAGGCATCAATTTATTTATTATTTTTATTTTATTTTTTATTTTTTTCTCAAAATTTCATTTTATTTTACTTTGTAAAGCTTTAAAGCTAACATTACGGTATTAGTATTTCCCAGATGCGGTACTGAAGGTGTACCCACATCGCTGTAAAGCATTGCAAATTATGTAAACTTAGATTTAGGTTGAAAGTATCTTCTGCATCAGTAGAAAGTGAGTATGTTTAGGACGTTTCAAAACTATACGTACAAACTTTTAAGGGTATCGCAAAATTAAACCGTAAGCACATACAGATGTTTATTCGTTAATTTTCCTTGTTTTACCATATTTTTTTATTCTTTCAGTCATATTGCATACCGGTAAAATGTTAATGTAAAAGATAATATGATTTCTTTATTGAGGCTTTTCAACTTGCTTTTGCCGGCCTGGTAGTCGAGTGGTTAGTGCTCTGGCCCTCGGTTCAATAGACTGAGTTCGAATCTTGGTCTTACCCTCTGAACGTCATGAGTTTTTCGAGTACAGAAGTATTGCTTTTACCTCACAAAAGCAAATGACTTAATAGCCAATAGTCACATCAATTAGTTGAAAGAATCCTAGGAAAGATTTTATTGGTCAAGATGGTCAATACTGTCTAGAAGTCATGCATAGGAGACTACAGGTTGCATGGTGGACTTGTAAGCCCCTCATAGGGCTAGACATTGATCTTCTAATGAAATAAATGGAGCATGGGGAAGGGATATCTCAGACTTATAGGTCATTTGTCTTGGGAAACGATTTGAGCCTATTGGCTAAAGCAATGGCTATAGCTATCTTAATTGCATACGCCAATTAGTGCAACATTATGATTCGTTCTTTCTTCAAGTACCAAGTGACAGATCTTCAAACCGAGCGATTGGGAGAAATAACATGAAACTGCATGCACATACTCCGTCAATTTCATTTAAAGGTCGATGGGTTTTTGCAAAGATGTTCGTAGTGATTTGGAATATGCTTAAAACCGTATATGTTAGGATCTAACTAGCCCTTGTGTACCAAAAAGTGACCAAAGAGGGACAAACCAAAACCAAATTCAACTTGCCTGCTTTAAAGGAGAACGGCATTTTCAACTATAACTAATTGGATGTAATAAGACTAATGCTATAAATATAGCAGGCTTTGTCTGAAATTTTGCTACAAAATATCTTTCTGGTGACCATAAAAATAAAAAGCCATCAAAGGCACGTTCGAGTGAGGATTTCAGGAAATTATAATGTATCATCGCACCCCTAAAAACAACCTCGGATTATGAGCATTTTGAAGAACCCCCCCCCACACACACACACACATACACTGCTCTACTTCTGTTGTAAGAGAGAAACTCTAAAACTAAAAACTGGAAATCCGATACAGAATTCTATTTCTATATTTTTCCACGACCACAACTAAACTTCCTTAACAATTTTTTCATCCTTTTTATTACCTTGCTCTCACGATATTTTATGGTCTTTTTATTTTTTCCCCTCCTTCTGTCTCAGAAAAACTCATAAAAAACATCCATAAATAAAATAAATATCGAGAGACCACTGTCCATTTTTTATATACATTTATACTTTATATCTTTATATATATGTAATTTGTATAGATATATCCCTCCGGTCCTTTTTTTTCGTGCTGTATATAGATATATAGATATACAGGCCCAGGCTGTTGATGATGACTCGTTACTATGGTGACCAAGACTCATCGGCTATCATTGGTTTAAAGGTTGCAAAGCCCACAAGGTAGATGAAGAACAGAGAAGAGGATGGGGGGGCTCTGAAATTGAAGGGGGTGCTAGGCTCGTTACCTAGGCGAAGAGAATGAAGGAGGGGTAGGGGAGGTGGGGTGGGGGATACCACCACCGAGCGAAAATGTCGTCAAGGAAATTAAATTACTAACTGCATAGACTCCGCTGCGAACTTAAGAGAAGGAGCAGTAGGTATGAGAGGGGGGCAAAAAAGAGGAATGATGTTGAAAGAGCATGTTCTGAAGAAAAGGGAGAAGACCATCAGAATGCCTTCAAGACCCCCCTCTCCTCGTTGAGCGGGGGTCTTATACTGATTGCAGAGAGTTGAAAGTTGGCGGTATTAAATATTCATTAGGCCTACATTTTTACCGTTATTTTTGTCTGGATAGTTACCGTGCTGGTCACTCTAGGGCTGTGAAGGTTTTAATTAAAATTCTTGACGGTCAGAAATTAAATTCTTAGTGTATGTTAGTTTCTTTTCAGTTCGTTTCCATGGTGAAGATAATTACTGGCTGCTGTCGTAAAAGAAATTTAGATGAGGAAGTGTCAAAAATCAGAAAGGAAAATGTTTGTGTTGTAAAACTGGAAGTCCAGAAGCCCACATAAATTTAGAAAATAATGCAAAATTTTTTCTGATGAAAACCGAAGCATAGTATTTAAAACAAAAACCAAGAAATATGTATTTAATTCAACTATCATTTATTGAAAGTAAGCTTGTGACAATATTCTATTTCATTTATTAACCATCAAATATATTTCCCCTTGTTCAGTGTCCTACAAAACTAAAAAAGTCTTCATAATTTTTAACTGAGTATTTTTTCTTCATCGATATGTATGAGTAGCTTTTTATCAGATAGTATTAAATTATTTAAATTTTATTTTTATAGCTATTTGTGTAAACAAATACATGTGGATTTGAATTTTCGACAATTTACTAACGATTTTGTTTACAATGTACTAATGATTTTGTTTACAATGTGCTAACGATTTTTTTTCTAACTCTTCTATCACCTTTCTTTCCTATCTAAATTTTATTACATTCATGTTCACAAATTTGTACAAGGGAACTCTACATATAAGTCTTCGGGATTGATCCCAGTCTATCGTCAATAGCCCGTTGTGTTGCTCTAGTGCGACGTTAATTACCAATTACCAATCTACATATAAGTTTTCTAGCTCTTTACAAAAGATATAAAAATTGCGTCAAGTTACAAATGCATTTCCTGTTCTCGATTTCCCTCAATAAAAGGAATCGAATTATCAGATCAAATTGTTTGTTAAAAATGTTAGGACGATGAGTAACTAAAATATTTTTAATTAAATTAGGACTTAAGATTAAAGTTCGACGTACATTTATTTTGTGCTTTCTATGATCCGGGCATGTTTCATTTAGGAGATAGATTCCTTACTGCATAAAAACAAATAATTTAACTCAAATATTGAAAATTGTAGCGTAATTAAAATGTGTATTCTGAACACCTTGAACAACACACACATTTTCAGTTTATGAACACTCTAATTAGGGATTAAGGTTTATAACCCTCTAAATAAGAACTTTGATAGGTAGAGATTGAAAATTGCCTATCAAAATTGGATTTTAGTTTGCACTTTATTTGATAAATTTAAAATTAAAATAAGCGAAGCATAATTTTCATCCTTTGAATGCTTTATTAAAAGGTAGAATGGATACTATGTTTCTGGAAGCATTTATGTAAATAATTAAGAAAATTGCATTTTTGTTATCGACTGTTTTTCAATTTCACTTCAAAATCGCAGATTGATTCAAAACTAATTTGTAATTATTTGTTTAATTTGCATAAGTATGAGGGGATTTTTCCAAGGCTCTAGGAATTGCAATCAGACTCATTATCTCAGGGCTAAAGACGTCTGCTTTCACGTACAAGTCCTAACAGGATATTAGTCAATTATCAGTATCATTCGTCTGCTTGGCAAATACAGACATGTTTTAATGTTGATTTTGCAACTGTTGAAGAAACCGAATTCTCAAAAAGGCATTACTTTCTATGGAAAGAGGGATTGGAAAAGGAGCACCCAACGACTATCATTTGTTTCCAGAATTGCAAAAACTTCTGCTTGGTATGCGATTTCAGAACTTAACCTTCCTGGTGGTTTATCTTCGGGTCGAAAACTGCCAACCTCTGGTGCAAAATCTGGTTCCATACTGTCACCAGTTCTGGGCAAAGGACAATTTGTTTTTCCTGCCTGGATCTTCATTCCCCTTGAAGTAATAGGGCAGTTTCGACTCGATGAGATATCTGATATTTAGCAAAATTGATGTTTTAATTGATGTTTCCTGCCTGGATCTTCATTCCCCTTGAAGTAATAGGGCAGTTTCGACTCGATGAGATATCTGATATTTAGCAAAATTGACCTGATATTGGACAAGATATATCGTCGAAACACTTCGAGGGTTAAACGACGTAAAGCAGTGGATAAACAAGACTACACTAAAATAACTATTTTCTCGCTAGAACAGTAAGTGCATATAGTTTATCGGGTTACGTTAAAAATGTTGTAATATAGACGAAAATTCATAAAATAAAAAAAATTTGTCACAACTCCCAGAACGGGGAAAAATTCTTCGTAATTTGTTTTTAGATTAGATGCAGTAACATTAACCAGTTTTATTAAAAAACAAATAATAAAAAGCACTGTAATTGTAGTGGTTCTTCTTTTCACATTAGACATTTTTAAATAAAATGATCGAGTAAATTTACATGCCCACAAAGTATTATTCATGACTGACATCCGAGTCTGCTTTGATCAGAAATGCTGCAGAAACAGGCTCATTCATTTCGTTGCAGTTCGAGATTATTTCTCTTGTTTCTCGTAGAGGATTTGTCTAGTGATGAGGATATGACAAACAAAACGAGATGACAGAAGTTGTATTGAAGAGTCCCATATTAAAAAGCATGTACCTCGTACGTATATGAACAACCAAACAAAGTCCTCCTTTGCATAAAAGATGAAACGACATTTAGATCTGCGGTTGGGTAATGGATGAAATCCCACGGTGGAGATATCACGAACGTATTTTATATGCGATCCCACAGGGAAATTAAATGCAAAAACAAGTCAGGGAAAAAGAACATGGGGATGGGGAGAGGGGGAGAAATTACTGTAAAAATTTTGCAAAAGGGGAAAAAAAGTTCGCGAAAACATAATCGAATGAGAAATATAAAAAAATTGTGACTTAGCAAAGCGAAATGAAGACTACAAGAACAGGAGGGGAGAAAATAAATTATACACGTGCGGGCGGAAGGGAAGCGCAAGAGCAAGAGAGAGAAAGCGAATTAGTAATTCGTCATCGATCGCCGAAGCCCGTTCCCTCATTAACAGAGGAACGCAGGGAGAAAAATGCAAACTAAAGAAGAGCGCGGGGGAAAAAAGAAATTAGGGAATAAAAAGAGGGAAATATTCCCGTCCTCTTAGAGTCCCCCCGCCCCCCAGTGCCTACTCGATTGGCCGCGAAAGGGTTATGGGCGGGGCGAGAGGGAGTCAATCAGAAGGCAAGAATCATTAGGAATTCAGGTGAACTATTCGACGTCTTGCATAGGGAAAATTAACGGGGACATGGTGCTATGAGGTTCAGATTCTGATTTTGAAGCCATGGGAAAGGGGGCCGAGTCCAAATCCAACCACGTTTGGTCCTAGGGTGGAAATCCTTGTTTTTTCTAATTCTCATCCAAATTATCAATTTTTATTTCCACACGTACTTAGCGTATGATGTTTGAATAGGTTCGTCGTTCTATGGTTATCTTTACTAAGAACTAACCACATTAGGATACATCGTCTTTTAAGGGGGATTCCTATCAAATTCGATTCCTGTTCAGATTCCAGGTTCCCCTGGATGTATTTCTCTCTTTTGTGAGAGTAAAACTTTCCTCCTGTGTTTATGTCCATTTACTTGACGTTATTTGGAGAAGCTTGACCAGATCTGGTCCTTGAACCAAAAAAAACCTACACATTCAATCAAACGATGAGTGGTGAGCAGTTGTAATTTCCATGGTTGTTATTTAGAAGTTTAAACGCATTGTAATTGATCATGAAAGTGTTCTTTTATAGTAACAATTCTTTAAGGGGATGGCGAACGTTCATATGGCAATAATACCATTATTTGTAAACACTATTTTATTTCTTCACATGTATTGCATCACCATTCTGATAAAAAAAAGTGCATCCAAACAAAATATTATTATGATTTTATTCTGAGATATTCCATGCTGTAGTAGTGCAAAAACATTCTATCTCATGAATTTATTATTCTTATGGTTATGAAATATCGTAAATATTTCCAGATGCACTGTGCAGATTATAGATTTTCCAACCGTATACAAAATGCAGTGGCAAATAAAAGTTATGAAAAAATTTGGCTAAAAGCAAAGTTCAATTATTATTAACAGCATTAGATGTGAAAAGTTTAACAAATATGGAAACTTTCTCATTTCTAACTAACTCTTCTTTTCTGACTAAAAGAAACATAATGCTGATAAAGAGGCAACGAAATAATATGGAAAACAAAAAAAAAATTATTGCATCTTATTAACTTCTTGTTATAGTAGATTTAAAAGATTTTTCTAGTAAGATTGTAATCTAACATCCACATCTCGTTATGCATAATTGATTGAAGAATATGCTGTTGTTCATCCTTTGTTTATTTAATTATTATGTGTAACAATATTTTTATTGAATGGACTCTTCTAGACAGGCTTTCTCGTCAGATCTTGAAATTTTACCATGGACTAGCCTGCCATTCTGTCCCAATGAAATTAGTCGATACATTTCCACCAATGAAATCGGTCAATACAATTTTACCTAATCAAGTAGTCCCAAATACATTCGACGGAGATGTGATTGGGTATCTGGAAAAAAAAATCCTATTATGAAAGTCAGCCAGTTTGAATTGTTAAATTTAGCTTGTATCGATTATGAAAGAGAGCTCGTACCAATTGTGAAAAACAGTTAATTCCATTTCCGGTTACAATTATCATAAGCAAAAGTCAATATCAGTTGTGAATGTCATTCGGTATCAGTTAAGGATTGATTCCACCTTCTTTAATATATCCTCAATTTACTTATTATAATACATCGCATGCAACACTTTTAAATGCATTCTGCTTTGTAAAGAGACATAATGTCGCTAAAGAAAGAGATTACTACCAAATGATGATAATTATTTTAAAACTTTCTTGAATATCAAAAGCGTTCTTAGAGTGAAGATATCTGATCTCAAGTATTTCTAAGGGCTCAGCCTATGCTATAAAAACACATATCACGATACTTCCCCACCGTTTCTGTGCTACAAATTTATAATTTGTGATTATATACAATTTTGTGAAAGGAATATTTTTTATCTCAGGTAATAGAGGAATTTTCTGTTTAAACAAATAAATCATCGGAAGACGAGTATTTAACTTTCTATTAACCAATCCAGAATATAAGAAGCATGGTTTGCAACAAAACACTAGCGCCATCTACATTTAGCTTGACTGAGAAAGACAATCATTGCTACTCTGTCAAATCATAATTTTTTATTTACTTTCTTTATATTTTCCTTATTAACTGTAGAGAATAAGTAAAGTCGTTAAACTAGTAAAAATATCAATATTTCCAATCTTTAATTATAATAATAGACACTAGATTTAAAAGCAATTTTAAGTATCAATTTGAAAATTGCAAATTTAACTCATTAAAAATAGATATTCTCAATTGAAATATTTGTGTGACCCAATTCAGATAACCTCTGGTATATTTTTAAGTGGATCTATCACAAATGTATTTTGCATTAGATCCATTTTCAAGAAATATCATACCTTCCCATTAAATCCCTAAGATTATTACAATGCATTTCTAGCAAGAAATCCTTTTTTTATATAACCTAAACAATGATACTACTGCTAGCGTATCTAATAGTATAGCGAACCCCAATCGATTTCTAAATAGCTACTAAAACTGAGTACCATTAGTAAAAGCTTTAATCGGTCAATGGTCATGCGACCCGTTTTTAATTTCAAATACAGAGTGAAGAGTGATCGGAATCGATCGCACAATAATTCTTGTCAAAAATCAAAGAAAAAATGCTGTTCCTTGGACGTAGCTTTCCGGAAATGAGTACTGATAATTTAACGAACATGTTATCATATCCGTCTGGTGCTTTATTTTCTCACATGTGTCTAGCCTGAAACTCAGGGGCCGATAACCCCAGGGATTCCAAAAGGATAGTTTGTCTGGCGTTTTTGGAGCTGAAATTTCAATGACTGCAATAAAACTTTCCACGAATATCTTGGAAATGGCACTTGGAAATCGGAATGGCCAATCTAAAAACACTTTTTCAGGTTGGTTTACGACAAGAAATCGGGTTGTATGATTACTGTCCGGTTGATTTTAACTCTCCTGTATGTGTTCAAGTCTCATTGACATGCCTATGAGTAAGGGGATCCAAGAAACAAGATATCCGTCATATCCTCTAAGCAATCCATACGTCCTTTTAACAGTATTATAATCATTAATCATAATCAAAATTTGAATTTATTCAAGAAACATACAACTTTGCATCCTTTTCCCTTGTGAAAATCCCTGTACTTCTAGAACTGACTCTTATTGCATCTGTCCTCATTACATCTATCACCTAATCACTAGAAAAACAATTTCGATGGACCTCAAATGACATAAATAAATTTCTGATCATTTTTACTAGTCCTAATTATGGATTGTGTTTGACAGAATTTTTCATATTTTTATGGTAATAAAACCTGGAATAAACTTACTCTTCTATTTTAACCGTAAAGAGTCATGGAATAATTTATAATCAGTCATAAATTTTTTTCTTATTTATTTCTTGAAAATTTGTATTTGCCATTCTCATCGTTAGCAGATAATCATGCATGAGTTAACATAAACGTAGTCTTCTATCTCAGTTCCTGACTATCACGTAGGACCAAGTCAACCTTTTTTCTTTTCTTTTCCCTCTTGAGAAAATTTATCTAAGTTTGAGTAATGGATTCGGTGACTTCCAATTCTCCCATCTAGTCAAAAATGCCAGATGATTATCAAATTAAATCGTTATTATCATTCTAATCTTATATTTTCGCAGTACCCAAATTTAATCCTTAAAGAAAGCTAATGAAACTTAGCTTTTAAAACTAATAAGAAACCTAAGACCAAACTCCTCTTAACTTTATTTTTGGGTTAATTAGAATAATTCGTTTGTTATATAAAATGTCCTCAAACCGATGTTGAGATATTCTGGCACAGAACTAGGTAAGGAAGTTGGAGCATATGAAAAGTAGAAATTGATCAAAAAGGAATTTAAGACTAATAAGTTTTCCAATCTCTCAATTTTCTCGCGTTCTCTTGTAAAATACTAAATCTCAGCACCAGGTATCTAATGTTCTAACCATTAGTTTTTTTAATTCGATTAATCACCAGGTATGAAAGAGATATTTGAATAATATTGCAATTAAGGTTTATTGATTTACCGAACTTTTAATTTGACGATTATTATTGAATTTAGATTTAAAAAATAAAAGAGAAAAGACAGTTACCTTCTTATGCTTTGAGATCTATATAGCAGTGCTTTTTCGACAGCAGTTTTTCCTTACAAATAGGGTGAATGTAAACCCACATTTTAAGCACAACAATAAACAATGCCTACATATCAGTCTGTAACTCCTATTTAAGAGTCGATAAAATGACGAATCAAGTGATGACTCAGGAAGCT
This sequence comes from Meta bourneti, assembly GCA_933210815.1. Taxonomy (NCBI): domain Eukaryota; kingdom Metazoa; phylum Arthropoda; class Arachnida; order Araneae; family Tetragnathidae; genus Meta; species Meta bourneti. The sequence goes on from OW119931.1 coordinate 24,868,153, forward strand.
TTATTGGAAATCATAACTTAGTATAGTAAGATTTATCTACATAAACAAGTCATCTAAAGGAACAAAAGAGAATATGTTGAAGAGGCAAAGCGCAGTATTTTTTCGCATGCTAATTTAAACTATACCATTAAACTTACTCTTCCTCTTTAAAACATTAATTATTCCATTACAGTTGAGTACTGGACTGTAATTGGTTCTTGAAAGAAATTGTGTAGACGTACAAAACAGAGTGCTCGTTATTTTTGGAGCACTTAACACATGCGTCCCTTCTCACTTTCAGTCGACGGAGAGCGTGTTTTGTGATCTATAAAGCCATTTATGTCCCTGCGAAGTAATTAAGACTTGTCACTTGCAGCTCTTGTACGACAGGGGAAATGATCGGGGACCACATACAAAATTCAAACTGGGTTGCCTCGTAAATTTCATTACTTGCTCATATCAATGAACATTTGAAACTGCGTTTACAGTTGTAAAATTGTTATGTTGAACTTTTTAAAGCAGCTGTTCCGAGCTGTTCATTGGCTATAATTGTCACGTGGCTTTCTTCCTTCTTTGGAATCCTCTCCGCAGGAGCTTAAAGATGACCTTTTGGCATTATAACTGCAAGAGTGACCATCTATTAATCCACTGGGCATTAATTTTCAAAATGTGAATCACTTTTAAAGGACTCAAATTCACCCTAGATCTGATTACTGCCCACATCATATGTACCATAAATATACTTAAATTGATTTATCTTAAAATTAAGAAATATAAAAGGGTTTTCAACACATTCAAACCAAACACGAAATAAACACTTTTTATTTAAAAAAAGAATGAATATATATTGATGTTTTAAACTAAAGTCCTCATTATAACCCAAACTACTCTTTGTTAAAATTCTAAGCAGGGCTTAAATTGCTGGAAAAAGAAAAAAATTACCCGAGATAAAATAATTTCTTGGGCATTTCTCTAAGCATTTGAAAGCAGAACTCGCTGTATTAATTTAAACCACGCCTTTCCTTACTCATTATAAATTCTTCTGTAGGTATTCATCCGAAAATACATCTGCTATTAAGTTGAAGTAAAATATGTGTGTAGGACTTAGTTTACGAATTACATACCCTCATTATTTTCTCCAAATCTTACAATAAATCACAATGAAATAATCTGTCTGACTTGGAACATGATTCACAGTATGCATTTGTTTTGCTTAGATGTCTTTAAATAAAAAAATTAAAGTTAATAATTTTGTTACTTTTATCGACAGCATACTTAATTGAATTCATTTACGAAGCACAGCAAACTTAGGAATTTAAGTATAAAGCAAAAACAATGTGTCTAAAGTCGTTCATCCGACATCTTTTCAGAAAAGATTTAAATTTGATCCGTATTCATATATATCAATAACATATGTTTGTTTATATGACTTTTTTAAGTAATTTCTAATATATGAAATATTAATGACTCTAAAAATTTCAAAGCTTTTCCACCCATTTGTTAATCGTACTACTACTCTAATGATTCGATATATTTCAATCAGAACCACATTTATTTTTACCGGTTCAAAATATTAAGCTTTGTATGCTTACTTAATTACGTTTTACATTTTCTTAACATATCCATGTCTTTGAGATGCATGAAATAAAAATTGTATCTCAAGCCATAATACAATCATTTATGCATAGAAAAAATTACCAAATTTTTTGCATGTCGGTTTTTTAATTGTTATTCAATGTTTATGACAAAAGATAATCTAGGTAGCAAAATAGCATTATAGAATATTGTATGAATAATGCTGAAAATGTGTTAAGAGCAATTCATTAATAAATGACGAAGATAAAACTAATTTTATTAATATGTCTTCCCTAAAGAAATGAAGCATAGTGTATACAAATTATTACATAATTTTCGATGCCTTGGAATTTTATACATGAAAATATTTCTTGTTTAATGCATAAAATATCTTACGCATGACTGCTTTATAAGCCAACTCGATATATACAAGTCCTAAAAACTCGGGGCTTATAAATAATTCACGTTTGAAGTAGGTATGGCTTGCATTCATTTGGATAGAATTACTTGTATGCACTAAAATGCATATTCGTAGAAGCAATGCATTGCTCTTTAAAGTGTGAATTTTCAAGGAAATGTAAGGTTTGTGACCCATCCCATTTCTTCCTGCGGCCCAGTTTAGGGTCACCACCCCACGAGTTGGGAACCACTTTCGGTTTCCCAGAAGCGTTCCAAGTTATTTCCGAATTTCCGGAAATACCCTCAAAACCATTTTCCGGTTCGATGTCTCAACATTCGGTCCTTAAAATTTCCCCTCAGGTCGAAATTTTGAGATTTTATCCCAGTGGGGGGGAGGGCCAAGCCCCTCTGGATGTGGGATCGTTGAACCCTGAGGACAATCGAACGGGCCGTGAGAAATCTGTCAAACCGTTTCTTCAGCGCGTTCACTATCCGCGCGGGGAAAACTATCCACTAGGGTTCTTGACACAGATCTTGAACCTTGACATTGGGGTGACCTTCAAAAGCTTGCGGAACTCGGTAGGATGGTTCAGTTGGGTGTTTGATGGGATTCCAAGTGTCATGTGGTTTTTTTGGAGGGTCTAAGAAATTGGTTAGCCTATGGAAAGTGGCTTTTTACTTTAAATAGAGATAGCGTTTATCTTTAAATAGCTATGATGAATTATACAAGACGTTTCATTGAAAGGCAGATAAATCCACTTCGATTGAAATAGCAGAAAGTGCAATTATTTAAGATTCCTTTTGTCTGTTTTTGATTGACATTATATTGATTCTTCATTAGGTGTTGGTGATATCTACAACTTTTAAACAGTGTATTCGCCAGGTTTTGAATAGTAGAAAGTTAATCAACATTAACACAAAGTATAATAATTATATAATGTATAAAATAATTATATAATGTATTAAATAACTATATAATGTATAAAATAATTATATAATGTATTAAATAACTATATAATGTATAAAATATTTACATAATATATAATTATTTAAGTATGTAGTAAAGCTTAATCAACCAAAATTCGCATCGAGGATTAATCGCTGTGATTGAATTGCTCGGACTGCATGAGCTAATTGACTTAACAGCTTAAGTTTCATTCGACGCTTTAAATTGAAATATTTTCCTTCATCAAAGATATCAAACTGTGAATTTAATTCATACTGTTTTTCGATAGTTTTTTATCTTATCAGATACCATTTCATCAGTTTTTCTGATGAGCAGATTTGACTAAACTCGTATACAACATTTTTCTAACGTGCGTAATAACGATTTCTCCATCAAATAATGGAAATATCTACAATTTTTAAAAAGTGGTGTATCTGGTTTTGAATAGAAGAAACTTATTAATAAACTCTAACCACCCCCAAAGATAATAATTATACTATATATAATTATTTGAGTAGTTAATAGAGCTTTATAAACCAAAATTCAGATCAGAGATTGATGGCTAAGATTGAATTGCTTGTACAGTATGAATTAATTAACTTAACAACTTAACGTTATATTCAGCTTTAAATTGAGACATTTTCCTTCATCAAAAATATCAAGATGTGAATTTAATTTATATTTTTTATATAAATAGTTTTATGTCTTAGATACAATTTTATAAGTGCTCATTATGAGTATATTGCCTAAACTCTTATACAACACTTTTCAAAGCCACATAATGTTGATTTCATCTTGAGGTGGTGAAGATATCTACACTTTTTAAAAAATGGATTTGTGTGGACTTGAATAAGCTCTTCATATGCTTATTACACTTTTTTTATGTATTGTTCACTTTTCAAGTGGAACTTGAATAATCCCATCTCTCTCTCTTGTATCTATTAAATTTCAGACTTAGGATTCGGTTCCATCAGTCCTCGAGTATCGAAGCGATCTCAGAGCGACCTACCCAACTATTTGTATTTCTTATAATATTGATGAGTTTGACTTTGCACTTTTAAAAATTATAATTGGATTCTAACATTCGTATTCATAAGAAACTTTTATATGGCAATGAAATATTTGTTTCAAAGATGGAACAAAAATTAAAGTTGATTTATTTTATAAGGATCAATTATGTAAGTGAAAGTTTGTTTAGATATATAGAATGCTGTGATGAGTGTTGATTTTCAAAATATTAAAAAAATTATGTAACGTAGAAAAAGCAGTTTTTATTGAAACACGTGGCAACAAATATAGAAACATGAAATATTGGCATTTTTTAAACATATTTTATTAAGCAAAGAAAACCAATTCAAGATATGTCACGACTACTTTGGAATTCTTTCCAATGATAAGAATTAATAACTGTTAAATATAACATTCGACAGAAAATCTAAATATTTGAGATTTGTAAGTAAAGCAAAGTCCTTTTTAATTTTTAATATTAAAATTTTTTAGAAGAGCTCAATCCTCAATCATAAAACATCTCAAAATGTAAGATAACTCATATACCGAAAGTTTTAAAAAGTAATATCATAAAGTAACTTTATCTTAAATATTTCAAATGGTATAACATCATTGTTAAATGAGGAAATATTCTTTATTACTTAATTTTAAACTAAATGCAAACATAAAAGTAAACATTTGACAGCTTTTAAAATAAAAATAGCCCTTTATCCATAAAAAAATTGTTTTGCTTTAGATAATATTTTTAAAAGCATTATAGAAACGTATTAATAAACACTAGCATAAAGAAAACCATTATATAATTTTTTATTAGATAAGTATATAAAAAGTTTAATGTACCGAAATTCGGATAAGGATTGATCGCTATGATTGAATTATTTGGACAGCATAAATAAATTGACTTAACAACTTTATATTTCCTTAAGTTTACAATTGAAGATTTCTTTCGTAGAAAATATTAAATTGTAAATTTAATTCATATTGTTTAAATATAAATTGCTTTCAAATTTTGATATTGCAATTAAATATAAATTATATTCAGAAACAAAACTGTTAAAAAGCAAAATGTAGTTTTTATTTTCAATGAATTTCATTCATAACGTTAGTGATAGTGTTGAGGGCTTTGAAGTAATAATAATTTACATACAATTGATATTAAGAATTCATTGTATGTGTTATGTTTATGTAATTGAAGCTCTGCATTAAGAAATTACTAGTATTCTAATATAATTGAAAAAGTTTCGAAATCAATTTTGTGAATGCTTTTAGAAGTACAGATTAAACTTTAGAGTTGATTCCTACTTATCTTTTTGATATTCTCTACTTCAGAATTTTCTCTAAATTTAGTGCATTTCCATACTGTATAATACGAATTAGTTTCCACGATGGTTACACATGCGAATTTTCCCTAATAATTGTAATGATGCACAAAAGATATTATATATTTGAGCGAAAGTAAAATGGAATAAAAGAGGAATCCTACTATTAATTTGTGAGTAAAATTCGTGAGTGCTTCCTTTACAAGTTTATGTTTTTCTCAAAATAAGCTTTGAAGAAATATTCAGTTAAGGCCTTAATGAGTCCAATTTTAAAAATTTATCTGAAACTGTAAATTTATTAAAGCTGCTCTGTCCTAAAATAAGTTTCAAATTTTATGCTAAATATTTACATGTGTATATTTAGTAACAAAAAATAAGATGGTTTTAAAATTTATCCTTTTTTCCTATTTCTCAATCTCCAATAAATTCTATACACATGCAAAAATAATAGTTTATAATTAAAAGAATAATGTAAAAATCATAAATGCTTATGAAATAATAATTAATAGAATTTTTTTATAATTTTGAGAAAAACATTTAAGATTCATAACTCCAACAATAAAGTAGATTACCTGATAACGCTCAAACAGCATAACGAAGAAATAACTAGAGCTAAGCCTTTTTTAAAGTAATATCCGAGGTCCTATTATTATGGATGTTATCTTCTCTGCAATAGATATTTATATCGCCCCCAATACTAATATTTGACTTAGAAATTGCTCTCTCGTTTTTTTACCTTCGATCATTTCTTTCAATTCCCCCCAAACGTAATTAGTTTTTATAGTATTGATTGTATTACCCAGCTATGTTTTTAAGGCATTAGAGTTTCCAGTTGACTTTCGGTGTTATCGTACAAAGTATTTAATCGAATGTAAAGGAAATAATCCTATTGTATGTAAGATTGAATTATATTTGCCTCGGATTTTCAATCAGCTCCAAAACTTCGCTATCACTCGGTCTAATTTTTAAATTGGTCGGAGATAAATTACTTTAATTAGAAAAATGCAAGCCTTACCTTTTCCTTTCTAAGAATTTTCGCCTCTGCAGAACATCTACAAAAGAAAACTTCATCAACAATGAACAAAAATCTTAATTAAAAAACATTTGTTATTAACTTTTACAAATCTAAATTGGCAAATCACAATTTTGCAAGTACTTGAAATAATTGTTAATTGTCATTCCAAAACTAAATTTTCCTTATAACGTAAAGTATGGAGAAATTATTAAATAAGAAGTACTTCAATGCTAAATGTAAAAATTAGAATTCATTTTATTGAAATTAATTCATTTTTAATTATTTTTCTTTACGTAGTACATAAAATCAAACAGCGTAAATATATTCATACCTAAAACACACACCTAAAAAACGTTCATAAAGTGCTCATATTTTAAAAGAATATAAAAGATAAAAGTAAATAATAGGAAGCGTTGGAAGGATAAAACAAGTAAACGAATGTAAAATTTATTATAAAAGGAATAAAATGATTTCAATCTTTGAATCAGAATATGGTTGATATCAGTTATGTGTTTTGGAAAATTAAAAAAATGTAATAAGTATTTTTAAAATTAACATAATTTTGTAAAATTTTAAATAACAATAAAATTTCCACTGTATTTTCATTCTAATTCTATTCTATTCATTAGGTAATTATTTAAAAAAATTAAAAACAAAGAAATGTTTCGCGCGATTATTAAAGAAATTATCTTTCCCTTATTAAGAGTTTGAAGTTTTTATATTACTAAAATAAATGGTCATCCTTAGTGGCTTATACTAAATACATAAATGTATAACAAATAAAACGGTTTGATTTAGTAAATGAATTTAAACACATTTTAAATCCGTTTTTTAAATATATTCTTAATACCCTTTTATGGAAAGTTTTCTGATTAAATTCTGTATACTTATGTTTTCTTATAGCAAGGCTTTGTATTTTTAGTGTCAAAGAAACATCGTATTCAATTTCATCTGGTGTTTATTAAAACATAACGGTTTATTAATTATTTAATACAAATTAATGCTACAGAACTCGAAGGAATTTAAGTATTATTTCTGGAATCCCTTGGAGAGTCCAACAGAAAATAGGAGTGGTTACAAAGAATAAAACTTCCAGAAATTGAAGATTTATTCGATTAAATTGACAGAATCATTTCGAGTTAAGGAACTTCTTTGAAAATGTCCATTTCATTTCAATTACTGTCCACTATTTCAAAGAGCTGACTCAAGTCCTCTCTTTTTTGAACTTGCACTCTTAATTCAAGAAAACGTTTCAGAGGCTTTTACTTTGGTTAAAAGCTTGCAAATGAATTAAATTAATTTTGAATGTATCTAGAACTATTATAAATTTCAGATACAGTCAATTTCGTTGATTTTAAGTGTCATTGAAGACACATGAAAATATTGCCATCAATAAATTTGTTTTCTATTAGCACTCAACTTTTTTTAAGCTTGTTTCAAGACAGTTCTTTAATACCTCAAGAGATGAAATTTTAACGGTTCTCTTGAAAATTTCAGAAAAACAAGAAACGTCGTTCTTGTGGGATATTAGTTTACAGGTTTTCCATAAGTAAATAATTCACAAATTGCAAACGTGATATAAATGTGCGGATCGCATGTGAACAAGTGAGGTATTCTCATGCATCATTGTTTAGTTTAAAATTATATAACTACATCGAATGAGGCCGTTGTTTTTTCATCGCTTTGCAATCCATTCAATACCATATTGATTCTTATTGAAACTTCAGATGATGAATTCATTATATATAAATAAATGTCAGTTATAATTTATAATATTTTACGTGTGATTCATAAAATGTAAATTATTAGCATTTCTTAAATCCAAATGTTATGACAAAATACATATTTGGATTTATTTTTAGTAATTTATTTATTTGATCATGTATACAAAAACCAACTGATGTACTTTATCAATTTTAGCCCATCTGTGTATTAAATGACAATGGTTTACAACGTTTTTATAACGTGAACAAATTTAGCTGTTTCTATTTTTGAGTGCTGATTTCAGATCTGACCTTTAAAATGGCTCCCAAGTCTAGTTTTTTTGTTATTAGGCATTTAATGTTTACAAACTTTCAAAATTAGGTCTTATAGGCACCAAAACGACACTAGATCTTTTTATTTTCATATTTCGTCATTTGACATTTTATGAGTGATTTTTTCACTGGCAGATAATACGTAACTGTAACGAAACCGCAATTGCTGCATTTTCAACGATTAAAAATAAAACACAATAGTCAAATTTTCCGTCAGTCTTAAGGCCTGTTTCTCATGGGAAATGTTCCTCCTGTTCTTCGACCTTCATCAATACCTCCAATGAACTGTGAAGAGTTAGATTCAAATTCGTAAGAGGAAGATATGGACGCATATTAAGATCCTGATCCTACATACCTCCTAAACACTTAGATGAGCCCTATTAATTGAGAAAAATGAATTGAATGATCTCGTTCGAGACCTACGTCTTCCCAAACGTGCTGAACTTTTAGGTTCCAGAGTTCAAGAGTGGAACCTCATAGCAAAGAGTATACATGCTTCTGTGTTCAGAAATAGAAATTTTGATCTATTTTCTTTTTATGAAATGCAGGATGGTATGTGTTATTGTTCAGATATTTCAGGGATGATGAAAGTTATAGAAATATGTCACTATCATAAGGAATTATATCTATTTATCGACTCTTCCAACGTTCGTTTAAAAGCTGTCCTTTTGTTCAAAGGAAACCAAAATGCTTCTATTTCCATTAACACATACTGTATGAATAAAGACTTAAGAATGCATCGGAAAAATCTGTGGGAAAATTTGATCCACATAGGTTTAAGATGTATCTTTTAAGTGCACGTTCCTTGCCCTTAAAAGATACATCTTAAAAATTAAGTGATGCAAAACTCAAGGAAGAATGAATCTATCTTCGTTGGTTCTTAGTTAAGGGGGGGGGGGGTTGAGTTAAGGTAGTTCAGAGTGATTCTGTTTTTACACAAAAACTAAACTGTAAGTTCGTCGCATGGCAATCATTCACATCTGTGATCAAGGAATTTCACCAATAGAAAAACTACCAAAAGCTCATTCAAGACCTATTCAAGAATTATAAAAATATTGTTTGGTGAATGTCTTTAAAACATCTTTCCTAGATTCTCATTTGGATTTCTTTCTTGACAAACTAGGAGCAGTCATCCAGTGCGTAAGAAGAAAAGTTCCACTAAGATATACGAACTGTGGAGGAGAGGTATCAAAGCAGGTGGGATCCCTCAATGATGAATGATTACTGCTGATTTTTGCTGAACATTCCTGGGAGACTATCTTTCATCCATGATTTTGTTTTTCTGACAAAATACTTTACAAATGACTGATATATAATATAGTTTCTGGCGAGAAAAGAATCTGTGATATCCACCCCATTCAGCGCAAAACAAAACATTTATAAAATTTTTCTATTAGTGAGTCAATTTTCTAACCGAAGACTGAGGAAGTTTTCTCTAGTTTTTAAAGAAAAAACGACACTCGTGTTACTTCTGGGTCATTATAAATTGAAATGTCTAATAATGCAACATTTAAAAGTGGCGTTTCCCAAACTGTGGTCCAAGGACCGGTTCCTAGGGGAAAAAATACTGGTATACTGGAAATATTTGTAAAGTATATGAAAATGTTTCAAATCCGAATTTCATGGACACTGATTTCATTGGAATATCACTATCTATACATCTCATTTGTTCTATGAAGGGTTTATTTGTTTAGAGGGTCATTTCTGGTTCAGGAAGCAGGAAGTGAATTTCCTATCGAAACCCTTTACAAAGAAAACTTCAAGGTTCAAAAATGTTTGTTTGGAAAATTTGTCTGCAATCGAAAATATTTTGCTAACTAAAAGTACATTTGTAAGTTTAATTTTAGGTAATTTTTTCATACTTTAGTCACATTTAGTTGATTTCCATTCAAGGTTTTGGCCAACAAAATCTGGACACTGATAAATTAGTGCTTTTACTTCTACAACTTTTTTTCTCGTTCTTTTACTTCTGACTTTGGTAACAACATTTTGTAATAAAAGTAACTACATATTAAACTTTAAAATTTTAAAATAAATCATTGTTAAAATCGATGCAGTGCCAAATTGATGTACCTCAAATAAAACATGAATGAACAAGTTTTAAGATAAGTGACGAAGAAATTAGTTTGCTGTCGTGAGTCAAATTGTGGGTTCACACCTCGTTACATCAGGCAGCTGGTCTCGAAACTCCTGACACGCCAGTGTTCATTAACATAAAGAACATGTTTCCTATTATATGTCTATCGGGCTGCGAGTGTAATCGAAAGGAGTCTCAGAAAGTATTTACAATTAACGCTGAAACGACACTATTCAAATGAGAGTTCAAACATAGCAGGGCAAAGAGAGAGGAAATGAAAGACTAAATTAATGTTATACAAAATGCTAGCTTATAACATTTATATAAATCGATACTCTTTAGTGAAGTGTATAATTTGGATGATTGTAAAAGAAAAAGTATAATCGCGGTGCTTATTATATTTTTTTATGTCCAGAATTTTCAAATTACTGTTCATCATACGAAAATAATTCATTTATAGTTGTACTAAGCTCTAAGACCTGTTATCTTTGAGCAAGTGTTTCGGTGTCAAACAAAATGTAATCTTAAAATATTTATTTTTGGTTATTTGTCTGCGTATTATATTATATGATCATTAATATGAGGGACATTGTGTTTAATATGAAGTAAATTGAATCCTGGCAACATCCCGTGGATGTACCCCGGAAATTTTAAAGGAGCCCACACATTTTTGATAATTGAAATAAAGATATTTGCTAATAATTTATGTTATAGTTACTTTTAATGAAAAATAATGTATGATTCAATTTATAGAAAAAGTTGCGATTAGGATGCTCCCTTTGACAAGTTTTAAAGAGTGTTGAGAAATTTTAAGAAGCAAGTCAAAGAGTAAATGAAAACATAATGTGACAATAGTCAGGTTAACAAACTGAAACATGGAATGCAGACTTATCTAAGTGTGATTCATTCGTGAGTGATCAATATCTTTCAAATTGGAAATTCATTGATGTTATATATTTTAGATTTGCATTTTACAGAAGCACTAAACAATTTTGGATCACAAATGGCTTTTTAAAAATACACGAATAGATACTTTTATGGAATAAATGGCATCCAAAAACAGCTAGGCTAATTGTATTATTATATTATCATCAAAATAAGTAAATTTTTAATCTGAGAGTAATTGTTTACTTTTTTCATGGATAAGTGCGTAACTAATATCTGAACCTTTTTACTTCTTTTGTCACATTTTTATGAAATTTAAATGATGGTTTAGAAATATTTCAGTTTCGTTTCTATTACGTGACCGTCGTTAGGAAATAATTTCAAAATACTTTATTTCCCTTCTTTAATCTAAAACTCTTAAGTTCAGATATGCATTTTAAAACTGATCAAACAACGTTTGAGCTTCGATATCGTAATTGATTGACTGATTCTTGAAATAAAGCACTATGATTCGAATATATATCTATCAATGAATTTTCTAAATCAATCTATAAATATCATCAGCAATCTATTAATTAACAATCTAACAATCATGCGCACAGCGACATCTGACACAGAAATGTACACAACACAGCAATAATCTATTAATAATAATGAACGAGGTTTGTTTCCCATTTCATGATATTTTTGTTCTTTTTTTTATTTAAACGAATTTTACCATCGTGCAGGTACGATTCCTCTCTGGGTGTATCTCTCTCATCTATAATAGTAAAATTTTCCTTGTGTACGTATGTCCGAAACTTGACGTTGTCTGTCTTCTGTTTTATAAAATATGGCTCTTGCGCCATAAATCCCAACCCAACCTCTAGAATCCAACACGAAAGGAGAGAGTGGGAGTGTTGTGTGTTTGAATTTATTTCCTTGGACAAAATAAAGAGCTATAACGAAGTTGTGAAAAGGCAGCGTAGAAATTTCTCACAAATTCAAATGAATCGTTGGAATGCTTCTGAGGTATAAGTTATGAAATGGGGAAATTAATCATTTTCTGTTAAATTTTTTATATTTTGTGTAAAATTTTGAAAATGATAGAAGATTATATGAGTTTAAAGCATCTTTTGCTGAGCAACTTTCAAAGTCGTATTTGGAGTCTGTATGAAGGTTTTCATTGATTCTGAAATTCCAGGTGTGAAAGTTTAGAGAGTGGGGTGCCAGTTCAGATGTTGACCTCGTCATCTGACAGTGATTCAAAATTACGAGGTGTTATCCTCGGATCTTTCTCTTTGGGATAGTTACCAATATCACTTTGTGTTGCTCCAGTATGATGTTAGTTCACACACCTACCTGAATTTCAAGTAAAATGATTGTTTGAAAGGTTGACCATTAACCATGCAATGTAATGGGATTTCGTCACACTTCCACAAGTGCAAACGATTACTTTCCTTAGGGTGAGCCTAGGGATATTTTAAGCTCAATAATATTTTTTTTAATGTTAGACCAATGACCTTTTCCGGCTTCGGCACTACAAGTGGTAAACTAGCAGTTATTTGTGAAGGAGCACCCAGTGGATAAACCGGCATTACTTCTAAAAGGGACAATCATCTACATCCATGCGCTTAAAGACCGAGAGATTTGGGTGGTTCAGTGGGTTTGCCCACTACTCTAGCAAGCTGCTCGCTGTAGGAGGCTCAGGTTCGATTCCTCCCAGGGCGTATTTCTCTTTTATGTGTAAGTTGAATGTAACTTACACATAAGTCTTTTATGTGTAAGTTAAGTTCGTATGCATATGTCCATTTAATTGTCAATTTAGTCGTCTTTTATGCGCTAAATTTTTCTTTGCGCTTAACCTCTTTTCACTTAAAAATAACGACACTTAAATTCAGTCTCTTACCTCTAAAACCCTCTGGGTAAAATTTTTTAGAGCTCATCTGCGTGTGCATTTAATAACTCAAAACTTCTGCCTTTTATTACAAAACATTATTCCTCGTCCACATCTAGTCATCTTACACGTTGTGAGAATTATTTTTTACCGTAAACCCCTTAAAGGTTTGGTCTCCCGTGATGGAGCTGAGTTGAGTTGTTTATCTTGTGTTTGGTGCAAGTTGACCAAATATGACCATAAGAAAAACCAACCGGGAGATTCGAACCCGGGATCTGCTGAGTGGCGGACAAACGCAATGACCGCTCTACCAGTTAAGTGTCAAACTCAATAAAACCCCTTGATTTAAGAAAAGATAAAATAAAAGAACGGCGCCATTTTTTCTAAAGCGTTTTTCAAGGATCAAAAACGCTCCACAACCAAACGATAACCGCGATCTCCTTCGCAGACGATCCCAAAAAGACGCAATCGTTTTCTCGAAACCACCCTACAACTGAACGCGTGTGCGCCTCACAATATCCCAAAAGAATGCACACACACACGCGATATAAAGAAATAAAACCCCACATTGTGTTCCATCGGAGAGACCGGTACAACTTTCCTTCTCTTCTGCAGCAGCAGCAGACGAAGGAGGGGGGAGGGGGGTTCGCCGTGACCCCGTTTCTCCTTTGTAGGCAGGGGGCTATGAATATGCAAGTCGGCGTCGAAGAATAGGCAAAGAAATGCTCCCTCTTCGAAGCAAAAAACGTTTTCCGTTTTTCAAGTTTGCGGTCAATAACCGAGGTGAAGGTGAAGATGCCATACGGCCTACTTCGACGCTTTCTCGTAAGAATGCGGGCCTTGCCGTTGTGCGAGCTATATTTAGCCGTCTGTTTGACGTACGGGCATCTGCTTGCCCGTTTGGGTTATCAGATTTGTTTGGGTCTCGAGACAGTGGTGTGTTGTGGTGAATTTTATCACCACTATAAAATTAAACTTACAACGCAGGTAGTGTAAAAATACTCCACCATGATGTATTTTTTAGTAGACAAAGTTGCACTGTCCTTCAGGCGTCTTGTTAAATTGGTGACCGTCTTGTTAATTTGCTGACAATCTTATTAATTTGGTGATAATCTTGTTAAATTGGAGACCGTTTTGTTGAATTGGTGATTTTTTGATTATATACATGTTCACTTTTAAAAACAAGCCTGATGGTATTCGTCTCAATCGGCTCGTATTTCGATGTAGGGTCCACGAAATTGGATTGGCAATGCGATGTCAATCACTTCCAATTGTCAAAAGCCGTGATAATAGACACTGTTTCTATTCCCTTCACGGTCTCACTCTTCGTTACCACTTTAAACAACGGCTCACACTCAGCTGCTAAATTCAACACAGGGCAGTCCTCGGTCTCAGTTGTTTATTGCATGATTACGTATACAGAAGTGTACACCTGTGATCTTAATATGTAATACAACCTCCACCTCCTCACGGAATTAGCAATCTCAACTAGTTGTAACATCTATCGAATCCAGTCACTGCTTAATTCTGGAGTATTGTAGTGAACTTAGCCACCACTATAAAAATTAACTTACGATACAATAGTACATATAGCAGTGTACCCCATCACCGCCATGAAGTACTAATTGGTAGACAAAGTTGCGCTGTCTTCCACGCGTCTTGCTAAATATGTAAGGCAATGACCAGGGCAAAATAATCTGAAAGTGCACCCATATCCAAACATATTTTCACCATCTTTTGGACAATTGTGCCATAAAATAAGCTCAAACTACAAGTTACTCTCGTTAAATCTTATTATAGCACTACTACTAATCGAATTATAGAATTATATGCTGATTATAAATGCGCTTTCCTTAATTTAACTGATATAAGCCCGTCTAGATATGTCATGAACCAAGTACTCATAAGTAACTGAGTTAGGAACTGCGAAGAACAGGGGTGAACTGTGACATGTATTGTAACCGAATTCGCTAGTTTGTACGACATCCGAATAATACTCGTGAACTACCTCGTAACACTGGGGTTGCTGATTTATTTTTGTGACTAAGGAAAAAGACGAAGAAAGGGTACAAACAAAATATTATTTGTATTCATTACTATAAAATTAAATTTCACTATGATTCCCATGTATGAATGTTTTTAAATTTCTTTCCTAAGAATTCTGGCCTGTAAGCTACAGTCAATGCAGATTCGATTCCTGTAACTAACCTGCATTTCTCCATTATGTCTCAGTTAAACCTTCCATGTGTATATATATGGTCATTTAAATGACGGATAAAACATTTCTTCGGGCAGTTTGACCATTTCTGCGCCATTAACTACCAACCAACTAACCCAAGAATTCTATTTATCAAAGCTTATACCTCTTTGAAGGTATTTAGAATGAACTACTATGAAGGTTCTACACCTAGATCTAGATCACAAATCCATCGTTGCTATTTTTGTTGTCTTCTTAAACGCGTTCGATGTTGCCCCCAACATTGGGCTAAAATAGAATTCAAAAATTTGCGAGGGCAAACAATCCCTTAGTCTTTGGTTGGTTGGTTGATTGAATTCGTTTTCATAACACAAGGGCCATATTTGGTCATGCTGCGTCAAGTACAAGACAGACAGCGTCAAGTAATGGGCGTATCCAAGGAAAGTTTTACGATCACAAGAGAAAATACACCCAAGGAGGAATCGAACCTGCGTGCCTGCAACTCGCAGGTTGCCAGCGCAGTGCCACGCAACCACTGAGCCAAGATGTCCCTCTCCATTACTCTTTGGAAATACAGATTTTGAGTCATTGAATAGGAATACCGAACAAGATAAACTTAGTTTCACATAAACTCTATTTGCGTTCACAGTTCTCATTTGCTTCTTATATAAGTTTGACTGAGTTTACAAAATTAGATGGAATCTGTAATTTATGCTTTAATTTATTGATCAGAATAAGAGATGATGGCACAGACCTGCATAACGAGTAGAGTCACTCATGAAGTTCGAGAATTATTTGAAAATAAATTCAAGGAATTCAGTTCTGCTGTCTGCCGTCTACCGTCTACATGTAAATATGAAGTTTATTAAATGTCTTGATGTCTCTAGAAACTGCATTAATATCTCTTTCTCTTCACAACTCACAGCATTTTTCAATAGATCTTAAGCGAATTATTAAAAAATGATAAAGTTTAAGCATGACTGCTTGCGAATAGTCTTTAAAGGAAAGATGTGATTTCCAGCATACTTTGCAAGTAAAAAAAATTGCTATTGGTTTTATGATGTAAACAAAGCACAAGACATTATTGCAGTTTATGTGACCCTTTAGAAACTATATTAAACTTCAAGAGAGATGCACACTAGAAATGAGCATACAGTAGAATAAATACAGGTGGTCAGAATCGACCGCACAGTAAGACTAGCACGTGGTTCCTTGTCAAAGTCCAACCCCATAAAGAGTTGTCCATTTTTTATAGGACTGGGCATTCCAGAGATTTCCGAGTCGAAAGTTTTATGACGTTCGAAATTTCAGAGTTGAAAACAAACTATCCTTTTGGTGTCCCTGGTGTTCCCGGTATCTGAGAATCAATCGAGACGTAAATAAAGCATCAGATGGATGTGCAAATCCGATTGCATATGTTAAACTATCAGTTGTGGGCCTATCACTAAACTATAATTTCCAGAACCATATTCAATCTAAAAACGGACACTTTTAGCAAGGAATCGCATTTTTAGATTAGTGTACGGTCAAATTTGACCACCTTGTGCATAAATTTACAGAAAATTTTAATACAAATTATTTTCTTTTTAACTACGCCTTTATTTCAATTTAATAAGCAAATTATTTAAGAGACCAGCAAGTTTATTATGAAGTGAAACATTAATATAATACGATTCCTCTTTGTTATCTTTGTTTATTTGTTTTAAGCGAACATTGACAAGAATTTGTTTAAAAAAAGAAATTAAAAGAAAATGTATAAATCTCGATGAGTCTATCTGATGAAAACACGTCTTCCTAATTTCTCACCTTTTAATCAGTTATTACTCAGCATTAATTTCAACTATAAAAAATGTTTAGCTGTTGATAGGTATAGCATAGCTTTTATATTTCATCGATATATAGGTGAAAGGGGATTAGATATGCATTAATATATACATATTAAGTGATTTTTCAGTGACCTGAATACAAATTTCTCTTTTTAACCCTCCTGGTGATTGGCTCGACAAGGCATCTTGCAATTAGCAAAAGCTACCAGATGTTGATGTACAAGATCTCGTCGTCTCTTGTCAATTAAAGAAATCTGACCAAATCTCGATCTCGTCATCACCAAGATCTTTATGAAGAGATCTTTATGAAACAAGATCTTTATGCATCGGCAAGATCTTTATGAAAAGATCTTATAGTCAGTAAAATTGGTCAGACCTTGATGGATGAGATATCTCGTCGAAACTACTTTGAGAATTAACAGAAAAATAGAAATATCATTTTAATCTCTTGGAACTAATTTATCACTCATTGCTAGGGCTAGGATTAGGCTGACCTAAAATTGCTTGAAGCTACCCAATCAAATTACATCAATGCAAGAACTACCAAAAACGCCTCGAAAAGAACAAAAAGTGACCCAAAATTTAGACTTCATGCTAAACTTATTTCAAGAAACAACAAAAAATAATCTAAACAGCTCCTGTGCAACAAAAATATTTTTGAAAATACAATGTGTTACATTTCTCTGCAAACTGAAAGTCGTTATTTTGTTAATGAAAAACAGGGTTAACAAGAAAAAATACAAATGCAATTTACATTTTCTTAAAGTTTCTGTGTCATATTGAAAGCTTGAATTTCACAAACAAAAATATTTAATTGAATATTTTCAATTTGTTATAGTTTGAATTTCATCAGTCTAGAATTTCAAAGCAGAATTAATCCCATGGGCAGATTTTCAAAAGAGAATGATTTTCTATGATCTCTGTCAACAAAGTTTTAAACATAGTGGAAAGCTCTTTTTACATCACTGAAGTTCTACTCAATGACGTCACTTTGTTCGATCTGAAATTTCACGAAGGGAAAAGTTTTCCCCTGGCAGAGGAAAAAAGGGGTTTAGGGAATATCATCCAAAAATTCCCTTTCCCTAGAAAGTACCAAAATTTACAAAATAATAACTCAAAAAAGCAAAAGAATGCCTTGAAATAACCGAAAAACCTGACAAAATGCCATTTTGCATAAAAAGCACGAAAATGTACAAAAGCTCTTAAATCAGCACAGGGTCTTATGAAACATTTTCTATTCACTCAAAAAACGTTTCAGTCTTTTCAAAAAAGATGCAAAATCCTAGCTCTATTCATCAATATTTGTGGGCTTTTTCACTGCTATTGAAATAGATATATATTTGATGTATTATTCGTCCCAAATACATTACCGTATTCCATAAACATCATAAGTATTCTAAAGGACGGATAACAAAGTAATGTTTACCATGTTGAGAATTCCTCCTTTTTTTAAATATTGTTTGCAGCTCTTGTTAACTATTATGAAGGATAAAACCTATTTTGTTTCAAACCAAACAGTTCCTGTTTAAACAACATCACTACATTTGTATCACAAAAACAGTGATAAAGTATTATTGGTTTTTCTGATATCAGTTACATATAATACTAATTTTACTGAATTTTTAGCAAAAAAGAATGAATCGTTAAAGTGCCAAAATTCAAAACTCTTAAAAACTAAAATCTTATCGTGCATTTCGTCGTATCCAAACGCAACTCACCTGTATTTTCAAGAGAAACATGTCAATACGTATTTTTCTTGTAATTCAGAAAAGTTGCTTTATTATTGCATTGTTTTGAAACTACTTCATATCTGAATAATTTAAAATTTATTTCATCCATTGGAAAAGCTTTTATCACCAGAGCCTGGATTTTTGTTGATAGCCATCTCCTTATTCTAGATATGTAGTTTTAAGGTCTTTATTTTGTCATTTTGGCATTTTTGGTCATTCTTCAAATTTATAGGGCATTTTTTGTTCAGTTGCTGAAATTTATAGGGTATTTTGAGACATTTTTTCAATGCCTAAATCTTTTGCCTAGTGATTTTGTTTTGTCCTGTTTTTAATCAAATCTTGTTGAAACATTCTCACTGCAGCATATTTATCCTCTGAAGAATTTTTCTGTTTCCATGACCACTTGGGGTCAGTGAGTGAATCTCTAAATTAGTTAAAATCGCCTGGCTAAGATTGCCCGTTTTCGGACCTTGCGCCTTAAAACCCCAAGTAAATCAACCAAGTTATACCCTTTCGCAAAATTGATGTAAAGCATAAACTCTTTGAAGTTCTCAAATTTTTGGTAGAGAAATTTGTCTGCAATAGAAAATATAGTCAATCGAAAGTATATCAATCAAATTTTAAGGTAATTTTTTCACTTTTTATGTAATTTCATAGATGCTTTTATGCAATTTTAGGTCAACAAAATCCGGGACCTGATTATCATATCCCCTCTTAATATATTCCGCATGGTTATTGTACTTTTCTGGAATTAAAATCAATTCTGCTTCTGAAAAAAGAGTTACACCTGGATGCTTGAATACATTTAGATACATATCTAACTATTACAAAACTTTAATTTTCCTAAGACACAAGATTTTGATTGCTGATTAATAAATACAATTTTGATTCACACAACTGAAGTTTGTTACTTACGAAACTTAAATACTGATTTTAAAGAATAGAAAATTTTTGTACCCTTGATGAACTTTGATTTGGATGAAATCTGTACTAATAAGGAAATATTAAACTTTGGTTTCACAATACAAAGAGGGGGTAATTAAAATTTACAAAATGTTCAGAAACAAAGTAAAGGGTATATCTGAAAATGAATTAAACTTGGCAGATTGATTTGCGTTGATAAATTGATAAATACGAATAATTCAATAAATAGTTCATTATTGAATTATTCGTGAGTACATATTTTCATTGTTTTTTAAATAGCATTTTTAATTTTTCAAACCGAATAACGAACATCATGTTTGAATTACATTTACATACAAATTTCTGATCATGTTTGAAACAGAATTTAAAATTTCATCACCAAATAATTCTGTTTTAATATTTGGTGGAACTTTTTTTTATTTAGGAAAGCATTTTTTGTCCAGAAGAGCATAAAGGCATTAAAAGTTGTATTGAAAAATAATTAATTACTCAATTAATCCAAACGCATAATTTAACCTTTTCTCAGTTTCATTTTATTATTTGAGTTTCTTAAACAGAATAAAATTAATGTTCGAATTATATTTGTAAATAAATTCCTGATTATCATTTAAACTACGTTTAAAATTTAATTTCAATGAAAATGTAATTTTTTGCGTTCTACTGAAAGAATATTTAGTCAAAAAGTATTTGCATTAAAATTATATCCACGATGTACTATGAATATACAACTGATAAAATAAAGATGCCATAAATAACTTATTATTAAAGTACATTTTATTTTACAGAATACCAATCTCAAAAAGTCTGATATGATATTTAGCATGACATTGTCTTCCAAACATTTCTTCAAAGACTAACTGTTGTGAAATTAAGTTATTTAAATTAAAAATGAATCTTTCGTGGCAATTTCAAAAATTATTTTCGGAAGTTTAGTATTGTGAAATACAAATCCCATCAAATAAACGGGTAACAGGATTAACAGTTTAATGAAAAACTTTTATGCTTGAGGCCTTTGTTTTTATTTATTAACATTATAAAGGGATTTGTTTTGCCATCTAAACAATTACGTTAGCGCATTTTTTAGTAGAATAGTTTGAAGGACGCATCATAAAATGTGTTACGTACTGTTTAATTACTTACGCAAATAAATCTATTTATTAAGTTACTTAGTAAATTTCCTTAGTTGCGTGCTATAAATTCAACACAAATTTGAATCTATGTTTAATTTAATTTTAATTGCTAAACCTACCACAAATTTCGACCAATCAAACGTATAGAATTCATATCCTTATATGTAAGCAGTTCGTTTTTTGTTCAGAAGTACTTTTCTTTTTCAAGCATCAATTAACATTCACATATGCTATAATGTTCATCCTGCTTGATGAAATATTTTTATTCTTATTAATCCCTCCACACACTTTCAAAAAGTTATAAATTGAATTCACTTTTTCAAGTAAGAAATTATACAGGGATACACCTCTTATCATTGAAAATTTCATTTAGTAAAAGAATAAAACAATATTAAATATATTTCAAGATGAAAACCCAGAAACACTTGGAGAAAAAATATGCGACCTGATTATAAATGGTGAAAATATCTCACTCAAATTAAAATTTGTAGAGAACTCCATCTTAATGTTATATATTAATTTCAATGTGCTTCAAAAAATTATACAGAAATGAAAACCGATCATAAATTATTATGTGTAAACCTCCTTATGAAAAGGAATCATGAAAGAACAGATTTCTATACCTTAATTTCCAAAACAGAAATTTTTCCCATAATTCAAGTCTAAAATTAAAGTACTTTGTATACAGAATCTTCGTACAGAAGATTCGTAAATAATTCCATGTATTATCGTGAAGCTACTTTTACATATCGAAAAAATATAACATCATTTTCTTAACCATGGAAACCGATTGGAATAAAGTGAGCAGTGTTTAGTACATTATGAATTTGATTGCCAAGCATATGGATAGATTTTGGTTGAGTATATAGGTTCATTGACCCAATCTCGAGGATAGACATCAAATTATACAAGAAAGGATGTTTCAAATCATAAGATTACTTTGGTTCTCAGTAATCAATAGCTAGTTCTTATAAACTGCTCTTGTGCAAAGCAGTATGGAGATTACTCACCAAATATCACTGGACACGCAATACTGTACTTGAAGAAACGTTTTGTTGAACTAAGAAAATTATTGCATTTATTTATGAATTATTACATTATCTTGCAAGAAGTGGATATTTTGCCTAGAATAACGACTGTTTAGTTGAGTAGGGACTGACTGTATGATAAAAGAAGACTGTACGAAATGAAATAAATATCTACATCTATGTATCTACATACATATCTATATTTTTATCTATTTATACATGTGTGTGCTTTTAGGACTTAAAATCTTTCCCTTTTTACTATATATATATATATATATATATATATATAAGTTAAAATCCTTTCAAATTTAATATATCTTCTTATGCCTTTAATTTTCTAATGATATTTCATATTAATAAAAGCAATCTCATTAATTTTCATTGTGATTTTCGTGCGTAATAAGTCTCACCTCAGACTAGTATTCATTCAATTTCACCAATTGCTGTTCAAAATTCATTGGGTTGCATTAGACCACCCCTTTGAGAGAGAACGTCTGTTTTTTTTCGTGCGAAAAAGGTTCACTCTCTCCAGTAATATCAGATTACATGTTTCTGTCTTCCTTCAAAGATTGGTCGTCGTATCAAAAGTGGTCAATCCTTAGAAAGAATCTAATCTACTTGGACTTTCACGACTTGCTTAACTTAAATAAATATATGAGTGTCATCTAAAATACCTTTTAATTATTTCAATGAAGAGAGAAAACCATATTCCAGCGTTAAAAAATTGTGAACAGTTTATATTGGCCTTTTTGAAAAGGTCCAACTCATAATAATGGACATTGGCACTTGTTTCTAGTATAGCTTTCATTACCTTGGAGAGATTAGTGTGGACATAAGATTAGAAAATTTGTATAGTGGCCCTTTGTCTAAGAAGGTACAGATACAAGGGAAAGAAACGCTAAACGTTATCTGGGTAATGGACAAGAGTAACATATCTCAACCGTACTACAAAAAACTTTAAAGTCACGTAGTTTCGTTGGAGGAGTTTTTGAATTCATTGATTATCACAAAGTACAAAACATCAGTACTTAGAGCATGAAATATATGTTATGACGTATCCCATGATTATCACCTGATATTAAAAGCGTTTGATTTGCAAACTGATTGACAATTAATTAAAATCTGAGATATTTTGTGAGATCCGAAATCGAGTACAAAAACTGATGACAATCGCAATATTCAAGAGAAAATTATTAAAATGGGAAGAAATATTAAATGAAAATGTGAGAAAAGATTTATCATAGCTTATGTGTGAAAATTTCAGAAGGGTATTCTTTCTCATTCAAAATACTATTTTATGTGGTTTTGCCACATTACTGATTATCACAAAGTACAAAACATCAGTACTTAGAGCATGAAATATATGTTATGAAACGTTTTGTTAATTCAAATCCTATTTTGTAACATGTGTTGACATACTTAAGATATTTTTGCATTTCTTTCTAATAAGCAAGTTCGTTTTATGTTACCCTATAATTTTGTTTTTACAAAAAATTACGAAAAATATTTATTACCAATAAAATACTTGAATCAATACTAGTTTTTTGGAAATATATGTATGAAAAAATAGCAAAATACAATATTCCATTTTGAAAGAATTCTTTAAGGAAATTATTACTCTCTCTTTCACTTTTAAAAGATATCTAATTTTACTAATTACCCTTTACAAAACTTATTATTCTCTTATACTTCTTGTTATAAATTTTTTGTTCATAAACGAAACTAAACTGATTGCGAATTTCGGAAAACTTCCAAACTATAAAATAGGAATTGAATTGTGTTATACACTATTCCATGTCATAAGATCAATTTTTCTCTAATGATTGCATATATTTATAGAAAATTAAACGTACTAAAACTAAAAAGGAATGAAAGTTCTATTTATTTCATATGAACTGAGAGAATAGTGATGTTATATTTTTTAAGAAAAATAGACAGGGAATCGGATAATTTCTTTCGCTCGTAGATTTACCTTCAAGCATATACCAATTTTATGAATGCATTTAATGACTATTTTATGAATCTATCTATACGACTGTTCTATGTTGTGAAAACGTTAATTTTAATTGAATTTTCCTTAATTTTTTTCTCTACATTCTGACTGTTGTGAGATGAGATGAGAAAAGTACAAATTGCTATTTCAATTTATGCAATACTTTCATATAAATGCCCATTTAAAAAAATTAAGACTATATAATAATTTTTTCCTTGTCTGCAACCCTAATTTTATGGCTGTTTTAAATGCATATTTATTTTAATAAATAGTAACATTCAGCACGATGTGGATTTATAATTTAAAAATACTATCCAATAATCAAAATCATAAAAGTATACTTCATCGCAAATTAATACTGCTGAAATTAGTCTGTCTTTGTAGATTAGCTTAACTTAAAGCAGATATTGGAGGTTAGTTTTGAATTTTTTTCAAGCAGCAAAAAATGTGAGAAAAATCCTACAATAAAAAAAGCTGATACTCTGGGGTAAATATGTGTACTCTTCATGCATTTTTTATTTTGATAAATATTTTAATTAGTGTTTAATATCTGTAAGATAAAATCCAAACGTGTATCATGCGCACCCAATTTCAATTTTAAACAATACATTTACCACTTTCAGGTTACAAAATCAGGTGTTATATAAAAGTAACCAGAAAATGTTGTGTTCTTAACATGCTAATATATTTAAGCTTTTAAGTTATTATAATATTATCGTATTGAATTGTCATATTTCATAATGAAAATATCAATATGAAAGACTTAAAATTAATATGAAAGACTTTTCCTGTAATTTTTTACTTTACGAGTATGTTTTTTACTGTCCAGAAATTGTATACTTTAAATTGAAATGTACTAAAGCATGAACCAAATGTTCTTATACCGATAAAAAAGTTCACAACTTAACGTTTTTTACCCAAATATTGTTCATGGGAAGAGATTGGTTGGTTTGGGGGGGTTTATGGCGCAAGGGCCATATTTGGACATGCTCATGGGAAGATAATACAAATTATTTATTGTTCTCAACTGATATCTAAAGATACTTTACAAATAATTATTTTCTCAGATTTTTCTGTGTCTGTTAAAAAAAAATTATTTAAAATCCATCGTCTCCAAAAGGCAATGATTGTGTATAGGGCTCAGATTTTGACATTTGCATAATTTTTGCATTTTTTTTCTTTTTAAGAGATTTTTACTTTCAAGTCTCAGTTAAAAATGTTTTTAAATACATCATTCTTGTTATATCCTACTTCGATATATCGTCCATTCAGCCTTAACGCTCTTTTCTATTTGTCCCCCGATGATCTTTTTTGATTTGAGGACAACTGAAAAATCTGATTATATTTCTTTAGAATTGCAGTTCAAAGGTTGATATTCTATTCTAAGGAAATGAGTAATATAATCTTCCCAAGAGATTCTATTCTAAGGAAAGGACCAATAAAATACATCCAAAGGTTTCTATTATAAGGAAAGGTGCAATAGAATATTTCAAAATGGTTCTTATCTGAGGAAAGGAGTTCATTTTGCAGTTCAAACGTTTCAAGCAGCTGTCCTGAACTGAATCGGTAAAAAAGATCTGAATGCATCAAAAGTAGGGAAAAGGTAGAATTAGTTTTCAAATATATTCTTTCATACTTGGAGATATTTTTAAAGGTTTTATCATGGAATTTTGTGTTTAACTTGTAGTTTTACATACTGTAAAATAAAAAAAAATAATGTATGTCTGATGTATGTCCTTTTCTTTCTATAATAAGTGCGATTTTATGGACCGTCGTTATATCATTCACTTTAATACATCGTCTTTTTTCTTGTCATTCAAGAAGTGCGATATATTGAGGTTTTCCTTCACTTTTCCTTTCGTGTCATTGTTTTACATTGTCTGCTATTTTTAAATAGAACTTCCGTTTTCATGTGGATTCTACATTGAAAGGGCTACACTCAAAACCAGGATGAGCAAGTGAGTGATCGAAATGGCAAATATTCAATAGCGCCTCATTCCGGATTCTCTGCTCAAGGTAGTGTTGAGTGTAGAGCAGTTTGGAGGAAAGTATCTCCCTTCCAAAAGAATTTTTTGGGAGCCGCATAAGTACAGTAACCTCTCGATATATCGTGCCGCTTGGGGGACAACAAAATAGCGCTAGATACCAAGGAGAGCGACATAGCTAAGACCGAAAAAAATTTGCTTATTGGGAATACGAAGGCACAAATTAAGCAATTCTCATTTAAAATTGTTTAAAACTGCGAGTTAAATACAAAATCGATGATAAAACTTTTTAATCCTCAGAAATTGCCCCGAGATTTGAAAATAGTGTATTGTTACTTTTACCGCACAACACACTTAATAACTAAATAACCACATCTTTCAAAAGAATCCACGTATTCTTTCAATATTTAGAAAGATAATTCTATTGATGCTTCCCTTAGAGTAGAATCCTTTGGAACGATTCTATTGGTCTTTTCCTTGGAATAGAATTCTTTGGAAAGATTCTCTATTGCCCTTTCTGTACAATATAATCATTTGGAAAGATTCTATCTATCCTTTCTTTAGATAAGAATCCTTTTGAACCATTCTATTGCTCCTTTTCTCACACTAGAATCCTTTGGGAAGACTTTATTGCTCCTTTCCTTAGAATAGAATCTCTTGGAAAGAATTTAGAACTCATTTTCTTAGAATAGAAATCCCTGGAAAGATTCTATAGTTCATTTCCTTATAATACAATCTCTTGGAAAGATTCTAACTCATTTCCTAGTAAAAGAATCCCTTGGAAAGGTTCTATCGTTCATTTCCATAGAATAGAATATCTTGGGAAGATTCTATTGGTCAAGAAGGTCAGAATTATTTAGGTCATGCAGGGAAAGCTGCATGTTACAAGATGGAATCATGCGAGTGAACCCATCAGAGGGTTAAATATTACTAAATTTGGTATAATACGCTGAACAGAAATCCCTTTTCATTCACGATTGCAAGATAAACAAATGGTTCATATCAATTTAATTATAACTGCATGGAGCAAGTGACATTTGAGCTCCCAATTCTATAAAAACAGGTTGAATTTGTCTCTGCGTTTCGTAAACCAAAAAGTCATCGGAAGACAGGTAAAAAGGGTGTTACAACAGAATGTGAGGCATGATATAAAGATTGCTTACTGTGCTTTGCTTGTTTTCCAATTTCTTATGTTGTGAAGAGCATTTTATAAAAAAACGAATTCAAGTTCTAAGTGTGTCGAACTTTGAACTCATATAACATAAAACATAAATTCTCTACAAACTGTTTTAGGGAACTTTTATTCCGAATTTATCTATACTTTTTATAGTAAAGACATCTTCATATAGTTTTAAAGACTCACCTTTTATTAAAATCATCCAAACTCAACAATTATATTAATGAAAATCCTAATAAAAAGAATATGAATTTTTTTCATATTTCTTAAAGCCCTTAATAACCAGATATTTGAGTCAATTAAGACACAGCCTACTTCATAAGGGGAAACCTATGTATGGCTGTAAATGACTACCTTTTTAAAGAATTTTTTTCATTAAATAAAATTCAAAATTTTATTTAAACTGTTACATTAAATTGTTATGCATATTTTACTAAAATTCAACTTTTACTCTTAAAACATCAAATCACATGAAGCTTGTTACTTGTTAGTAAGTTCTGTTAGTGTACACTTCAACACAATTCAATGAAAAGTTATTGCACAGGAAAACTACAAATAGTTCTAGAGTTATTGAAAGAGGAAGGGTGTTAACCAAATAATAATTTTTCAGCTTTGTTCTTCAAGTCTGTTTGGAACATTACTGATCATTATTACTGATAAGACATCATTTTGTAACCTGCATAACAGAAATAATCATATTGTGTGATAGTTCGAAACAATTAATTTCAAAATAACCCTTGCTCAAAGGCGAGAACCGAGATCAAATATCAGGGATATTGAAGTTAGAAGAAATTCGGTTTTAGTTTGTTTTGTTGTTATATTGTGATTTCGCACATCATGCAAACTTTATTAAATCATGGTAGATTTCTGTTGCCACTGATACTTTAGAAAATGTAGCTAATATTATTTTTAAAGTTTTTATTTGATGAAAATTAACAATTAAATAATTATTGAACGAGAAAAAACATTTCCCCAGAAAAAATTTTATCAGTTATTATTTTTCTTTACTTGTTTTTACTGCGCTGTCAAATTTTCTGGTTTCATATTTCCAACATCATATTGAATAAAACTTTAAATAATTAAACATGTTACATTTTTATTGTTAGTTATTATTTTACGAATTATGTTCCGTATAGACTATTTTACATATTATTATGCTTATTATTGTAAGAAACCCAGTTGAAACCTAAATCTCGACAGGTTATCTATCAGAATTTGTATAAAATGCTTCTGTGTTAGAAGAAAGCATCCGTATTCTGTTTTGAGCCTCAGTAAAAAATCCGTTGTTGAAATCGAGATATTTTTATATTTCGAGGTATTGAAAATGTTTTAGAGCCTCATTTAAAAATTTAATTGTTCATAAGAAAATTCTGATAGATTTTTTTTATTCCAATAGAAGTGCAAATATATTTTTACTGTGTGATTTCTCATAAAATACGTTTGTGAAATGATCAATACTAGTATATGTCAAATTTATTTTTTCCTAAAACAAGTTCAATTTTTCCATCGAAGCACATGTGTATGTAACACATATCACCTCGACTGTGTGCATTATGCACCGTGTTTCACATTGCGTACATTTTCGATGTTGTGAAATATATTTTGAAAATAATAGAAATGTCATGTTCTAAGTTCGTTGTGGGTAATGAGTGGTTTTAATTATATTAAGATGAACTAATCTGTATTTTGAGTCCAAACTTGGATAATTGTGCCTGGATGAAATATTATTTTTATGAAAAATTTCCTAGACTTCATCCAGGAGTTTTCTCTGTGGACTCCACAGATAACACAAGCATTGTCTTTTTATAATATATTTTATGCTGAATATTATTTAATCAAACTATACTGTGTAGTTTAATGTTACTGTTGTTATTGCTTGTATCAAGTTTAAACTGTACTTGTAAAAAAAAAATCACGGGGCGAAGTATGACTCATTATTCTAGATAAGATCTAACGGGGAAATTGAGCAACCGAAATCAGCAAATCCAGCATCAGATAGGAAACCCACCTTGCCTGATATTTTAGACGCAAAGAGGACTCACTGTTGCATTTATATGTATAAGAGTTTTTGCGTTTGAGGAGTAAAGGACTTTTTTGAAATCGACGATTTCGAAACTCACTTTTTTTTAGTATAACTCAAAATATTTTTATGTTTGATAAATTATCTGTGTGAGAATGGTGTAAAGGAAGTATTCCGGACCCCTTTCAATGTGAAAAGAAGTTTAATGTAATTCACTTTCTGGAGGGCATTCACGCATATATCCATTATGCAACCTGCAGTTTTCTCTTGATTGACTTTCAACCAGTTTTGACTTTCTTGACCAGTAGAATATTTCCTTGTATTCAACTTAGAACCTTATTACCTTACTTTCAACCCATAGAAGAGGTTATTTAGTCATTGTGCGTGCTGTGCAGTAAATGCACTGCTATACTACACGGATATGTAGTGACACTGAGACGATTAACAGTAAACATAAAATCATGAAAAGGCATTTATTTCTTTGTTCTTGAGCACTAATTAAATATGCATTTCTTTCCAGAAAATTACGCTTTTGGGGAATTGATGAGAAATTATTTAGATGTTTCTCATTAGATAACCCTTTTCTGAAATCGTCGATTTCGAGAAATTGTTTCAGCTAATTTTGTGGTGTGATTTGGTATTTGATTTATTCAAATAACATATTCCCCTGCTTGTGGCAATCTTAAAACCAGGTGTTCCATATTACGAGCCTTTACCCGACTCTATGAGATATTAAAAATTAATCGAATAATTACTACAGGTGATTATTCTTATATCAAGATCTTTAAGTTGATAACACGCGAGTTGATGTTGGGGTGCAGTATGGAGATGGGATCCTGAGGAAAATGTGGAACAAGGATATTCGAGCTGCCCCTGTGATCCTCCCCTGATTGCAATTCGAATTATTCCAAATCCCCTTGCTCCTGATTTTGCCGATGCTCCAGAATCTATTTTCGGAATGAATTAAAGTGATCTGTTTCATCGTGGAGAAGTCGTCCCTTACAGAAGTAATTTCGGACGAAACTAAGCCTATTCGATTTGGAAAACGATACATTTCGAAAAGGAATATCATAGGAACGGTGGCAGCAATTTGTTCTAAAAAGCATTTGCATACGAATCCTCCATTGTTAAGCAAGGAAAGAGTGTCGGCCATATGTTTTCTCAGCAGAAAAGACGCGAAGAGAAAATGATGCTCCTAAAAAATCAATATCCTTCTTAGTTAAATCTAAAACGCCTTGGCACGATAAAATGTATTTCATATGCCCTGACAAATACGATCCCCCTTTGCTTCATGAAGGAAATCGATAAACTCGCAGTGATTGGCGGAGAATAACGAGAGAGGAAAAAATAGAATGTTTTCTTTAGAAAAAACATCAGAGGAAATAAGTAAATAACAGCAGCAGCAAAAAAAAGCACGTTTCTCATTATTATGGAGCGCGCCTCGTTAACCGAAACCGTGTATCTCTTACGTCAGTCCAATTACTTCACTTCGATTCCGTTACGTCACGGAAATGTGCGTGGAATGCAATTTTTTAAGCCTCATTCGACATCCATTCGCCTATCGTCCCGATGCCATCATTAGGCGCCTAATCACAATATGCAAACGATTTTTCACCCTCGACGCCTGATCATTGCCAGATTTTGTCATTTAAAATGCCATTTGGAGACGAAAAAACACTTTTTGGATGCAGCGAGAGAGCATGCAGAGAACGCACTCCCTGCGCATTCGTTATGCTAGCGTCAATTAATTTTAAAGACTTCGATTGTCTGCGCAGATGAGAGAGCTTTAAGATAAGAGGGTCTTGACTTACCTCACATGACCGCTAATTGAGTCTTCGAAATGGAACATTGGGGGGCAGGAAGGTCATCGAACGGTCGAGGGAAGGAGGAACGGGCTGAGATTTATAAACATTGTAGACTTTTTGTCATTGGAATGTGACAATTTTTTCACTAAGCCTACTTTTCTTCGAAATTTACATTCTGCGCATAAAAACGGAGAACGTAAAAAATCGATAGAGCAATCGATATTTCTCTCCGAAAAAATACTTTCGACATTCCAAGGTATCTCGCACTAATTCAAAGGAATGCTCGATTATAAAATGGAGAGCAAACACAGTTGTATCTGTGCAGGGCAGTGTCCTGGACTTTCTTTCCTGTTTCAGGACATAATTGACTGAAATACATTTTTGAACATTTTAAACACATTTAAAAATATTTTTAAAAATCAAATTTGCATCGAAGAAAAATCCGAGACCCAAAACATATCTACATATTTCTACTAATTTGGTGCAAGGAAGGAACATGTATTCATACCCGTATAAAATATGCAAAATTAATGCATATTTATGAAATAGTATGCTTTGATTCTTGATTTAAACTCGAAAAATTAGAGAAATAGTTACAAGGATCGCCAATAGATGGCAGTGTAAACCAAAACATGGGTATTTAAATGGCGAAGGTAAAGCTTCGGCTTAAGTTGATGAGGTTACCATCGTTGTTAATTTATCGATGATTTCGACGCGTTTTTGAGGATCTTCAAAGAGGTTTGTTTTCTTTTGAGCGCAATAAAATACAAAATAACAAATGGGACTATATTACAAATTTAAATTAGAGGTTCTCAAAATCCTTGAATCTCATTAAAATTAAACTTGGAAATTGGTTTATTTACATTTGAAACTAAAATTGTAAAATACTAGAAACTCAGAGCGTTTATTATCAGAATTTCAATATTATTACCACATAAAGCAATAACACATTATTTTTAATTAAATATGTAAATGGAAAGGGAAACAATGCATTCTAACTGAGATTACAACCGATTATAGATGTATAACATTAACCGTGAAACAATAAAATATTTACACTTAAAGTTTAGATTCGCAGTTATTTCATAAACATAGAATTTCAAACAGCCTGATTTAGAAAATTTGAGAAATAAACAAGAATCAAAGAATTGGTCTAATAGATCTTTCATTTTCTTGGCTCTTATTCCAAATAACAAAATGGTATAAACACGCAACTCTTTTCTTTTACAGTAAAAGTTTTGAATACCTCCTTCTTCAGCCAATATAAAACTGCAAGTGTTTTCAAAACTCAGCCACAAAGCAAAAAAACACAAAATACTTTTTAAACTTAGCAAATCATTTAGAAATTGTATTGCTAATTGTAAAACTTGATAGCCCTGAAGCATATTGACATTATTTGAATATCTGTTCCCTGGAAATTTTCAGTCCAAGATTTGCAGTAATATTGTATGGAGAACCCCCTACTTATGATAGGTACAGGGAAACTCGCCCAGGCTATGCTTTGTAGGTGTTATGCTATCGAAAATTCAAAATTGCAGAAAGTTTTTCCTGCTTGTCCTAAATGCACGAACTGACAGACTTCCCCGGCTCACATGCTTCGTATGTTGGTTTGGATTCCCATGACCTTTTTGAAAATATTTTGATGGTTTTGGACTGTTTAAAGACGAGTGGTTTCATGGATTTAGTATAACATTTGTTAGACCAAGAAGAATTAGAAACAACACGAAATGTTTATTTAGTTTTATAGCAATTGAATCTAGTGGTAGAGCAAGCGAAGAAATCTGTGTGCAAGTTGGCCCTCTGAATGGGAAGAGATTGGACAAGACGAGAAAAATCTCTTGTCCGCTTGGATCGCTTGGACATGAGTGACCAAGCATGTTTTCAGAGAAAGGGCCCACGTCAACCCCTTCCCGAAGTATTTTAAATGTTAAAAACAATCAAAAATACAGTCTAAGGCTAATTCTATGAGCTTCAATCGAAATTTTGCTTACCATACAGGTAAAATACATGTAGAGAAACAATCAAAAATCAGTAATCATGATGCACTTTCATTCAGCAGTATCGCTTTTTGATTGGATTAGAAAACCAAGAGAGACGATTTGGAGAATTTTTTTGTGAATACATACCTGAAAGTAACTCCTTATCTTTCCATAAAAAGTGGTCACTGAAGGAGGGAGGTATTCGAATTAAAACTTCAAACTGGAGCAACACAGTAGGCTGCTGGCGATGATCCGCGATCCATCCCAAATTTAAAGATTCGAGGACAGCTAATAGTCATTTTTAACCACGGTCAGATGACGAGGTCAACACCTGAGCTGCCATTACACTCTCCAACCTTCCACTTCACGCCATTGTGAGGACATTTGAGGCCACGACAGATTGAACGTGGGCCAGCCCCACGAACACGACGGTCTTGGGTTGGATCGAATTTCGAGCTCGCAACTCTCCGGTTGCTAATCCGTTACTCTTACAACCGGGCTGCTCCAGTGGTCACTCACAGTGGAGGTCTTATAATGAATGTTCTACTGTGAAGGAGAAATAAAAATACACAAATAGAAGTTACACAAACAAAATTATTTATTGTGGTAAATACTTTCACAAAAACTTACGTTCCTTGCTTAAAGTAAATTACATTTTACAACACCTGCAACAATCTTTTGTTCCCCAAACGAAAGATCCGCTACAATGACTTAACTGCCGGGTGCAAAAGAAAGTCCAGTCTTTTTCAAATCACTACAGTAAAAATGCTGTCACATCGTGAAAGCTAAATTGACCCTATACACATCTTCTCTATCAAACTAGATATAAATAGCTTGTAACTTGATCAGCGATTTTCAACCGGTGTTTCAAGGATGATACTGATGTGCCGTACGGATGGTGAAACGGGTTAAGTTGTGTAATATTTATTTCATTTCAACTGTTTACGTATGAACCTTTGACTAGTGTGTTCTAGAATAATTTCTAGTTATATCGGTATAAATCATTTCCATAATTATTTTTCATTACAAAGTATCACGAATAATTGTTTCAAAAATATCTTTTAGAAGTCACTTTGGAGTAACACGGGTAGGCAAATTGTTTTAATTATTTTTTGTAAATGAAACAAAATTTCCTTTTTTGATCAGATCGGGTAAAAAAATGTTTCGTTTTTGCGCAGAATTTTAGTAATTAACTTATGTGTGTCTTGAGATGGAAAAGGTTGAAAATCGCTGAATTAGGTAATAGCTAGACGCTACAGTCAACTCTGACAGATACACTTTTACTTGCATTTGATTCTATCCTGTTTGAGCTTTTAGTTGCAAAAGTATGCAAAGATTTGAGCTACATGGATATATGTATTCACTGATTCAATGTTTTTTGCAAGGAATTGTATTTTTAAACCAAGAAATGGAAAATAAATTACAGAATACAGTACCCCTCGATATATCGTTTTTATATCACAATATATCGCTTGGAGGATAAGAAAAAAGCGAGTGAAGTGGAGAGGGGGAAACGTGGATCGATAAAAATTGTTTATTAGAAATATAAAGGCATAAATTATGCATTAATGAATTACGTTTTTGAAGTAAGTTATGTAAAAAGAGTTAAAGAAAAACATTTATGCTCTATAAACGTTTAAATATGAAACTAAATGAGGTAGAATATTTTTTTAATAAATTTCTTCTCGCCCAGCTTTCGAAGAACCCTAAGCTTTTTTAACAATTCAGTTAAGGACAATTGCTTGAAATAATTGACATTTTGACTCCCGATTCTAAAGAATAAGATTGAGATTCCGTTTGATATTTGCAAAACAAAAATTCATTGGGGACAAGTAAAAAAGAGTTATCTAGCCGAATGTGCGATATATCGTGGCTCAATACAAGGAGCTACTGTATAATTATTCTTACCTCGTAAAAATAAAGTCGGTGAAAAGGGTGCGACGTGTTGGTTCAAAAGTTTTCGCCTTTTTCAGGTACACACATTTAATAATTGGTGCTGGAATAAAAATTAATATTTTTGTAACAAGATTTCAATGTGAAACAAGTAAAAGAATGAATAATAATGAAAATAGTTGACCTACTCTTGTTGAAATGGAATTGCTAAGCGAGACAAAGCACTCCGAATTTTGTTGCTCTAAAAAGGCATAAAAATGACCGGAAAAAGTGAAAAATTATCTATGGATTTAATTGTACTTTCGATTAGCACTGTTTTCTTTCACAGATAAATTTCTTTACCAAAATTTTTAGAGCCTCAAAGTTTATGTTTCAGATTAATTTCGCAATTGGAATTAATTGGGCTGGTGAATTGCGTTTATATGCACAGGTACCAACACTGGACGACAAAAAGGGTTTTATTAGAAGATTCACTCACTGGTCACAAAAAATTATGGAAACAAATAAATTCTTTGGAGGATAAAAATATGGTGCATTGAGAAAGTTTCAACAAGATTTGAATGAAACTCTGGACAAAACTGAGATATTATGCTAAAGACATTGAAAGTGACCGAAAATAGCCCGTTGTGTTGCTCCAGTGCGACGTTGATTACTTACCTACCAACCTAAAGTGACCGAAATCGCAGTATAAATCTTAACAGATTATCAAAAAATGCCATAAAATATAAAAAGTGGTCTAAAAATCAAAAATATTCAAAAATTATTTTTAAAAATGACATAGAAAAGCGGTACATTTCTAGAATCATGAGATTGCGAACAGAATTTCTATCTCTACGGACATAAGATGCTGACAAAAAACTACGTCCATAAAATCTAGACCCTGGTGAGAGTCCAGAATCATAACACACACTGTAAAAATAATCGAAAGCCTCGATCCATGGTTCATTGAAAATTCATTTGAGAGATAATGCATTTAAAGAGCTCTCCATTAATTAGAGCAGCAGTCGTGGTAGCCCGGTTGGTAGAGTAGCGGATCAGCAATCCGAGGGTTGCGAATTCGAAACCCGATCGAACAAAATATCGTTCGTCGTATACGTGGGAGCTGGTACAAGTGATATCTGTCGTGGCCTCAAATGTCCTCATGTTGGTGTGGAAGTCTAGAGAGGGGTTGCTATATCAGGTTTTGACCCCGTCATCTGACCATGGTTCAAAACGTCGAGGCGTTTTCGTCGGATCTTTCCCTTCGGGATTGATTCCGAACCGTCACCAATAGCAAGTTGTGCTCCAGTGCGACGTTGATTCAACTACCTACCATTGCTGGGAAACGGAACTGAGTAGAGACTTGTAGTGAGTAGAGACATATATATATACACAATAAGATAAAATCTTTCATTGACGGAATGGTTAAAACATCCGAAATAACATAAACTCTATTTTTTCTTTGTATCGTCGGATCTATCCCTTCTGGATTGATCCCGGACCATCGTCAATACCCCGTTGTGTTGCTCCAGTACAACTTAATTCGACTACCTACCGTTTTTTGTATCGTGAGAATAAAGACCTCATAACTGCTATAAGCACCATGTAAAATAAATGGTATTCCTCAATGGCATAATACGATTAATTGGGTGTAAATTAATAAAAAAGCGTTATCAATGATAGACATATGACCTATATTTCACACTCTAGTCACGGAATATACGTCACTGATCTATATTCTAGTTATGATTGACTTGAATTGAACATTTGACCCCAAGAGGGCTCTCTCACAGAATGTATAGCATGTATAATGAGGGT
The DNA here is from genome assembly GCA_933210815.1 of Meta bourneti. Lineage (NCBI taxonomy): Eukaryota > Metazoa > Arthropoda > Arachnida > Araneae > Tetragnathidae > Meta > Meta bourneti. The sequence goes on from OW119931.1 coordinate 24,904,752, forward strand.
TCTCACACAGAATATGTAACATATCGTCGGCTTACAAGTGAAAAGCAATAAGTAAAAATTTTCCGAGATGTGAGATTTTTATCTTTTCTAGACCAGAATATGGTGATCTGTAGACTGGTGAAAAGTGTGTGTCTACTAAGTCATTTTTCTTTACATGAAGGTCAAATTCCTTTTGAGAAACACATTTAGTGAGTTTGACAGTGAGAATAATTTTTTCTCGGAGCAATGTATGTTGCTTTAGTGTGTTTCACTTGTATGCCGACGATATGTATTTATTTATGTAGTATTATGTATTTATTTGTGTAGTATTATGTATTTATTTATGTAGTATTATGTATTTATTTGTGTAGTATTATGTATCATTATGTATTTATTTATTTAGTATCAAGTATGTAGTTGTTTTATATTGAATAGTCATACATTTCAAATAATGTGCTACTTGAGGGTGAGGTGAATATAAACAATCACTAGTAAACACATTTTTAGAGTTCTCCTTTATGCGTAAATATCTAGTTTAATGTTAGAATTGCTTTTCCGAAATAAATTATTTGTTTTAGCTCATGTATAGTTCTCGGTACTCATGTTAGAAGAGTGCGCATATGGTTAAAATGGTCAAAATCCATTTCTGTGAATGAGTAATGAATGCTTCTAAGTCATCATCTGCCACTACTACTCTACATCCATACAATAAGTGGAATAAGTAGGTATTTTTAATTAACGTCGCACTGGAGCGACACAACGCGCTACTGGCGACGGTCCGGGGTCAAATCCGGAGGAAAAGATCATAAAGCAACATCACGTAATTTTGAACCACGGTTAGGTGACGAGGTCACACCTGAGCTGGAACCCCACTCTCCAAATTATCACACCACGCCAACATGAGAACATTTGAGGCCACAACAGATTTGACGCGCACCGCCCCTTTTGTATACGACGGTCTTTGGTTGGATTCGAACTCGCAACCCTGCGGTTGCTAATCCGTTACTCTTCCAATTGGGCTACCGTGGCCCTTAAAATAAGTGAGTAGCGATGAATTTAAATTGTTAATATTCACATCATCCACATATTGAGGAGAACCGAAAACAAGAATGCAATTTTTGGAAACATTTCATTGTACTCGTACGTGATGTTATCAGTTATGTTCACTAAAGATGATCTCATTTTGTTTTTTCGAAAACTCTCCGTGAACAACCATAACAAGTTTTGCAACTTACCCTAAAACAGTTTGTAACTTTTGACGTGAATCTGTCTTTGAAATCGGAATCGTACTGGGGCCCATAGTTGCAAAGTTTGGTGTTACAAAAAAGCATTACAACTATTTTGTCTTATGATTTCAGAATTAGAAGACACATACAGAAGATAAGTAACAAGGATGAATCCAGAAGGTAGACAAAGGATGTCCATACCTGACATAACCTTTATGCACTGAGAACGAGAGGGGTACTCAATATGTCGAAATTCTACAGTGCTGGGCGAGCCTTGGGCCAGTGTAACTTGGACTGTGTAAGTGTAACATTCGAAAGCTACCAATACGCTACAATCCATATTGGATAACAGCAATATTTCAAAAACAATTAATGTCAAACTGCACTTCAATCGCTCAAACAGTAAATTAATTGTTGAATACTTACACACAATAAACAATCTTTCAAACTTCCCATGACTGTTTCATTCATTCCACAATCCAACATCAGACCCGAGTATTCATATCAAAACTACAGTTTGTGTCCTCGACATAAACTACCATTTTTAATGAGGTTTATAACATCCAGCCACTGATCTTTTTGTTCGCCAAGATCATTTCCTTTTCATAAAATGAAAAACGAACGATTTATTTTCGCTTCCAATTAAACCAAATATAAAAACAATTCTCCATTACGACTATAGAATCAAATTCAGTTATTTATTTGATAGTATTCTATAGATCAAAAAGTATTTATATGCACACATAAAATCACAACAGAAAAAGAGTTACAAAATTTTAAATACACATACCCTAAAGAAGAAATTATCTGTAATCCACGATCCTGAAATCATAACAAATACACAAAGATTGGTCAGTTTGTCGAAAAACGGACAGTTTTTGTTGCACGAAGGCTGATTAGGTACAATAGAAGATTTTAATAGTTTCCACTCTTATTAACCCTCGTGAATAAGAGCAGATGCTTTAATTTTTAATGACAATGGTGGCAGAAAAAATGGAGTTCAAAAATTTCGTGTGGAGAGTTTTTAAGGCTTACTCTAATTTTCTTCAGGTTCGACGTTTTCCGAATTTAAAACGTTTAATCAAACCTCCGAGCAGTTTCAACGATATATATCGTCCATCAAGATCTGACTGATCCGATTTTGCTAATGAAGATATATCTCGTCATCGAGATGTTGCTGATTTTCTTATGCTGGCGAGTTCAAGAACTGGTAAATTTTTTTCCACTGACGAGATATCCGTCCATCAAGATCTGGTCAGTCTTTCTTAATGACAAAATACCTCATCGAAACAACCACCAGGAGGTTTAAGATTATTTTTTCTTAAAGTAGCATTAATTTTCAAATTTATTGCAGACTGCATAAATTATTGATAAGAATTTATGCAGTCAATGTCAAATAATTTACTCGTGTTGGATTCTAAAAATATTTCCTGAATTCTATTTAATACATAATCCAACTTTTAAGTGAGTTATTTAATTGCCACGTAAGTCTATTTGAACATTTTTGAATTTAATTGAACTTTGTTCTAAATGCTTCATTAATCAAGCATTGTTCAAATGTTTCATTCAAATCCTTTTAACCCCTTCAAGGGGTTTCGACTAGATATCTCGTTCATCAAGGTCTGACCAATTTTGCTAATGACGAGGTAACTCGTCACCAGGTTATTGTCAATTTTTTTATAATGACAAGATCAAGATCTGATCAGTTTTCTTCTAATGACGAGATATGTCGTCCATCAAGATCTGGCCAGTTTTGCTAATGACGATGAAACTAGTGTTGAGACAACCACCAGGTGGGTTAGTAAGACAATATTGGTCTTGTCTTATGAAACCTGTAAAATCGTAGAACTAAGTTGTACACTGCAGCTCCTAGAGACTTATACAGAGGCTGTTCGGACATTTTTTGAACGAATTTGATGAGCTGTAAAAAATTGTATGCTACGAAAGAATTTTGTTTTCACAGCAGTTAAATAGTTAAAGTATAACTTATTGTCTGCTAACTCAGAGTTTTGTTTACTTTCAAAATGGCGCTTTTAAATAAGCAATGGATGGAAGGCTATGTTTCCTCTCTTTCCGAAGAGAATTATGCTTATTCAATTATTCAAAAACGCTGTAAAAGTCATGGTTTTTCGATATCTAAAGGTACGATAAGTAATATTATTAAAGAGAAAGGAAAAAACGTAAAAGTGGAAAATACTTCCAAAAAAGTATCCAAAAAAGAAAAAAATTCTGAGAATATTTGTAAGGTAAGACCTTTAATTTTAAAAGACAATCCGCCAAGTCAAAGGACTAGAGCAAAGTGAAAGTGAGAACTTTCTCTAAGAGATTTATGATTGCTACCGGTTTTGCATATAATGGAAAATTAAAAGTAAAAAGAGGGGGAAATGTAAAAATCAACTCCCACATATTATCAAGACCCTATTTTATCCCCAATATTCAAAAAAGAAATTCCATATCTTTACCCACAGTGTCAACAATCAGTAGAACTGCATCAGGGTAAAGCAAGCAACCACACATCTAAATCGACTATTAAATTCTTGGAAAAAATGGAATAAGAAACTGGTATCAAGTCAATAGATGTTTAGTCAAGTCTCCAGATGTTTCACCCATGCACTTTTGTGCTTTTGGACTTTTAAAAAGGGCATTATCGAAACGTCGACCGAAAACCATCCAAGGACTGGAAAACTGCGGAGCAAGAATGGCACAAAATACCATTGTCGATACTACAAAAGTCATTATTATCATGGAAATTAAAGTGTAGAAAGATAGTTAACAATAAGGGCTATGAAATGCCCTTATTGTTATCTATCTTTATTTATAAAAATATCAAGATTTAAAACACAAAATTTTCATGTAAAAAATCGAGCTTCAGTCCATTAAAATCGTTCAAAAATTGTCCGAACAGCCTCTGTATTAGTATGTTATAGACTTATATTAGACTAAGAAGGCGCAGGTCTAGAGATTTCTTACATTTCCATTGGCAGCACAGATATCGTCGGCTTAGAGCAGAAACTCATTAAATGGCATTCTTTTCGGAGCCACTACATTCACATTTACATGATGACGAGAAATAAATTGTCACATTGCAATCTGCTAGTTAACCTTTAAACAGCTGCGCTGTACAATTTGTTTTTGTCAGTTAATGAGTTTTACTTTAAGCCGACTATATGTAGGTCAACTGTTTGTAATACCCCTTGCCGGAAAGCACGCACTACACGTCAGTCTTCTGTTTCCTCTCTTGTTTCGAGAAACACGACATTATGGATAGTCTAGCATTGGTTGACGAAGTAGGAATTGCCAACACCTGTTCATTTCGGTATTTCAATGAAGGTATCACATAGACTCCACTTAATGGAAATATTCTATTTAACAAGAAGTCGTAGATACACATACTTATTTTGAGTACATTAATGCACAAATCAAGCTTGAATTCTTTTTAACTTTCTTTTGTGCCAATTCAACAATGCTTATAGAGTATAAAACCTCGTTTAACATGCGTTGGGTGGTTTCTGTTACTAATTTAGTTTAAGATGCATATACACACAAAAATACTTAGAAAAATAATTCAATGTAAAATAACGAAACGTCATAAGCTTTCCGACTACAGAAATATAAGTATTTCCATCAAAATGTAAATGATATAAAGTTAAATAACAAAGTTTTCATTCAATTGAATAAAGAAATATGAAATTCCTAAAACTAAAAATATTAGTCATTCAATGAAAAATATTTCTCAGAAATCTTCACTCAATATTTATTTTGCTAGAAATCCCTTGTAATATTTTCAACGTGAAATATTGATCTGGAAAACTAAAGTGGTATGTGAGTGTATTTAAATTTGTTTTAAAATTTAAGTTTTATTTTAGTCACAAACATATAAAAAATAATGTATGGATGATGAAATTAGGTAGGTATTTTAATTAACGTCTCCCACTGAAGCAACACAATCGTCCGGGATCAAAACCCGAAGGGAAAGATCGAGAACACCACGTAATTTTGAACCACGGTCAGATGACGAGTTCACACCTGAGCTGTCACTCCACTCTCCAAACTTCCACACCACGAGGACATTTGAAGACACGACAGATTTAACGTGCATCAGCCCCCTTTGTGCACTAAGGTCTTTGGCTGGATTCGAAATCGCAACCCTCCGGTTGCTAATCCGTTACTCTTGCAATCGGGCTACCGCTGCCCGCATGAGAGAAGAATAGGCTAAAATAAAAACGAAACTTTTTCGTAGCATTTGATTGAAAGAACTTAAGGAGTCGGAACCCACATTTCTTTTAAAATTTTTAGAGATTTAGATGGTCTTCTTATGCTCCTTCAAACGATACTTCCACTTTAATTTCAACTCTTTTTAAAAGTTTAAAAAACATAAAAAGATAACAATGAACTCAATTCAATAAACTCAAATTCAGAACTTCAAGTATTTTTTTTACTCAAAATGAACTCTTTCTACGTCGAGGTACTTTTTCAAAGAAATCTTTTTAATCTCAAAATGCCCTACTATCCTCATAGATTATACTGAAGAGATCGTTTTGATATAGCATGTAGAGTAATTATTTTTAAACAAATTTTTAAGAAAAAATGAGAATTTTATGATTCTCTAGTTAATTCTACATACATATGAATTATTTTGTAAGCAAATTCTTAAGAACAAAACAAATAATAAAATTACTTTGATTCTCAGATTAATTTTTATAAATACTTACTATTTTCTTTTGAAAATTTTAAGAACATGACAAAAAAGTAACGTAAGAATTTTATGATTCTATAGTTAATTTTTGAAAAACATTTTTATTTTAAGTGTTATACTGAAAATCCTTTTTATTTCATTTCGATTATCAATAAATGTCTTGAGAAAACAAAAATTCCAAGCCATTATCTTCGAAATATTTTCTAAGAAATTACATAAAAATTAGTTTTTTTCATTTCGTCGATTCTGGATTTTCCAACTCCCCTTTTTCCAAAGTACGTATAAAAAATATAACTTTTTCAAATTCAGTTTTATACTTGTTAGGGTATCATATTTGGATTGTTTCTAAAAAGAAAGAAATTCTCAACAATCCAAAGCCACAAGGGGATTGACCTTTCCTCCCGAGATTTGAACTACTTTTGGCGAGCTTGGCTTCAACTAATCCATCGCCAAACGTGCCAGGAGTGAATTGCAACCCATGCTCGGCAAATCGGTACATTGAAACTGCTCGTAGTTGGTAAGCTCACGATTGTTTCTTCGTACACTAGAGCTGTTTTAATGCAATTTAAAGCTCTATTTTAACATCCTCAGCGTTCTATACCACACAGAGCTGTGGAAAGACTTTTAATTTGTATTACTTCCTTAGAAATATTAGGTTTCATTCACTATTTTGTTATACTGAGCTCAGTGAAAATATGTAAACAGTTAGGCCTAGCTACTGGCATGGTCTTGTTTACGTTTTTTCTGTGACGATTACACACCCACTCACGTTTCTTTTGCTCACTGTGATGTAACATTGTCTCCTTTGAATATTCAGTTGTTGTTTTTACAATAATACTTTAATAAAGTAAAATGTTTATGTCGGTAAATGCTGTGAAACTCTTCCAGTTTTTAACTTGTTTACTTACAGTTAGAAACTCGTATTATGTAGTACAGAGCAGCGGGAACGTGGTTTTTACAACACATGATCTTTGTAGATCTATGTATGTGTATTAACCACTTGACAGCTGCATCCACAGATCACATTGATAGGAATTTAACATGATAGTATGGAGTACTTTTCAACAAAGTTTAAAACCTACGCCCTCATTCAATATATATTATAGTATCTTATGTAATAAAGTATGATGATTATCAGGTCTTGAAACGTTTATTGTCTTATCCATCTTGTTTTTATTTGTAACTGCTTCAAAGAATGTTTATTGAAGATCACGCTTTGTCAGGAAGTTCATGTACTTATTAAACTTGAATTCCATTGAGATCGAAGTAAAAATGTGTTAAACTGCTATGATTGACCGTATACCAAACATGTCTGGTTTCCTACTTTAACCCTCTTGGTTGTTGTCTTGATGTATTGGCAGAACTGGCCAGATCTTGATACCATCATAAAAAATTAAGAAATACCTTGATGTCCAGATATCTCGTCATTAGCGAAATTTGTCATGTCTTGATGAATGAGATATCTCTTCAAAATCACTTGGAGGGTTAATGTATTGAGCTTGGAATCTTAGTTATATCTTCACGTTTACTTACATCATCTCCTGCAAGACGGGGGTTCACGGTTAAAGTATCTAAAATATTTATTTGGTTTACAACAGTATATGTTATGAATTCAGGAAACTTCATTTTAACATGCCCAGAAAAATGCTTGAGCAAGTAAAGTTTAAATATTTTTCCACAGAAAAATACATTCAGATTTCAAGTTATTTTATTTCGCAATTCATAACATTGATTCGAATGCATACTGGAGAAGTAAAATGCCTCCTGAAGTATAGATACATATGCATGCCTAAAGGACTATCCAGGTACATATTCAGATGTGCATAGAGGGCTCAAACTGCCCATGAAACATCGTTTTTGCAAAAGCCAATAAAATAATGGTAAATCTAGTTTAATCAGTATAAATTGAAGTTTCATTAATCACAATGACAAATAAATATAGGCATGTTTGTAAACATTAAAAAATCGTCATCTCTCACCGTAGCACAATAAGGATTTGGAAAAGATGGTTGCCTTGTATTTATTTCTGAACATTTACCTTATACTTGTAAAATCCTGCATATAATTTCTGTATTTCAAATTTTATATCCATTTGTGTCGTAAAAATGTCTATTTTTATGACACAAATGGGTATTAAATTGATACATAAAATATAAAGTTTTATGTATCACTGATGAGAATAGGTATTGGATTTATAAAAGCTATATGCAACTTCATCCATTAAACATGACTCACAAAATACACCATGTATGCTGCATTCAAGACATGAACTGTTTTTTATAATCGGTTTCAGATACAATTTATTCATTTTGTAAATAAAGTGATAAAGAAAACTAGCACTTTGCATAAAGCAATTTAACAATGCTCTGGAATCCCACAAGCAAAACAGCAATTGTCAGCCATTCCCAACAATCTTGAAGTGATCAGTCTCAATTTTAAGTGCCTTATGTTCCATGCTATAGTCCATGATTTACCCTGTATGATTTTAAAAAATAAAATATTTTTTCTGCCCCAAAGGCTTAATCTGGCCTGGCTGCCAAAACTAGTTATAAATATTCTAAGCAAACTACTAATGTGGATATAACATAGAAAATGGAACAAAAAAGTTATGTAGAAATGTGCATGTTAAATCTGAACTGTAGGGGATAAATCTGAACTGACTAAGAAATGCTACTTATGAATGAGAGGTAGGGGATTGATTATGTGATGTTCTAATTGGAATTGTGTGCCTTCTCTCTTGAGGGCTATTGCAACTAGTTTTGAGAGTTTCCATAAACAAATTTAAAATATTTTTTAGCATTACCAGATCATTTTTATCCTACAACATGTAATACAAAAGGTTTACAGCAGAAATTAACCGTAAGAAAAATATTTCATTGGTTTTCATGAAAATAACTTTTGCACACAAAAGAAATATTCAAACTGTATGAATCTTTTCAGCTTAATAGTTGCAAAATCACGGATATTTTGGTGTTTTATGTTATGCTACTGATACACATAAGCAGTTATACTTCTGAAGTTAATGGACAGTTCTCAAAAAGCATGTTGCCCAAGCAGAAATTAGAGGATTTATTATGACCTTAAAACTAGATATGACATTTTTGACTGGCATTTTGCATCGATAGAAACTTCTCCATTTAGATTATGTTTTGCTACCACATCTATTAATTTTTATCTTGGTTGCGTTTATTTTTTGAACCAATCGATTCATTTTTCTTTTTTATTTCTCATTCAGAAATTATTGTTTGCAAACCATGGCTACAAGACCATATTTAAGAAGTTCTTTAGCTAGATCCTTGTATGATAAGATGGTAATGGATGAGAATCTCAGATGCCTAGATAAATCAAAGGTAGGCTGGTTTCATTAGCTTCTGTTTTTCATAGTAATTATAAATTATGTGCGTCTTCAAAGCTAATGACCTTTAGACACTACCTCCTGAATTTAGTTTCAGATTCTATCCATGGTTTGAAGCATTTGCATGTTTCATTCAAATCAAAAATGTTTTAGTGGACTAATTATTTTTTGAATTTTAAAAAAATATATATGATCCTAACTGACTAGAACTTGTTTTCTTGCTTAGGATTCTTAATGCAAACAAATCCAAATATTTAGTCAATTATGCATAACTATTATAGAAATTAAAACTTATGCATAACTTGTATTCCAGAATTTGTTTGGTCCTATTATTTTTCAACATCTTTGATTTAGTATTTCATTGTCTTAAAACTTGTTCAGATGCATGGCATTAAATATGTTTTCAAATGTGTGTAACGAGATGATTACAATAATTCCAGTTTGTTGAAATTTGTATTTAATTTTGATGCCTTCTGAAAATTTTAATTTTATTAATCTATCAGATATTTAGAACAGGAGCTACATTTGATGGCTGTTATAAACTTGCCATTTATCATTTGATTTTAAAATTCGACTACATATCTAATTTTGACAAGCTTAATAACTCATGAATTTAAAAGACATTTTATTTCTCTTGTATTTAAAGCATTATACAATTGAGATAAACATAATCAGTATTTGAAAAATGCTGCTTTTGAGATAGTATCTGATTACTTATAATGGTATTTAACTTACAAATTTGAACAAAAATATCTGGTAAAAAACTATTTTCAAATTTCTGAAAAATCCTTTTATTCAATTCTTTCATATTACTTATTTCTCAAGATGTTGATGCAGCCTGTCTAGACAGCTATCATTTTGGAATTGGTCTGGAATTTTACCTTAGTCAAACTTATATATACTTTCGTTATTCACCTAAGCATAATTTAAATATTTTCTTTGTTGCTTCCTTCAGATATACCAATCAATGAGATATGAGCACCTCAGAAATATTAAATTTCAAAAGTTGAGGTAAAATTATTTTTACAAAGCATTGTCATTTTAACACCAAGGTTTCCTAGAATAAGCCATGGTAATTCAAACCACTTTATTTCTGGCTTAGAGTTTTAATTGATTTTTCAATTTGTGATTACATGTGAACTATTAAAATATTAATTTTTAAATAAAATTATCTTTTCCACTTTTATGACTCAAATTTTTAAAACAATTAAAATATCACATTTAATCAGGGTTGGCAATTAGGATAAAAAATGAAATATTGCATCAACATTTTTAATCAATCCCCCAAAATGTTTTACTTGCATGCAATTTCGAATCTATTTTGTTTATATGGATGTGACAAACACTCAATGGACTCTGACTATGGCTTGCATTGAAATTTTGGAGCATCTCTTATTTTGCATTTTTTCATTGTTTAAAATAAAGGTAAAAATTTCTTTATATTCTTTCAAATGGAATACTCAGAACCAGGATTGGCAGATAACCAAAGTAAAAACATTTAATAGTAGCTCATTCTGGGAACTGTTCTCTAAAACATTGTTTGCTGCTATTCCCAGTTTGGGGTAAGAATTTTCATTCTCCACTTTTGGATGGGACTTGCATGGGATTTCTTTTGAGATTTGAATGTATATTTTGTAAGGCATGCTTATCAATGAAAATATTTAGAGAAGTTAGATGGGAAATATGACAACCTGGTATAAAATCAAGATAATCAAAAACAAATTTATGGGTACAAAATATTACTAATAACAAATTTCGAATCCTGCCCATATAAGTATTCACAATCATGCAATTCTGGACAACCAGTGAATGGACAATATTTAGACATGTGTTCTGCAATTAATGATTTTAATTGCATTATTCACAGTTATTGAGAAGCAAGAAGGCTGATTGCTTAGTTGTCAAACATCTGGCATTTGTAAATAAATAATATCTACAATAACATGCTACACAGAATTTTATTCAAAAATAATTTTGATCTCTGGTATTTAGAACAATGCACTTAATCTTGCAAGTGCATTAATTAGAATCAGTTTATCTTTCCTTAAAGTTTTTATTTAACAAGGTAAGGCTGATACATTTCCTTGAAAAGAAATAAAAGTACTATGAATGAATTATATTACTATAAAGATATGCATTGAATTCATGCTTTTTTAATATTTTTCAAGCTATTCATTGTTTCCTTTTTCTAGATTAGTTCTGTTCCAAAATCTGTTATCTTGAATATGATAGGTTTTCCATTTTTGTCCTTTCCGATTCCAGTATTTAATATCTTCCAATAAACTTTTCAGAGATATGTTAATAGTTTTAACTGTTGTAGAATCAAATATGATTCAGTATAATAATTTGACTCTTGACTAATAAAGGGAGAAACATTCACTAACTTTAAAGAGAATTCTGATAAAAGTCAAATAATTTCAAGTTCTGAAGAACTACTTTGTACATTCAGTTTAAAAGAGAATATTTTTTAGCTGAATATATTTGATGAAAAGTTTTTATCCCTTTGCTTGTAAAAAGGTAACTTGTTGGGGACATGTAGCATCTGGTGCAAAAAATTTTGTGGGTCAATAATATAAGCAGTAGTCACACAAATTTTGAAATATGCATAGCTTTATAACATGATGAGAAAAAACATTTACACCCTAATGTATGTATTGGCAAAGATTATTAAAAATATATGTAGGAAGTAGAATATGAGGATGAAGAAAAAACATTTCAATCCTAATGTACATATTAGCAAAGATTATTAAAAAATATATGTAAATTATCATAGATTAAAATGACTAAATAAACAAAAATATCCATAATTTGAGTCTTAATTTAATGTTATTGTTAAAATATGAAAAAAAAAACCTTTCTGAAACATGTATGATTGTGGAGATGGTAATGTAATCTCCTAATCTAAAATGGAAACTAAGTTGAAACATTTTAGACCCTGTGTATGTTTTCATACCATTGGACTTACAAAGCTCCTCCTGATTATAATGCAATTGTAGATAAATAACAAGTGAAATTGTAATGTAGTAAGAGAAAGTGTTTCCTTTTTATAAAAATATTTCTGATCATTCTAATTCATATTTGTTTATTAAGATTAGTACTAAACTATGTAATCATTACTATGGATTTCTGAACTAATTTCATTCTAACTAAACTTTGAATTTAATAAGTGTATCTGTTGGTGCAGTGTAGAAACTAATTGAGCTCCTGAATTGAGTGAAATATTGAATTCCAATGAAAATGAAACATTTACCTTACAATATCTTGAATTTAATCCTTTATTATTTCTAGAAGATATCATTTGTTATTCTGTTTCATCAAAATATGTTTCATTACATTCTTATTAATGACATAATAAAGATATGAATTGTTTTTATAGTATATTGTATTAAGTAGTGCAATTAAGTCAACAGTTTGAGCTATATTTTAATGACATGCTGTATATTTTTTATATTCTAGCACATATATTTAGCAATATTTTTAAAATGACACTTGGTATAGGTTTTTAATGGTGTTGCTAGAACATATTTATGTTTAGGGCAAGATATATAAAGGTATTTTTGGATGATAATGACCTAAATGCTGAAAATTGCAATAAATAAATTCATGATTATATGTAATAATCAAAACCTTGTATTTTTCACTTACAATATAAATATATAGCCTTCTCCATACATGGCATATCTGGCATGCCATAAAATTGTCTCTTGTTGATTTTTTTATAAACATTCTTCAAATAAGTCTTAATTTGGATAGTTTATTCAAAATAGTAGCTTCAAAAGGTTTTGAATTTTGCTGTGTTTGAAACAAAGTAAAGAATAATGTTAATTATAACAAGTTTTGATTGATTTAAAATTGAGTTAAAACTCAATACATAGGATAATTTTATTTCATTATTAGAATTGATTATGACTACATTGCAATGGATGTGTTTTACTAAGAACAAGTATCTGTGGATGGGTGCAAAGTAATTTTATGTATAATTGCATTGATTTGCATATAGCTGTGTGCTTTGTATCTAACTGAGAATAAGATAAAAACTTGCACTTTTAAGTAATCTTAAAATATCAAAATTGAGTAGATACATTATTGCTAAATAGATTAATATGAGCATTAGAACTCATTTTTAATTTACCTGCTGTTAAACATGAAGAGCATCTTTATATGCAAAATAAGTTCTTTTAAGATAAGACATGCATGAATATTATGAATCCCACACACAATGGTTTAGTGCATATGGACCTTTTGCCATTGAATCCAAATCAACCAGCCTTATATGTCAAGAACAGATAGTCCCCAGTAGTCTGACCAATTATACCTAAGGAGCCAAAGATTAATATTTTTGTGATCATAACAAAATATACCATGAACACAAATTTAACATTTCTGGTTTTATTAATCTATCAATAAAATCATTATGTAACATGCATGCTATATTGCAAACTTATTCTTGTTTTTCTTGCTCTTATTAATGACAGTGCATACAATATTTGACATTAAAGGTATAAAAATATGAATTATTATATTAACAGTTGCAAATAAATATTAAAATTGTTTCAACAACTCTAGTTTCTTGACGAGCTTTTCAATGCAGGGGTTCAGTTCAATTAAGCACAACCCAATGTGATAAATAATTTTAAGTATCTAACTTTGGAACAAGTACATGTAACTTTTAGCCATATCATTTGAGTGCCTTCAGATAATTTGGGGTTATTCACAAATTATCTGAAATTTGGTAACACTTATTACTTCTGATAATTTCTGTTCAACAAATATGACTAACTCTTCACAATTCTTACATTGTGTCCTAAAAATGTTATCCAAAAGCAAAAATGCCATGAAAAAAATACTTAAAGAACTCTAATCACAGTTCTTATACACCCAATATCCTAAAAATATCACCAAAAAGCAAAAAAATGCCATGAAAATAATACTTGAAGGAACAAATCAGGTTGCTTGATGTTTTAAAAATTTTATAAAATGAATCACTAGAAGATTTGTACTCTAGAACTGTCCTTATAAAATATCAGATGATATTAATAAGTAAGTAAATACCTGTTCAGTACTCTTCAGTCACTTTTAAAAGCAGCTAAGTTCCAACAATCTGATTGCATTAAACTGTTTTGAACAAGGTTGCTAGAACTTACGATTAAAGGATTTTACTTTAACTTAAAATTTTACCTGGTTTTCAGTTATGTAGCTGAAAAGTATGATTAAAATGAAAGTTTTGTATAGAAAACAATCAGAAAAAGACAGCCATTGACCCCAAACTAAAAAAGATGTGTATATATAAAAAATCCAAGAACCCTCAAATATGAAAATATTTTTGTAAATGTTCTTGATGAGAAAGCACCTAAATTTTTAAAATGCAAATGTACAAATCCGAGTCATGGTTATTTTTAATAGCATAACTTATTAACAGTGTTGTAGCCATACTAACAGTGTTGTAGTTCAAGTTCTAAATCTTCTGCTTTAGTGTTATAACCATAAATTTGCAAGCATAGTGAATTAGTTACTGAAAGCCATTTTAATACAAATTAGAGAGTAAAAGTTGCATGTGACAACAACCATTCCTTACATTAACTGTTATAAAAGTATTTATTAATAAATTTTCAAATTGATTTCAGACTTAACTGTTTTAAAATCAAAATATGAATTGCATATAGATCATGATATTCTCTCAAACAGGAATTATAGCCATGACAAGTTGACAACATAGGGATAATGGAAGGAAATTTTGTAATATTAACGTTAAAAAAGGAAGCATATATGATATGACATAATGAAGCAAAAATATGTTTTTCAAGGTATTTTTAGAGAAAATGAAGTAGACATCCATTAGTATATATAAATTCTTCTAATTTCATTTTCATTTAGTATATTTAAATATTGACAGTAACGTTCTGAACCTTAAAAACATTGAACAAAAATCAAAATAAAGATAAAAACAAAGCAATGTATTGTTCTTACATTTATTTGTCTCTAACATCTGTTTACAACAAAATATATTTTCATTTTCTTTTAATACTGATAATTTTGTCTTAATAATGCAATGCCATTTTCTTTACATGTTCTAAAATTAAAATGCTACACTTTTCTAGTTGCCACATTACTATAATCAGGTGCACATAACTTAAGCATTACGCATTTTATACAAGTTCTGTGAATATTTTAAACTTTGTTGGATAAAATAAATTATCAATTCATATCAATTAACTTACAAAATTACAAGTAGACATTAGTGGACAATGACAATGCAGCATAATGTTACTCATATTATAAATAAGGTATTTAATTTTCTATTTTTTATGACTTGACACATACTTGTTTAATATTAAAAATGTAAGCAGCCACTGCTACTTAAAAGATTATTTTATCCTTTCAGTTTCATACCTTTCAAAAGTAATTATGGTATTTTTATAGAAACAAAATTTCATCCACCTGTTAGTTGATATTTATCTAGATGTAATTACAAAAATTAAGGCTGTTTTCATTTACAAATTTGCTTGGCATTATCAAATAAAATCTCCAAAATTAATTTAAGTATTGTATGAATTTTAATTAAACAAGATTTGAATGTAATTAAGGTAAGTATTTTTCTTGTCTAACAGGTAGCACATAATCCAAAAATTTCTCTAATAATTCAAAGAAATCATAATTCACTTGCACTTTTTCTTTGAGTTGTTTCATTTAAATTTTCATTTCTTGTGTATTACTTAAAAATTATGCATTTTATAAGAAATTAGCATTATGATTCTTACATTTGAGATAGGCTTTAATTATAAAAAGTAAATAAATGATTTATTTTCTTTAAGTAAACCTAACTTAAAGAAAATCCAACTTTAGTAACTTTAAGTTACCTAAAGAAAATTTAAACAACTGAAAATATTTTCATCCAACTGTAATTTAAAAAGATTTTGTTACATTGACAAGTGAAGAACCAAATTCTGCATTCCCAGTTCAATGGATTTGGGAGTTTGGGGTAAATATTTTACATCATTATTAGTACTGAGTTATATTTGGACTCCTACACACACAATTTAACCACAATTTAAATTTATGTGCTATTTATAGAACATTTCGAATTTAATTCAGTATTACTAGCATTCAGATAAGAAAACTATTTTTGTATTTTCAAAAAATCATACATTTCTATTTAGAAAGATGACTAAGCAAACCGGCCACTGAAAAATATTATAAAATGCTCTCAATTTGTCTGATCTTCCTTTTTCAAAGACTAGATTTGGTTGCATGTTATGGCATCTTTATTCCATTCTTATGAGCTTATATTCTTAGTATTTTTACTTCTTTATCCGATGCTTATTTGAATTCACAATTGCAAAGATAATCAGTTTGTGTGAGTGTTAATAGGAGAAAAAAAGTTTTAATAATATACAATTCAAATCCGCAAGTACTGAACATTTTGAGCAATTGCAACTTGATATTAGTAACTGGTTTTATTGATTATTGCTTGTAAAATTTCTGTTAAATAACCACAAGCTTTAATACAGCTTTTAGAGGCTCTTGAAGACTACATTATCACATTTATCTTAATTGCTTCTGTTTAATAACTAAATCGTTTTGTTATTTTTCAAAAATTGTCACTGAAGTTTAACCACAATTAGAATTTCTGGAACTTAGAAGTCCAATTGCAAGAAAGTACGTTACATTTCTAAAACCCAATCGGAACTCATCGATCTTCTGTAAGTAAGGATGCTAATTAACTTATTTTATTTTGTTGCTGGTTGGTACGATGATACACAAATCAGACCAGTGTCTTATTTCTTAGTAGGCTTCTGTCTAGAGCGGCAAATTAAGGACTGCGAATTTTGAGGTTTTCTTGCGGCGAAAAATGTTTTCAAATTCAATAACTTCGCGATATATCGTTCTTGGAGGACAAGAAAAAAAGCGATGTAGTGAGGGCCGAGGAAAACTTGCTTATCAGAGATTAAATGCACAAATTATACATTAACACTCGGATGTGTTTGTTTAAAAAGTTGTGCAAAGCTCTACGTTAATCGCAAAATAGTGAAACCTTTTAAAATAGTACTAAATATGTAAGACATTTTTTGGAATAAATTCCGTATTACTTTTTCGTGACACCTTAATCTTTATTATCAATCCAGTTTAGGATAACTGCTTGAGAAACAAGTGCTTTTACACTCTTTATTCTAATGAAATAGATTGCGATTGTTTTTGCTGTTCTCAAACCGAAGTGATTTTGAACCGGCGTGTCGTGCAAATCTGGTATGCCGCACAGGTGTGCGTAATGGATAGTGAAGCGATTTGAATTGTGCAAGATTTATTCCATTTCGAAACGGCTTAGTTTTGAGCTTTTGACAAGTATGCTCTCAAACAATTTCAAGTAATATCCGTATAAATAATTCTAAGTATTTTTATTACAAAGTATCGTAAATAAATTGTTTAAAAAAATCTTTCACGAAACCACTTTGGAGCAAAAGGTGTAGATAATAAGATTTTTGTAAAACAATCAAACTGAAACTTATTCTGTTTGTCGGATCGGTCAAAAACCTTTTTTTGGTGTGCCGCAGAAATTTAGTAGTTTGTCTACTATGAGATGAAAAAGGTTGAAAATGGCTCGTCTAAAGTAATAGGTCTTTACTATAAAGGTTTCTTTTTGCAAAAAAAAATATTTTTTTACCAGTTGTAACGTATTGGGCCAAGTGGTGTGCTTAAAAATGACAGCTAAAATACAATTAATATAGCTATCTATTCAACACAGGAATTTACACCATGTACAGGGATTTATGTCCCTTGGTTGTGGGCGCTGTAAAATGGGAAATAGGGGTCATCTCAATACGTATCGTTCGCCAAAAATCCGTCAGCATAATTTGAGTATTCGAAATCTCTCGTCCCTCAAGTTGACACTGAGGGACGGTTAATTAAGAGAGGGCCGTCATGCACCCCTTAACCCTCCAATTAGTCTCGATGAGGTATCTCGTTCATCAAAATTTGTCCAGTTTTGCTAATGACGAGGTATCTCGGGGAGACAAAACTGCCTTATTACTCCAAGGGAATAAAAATCAGAGTAGGAAAAACAACTTGCCCAGAACTAGTGACAATTCGCATCAGAGGCTGGCCACCAGAGGGCAGCTTTTGACATGAAAGTAAACCACCAGGAGGGTTAACCCTCTTGGTGGTTGTCTTGACGAGATATTTCGTCATTAGAAAAACCATAAACAGATCTTAGTGGACGAGATATCTCGTTAATAGTAGAAAACTGACCAGATATTGATCTCGTCATCATCAAAAATCTTGATGACAATATTAGCAAAGTTCTACAGTTCGTGATTGACGAGATATCTTGTCGAAACTACCAGGAGGGTTAAAAAACATTGACGGGAAGATCTTCCCGATATATAGGATGAGATTTACGACCCGCGCGGTCAATTGAAAACCAGCTGGTGTTGATCCCAAGCCGTTACTAACATTGCATGGTGCCCTTTGCTGTGTTAAACCAGACATGAAATGTAAGTAGATTGAGCATTGCTATTGAGTGACCAACATGTTGACTAGTAGTCGCGTGACTTGGTTGGTCGATTTGATCTTATCGCCTCATTTGGCAATCTAACATCTTATGACAGGTAGGTATGGTGAATTTTCTCAATTTCTGTTTCGTGGCAACAAGTTGTGAAATCGCCAAAGTCTGTTTGATCAACCAATGGACCAATCAGATGATGAATCAATGGATGGGAATCTTCTCCCGTTCCGTAGACTAATCATGAATTTTAAGTTCCACCCTGCAGACGAAAGCAGTCCAAGGGTCCCGTTACTAGGTTTGGTCGCATGATCCAGGGCAAATAAAAATGTTACCATTGCTCATTCTACTTTTATGTCCTCTGCGTTAAACACATAAACGTCTGATTACTGACTCAAATCCAGTGGAAACACAGCACGCAAAATAAATATCACTTTAAGGGTGCAGAAGAAAGAAGAGTTATACCCACCATCCCCTCTGAGCGTGAAATGTGGAAAGGGCAAAAAAGGGCGGCCGCCCCTCGGGTTGTTACTCCGAGTGAGACACGACTCCTACTTCAGATTTGCTTTACGAGACAGCTCCTTACCACTCGCGGCCCACGTGTCGTGGCCTACTTTAAATCTTTGTTGGGCCCCTCGCGCACGGGCCCCCCTTTCACCGAAAAAAGGGCGACTCAACCCCTCTGGAGTTTACTCTTTTTTTCGCCTACTGGCATAAGAAATTGGAGCATTGTGGTGCCACATGGCGGCCGGGTGCCGCCTGTCTGTTGAACACGGCACCGGCATTTCTAACCTATTTTGAGGTTATTGAACACGGGAGATGACTGCCAGTTCCTCTCCGGGTTTCCGTTGAGTGTGTGGAGTAGGTTGATGGGGGTTTGGACATGTTCTCCAAGTTGCGCTCACCACCTCCAGGGTCTCTTAAGTTAACCCTCCAAGTGGTTTCGACGAGAAATCTCTTCCATCGAGATGTGACCAATTTTGCTAATGGTGAGTTATCTCGTCATCAAGATACTGCCAATTTTTTATGATGACGAGATCATATCTGGTCAGTTTTGCAATGACGAGATATCTCGTTCATCTAGAATTGGATGTTTGCTAATGACGAGATACCTTGTCGAGACAACCACCAGGAGGGTTAAGTCCTTGCAAGTTGTCTTCTAATTTACATAGCTTTAGTAACACTATTGATGACTCAACCAACTGTTGATTGAGTGCGCTCTGTTTTCAAACGATATGAGGCATCAAAAAATTTCAAACGCAGCATTTTGACAATTGTTAACTCCCTTAGTGCTTTATTTTAGCGTTCGAAAGTTGCCTATAGTGGCGAGCCTCTGGTACAAAACCTATTCCAAACTGTCACCACTTCTGGGCAAGGGACAATTTGCTTTTCTTACTTGGGCAGTTTTATCTCGAAGGGATATATCGTCATTAACAAAACTGATCAGATCTTGATGGACGAAATATCTCAGCAGATGGATCAAATAGAAAAATCGGTCAGATCTTGGACGAGATATCTCGTCTTAAATCACTTGGAGTGTGAGACAAAACTTGGAGGTACTGCCTTGACAAGCATGGCAGTATTGAGGTAACAAGAGAAGACTCGCTGTTTGCTTTTAAATTTTTGAAATTTTATTAACTGAGAAAGCGGTTAACATCTAACGGTTCCACTACCATAAAGTTGGGCTGACCAGTAAATTTGGTTTTACACTTATCTTTTGCCATACAAGGTCTAATTAAACATGAACCTACAGAAACCTAATCAGAAACATGAATACTATCAAGTCGTAAAATTGAATAATGTCGGTGGATTGTGATGTCTGGTGTCGAAACGAGTTGACAACTTCCCGGTTGGTTGATTGGGTTTTATGGTGCAAGGGTAATATTTGGCCAAGCTGCGCCAAACAGACATCAAGTAATGGCAACTTTCCTGAACAGTGATCCTCCGATTAGCAAGGAACCACGAAGTGTAACCATATTTCCGTTACAGGGAAATGGTGGTCTAGTCTGCCTAGTGTTACTCAGTTGGAATCAAACTTTTTATGTAAATAATCCGTAGTATCTCATCGAAAAAGGCACGGCAGGTAAAAGTAAGACTGAACAATTTTAACGACGAAACAAGCTTCCGTTGGATATTACTCAATAACATCGTGCCGGAACTGGAAGCATCTATACTGCTCTACGTGTTCAAGGAAAACATATCTAAGAATAATTTGACTTAGATTCTTGAATACAAGTTAACAGGTTTTGGAGGAAGATTGATTTTAAGCGGAATGCATGATTCTTCAGTACACTCGGAGCGTACTGTTTAGTATTGCCCTCAAGTATTAACCAACTGATTAAAGATGTTTCTCGATTTAAGTGTGTAGCAATTAGATCGAAAAACATCTTTAATCCTCCAGGTGATTGTCTCGACGAGGTATTTAGTTATTAGCAAAACTGACCAGATTTTGATGGACGAGATATCTCGTCATTAGAAAAAAACTGACCAGATCTTGATCTCGTCATCGTAAAAAAATTGGTAATATCTTGATCACGAGATATCTCGTCAATAGCAAAATTGGTCAGATCTTGATATACAAGATACCTCGTCATTAGTAAAATTGGTCATAGCTTGGACGTGATACCTCGTCGAAACCACTTAGAGGTGGAGACCAAAGACGTGGTGATGATTCTGGAATGAAGCTATTCTGATTTGAAGCTACTATAAGCAATGCTTGGTTTGGTTTCCAAACGTTTAATCTAATAACATAATAACAAGTCTTAAAATTGTGTTCCCTAAAATCTTAGCATTCTAAAAAAGGCAGATAAAAAATTTATTAAATTTATTGTTGATTTTGGTAGCAAAAGAAGTTATTTCTCGGTGATTATGTACATCTTCCATCGATCAGGACCAAAACGAACGGTTGGAGATCAGTGTTTTTTTGATCCTGTGCGATAGTGGACGCAGTGTTAGTACAGATTGTAGGCAATAGTGGTCGTATAGTTTAATATTTGGTCCCAAACGATGATTGGGGAAGTGTATAAATAAAATCACCAAGAAATGGCTACTCTACACTATCAATATTTAACGATTTTGTGAAATTTTTCGTACTTAACTACTACGTTTTCCAAGAATCTTTTACCTTACAACTTTCCTCTTGTTACTTCGTTAAAGCAAACCTGCAGAACCGCACGCAACTCGTTTAGTTCTATAAGGGGCAATACATTAGGTATCCAGGTAAATATTAAACCCAGTTAACCACATTCAGTAGCTTAAAACTGCATGCCAGTGCAGGTGCATATTAAATGGCTGAGCTATCTCCCGTGATCATCGCCATCCGACGATGCTCCCTACGCGGATCTTGGATGAGTTATTTCGGCGACAGAAACGACGTCGGCGAACATAATGTTTTCCTACCCCAGCCACCGTCATTATGAATATTAATGATATCTCGACGACGGGGACTTCTCTGGAGATAATTTCATTTAACTTATCGCCGTGCATTGATGGTGCAAGGTGGAGGAACCTCCCCCTCCACCAAGAGGGACGTCCTGGCCCGCCATTTTTGCTGATAACCGAATTAAGAGCGGGCTAATGGAGGAAAGTTCTTCCCCTTTCTGGCGGATTTGCAAGTTGTTTCCCGGGGTTCTTTAAAGGAAGGAAATTTTCGATTCATCGGAATGCACGTTGCGCGGGATATCGATGCTCTGCGTCATCGATTGGGCCCACCTTGGGAGTTGTGTTGCTCTTTCTCGCGAGGCTTCTTCAATGGAAGGGGATCTTTCAAAAATTATGTGTGGCATCCCTTATGAAAAATGTCTATAGAATTCTATTAAAATTTTTATAGACTGGCCTAGAATCCTATAGAGTTATGTCCACTTTGTAATTTTATAATTCATATATTAATAAATTTTTGCTTTTTAATAAAGTACTCAGGAGTGCCTATCAAACTGATGCCCCTTAAAAGGACAGGCTCGGAGCTCTTGTGGTTATCTGGTTATAGAGTTATAGCCCGTTTCTCTATAAGGTCTTTAAAGTAACCTCTATAGAAAGTGTAAAGCAATCTCCTTAGAAAATGTCTAAAACCTCTAGGAGCTCGTTTCTTTTGTTTCACGACTTTACTTTTCTATAGAATTCTATGGAACTAAGGGGGAACTCGTAAGGGATCTCTACGTCAGATGTTCCCGAGCTTAGCTTTTTAACTGAAAATCGTTACAGGTTGATTCTAAAATATGATTCGGAAGGTTTCTACGTTTGAAACTGGAAGATTTATTTAATGTGACTTCCTAAGACTTCCCTTAATCGAAAGGCTTTAATTTTGTTTATTGATTTTATATTATGCCAACTGATTTTTAATCTATTTGATTTCGTTTTTATTGTGATATTAAACTGAATACATAAACTTTTGCAGTAGTTTTTGTATTTATTCAGTTTTCATAGATTTTATCTTGCGTTTCGTGCAGCTTTTTGGACCTTGCACCGGAAAAACTAAGCCAACCAATCATGCTAGAGGTTACTAAAAGCTGACAGGGAGAGAAGTTTCGAAGAGCATTACTCATTTCTGAGTGGTTGAAGTTCATTGGTTGGTCATGATCACAAATATTACAACGAAGAGTCAGGTTCTCGAAAGTTATCCTCGATTGTCAAAATAGGGCTTCGCGTTTGAAGCCCTATTTTGACATGCATGTTAGTATGGTTCGGAATCCACATTTAGTCTTATGCTGCTGTCTAATTAGCCCGCATATAGCAAAAAAAAATCATAGAGCGACAAACTACATGCAAAAAAGATGCCTTCGTAAGCAGTCTTGACCACTGAAGGCTCCTGCTGCGGAACATTTGGGACTATTTTAGAAAGTGCGAGTTATTTAATGGACTTTTTAAGAGAATGTCAAAAGTAGACAGGAGAGAAGCTGGTTCGAACGCAGTTTGCGTACATTAAATATAGACATACTGTAGAATATCCTGGGTACATGGTATTTTGCAAGGCGTTCGTGACTCGTCATCCCTCATCTACAATTCGGGCCCAAGTATTAACTAGAGGAAAAACCCTCCTCAAATGCCAATATGTATTCCAAGTACTCGTTGTTTATGTGAATAAATGTGTTTTTAGTTTCTATTCCTATGTGAAATTGCGCAGATTCATTATGTATAGGGTGATCAGAATAGAGCGCACACTAATTATACCACGCGATTCCTTGTCGAAAATTGGGGCCGCGGTAGACCAGTTGGTAGAATCGCTGATTAGCAATCGGAGGGCTGACAGTTCAAAACTCGATCCAGCCAAAGACCATCGTTTACGTGGGGGCTGATGCAGGTTAAATTTCTCGTGGCCTCAAATGTCCTTGCGTTGGCTTGGTGTGGAAGTTTGGAGAGTGGGATGCCAGCTCGGTCATTGACCTCGTCATCTGATCGTGGTTCAAAGTAACGAGATGTTGTCGTTATAGGATGGATACCGGACGGTCGCCAATAACCCGCTGTGTTGCTCCATTAACTCTTCAATTGGAAAAAAGGTTTGCTGATTGAGAAATTAAAGGGCTGCCAAGGAATCTCATACAAATTGACCTCTCCATTCAGTGATAGACTGCGAGTAAGGCTTTATTAAGAGCAAACAACTCTGTATCCAGACTTGGACACGAATATGACCAAAAAAAAACCTCACCAAGGTCCCCAATAAAATAGCCAGCACCCGCTCTGAAATCATTAAGGTTCACATGATCATCAGTAAATATCTTGATGACTACTGTAATGTTTCCAAAATACCAAGTTTAAGTTGTTTCCAAAGATGTGGTTATCTCGATATTGATATCAACTAATGATTCTACTTTCTCACCATTAAGACAGTTTTATTCAAAACACTTTGAACGGCAATTGATTTTATTTTTCATATCACAGAGCATCCAATGTTATCTCGCGGGACACAAGTTATCAGAGTAATCAGACGTCTGTGGTTGGAAGAGTAGTGGATTAGCAACCGGAGGGTTGCTAGTTAGAATCCAACCAAAAAGACCGTCGTGTACAAAGGGGATTGGTGGACGTTAAATCTGTCGTGGCCTCAAATGTCCTCACGTTGGCGTGATGTGGAAGTTCGGAGAGTGGGATGCCAGTTCAGGTATGAACGGGTCATCTGACCGTGGTTGAAAATTACATGGTGTTGTCCTCGGGTCTTTCCCCTCGGGATTGTTCCCGTACCGTCGCCAATAGCCTGCTGTGTTGCTCCAGTGCGACGTTAATTAAATACCTACCTACCTCAGACATCTGCGGTTCCTTTAGAAGCCGCGGGTATCCGTGACTCTGTTTGCCTACTGCGCTAGCAACTTGAGAGTTATAATCGGCACAGATTTGATTCCTCCCTTAGTGTATTTCTCTCTTCCTGTATCAGTAAAAACTTTCCTTGTGTGTGTATGTCCATTTGACGTTGTTTGGTGCAGCTTGGCCAAATATGACCCTTGCTCCATACAACCCAACCAACCCTTAGGAACCTCGACTCGCAGATCGAATACATCTGGTTTATAAGTTTTCTATTCAGTGATACGAGGAACGGAACGAAAGTATTTCAATACGTGAAAACAAAATGAACATTTCCGGAGCTTAACTCTGGGCCCTCAGCTCTAATGTCTAAAGGGGCGACTTTTCAGAAATCATTAAACATTTTTGTAGTTTATTTTGAATAAACTGTTTAAAATTTCAAGTACAATTTTGTTTGTCTTAGATATATTTTCCAGCGCTACGCGTGTGAAGTGAATTCTTTCTTGCACTTCCTTTTTTGAATGCAATGTTTAAAAGTTGATTCTTTTAATGTAGCCTCTTGGCAATCGTATTACTATTTAAGAAAAAGAATAGACAAAGACAATCAAATTTTTTTTTCAGAAACGTTCTCCCGGGGTTACATCTATAGGTGTTTACGGGGTTCATGAACCCGAGGTACTTTAATGATCTATTCTTTTCCTATGGGGTTTACTGCCTTTGGTAAACATGGAGAAGCTACCCCAGCATGCCCAATCGATCTTTGCTTTCCATCCATCCTTTCTTTTCACAATTACTTGGCATTGTGTTTGACGCAGCTTGGCCGGATATGGCCCTTGAACCATAAAACCTAAAACCAACCTTTCAGAAACGTCTGGAGATCACAAACAAGACGGACTTCTGTCTTGAAAAACAAATTAACAAGAGTTATGAACAAAGACGGCTTTTTTCCAGTTTTTATACAGTCTTTCTAATTTTTATGCATTAATTGAATTCGAAAATGAATATTATGAACAGTAGTTGATTAACAAATTTACTAATCTTATTTCTGTATTTTATCCTATTTTGCTAACAAATTAAACGTCTTTATTTCAAATACTTAAATTTTTTTCAGACATAAGGCGTCTTCGCACACATTTTATCAGATTGTAATAGGGAGTATCACATTGCAGTGTATGGCTGCACACTGCATTTTTAAGTCAATCAGTGAGTCGTTCTTGCTTCTACGCTAGTGCTTCCCCGCCTTTACACGCGACCTAGAAAGGCGTAGTTAAAGTGAGTTGTGACAACACTATTTAAGAACGAAAATATTTAAACTCGCGTTTTCCTCTTGTGACTTATCCTGATGATGGCTGACGTCTTGCTCCATCGAAGTGGCCTTTGATTATTATTTAAATTAATCTTTATTAGTCGTGGTTTTGAAATTTTATGTTTTTATTACCAATTTGACTGATGTTTCCATCTGTTTATTTACTAATACTTTAAATTGCCATGCATTGTGTATTAGCGGCTTGGATACATTCCTTGGTAACAAAATTGCGATTTATGAAAAAGGAAACCTAACATTACGAGAGCTCAGAGAAGTGCTTTGTGCCTACAACGCTTTCAGTGACCAAACTTCACATGCTAAAACAATGCTAGTGAATTAAACTAAAGCTTGATAGGAGCCATGCAGGGAAAACTGCAGTTCACGGTGGGAAAGTAGAGGACTAGTGTCCAGCAGAAAGTTAGGACATTGAACAGAGCCGTGCTGAGGGGAGGGGTTGCATGGTCTCAAGTCCTTTTTGACAAGGTATTTGCTCCTTTTTAAGAATACCTTTGCAGTAAAATTTATATTTTTACAAAGTTTTACTTGTTCAATATTTTAAACATTTAATAATAATATATCTGGGGGCTTAGAATCTATCTGCAGTATGCATCTACTGCTGACTCGGCCACTTGGATGCATTCTAGTCGGCTGTGACCATCCCGTATGTACGCAGTTGAATTAACGTCGCAATGGAACAACACAACGTGCTACTGTCGACGATCCGGGATCGATCCTGAGGGGGAAAGAACCGAGGACAACGTTTCATCATTTTGAACCGCGGTCAGATGACGAGATCAACACCTGAGCTGGCATCCCACACTCCAAGCTTCCACACCACGCCAACATGAGAACATTTGACGCCATGACAGATCTAACGAGCTCCAGCCCCACGTACACGACGGTCTATGGTTGGATCGAGTTTCGAACTCACAATCTTCAGGTTGCTAATCCGCGACTCTTCCAACCGATCTACCGTGGCCCCACTATGATCATCCCATCAAAAGTCTTAAAAATGTGGCAAACTTAATTTGTTGCTTTAAAGAAAGGGGCACACATTTATTTGAAGAATGACGAACATTAATTGAACAGCCTGTTACAAATCACAATTTTTTTAACGTCCAATAGCTAATAGACTTCGTAAACTGATTACAGAGAATTCCAATATCATTTCATATAAACTACGACTGTATGGGCGGATTGAGCTTGCAAATGCAATAACTCTTCGATATATCTTATGGACGGATATAAAAGCACGATATATATCGAGGACAGCGTTATAGGTCGAGAAAAATTTGCTTGTTCAAGTATTTTATTTCCAATGGCTAAGACAAGATACAGAAGAAATACAGCACAAACTGCGACAATGCAACAAAACTATCCTGCACCACAACACTACAAAAAAGAAAGATCGCAGGATTTGTCACCCTAAAAGTTCTCTCGCTTTCCAGTATCGGGAAATCTCAGTGTCTCTTCTATCAATTCCTTTGGAGTGAAGCAGGTGGGATCTGTCCATGAGGTCTGGCTGTTTACAAAGAGAGCAGAAAGGCTTGGCGACAATACCAATTTTATGTAGATGGACTACAAGACAAGCATGCAGTTAACGAGCGAAAAGTTGCCACCGTATCACGCCATGGTTTGTCAGGAACCTGTTCAAGACAAGCACAAGTCCATTGTTTGCAGATATTCTACCTTACTGTTCTTGTTGGTAATTGGAAGTCACTAGATGTCTCAAGGATAGTTTTGCCAGATGGAAGGAAGTGCTTGAACTAGAGGGTTGTAAAGTGAACCTTTTTCTTTTTCAAGATCTTCCTGTCCATTGCCAAAAATATCGCAATGTCCAGGTATATACATTGAAACACAATATTTATATTTTTAGACTTTAATAGAATCTTCCGGCATTGGTGAACTTCATGAAATTGGGGTTCTCATAGAGCTAGTAGACCAGAGGACTGCACGTGAATCAGACTAGCAGTGCATTTTTAAATTTACAGTGTAGACACAATAATTGCTGAAGAGCTATACGACTATCTTCATATTCGCCATTGAAAGCTGTTTTTAATTTATCTGATGTAGCCGAAAAGGAAAATAGATTTGAGAAGAACGGCTCATTAGAAATAAAAAGGCACAAATTAGACATTAAATCACATGTTTCTGAATTAAAGTATAAAACTACAGGCACAAAATTGTTACTAGAACGGTTTAATATGAAACTAAATCCGATTAAATGTGTGTGTGTGTGTGTTTGATTTTAAATTCCCATATAAAAAGTACATAGATTTTATGTATCTTACCTTTTCACATGCTTGACTTTTTATCACCCTTTTCATTTTTGTATGGCGAATGACTTTAAGTCAAGTGCCTGGCATTTGTTCCATTCATGTTTGGTTGTTAGCCTGATAATCTTTTACGTCTTTTAGTTGAATTTTCGTCTTGTGTTTGGTAGCTTATCTATGTTTAGATCTTGTGCCATAAAACCATAATCAACCAATCTATTAAAAACAAAGCGCTGGCTTTAAAATAATTAGTCATGATCAGGGCCATCTGGATATCATTCTAAGGGGTTATACAGGTATCAAAGGATCTCTGTTGTAATTTGGTGATAATTTGATAAGGTGAAGGTGAAGGTGATAATTTGAGGTGAAGTGCGAAGCTAGTGAACCACAAATGTAGGGGAATGATTTCCGTGATTTTTAAATAAATTTGTTTGAAAAATCAAGAGTTTTAAACGTGCCCCATAATGAAAATTGAATTTATGCTTACGGCAGGCCAATAATATCCCTAATTATAAATATCGAAAAAAAGCATTTCTGTTAATTTAGTCAAGTTACATTTTTATTTAAGCAAACACATTTTAAGTTGAATTTAAATTCAAAATATTTATTCGAAGTGCTATAAATATGTGATTATATATAAAACTTTTCGTGCTTTTAAAAAAATATTGTTTTGATTGTGACTAGATCTTGTAATTGTTTTCTGTTTAAGAAGTATAATGTAGACACCACTCTGGTAAAATTCAAGTATTTGGATATTTTTAGATCAGCAAATTTGGCAATGCATAACCTTTTTCTTGATAAAGAATATGTATGTTTCCTTTCCTTTTTGCACCTATCAAAATAATTTTGATGTCAGCTTCTGATTTTCTAACTTTGAGGCCCTACTCAATTCGGTAAAAAAAAAATAGTTCTCCATCTACCAGTCTAAAAACAATTTCATCATTGCTTTTATTTCTCATACTGTTATTTAAAAATTTCTAAAATCCAAGCAGGCTAATTTATTAGATTAAATGAATATCTTAGCTAATAAACTGTTTCTCCTAATAAACTTTAATAGCATTCAAGCGTAGACATCATAATTCATAACCATAATAGTAGCCATTATTCATAACCAGAAAATTATAGTCATTTTTTTCATAACCAGAAAAATAATAGTCATTATTCATAATATGTGTAATAATAGTCATTCATAACCATACGAGATAGTTTTTGATTTTAAATCCTAAAGAAAAAATAAGTTTTAGATATTACTACGTCGTAGTACAATGCAAGGTCAAGTTAAATATACTTCTGTATCCTTATTAAATATATTCCTGAACATATTAACTGCCTTTTTAAGTTTCTAAGATGGCGCCAAATGTTTTGTTTCGATAAGATTATTTGCTTTTTTATTCAGATTCAGATTCGTACCACGAGTCGTAATATAAAGGACATTTTGAAGGGAAAGTAGACTTGTATATTTTGATGTCCATAACTTTGTTATGGGAGGTCTTAAGATTCAATCTGGTTGAATAAAATCAAACAGGTAGTTACAAATCTTGTTACGGATGTGACGTAGATCTTCCGAATGCAACCTGTCATTGCTGGAGTTGTTTATGTTTTGAATTTCCTAACTCTTGTCTTTAATGCGGATTATGTATAAGCAAACACTGCGCGGGAGTTTAAAGTGTTAATATACTACGTACACTTGTGGAAACGAAGTCGAATTGGAAAATGTATTTGCCATTGAATTTAAGCTATTAAGATTGCCAACAAAGGAGGCAGTGCAACAGAAACATTTTTGTACCAATAATTTCGGATAAACATCACTCGTAACAGGAATTAGAAACAAGCTAATCCTTTAGAAAATATGACAATAGGAATATAATGAGCTTCTTCAAATTTATATCTGAAGTCTTTAATACGGTACCCGATATTTCTATGTAAATTTGAAGTCTCATTCATTCCTGTCTGCTTTCAGAAGTTGGTGTTAGTCAGTTTTGCCCATGAGTTTTGCCAGTACACTCATGATTTGACCACTCACATGGTGAAACACGTCGAAGATGATAAAGAGCGTTAAACTAGCTGATTTTACATTACCTTTATCCATGACACGTGTTTACTCTGGTTTCTTATATACCGTTTTATAAAAAGTAATGAAGTTCGATGCTCAAATCAGTACCTTGTAAAGGGAATTAAGACCATATTCTTCTTTCTCTAATGCTATTGTATTGATATCTGTTCTCGCCCAGAGCTGTTTTAGTTTGGAATCAACGGTTTCTGCTTATCTAAAGCTTTTTAACTTCTGTTGCTTTTGCAAAAACAGAAGTAAACAACTATCTTTTCTCCAAGGATTATAAATAAGAAGCCGAAAGAAATATTGGCCAAAGATCGATCAGGATGCTGAAATTTAAAACTGCACATCGTTTTTCTTTTTCAATAAATGGCTTTTGGGCTGCTGTAGCCCTGTTGGAGGAGTAGTGGACTAGCAACGAGAGGGTTGCGAATTAGAAAATAGATCCAACGAGACTCGTGTACGTGGGAGCTGGTGCATATTAAGTCAATTGTGATCTCCAATGTGTTCACGTTGGCGTGGTGTGGAAGTTTGGAGAGTGGGATGCCAGTTCAGGTGTTGCCTTTGTCATCTGACCGTGATTCAAAATGCCCGTGGTAAAAGACCGAGGTGTTATCCTCGGATCTTTCCCGTCGGGGCTGATCCCGGACAGTCGCTAATATTCCGTTGTGTTGCTCCAGTGCGACGTTTATTCAACTACCTAACTTCCCTCAATCACTGGTTTTGAAGATGAATTGAGATGGGACTTTGACCTTTGTCCAAAGCAGGGGAGGGTCAAATCCTAATGGATGATAGTGTTAGGCTACTTATTGATGGGAACTAAAATAATTTAAAAATTTCTGTGTTATGTACGTATAGTCTGGCAAACACGCTGAAGGCAGATCGATAAACACATCAAAGGCATAAGAACAAACTACAGTTCTTATCAGGCCGTTGTACCAAGCCCTTCCAAGCCAAGATAGATTTGGACACGTCTCTGCATGTGGACAAGAAGGCACTCCTCTTTACTACATAACCCAATGAGAAAGTTTTAAATGTTTCCACATCAGACATCCTTCAGGTCATCAGGGCCTGGAATGGAGGAGATATAGCTTAATATACGGGTTGAATAAAAATTACTGGATTTCCTAGTCGTGAATACGAGATGGAAGATGCACATTAACCAGGACTTCTCATGTGGACAGGCCCTCTTGCAAGAAGACCTGTTCACTGCACCTTTAAAGGCCGATTCACACAGTAGAATCCAGGTCAATTCAAATCAATATGAAACCAGTATAAACTGATGAAGATTCAGGAAAGTCAGTTCCATAAGAATTAGCTCGTCCTTGAAACGTTTCACACTGTTTAAATCCGGAGTTTTCTGCTTCAATGCACCCAAATCTACGTTAGAAAGTTTCTACCGGATTCAGGTGGATTCGAATTCTGTTGATCTTTGAAGCTGTTAATAGGTTTCACTTTGTTAACTGCATGCTTTTTTCTTTATTTTCTAATAAAATTACAGGCGTGCCCACGAAATTGGCTAATTCTTTTATAGGTTAAGTACAGGGGCACTCCTGGTGTTGTGTTATGTATAACCTTTGCAAGACGCGTGAAAAATAGTGCAACTTTGTCTACCAAAAAGTATTTCGTGGTGGAGTTATGTTACACTGTTATGTATGTGTTGTATTGTAAGTTAATATTTGTAGTTCTGGGCTAAGTTCACCACAACACTCCCAGAATTCAGCAGTGGCTTAGTTCCAAAGTTGCTACCGCTAATGGATAGTTTCCCAATTGCGTGAGACCATTAGAACTATATTAAGATCATGAGTGTTCTGCCTTATACGGGGCCAAACGATAAAAGATTGCTATCGTAGACTTAATATTTTGCTTAACCGTGGACTTAATATAGCTTGGGCTTGATATGTCCTGTGCTTCCTTTTGCAGCCCCTTAACAGCAAGTACCCCTTAACTTCCTTTCCCCTTAACAGCAACGAACAGTGAAGCTGTGATAGGAAATAGGAGCAGGAATCTTTCGTGGCCTCAAATGTCCTCACGCTGGCGTAGTGTGGAAGTTTGGTGAGTGGGATGCCAGTTCAGGTGTTGACCTCATCGTCTGAATTTGGTTGGAAATTACGGTATTGTCCTCGGATCTTTCTCCTCGGGATGGATTCCGGACAATCGCCAATAGCCCGTTGTGTAGTTCCAGTGCGACGCATTCAATCAAGTAGGTCATCTCGGACCATACATCGAAGTGTGCTCTGATTGAGACGAGCGCCATATGGCTGTATTTTGAAAGTGCTCGTGGTTACATCACATGTACCAGTCACCAATTTAGCAAGACGCGTCAAAGACAGTGCAACTTTGTCTACCATGAAGTACTTCATGGTGGAGATTGGTTTTACTGCTATATATACTATTGTATTGTAAGTTAGCATCTGTTTGGCCGTGTAATTATGTGGTGGCTGAGAATTGTTATTGTTTTTATCTTGATTACATAATTCGAAATAACATTCTTGTTGGTTTAACTCTAGCCGAAATCTTTCTGGCTATGATGGAATGAAACGAAGAGGTAAAAGATCGATAAAAGAAATAACATTTATTGAACCTAAGTTTCTCATAATAAACATTATATTACATCATCATTTTTTACTTATTCTATAAAGGCAGCAACTTCAAGTTGAAAGCAAAACGTAAAAAAAATAAATGAAAGACAAACAAAAGCCATCACCAGCAAAACCGTCGCCATAGGAACCTAAACTCTCGCACCATTTTGATCAGTTTCTAATTTGGAAGCGACATCTCAGATTTAATACACGCCTCGCCCTACGTGCAGCGCTATTCGAAAACAAAATGTCGAAATTCCGTTGAAGTTGTCTTCCATCTGAAAAGAAGGCGTGAAACAAATATTGTGTTCCCTCTATATATCCGAGAGAAAGAAGCAATACTAAAAGAGGGTCACCCCACGGAATTTCAATATACACGTTTCGGAACATCCCAAAAGAAAGCGAGGGGTGTGGAAGATGGAGAAATTCGATTCTCGAGCAATATTAGATTCATTTTGGCCTTTTCACCCGGACTTGTGGGAAGGGAAGTTAACACATAAAATATTATAATGTCACTCGAACTGGCTCCTCGTGTTCGGATTGGGGGTGTACAAATAGTCCCTCTTCGGGATCTCTGCCCCGTTCCTTCTTACTTAATAAACGTCGCCATCTCTTCATGAGGGGAATGAAAAGCGATCTCTTAAGTGCGAGTGAAAAATGCGTAAGAAAGGCTCGCATAATGGCCGCCGCAGTGTCATCTGTCTGGAGACACGGGCCCTAAATGAAGACAAAATGAGTGGCCGCGAGTTGTTATTTTCTTGCGGAGGCGGTGTTGAAATTAGGTGTCATTCGTCAAACGGGGGGAAGGCACTGAAACTGGATATGCAAATTACTCGTCCAGGAAGTGTGATTATAAGTGCGAAAAGTTTTTTTTTCCGTGGGGGGAAGTGAGCGTGTGATTTACTAGCTTGGGTGTTGGTGTCCCGAAACTTGGCAGGGTTGTAGTTTCAATGAAGATGCATGGGGAGTTGTTTTTAATTGATGACTTCTTGTCTTGGAGCAACCGCGTGAGATATGTTTATAGCTTTAATAGAGGCCCTGTGGCAATTTGACTCCTCCGTGAACTCGATCTTGGAATGTAAGCGGTGGCTTGAGTAGGATGAGCGCTCTTCATAATAAATTTTTCAACAAATTACACAAACTTTTTATCCGATGTCCGTCACTGGCATCAATCGACGAGCAGCCCAATAGAGATCTGAAGTGATTAAAATGTTTTAAAAAACACTAGAGTATTTGCAACTGCATTGTCAGGAATTTTAGAGTAGTCCTTGAGGTCTCCAGTCATTTTAGTTTGTCAGGTGCATTTCCCCCTCGGTGTATTCCTCTCTTCTGTGTCAGTAAAACTTGTGTCATTGTGTGTGTATGTCCATTACTTGATATTGTACGTTTTGTGTCTGGCGCAATATGGCCAAATATTTTTTTCCTACTTCAGGAAAAGTCTAAGGACCATAATTTCCTACGGGCAGCCCAGTACAAATTAGCCCGGCTAAAAAGGTTATCAACTAAGATGTGATCGTCAGATAAAAAAGTGCAAGATAACAGATGACTAAAATCCATAAAGCGCCCCGTCGAACAAAAGGGTCAGTCAGGAGAAACATGCACATCAATGCGGTGTAAGTGTTCTCTTAAAAAGTCGTGTCCAGTTAAAATTGGAAAATTTGCCGTAGCAATATGTCGTGGTAAATTATGTGGAAAAGGGCCAGACAAAAGCTTGCTCCATGTTTTGTCCGTGGCCTTAAGCTTTTGATGGTCGCAGACAGACTTATTTATCTTTCGCTCTACCAACCTGCAAGCAAGGAGGTAAGGATATGCAACCTTGCATGGCCAAATATGTCCCTTGCGTCATAAAATCCCCAAACCAACCAACCAATCATTTCGTCCAGTTCGCAAAGGAGATAGATAGCTGATAATGATTTGGAAATGCTGTACATGTGTGTAAGTAAGGGATATTCTGTAGCCAATGAACATACTTCCTACAGAGCGGTCCACAATCCTGTTGTATTCCGAGGTGTAAGATGCCGAGGCCACAGTTCATTTCATGGTATCCCAGATATGTTGTGGAAAGCTTATCCTTTTCTGGATCTTGCGCCATAAAACCCAAATCAACCAACCAACCAACCGAGATGTGTTTGATAACGTTTATATGTTTCCTTAGGTGGGAATGGCAAGACCCCAAACTCAGGTGAGTTGGGATCTAACCATAATTTGGCGGCGTATCTTGACGTGGCTACGAAATTGTCCTGTTTGAAGAGGCCAAACCTATCACAATGAATGCAGAACATGAACTGATATAACTCGTCAGAAAGGATGCACACATAGCATTCACCTGTCAGAGACGTTTGTAGATGTACCAGGGGTCACATTGGATGCCAGCTAAACAAACCCCATTCCATTAAGGAGCCACCACCAACTTGTGTCCCCTGTTAACATGTGGGATCCATGACTCCATGGGGTGTCTTCCACACACGGATCCTTCCATCTGCTCGAAGCAGTTGGACTCGCGACTCGTAAGACCAGGCCCCTCGTTTCTAGTCATCAAGTGTCCAGTGGCATTGGTTCCGAGCCCAGGCGGGGTGCATAGACGTGTGTCGAGTATTCGTCAATAGTACTCGAGTTGGGCATCAGCTCCTAAACACCATATTTTTAGAGAACGTTGCACAGTCCACATGCTGATGTTGGTTGAGGGCCCAGCATTGAATCCCGATGTTATTTGAGGCAGTGTTGCACGCCCATCGCGTGAAGCGGCAACCTTACCAGTCGGCGCTGGTCACGCTCGCCCATGGTCTTTGTACGGCCACACTGCTCTCGTATGTTACAGGTTTTGCTAGAATTCTCTTCCTCCGAAATTCTGTGACATCTCACGATTTCCAACTATTAAACCGCGTTGAAAATCACTTAAATCGTGATGACTTGCCATTCTCGTGGCTGAAGCAACTCTAGATACTTCTACAGATGTCTATCTCTTTATATATGCACTGACAGATGCAACCAATGACGGTTGACAACGAACCATAGGTGGCGTTGCTATAAATTTTGCATAGGTTCGTCTGTGTACCAGTTTTTCTGTCACTTCAATGTATATATACATGATGTGCTCTTAAGGTATCACAAAAGTTTATTTAATTTTAACGAGGTAAGGTTTATCTAGTGATATACATAAAGCGCGATTCGTATCGAAGTTTATTTTTATGTGCACGTAAAATCTGTATGTCTTTAACCATTAGAGAGGCTGCCCATTACGAACAATAACATTCGCCTGTTTCGTAATGGGTGACCTCTAACAATTGGAATCTTTCTAACGTCAATGTAGACGGTGGTTATTCATTGGGTAACTCCATCCAAGTTTCGACAGATGTAAACACGCAAATTAAATCAGTCTATGAAGGGAGTGACTAAACTAAAGTGCATGTGCTACGTTTGCATATAGTAACATCACTTGGCATCGACATTCCATGTCAGGGCATTTAATATTTTGTAGGCTTAGTAATTAATAAATATAGGTGATTTTTCGTTGAAATTTTCAACTGGTTTACAAACGTTATTGAAAACTATTTTTGCGTTTAATTTACCACCATTAAGCCATCAGACCTTAGCAGAGTTTAACCCTCCTGGTGGCTGTTTTGACGAGGTATTTCATCATTAGCAAAACTGACCAGATACCTCGTCATCAGAAGAAATCTAACCAGATCTTGATCTCGTCATCATAAACAAATCGGCAATATCTTGATGACGAGATATATCATTTGTTAATAAACAAGTTTGTTAACAAAAAAGATTAAACAAGTTTGTCTGCTTTAAAATAAATTTATAAATTATCAACCCGCTTATATTCATTGATGCTAATCGTCAATGTTCTCTTTAGATTCCCGAATATATTTATGCTTTTTAGTACTTCAAATTATAACACACTTATATGATTTGATTTAAAAACAAACTTATTCTTCGTCCCTCTTTCTCCCATAGCATC
Source organism: Meta bourneti (assembly GCA_933210815.1). NCBI lineage: Eukaryota > Metazoa > Arthropoda > Arachnida > Araneae > Tetragnathidae > Meta > Meta bourneti. The sequence goes on from OW119931.1 coordinate 24,941,913, forward strand.
TTATTAACTGTAATATTTCTGGGGGCATAAATATTATTTTTAAAAAGAACAGGAAAATTCGATTAAAACTATAGAACCTTATTTATCAGCAAAAGTAATATCTGGAAAGCTAGTATTTTATTCAACACTAAAATTTATAATTGAGCATCCCTAAATTTTTTTAAACTGTAAAATTTGTGTTTAACCATAACATTTTATTCAAAGGTAAATCTACTTGGACTATATGAACTTCTATTCAACAGTAAAATTGCACTTTTGGAGCTGTAGAGCATTTAACTATGAAATTACTCTTTGGAGAACAAAACCTTTAATCTACCTTCAAACTATCTTTTTGGAACCTTAAAATTTCACTCAACCTTTAAATAACTCTAATTTAAATCAGAATATTCAACATTGAAACGACATTTTGGTGAACGAACTGCAACAGTAAACTTCTTTGGGATAATAAGTTAATTTGACTCTAAATATCTCTCTAAATATCTAAATATCTTTGTCATAAAACATTTACGGTGAAGTTATCTAGGCGTACAATCCATGATTCAAGGAACATTTCCCACACAATGTTCAAAACGGGAAACAGAACGAGTGTTTCGAATCTTTTCACTGTATCTTCGAGAATCAAATAAAACATTGCAGGATTTATGCACGCTGCTTTGCATGGATCACACGCTATGTCCCAGTTGTCGCTTACCGCCACCTATCGGCCTGATCCGATACTAGCGAGCATAATTTGTTCTCTTCCCTCTCAGAAATTGAATCCAATTTTATCTGTCTAATGGGATGTCGGGCGCGGGAACCAATAAAAATCTCCGGGGGAGGGGACAGCGCGCAGCGCGTGATCGTCTGCAATTGTTGCACCACCCCCGACTCTCGCGGGTCAGCCTGAATATTGGGCTCCTGTCGCGCGAAAGACTCCTTACCTGGACCTCGCTGAAGATCCCTGTAAGAAGAGCGCGGGCCTTTAGGCTGCGTTGCCATGACGACGGCCTTCCTCTGTTTTAAAATGCTTTCTTTGTGCAAATACAAGCAGGAAATGACTCCAAATTAATGGTCGAAATCCCTTTTTCATTCGGGTTGCAGCCAGAAACAAAAGCCTTTTGGCAAAAGCATGATGGTAATACTTTTTTTCCTCTCCTGCCTTCACGTGGTGCTTTGTAAATAAATGAGTTTTTTTTCTTTCCTTCTTTCAGGGGTGTAGTAGCGCTTTTTCTCGCTTATTCGTTTCTGCTTCTCCCTCAGGAGGAGAGCCTTTGCCGAGAAGAATCTGAATAACAATGGAGAATCGGGATAATAGCAATAATAGTTAAGGAGGGAGGATTCCTGTCCAATCGAACAGAATAAATTTGCTGTTCCTCGTCCGCGACTTTTCAAGAACTTTTCCAACTTTTCTTCGACAACTCTTAATTAAGAACGAGTCCCTTCTACAACACAGCAAATGGGGATCGAATTCAAATACTTTGTACTTGATAGTTTGGTGTTGATGCATTTCAAGAGAATAATACCCCAGGATCCAAACTGTTCTTTAAGTTGGAAACAATATCCATTCGAAAGGATGGTTTTGCTGCATTCTCTTTTTTTTCAATACAGTTCTAATCTCGCAGTTTCGGTTTTATTTTGCGTTATAACAGTAATAGGTAAGAGTGCTATTTCAATGTGTGTTGTAAGCTAAAGTACGAGAATTGATGTGCCCAAATACCTGCAAAATGGGTAAATGTAGGAGGCAAAATCCTCCACAAAATGTCTGAACTAGTTCAAATGTTTTTTTACTTTTTTCGCCAGCATGAAAGGGTTACCTCTTTAAAAAGGAAAACATTTTTTCTTCGTTATTAAAATCGTATACATTTTTAGAACCGTGCAATTTAAAACCCCGTGCTTTAACTAAACATTATTTAGTTTTCAAAACACATCTCCAAACATCAAAACGCCCTCAGAGGCATATTTTCTTTAGGTGCGAATGGGCTCCACGGACACAAGATACTCTAGTGATCTTTTCTTCTCCCATGGGGTTTACTTTCTTTAGTAAACACGGGAGTCGCACTCCCGGGAAACCAAACGATCTTTTTCTACTCTCATCCCACCATTCTGTTCTCCAATCCCTCTTTTTTCCCATTCACAATAATTTTTTACTTGACGTTGACTTGTGTTTGGCGCAACTTGGCCAAATATGGCCCTTGCGCCATAAAACGCCAAAACTACCAACCAGACATCAATACAAACCAATTAAATATAAGCATTTTACAATAAAAGAAAATTTTGAATAGAACTCCTCTAATATAGCTGGTACCTCTGGGATCATCCGAGAGTTGCACTTGAATTTGCAAACGACGGAAATTGACGACGTCCTTTCTAGTCAGTGCTCATGTATCACTATTTCGTCCAGAGACATGAAATCCAAGGTGCAATACGTGACATAGGCTTTCCAATAATCTCTTTTCCTGTGTTGGTATGGGCAGAGAGGATTTTCGGAATCCTTACACGATCTTAGGTTTAATGAAGGACCTTTTCGTGAATGGACGCAGACTTCGTCTAGCCAGCTCTAGAATAAGAGAAATAAGTGACCACCCAATAGGTTGTGAGCCCTTTTTAACACCAAGTGGTTTCGACGTGGTATCCCGTCCATCAAGATCTGGCCGGTTTTGCTAATATACCAACAATTATATCTTGATGATGAGATATGTCGTCATCAGGATAATACCGATTTTTTGATGATGACGAGATCAAGATCTGATCAGTATTTTTCTATTGACTCGATGTTTCGTCCATCAAGGTCTGGTCAGTTTTGCTAATAACGAGCTACTTCGTCGAGACAACCACCAGGAGGGTTAAAAACATGCTGGACCCTTTTCAATGAGGAAAAGTTTAATGTAATTAAAATTAAGTTTAAAAACATGAAATGCATTTAAATATTTTTAATACTTTGGGGGAAAATAAATATTATTTTTTATGTAAAAACTGGTAAGCTGGTAAATGTCAACTGGTAAACTAAACTGTCTTCATTGTAGCCAATTTAGATGGTAAACAATTACGTGATGGTATGGCGTATGAGTTCATGCAATGAAGTATAGTATACTCGTATGTGTATGCCCTCTGTACAAATGGTATGCCAAAATAGATATCTGTTTTCCGAACAATAATTTATTTTGTTAAATTTAAATTCATTTAAAACCTTGCAATGAAGATTACGTTAAAATTGTTGTTCTTTAAAAGAGCAGAGGTAAAGTTCAATCCTTTGATCTTATCATTCAGCATATTTAAATACAAGGCTATTAATAGGTTAGAAAGGAGTTTTAACATTGTGTCAAACCAATTAAGATATGTCCACACATTTTTCACGCTTCGGTAGAGAAACTCGGCGTTATGGGTATCCGCGTATGTCATGTGACCAAGATGCGTGCTCACTTTTGGTCACATGACAATTATCATGTAGTTGTCAGTGTGTCTCTTCCTTCACTTATCGGCTTCAGGTAAGATCCCGTTGCGATGGTTTCTTAGAAAAAAAGAAGGCACGTATTTTTTTTCCTTTGGGTACGACGCAAAAAACTTTCCCTTTTGGGGAATCCCTCCCCACACGCTCGATCGTTGCTCTGAGATTTTCACCTACCCCATACTGGAACGTTCTTGTTACCGTTTTCCTTGCGCATGGGCGATTAAACTGTCAGAGTATCCCTATGAACCCATACATCGTAAGGTTCAATATCTTCTATAGCTTCTGTTTCGTAAAGTATTGAAACTATTTTATTTGTAGTAACTCAGTGTATTAAATAGGGAATCAACTAAATATGATAAAGATTAGGCTATTTTGAAGGCATATGGAAAATGTAAACCACAAAACAAAGCCATTTAGTGTTGCCAAACAGGAAAAATCAATGGCCGAAATATAGAAAATAAGTTGTTGCCACTTGAGTCATTTTTTTAGTCAAACTTCATTAGTCAAAATTTACTGTTGTCGCCAATGAGAATGGTTTGAAAACGCTGCACTAAAACTCGAGATTTTTTTGTTGAAAATCAAGATAATTTTAAATGAAGTAATTCGTTCTTCATAAATGAGTCTTAGATCATTTCTCATCTTTGACAAATAACTCATAATTTCTTCACTTTTCATTGAAGTAATATCTTGATTTGAAACGTGATGACATTACACACTTTTTCACAATTCCATCTTTCGTGGATTGATCCATATTTTAATCAATTTATTTGCTAAATTAAGGACTTTACTTTAATACATTTTCAGATCCAAGACATTAATAGTTCGTGTTGTGCACAGAAAACTAATGGCATGTTATTGCTCTTCTCTTCGAACAAATGCAAATGAATAGAAACTATTTCTGCATTTTCATACTTGGTTATTCTTTCATTAATAAATTGACTTTGGTTTTTTTCAGCATGAATATCAGTTGAAAAACAACAAAACGTCACCAATCTATGCAAATTTTCATTGTAGTTTAAAATTTTGTTAGAAATGGAATTATGTTTTAGTACGACATTTATAACGAAGTGAAAATTAATGAACTTTACACACATTAACCAGTGTAACTGAAAAGGGATGGTGTTTCAAAATAAACTTTACCGAGTAATGAATTATACAAAATAGGATATATTTAGTTTTTTAAGTAAAAATAAAACTGGAATGTTTTAGATGGAACGTTTAATGACTTTCCTTTAAATGTATATTTTATGTATAATCGTACCTTTTATAACAATTGAGCATCGTACCAAAATTCCCTCTTGATTCCCTTGGTGAAATTTTATTTTTTTTAGGAAAAACATTAAAAAAGCTGAAAGGCTTTTTGTGTAAAGCTTAAATGTAAATAGTACTAGAGTTTTGTGGTTGAACGTGCTTCCTGTACTCGTATTCCGTATTGGGTAAAGGGAAGTAAAATCCTAGTTTTCCGGTGCTTTTCTTTCACACTGAAAATTCCGCTCACAATTTAACACTAGATTTTAAAATACTTTTTCAATTTTAAAATAATTACTCGGATACTTATGATTATACAAATGTTGAAGATTTAGATGTTTTTCGAGGTATCTAAATGTAAATTTTTTGCATTATTTTTATTTTATGGTTTTTCATAAAAATATTTAAAATAATTTTATTGGTTATGAATATGAGTTATCAATATCGTTCTCTTGGAGTAGAGACTGCTTAATTGACATTTTTCGAAAACATTAAATGCTTATTTTCATGATGAGAAAAGTTAAACATAATAAGCACTCCTGTCCAAAGTTAAGCATAATTTGTAAAATGCAAAAAAATCTGAGTAAATATGGATACAATGGTTTAAAATCACTTGTGGAGAATCGTGGCACGAAGGTAAGACATTGTGCGTATGCAACAGTTCAGTCGACGTCGACATGCGCAAAGCACCGGCTCACGTCGGAACGAGTATAAAACGGCCTCGAGCGGCATGGCCAGTTTAGACAGAAATTTCGCAATTGCTGTGGTACGGAGCGTTGTTAACAATCAGTAAGGACGAAAGATTTCACAAAGATGCCAACTGAACATGTTTGTGAAGGGATGACTTATTAGAATGCTGGAATCCGATCGATCCCAAACCGAAGCGTCTCGAATTCTGAATGTGCCTCAGTGTGTGATCTCCAGACTGCAGAGGTTTCAAACCACTGGGAGATGTTACCCGGCGACCAGTACCTGGTCGGCCAAGGGTAATAACCGCTTGGCAAGACCGATATTTCGCGATAACTTCACGACTCAGGAACCGTTCTGCTAGACAACTGGGTTCAGCCCTGACAGCCGCCACAGGAGTCATAGTTACGAAGCAAACTGTTTACAGGGGACTCAGACATGTTGGTCTCTATGCCAGACGACCAGCAGTTTGCATTCTCCTGACGTCTGCACAGAAACGCGCGCGTTTACAGTGGAGTTTGGAACATCACCAGTGGAGTTGACAACAGTGGGACAATGTCATGTTCAGTGACGAGTCCAGATTTAGTCTGCAAACTGATTCTCGTTGTATCACGATCTGGAGAGAACGTGGAACGCGTTTTCACCTGGGAACATCACGGAAAGACATCGTTTTCCTTCAGGGGAGTCATGATCTGGGCAGGCATCTTGCTGGACGGCCGCACAGACCTCCACATCTTTGACACGGGGTCTGTTACCGGTCAAAGATACAGAGATGAAGTCCTTGAGCTTACCGTTCGCCTGTTTCGAAGTGCTGTCGGTCCTGGTTTCATATACATGGAAGATAACGCGCCTTCTCACCATCCAGCCCTGATCGACGCTTTCCTTCAAAGTGAAGATATCAACCGCATGCTGTGGCCTGCTAATTCTCCTGATCTGAATCCTATAGAGCATGTGTGGGACATGCTTGAGAGACATATTGCAGTCCTTCCCCACCCACTAAGCTCCGTTCCGGAATTGAAAACTAACTACTCTTCATGAGGCTAGGAAATCTTTGAGCACATAACTCATCCATACCCTCATCGAAAGTATGGGAAATCGTTGTGCAGCATTCTTGGCTACCAGAGGTTCCCACACACCGTATTAAACTTCAGCATCATTGTTTTAATCATTTTGTTTCACTAAAGTTGACACTCGTATTGTGAACCTTTTTCTTTCAACTCTTCTTTGGATAATAAATGTCATTATCACCCTTGTTTTGCATTGTTTTCTTCTATAGCCCTATTTCACCCGCATACCGCGTTTCCTCCTATTCCGATGTAGATTTTCTGAAATATCCACATAAACAGCAATTATGCTTAACTTTTGGACATGAGTATATATATATATATAATCTGATTAAAAGATGTACAATACTATCAATAAAAATTTGCAATAAAATAATGCAATGTGGCAAATTCTACCCAATCATGTGTGTTGCTCCAGTGCGACGTTAATTATACCTACCATCCAATCATGAACTGGTATCCAGGAAAAATTCCTAGTCTATCCTCACAAAGGGGAAAGAAAGACTCAAATGGCTTTATCTAGATTGCGACGTTAGGAACATGAAATTCGTGAATGGTCAAAAATCTTTTCCAGTTTGTCCTAAGGTGTATGGGGAAGCCGCCTCTTGGAATGATATTCTTTCCTTTATTGGAATTAGCCATTCAGACTTATTCCAGAATCCTGATGACATAATTTCGTTGAGGACTTGTTGGTCTAACAGGCGGCTAGACCAGGAGGAATAGCAACAACACTATCAAACTGCTTATAATTTTTTCACCAAAAAAGTCTTGAAATAGCGGTACGATAAAAAATATTTCTTTTGTCTGTTAATGAGTTTCTACTTTAAGCCAGCAATAGGAATAGTGTAATGCTTGCTTATACGTAAATAGAGTAACTATTATCAGACTCATGCGAGTTACATGACTACATAAGAGGAAAACTCGGGATTCTGTCGTTGTGGGTGTTGAAATGTAAATACTTTTGGAAGTATTCTGTTGATTTTTTACTTAATCGCAATTTTTTTAATTTGCAGACCTCCTGGTGGTTGTCTCGACGAGGTATCTCGCCATTAGCAAACTGACTAGGTCTTGTTGGATGAGATATCTTGCCATCAGAAGAAAACACGATCATTAGAAAACATTTACCAGATCTTGATCTTGTCATAAAAAAATTGGCCGTATCTTGATAACGAGATATCTCGTCATTAGGGAAATTCGTTAGATCTTGATGGACACATATTTCATCGAATCCATTCGGAGGGTTAAAACTAAGACCAATGTATTTCCAATTTCTGACTGAAAACAAAACGTCATGTTTACCGCAAAGATGTAAACAATCAAAAGTGATTTTATTTCGACATACCGAATGTATGAAAAGTATCAGCTCATTTTGTTCCTCGCCAGGTTTCTGAAGATATGACCCGCGTGCTGTTATTTTTTTCTTATAATTTTTGTATTCATTTCTTACTTCTCTAAGCACGACGTAAAGTTTATCAATTTTATATGGACGTTCATTTCGGAAGCTTTTTACTGCCGCTTCTCTAAAAAAAGATCGGCTGGAAGAAGTCGAGGAAAAACCCAAAAAGAGCGGCAGCGAAGTTTTTGAGATCTTTTACATCATTTAGTAGCCATGCTATATTGATACACACGACTCCCCGCCTGCGATTGGTTTCCGTGCTCGCTCTCTCCAGCCAATCAGGTCTCCGAACTTCCGAAGTTTGCGGCTCGTTCGTTTAATTCGTAAGAACTGGCGGTTGCAGTTACTGAAAAGGGAAGTGGCGGTTTAGTTCCTGGAGTAGCCGGGTGTTAGTCCCTCTATCTTCGTTTATTTATTTATTTATTTTCATACTTTTATTTATTTATTTATCGACGAGAGTGGCTCTCGATTCTCATCTTATCTCTCGGTAGATGAAGCTCTTTTTTTTTCTTCGCGTGTGTGTGTTTTATTTCTCGAAAAAGCTCCCGATGTAGCCCTGAATAAAAAATACATTTTAATACATCCCCCCGTCAATGGGAAATGGTCCGTGTGAGTGTCTGGGTGCTTTTTTCTGCGCGATCAAAAATATCGATCTGTTTGATTCATTAAGCGAATCATTTATCTAGATTCTAGTGAAAATAATGTGGTTAATTTGTATGGTCCGGATATTAGTAACCTCCAAGGTTCGTAAGACGAAAGTTTTTGAAAAATAAAAAATAAAATCTGCCTCTTAATTTGAAGGAATAATGCTTTGTCATTATTTGTACTATAGTATACTAAATTAAGTTATGTGTTGTACTATATTTTGTTCTGTATTATATATTTCAAAATTACGAATTAAAGAAACTCAAACCTAGTTGATTAACTAGTAAAGAAACTTTCTTTACAAAATCCTGTCCCATCAAAATCCACCGTGGCTCGGTGGGTTTACTCATTGCACTAGCAACCTACGAATTATAGGCGGCATAGGTCCGATTCCTTCCTGGGTGTATTTTTATCTTCTGTGTCAGAAAGATTTTCATTGTGTATGTTACCATTACTTGACGTTTTTTGTTTGGTGCAGCTTGGCAAAATATAGCCCTTGCTATAAGAATCCGACCAACCAATACCCCAAAGAATTCCTTTCAAAAGAGTCCAGTCTTTCTTCCCAAATTGGATTTCTCTCAACAGTGTATGGGAGAGAATTATCGAAAAGAGTATGCTTTTTACTTTGGTCATTCGTTAATCCTTGTTTTAAGGGTTTCAATTTAAAATTAGTGACCATTCGTTATATCGCACCTCGATTATCGCATTCGACTATATCGCTCGTTTTTACTTGTCCTCTGATGAAGTTCTGATTTGGGAACAGTAGATGAAATATCTTAATTTGTTTATTTAGAATTGGGAATTCAAAATCACTGGCTTCATGCAGTTTTCTTCAACTGAATGGGTGAAAGAGTTGAGAGCGTCGAAAGTATGAATGAGAATTTTCTGTTTTCAAAAATATTCAACCTTATTTAATAATACTTTAAGGCAAGCCACGCATTGGTCCAACATCAGTCCTGCAACACAAAATTGGATGAATTTAGCATGCTCACCGACAAGTGTAGTGTACAGAAACGTAGTATGTGTGTTCATGTCGTATGTTTTGTCGCATGTTGCTGCAGTGTGACTGGTTAGGTTTAACCATCGCTTTTGGATTTAACGTACAGTTTTACGTAATTAAAAAACACACGCATAATTTAATATGCCTTTGATCTATAATAAATAAGGTTTTCTTTTCCTTTGTCCTCAAGAAGTATGGTATACCGAGAGGTTACAACATGTTCAAAAGGAAAATTTAATCTTTCGAGTGTTAAAAATGGTTGATATGCAAACCCATATGGTTATGTAATGCTTTGGAAGTATGCTGTAACTAAAAACACGTCTTTTGGAAAAGGCACGTAAATACAAATACCATCAGTCTAACGTTATTAACCCTCATCTCGGACTCGATGAGATGTCTCAGCATTAGCGATGTTGGCCAGATCTTAATGGACGAAATATCTCATCATTAGAAGATGACTGATGAGATCTTGATCTCGTCATTATAAAAAAAATCGGCAATATCTTGATGACGAGATATCCCGTCATTAGAAAACTCGACCAGATCTTGATAGACGAGATATCTTGTCGAAACCACTTGGAGGGTTAAAACATTCGAGATTTCGATATCCATGGACTGTCCTCTTTTGGTCGAAAGAACGAAACGCGTTACGTCTTTAAGCCGACCAATCCGGTCGGCTAGGTCAATGGTCCGGCTGGTCTTGTGGTCAGGGTGTTTGTTGGCTTCTAGATCGAAAGGTTCGAATCGGGTTAAGGCATTTTTCCTTGTCCGTTTGGAAGAATTTGTGGCCTCTATAAACGGGTTGTGCCTAGAATGTGGTATGGATGTGAGCTAACCCCCATGGAGCACCATTGTAACGCTAAGTGGTTCACTAATCCGCCCTTCTGGTGCCATGTTGAGTAATTTTCAATTGGCCAGGCATTAGCAAAAAAAGAAACTGGTTATATCTACAATAGTTTATAGTCTTACTCAAAAGAATGGACTCAGAACTAGTTAGTAGTTATTAACAATCCTTTAAACACGAAATTTTGTTAGGATGAACTTTGTGGGGCAAATAAAACGTGTTCGGTTAACCGTGTAGCTGTTAGAGTGAGATACTTGTCCAAAACGTGCAAACTGTCTGAGGATAGCTTATTGAAAGTAACTTTGCGCATTCAAAATATAACATTTAATGAATTTTCAATAGTATTATCTTGAAAGGGGATTTGGTTTAAGACTTTTATTCTGAAGAACCAGATATGGCAATTTGAAAAATTGTCTCAAAATGTAAAAAACCATTCCTTGAACTACCTACCGAAGAAAGACAAATCCAAATAGGATTCGAGATAAGTTCAGATATAACCATAGATAAGTACAGGATGGAACCATAGACAAGTGCAAAATGGAACCATAGATGAGTACAAGGTGGAACCATAAATAAGCATGAGATTGAACCTTATATAAGTACAGATGAGACCATAGATGAGTACAAAACCAAGATTATGGAAGGTCCACGCTATTGTATTGACCGACGACAAACTTCTAATCCAGTAAATATAAAAGGCCCCAGTCTGCTCGTTCTATATTCGGGATTGATCCCGGACCGTCATCAATTGCCCGTCGTGTTGCTCCAGAGTGACGTTAATTCAACTGCCTTCTGGCTCGTTCCATATTCAATATAGACAGTGAAACGTTGCTTTCTTTCCAGTCTGATGTGTCTAGCATATTTATGTGGCTTATTGGAAAACATACAGAAAAACCGCTGAATGCTGCTATGTCACCATGCACAAAGTTTGTTGACTTACAGTGTGTCTACGAGGTCTTAAACAGTGTGTTGGAATAAATATTTCAGAGAATTTTGGCAGTTCCTTGGATTTAAAGAAAATTATGCCGATCAATCTGTATATAAATAAGAAAGCAGAAGAAAACTGTTCCAGCCCGTCAATGGACTTGAAGTTTGAATCTTGTCTAGATCAAGAAGATTGAAATCAATTCCATGTGGACCTTCAAATCTAATTTAGAAATAACATTTAAATAACGTTCTAGTTTCCAAAATTTTTTAAACAGAACTTGGATGAAGATTATTACCATACACTTATGCTAAAGAAGGGTATTTGGGGGTTTTATGGCGTAAGGACCTATTTGGCCAAGCTGCGCCAGATACCTGTTAGTAAAAAATGTCAAGAAAGGGGAAAAAAGGGCATTGAGGAAAGGAATGTGATGAAAGCAGAAAAAGAATGTTTATCCCGGGAGCGTGATAACCCGTGTTTACTAAAGTCAGGAAGCTCCATGGGAAAAGAAAATATCACTAGAGTACCTCAGGTCCGTGAAGCCCTTATACACCTAAAGGAGATGTGCCCCTAAAGGCATCACAAAGGACTTCATCAGTCTGGTAAGACTTGAGTTAAAATCTTAAAATACATGCGGAAACTGGAGAATTGGAGCAAAGCAATGAACTATTTCTTTGTGGTGAAGCACTAATATTACCTATCATACCAGATCCCACATCTATTATACATCCTAGTTGAAAAAGATGGGAAAACCCAATTCACAGAAAGTTAGATTGGAATTAAGCGAGGGCTTCGACGTAACGGCGACGTTTGAGCATATAATCGTTCTTAAACCAGTTAAGCTGTACCGAAATGTTACAGCACGTGCCCCTCTTACAGCTTAAGACTAATTCACTGTTCTACTTTCGGGTGTCTCTGTCCTGCACTCTTCCTTTCAGTCCTTCGAAAAACGCGATCGTTTAAACTTGGTCTATTATGAGAGGCTTTTCTGTAAGATTGAATGTTGTTTCTAATTCCTCTGGTCTAGCACATGCTAGAGCCAAGTCCATGAAACCACTTTAAAAAGTCCAAAACCATCAGGATTCTCTAAAAGGTCACGGGAATCCAAACCGACACACGAAAGTATGTGAGCCAATAAAGCCTGTGTTTATACAGTTACGATAAACAGGAAATTTTTTGTCCATTTTGAAATTTGAGAGTGTTAGCGTGGCCACTTCTGAATCTCGACAAATCCGTCTGTAATTTTCGATCGCATAACACCTCCAAGGCATAACCTGGCCGAGTTCCCCTATTCCATTCATCAGTAGGGGGAGGTCTTTATATAATATTGCATATCTTTCCCAGTATCCCGGTTGGAAAAGTAGCAGATTGGCAACCGGGTGAAAGTTCGAAACTTTTCCAAAGCATAGGTCATCGTGTACTTGGGGCTGGTGCACTTTCAATCTGCCTGTAGATCTGTCGTGGCCTCAAATATCCTCACATTGGCTTGGTGTAGAATATTGAAGAGTGGGGTGCCAAGCTCAGGTGTTTACCACTTGATCTGACCTTGGTGTAAAATGATGAGGTGCTGTCCTCTGGTCTTTCCCTCCGTGATGGATCCCGGACCTTTGTCAATAAGACGGCGTGGTGCTCCAGTGTGACGTTCAACTAACCCCTTGTATGTTCATTACTTGACGTTGTTTGGGCGCAGCTTGGCCAAATAGGGTCTTTGCGTCATTAAAAATAAACAGCCAACTTACCAACCACAGATCTCGCTCAATTAACCCTAATTTTGCTAAAATGAACATAGAGCAACAGATAAAATATTTTCCGTTTTTCTGTGTGATTTTCGTGTGGATTAAGGACATCCTTAGTTACTTGACATTGCCGTTCAGGGCCATTCTTTCAGTATGGCCCTGAACGGCACATCTTTAAGTGCGAACGAGCATCACAACCCCGGGGTACCCCAGTGATCTTTCCTCTTCCATTTTTACCCTCAGCTATCCTTCTGCCTTTTGCTTTTTCTTCCTGTTGTCTGTCTTGCGTTTGGCGCAGCTTGACCAAATATGGCCCTTGCGCCATAAGACCCGGAAACAACCAACCAATCTCTCTGTATGAATAGCGAAATTTTTATACTCTACACGAGAATAACATTTCAACTACCTCTCGCTAATTGGATTCATAACTAGATTATTTTTAAAAGATGAGGGTGTACAAAACATTTTGTTTCAATCTATTCACCTTTCACGTGACTGAAACATAATACCTTTCCGGAAAGTGAAATTACATTTCCCGGCTCTGTTTTGGATGCATTGTTCTTAAGCATCCAACACAAAGGGGTACACACATATTTAATGATTAAAAACACGGGCTGAAGAGCGAGGGTCGGAAGCCCCGTAATAAAACATTTCGCTCTCTGAAATTGGAAGTCGCTTCAATACGCTAACAGCACACGAGTCTTGATAATGGCCGATGCACATTACAGCGCGGAAAAGAAGCTAAGCAAAAAAACCTGCTTTTTAAAAAAACACACAAAAAGTCTCGACTCCCTCTGCTCGGAGTGTAATAATGCAGAAAATTATTTTTTCCGCCTTCGGAAGCTTAAGAACTCGTCTAAAATGAGCTCGTCTTGCATTTCCTGCGTTTTTTTCACTCTCCTCCGTCTTACGTGTATCCTTAAAAAGATGTATTTTTGGGTGCTGCTGCTTGGTTGTGTGTGTGAGGGGGAAATGTAATAACGCTTCCAGTTGAAAAAGGGGGTCTGAAAAATTGGACTAGGTACGTTAAAAAAAAGCTGTGTGTATAATGATCGCTCTGGCCCATCCTATTAAAGGCATAGCTTGAACGTCATTTCATTTTTCAAACATTCAGTTGCAATCTTTTCCTTTTCTTCTCTTTTCTGGGTATCATTTTAGCGACAAACGAGAAATTTACGGTTGACGTGAATTTTTTTTCCCCGTGTGGCGTTAATTCTTTTGTGACGCGTCGGTAATTCTTTGTTCGGATTAATTTTGTTCTTTTCGAAAAAATGCTGACCTTTGAAGATTCGAAATAAATGGGGTGGTTTCGCGAGGGGAGCATTCCGTTCTCGAATGTTTTCGGAAGTGGGCTTCGGGACTTGCTTACAGTTTTTCCTGGCTGATCACAACTCTCCTGGTGGTTGTCTCGACGAGGTATCTCGTCATTAGCGAAACTCATCAGATTTTGATGGACGAGATAACTCGTCATTAGAAGAAAACTGGTCAGATCTTGATCACGTCATCATAAAAATATCGGCAATATCTTGATGACGAGATATATTGTCATTAGCAAAATTGATCACATTGATGATTGATGACATTGAATTGATTGATGACATTGAACGAGATATCTCCTCGAAACCACTTGGAGGGTTAATACAGTTGGCTGGTTGATTGGGTTTTAAGTACCATGGTCCATATTTGGCCAAGCTGCCCCAAACTACAAGAAAAACTACTACAAACCATGCAAACTACATCAAGTAATGGACATACAAAGATTTTACTGACACAGAATAGAGATAAGTACACACTGGGACAAATTGAACTTGACAGGAATAGAAACTGCGCCGCCTACAACTCCCAGGTTTCTAGCGCAGTGGGCAAACCTACTGAGCCACGGCGGCCTCGATCCCAATAAAGGTGTCTTTACAATGATTGCAGCGCATCATCAAATTATACTTTATTTGATCAAGCAAGAACATTAAAGTAGAAAACAGCTTTAAGATTTGGATTTTAGGAGGAGTCGACCACCTCTCTCGTGGGGTGGCGTCGCCCGGGATCATGGGCGAGGGAACCCGAAAAATGTGAAAAACATTTTGTTCTAAAATGTGCAAGTTTATTCCCCATGCTTAAAACTATAATTGTTTCCTTGTATTTATACTAAAGCTGTACAAATGCGCAAAGGAAAAGAATACTTGTGCGTCTTTGTAAGTTATAGATTGTGTACTTAGAACACATATTTGTATCTTTTATAAGAGGCCGTCCATTAACCTAGAACTAATCATACTTACAATCTGGTACTGTGTCCGATGGAGCGAGCCTGTATGAAATATACTATTTTAACTTCATCTCAAAATACCTCCCATATTTGAGATAATATAGCTCCAAGTCAGCAGAGAAGTGGAGTTGTCTGTATACGTTAACTCGGAAATAAATTACTGGCTACTGAATCGTTTAAAAAATTGGTAGGTTATGTCGAGGACAAACTAGTTTTGACGTGAATATTTGGGCCTGATGTTAGATTGGAGAATGAATGAAGCTGTACATAGGAAGTCTGAATGATTGTTCATTGTGAATATTCAACATTTAATTTGCAGTCCGAAGGATTAACGTGCAGTTTGATATTAAAATTGAAAGATAATTTTGTAGGTTAAAGTCCTGTGATTGTAGCTGTTTGACTGACACCAGTTAAACAGTTCTCACTCCACGGAATCCAAAATTACACTGGCCCAAAGTTCGCCCAGCACCGTGGAATTTCCATATACTGCAGACCCCCTCTCCACGATCAGTGCGCACTCGGTATGAATGTCATGTCAGATGTGGACATCTTATGTCTACACGACACTATTGTGGATGTTTCTTCTAGTTCTGAAAACATAAGACAAAACTGTTGTAACGCTCGACTTTTCATGCAAGCCCCCATTACTGTTCCGGTTTTAAAGCTGTATTCACGTCATAAGAATCATCACAATTCCCTTTATGTTCAGATTTGCAAGGTTCCCAGACCTTTCCTATGCTCCTTTACTATTGTCTCGATGAGTCGGCTTTCGTCTGCTCGTCCAAGGAGCACGTGTCCCTCCAAATGTTGATGTAATTGTTTTATTTGTACTTTATAAATATTTTCTTTGACCCTAATTGTTATTACATGTGTCACAGATTAATCGTTAACTATATGCTTGTTATTATTTAACTTTTATGAGTGGAAGCCGTTTTAAATACGCAGAAAATAGTTAAGAGTGTTTCATGCTGACAATCGCTTGATTTGTAACTGTTTATCTTTGCTGTGTAACATAATAAATATTGTCTCGTTCTGAAATTAGAACTTTATTTGAAGTATGCCTTACAAGATTAATTTTGTTTCTTTCCTGGCTACTCAGAGTTGAGGGTAGGGAAATAAAGCGTGTGTGAGAATATTTAGTGTTCAGATTCGCGTATGATGCTTTTTATTGTTTAGGTTAATAAATCGTAGACGATAAAAATACATTTTTTAATGATCTTTTTACCTTCTTACATTTTAAATTACTTTGAAAAATACTTGAGAAATAAGTACACAGTATCCTCTCGTTATATCGTGCTTCGATACATCGCTTATTCGGCTATATTGCTCATATTTTCTTGTTCGTCAATGGATTTCAAGTTTGCCTACAGCAGAGGAAATTGCAATCTGTTTCTTTAGAATTGGGATTTCAAAGGTCACCTGCTTCAACCAGTTGTCTTAGTCTTTTCCTGATGGCCATTGTGCAACAATATAAATTTCGTAGAGATAACCACCGATATCATCAAGTCGGGATTGTGATTCTTCATCAGTCGGGGAAACCAAAAGGAAGATAGAAAAATCGTAAATGATGTACCGTGTATACTAAAATATTCTACCGTTTATAGTTGAACACAATTTCTTTGTTTTCGTTGCTAATCTCCACATCTAGCTCCAGCTAGACCAAATACACAAGTCCATTCACCCGCACGAAGTCATACACCAGAACATAATTTTAAATATAACTGCGTAATAGAATGCATAATTGGTTCTTTGGTTCTCTAATAAGTAATATTTTCTCGGACTTGGCTCTATGGCTTCCCTCGGAGTATCACGCTTCGTTCTTGTGCCTCTAGAAGCGCGATCTATCGATAAAACTCTAGTTGAAAATTTTTCTAAATAAAGTTATTGTTAATTAACATTGAAAAATGATTGAGTTTTTAGTAAATGCGACAGCTTCTCTCTCTCCACCTGGGTCTGGGGAATATCGTCGGGAACATTTTGATGGATCAATTTTTGAAATAACATTTAAATCCAAACATGTTCTTGTTTTCCTGATCTAACAAATTGGCAACTCTTACTTTTGCGTAAGCCATACGCAGAATTACCATGTTAATTTCTCTAAATTGCACCTTAACTTGCCTGCATTACTGAATTCGGAAAACAAGCTTGCTTCACGTCTACGCCTCAGACTTACTATCTCATAAGTGTTTTTCTGAATTTAAAAGCTTTCTGTCGTAACCAATATAGTTCTCGCATATTGAACGCGGCATGTTTCGCCATGATCTATATGCGAGAAGAACTTTTTCAAATTGGACCCCTTTCTTTCTGTGTCTTACGGTCAGCAAGAGGAGGTTTTAGCAGACCTCACATCTGCACTTCGAACCTCGAACTGTGTTAGATGATGGGACCCATAGCCAGGTTAGATAAGGGTCCCAAATATATCGGGGTTCCCTCGCGCCTTGGAAAATTTTGCATAGACCCCAATTTTTTAATATACTTCTTTCAATAACCTTTTTTCTGAAAATGTGCTTAAAAATCTTATACTTTACAAAAACACTGCATGTTTCATCTGAATTCATAAACCAAGACCAATGATACTTGTCCAAGGTCAAATGTTACAAACATTCAAGGACATAATATTTATTGTTTAACTAAAACCTGATATTTTTAAAATTGGGTTAACATATGTGAAAGTTTATTCACATGTGCAGTCACGGGTTAATCTATTTCGATCTGTGAAATATAACCTTAAAAAATTAAAAATACCATTGAAAAGGGGCCTAATTTTTCTTTTGCTTAAGGGAATCTTGTATATGTGTCTCAAATACTCAATATTAAGCATAGAAAGGTTTAATGTTTTTTTTATACGATTCATAAATCTTTATTCTTATAAACGGAATGAGAAGCTTTATGATATTTTGAAATAGAAAAGATACTTTTTATGACTTTTGAAACTAAAAATCAGACAGCACATTGCAAAAACTTTTCATGTCTTCGGTGGCTCCCTAAGTCTCGGTCGCTTATGCCATGGTACCAGTGATTCTCTCTATATTGGACCTGCGTGTTGTAAGCGGCCCAGGTTCAATTCCTGTATGGTTCGACTCCTTCCTGGGTGTATTTTTCTCCTGCGTCGATAAAACTTCCATCTGCGTGTATTATTTGATATTATCTGTCTTGAGTTTGGCGTAGTATGGCCAAATATGGCCCTTGCGCCATAAAACCCAATTCAACTAACCAACCTCTTTTTATTGGGGCTCTGATTTGTAGAATGGCAGACTGAAGCGCTCGGTCATGAATGAGATCGATCCTCTCTTATGTCGATGTTGCACTGTTTGTTTCGAGATTCCTTCAATCGACCTCTCAATACACGCCATCTTTCCTTTGTCCTCCATCTGGGCCCTTCCTTCCCCTTGTCATGGTTCCTCAGGAGCACATCTTTAGGTGTGTATGGACATCACAACCCAGAGGAACCCAAGTGATCTTCCCTCCCTTTCATTTTTACCCTTGCCTACCCTTCTGCTTTTTGCTTTTATTGTGTTGTCTCTTGCTTTAAACGCAGCTTGGCCAAATATGGCCCTTAGGCCATAAAAACCAAGACCAACCAACCATCCTCTTGACATGGAAAGGATTAACCCCGAGATGGAATAGAAGTAAACCTACTAGGGAACCTGTGAAAAACTAGTGTGATTGGGTTGATTCTAAATTAGGTTGATTAATCTGGGGCAGAAGACTAGGTTAGGTCTAGACTCCTAAAGGAGAAGGATATTCGCCAGTACCATGGTACCGATACCCTATGTTAAAAGGGGCGACGGCAAATATGTGGGATCTGCTTTCCAAATTCAAGTGGTGTCGTTACACTGTATTTTGGACGCCTTCCTTTTCGACCCTCTCTTGGGAGCAATATCACTCGAATGCGTTAATTCTACCACAAAATGAAAGTTAAGTTCCTTCCTAAGAAACTACTTTTTTTATAAAGCATGCAATTTTGATTTGAAGCACCAAGTGAAAGCTGGTGGCGTCACTGATTATAAATCTTTTTTCATTGTATTTATAATAAAATTGTACAAAGGAAAATATAAAATGTTCTCAAGATCACAAGTGCCGATTACATGCCATACCTATTTGTATTTCATGTTATGTAACTCGGTACTGGGAGTTCGAAGTGCTGACACCCTGGTAAGGCCTTGTTAAGATTGGTAAGGTAAACCGAGCGTGTACTGGTGTTAGCCAGCAAGGCACAATGTATATGATAGCTGCTTCAATACAACCTGCTGTTGCCGTAATAGCGCCCTAGTGGATTGAGAGAATTTTGTTTGGTGCATTCTATATCCATATCTATTCAAAAATGTAACTTGGAGCGTGTGATAGTGCTAGTGTTTGATATTTATTGTATTCGCTTTTGTCATTTCTCGATCGAGTTCCCAGGCACAAACACATTATTACTTTTACTTTACCATTGGACTGTGGTAGCCAGTTGTTAGTCACAGATTAACAATTGTAGAGTTGCGAGTCCGAAACTCGATCCAACCTTGTGTACATGAGGGCTCATGCACTTTAAATCAGTCGGAGCCTCAAATGTCCTTATGGTGTGGAAGTTTGGAAAATGGGATGGTACCAGCTCAGCTGTTGACCTGGTCATCTGATCGTGATTCAAAATGACGAGGTATTGCCCTCAGATCTTTACCGTCGAGATTGATTCCGGACCGTTGCCAATAGCTCGTTGTGTTGATCCAGTGCGACGGAAATTCAACAAGCTACCTATTTTATCATAATTTCATTGCTGTCTCAGAAGCTTGTGACTGACCTCTAAATTTGATGACTGCGCACTATTTCCACGCCAGGAGAAGCAAAATTCAGTTAGCAATGTCTAGTACTAATTTCATTGAAGCTTATACAGAGTTACGCGAAAGATTTTCCTTATACAGATTTGAATTTTCCCGAATGGCGATAGAATCATGTCTCAAGTCTCGACTTATTAGTCCAGACTCTAGCTGATTTGCTCATCCAGCTGATTTGGATGACCTGGTACTTGGACATTTTTTTATTGCACCCCCTTTAGCTGCAGTGCCGGAGATAGGTTCGATGTGTTGTCTGATGATGTCTGAAAAGATAGCGGTTTACTCAGTATATGTCCCAGATCTTTTGGAAACGATGGACTACCCCAACTTCAGCAACGGATGGAGCGATGCATCCATTAATCAAACTATCTCCATTATCATTTAAAGTCTAAGCTTATTTTATATACCTGTAATTTTGGATTATTTTCTGAATGTTTTTCTTTGCAGCAAGGGTGCCCAATCCGCGTGCTATATGCGACTATGGGCAGGATCGTAAATTTTATTGTTATGTTATTTTATTATTATGATTTCCTCGGTTTTCCTTGTCGATTCCATGTCTAATACAGGCTGTGTCTTCGAACAAACAGCTACCTTACAGTAGAATATTTGACATAAAAAGGCCCTTAAACAATTAAAAGATATCGGGAAAACTGTTTTTCAGTGGATTCTTACACATGTAGAATTGGAGAGAAACAAGTTGGCAGACAAAGTGGCCAAAATGGGTACTAAAATTGGTAGTAGTGAGAAACCACCTTTCGCAGGTGCGGTTAAAGGCTTCTTACCAGAAAAAGACATTTGAGGTCATTAAAAAAGAAGCCCCTCAAAAATAAAAATAAGGAATAAAACACTACAAAAAAATGTGACAGGATAACAAAAGCAAACCAAGAAAAGAAGCAATAGCACTTTTCTGACTTTGAACTCTGCATGATTGCCTTGCAGCATACCTGGAGAGGATCGGAATATATTCGTCCAGTGAATACACAATTTGAACTCAATTCCAGCATGGATGATCTTCTGTTATGATCCCGAATCTGGACTCCACTACAGTAGGCTCAGAACCCGATCATCAAAATCTATTGGGATACCAGGCATGAAAATGTTGAGCTGAGCTTCTACATTTGCCATAGGAAGAACCCAAATTATGTAATTTTGAGCACTATTTTTTATATCTTGAAGACCTATCTTCCTAAAAAATATCCCTCGCTTCACAGGAATCTAGGTAATCCAGTTAGTAGAGTTGCGGATTAGCAATCGGTGGGTAGCGTACTCGATTCACCCAAAGACCGTCGTGGACTTAAGTGCACGTTAAATCTGTCGGGGTCTCATGTACTCATCTTGTCGTGGTGTGGAAATTTGGAGAGAGGGATGCCAGCTCAGGTATTGACTTCGTCACCTCACCATGGTTCTGGCCAAATATGATCCTTGCGCCATAAAACCCCAAACACCAACGAACCAACCTGACCGTGATTCAAAATGAAGAGGTGTTGTCCTTGGATATTTGCCTTCTTGATTGATCCCGGACCATTGCCAATAGCCCGTGTGTTGCTAATTAACTACCTACCTCATGTCATTACTTTTAGGCAATGACATGACATACTTTTTGGCATTTGTGAGCAACTATTTTCAAGAATGAAGCGCACGAAGAGTAAATTTGGACCAAAATTTTCCGACGAGTACCTACAGAACCAACTAGGAATTGCTAATACTGCTATCGATCCAGACATTGATGCATTAATTTTTTTCACAAAAACAAGATCAAATATCCTACTGGTTTCATGTTTATGTTGCCCTCTTGTTTAATGTTACAATAAAAAAAAGACAAAAGAAAGAAATTGTGTTACATAATATCGTTGGCTTATAGCATAAACTCATTCAAGTTTATCGGACACACTAAATGTTTATTTTCATGATGACGAGAAATACACTGTCATACTGTAATCTGTTTTAAAAATGTGCAACACCATCAAAATACTTATAATTTTTATTTATGGACCTCAAAACTAATATCTCGTCTTTAAATAGCGCTGGTTTTGCTAGTTAATGAGTTTCTGTTCTAAGCGGACGATATACATTAACTATATTATATTATATACGGCCCAAGACAATCCCTCTATTCAGCCCAGGCACGCCAGAAGGTTGGACACCCCTACTCTATATTTAATGTACTTATCTTCAGGAAACTTGATATTTTAATCAGTGTTATATTAAAACGTGGTATTTTAATCAGTGTTATATTGAAACTTGATATTTTAATCATTGTTCGCATTGTTTATTGATACTGATTATCATTGATATTTTACAGAAATTTATCAATTTATAAGTAGTATATTGTTTAAATGTGCTATCCCATTATTTGAATAGTAAGTTTACAGTATGATTTCCAATTGTTGTATTAAGTGCATTGTTTCTTATTGTATCGTTAGTTTCTTTGTTGTGTTAACTTCGCCTATCCGTTACCCGATGAATCGGTTGCTCGCGAAAATGCTCCATGGCCCCAACAAAAAAATATTTGTGTTATAAATTCAAGTTTGGTTCATCGCTCAACGTTCATTTTTGCGGTGTGAAGACTAATTTAACCTGGGCCTAAGGCTTATAGTGTGAGAAACCTTGTTCTTTCTCTCTTTCGTACACAAAATACTTAGATTTGATATAACTGTTTTTTTAGATTACTTTTATTTGTTATAGTATGCTCTTTGTAATCTAGAATCATTTTAACTTCTTTCGTCTGTATTTTAAGGACTTCTGGAATATCTTTCTATATACTAGCGGTCCACGGTAGTCCGGTTGGAAGAGTAGCAGATTAGCAACCTGAGGGTTGCTAGTTTGAAACTCGATCGAACTTAAGACCGTCACTTCCGTGGGGGCTGGTGCACTTTAAATCTCGTGGTACCAACTGTCCTCTCTGGCGTGTTGTGGAAGTTTGGAGAGTGGAGTACCAGCTCAGGTGTTGGCCTCGTCATTAGACCGTGGTTCAAATGGCGAGGTGTTGTCCTCGGTTCTCTTCGGTTCCGTAATGGCTCAGTGGGTATGCCCACTGCTCTAGCAACCTTCTACTTGTAGGCGGCGCAGGTTCGATTCCTGTCAGGTACATTCCTCCCTGGGTGTATTTCTCTCTTCTGTGTCAGTAAAACTTTCATTTTGTCTGTCTATCTATTACTTGATATTGTATGTCTTGTGTCTGGCTCAGCATGGCCAAATATGGCCCTTGCGCCATAAAACACCAAAACCAACCAACCTCGGATCTTTTCCTTGGGCGTTGATTCCGGATCGTCACCAATAGCTCATTGTTTTGCTCCAGTGTGACATTAATTCAGCTACCTACCTACCTACTAGCAGTTATATTCTGCTTAGGTTAAATTCCCTTTACTTTCAGGATTTTCAGATTGTATAACATACTGTTAAATAATTCTTTTGTAGTTTCGTCATTTCGTGTTCAAATCCTTTTGTAGCCTTAACCAGTGTTTACGTGAGTTTAATGTACTAATGTTTTTATTTGTAACCTTTTATGTGTTCTCTAACGTTGTTTTCTCGTATCTGAAACCGGCAAGGAGGAAAAATGGAATAAAAATTCCCTTCCTTTATCATATCGCGAGCACACATCGTAAAAAGATCGACAACGCAGTTACATCTTTTGTACCTTCCATAAAAAGGAGAGGAAAAAAAATCTATGTATATTTTTTCTCTTGTGTTGGAATATTTCACTGTATCCGAAAGAAGTGTGTATATTTACACTTGTTGATAAAGGGGTGTTTGTATTCACCGCCGAATGCGAAGACTTGATCTTGGTTCAAGAATTTTCCATTCCTTTGTCGCCGCCAAAACTTTATTTTTCACTCCTTAACAATTTTTCCTGTTTTTTTCCTTCTTTTTTCCTGGAATATATACGGGATTCGCGGAACAATTTGTTTTGAAACATTTTCTCCTTTCTTTTTCCCGCAGTGGTATGACGTGGACCTGGATCTCGTAGACTGTGAAATTAAAGACATCTTTTTCCTGAGCGAGGTCGACGAGGAAACGGAGGACTTTCTGGAGAATTGCTTCGACAAGTCTGATTGGCTGATGACCCAAATATTCCACGCTTTTGCCAGGAGTCTGCTCTGCTGGTTCATGTCCCGAACCTCCATCAATGGGTACATTTTATTTCTAGCTTGTAAATTAAAACGTGCCTTACATCAGGATCGTGTAGAGAAGTGGCTGCAATCTTTAATAGAGCACTTTAGTTTGAGTCTCTATGGTCACTTTTTACAAGACACGAAGTTTTATTAGACCGGCTTAAGGGAGGTTTAATGTTAAGGGAATTTCGAAAGGCCTCCGACATCCATGCATCGAATCAAGGGCTTTTGAACCAAGGGCATTTGGTTACCAGGTCGGAATGTTGTTTTGGAGGAAGAGACAGATTCTACACTTACTTGATGCGCGGCCTCCAGTATGACCAAATATGGCCCTTGCTTAATAAAAACTCACACACCAACAATCAAGCACTTTTTAAACATGTACGGGTATCATAACCCCGAGGTACTCGAATGATCTTTCCACCCTTTCATTTTTACCCTCGCTTGCCCTTCTACTTTTTGCTTTTTCTTTTACCATAATTGTGTTGTCTGTCTTGGCCAAATATGGCTGTTGCACCACAAAACCCGAAAACAACCAGCAACCCAGCTAAACATGAACCACGCGGTCAACCAATCTTAATTTATAAGACTTAAATTGAAACTTGGGGCTAGTATTTATTTAGTTTAAAAATGCCAGGCATGTTTGAAAATTGAGTCACTAGCCTTGCTTCCCAATATCTCTGAACAGTGCAATCAAAACCATTTAATGCAGTATGTGTCTAAATTTTCGTTATTCATTGGTCGTCTAGAATTGCAGAAAGTGTAATTAGGTGAGTTCAAGGAAAGAATGTACGGGAATATATTCCTATAAGTCCGATTCTAAATAAATGGACATGGAGGCAATATTCCATAAAGAAGAGTAAGAATTCATTCCGAGTAAAAAGACGAAACAAAGCAAGAGCTGAACTACGAGGAAACTTGGAATTGGAGATTTTGATTCAGAAAGGCACTCCCAGGCCTTTCTCTTCGCTTCATTGAACATCCCGATTTAAATTTTTTTCTTAATTCAAATTTAATTTCATGAAGCAAATGTATGAAACTCTGTGTTTTAAATTACCTATAAGTTGCTTATAATAAATTAAGAGTATCGGGACATAGAATGTTTGTTATCGAAAATTCCAATTCAATTTACAAAAAAATAAATTTTGAATAAAGGTTTGTACAAATGATTTGTCTAGTTTTTAAATCGGATTTCATGATCAAGACCTTGTAATAGGGCTCTCTTGGTAGAAAGAAAGAAGGCTTGAACACCTATAGCCATCCTTCTCTGCACGGTCCTGGTGATGAATGATTTGGGCATGCAGTCAATTTGATGTCTGAAACGTTTTTCTTAGAACGTTACAGTTTATTTAGGTTCTCCTGTAGGGATACTTTAAAATGCTTTTTGAAGTAACTAATTTTTCATTTTTAAACATCAATTTTTTATTTAATCAACTAGATGTTGGAATGAAATGTTGGGTAATGAAATGGTGGACGAAATTGCAAGGACCGGCTTAAATTTTATTTTTTTAAATTAATTTTTAATTAAAATTCTTAAATTTTTCCGAGGAAACTCACTTAGCTTTGAAGAAATAGACTGTATAACAAAGAAAGTCTAGGATAGATCACCATAACACCATTGGAATAGAGGACTAAGATCTCGAGAAGCAGCCAACTTCAAGTTATGCGGAGAACAGAAAACATTTTCAAGATTTAGAACCGGTCACATCAAAGCAATGAGATACGTGCCAGGAAAGAAGATTTACGCAGACTGTCACAACTGTAAGGATAACAGCACAGCTAGTCCTAGCCATGTACTGCAGTGTTTTGGGTGTCATGGAAGATTATTCATAATGATCCTCGACATCTTTTGGACATTCGCAGGAAGAACATAAAACTGATCTAACTTTGATCCTGGATAAGAGACAAAAGGATGTTGAAATAATTTCTAATTGAAATGTTCTTAGTAAAAGGCTCATAGAAACGTATTTCTTCTTTTCGTACATACAATCCTTTGTAAAATAAGTTATGCATCTACATCAGATTTAAACATTTTCTAAATGAACGTTTCAACAAGAAGCGGTTATCCCTCCAAGTAGTTTCGACGAGATATCTCGTCCATCAAGATCTGACAATTTGGATAATGATGACATCTTGTCATCAAGATAATGGTGATTTTTATGAGATCAAGAGCAGGCCAGTTTTCTTCTAATGGCAGGATAACTCGTCCTGGATCTTCGTTCAAGATCAGGTCAGTTTTGATACTGACGAGATACCTCGTCTAGACAACCACCAGGAGGATTAATTGAAAAATTTAATCTGCCAATAACCACTAACCGATTGCTACAATACTTATCCACAGTACTGTATTTGGAACTCAAGTAAGATTTTTTAGTTGATACACCAAGAAATAGTCAAAGGTTTCCGTCTGTAACATGTTGGAACAAAAATTGACTCGTCTAACTGGTCAATCACCACCGTATGTTTTGTTTTACTGCAGTTACAATGCTGCGACTCGGGCAACAGTACTCCAGCTAGTCTTACCAGAGAGGAGTGCTGTTGTCCAACATTAAAAAAATGCTGAAACTTGAGTATCAACTGGTCATTAAATTTTCAAATTTTTCTAATTCAAATTTTTTTGTTTTCAAAATTGGATCTGGTATGAGAAAAGAAATTTCAATTGAGGAAGTCATTTCTGCAGTTTTGTACCATTTTAAAGACAAAAATTCAGATGATTTAGCAGCATATAAAAGTAAATGAGTCGTTCTAAAAATGTATTGAAATAGAGTGGGATGATATCGAAAAATAAAAATTATTGTTTTATTACTTCTTTAACCTTCTTGGTTGGTTGTCTTGACGAAGTATCTTGGCTTTAGCAAAACTGACCAGATCATGATGGATGAGACATCTTGTCACTAGAAGAAAACTGACCATATATTTAATTCGCCATCAATAAAAAAATGGCAATATCTTGATGACGAGATATCTCGCTGTTAGCAAAATTGGTCCGATCGCTATGGACAAGATATCTCGTCGAAATCATGTAGAGGGTTAATACCCTGGGGCCGGAAGCTTTTGGAGCTTAATACGTACCACCGTTTTAACGAAAATGTTATTTTTTTCAGAAATGAGGTCTTGAATAATGCAAGTAGAAGGCATTTTTTATTCTATAACTAGTACTAACTATAACTATATACTCGCCAAAGTGCAATTTTAAATATATACATACATAGGGGAATAATTTTTGCAGAGCTAGAGGACAATTTTGCAGATAAACTACTGATACTGATATCGCAAGAACGAGATATCTCTTTCAAGTAATACCTTGTACGTTTTCTCAATTTTCTGGCACGTTTATTGAACGAACGTCTATCTCAATTTTCGTAACTCCTGTTGCTATAGCAAACACTGCTGCCCTAACAAACACTAGAAAAGCATATGGTGGTACATACATCGTTATGAATTCGAAACATCTAAAAGGTGATATAAATTATCCCTGGCCAACTGCAAAATAGCTGTGTTGTGTAAATTAATTTGGTGTGTTGTAAGGTGAGTATGGTTGCAAATAGTTGAGTTATCGTATGTTCAGAATAGATTTATAGCGTATTCAAGAACTTATAATCCTCATCTAGTGGAGAAAAGTAGTAAGTGTACCTTCAAAAGAAGCCTTCAATGACATCTAGAAGAGAAATACAGGTAAATTTAGTATCTATATAATATATTTCTGTTTAGAAAAAAAGTGATGTAACAACTAAAATGCTTGGGTTAAATTGTTACTAACAATTTAAAATACTATGGGAGACGCATATTTAACATTCGTGCCAGTGGAGTGTTTATGGAATGCTATTTAAAATATGCGTTTGATTTTTATTTCGAACCGCATGTGTCATGGCGTTTCCTGCTTTTTCAATACGTTGATTGCCAACTACGAGTAAACTCATTGTTGACAGTTTATTAAAAGATGCCCACTACGATACATTTCGTTAACTGAAATCTTTCCACCAATGCAGAGCACGAGTATATTCGTTGATTTAACCTGCTAAGACAGGATATGGGTGTGGTGGCATATCAGTTCTTTTGCTGCATTATGAAAATACCGGCTCGTTCCTGTCAATCGAGCAGGAGTAAATTTTATCCTGTGCAGATGCGCATCGCATAAAATGAGTGACTATGTCTACGTTCACTTTCTTTTTCCTTAAGACAGCGATTGTCTGTTCTTGCTTGCTGTTATCATGATTGAATAAATTGAATATATTAACTTTGGAATCCGTTGATGTTATTTCTCTATTCAAAGATCCTTGCATGTCTACGAGGCTTGTCACAGTACGAAGTAGCCTGATTTTCTTCTCCCGCGCAGTGCTAGATATTGCTGCTGTTATTTACTTCGCGATAAAATAAAATCCTTCTGAGAACTTTCGATATCTGATGCATTAAACTGTAGGAGTCTGAAATAAGCATAAACAGTCATGGCTTCAAGGATATAATATTTATTCACAAAGTATAAATATCCCGATTGGAAGAGTAACGGATTAGAAACCGGAGGGTTGCGAGTTCGAATCCAACCAAAGACCGTCTTGTACAAAGGGGGTTGTTGCACGTTAAATCTGTCGTGGACTCAAATGTCCTCACGTTGGCGTTGTGTGGAAGTTTGGAGAGTGGGGTGCCAGCTCAGATGTGATCTCGTCATCTGACCGTGGTTCACAATTACGTGGTGTTGTCCTCGGATCTTTCGCTTTGTGTTTGATCTCGGAACGTCGCCAATAGCCCGTTGTGTTGCTCCACTGCGACGTTAACTAAAATACATACAATAAAGGATAAAATAATTAGTATTTGAATGAAAATACACTGGCGTGCAAAACTAAAGGAACAGCAAAGAGTTTAGCTGCTATTTCGCTATGAAGTGAGCTGGATGAGGAAAAATAATACAAAAAGGTACGTCAAGAGTTATTGAACCGATAAGTAAAAACAAAACGACAGAGAACTGAAGTGAACAACAAAAAGTCTCAACTGAAGTGGTGAAACTGCACTGTGTGCCATGAGACAGAAGGTAAAACTTAAGAGAGGAGACTCCTTTGTAGGCATTATGACCACCTCGAACATTGATGTAGGCTTTACACCACGTTTACATACTGAAAATGAGGTCGCAGATGAGGTCCTTCGGTAGCAGAACTCATTCCTATGTTAGAGCTTCTGAAGTTACGATTCCGAAATTTGAATATGCTCCAGCTTTCTACAGAATATCCTCGGTTATGCAAATGACCACAGGCTGTTTCGTTTAATTTTGAAAATCTTATCTCTAATAATAGTGGTCTTTACGTTTTGTGTAATTCGTTTTGATACACGTGAGTGGAACGAATTTATGATTGATATAATTTAAAACATTTTACCACCCACAAAGTTCAGTGGTACAGACTGTAAATTATGTAAATTCTTATCTTTTGTATATATTTTTGGTTAGTTGGCATTTAACGCCTATCGAATCTAGTATAGACCTAGTTGGCGTCTGAGATAAGTTTACTCAACGGAACTTGGGTTGTCAACGTGCTAAGTGAAAAGTGCCTTTAACCCTCCAAGTGATTTCGGCGAGATATCTTGTTTATCAAGATATTGACGATTATTGATAATGATGAGATCAAGACCTGGTCAGTTTTCTTCTAATGACGAGATATCTCGTCCACCAAGTTCAGGTCAGTTTTGCTAATGAAAGATAAAGTTAATTTGTTAGAATGCAAGCACATTTCCAGAATTCGATTGAATTCTGTGAAAAAAAATCTTTCTGTTACAAGTTTTTTGGAAACTGCCAAACATCACAAAAATTATGATGCGATTTAATGAATACAATTTATACTTCTGGTAAAATAATCGACACAGAAGTTTCATATTCTTGGGCTTGTACTCCTGCTTTCTCTACTATTCTTGAAAAATATAACATTATATGTGGTTTTGAAGTTTGCATCCACAAGGAAACTTTGGGATTCTCCAAATAATTATTTTCTACATGCAGTTAAATAAAAGCCGATTGCTCTGCTTCCATTCCAATTTTCTTTCCTGATACTTGTGTTTGACCTTTTTTGAAACGTACAGTAACTTAATTTACTTCTGCGTTCAATGTTTTGAGAACTGTTTTTTTCTTTTAGCCCGTGCTAATCAAAAAGGCTTCCAAGTTTTGTTCAAGATTGTTATATAATGCGTATTTCAGACCTTATAGTGCTAGAAAACAGTAAACATAAGTAGGGTAATTATGCGGTTACTGGACCAATGCGGAGTATTTCCAGCAGCAGGCAAACAGCTCAACCGGTACTCGCCCCTGTAGTAAAAGATATAAATCAATTCTTATTGGATTGACTGATTTGATTTCCTTGCCACATAATTAGGTGCAGAGTTCAGCTGATATCACAGTAATTACGTATTAAAATAGTACACAGATATTATTTTTTAATTTGCGTCTTATTTAACTGGTTGATCTGTGATATACACCAATGATTAATATATGAAATTATAACCATGCACATGTTCGCCGGTTGTTCTTATCAATAATGCGGCTGGTGATAGCATACCTCGCATAGCAAACTTCCATTTCACATTAGCACCTTTATCTCAATGGTTAATGAATTTTTGTATCCGTATGCTCATGATTGTACACCACACATGCCCGAACGCATCCTGTTTAATCGCTGATTTATTTCTTATTACTGCAATATAATTCGGATGTGTGTTTATATTTCCTTTTATTATAACTTTCGTTATATATCCAGTTTATATTAACTTTCCCTTGATATGTTTGGGTTGATGTGGGAGGGGGGTAAGATAATGAAGTAAACTTGGAGATAAGGACTGATAACCAATCATGTAAATAATGCATGATGGTAACTGGATGGGAAGAAGATAATGAAGTAAACTCGCTGAGGGGATAAGCAATGTCCACCAATCAGCTTCCCCTTACCAGTCTTCTCACCAATGTCAGAAATGAGGGTGTTGCTATCTTGGCTTTCAACGAATAGGAATTTATTTATATTTTTCTGTCATTACCATCCTTTGTCAATCCGCCACCAATCAGCATGTTTTTTGGTAACTATTGAAATGCATCTAAAGCTGGATTGAACATTGAGAGTCATCATTCTACTACTTGCTGTCCCATATTCACGAAACTTGCTTCCCCGCTTTTGCAACTCCCACAATTCAGTTGTAAAATTGAAAAATTACAGAAAGATGTCGCTAGAAGAAACTTTTGAAACAATTAACTTTCCTTTGAACGAAAAGCTGATGGCTATTGCTGATTTTGGAGACATTAGTGGTTCACAATTGAATAAACCCTTTGACGACCTCAAGTGCGATGTTTGCGATTTAACTTTCACATTTCATCGTAACCTTTTGCGACATGAGATAACAGTGCATGGAAACCAAAAACAACAGTGCCCTCGATGTGACGTGAGCTTCAGCCGAAGAGACATTCTAACAAGACACTTGGAAACTCATAACAAACCCGAGAAAAGGAAAGCTGCAGAAGACGGAACTTCTTCCAAACGAATGTGTAGGGAGCCTATGCCTTCTACATCGAGTGTCAGACGTGTACCTGCGAAGCAACGATGCCTAGACACTTTCAACGTCGAAATCCTATCCCCAACCGAAGAGACAAGTCGGGATCTTAAAGTGTTTTTGCAGTTCGTGCAAAAACACTTTATGTGGCATGGAAATCAAATCAGTCAATCCAATTGGAATTGATTTATATCTTTTACTAAGGGGCCGAGTACTGGTTGAGCTGTTTGTCTGCTGCTGGAAATACTCCGCAGCGGTCTAGTAACCGCATAATTACCCTACTAATATATTCAATTAACAGTTGATTTTGTGATCGCCTGGGTCCAGATTTTGTTAACAAGTCAACTATTGTTAGCACTTTGAAAACAATGTTGATATAGATGGAAATTCCGTTTGAAATCTCCTGATTCTAATTGCTCGCTGTGCTAGCGACTGACGAATTACTTGACGTTGTCTGTCTTGTGTCTGGCCCAGCATGGACATATATAGCCCTTGCGCCATAAAATCCATTGAACTAGCAATCTGCGAGTTGTAGGCGACGCTGATTCTATTCTTGTAACTTACTCTAGGTGTATTTCTCTCTTCTGTGTCAGTAAAACTTACCGTGAGTATGTCCATGAACTTGGTTTAGGACAGCTTGGCCAAATGTGCTGGCCCTTGCACTATAATACCCAACCAACGTGGCTCTTGGCAGTTTTATCTTTTATATCAGTTACGTCTTTTTATAGTATTTTTTATTCTTAAGTCATTTTTGAGAGTCTTAGGGCATTTTTGATCATTTTTCAATTTTTTAAGACTAAACTTGCTGCAAAAGTGAATAAATTATTAAAAACGAAATTTATATAAAAAGTACCGAACATAACTACCTACAAAGACACTTACACCGTATTGAGTAGCGAGAGCAGCTGTCTCTCATCTTTGCAAACTGGACGAAACTGACTTGACACCACCATCTCAAGGACTGCAAGTTGATAGGTCCCATGTGCATTTGAAAGGCAAAACAATTTGTACTGAAACACTTAAAATTTTGCATTAGAGAATATCAGAAAATCTCAATCGGAGAATAACGCGTTTTTGTAGTAGACTTACTATACTTCTACATCTTTGATGTTAGAAGTATATCAAATATATCATATATTACATCTTTTATGTAACTCCGTCAAAAATGATCGTCATTCAAAAATTCTTTTGATGCCTAGAGTTTGATATCAATAAATTTGTAACGCTAAAATTAAGATATCGATTTTAGTGTTTTTGAAAGTTTACTGTCCCCTTTGCCAATTGCTGAAGGTGCTTTCCGTCGCCCCGGCAAGTGCTGAATCAGGCTTCTACTCTAATTATCTCTTAATCGAATTACTTTTTTAGATCGATACCTGTCACATTTGACGAATCGGGTGGTTTTCGGAAATAGAAGCTAAACGTAGGAAGGTCGGGGGAGGGCGTTCCGAACCCAAAATAAATAATAACAGGGGGCCGGCGCGAAATACACAGCGAAATGCAAAGCAAACACTCTCTCTCTCCGTCTGGTTTCAATTTCCGTTCAAAAGCGTTTTCATTTTAACCTGAAACTCAAATCTTCCCTTTTTCAAAAGACGTGGACATTATACTCCACCAACCAGAAGCAGCGGGGAAAATAAAAATAACGAAACACACAGCCCTAACTGAACAAACACAGCCCAAACCCCGAAAGCAGGATTTTTCTTCCTTTTTTTATTTATTTATTTTTAAATTCCTTCAAATCCCTCGGAGAAAAATATCTTTATTCCTAGATTCTACCACAATACAATTGCTCATTATTATGATCGGGAAAAATTCCTTATGCCCGTTAGGGACACGCCGGAGTCCCCTCCCCACCCACCCTGTTGGGTGGAATTTTTCTCTTTTTGTGTTCGATTCCTCCGTGCACCCTTCCTTCCCGGTGTAGTATCAAACACCTTTTATAAATCGAGGAAGAAAAATTCTTCTCTTCCACCCCCCTATATATCTATACCCATATCCCTTTTTTCCATTATTTGAATTTTTCGATAATTTCCCTTTCGCCCCCCTTACCTCGTCCTTTCAAATCACAGTCGCCCCCCCTGTTCCAAAGGGTGGGGCAAATTGAAGCATCCCCACCTGTTAAAATGGCCGACTTCTGATTTTTCTCTCATTATGTACGTAGGGCCTCCTGCTTGCCTTTATTTCTCTACCCGGGCACACAGAGTATGGTAATGAAACATTAGCATTTCAATGCAGATACATAGAGATGTGTATGGATAGATATTTCTATTCTTTATTTCCGAAGGATGGATAGATATATTCCCTCTCTCTCCTAGCTCTTTTTTCCTCTCGCGCTGGATCATGGCAAAGTGAACAAAAAGTTTCGTGGCGCAAAGGGCAAACAAACTACAAAAAATTTCGTGATAAACAAATAAAGTTAAAATTGAAAAAATATATAAAAGAAATCCCTTTTTTCTCTCTTGTATTCCTTTCGAAGTTTAATGCATTTGTAATCGCCAATAAGAACAGGAAAAAGTCAGCTTTCTTGGCACGTTTCCAAGAATTTTGAAATAATAACGGAAAAAAGGGTTAACAATGATGATTCTTTGAAGGTCAACAAGAATTGGAATTTTTGTCGTTACATTGTTGTTATTTTTTTCACATTTGAGTAATCTTATAGCAAACAAACGAATTACTGCCGCTGGAATTCAGCTAGCGTTGCTGATTTTCTTATTCGTATTTTGCCTTCCAGCATAGTTTCCTCCGTTTTAGAATTCTTTATTTTCTTGTTCTTATGAGCTGCAGACACAAGCTCAGTAATTGCATATGGAATTCATCTATTTCAAAATCGGAAGATTTTTCAATCTCCTTTCCTTTCTGAGCAGAAAATCGTGAAATGATTATTTGAACATTCAGAACTCAAAGCTAAAGTGAAATGGAATATATGAGCCTGGTAAACAAGCGAAGAAATTCTGTTTCTCTCTGAGAATGGTGAAACATTTCTTCGCAAAATGGTGCGCATTTCTGAAAATACTAATTTGTCGTTGGAGTAAAAATAGCCGTGGTCATTTCGGTTGAACTGAACGTTATCTAATAATTCAAGGCCAAAATAAAATGGGAATTGGTTTGGCTCTTACATTACAGTCAGTTTTAGTTACACGAAGACTAATTAGACCGAAAATAAATGAAAAAATTAATTTTAAGTGTTCGCGCTTTCTTATGCCAAGTTGTGCCAAACACAAGAGACTTCGTCAAGTTATGAACATACACATTCAAAAAAAGTTTTAATAATACAGAAGCGAGAAGTACATCCAGGAGAACTTACTGGAATCGAATCTGTGATGCTATAACTCTCAGTTTGCTAGAGCTGTGGGCGAACCCACTGAGGACTGAAGCACTTGGAACTCAATTGTTCCTTATTTAAAGGAACAATTCAATTCGGTGTTGCCGAAACTTTTATCCATATTTTCTAGCATCGAGTGAAGGTGGAATTATTTCTGTATATTCACAGCGTCGTTAAGAAGTGCCAGAATATGTTACAAATTTAAATAGCCTTCCTGATAAATAATTTAAAAATAGTTTTGGAAGTCTCCTCAGGTAACTTGTAAGTTGGAGATGACTTCTTAGATTCGCCACATCATGTGTCAAATGAAGTAAAGGTATAAAAATTAGAAAACTTAGCAATTGTGATTGATTTTAACTGTTTAAAAGTGTGGACAAATTCTTTTTATTTTGGTAAATTCCATTCGAAATTTACTTTGGAAATTTTATCCTGAAAAGGAATTAATCCCAAGAAGGATTATCCATTGCATTACATCTTCGGGTTTGATCCCGGACCGTCGCCAATTGCCCGTTGTGTTGCTCCAGTGCGACGTTAATTAAAATGCCTATATACGAATGCATTACATATGCTGTAGGTATCACTATGCTAACACGCGTGCCAAGTATCTATATTTAAAAATAAAATGGTTCTTTCCAGGAGAAAGATGGAACGAAAAGGCAAAATAGATTTAAAAATTTCGATGGAATGTTTTATTTTTCAGCTATTGTTTCACAGACATGGAGTCAGTCTGATTCTTACATGAGTGAAGCGAATTGAAATTGAAAACGAATGTTCAGTCTTAAACGAGTCAATCGAGACACTACGAAAACAAAGCATATGGATATGCAAATCCGAATGTGTTTGTTAAACTATTCGTTGTAGGTGCGCATCTCTGTAATGCCATGTCCAATCGAAAAACGGACAATTTTTCGCATGAACAATCTCGATTTTGATCACCCTGTATATGAATTTCCACAAAATATTTGTATTTTTTCCTCGTGTAATAAATATTTCTGAGCGTACTCTTATCGAAGAGCAGTTTACTTCAATATGACTAGACATGAAAAGGTTCATCGCCCTTAGCTTAGACGCTTAATAATAGAAATTACCTTACATGATGAATCAATTGTCATGAAGACTCAACAAAGGACTGAAGTTTGTACGGGATTAATACGTAAGCTAATACAGTATCTCTAAAATCAGTTTCCTACATGAAACAGGGGTCTGGGTAGCCTGGTTGGTATAGTAGTGGATTAGCAACCGGAGGGTAGCGAGTTCGAAACTAGATCCAACCAAAGACCGTCGTTCAAGTGGGGGCTAGTTCACTTAATCTGTCGTGGCCTCAATTGGCTTTGTGTGGAATTTGGAGAGTGGAGTGCCAGCTCAGGTAGGCTGAGGTGTTGAACTCGTCTGACCGTGGTTCAAAATGACGAGGCGTTGTCCTCGGATCTTTCCCTTCCGGACTGATCCCGGACCGTCGCCAATAGTCCGCTGTGTAACTCCAGTGTGAGTTAATTGAACTACCTACTTACATGAAACGACGAAGTTATTGAACTATTGACTTAACCCCAATATTTGGAAATATTGGCTACACTTATTAGCTATACTCCTTCCCATCAGTAAATTAAAACAAATTAAATTTGGTCATTTTTGAATGACGGTTGTTAAATGCTGCACATGAATATCTGATATTTAAAGACAGATGACAATCAGGCTCGAATTTCGTTGATTGAAAGAATGCATAAAAATGACCTGCACAATTTGCCTAAAGTTGGTCTAAGAATGTGAAGAAAGGACCCAAAAAGTGTATAAATTTTGGCATCATTAAAGAGTTCAATAAACAATTCGAAGATCCAAAAGTAAAAAGCGGTCTTTTGTTTCTTCTACGAAAACTGCAGAAAAACTCCAGCTCTCACTCTTTCTATTGTAGATGATTCACCCAACAATGGAGAAGGGTATAAAGATTTTGTTTTACGATGAAAGGTGATCACGGAATTTTCGGGCGCCAGAAGCTAGTAGATGAGTGATTCGTTTTGTGTCTAAAAGAAAAACAAAACCTCGGAAGGATGGGAACTTGTGAAGGTTTGAACAAAAACAAATTTTTATACCCAGGACAAAACCAAAGTTTTATGCTTAACGCTTATTGATAAAACTGTTAACTTTTAATTCGCGATAACATTGTTATTTTAACGGTTGTAGGGATGACAGACGTTCTCTATTGCTCTTATTTAACGTATGAAAAGGTCTGCAGATTATTTCTCGATGAATGAATTCTACAATCCTTAAGAATCGTATGGACATTTAATACCATTTTGTTCTTTCTTTGGTAGTACCCACTAAACATGTCAACGTTTCTTGTCATGTGTCTAATTAGACTAAATATAGAAGTAGAATAGAATAGAAGAAATTTAACGTTTTGCATTAGTTCAAATCCAGATCTAAACTTAGTGGAGTGTTTTCAAATCGTTGATTGCTAAAAATAAAGAATTTTCTTGCGAATTAACTTACAGCAACTACGCGAAACTATGGTTTAAATTTGAATTGATTCTATGGAAAATCGAGTATTTGGAGTTGTATGCAAAAATATAAGTAATTTCTTTTTAATTTTTATGGTTGATTTGGGGTTTTATGGCCCAAGGGCATTATTTAGACAAGCTGCGATATTTATGAATACTTTACTTTTGAACAAGTGAAGTTACAATCTATTAATGGATGAATTTCTCGATATACTTCTAAAAGGCTGTCATTTTTCCTTATTGTATTAGTCAAACGAAATATACCATACTGTGTTTTATATATAAGGCATTATGTACAAATTTGAATTAAAATTAGGACGTTCAGTTTTTAAATGTGCAAAATTTGCGTACTCTTATATTTTCTTAATGCACTGTTTATCGTATTTTCTAATGCCCGGTCGATTGAACATTCTCATTATGGCTCTGCAAGGTCAGATTTTTCTGAACCTTTGCGCTTTATCCTGGTTTACCAATGGGGGATTTACGTTACACCTCATATACATCCACGTATTTTAGGCACAACTCGTTTATAGAGGCCACACATTAATTCTAGTTGGGCCAAAATTCATGCCTTACTCCGGATTCGAGTCAGGAACCTTTCGTTTCAGAAGCCAGCACCCCGAATTGTCGTCTTTTACTAGGACAGAGCGCACCCATTTGCAACTCATGCTCTACACTATTTCTGTTTATCCCATTTTAATTGTCTGTCCTGTTTTTTATCAAATTTTAAATCTGCGAGATTTGATGTGGGAAAATCCCCATTCAAACCTTTTTGTGTTTTTACGTTGAGTTGGTTTTCTAAAGCTCATTTAATTTTCCCCATCTTTTAAATTTTACACTCAAAACTTTATACAAGTAAATTAAGTTCTTCTGTTTCATTAGTTATTCTGCAGACGATGATCTTGTTTTATCATCTGACTATTGTTTGAATGTTTTTATTTTCATCTATACATTTTACACGTTTTAAATCACCTTTTATCTTTATTTTAGACTATTGATTTTTAAATAATATACTTTTATTGGATCATTCTGTCGTGTTAAGCGCAGTTTGTCCGCCTTTGGACCTTGCGCCATAAAACCCCAACATCCACTCCAGTCCAATCCAATCCAGCACCCTGATCACTTGACCGGCACATGCTGCATATATATGCTTGCAATTTTATTTTTTGTTCAAACCGAGACAGGGTGATAGTGTGATCAACGAAATTTTCAAATTTAGGTTTTGGTAACTAGAATACCCGAGACATTCCTTTACACATAACGCCTATTTTAAATCTATTAAAAATCTATTTTATTAAAAACTGAAATTACTTTTTCAATCAGACATGAATGTGTTAAAGAAAAAGGAATATGGAGCTCTTAAGTGTACAAAGAAAGTCTTTCTCCAAGACCAAGCATTGCTCATGACTGAGGGCAGCCTTTTAATAAGAGACGAAGTGCTTTGTAGTTAGTTATAATATTGGAAAATGTGCTTTATAATTTGACTGATGTTCTTTAACAAGTAATCTGAGCTATGAAATTATTGAATTTCTCTCAGTTTTCTACGTAGTACTGTTTGTAGGCCGAAATGCCTTGAGTCGCCACTTCAAGTCATTTGATCCAAATTCATTACAGACCGTCATTAATAATTACCATAAGCATCACTAATTTTTCTGCAGAGAGAACTTCAATTTTATGCCAAAATTTTTTTGTTCATTCAAACTATCATCAGCATACATTCCTTTTCCTATGGTAATTTTTCTCTTGTATTTCTCTCTGTGCCAGTAAAACTTTTCTTTTGTATTTCCATTGCTTGACTTTGTCTTGTATCTGGCGCAGCATGACCAAGTATGGCCCTCACGCCATAAACCCCCCAAACCAACCTACCTACTTAGGGCCTGTATGGCTCTGCAGCAGTTAGGATGCAACAGGAAAATTTTCTGGCAAGTATTGGAACTAGATTAAAATGTAAAATGTGACCAAATTTAACGTTTTTCTCATTTTCTGAAAACTAGTTATTGTCAACTTTTGGAATAGTTTTGGTTCAATTTTTGCTTATTAAACATTTATATGAATACGAAAATTGTATGTTTTTACATTATAAATTATTTCTTTTGATTTTATTACTTCAAAAACAGAAATGTTTTCTAACCTAAATATGTAAGTAGTTAAAAATTTTGTTCTCGTATTGTAAAATTTGAACTTGCTTTGATAAGAGAAGTACTTTATTCTAAACACAAAAATCATTTCATATTGATATGACATCAGTATTTCGTACTCTGTATCTAAATCTAATATTTAATGATACCTATGTAGTGTACAATTCGAAGAACAATAATTTTTCTCATTAACTTATTCTATGTTTGTTTATATGGATATAATATTTGCAATTTAATCAACAAATGGGACGAAAATAAATGAAGCGTTAAAAAATTGGTTCAATTATGAGATTTCTCTTCCTTAACTGTCGCTCCTCTTAGTGTTTAAAAATTCTTGCCGCAGTTCTCGACTTTCACACAAAACTCGCACATTCATCTAAGAAACATTTTTAGAAAAAGTTAAATTTCATGATGGTAGAGCTGCACATCTGAAACTTTTCAAACATCGTGGAACCCCATCTGTTTAAAGAAAAACATCTCGAATGATTAATTCTCGAACTGTAATAACTATTTTAAGGGTAGACCTGCGGTGTCCATGGTAACTAAGTCCACGCGTTTCCGCAAAACGATTGGTAAAGCATGACGTGAAAAAATCCAGTTCCAACTAGGTATGAGCAACGCAACAGAATCCTCAGAGAATCGAGAAATATATTTTATATAAACCGAAAGGAAAAACAGATCAGGGGAAGAAAAAAATGGTCTAGAAAAAGGTCTACCACCTCTATTTTTTCTGCCAGCTTCTTTGTGCGTTCTTTTTTTCCGGTGTTCACCTTGAATACTTCTGGGAGTTCTTTTGAGGGGATGTCGAGTCTATTTGGGGTCATGTGCCAACGAACATACGTTGCGAGTGCTCTGGTAACCGATAAGAACGCGTTGGACTGTCCTTCTGGCAGTTGGTGTAGTTCTGTAGGCTATTGTGGTACGAAATCATCTGGATTAAAATGGAACACAGCTTCGTTATGAGATGTGACGTTACGAATTGGAGATTTATATTTTGAATACACTGTAGCCCGACTTCAGCGAGTTCGCGATTCAGTCACGTGGTTTCAAATGAGTCTATTCTTTGAACTGGGTGGTGGGTTAAAATTTAAGGTGTACTTATACAGTAGATTTTTTAAAATTTTGACTTTAAAAATCCGATTTTTTTCCAACGAGGCATTGGCTTATGCTTAAATAATTTCAGTAAGAAAAAATCACATTAAGCTGACTATTAATTATCTAATTTAGATATCAGCTAATTAGCATGTTTTTTGAACAGTGATATTTCAAATTATAATGTGTTCAGAAAACAATTCCTGTTGGAAATTATTCCTAATATTATTCTTCATGTTTTGACCATCATTCAAGTTGCTAGAGGGATTTTTTTTTGCAATGATGTTTTGACCAATGGTGTCTAAAAATCAAGATTTTTTCAGGATTTTTATAACATTTAAAAATCAACTAAAAATTAATTTCTTCACTAAAAACTCTGAGGTTCAGAACATTCCCTATATTATATAGATTATAATGCTAAAAAATCATTATAATAGATAAATTCATTGATGAGTTATCACTGTTTGAAGAAGGCATCGTATTGTATAAACAGTTATTCAGAAATTGAGTTTAAAGTTTTGGAAACAGTGCAACAAGGGCAAAAAACCCTTGTAACCAGAAAAGTATTCTGAATATTTACAAGATCTTGGTATCGTTCAAAAGCTCAGAAATTGGGAAATATTTTGAAACAATGAAAACGAAATCGATGTTCTGGTCAATTTTTGTGATTTCTAGTGTATACATACACCTTAAACAGTCTTTAGCGCGGATCCAGGTTCTAAAGCTTGTCTTACACTAGAACAATGCGGACGAGGAGCTTACTGTGCTCGCCAATTAGCGACGAGAAAAGCAGTAATGCACAGGGAGAATGACTTTTCTTCGTCTCTGATTTTCTGGCGTAGTCCGTCCGCGTCCACGTTGCTGTAGTATAAAAAAGCTTAAATGTAAAAAGTCGTACCAAAAGCGATAACATTGATACAGTGTTGACAGGAAGAAAAATATCCACGATGGTTGCTATTCATGTTTTTGCGTATGACAGCCTTCTCCAAACGAGCTTTCACACCCTTTTCAAAAATCAATTGATCCAAGGTCGACCGCCTTCTCATCGTAGTTCCATTCTAAACCAACACGTTTTTGATGGAATAACAATGGAACAACCAAAACCCGTTGAAATGACCGAATTCAGATTTCTTGTTTTAAATTGCAAAAACTGTTTAAGTGCTTTTGTCGGAGTTTGTGTTGACTTTTCAAGAGATACTTATAAACATCAAAATCCGTCAATAGCTATTTCATATTTTATAACGTGGTACAATATTTTGATAATAGTTCAGTAAATCACATTATCGTGGTCAGTCCACTAACTGAAGCTCATGCGATAAGCACTTATTGGTGGCAGAAGATGAAATAAACGCGGTTTCCATTCACCCACAGGAATTGAGGGCAAAAGATTTGGGGAGTAGTTAATTAATGTTTCACTGGAGCAACACAAGGGCTATTAGCGACGGTCCGGGATCAATCCCTAAGGTAAACATTCAAGGACAAAGCTTCGTAGTTTTGACCCACGATCAGATGTCGAGGCAACACCTGAGCTAGCATTCCCACTCTTCAAACTTCCACATCATGCCAACGTGAACAAAATATTGGATGGCACACCGAATACTTCCAACAAACGCAAATCCTGCGAAATCGATTATTACAACAA
This sequence comes from Meta bourneti, assembly GCA_933210815.1. NCBI lineage: Eukaryota > Metazoa > Arthropoda > Arachnida > Araneae > Tetragnathidae > Meta > Meta bourneti. The sequence continues at coordinate 24,984,278 of OW119931.1, forward strand.
AATAGAGCTGATAGTAGCGTAAAAAATGCGTTCGTGGAAAATGTAACCGAAAAATGCAATCTTTGCACTAAATGTTCTTAATAGTGTCATTTTATAAATAAAAGAATTAATATATAAAATCTTTAATCGAAATTTATTTTTAATTAATTACCTAAATATGATATAAATTGAAAATAATAACAAGTAAAGCGTTTTTTAATACCCGTCAAATTGACGGGTGTGGTACGATTAGATATACATTCAACGCTGGTTGTTCTGGTTTAAAACTTCCGCGTGTTTGGATCACACGGGTACTTGTGCTTCATATATACCACGTAAGAGAGTTGAACCTCCTTAAGTAGAAGACGCAGCTGCCATACCTGTTAAAACAAAGCGTTGATCGTTGCTTGGAGGAGAAAGAAGTTTGAATGATTGTTTTTCGCAAGTGAGAGACAAAAAGATCAATTTTATTCGCTAGTTAAATGTATCGAACTCTGACAGATTATGAAGGAATAGTGTATCAGTTTATTTTAGCGACGACTTGCTCATTGCTCTTTATCAGGATACTTTATTGGGATATCTTCTTTCTCTTGAACCTCCTTCTTATGCATGGGTGGAAGTTTAGGGAGTGGAGTGCCAGCTCAGGAGTTGCCTCGTCATCTGACCGTGATTCAGAATTACTTGGTGTTATTCTTGGATTTTTCTCTTTGGGATTGATCCCGGACCGTCACCAATAGCCCCTTGTTTTGATCCAGTGTAACGTTAATTAAAATACCTACCTACCTTCTTATACACGGATGTAGAAACGCATGAATTTATATTATTCGTTCTTATATACGTTTTAACTGAGACCGTCGTGGCTCAGTGGGTATGCCCACTGCGCTAGCAACTTACTAGTTTAGGCGGAGCAGGTTCTAATCCTCCCTGGATATATTTCTCTCCTCCTGTGTCAGTAAAACTTTCCTTACTCGACGTTGACTGTCTTGTGTCTGGCGCGGCATAGCCAAATATGGCCCTTGCGCCATAAAGCTCAACCCAACCAACATGCTTTAACTGTTAATCATTAGTTGTAATGAAGCGTCATTGGAATAAATTTTAGTTTTAATCTGTTAACTTTTTCATTACTTTAGGATTTTGGTTCATTTAGCATGTGTGAATTTACAATACACGGAATAAAATTCTGATTCGCAAACATACGTGTGCCCGTGTGTTTGAGAGCACTTGATATAGGGATACTGCATTCTACAATGGGTATAAAATAAGTAAATTATTTTCAATTTATATTAATATTTATTGCTTGACAAGATTAAGAATTATTTGTACTGTACATGCATAACCTTTCAAGAGAAAGTGTATGTATCATTAGTTTGAGTAAAACTATCAATGCTATATCAATTAAAAGCAAATAAATGTATGCGAAATCAAAGTAAAAATACTAAGATGGCGGAATTACCAGCGAAACTATAAATGTTCATCAAATTTTAACGAAATTATCCAGTAATGACTAGTAATAGTAAAAATAATATATTTATAGTTTTCAAATATTATATCTTAATTTGACCTCATCATACGAACGTGGATCAAATGACAAGGTGTTGTCCTCGGATATTCCCCTTCGTGATTGGTCTCGGACAGTCGCCAATAGCCCGTGTACTGCTCCAAAGCGACGTAAATTCAACTACCTACCAAATTGATCGATTAATTGTTATAAGCGTTGTGGTCGGTATTTCAGTTAATAAAAACAATTTCAGATATCTTTTTGAGGAACTACATAAGAGAAACACCTATTGATGACGGGAGATCAATTTTGTGTGTGTGAAAATATTTTTCGATTTAAATTGTCTCTGACTTTCACCTTGTTTCGGTTATTCATTGTTTATTAAAGGAAAAACAATTTGATTAATCAAAGAACATCTAATAACATCAGATTCCATGAAATTTTTGCCTGTTTTTCATTTTTCTCAATATTTTTATTAGCAATTTAAAATCATTACCATTCATTTTATATATGACTCTGGATAAGTGCATGCAATTGACTTCCATTCTTAAATTAATGCATTCGCTGTATTCAGAAGCGATTTCCATCATTTTTGACTCCTTGAAAGAGTTAATGTTAAAATCGATGTTTTCACATAAATTTTATCCGGAAACGCTCTATTTTGTTGTGGTTGATCATAACTAGGGCTAAGATTTTGATGACTCTGCATTTTTCTTTGAAATACAAGTCGAGTGAATAGAAATATGTTTTTATAAAAAAAAAGCTGATTTGTGCTTTTTTGGTAGTTTTTCATTATTTTAGAGTCATTATTACTCATATTTTGGTGCTTTCAAGGAATTTTTGAATGAATTTCCCTTATATCTCCTATTTATCCCTATCAAAGTTTTTTCCTCCCTTGCCAAATTTCAGACCTAACATATCGAGGTAGTTTATTTAAAGTATGCTCTTGTATTTTCAGTACAACTGAAAGGAAGCTTTTTAATGTTTCGTACTTTGTTTCCAGACGACAGAAAATAATTCTCCTTTGAAAATGCACTCGCGCAGTTTGTTTTGCTTTGCAATTTTTGAATGATGAATGAAATGAAAACTTTCAGCTTCATACCAGGTAAACCAAAAAAAAATTCAATTAATTGTTTTTGTTAGTAGCATTCAAACTTTCAGTTTGATGCAGGAACTTTCAGAAAATGCGAGTTGTATTTGTGTTTTGTTTTGTTTGTATCTTTTCGTCGGACCTATTTTTTATTTACAAAATAAAGATTTAGGTTTTAGTTTTTCATCCAAACCAAATTTTGCTAAAAAAACAAAGTTGCATGAAATGACGCCTTAAAAAACACAAAATAATAACCTCAAAATTATGTTTTCATAACATTTTTAGGTTATGATCGACTAACAATACAATAATTTTCGCATCCAGTACAAGACAAAAATATTCTAAGATACGATTTAATTTCTGGATTATTTTTTTGTCGTGTAAGGGTTGTTTAAATTATTTCATTGTTTTTCCTTTATGCCTCTGAAAATGTTACGAAAATGTAAATTTTTAGTTATGACTTGTTTTTTAAACCTCAGTGGGGTTCGCGCACATATCGGTTGTTCAACCTTCAGTCTTTCCTGCATAACTTCTAGTCAGTTTTGATCTAACAAATTAAACATAGAACCTTTCCTACGATAATGTTCGTGGCTCAGTGGGTATGTCCACTGCGCTAGCAACCTTCGAGTGCAGGTTCAATTCCTATCCCTGGGTGTATTTTTCCTCTTCTGTGTCAGTAAAACTTTCATTGTGTGCTTATGTCTATTACTTGATGTCGTGCCTTGTGTCTGGCGCAGCATGGCCAAAACTGCCCCACCCGAAGACCGTCGTGTCGGCTTGTGCACGTTTGAATTGTCGTGGCCTCAAATGTCTTCACTTTGGCGTGGTGTCGAAGTTTGGAGAGTGGGGTGGCAGCTCAGGTGTTGAACTCGTCACCTGACCATGGTGCAAAAGAACGAGGTGCTGTCCTCGAGATGGATTCCCTTCGGGATGGATCCCGTGCCGACGCCAATGGCCCATTGTGTTGCTCCAGTGCGAAGTTAATTCAACTACCTACCTGCATATATATATATATATATATATGTATATATATATATATATATATATATATATATTGCCGCTTAATTGGTAGTGTTCAAAGTGTTTGTCTGCCACCCAGTGGGACACAAGTTGATTCCCGGTCTGTAAGCTCATAGATGTTGGCGATTGTAACTATTGACCTACCGGCTTACTCACTGGTTGCTCCTTACAGATATGCGAGTTGGCGCAGGTTCGATTCCTCCTTGTGTGTGTTTCTCTCTTCTGTGTCAGTAAAACTGTGTGTGTGTCAATTACTTGATAATGTATGTCTTGTGTCAATTATTTGATATTGTATTGTGCTGGCGCGGCATGACCGAAATATGACCCTGCGCCATAAAACCACATAAACCAACCAACCTAGGATAATTTCAACCAGTCGATGTGGGTATTTAGTCATTGCGGGGGTTTTAGGGAAAAGAAATATTACACTTTTCGGAAACCTCATGGCATTCAGAGGTAGGTATTTTAATTAACGTGTCACTAGAGCAACACAACCGGCTATTGGCGACGGTCCGGGATCAACTCCCGAAGGGAAAGATCGAGGACAACACCTCTAATTTTGAACTAGGGTCAGATGACGAGGTCACATCTGAACTGGCACCCCACTCCAAGGCACGACCACCGAGAAATAAGGTCATTTTTCGTAATTTTTTGTTGAAATGCAGTTTTTCTAAGAATTTTTGGGTAATCAAAACCCTCGCCTCAATCATAACCAAACTGTCTTGGGGCATTCATCGGAATTAGTCACCTTAACCCTTCAATTGGTTTTGACGAGATATCTCGTCTGAGATCTAATCAATTTTGCTAATGACGAGATATCTCGTCGAAACAAAACTGACCTATTACTCCAAGGGAAATGAAGATCAAAATCGGAAAAACAAATTGTTTCTTGTCTTGAACTGGTGACAGTTTGGAACAAGGTTATGCATCAGAGGCTGGCGACTACTAGGCGGCTTTGAACTCGAAGGGAAACCACCAGGAGGGTTAAGGTCCACTATAATTTGATTGCCTCCCTCATTATTATTCAAAATTAACAATTTCCCAGGTCACCCTGTGGACGTAGCAGCCGCAGCCTGACTCACACCACCAATTACAGTCCGTATCTTTCCAAAGCATCTCCACCGAATTAGCATAAATGGAAGATGAGTCTGGAAAGAAAAAACCTCAACTTCTGACGAATTTCGATTATCTGAAGATATCTCGTCCTCCCTCCCAACTAAGGTAATCCCTTTCTAAAGCCTCCAAACGATCTGATTTGCATAGAACTGCGCTGCAAAACTTCTCAGCCCCCTCTTTTCGAAAAACTTTTTCCTATAGAACAAGAGGGGAAAAGCTATTAAAAATTTCCCCCGCCCTCAGCCCCTGCAGGGGCGGTGCCCGCGGAGCCTGTGTTTTAAGTTATGTGCAAAGGGGGTGTCACATTAAGAGGGGTGCTCCAGTGCCGTTGCCATTAACATAAAACTTTGAGAGCCAATGTCGCTGAAAAACTGACTTCATCCCTTTGCATACCATTTATATTTTAGGCGATAAACAGTAGCAGTGTGCTTTTTTAATTTTTTTTCTTTTCTGGAAGTTTTATTTTATTTTATTTTATTTGTCCTCTTTCTTTTTGCTCTTTATCTCCCGATGGAGTATCCAGCATCAGCCGTTCGTTAAGTGCGTTGCAACTAATGGATGCCCATCTATTCTGAAGTCGGAGGGTTGCTATAATTTTTTTGCCCTTCGTGTTCCTCGCTCGCTCCCTTAAGATTTTGACTCCCGCCAAGTTGGCGACTTTTCCGCTGATGAGTTTCCGTTTAATCAACTACCGTATATCGTTCGTTTAGTGATTTGGTTCGGGTACTTTGCAGATTCATCCTCTGGTTTGTTCTGGTTACATAGATGCTTTACCAATCAACTGCCACGATTGAGATATATTGGAGCATTAACTATCCAAAATGAATATAGAATTTTTTAAATATATTATCTATCGAGAATCAAAATTTTATTTGATTTTAACTATTTAGTGATCTGTCATCAGTAACATTTTGTTTCTGTTACATAGAATTTGGCATTTTTGGTATTGAAGTCAACATACTAATTTATCAGCTGTGAGGTTAAACAGGTGATGGTTATGATTCGATTATTATCCATTAATCCCTGTAGTCTTCGTGAAGGTTTATAAATCGCATATTTTTACCTTTATGTTATCTATACACATACTATCTATACACGTGGAACCATTTATAGAGACAGATTTCCACACGAAAAGAAAATGTGTCATGGTTTGGAAATTGATCCGAAATTAGTATCAGTATTTCAGGCTATCAATCAGTTCGTATATTTTAGTTAAGTAATGATTACCGGAGATTGGATTGGCTTTATTATATGGACCCACAAGACATGGAAAATATCACAAAAATAAATGAAAGACGAAGTACAATATATGGAAAAGATACCAAAGAACAAAACATAAACATACGATCACTTAAAATTCAAGAAATGAAATTTTAAAATTCAAACGTCAATGATAATTTTAATTTAGGAACTGCCAAAGAAATATCTAGTAGTAAATTATTTTATTATCTTGATGAATTGGAAAACGTGATTTTTTTAATAACTCTTAATGTAAAGGTTTCTTTATAAATGGCACATGAATAATTTTTTCTTAGTGCAGAAGAATTAATATTCATATGTAATGAATTGTAAAAAAATTTAAAAATGTGTAAAAAATGTACTTGTTTTATGTGCTCGCTTGGTTATGGCTTGAAAGAAATTGATTGATAATTAAATAAATAGATTTAGCATCAGCCGTTCGTTAAGTGCGTTGCAACTAATGGATGCACATCTATTCTGAAGTCGGAGGGTTGCTATAATTTTAAAGCTCACTACAATTTAAAACTTATATGTTCAAATATATAAAACAATTTTATCGCTCTATTTTTCTGTGCTGGAATTGACTCCTACATTACATTAAATATAGATAGCGCAAAGATACGTGCCCTGTTTCACTGTTATCATCTACCTGTAAAGTAATTTTGAGTGTGATGGGCTGCTATTTCAACATCTATAAGTGCGACAGGGTCACGAAGTAGTTTAATTAGCTAATAGTTTTATCTCCAGTCTTATATATTGCGAACAGTAACCTTTTGTCACGGAATGCACACAAATCTTCAACGACACAAAATTGTAAGGCTTCCTCTTTGAAGTCAGAACTCAATTTGTTATTCTCCACGCAAAAAGGATATCGCCACCACTTCAATGTCAGGAAATAGCCTCGGGATTCATTTCTAGGGTTACCTGAAGGAGCAGTTGTAAAACAACCCCAAAATATCCAACATCTCACAGACCTTCCAGAGACCCAGGCACTGGAACCCAAAACAAAGCCGTATTAAAAAAATACGCGAAACATGTTCGCACTTGCAAAGTCTATAATGGGGAATACTTATGTGAAATTATTTAACATTTATTGAAATACATTAAAAGCACTAGAACTTAAAAGTATGTGTTATTAGCTGTTTAAATACCATATGACCATTGGTCTATCGTATTGATTTCTATATCTTCGTTGTGCAGCGCATCTTAGTTCTTTACAAGAGTAAATGCAGGCTGGATGTATGTGGTTTGGTATTTCTACTGTAAAACCGTCTCCACGGTATACAAATATAAAATCTTCGAATTCTTACTATTTGACCATCGTTGCCTTTTTAATTCCATTGTTGCATCAAAGCATCTATATTTTTATTGTTTAACTCCGTGACGGATACAAAAGAAAACACAACCCTTCCTAGAGGACTTAAGAAGGCTGTTCTTGTTATGGTACCGTAAAATAATTCCCAAAATAATCCAAAGAAGTATTTGATGATTTCGAGAATAAATTCCCATCATCTATATTATTTCTATAGTATAGATCCCTTTTACGCTTCTTACACGCGACGAATCTTAACAAGTGAGGTATCAAAAGAAAGATAATTTCCCGGAGCACTGACGAATCCGTTCTATTTCTCCAAGGTGTGCAGAGGGGGCTAAAGACAATTCGAAATCCCCATAGGAATAACATTGAGTGTAAAACGATTGCGGTACGCAACTCAGTTTGTTTTACCAGTATTGATGGAAAAACAACTTTTCCAATAAAATTGTTTTACCAGTATTACTCGGAAAACAATTTTTTTCATTATCTATATTATTTCTATAGTATAGATAACTTTTACGCCTCTTACACGCGACGAATTATTTATGTATTCAACTGGTTTTTCATTTCTTTCCATATATCAATAATTTATGAATATGTGATTTGATTATATAAGGATATTAAGCGACACATGTTCCATGCGAGGTTAAGATTTGAAAAAAAAATCGAAAATATATAACTTAACAATTTTTGTGTATTCTAGAGAGTTAAGATAACCTTATTAGGCCTTTTGGCGGAAGAATTACGTGCTTTACACAAATGGTTGGAACAACGCTAACAGTGATCTCAAGGAGGAAGTGTTGTAAATAGTGAATGAATAAACTTTTTGATATTTTGGATATAAAATAATTCTCATACATCTTTCACCCTTACAACGGATGGGGTTTGGAATTGTTCATGCGAGAATTCTCGCAATGGCACGCTAGTTTGTAATTTTCGTATTCATCACGGGGAATGGTTTGTTATGAAAATGGTGAAGGGAGGTCAATAAAAATTTTAATCACATACTCTACTCCTTAATAAGATATTACTCATATAAATATTACATTTGTAAAATGTTTCATAACTTTTACAAAATAAGTGCTTATGAAATAGCTAATATCTAGATGGTAAATAAAGTATGGTCACTTCAAGTGAAACTATACGCCTATCACTCCTCGGGACCAAGTGCCTGAAGACCAAAACTCAATGAACCTTTTTAAGACCAAAAATTTCCGTTTGTTTAAAAAGATTTGGTACAAAAGGAAAATGGTCCTGAATTATGTCGATTAGTCTCAATGAAGCACTCTTTGAACATAACATCACCATTTCTTTGATCCTTTTCTGAATTTGGTTACGTAATTACATATTTTAATTTATACTGAAAAGAATTCGCCTATTATATCGATTTCATTTTTAGCATTTAGTATATTTGCTATTTGTAAAATCCCTGTTGTGTGTAGATTTTATAAACGCATAAAAGAGCACATAATTTTTTTAATATTTGAAGTAATCGTAATACATTTCACCATGAGTCCACAAATGAAAAGAAAATTAAAATAGGATTTGTTTTGGTCAATTTTTTTTCTTTTTTATTACTCTCTTTGAGTAAAGATTATATTTTGATTTTTTATTTCAAGACTGAATTTTAATGGATTAATGGTACTTTATTGATTATCCTGATTTAACCTATGTATCAAACAATAATTTTAAACGCTCAAATTTGATAGTTAAGACTTCCAGACACTAAAAGATAAATTATAACTTCCTTTAGTGCAAATTTACTTTTTATACAAATCTAACCGCATAATTTGTCTTGAAAACGATGAAATTTATGAATTATGTTTTTAGACTTGTGTGCTTGTCTAACCTTTAGATTTCTATCTGTTTGAAATTAAGCAAATTTCCATCGAAGCTCCTATCTTATCACACAACTTTTTCATTGTAATGACAGACACATCAGACCAAATCAGAAATATTTCATCTCGCTGCTGGCTAATAAGCCGACTCCAACCGTCAGAAAACATGCTACGTGACAAAAACACGCAACGAAATTTATTCCCGTAGAAGAGCGATGCACTGCCAATTATGGCGACCCCTCACTCCCGAAAAATTTTTAGTAGGACGGATGCGTGCGAATGAGAACGGGATGAAAGGGGGAGGGAGGAATTTGCGGAGGGGTCGGGCGGGGGCGGAGGCACGATATAGATCTTTTGTAAAAGTAGCGCAAAGACCGGACACATTACATTATGCAAATTGGCAACCCGAATCAAGCGAGGCATTTTTTATGATCGCGCGCTCGTACTTATTAAAGTTTTGCCCCCCGTCCAAAATTATTTTTGCTCCCGAAAAGAAAATACCGTAATATATGAGGAAAGAGATAATTTAGAGAATTTTTTTGTTCTCATGTGTCGCACCGGCGGAGATAGATTAACTTTCGTTCTTTATGGTGGCAACCGCTTTGCTTCGCTTCGCAATCAAAGCCTCGGACCAGGCTATTTTGGGAATTGGTTTTGTTGGCGTGGCAGCAGGGGATACGGAGGTATGGATAAAGAACCGGAATAATTCAGTTATGTTTTGCATTTAAACTCCCCTGGGACCAATCAAATCTTGGTTTGAAATGAATCAATCACACGATAGATAATTTGAGGTGTCATTAAATTATGATTTTTCTTGAAGATATAAATCGGGCTCGTGCTCTTATTTAAGTACTGTCTGTTCACGATAAAAATATTTTGCATCTGTAAATAAATTTTTACTTGGGCACGTCTGGAATCTGTTTCCATAATGCTTCTTATTTAACCCTCATGGTGGTTGTTTCGATGAGGTATCCCGTCATTAGCAAAACTAACTAAATCTTATGGATGATATATCTCTTCATTAGAAGGAAACACGATCACCAGAAGAAAACTGACCAGATCTTAATCTCGTCATCATCAAGAAATTGGCAATATCTTGATGACGAGGTATCTCGTCATTCACTAAATTGGTTAGATCTTGATGGACGAGATATCTCGTCCAAACTACTTGGAGGATTCAGCAAAATGGTTCTGAATGAATCAGCAATGTAGGAAAACCTTCATGAAATGTAATTAACGGCTTCATATATCATGAAATGATCGCAAAGCAGTAATCTTGTTTCCCATTCCAATTTTTAGATAAATAATTCTGTAGATACATTTTTCGTCGGCAGCAAATGGTATTCCATTCATTTGTCTTTATCAAGAAGGTTAAAAGAATTTAGATGATTCATAAACTTTAATGAGTCTGGTCGTTGTGTTACTTTAGCTGTACAGCTGATTTTTCAAGTCAGTTTTGCATGGTCATATGAAAAGTCCTTAATCGATTTCCATATTAAGGTTTCTATTCATAATTTTTTCAAATATTAATTTAATTAATTTTACAAATTAAAACCTATTTAAAAATAAAACATTAGGTACATTTTGTTTGAACTTCTTAATAGTAACATGGTAGAAAATATTAGTTCTATGATAATATTTTTTCGCAAGATATATCAAGAAGTCTGGGAAACGGATTTAACATTATGAACTCAACTTACTATATTCATAATTCCCAAGCGGCTGGACCAAATGTCATGAAACTTGATATTTAAAGTTGAATTTTGATTTAGATTGGAAATTTTGTATCAAAACAAGGATCGCCATTGGCAATTATGAAGTTGGTGTTGAACTTAATATGAAGACGTCTCCTTACGCGAATTTGATGTATATGAATTTATAGTAAACGTTATTCCCTGTTGAATGACTTCTTTGAATTTGCTCTACTGTTAAAAATGGAAGATGGTTTTTTCCCCGTCTGAAAGTTTTGATTTGGGATGATTCTGGTTTCTTCTGGTTCTTAATTTTATTTCGTCTTTTGGCGATCGTAAAGAGATAGTTTTCAAGTATGTACGGTGACAAGTAACACTCATAACATTGTCGTTAAGTGCTCCATTAGGAAAAACCTGAGTGTAATTCTTGAAGCATTCACTATGGAAACTGGGATAAGATCCGTTTCTACAATAGCAGATAGGAGCACACTTGACGACGAGATAGACCTCGTGGTAGACTTGTCTGTCAGAAGGCTGCGACAAAGTCAAACAGAAACAAATGCTTAATACAAGTTATAAGTCGGAGGCGAGTTCTGAGTTTGTCAATCTTATCGGATCCTATTTTTCTACTTATACTCGCCGATTATCCCTTCAGAATGGCTTATCTCCCCTTTAGATTAGAAAAGTGATAATTTTTTCTTGAATGATTAACCCTCCAAGTGGTTTCTTCGAGATATCTCGTCCGTCAAGATTTGACCAATTTTGCTAAAGGCGTGATATCTCGTCATCAAGATATTGCCGATTTTTTTATGATGACGAGATTAAGATCTGGTCAGTTTTGCTAATGACGAGATACCTCGTCGAGACAACCACCAGGAGGGTTAACAAATGTCAGTTGAATTCTGTTTGGAATTTATCAGCTTGTGCGTCTTGTGGAACCCTCTAAAATTTTGAGCTGATTGGTACCTCTCTGGAAGCCTATTAAACGAGGCCTATTGAATCTTTTTATACGGTAGGTATGGGATGCTCCTGTTACCAAATTTCTCCATGACTCGAAGGAATGGACCTGTAGTGTCAAGATAAACGTAGTCAAATTTCAATGCTTTCTCAGGAAGTAACGAATGGTTTTTGGTACATTCTTCTATACCTAAAATTTCTGGTTGTATTTTGCTCATAATTACTAAGGATAAGAGTTATAAATTAAGTATGCACTCCGTTAATATTTTCAAATATCTTTCACCACGATTAATTGGATTATTTCAACAAATTATCATTGTTTGTAATTATAGTTTATTTTAAAGCTCTCATTTGCGAGCATATCTTTTAGATCTCATTTTACAGTAAGCTTTCATTGCGAGCATACCTTTTAGATCTTCTCATTTTAAAATATAAGTAATCTGAATTTTTCTTGTTGGTTATTATCATGCTCTATGATCATTATCTGCTTCTCGAGTCTTCCTTTTACGATTTCTTTGATTTATAATTTGTTCCATTCATCGATTTTTGCCTTTAGAGTCGTTCCACTGTTTTTTACCTTTTGGGAAAATTTCTCTGGATTACTTGTATAAATATATCATCTTAATAAAAATTGTAGGTTACGCATTTATGGATCGTACTTTCCCAGACGTTCTCTTCCTGCGACATACTTATACATCATATCTTCCCAAATGTTGTCTGCAACAAATTTGTGTGCTGTTTTCTGAGTTTGCTTGTGCCCTACTTATCATCCCCAAATGTTCCCTTCCTTCGACACCAGATTTTCTGAAATTAAATGATCATGATTAAAATGTCTTTTAATTACATTAATTAAATCAAATCAATTGATGCACAGCCCTAGAAAAATCTCTAGTTTTTGTATGCCGCGGACAAAATGGTAACTACAACAACCAGGCGTGCTATTAAGGTTACACACGCACATTTAACTTCCACGATCGTTAGGATTTTTTTACCTTTCAGTTTCTGAAAATCAATAAATATGAAATATCTGAGAAAATTGACTTGTGTGCTGAAGAGGATCTGCTGTTGTATACCAAACAAATCCTTCCACGCAGTCATACTAGCAAAACTTCTCTGAAAGTGAACTCTCTGAACACAAACCATTTTTAACCTCTCTTCCTCGATTCGCGCAGCGGCATTCCGAAAGGGAGGGGTGAGGAGGCCCGAAAGGGTGAAAGGGGAAAGGGTTGGGCCCCGTATCCGTTCCACAGGTGGGCGACGAGGTGCACCCCTTTCAGAGTGAGAGGGCGAAAAAGGGTTGCATTCCTGATCGCCCCCGAAAAGGGGTAAAAAAGAGAAAGTGTTCGCGACAGGGAATAATAGCAGAGGGAGTGGTGGCATTCGGGAGGAGGAAGTTCGAGCAACAGGTTGTTTCAACTCGTTGGGTACTGCAGGGTCCTTCGGTAACGACAGGTAACCACGGGAAAGATCGCTTCTGAGTGGGTTTTTATTCAGTGAGGTTAAAGATTTTGCACTTTTTGAGCTATAATGTTGACGACCGCTGCTTCTTTAATAATTTAACTGCTGGAGATCAAGATTCTTTACGCTATTGGTAATCAAAAAGTATTTTAGTGAAATTTATTTAAGTGAGTCTAAGTATTTTTGCTCATAACATAGGCAAGTAACAAAAATTATCTAAGTATTCAAATGTTAAGCTATTTTTTATCATAAATCAAACTCGAAACATTCGATAGTCCTTTGCATTCAGAACATGTGCCTTTAATTATGTCATGCCGTGATCTTTAATTACGTTAAAAGTTGAAATCTAATACTAATTAAAATTACAAATAAATTATTTACCATAGCAATCTATAAAGGTGTAGCAATCTCATGTCGAGTCAGCAGCTGATGAAACAGTATATGGGGTTCGTTCATTTACAGAGTCCCCACTGGCTTTAAAAAGCCCTGAATTTTCACTTTTATTTTTTTTAAGTCTTAAAAAGCCTTATTATTTTCCAGTATTATGTTTCACATCCTAAAGATGCTCTCCAATTCGAGGGTGATAGGGGTTTATAGACCAGTGGACATTTGAGACCAATTTCTTTCCATCATGAGTTAAAGGTTTTTCTGACCTGTCTGAAATGCAATATGGAACAGGCCTCTCCTGGTTACCTTGTTTGTCTGGGGTTGTCCAGGGAGGATTCCTTTTCTCGTCTTGGAGTTTTTAAGGTGTATGAACACACGGATTTGGTCTAGCTTGTCTAGACGAAGTGAGATAAGAAAAACATGTTTCATGTCACTAATGCGTATCACAGACATGATAATTTTTTTTATATAATTTGCTATGACTTGCTTAAGATAAGGATATCAACAGCACAAGAGCTGAGGATAGGAAGAGGTAACAATGGGAAATAAGGATATCCGTAACCCCTCTAGGATATCAACATAAGAGTTGAGGATATGAAGAGATGACAATAGGAGATAGAATGTCAACAACAACCACTTTAGGATATCAACGGAGTGGGTATCGTTAAGTCATTAATTAACAGTTTGCAAGACAGCTTTTGAATTACAAAGGATAACCACTTACGAAGTAGTCAATGGCATTGAAATTGAAAAAGTGCTATACGAATGATCACGAATCTCACCATGGAAAGCAGTTCGGTGACTTCCTGACAAAGCAGAAAAGGAGAAAGGTACACTGGTACAAAGGTACACAAAAGGTACCTGCTCCTGCAATCGACCCGATGGGAACCTTCAGCATAGACACCATTGTGGTATACATGTAAAATTATTCAAGGCTACGATTTTATCCGATAGTTATATCGATTAATTACCTATGCGTTTTCCGTGTATTATATTTTATGGTAATACTGCAAGAACTGCATTTAACTTGTCGACAATCCCGCCTTTGTCGAAATGAAACACCCAACAAGAACGAGCCCTAAGAAACGAGCCTCTGAAAGGCAGCTCCCTGAAAGCCTAAACACTTCCAAAGCTGTATTTCACCCTCCCCCAATTACGCACCGCTGCAGGTAACGCGCAGTGACACACTGCAGACAAACATTCGCCTTCTGAAAGAGAAGACGCCGCTTTGTGATGAGTGAAAAGGCCCTGATAAATAGCCCTGACTTGTATACCAAAAAAGGGCAATTTAGCCTTTAATGACTTCCCCTCTGCCTGCGAGCAATATTAAACACCTCTCTTAACGAGCCGCAGATAACCAGCGAATCTGCCCCCCATTTGCCCGACGCGCCTGTCATTATTATGTTCTTGTTATTATAACTGGAAAAGAAGTCTTCATGTTAAAGAAGGGAGGTAACGCACGCGATGGTAGTTGGAAAGTAAATTTTGTTAAGATCTTCCTTTGATAAATTACGAGCGGGGATTCCTTTTTAATTCTAATGTGTGTTCTCGACTTCCTTTCCAACCTCCCTCCTTCGTTGCCATCTTGAATTTTAAATACTTCCGCCGTCGTTTGCTCTCAAGATACAGTGCTCCACTTGGGAATAAAGTGGTTGGTTTCTGGCATACTGATGGCGTTTTGTTAAATGCTCAAAGTTCATATAAGAGCTGCCGTGTCTCGGTGGGTTTGAACTATTGTGCTAGCAACCTGTGAGTTGTAGACGGCGTAGGTTCGATTCCTCCCTGAGTGCATTTTTCCTCTTCTGTGTCAATAAAACTCTCCTTGTGGGTATGTCCATTTACTTGATGTCGTTGGACGCAGCTTGGCCAGGTGTTGCCCTTGCGCCTAAAACACAACCAACTTAACACATAGTTCATATATGTGTTGTTTGGACGATAATGAATGACTTGTACAAGGGGCTAACGTTATTTAAATTTCTTATTGAATCTGCTATGATGGACTCTGAAACTCAGTACAAATATGTCTATTCTGATGTACAATCTGGGGCCGCGGTGGCCCGGTTGGAAGAGTAACGGACTAGCAACCGAAGGGTTGCGAGTTCGAATCCAGCCAAACACCGTCGTGTACAAAGGGGGCTGGTGCACGTTAAATCTGTCGTGGCCTCAAATGTCCTCACGTTGGCGTGGTGTGGAAGTTTGGAGAGTGGGGTGCCAGCTCAGGTGTTGCCTCGTCATCTGACCGCGGTTCAAAATTACGTGGTGTTGTCCTCGGACTTTCCCTCTGGGATTGATCCCGGACCGTCACCAATAGCCCGTTGTGTTGCTCCAGTGTGACGTTAATTGAAAATACCAAATACCAAATACCAAAGATGTACAATCTGATTACATTGTCAAGAAATCTGGGACAGTTGAGGTAGGCGGTGCAGGTTCGATTCCTGTCAGGTTTGATTCCTGTCAGGTACGATTTCTCCCTGGATGTATTTCTCTCGTTAGTAAAGTTTTCTCTGCGTGTATATGTCCATTACTTGAGGTTTGTATGTATGGCCAAATATGGCCCTTGTGCCATAAAATTCCAACCAACCATCTGGGACAGTTGAGAGTGCAGATGATAGCTTGAAAAGTTTGTCACCAGTTTTCAGATTTTAAAAAATGTTTCATTGCCTAATGGAGAAGTGCAGCTGTGAATTAGTAGTTTTTCTAATGAAATACTAAAATGTGTTTATTTGATCAGGACCTTTTGCAAGAGGGAAACCACTCATACTACTTGGTATGTGGCTGTTTGGTACGTGATAAAATGAATGGGATGATAGAAAAATAGAGGACACTTCATGAGGCCAAGAAAATCACTAAAATCAACGGGTTGGACCAGGGAAGAGACAATGTTCTTAACAGGACATAGTCCATTTCCATCCTACCTGAAGAGGTTTATGAAATCGATTCGTACAATTGCTTCTGTGGTGACATCGACATACATCTGCAGTACATCAGTCTGCCCTCTAACAGTATCGTAGTGACACCTGCCGACCACCTTAACCCTATTAGAGGTTCACATATGTATGTTCTACAACCTGTAGTCGTCGTCTGATTTCTAACCAGTTTTGACCTTTTTCACCAATATAATCTTTCCTACGATTCTTTCAATCAATCGATGTGGTTCTTTTGTCATCATGCTTGTTATGGGGAAAAGGCAATTTTACACTACTCAAAAATCTCATGACACTCAGGCTTCGAACAAGGGATCGGGGGTCAAAATTACTTGCATGGTGAAATTCGTTGACTCATCAGGACTTGATAATCCTAAGAGATTGATTTAATATTCGTATTGTATATATAGATAAGATGAATGTAAGATGTAATTAATATGCGACATAACATTCTGGAAAGACATGCCACCTCGGTGGCATGCTCTGTTCAACCCAATCACATTCATTTGAATTGTAGTGTCTCATGACACTTGGCACGGGAAAGTGTAATGGCGTTAGTTAAGTTTGTAATTGTAATTAATGGTATTTCCCTTCATTAATAGAAAGACTTCTATTTTTTAACCTTCGAATTTCACGTTACATTAGCTTCTTTTGAGTTCATTCTAATACAGTTTGATGGTTTATTTTGGAGTTATGTTTATCCTAACGCTGGTCAGGAGTGGCTAACATCTGTTTGGGTATTCAGCCTATATATATAAACTACATATATGAGCTTACCATTCTTTCGGGATTTGAATTTCTAGTGTTCGTGAGAAACCAAAGATTAGTTGTGATGTACTTACTGCATGGCATTTGATTTTCTATTGCCTACCATTTGTCTTGTCAAAGGGTGTTTCAAAAAATCCTAGACAAATAGGGGCCGCGGTAACCCAGTTGGAGGAGCAAAGGATTAGCAACCGGAGGGTTGCGAGTTTGAAACTCGGTCCAGCCAAAGACCGTTGTGTACACGGGGACATCACATTGGCACCCCACTCTCCAAACTTTCACGTGGTGTGAAAGTTTGGAGATGGGGGTGCCAGCTCGAGTGTTGATCTCGTCATCTGATCGTGGTTCAAAGTTATGTGTTGTCCTCGAATCTGTCCCTTAGGGATATATCCCTAACCGTCTCCAATAGCCCGTTGTGTTGCTCTAGTGCGACGCTAATTAACTACTTACATAACTTTGAAAAAATTTTAAGGGTGATAAGGTACTTAAAAAATTATCAAAGAATGTTGCAACTGTTGTGCGTAAGCGCTAACACCACCCAAACGTTTACAGAGAATCGTTGCTTGCAAGATGTGGCCGTGCACCGTGTTGATCGGTGTACACCCAAACACTAACACTGCACAGTGCCTCAAGTGTAACAGAGGCTGTGAAGTGCATGTGTGCTGGAAAATCTTACTGCACTGCCCTCTGCTGTAGAAACCAATGAGCGAATTCTACGCGCAGAGGATAGGTTTCAATGTCTGCAAATGGGAAGGCTGTAATTGCCGCTCGTTCAAGACCCTCCACTCTATATGTTGACCCACAACTAGACTACACACAACAGAGCGCGTGCTTGTGCTCCTGGATTTCTCTCAACCTCACATTGAATGTCTTCCATTTTCGGAGTGCTCGAACTTCCCTGCCGACCCAAAGTTTTACTTTAACATTATTAAATACTAAAATAAGTTATTTCCTTTAGTGCTTGAAAAATTTTGGTTGGTTTTGAATGCATAATTTTAAGTTTCTTTTTACATGAACACTGCAATGGAATTTGGGATAGGACATTCAGGTGAAAAAAGAATGGCGTCTTTTCAAAGCATTAACATCTTTTTCATTGTATTGTTTAAATTTTTCCAAAGAAATTCTGCATTTTTCTTAACACTAATGGCGTACATGATTCCATACTTCATAATTTTTTGTCAGTTTTCAAAAGCACTATAATCTCTTTCTTGAAGATTTCTGGAATGTAAAAACTAATAACTTTCAAAATTATTAAATAATTGAATTAGTTTTTGGATGGAAAGACCCAGAATCTTACTTAACAAGGGTTAAGATTTTTGTGATTTTGCATATTTTTAGAAATACTGGAATATTATTTGAGTATAGAAATGTGCTTAATAAAAAACAGATGCATTCAGTACCTGGAGCATTTCCATACACTTTCTGGAATATGTACGAAATGGCATTTTTTTAAGTTTCAGTCATTTTAAGTTTTTTTGTTATACTTGAGACATCATTTGGCACACTTTGGTATTTTCAATAAAAAGGATGAATTTCTTAGAAGCTCCAACTTTTTCCTAAGCCCCATTTTCACTCTATTGGGGATAAATTTTCCCTTGTTGAAATTTCAGACTCAATAAAGTGACAGTTTATTTCAAGTACCGTCTGTGGTGTCAGTTCAAGTGGGAGGGAGCCTTTCAATGTTTGTAACTTGTTAGCAGACAATGGGAAATCATTCTCTTTTGAAAATCTCTATTTGAGAGTGTATTGCGATTGTATACTGATGAAATAGGACTCGCTTTGTCATGGCATATTAAAAAGAGCAATTAAAGCTTTTTCTTGGTACAATAAAAAAATTCAATTTTGCAGTGGAACTGTTTGAAAATGAAAGTAATGTTATATATTTCTTTTATTTCCTCCTAAATGGTATACGTTTTGATAACTCAGTGTTTTGATTGTTTCAGCTTGGCAATTAAACTGAAAATTTTTTTTAAGATATTTTACCATCGAGGCTATATTTTGGATCATCTAATTATTAGCTTTTGGCACAAAAACTGTAAAATATTTTAGTTTTATTCCTTGCTTCCTCTTGTTTAGTCATTACAAATCATTTGTTGGTCAATAAAACAAAAAATATAGTATTCACAGCGAGTCAACAGATAATGTCATGTTTTTAAGATTGTTTTTATTTTTTCTCATACCTCTTTTCAATTAGTTTTCTATGGAAAAGCCGTTTTTTAGCTATTTAAAGAAATTCAAAGGCCATTTTTTAGCTATTTAAAGCCATTCGAAGGCTATTTTTTAAGTTTTCTGGGTCCAAATGCTTTTCATAGGGCTTTTCCTAACAGCTTTTAGGTTATTAAAATTCTGGTTCTGCTCTGATAATTTCTGTTAACACTTTTGATGATTAACACATTTTGTTTTATAGACCATACTTTGACGTAAAACTCTCAAGTTGTATTTAACACCCTTAGCACTGTGTCCATTGGTTAGACTGCAAAACGTATTTTGTGATTCTATTGACCATCGGCGTGTTTTTTGCAGTTTGGTAGGTTGTGTTGAGGATACAAACCGTAGTTTTGACGTGACGTGAATACTAGGGTCTGATAGATTGTGGAATGAATGAAGCAGACAGAAAGGTTGAACGATTGTTTATTGTGTGAATATTCAATTAATTTACACTATTAAAGTGCAGTTTGATATTAATATTGAAGGATAATTTTATTGATTAAAAGCCTGTGATTGTATCTTAGTTCGGTAGCTTTCGAATGACACCACTTACACAGTCCCCACTCCACGCAATCTAAAGTTACACTGGAGCAAAACACCGTAGAATTTCGGCATATTGCGCCTGCGCACTCGGTCCGAGGGTCATGTCATGTACGGACATCCTTTGTCTACACGACGCTATATTTATCTTGATGTGAAATCATAAGACAAAGCAGTTGTAACGCTTTTTCTTTGTAACGCTTAGCTTTTCATGCGTGCCTCTCAGTACTCTTCCGATTTTAAAGACGTATTCACGTCAAGAAAAGATTTCACAAAAAAGATTAACTCCCAGTTCTTATCGAACCGGGTACATCCTACGCAACATATGCACGGGGCCATTCCCTTTTGGGCTAATACAACCAAATGCTACTTCAACTACCTTTGGCTTTAAGACGATCGATAAAGAAATATAAAAGATTTCCTTGTGAGACACATGCTTTTTGAAAAATCATTATATTTTTATACAGTCCCTTTCATGCATCTTTTGATGCAGTCATTCCTTTTTTCTTATCTTCAATCTATTTTTGAACTGTTGAAAAAGGCTATGATCGAATTTTGAGTTTAGATTTTGATCCCGTAAATTTCATTAAATGCCAAATTGTATCTGTTAATCTGTGGTTTATCTGTTAATCTACTCTGAACTATGATCATCTACATACATAACCAAAAACCAGATTCACTTTTAACGCGAAGACTGTTACAAAACATTTTCTATGTCCGTACATCTCACATACATGAAATGCCTCTCCATAAGCAACTTATTTATTGCCTTATCCTACTAAAATGTAATGCTTTGAAAGTGCATTTTTCTCAGTAAAAAGATGATTTAAATTTAGAAGCGTACTTTAGACAAATGTTTCACTAAGGAAACGTCCAAAAACTAGTTTTCCAGATTAAAATACGAAACCCAAAACTTAAACAACTTTGATTCCTCTCTGGATGTATTTCTCTCATGTGTCAGTAAAGCTCGTATTGTGTGTATATCCATTTACTTGGTGTTATTTGGCGCAGCTTGGTCAAATATGGCCCTTATGCCATAAAACCCAACCCAACAAATCAACCTTAGTTTATTCAGAACTGCATCATTTGGACTTTTGTGGGTCGTCCTAAATGGAATTTTAAATTTATTTTGAGAAATTTTTTTCTCCATACTTGAAGTCAACTTAACTTGGATGTACACGATACAATTTAGATATAGATTCACGAGCATAAATGCGACTCCGATTTCGTATGAGTGAAATCATTCACTAATATGTAATACACGCAGCTAAAATAAAGTATGTTTAGCTCTTTGTTACTTGGCAATTATGTACCTATGCAATTCAGTACTTTAAAATATTTTCTATCCGGACATTTTTTTAAAAATAATTTTTTGCTTCAGTCAAATAGGTACTTGTTTTAACCCTCTAAGTGTTCTCGACGAGATATCTCGTCCATCAAAATCTGACCAATTTTACTAATGACGAAATATCTCGTCATCAAGATATTACCGATTTTTTATGATGAGATCAAAGTCTGGTAAGTTTTTCTTTTAATGACGAGATATCTCGTCCATCAAGAACTGCTAATGGTTATGCTTACCACCAGGAGGGTTAATGAAAATAAAACCTAAAAGTCCAAGAAACTGTGGAATCGAGTATAGATTGGGATGTATACTGAAATTCTATGCGTGAGCTTTATTTACATATATTCTACATGTTGAGATGGACCCTGATTCATTTTTCTCCTAATTTGCGACATTTACCAGATTTGCATGAAATTTTTTTTGCTTAATTATGATATGGGAAATCTAATACATTTAAAAGTCGATGTTGCAACTTGAAATCTTGCAAATATCTAAACAGATGCGAAGACAGACTGTTATGTAAATAAAATTGTATCTGTAATAGGAATTATTACAGTAAAAAGAGAAATTTGTCAAGAATTCAGATTATTGTTCACGAGTAAAGTTTTGATTGCAAATTAAGATGGATTTTAGCTCTGCAATTGTGTTCCAAATGGAGTAAATTGGAATTATGTATGCTTCTGAAAACTAGGAACTTCAAACACGAAAAGCGTTCATTAAAATTTTGATCACCATAGAAAGCTCAATCCCAAAGAAAAATATTTGACACATACACCAAGCATATATTAAATCAGATTTTTTTTAAAACTACTTTCCCATATTGAATATTTTTTCGCTGATTATCATAAAAAATTTCAACGTACAGATTTATTTGACATTTCAAGAGCTGAACTCATCTCAAAACTCTACAAATTCAGAAGGTAAAATTTCTTACCTTAGTAATGCAGCTCTATCCTAAGGAATAGTAGTCCACTTATTTCCAAATACGATTTTAACTAAGCAGGGCGAAATAAAAAAGATTGCGAAGAAAAATCCTAGTCTGTTTCTTTTCGTACTCTTTTATTCATATCTATTCTTTTCCTATTCTTATTTCGCATTGCAGGCAGACTGCGAAAAACCAGAATCGGTGGTAATCCAATAGCATCTATGTTACTCTAATTTCTCTGAGATTACTGTCTACACCATATGATATTTATGTATTTTTTTAAGCTTTTATATTACACTTGAAGTATTTGGTTGCGTGTAAAATTACTTTGCATTTCATATGCTATAAATCATTTATTATAACTGAGAAATGTATCACGTTATATTCGCAGTTGAGTTTTTGTAGCATTGTATGGAATGTGAAACAGAACACTAAAACGTACAAATAGCAAACAGACTTATAAATATTATATAGTCTAGGAGTTTCTTATGTAACTTGGGAGCGTTCCAGGATTTATATTGTTTTTATTCACTATTTGATTCAGTTAAAGCTCTGATAACTCAATGTATCTTTCTACTTTCTCAGATATACAGTAATACAAGGAAATTTACGATAACATTTTAAAGATATTTAAACCTTTATTTCTCTACTAAGTTTAAAAATATGAATTTAATATCTTAATGTTTAAAATAGTCTGCGTGTAAATATATTTTTCAAATATAAATTAGACGTTGTACAAACGCATCAACCATCATTTAAAATATTGTAGCTTTGAAACATTTTTATTAAAATATAATTTAATACTTTTAGTTGGAACTAATCAGACTTTTAATTTGCTTATGTTTTGAATACTATTATAAACTCAAATTTATCAAAAAATCGTTTCAAAACAAGGACTTAAATGAAATATATATTTCTTTCTGTAGAAAACAAACAGAATCAAGTGAATTTGAATTGAACCAATGAAAGAAATTTAATTCTTAGCTTAAAGCAAAAAGTTAAAAACTGAATGAAAATAAATTTAATCTGATTGCTTCTACGACTGTGTGAGCAATGTTAATATCGAGTGACATATTTATGTTTTTCTATCATGTTTTTAAATTATAATGTTAGAAATTATGTGTGACATTAAAAAATTGGATTTAATTGCCTGCGTATCATAGAACAGTATTTCGTTTTGTTTTGGTTTTAGTAATAATATTCAAATTTGTGGTCAAATTCATAAGAACATAATTACAATGTTCCTTAAGTATTTTTTTCAAAAAGAAATAGAAATTTATTACTTGTGCTTCGATAGAAATAGGGAATGAAAATCAGATGTGTATTCTTATTTTTAAATAATTAATTGGTTTTTTAAATGTTCCATTTTTGTTGAGTACTTTTAAAAACATCTACTCGTAACTTATTAAACAAATTTCAATACAATTAAGCTAATTAATATAATTTAAATACAATTAAGCTAATTAATATAATTTAAATACAATTAAGCTAATTAATCTAAGTTCAATACATTAAGCTAATTTTAACGATATAACATTTTATTTAAATTCATAGCAGTATTTTTGTGTATATAATTCTGAACTTATTTAGAAAGGCAGCTTTATTAAACTGCAACTAAGTTCGAAGAGATGTATGGGAACATTATAATTTTTATTGCTCTCAAGTAAACTTTAAATAATATAGGAGAATTTTAAACGCTCTGTAAACTGTAACAAGATGTATCAATGAAATTTAGAAAAAAATTATTAAAATGATAAAATTTTAAACGATAATAAAAATTTGATATTCCAGATTTTGTCTCTTTTTTCACTCCTGTCATTATTGTTATTTATTCTCATGTCAGATTAATTTCACTGTTATTTCTGAAAAATCTTTCCAAAAATTAACGCTGTGTTCCTCCAGTGCGACATAAATTCAACTACCAACAAAATTTAACATTTCCATTCTCGATGTTAAACAGTGCTAATTTTTGTTATGAAACCGAAAATGCAATTGAATGACTAGTACAAGAAAATGCAGTGAGGAGTACAAGAAAGAGGATAAGCTGTTGCTAAAAAAGAGAAAATTGTAAGGTAGTTTTTTGTTTATCTAAGTCATCGTTTGATATTGCTTGGAAAGGAAATAAATAATTTCCTTGTTTCTTAAGCATAGATTTTGTACCACTTATTGTTTCAGCGATTTTTATTTTAATAATAATGAAGAATTTCACTTAGAGTCAATTTCAGAGAAACAATTCGCTAGAACTTAATAACATTGTTGAATTCTAATTTAAAACACAGTTCTTCTGACTTCTAATCTAGACGAAATGTGATTACCTATTTGTGTTAGAAGTAATATTGTTCAAACAGAAGCACAGAATTAAAGTAGAGCTACAATTCAATTCGCAAAAGTGGAATACTTAAAACACAGAATTATTTTATTTAAATTTATTAGATTAATTGAATTCTTCGAAAACTGTGCAAATTAGTTTTGCTATAGGTTTTTTAATAATAATAAGTCTTTTGTACAATTTTTTTAACATGGACTTCAACCAAATTTTTTTATTTATTTTTTAGGAATCAAGGCAAAATCGTAGAAATAATTAATACAAATTCTTTCAAATAGATCAATTTAATTATCAGCAAAAGTAATTTAATTTTATTAGCAATTAGTATTAGTAAGTAGAAGTGATGCTTTTCAAACATAAACAAACTTAAAGTGAAATTGAATACAATACAATTCACGCAAAAGGGGAATATATAAGACACAGAATTCATTTAGTAGAATTGAATTGAATTCGTAGAAACTTTCCAAATTAGATTTTCTGTAGTTAATATAAAAACAGTTTTTTGCATGAAATTTTAAAACATGCAAATTAAACAACTTTTTCAATTTATTTTTGAATCAAAGAAAAATCGTAGAAATAATCTAAACGAAACACATTCAAGTGAATCAATTCAGCAAAAAATAATTTAATTTCATCGGTATTAGTTTTTATTTTCATTGGTTTCAGCAAATTCAACTAGATTTACAACAATTTAATCAGCTTTTGAGATCCAACTTTATCGAACAGCATAGTTTGATCAAATGCATGCTATTTCGAATTTAATTCGGAGGCATATAATAAATACTTTAGAACATCTCGTGATCGCTTTATTCACCGTCAGGAAATTGTGTCAGAGATGTAAAGAGATAGAATTGTGTTGGCAAAAATTGTGTCTTGTACGGATTAAAATACCGAATCGATTGGCACCGTTTTAAAAAATCTTGAACTTCGCATTTTCACCCTTCTGCTGACAGCTAGCGCCCTCTGTCTTCGGATTTTGACACTCTTCTCCCGATTTTCCTCTTGACACCGAGTTCGACGCAACAGTAACCCTACGATATATCGCCCTATTGTGTGGACAATAAAATAACTGCGACATACCTAATGGAGTAATATAGAGAGGGGCTAGGAAAACTTGTTTATCAGAAATAAAGGAGCACATATGAAACATTAAACTAAATATTTTTATTTAAATTTGAAATCACTGTTTTAATATTTTCAACTAATACGAAATGTGGTAGAATATTCCCAGAAAAGAGAAATTATACATTCAGCTTTTTAACTCTCCTGGTCCTTGACGAGGTACCCCATTATTAGCAAAACTGACCAGATCTTGATAAACGAGATATCTCGTCCATCAAGCTCTCACTATCTCTTGTCATTAGAAGAAAACTGACCAGATCTTGAACTCTTCATCATAAGAAAATTGGCAATATCTTGATGACGACTTATACCGTCGTTAGAGAAATTGGTCAGATCTTAAATGACGAGATATCTCGTTGAAATCACTCTGGGTTCACACGCCTAAATCTTTTCACCAATTCAGCTTAGGACAATTGCTCGAAAGAGGCGACCTATGAACTCCCAATTCTAAAGAAACAGTTTTTTTACTGTTCGCAAATTTAAAATTGATTGCAAGACAGGTAAATTAAAGCGATATAGCGAATATCAATATATCGAGGTGGTTGTATTGTACTTACGACGAGATAATAAATGAGAATGGCATTACATCTACTGAGAATGTCGTTACGTTAGTTACTTTATTACTTTTATTCGTAGAAAGCTTGTAATTAGATACTGTGTTTCTAATTATTCTTTCGATCAATGATATTTAACCCTTTTCGTTCATCGCATATACAATTAATTTTTAAAATTTTACGGCATACCAAAAATATATATTATATTTTTGCCTATCGAACAGCGAAATAAGTATAATTTTGATTTATTTACAAAAAATAATAATAGTAATTGCTTACCCTTTTTAACAAAGTGATTTTTGAAACACTTTATTTATGATTGGTTCGGTTATTTTCGGGTTTTATGGCATAAGGGTCCGTACTTGGCCAAGCTACACCAAACACAAGACCGTCAACTTGAAGTAAAAAATGTCGTGAAAAGGGGAAAAAGAAGGATTGGGGAATAGAATAATGGGTCGAAAACAGAAAAAGATAGCTTGGCTATCCCGAGATCGCAACCACCGAATTTACTAAAGATAGCAAATCCCATTGGAAAGTTAAAGATCACTAGAGTATCTCGGGGCATTGAAGCCCGTACACACTTAAGGGAGATCTGCCCATGTTCACCAATTTATTTATGATGCTCTGTAATGAAAACTAACACTCAAAATTATTTATACTGCTATTTGAAATGCTACCATTACTTGAAAATATTTGTGAACACACTTGTCTAAAATTCAAAAGTAAATTATTGAAATGAAATAAATGTTACACATTTTAAACCGGTTCACCATGCGTAAGACTATCCAGTATGTCGCAGAACACCGGTTGAAAAGCACTGGCCTAGGTGATACTTTTACGTAACAAAAATGAACTTTTACTTAACAAAAATAAACTTTTACATAAATAAATGTTTGGGTTAGAAAGTTTATGGTGGATACATTTTCAATCTGGATGTAAAATAGAAGCTAGTGTTTTTGTTGGAGACCCTAGCATTGTGAATATTTATGAATAAAATAATTGGATTTGAAATAGATTGGTTCAACCTGCATTCTGGGTGTACCAAAATGGATACATAATGAAGAACAATTGTATAAAAAATAATAGGTTATGATTTATGTATTTCATTATATAAAATACTCGCTTCATTTAGTCTTTAATTGGTTTTATGTGATAGGAAGAAGGAAAATATGTACAACGAAATATGTGCGAGTAATCATGAAACTCGGCTTTTAAGCTGTAAATAAGACAGTTAATGTGTCACGATTTCCTAAAATTTATTTTCATGATATTAGACGTACAATACAATATAATTTTATTTCGGGATACCAGAGCTGCTTTCTTCGCTTTCATCGTGCCTTCTATAACCATGAAATGCAATTGTCGTTAAATAAGAATTCGATAAAATAGAAACAATAGACTGAATTGCACGATATTAGATGTATTACATGCCATAATTTAACATTTAATTTCTATGTGGATATGAACTCTAATACGTTCCTATTTTATTGAATTTAAAAATTTTAGTATTTTCTTTGAGTCGTGAAGTGGAAAAATTTATGCTTTCCTTATTGCAAATAATAACCGTTAAAACTTTTCAAAATGCGTTTTGTACTTTCAATAAAGGTGTGTAATATCAACCTTAAAGAACAAGTAAAGATACTCAGAATTCTGAGTAGCTTTACTTGTTCATTTAAATCATGCATCTAAATCATGATTATCAAAATGTTTCTTACCGAATTATTGTTATAGCCTGCCATATTTATTTTTATTGATTGTTAGGATTTATTGGCACAGTCATCAATTACTGATATGTGAAGGACTGATAGATGTGAAATGTGTGTTTGAAAAATTATATTTAGTATTTATTTTTCTTTTATAATTGTTGCGAATTCATTTATTTAATTTATGTATTTTGATTTCGCCGCCGCCGCGGAGTGGCGCTGTCTTCGCTCTTTTTGGTGTTGAGAGCAGAACTCAGCATGACCGTAGAACAGGCTACATGGAACTTGTTAATACTGATTAACCCTCCTGGTTGTCTTGACGAGGTATCTCGTCATTATCTAACCCATTAGCAGCGTCTTGAGGGACGAGATATCTCGTCATTAGAATAAAAATGGCCAGATCTTGATCTCGTCATCATAAAAAATAGGCAATATCTTGATGACAATATATATTGCCATTAGCAAAATTGATCATATCTTGATGGACGAGATATCTCGTCGAAATCACGTGGAAGGTTGCAAATATTTGATCCATGCAATCACCGCAATTGAATTGTGAATAATTACGATAGAAGCGATGTTCGTAAATTTATTTCTGAGTGTGAAAATGAATTTAAAGAAATAGAATGCTCTCCCATTGATTTCGCCACATGTTTTGTTTATTAACTTTAGTTAGTTTCTTAAACAGGGAAAAGAATACTTTCCTTTATAAAACTATTATTCATTGTAGATGTCGAGTAACTAAGGAAATGATCAAAATTCGAAATTTAATGTCAGTGAAAATTTAAGTGACGGAAAATTTATGATTTAAGATATTAAAATTTTATAGAAAACATTGCACCGGAACATTGTTTAATCACATAAATTAAGTAATAAGTCTCTTTTAATCTATCTTTTCTTTTCTTTCTTTTGATGAATTTATATTTTGATAATTATTTTGTTTTTAAATGAAATATATTCCTTTATTACTTAAAAGCAATTAACATTTGTATCTTGGCTAAATTGTGATCATATTATGTGTATGTTGTGATAGTAATACGTATGTGCATTTTAATAAATAATCCATGCAAAATACAATTTAGAATGACGTGTTTTAATTGTCCTGTATCTTTGTTTTAGAACGCATTCAATAATGTTTTTCGTTTTTTCTCATTTCTTAAACACATGACTGGATTTAATTTCATCCTCTTAGTTTTCCAGTATTTTTTATAAAGAGTACAATAAAAGTTAATAGACTCATAAATAAGTGAATAAGATTAAATTTAAAATGGTAAGAGGTAATTAAAACTTATAAAACGTAAAAACATTGTTAAGTTTCACGTGGTAAAGAATTTACAAATGCTTCAATTCGAAATTTTCACACTCTACGTTACATGGAAGGTACAATGTCTTTCCAATCAGTGTTTGTTACTATGACTTATTAAATACTTTAAAATAATAATAGACTTATTTTTAAAATATCTGTTAAAAATTAATGTTAACAATGCGTCTGATACTTTACCTTCATCACTAATTTTATGACGTCTATTTTTAAAAATTCCTTACATTAAGTGTTAACCTTAATGGTTAAACAAAATGTTTGTTTTGTGTAATCCCATGTTTTCTTAAGATAAAAATGTTGACCGACATACATGTGTAAATGAGAACATAAGCTTTGCATAAATATACAAATAATGTTCTTTCACGTTTTTATAAATTCCTTACACATTAAGTTGTAACCTAAATGGTTAATTAAAATGTTCGTTTTGTGTATTCCTGTTTTCGTAAGATAAAAAATGTGATTTTAAAAGTATTGACTGACATACACATGTGTAAATGAAAAAATAAGCTTTGTATAAATATATAAATAATGTTGTTTCAAAAACATGTATGCAAATTCTGGGGATGTAAATCCTAAGTTCATATTCATTTTTATAGTTTTTTATCCATCCAAATTATATTCTTTTTGATACAGTTATGCTTGTTTTATTATAATTTATTCACATTTTGTTGCATATTTCTGAATATTGAAACAGCCCATTTGAATAATTGCGTTGGAAATAAATCCCCGTGTAGGTTATTTCCCTGGTCCAAAGGACGCAGAGATCTACCCCCCTTGTTAAGCACTTTGTGGCCCATCCGGGTCTTCTATAAATACCCCCTCCGCCGCCCAGGAAACCGCCTCGTTAATGATTTCTCCTCTGCATCCGGATGATGGGCAGGTCATCCCCACGTGACCGATTGACCGGATCCCGTTGCCATGGCGATGAGCATCTCATTGGTCGGTCGTTAAGATATCGCATTGGCTTCTCTCTTCGACGCCGCACCTGAGCTGGAGACTTTGGTCAGCATCCGCATCTTTGCAGATGTTGTTCATTAGAAAAAGAAATGCCGCCATCTTGGATGCTGATTCCGGGCTTCTTCTTCCGAGTTGAGTTGTTAGCGAGGCGCCGATCGCAATAATAAGGGTGGGAGTATGTTGTGGAGTTTTCTTCTTCGAGAACCTCTCGAAGGTTTTTAGTCCGGATAATGATCTTGGCTTTCGTTGATGCAGTCCTTTCTCGCTGCCTTGAGGTGGGCAGCCCCGATAAAAACCATATATCCATCTATACGATAGAAATGCAATACGAGTACTGCATTCAATATAAT
The DNA here is from genome assembly GCA_933210815.1 of Meta bourneti. NCBI lineage: Eukaryota > Metazoa > Arthropoda > Arachnida > Araneae > Tetragnathidae > Meta > Meta bourneti. Next base: position 25,014,906 of record OW119931.1, read on the forward strand.
ATATAAATGCACGCCCAGCCCTTTTTAACATTTCCGATGAGACTCGAGTTAATTCGCTGTTTCGAGGAAATATTAAAAATTGGGGGAATGCAGATAACTGGAACTTCGTGGTAAAGCTGAAACGAGTAAAGCGTGAATACAAAACCACTGTTTTCCTCACGATAGTGCTGGGCAATGTGCTCTTTTTATCTTCATAAGACAATTGAATCTGTCCTTTCAAAAACATCATTAGGCCACATTCGTTTTCAGTGGACATGCTGTGTTTTGAAGTGACCGATTCAACTAGTATGACTCAATCATAAAAGATTGATTCTTATTTCTCATTTCATCGTGTTAGTACCTCTGTTCTTGTGTTCTAGATGAACGTTCGAATAGGGACTTTTGTTGCTGGAAAATAAATTCATGATTGCATACGAAAAAATTAATCGCGACTGTTTGTATTATTTACTTTCATAGAGAGGGTTCCTTAGATGCTAATTTTTTTCTATGAAATTCACTAAATTACGAATTTGTTAAATTTAAGTTCGTAAAACTGCATAAGATTTCAAGACTATCTAAATATCCTGTCCGCAGATATACATTTTCTTTTGACTATTATTTAATGAGTGGCTAATAAACTCCATAAAAATAAAATATATCTTTTTTGGTAAAGGAACTTTTAAATTTTTAGTAAGTGTAAACAAGAACTTCCGAAATAATTGTAATTTGCTATTTATTTTCTTGCTCGTTCTCTTTTACAGGGCTTACACAGACCTTAAAAAAGCGTGATTTTTCATTTTATTTTTAAATGCCAGTAAATGCCTTAATATTTGCTGAAAATCCTTAAAATTAAAACGAAATTCTTAGTTTTTACAAGAGTACCGCATTTTCACTTGCTTTCGAAAACCAAGTTCAATGTTACTTGTTAGGTCATGTGTCCTAAAAAATTAAGGAAAATTTCTAGTTTTCAAACTGGATCTGTTAGACTTAACCTTAGCACTCGAGAAGTTTACCTCCCTTATGCACTCTAACTTAGTTTATAGTGTGATCTAAGTTAGATATAACTTTTAAAAATGAAAAAAAAAACCTTGGAAAAGGCCTTAAAATACCTTATTTTTTCTTTTGCTTGATGAGTGGGAATCCTGTTATATAGTAGACCTACCCTCTAAAGACTAGTAAAGAAGGTAAAAAAATTGATTCATAGATTTGGAAATATATTTTACGCCTTTACTTGTTAGAAGAGTGAGACATCAATAGTTTCTCGTGGAATAGTCAGTATACAGTTATGAAATTATTTTAAAGCGAATAAAGGACTTTAAAACTTTTATTTTAAAACGAATTAAGAACTAGGCTGACTGAAAAAGGATTGAATTATATTTCTTATGAAGAAACCTGTCTAGGATTCCTTCAAACATTAATAACTTATATTTAAGTTCTGAACCCTTAAACTACCATTATAATCATTTTATAATTGCTATTGCGCGTAAATAAAACCTTACACTTTTGTTTAAAAAGCTAAGCAAATTGTTTTAATTTTCAAACTGCAGTTCATTTTTAGATTTCATTATTCACTGTAACCAAATTGATAATTAAGAGTTTATTAAGTGTAATTGATGCTGCGAAAAATGTTTTAAATGTCCATTTCGTGTAAATTCAATTAACGAAAATATTACCTAAATACTTTTATTCATTAATTTTGCCAGAGGAAATTATTACAATACTCATTTGAGTGTATTTAAAAGCGATTATAGAATTAATTTGACTTCCTATAAATTAAAATTTTGGAACATTTACAATTTTCCATTTTAAGTCGGAAACCCTTTTCCTTAACAAGACTATTTATCAAGACTACTTTTTCTATACATGATCCAACATACTTTTATGTTTTATAATTTGTAAAATACTATCTTTCAGTGAGGGAATCGTATTGCATAGATTAATTTATTTAATTCCATTGCCCTTATTAACTTCAATATAAATTTAAAAATCATACTATATTACGAGTTTACTATTACTCAACAAACATTTTATTTGTCTAGTAATAAAACTCGGAGGTATCCTGTAACAACATTTTTTGAGAAAGCCGTCGGAGATAGATAAACAGTATGTTTTAGTTTGCTTCTCTCACGTATTCTAAAAAAATCTACTTTTTTTACTTGTGGAATAAATTCACGTCAATTGATTTTGAATATTAGCGTTTTAATTTATTTTTAATTGTTCTAAACGCCGCAAATATTTAAGTGTGGCTCAAAAGATTTGAGACTACTCCTTTAATGCATTCCTTGTTTGATTGTATTTTTAACTCAATCAATCAGTGTGTCGGGACATAGATTAATGTTAGTGAAATCGAAGTAGAAAGAATTCTATCTACCGCAGAATCAGAGAAAAATGATAATGCATGTGAGGTTGCACCATTATTTAAAACGAGGATAAAAACACAACCACAATGTAATTCAATGCAAGACAGCCAGGGCGATTACAGGACCAAACGGTGCGTTTATCCTAAAAAGAACCTTTAAAGTTGCATATTTTTAGTACTACTGATCAGGAACCGTAAATGAAATACAAATAACTTTAGTTACAACAAAGGTGTTTTTTTTCAATTGTTTTTATTTTTTTGAACATTGATTTCAATATCGTTACAATATTTAAACTGAAATGTTTCAATGAGATTGTGAGAATAGAAAAGTAGCTCATTAGAACTGTTTTACCAACCTAATGAATTTATAATTATTGTTTTCGTTTTGAAACTAATTTTTGCTGCATTTAAAATAACCATTTTCTGTCTTTGAAATCTGCATCATTTCAAATTTAATGATTTTCATTCTGTAAAAATATCAAACAAATTAGACAATTTTCTTTGAAACTATTGTTGATTATTATTCCAAAACATAAAATATTGTTTTGTCGAATCTCTTAAGTATTTATGAATGATTTCAGTATAATTCATTGTATGATATTATGTATTATATTATTATAATTCATATGAATGATTGTAGTATAATTCATTGTACTCCTAAGCTAAATTAAATGTAACTCAAATTTCTTTCTCCAAAAAAGTATCTTTATTTCTAACTACTCATGTAAAATTCTATTGTCGTATTTGAATATTCAACCATGTGATTAAAAATGGATATACCAATGATTTATAACAAGAATTCATTAACCGGCAAAACAATGCTATACAACTGTTAAGAGACTAACTACTAGATTTTTGTTTAATAATTTTAAGTATTTTGATAATGTTATATCTTGCATAAAAATTACAATATGATAATTTTATGATTATTGTATTTAAGTTTTATAATGATTATTTCCATGATGAAAAATATTTCTCATTTGAAATAAACATTAAGCTTCTCCAAAAATAAGGTCAGTTAATCAGTTTCTACTCTAAGCCGATGATTTATCTAATATTCTTATTCATAACTTGCAAATTTTCTTTATCTGTGTCGATTCTCTGTGTTTAGTACAAATCTGTATTCTAATTTGTGTTTAATGAAAAATATTTCATTTAATTCAAAAACAAAATTTCCTTCGGATTGAATGGAAGAATTTATATTAAACTTTTGTTTCTCTTCAGATTTCAATTTTATTGTATTTACTAGCAGAATAACCCGGCGTTACTCGGATTGAATTGGTTAGTTAATTTCCGTTTTCGTTAATACCCCTCCCCCATTGTAATTCCCATTTATCCCATGTAACAACTACCGTACTCTAACAAAAGTACACAATTGTTAAATACCTAATTTCACAAATGTAAATAAATTAACATTTTACATTTTTGTAGAATTTAAATTTTTAGTTAGAAAGAAAAGTCTCTAGAGTGCAAATGTTACCCAGAATGCATGGCATATTTCAGAGTATGCGTATAAATGCCTTGTATGTCATTTAAAAACAAAAGCGTTTCCCAAAATTATCATACAATGATTAAAAATGCTTTTAAAACTAATTAAACCATTATTTACCTTCATTACAGTTATTGAACGAAAAACATCAGATTCAAAATTCAGAAATGCATCTTAAAACAGATTTTAAAAAACCTCGAACTGAAAATAATGACTATCTGTTTTTTCACTACAAAATAGATTCTTGGAATATAACGGACACAAATTTAAAAAAGCAAACGATTAAAAAATACCAAGGTTGCCATATTAGATACCAGTGCTATTTTAAATGGTCTTGTTCTGCATAATTTTTTTATTAAGTTTTATTCTCTTTGTCGTCTATCCCAAATATTCAGAATTTTTTTTATATTTCGTAATGGAAAAATAAAACTCGCAATAATAAACTGTTAGAATTTAAATTCCGTAAAAATAGTTTTAGAAAATAATTTATATTTCAGCAGCACTGGTAAAACAATCCAAGTTATTGCAATGTTCAATATGTGTATCTCCCATCTACTCCCCCTCACGTTGGCGTGGTGTGGAAGTTTGGAGAGTGGGGTGCCAGCTCAGGTGTTGCCTCGTCATCTGACCGTGGTTCAAAATTACGTGGTGTTGTCCTCGGAACTTTCCCTTTGGGATTGATCCCGGACCGTCACCAATAGCCCATTGTGTTGCTCCAGTGTGACGTTAATTGAAATACCCCCCCCCCATCTACTCCCAAACTACCAAATTGTGGTTGATTTAAGTAGTTACTCAGATGTTTTAACGTGAAACTTGTCTAAATATGTTAGCAAAGAAATTTTAAATAATTCATTCACTAAACTAAAATGTGGTGTATCAAATATAAATTACTAAATTTGGATATATTGAACAAATTTTATGTGATAGTTGTACAAACACAGACACAAAATCGAACATAGTACGGGAAGACGGACAACCAGACTTACGCAACTAAGTTCAGTCACTAAATGAATGTAAGTACTCACAGTATGCAAAGTTTCATGAAAATATATTGAACCGTTTGGACGTAGCACGGACACACACATACAGACAGATGGACAGACACCAATCGCGCAAGAGACGGATTTTGCATCAGGACCAAAACAGATAGGAAACGTGAAATGGGTCGAAAATATTCAATGTACAAACACTCCATTCCTATTTATATAAATTGTATTTTCATTCCTCCGTAGTTATTTAATAAGTGATATTTCTGTTTTTATTTGACGCAAAGCGTAATGGGACAGTTTTTAGTTTATTAGTAATACTTTTAACCTGAATTTCATTTTATACGTTTAGCTCACTTTTATACTTAACCTTCCAAGTGTTTAGACGAGATATCTCATTCTGGTCAATTTTGCTAAGGACGAGTTACATAGTCGAGACAAAACTACCCTATTACTTCAAGGGGAATGAAGATCCCATGAGATCCTTGCCCTTAGATTGTCCCTTTCCCCGAACTGGGGACAGTTTGGAGCAGGTTTTTGACGCGAAGATAACCAGGAGGGTTAAAACATGATTTTAAAAACTTTAAAAGGAATCGAAATTAAATTTATTGAGAGATATTTGTTACGAACACCTTGCTCAGTCGCTAGCTGATGTGTCATAACAGTTTATTTGGATATGATCTAAACATACCGTAAATCCGAATTTATGCATGCATTTTTCAGAAAATGCCTAAGATTTTAATCTATTGTTCCTGGAGCTTTAATAATTTATTCAACTCGTAAAAAAATTCCATTGGAAAACAAGAGAAAAATATTTTTTTCTTCCGAAGAAATATGTCCTAAAAAGATTTGAAACCACAGCTCACATGCCTAATATTTTCCAATTTTTATCTTTTATAAACATCAACATTTCTTAGTAAATCCTCTTCAATTGTTTTTTAAAAACTCATGTGGAAAGGTTAGTTGAATTTCTCGAACTTACAACGAAACTTTCAAGATTTTTAGTGTTGTAATTCAAACAGAATTTCGTTAAAAGCACAAAAATGTTTTCATCGTCCGCGATCACCATTTTAGTAATTTAGAAGGTTACTGTGACTAATTAACGACGCTTGTTCTGTATTTAATTTATATACAATTACAATGTTAGACGAATGCTAACTGTCAACATCTGACATCTGAGCTGAACAAAAATTTCTCCCCCTTTGGCATTGATCCCGGAACGTCGCCAATAGCCCGTTGTGTTGCTCTAGTGTGACGTTAATTAAAATACCTACCAAAAACTTCTCGACGTCGAATACAAAATGGATATGCGCAGAAGCATGCGCGTGTGTGCATTCTAGATACGATGTTTTGGTTCACCACATCGAGGCTGTAACTTGATCCGGCCATTCACGAAGACTAATTAGAGGCTTTTAGAAATATCATTTTAATTTATTTTTTAGCCCTCAGGGGTACGTCGTTTGATGTGTACGGGCATCACAACCCCGAGGCTCCCGAGTGATCCGTCTTCCCTTCTGTTTTACCCTCGCCTACCCTTCTGCTTTTGTCTTCATCCCTCATTGTGTCTTCATCTCATTGTGTGTTGTCTGGCTTGTGTTTGGCGCAGCTTCGCCAAATATGGCCAATGCGCCATAAAACTCGAAAACAACCAACCTATTTATTGTTATGTTATATAAAGGTTAGGTTATATAAAGTTATTTTGCTTAATCTCTTATCTAACTATTTGCGGATTTCTTTCATGCATCCTTCGGATGTTATTTTTTATAACTATTTTATAACTAATTACTACTTTTTATAACTATTTTATAACTAATTATTACTTTTTATAACTACTTTATAACTAATTTAGTATAACTACTCACACCCTACTATATGAAGGTGATTAAAACTATTAGACAGGTGAAAGGATATATTTTGAGTGGTGAACTTTTTATGTGTTGTGGGACCTCGTTGGTGTGTATCATTACTATCTGGTATTTTCTCCACTGACGAACTCCGATTGTTGATGAGCTCTTTACTCTCCGAGATGATTTTTGGGGATGGACCACTCTCAGATAAGAAGGAAAACAAAACCTCCTCAAAAAATGTGTTCTTAAAGAAAATCACCCTGAAAGAAGGAAGTCGAAAAACTCTTAAAAGGAAGCTAATGCCTTTCCACCCCACTCTTTTTTCCATGAACTTTTCTTCTTAGCAGCCCCAAAACTATAATTACTGACACCAGGCGGCCTGGTATCTGTGACTGATACTCTTAATGCACCTTGCGAGGCATTTCCGTCCTCTTTCATCCGCTGAATCCTCGCTCTTCATCCCTTTTGCTTTTAGAGGACATAATTCAATCGACTCCGGAGAACATCAAAAATGGGATCCATCCTCTTTTGCTTCCTTTCATTTTTCTCCACCTTCTTCTGAGAGTGTCGCGATAAGATGTCGAAATTTGTCCTCTGCATACGGGTTCTCCCGGGATGCCCCGGATGTTTGTGTCTTTGGAGGCGGTTTGAGTTGCTTTTTGCTGCTTTTCATTGGACGGTTATTTTTTTTCTTCGTGTTTATGTTATTTCATTGAAATGCAAACTTTATGGGAATTTGTTGTTAGTTGTCACCCATGCCATCTATTAATTTATTAGCTTTGGGGGACGGCATATGCAGAATAGAAATGCGGTTGATCTCGCGAAATCTGGACAAAAGAGTTCGTTACGTGGGAAAAGATTAATTACTGTTTCATACAAATTTTCGCACTTAGTCGTATTAGTTGCTTAGTTTCGGATTCATTACTTTAAAGCTTCGTGGGGACATTGGTTTGTACAAAATTTTTACAATCTCCTACAAATTAAAATTGATTCACCCTGTTTCATTTCTTGTATTGATTTTAAGGTCCCAGGTATATCACCAGAAATTCAATTATTTTTTCTTAAACCTTTGAAAAAAGAATATGAGTAACAATTTTGCTACAAATAGATTTTTAAACTAATTCTTCTTGGAGGTTGATATATTTTTAATGATTTCAATTCAATATGCAATCTGCTTCAAAGAAGTTGTTTTGCTTAATCTCTTTTCTAACTCTTTGCGTATATCTTGCATCCTTCGGATTTTATATTTGTTTGTTCCCTGTAATTGGATGTTTCCGTAGAGAAATGACAATTAAATAAATAAAAATCTACAACGTTTCTAAGCAAAACACAATCATCACAAACATTAGTTTCTAGCAGTTTAAATTCTTCATGAACTGAGACAGTACAAGCATATACAAGTAACATTTGTATACATGAAACTAAAAATGGTTTGACAATATACGCATAGAACGAGTAATCTTCCGTGTCAGAGCAAAAAGGGTTAAGTTTTATTTTTGATGAGTCCAGGAGTCAAGTAAATCATTTATTTTAAAAAAAATATATGTTAAAATCGAAACTAAATAAATCTACGAATCTAAATTACAATGATTTGCATCATGGCATGCAAATCATGCTTTGCTCATCATGGCATACTTTTTCTTCCTGAGTATTTGGGAGGAAGAGTTACGATTCTGAAAAGTAGCCATTTTGACAACTCCTTTTGCCCTGACACGGAAGGTATAAACAATAATAAAAGTGATACAAGTGGTTCGTCATTATAAGGTAATAAGTGCGTTATTTGATTAGTTCAAATGCGAAGTGGACATGCGTCAGCAGTATTTTATTATGATTGGAATGACATTCTGGGACAATTCCATTGCTCCATAAACACATAGATGTTCTTTCGTGTCGGATTCTGATGGCTGTTCTCAGTTTTTATGTATCACCTTATCACCCGACGTGTCCACGTAATGTCTTAAGACATGAACATCGATTACTCATTTTATTAGTGGAATTTGCAGCTTTTCCCAGTATCAGAAAATAAAAGTGCTTACGAGATTAACTTCATTTTCTGCGTTGGATTTCTCTCAAAAACCTTCAACACTGCACCCCCAAAAAAGTTTTCAGTTATCAAGTCGAGTGAACGTGTTGGCCTGTTAATGATCTCCCAATTCAGTACTAAGAAGTTGTCATACAGGTAGAATAACTGTCAAAACGAAATGTTTTTAATTCTCCATCTGTTGAGTGATATCGAGTTCAGTGATGAGTTGAAGGAAGGTAATTTTATCATTTGGAGTTTTATGGGATATTTCTCTGCATACCTACTACTATATCATCTTTTTAACCACCTTGTTGGTTGTATCGACGAGGTATCTCGTCCTCAGAAGAAAACTGACGAGGTCCTGATGGACGAGATATCTCGTCATTAGAAGAAAACAAACCAGATCTTGAGATCTTCTCATTGCAGAATTAGTCAGCCAGACCTCATCATTGGAAAAATTGGTCAGATCTTGATGGACCAGATATCTCGTTGAAACTACTTGGAGTGTTAACATTTAATGTTATCTTTCATGATATGAATTACTTTTTCATATTGTTAAGGTACATTGAATAGCATATCTTTTGCCTTCACTTTTCTTAATATACTACGTTTTCCATTATTTTGATACTATAAATCCATTTTGATCGAGAAGATATCATTGCGCAGTCGATGCCATTCACTTCTGGATAATTGGAAGTCTGTGTGAAATTTCTAGACTTCCGATTTTCCTTGTTGATTCCAGAAGTCTAGCAAAACGTTTGTATTTTAATAAATTCGCAATTTTGGAATATTTTTCTCAGTGTATTGAGTGAGAGTTTCTTATTAAAGTAAGATCTGTCTCGCAAGAAGCACCGAGAGATAGAAGAAAGCCAAGGTATTTAAGAACCTCGAAGCCGAATCTCGTCTCATTTCAGTTACTACTCAAAAACGAAAGTGAAACTTCATTTCACTTCTCCTAGTTGGATCGAGATTTCTATCGTTCCACCATTAACTCGTGACGTCATTTCCGGGGAATGCGGGCCCCAAAGTAAAATCACTCTTCATTACAGTAATTGGCTCGAATGCCCGCTTAGACTTACCTTTAATTCACTTTAGTCACTGACTATCGAGCAAAAGGCATTTTCCATTAAAAACCGACGAAAATACTTTTGTTTCATCTCTAAACAAGAGTGATCGCTCGCTCCGGAGAACGCCATTTTCCTGCCATTTCGAACGAAATCGAATCAATTTTTAATCTCTTTTACGATGCTTGAGTGAGAAATTTGGAGTAATAAAGGAAGAATTGAAAACAAAAACGCCGATCTTTGGCGTACTTTCTTCGCTGTTATTTAATTTCGGGCCGCATTAGCAGCGAAAAATGATCCAGATGCCAGTTTATAAACGTCATTTTTTAGATGAAAGGACCCTTTTATTTTGTAATTTTTGAATTGGGTTGCGTAAATATACTTTTGTGTGGGTGGGCATTACTTTTTCCTATCTGGTGTAGTTGCAATTAATATTAATTTACTCACAATTCTTGTTGAGTTTTGTTGACAGATATGAAATTTATTGTTAGTTTAAGTTAATTTACAATAAATAGAGTATAAGAGGTGTATAGTTAATTAAGCATAAGAGGTATATAGTTAATTAAGTATACAGAGGTACTAAATAAAGTATGTTTAATTAAGCATACTTGTTTCTTGTGATTACAGTAGGTCACAAAAGTATTCGGCCACAACAAGTTTCTAATTAGTTTCATATATTTGATAAGGATGTAGACATATTTTAGATGAAAAGACCCTTTTATTTTGTAAATTTTGAATTGGATTGCGTTAATATACTTTTGTCTTGATGGACATTACTTTTTCCTATCTGGTATAATTGTAATTAGTTTGCTGCACAATTCTTGTCGAGTTTTGTTGACAGATGTGAAATTTATTGTTAGTTTAAGTTAATTTACAACAAATAGAGTATATAAGTATAAGAGGTATAGAGTTGAGTTAATTAAGTATACAGAGGTACTAAATAAATAAGATATAGAGTTAATTAAGAGATACAGAGGTACTAAATAAGCTATAGAGTTAATTAAGTATACAGAGGTACTAAATAAGGACAGAATTAATTAAGTATACAGTTTGTTGGGGTTACAGTATATCAAAAGAGTATTCGGCCATATCGTTTCTAATTATATTTATGTATTTTATAAGGATGTAAATATTTTTTTAATGAAAAGACCGCTTTATTGTGTAATATACTTACGTAAGTATATTACGTAAATATACTTTTGAGTTGATGTATATTACTTTAATCTATCTGGTTTAGCTGCAATTAATATTAGTTTGCTGCATAATTTTTGTCGAGTTTTGTTGACAGATATGAAATTTATTGTTAGCTTAAGTAGGTAGAGTTAATTAAATATAGAGTTTGTTGCGGTTACAGTAGGTCACAAAAGTATTAGGCTACGTTTCTAACGGTTTTCATACATTTGATAAGAACGTAGTTAGAATTACAGTATAAAATTTAACCGCACAGAAACACTATCTTTCAATTCTAGCCTCCCCTCAAAATAATCGAATGATTAAAAATGTAACATAACCCATGAAATGTAGCACTCAAAAGTATGCGGCCACTTTCCACAAACACTAAGTAATGCATAAAAAATCTTAGAAGCATTTATTATTCACGTTTAAGTTTGACATTTGTTCTTTTTACAGAAGGTGGACGAATACTTTTGTGTACCTGATCACATGGGTTTCGTTATGTTTGAATAATTTGATTTCTTGCTTTTATCACATTAACTTTTTTAATAAAATTTAAAGTGACTACCAAAATTTTGAAAGTAATTACATATTTTGAAAAGATACCTTTCAATATCCTTTAAAAACATCTTTGGTTATTTTTGCATGTTTAGTCTCTTGAGATAACTTTTTACTTTAATTGGTTACAATAATTTATTTTCATGAATCGAAAAAATTAATATTAGTAGTTAGATTCATTTTTTGTGTTTGTAAATAACAAGTAAATATTTTTTATTGATTTAGATTCGACATTTCATTTTATTTACGACTAACTGCGTTTAGTAGAAAGACTGGTGAGAAAACTGAACTTCTTAACTTTCGTGTCTTGCTAAACTAATGTATGTAGCTATTTCATACAAGTTTTGGGGCATTGTTTCTTTAATTATGTTTCACTAAACATTGCATGCAGCTTAATCGTGAATTCATTTAGAAACTTAACTTTATCTGCATATTTTTTGCGATGCTTTTAAGTTTTCTTTGAAGTTCACTTACTTATAACTGTTCTTAAAACGACACTTACAAATTTGTCCAAAAATGAATATGACCAAATTATATCTTTTAAAGAGCTTTGATAATTGAGTTTCACACATCGCTTTACCTACCAAAGTATTTTCCTTGAACGAATGCCGAGATTTGAAATTGAATTCTGTAATTTTCTTTAAAATTTATTCCCTGTAATTCTTATTAAAATATTTTTATTAATGATCAACGTCTGAATACCTACTTTCCTTACTGCGAAAGAAAGCAATTCTTTTGGAAATAGGAACTATTTAACAACATTGATTTGCGTTGTGTCAAGAAAAATCGAAGGTGCCGGACAACATAGTGATAAGCCACAGAAATATCGTCTACTTACAGCAAAAACTCATTAACTAACACAAATAATTTTCTATTGTATAGCTCTTTAAAGACTAACTATTAGTTTTTACGTCAAAAAATAAAAAATATAAGCATTTTGATAGTATTAGATATCTTTTTAAACAGATTACCGTACCAGTACGTATTTTCCAACATCATGAGAATAAGCATTTTGTGTTTCTGGGCAAATATCATTTAACGAGTTTCTGTTCTAAACGGACGATATGTTTCCCAAGGAAAAAATTAAATACAAAATATCCAAATCTCTTAATAGTGCATAAACCATTTTAATGATGGAATTTTTAAAAAATAGCTAGCCTGAAAAAATTTAAAAAGTGGCTTATATTAACCGAGCCCTACAATTTTTGTTGAATTAAAATGTCGTTACTGTCGAGTCACATTAGTTCTTTCACTTTAAAGAAACTAAATAGTACGAATTTTGTAATTTTGAACACCACCAATATATTAAACATTATTTTCAAATACAATTCTTTTTCACTTGTTCTTATCGTGAAGGATGTAAAAAGGATTCGTAAAAATTAATTTCCCATTTAGAAACACTGCAATAATTTAGAAAGTTCAAGGTAAATAACTAGTACGCATCTTAACAGCAGGGTATATACGGGTAACAGGTAGTTTCAGGAAAAGTTCATGTCGTTTTCATTAAAATCATAGGTAAACTGGAGTGATTTGAAAACAACCTGTTTCGGTTTATTTTAAAACCTCCTGGATGATAGTAGTTTGGTACTTTTAGTCAATTGAGACTACTGGATCTTGTTGAACCTGGAATCGGAACCTGTGATATAACGATTTTATCAGCCATGTTATAAAGCGAGTCAGGAGTGTTATAAACTAAGGTGTGAGACCTTATAGTGTGATAAAATTCAGAAGTAAATAAAGTTCGCTGACCGGTTAACTAGAAGTAACCTTCGTGTGCTTTTCTCGACGATGTATCTCGTTATAAGTAAAACTAACCAGATCTTGATGGACGAGATATCTCGTCATTAGAAGAAAACTGACCAGGTCTTGATCTCGTCCTCGAAAAATTTTCAGTTTCTTGATGAGAAGATATCTCGTCGTTAGCAAAATTGGTCAGCTCTTGAAAGACGAGATATCTCATCAAAATCACTTGGAGGGTAGATGACAAGATACCTGGTCATCAAGATATTACCATTTTTTATAATGGCAAGATTAAGATCAGGTCAGTTTTCTTGTAATTTTGTCGATCAGGATCTGGTCAGTTTTGCTAATGACGAGATACCTCGTCAAGAAAACCACCATGAGGGTTAAAGTTTCCAGTTTTCATTGTACTAAAGGTACTGTTTGTAGATAATTAAAAAGAAACGAATCTTGAACGTAAAATTACTCAAGTGATGTTGATGATTGACCACTTTTAATTTTGTTTTGAGGGTTAAGCTTGCTACTATACGATAAATTTTTACTGAATTAAAGACTAAGGCAAATCACACATTGATCGGACACGTGACAAGAGTATGCGCATGATTAATCCGTTTCTGCACCGAAAAGATGTCGACATGTATATGTAGTGTCATAGGACTCACGTTGAACCAATGTGTGGCTTGTCTAAGGTGACCAGAACTTAACTGTATTACCAAACCGCTATGAAATTTCAACCTATTTTTAAGGTGGTGTAGTGGTCCTAATTTAGGGTGTGTCAGATTGCTAATTTGTCGCTCTATAGTAATTTTTTTTGCTACACGAGTAGTTCCTATTTAAATACTCTTGAGACTCCACGGTGATTCAATGTTCTTTAACCCTTTGAGCGTCATGAGATTTGCGAGTACGGTAGTTTTGCTTTTACCCCACAAACACACACTTAATGACCAAATAACCACATCTTTCTGTAGTATACATGGATTCGTTTAACCTTTAGAAAGATTCTGAGTACTGGAACCCTTTGAAACCATTCTATTGGCCCATTCTATAGAATAGAAACCTTTGGAACGATTCTATTGGCCCATTGTGTAGAATAGAATCTTTTGGGGATTGCTCATTTTCTTTGAATAGAAACCTTTGGTAAAGATTCTATTAATCAAGAAGGTCAAAATTGGTTAGAAGTCTTGAAGGGAAGACCTCAGCTTTCAAGGTGAAATTATGCGTATGAACCCCTCAGATGGGTAAGAATGCTTGTTTCTGGTTTATTTAGAGCCAGCCTCATGTTATGGATGGTTAGTGTTTGGTAACTTTCTCCATCCAAAGTCTGCTAGAAGATTCTTGGATCTTAGATACAGATATGAGTGCTAGTGTTAATTCCTAAAGTTTATAGCATATGTTTACTAGGCTTATAAGTGAAACACTATTTTCAAGATATGGGATTCTTAACTTTTCTAGACAAGAATACGATGATATTTAGACTGTTAAAGTACACCAAGACGTTTTTATGGTTACATTTCTTTAACAACACACTTTAGTGAGTTCAGCTTAGTGAGGAGTGGAATTTTACTCATTCGTCTTCTCAGAACTGCTGTTAGACTCAATGTTTCACTTGTAAGCCGACGATAGTCACCATCTTGGTGACCGAATGTTCAGTGCTTGACTATCGGTACAACAGCCCCTGCGGTCAAGTCTCAGTTCAGTCACGAATGTCCTGGTTCGAGGTACCTGCTTTAAGTCATCGGTCTAACAAGACCTCGTGGACCAAAACGTGATCTTCGAGCGGAAACCAAAACCCACGCGGCATCGCAAGAAGCAAACCGTTCACCTCACCCAGATAAAGTTTATCCGGAAGCACCAGGTTATTACTCTGCTTTCCGCATTTTACGCGTTAACATCGCGGAAGTAATGGGGGGTCGGGGAGGCCGAAAAAAAACTTTTCATGAGACGTCGAACCCTCAAGACGACGATAAAAACTCACCTAAGGGTCTCGAAAAAACTCGGGAGGGAGCAAAAAAACTCGGGTAACGGTCGCTCCAGTTAGGCAAACCATTGTTCGGGTTTCTTAAGAATTAACAATACCATCTGTCGTCTTGTAAGGCGGTTCGGGTTCAAGGCCGTACAAGGGGGATTCCTCTCTCAAGCGACCAATGAACGGCGGCAGACTGTTTGGCCTCGACTATAACTCCTAGATTTCTCTTTCACTCATTTGCTCTAGAGATGAACGAACGCTAAAAATAACCCCGTTTTTTTATTTTTTTGCTCTGCTCCCTCCCCCTTCCCTTGTGGTATTGTGTACAGTTTTTTCTCTCCCAGTTGCAGCAAAGAACCCGAGAGTAAATCTTCAACTTAGAGGGGTTATTTTATATTTTTCGTCTTAAAGATAACTGTGCCGTACGGTCGAAGGCCTACTTTTTTTGTTGGGTTTTCTCATAAGACTATGGCGGCGCTGTATGGGAGATTTTTCTTTATAGCTCGTTTTTATCGTTCTTTAGAACACACCTTAGAACGTTTTTTTCCTCCTTTCTTATTTCTACATTGGGTTTTTTTGTGTAGGGTCAATGTTCTTAAAGAACCGTTTGTTGTCGTGGAATATTTTTATCTGCTCTGGTGTTCCGCTGTTTATTTTTATCCCTCCTAGTGGTTGCCTCGACGGGGTATCTCGTCTCATTGGCAAAACTGACTAGATCTTGATTGACGAGATAACTCGCTATTAGAAGAAAAAAGACCAGATCTTGATCTCGTCATCATCAACAAATCGGCATTATTTTCGTGGCGATATATCTCGTCAATAGCAGAATTGGTCAGATCTTGATGGACAAGATATCTCGTCATTAGAAGAAAAAAGACCAGATCTCGTCATCATCAACAAATCGGCATTATTTTGGTGACGATATATCTCGTCAATAGCAGAATTGGTCAGATCTTGATGGACAAGATATCTCGTCATTAGAAGAAAAAAGACCAGATCTTGATCTCGTCATCATCCACAAATCGGCATTATTTTGGTGACGATATATCTCGTCAATAGCAGAATTGGTCAGTTCTTGATGGACGAGATATCTCGACGAAATCTCTTGGAGGGTTAAGTAGTAGAATGACCCGGCTCTGCTTGGTTCAAAATTACGTGGTGTTGTCCTCGGATCTTTCCATTTGGGATTGATCCCGAACCGTCACCAATAGCCCTTTGTGTTGCTCCAGTGCGACGTTAATTAAAATACCTACCTACCGACCCGGCGCTGCTCTGATTAAATTACTTTAAGGTTCAGGGTGCGTGAAGGTTATGTGCAACTGTACAATACAACAAGAATGTGTATCGAAATAGTTAGGTAGGTAGTTAAATAGTTAATGAACGGAGCACTGGAGCAACACAACGGGCTGTAGGCGATGGTCCGGGATCAATCCCGAAGGACACCTCGTCATTTTGAACCACTCAGATGACGAGATCAAAACCTGAGCTGTCAACCCACTCTTCAAGCCACCACACCCCGCCAACGTGAGAACATTGGAGGCCATGACAGATTTAACGTGCACCAGTCTCCGCGTATACGGTGACGGTATATAGTTGGACCGAATTTTGATCTCGCAACCCTCCGATTGCTAATCCGCTACTCTTCCAGCCGGGCTGAAGAGGCCCCAAATAGTTAGTAACTACGGTTCAGGTGATGCGCCAAGTCTAAGTTTTCGTTTGGTATTGAATAACTCACTCTGTCTTGCTCTAACAACCTGAAAGCTGTAGGCGATGCAAGTTCGATTCCTACAATGAACCCTGGGTGCATATTTCTCTCTTCCGTATCAGTAATAAATATTTCCTTGCTTGTGTATGTCCATTACCTGACGTTGTCTGTCGTGTTTTTCGCAGCTTGGCCAAATATGGCCCTTGCACCATAAAACCTAACCAACCTTGTCTTGATTACTCGTGATTTACGCCTTAAGGTACTATTTCTTTTTAACATAGTGTAAATAAAACCTACACCTAATTTATGAAAGTACATTGCAGTTATGTCGTGTTTAGTGGGTCTACATCAAGTTGAAGGATATCTCACTCCAAGTTCAAAACGAATTTATTAATAGCATAATAAGTTATATTTACTATAAACTTTAATGCGCACATGAGAAACCTCAGTCTGCCTCTGCATTGAGATTACCGGTGTTCGTAAAACAATCAGGTGCCATCGACCTTCTAATGAAATAGTAGACAGGAATGAATAATAAATAGGAGTATGAGTGCGCAGCTTCATGCTATTTCTTCCGCTCGCTCGGTTTGAAAATCAGTCACGTGGTTTTAAAAGCACGAGTCCTAATGTGGGACAAATAATTGATTGGTTCAAGTGATTATCCAGAGTGATTAAAAACACTGTTCTGCGCTTTTTGATAGTCAGCCCAGGTTGATTCGTAAGCTCACGTGACTTATCCTTCTGAGATCTTACGACATCGACTCCACCCACATGCTCTGTCATTGGAAGGCCGACATCAGGTGCTTGCATACGTCACGAAGGACGTTGATACTCAAGCGTTATTAAATTGGTAGAAAAATGCTTCCGTGTGATCACATCAGTGTTTCTTAGACTTATCGGACTTAAATCTCAAGCTGCTATTTGTCAAATGTTTTTAGCTATCCTTATGCATAAAATGAACTCGCCCAATTCATCTTTGATTCTGCTTCGACTAGCACTTGTTTCTACGAAAATTTTATAATCTCATACTGATCTACTGCTTGTTATTATTCACAGTTGTTTTCTTAACTTGAGTCTTTGTTTAAACTATCTACCGTTTATCAATGTGATATTGATTTCATTGAGCCGAAAACCTTTTCCTTCGTGTATGTTTCTGGTTTGGAGGGAGGTAACTGAACTATTATCGACTTTCCGGGATCATTCCCGAGAGGATAGATCCGAGGACACACACACACACAACACCTCGTCACTTCGAAACGCGGTCAGATGACGAGGTGAACACCTCAGCTGGCACCCAACTCTCCAAACTTCCACACCACGCCAGAGAGAGGTCATTTTATGTTACGAAAGATTTAATGTGCACCAGTTATTCTGGTTTGGAAAGGAGTGATACACTTACCAGCAAGTATTCCTCAAGCCTTATGATTTGTAAAAGGACTTGCTAAGCTATATATTTTTAGTTTGTTCTTTTCTGAACTTTAGACATAATTAAGGCTAAATTATTTGTAAATGTTCTATGCAAATTGCGAAAATTAGGAAATTTATCAAATACTTTTTTCATTTTGTGTTTAGACATCGTTGATATTGAATTGGCGCAGCTACTCTTTGCTCCAGAATTTTCTAGGCTGCGATAGCCCGGTTGGAAGAGTAACGGATAAGCAACCAGAGGGCAAATTCGAATTCAACCAAAGTCCGTCGTGTACAAAGGGGGCTGGCGCTCGTTAAATCCGCCGTGGCCTCAAATGTCCTCACGTTGGCGTGGTGTGGAAGTTTGGAGAGTGGGGTGCCAGCTCAGGTGTGACCTCGTCATCTGACCATGGTTCAAAATTAATTGGATGTTGCCCTCGGATCTTTCCCTTCCGGTTTGATCCCGGATGTTGCCAATAGCCCGTTGGGTTGCTCCAGTGTGAAGTTAATTAAAATACCTACCTACCAGAATTTTCGAGTTCCAAAAACCAGATGGGTCGCCTTTGGTTACCCCCGCTCTAACCTGCAAATTGAAGGCGACGTAGGTTCAATTTTTGCAACTTATACCGGGTCTATTTCTCTTTTCTGAGTCAGTACGACTTTCCTTGTGCGTGTATGTCCAGTACTAGACGTTTTCTGTCTTGTGTTTGGCGCAGTATGGCCAAACAGCCCTTACGTCATAAAACGCAACCAACCATATCCTTGCAGAGTTTAAGAGTGGCTCGGTTCACTTTATTTTTGAGACAGAAAAAATGAAACTATGACCAAATTAAGTGGTCAAGTCAAAAGTGTAAATATAAGGCCCGCTAATGGGCCGGGTCCAGCTGACCCCCCCCCCCTCTCAGACCCTGCCTTGAACTAAGTGGAGTCCAAAAATAAGTGAATATATCGCATTGTTTCGAATTGAACGGAATTGTTAGAATCTCTTTACTATGTCTTACGACATTTCTAGCAGAATTACCCTTCATTGCCCTGGTTAAAACCGGTTGTAATAATACTCAATATTATTTCTGTGGTTATTCGAATTGATTTTAGCTCCCTCAGCAGACCGAGAATAAATCGAACGGAGGTTGAAACTTGGCCTGTTTCCCGCACGATTCTAAAACATAATTATAACAAATTTGGTTCGAATTGGTCAGTGATCATAATGATATTCAATGTTATTCCTATGGGGATTTCAAAATGTTTTTAGCCCCCTCTGCAGACCCAGGACAAATCAAACGGGGATTGGTATTTAGCCTGTGTTTCCCGCAGGATTCTATAGCATTACACCAAAATTTGGGAAGAATTGGTCAGTGATTTTAATGACATTCAATGTTATTCCTATTGGGATTTCGAGTTTTTAAATCCCTTCCGCAGACCCAGGATAAATCGAAAGGGTTTAATATTTAGCCTGTGTTTCCCGGAGGATTCTAAAGCATAATCGCACCAAATTTTGTTCGTATGAGTCAGTGATCGTATAATTATATTCAATGTTATTTTTATGGGGATGTCGAATTGGTTTAGTCCCATCTGCAGACCCTGGACAAATGGAATGGGGATTAATATATAAGCAAGGTTTCTCACAAGATTCTAAAGAATGAGTGTACCAAATTTGGTATGGATTGGTTATGCGGTGTAGATTTGTTTAAGAGTAGACACGCCAACTCTGCTTTACATATAACAAGTTGAGTGTTCTATTCTGGAATAGACTGAGGGAAGACTTACTGAGTTAATATTTCTTTACTTTTACTTTTTAAAATTTATACTATTTTAACCCTGCATTCCTATAGGGGTGCTATAGACCGAACACACCACATTCTCTTTGACACCTCAAGAAGTTATGAATTGATTTGGAATGCAAATGGCAAGACGCATACCTGGATCATTAAAGATTCGCATAACTCAAAGACACGAAAATCAGTTCCACCCATGGATCGGGCCATCCGTAAATAGCAAACACCTGCCCTGGTGGCGCAGTCAGGAAACGTCATACTTAGCCTTGATTTATAATATTTCCCCTGACAAATGGATGCGTTTGCTCTCGCATTATTTTAATCTGTCACCGGTGGAAGGCCTAAGCCCCTTCCCTAATGTGGCATTATCCTATTTGTGTACAAGAGGCCTGCGCGCGCGCGCTTAGATATTTATAAACACCTGATGGAACACCATCGATTATTTTGGGGTGGGACTGACGTTAATAACTGGTTGTTTCTGCTCGCTCCACCCCTGTCTTGCTTTGCTCGTTCCTTGGTAATGGTCGGTGGTTTGGGGGCCATTAATTTGACGTTGTTTCATTACGTTGTCTGAATGCTTTGCCTTTGATGACATGGATCCAATAATTTTGGGGTGAGTCATATGCTGTTACGTCTCTTGATTTACACCACCAAGGGGGTATCACAAGTTTCGAGGGTTTTCTCTAAAGTTTCGCAGGAGATTCGACAAACACAGGACCGGCCTCAAACAATCTTGCCGAAATTAAACTGTACAAAATGTGAATCACAGTTTGACGTTGACAGGAATATATTTATCGTATGCCCACGTTCAATTCTCCGAGTTGTAGGCGACGCAGATTCGATTCCTCACTCGGTGTGTTTCTCTTTTCTGTGTCAGTAAAACTTTCCTTGCGTCTATGTCCATTACTTGATGTTGTCCGTCGTGTTCGGGGCAGCATGGCCAAATATGGCCTTTGCGCCATAAAAACCCAACCAACCCAAGTTCAATTATACAATGCAACATCACTTGCCGTAGTCTAGTTAGACGTAGGAAAATTTAAATTGTTTGGTACTGTATAGTCACATCTAGCTAAGCTATGTCAATCAATGTTTTTCCTTCAAGTAAATGGACATACAGAGAATTAAAGTTTCTTCTGACACAGAAGAGAGAAATACTCCAGGGTAGTTACAAGAATAGAACTTTCGCCATTCGTCTCAATGGGATCTTTTTCTGCATATTTATCTAAACTTTACGGACGTTGTTTGCGTTGGGTTTGTGGCTCAAATGCCATATTTGACCAATCTGCACCAAACACAAGAGAACGTCAAGTAATGGACATACTCAGACAAAGAAAGTTTTGACTGATCCTGTAGAAATACACCGAGGGAGAAAGAGAACTTGACAGGAATCTAATCTGCCGGCTACAACACGCCGGCTGCTTGCTCAGAGTGCAAACTCACTGAGTATTTAACCCTCACCCTTTTTTGAGACGGTATGGACGATTTAACCCTCTAAGCGTCACGATATTTCCAAGTAGTGTAGTATTGCTTTTACCCTCAACGCTCATGGCTAAATATCGGCATTGATTGGTTGAAAGACTCCTATGATTCTATTGGTCAAGAAAACTAAAACTAGTTAGATGTTATGGAGGGAAGACTGCGAGTTACAGAACGAATATCTGCTTGTGAACCTCTCAGAAAGTTAAGATCTCGGTTTGTGGTCTTGAAATTCGGCAATTTCTGTCTTGACATGGCTCCAGTGGTGGATCTGTATCATTTTTAAACTGTCCCAATGCGATAACCCCTCGTGGCGGAGAAATAAATGACCTTCAAGTTACAAACTAATGGAATTATAACTATTCTGGTAATGTTCAGAGCTGTGGTAGCCCGGTTGGAAGAATAGCTAATTAGCAACCGGAGGATTGCGAGTTCGAAACCAGATTCAACCAAAGACCGTCGTGTACATGGTGGCTATTGCATGTTTAATCTATCGTGGCCCCAAATGTCCTCACGTTGGCTTGGTTTGGAAGTTTGGAGAATGGGATGCCAACTCAGGTGTGACTTCGTCATCTGACCATGGTTAAAAATGACGAAGTGTTTCCCGTGGATCTTTCCCTTCGGATATGATACCGGACATCCTCCGATTGATCCGAGGACAACACGGTGTCACTTTGAATCACGGTGAGGAACTATGGAGAACTGGCATCCTGCTCTCCATAGTTCCACACCACGCTAAGGTTTGGACATTTGAGGCCACGATAGATTGAACGTGCGCCAGCCCCGTATACATGGCGGTCTTTGGATGGACCTAGTTTCGAACTCGCAACCCTCCGGTTGTTAATCCGCTACATTTCCAACTGGGCTACCGCGGCACCCCTAAAACAAACCTGGTCAATAAGTATAGAACTCTAACTAAATCGCGTGATAAATAAATTTCATGCGTTATACGTGTGTTTAAGGGGGTGATATTTCTGAAATTAGGTACCAATTGAAGCAGACCAACCTTATGAGTATTATGTAACATTACAGTTTAAAGTTTTCTGATTGGCTCCTATCTATTTTGAGCCTTCTCGACCAATCAAAATTTTTTCGATTCTTTTGAGCAATAGACATACCCATTTAGTCATTCAATGGGTTTTAAAGTAAAAAAACAATATTGCTTTCTTGCAAATGTGGTAAACGACCTTCTCGTTCCAACTCATAATGAAACCCTTTTAATACTCCCATATTTCCTAGAAAGGCACAAGGTGTAATGCGAAAAATCGACACCCGTTTCAAGTTATTCATTTATTTACATCCACAACATTTCCCCTTTTCAATTCCAAGACAAACACACCAACAAGTTCAAGCCAGTCCACGGAGAGAACGCCATTTCCCGTTAAATGAATGCATTATTTATGGACGTCATTCGAATTCGATTGGAAGGCGGGTGTGAAAAATACGCGCAGAAATTATTTGCATTTTGATTGCGCCAACATGTGTGAGCCCCTCGCTGAGACGGTGTCTGATTTTCATGCAAAAATATGTCTTTCTTCTCCGAAGAGAATGACTACTGATTTATCAGCCAGAGGAAGTCCTAAGTTAGATTTTGATTATGTTGATGGGTGCACGAGATTGTCGCTGCACACCCCTTGGTGGAAAGGTGGCATGAATGATTGGTCCAACCGATTGTGTTTTGATGAGGCAAGAATGAAACTGTTTGACTTGATTACACTCGACACAGTTTCAGGCAAGCCGGACATTCGGTCGAGGCCACGGACATCCGATACGCGCATGCGCATGTCACTTCAATGTGCGATTTGCCTAAGTTGCTGTTTTCGTTTTGTTTCGACTTCGATGTAGTCAAAAATTGGCATAGGAGAGACTTGTCTAAGATCCCTGAATGACTGTTTTCAATTACTTAGATTAACACGCAAATCTAGTCAAAAGCATTACATGTTGGAGCTTAAACCTAAGATTCCTGAACGTAGTTTTCAATTTCATAGATCAACGCTTAATTCTATAGTCAAAGACGTTAAAAATTATACGTTAAACCTAAGACCCCTGAACGACATTTTCCAACTACATAGATGAACGTTTAGTTCTATTGTTAAAGACGTTAAACCTAAGATCCATGGACAGTTTCTATTCACAGATTAAAGCTTAATTCTATATTCAGACATTAAAAGTTGTACACTGAATCTTTAAATACGGTGAAAATCTTTTTTCGGTGAAATGATACGGTGAAATCACGTTTTAATTTCAAACTTCGCTTTATTTTATTAACGACATCACCAATATTCTAGAAAGAATACAACTACAAGCTTCGAACGGCCAGTTTCATGTTAGAGCTGGCATCCAATTCCAAAAGACTATGATAAAGATGATTATCAGAAATGTTAGAGAATATCGTACTCCAAGTTATATTGTAATTAATCTCATATAGCCATCACTTTCCCCAAACATTAAAATTTCCGAAACTTTGGATTTAATTTAATTCAAGCATCTTTCATCTTGGATTCAAAAGTAAATTCACACTATTTCAAAACTTATAATGAAATAAAAACTTTTTGCTAACTTGGTGATTTAATATAATATTAATACATTGAACAAAATATTTTGCACACTATGTTTAAAGGTAGATTATTTGATGCAATCGTAGAATTTATAAACTCGAAGCAAAAAACCCAATCCGTTTTTCTTAGTGAAATACATTAAGTTAGTGTCGTGCTGTAATTGGATGATAGACGCTTCTACGTCATCAGCCAGTACTCAATCAGAGTAAAAATAAATTGATAACCGAATCATAGTAAGAGTGTATGAAAGAAAAACAACCTTTTCTTTGACAGCCAGAGGTAATAAATGTGAGTATTCTGTAGTGTCCTGTAAACACTTATATCTAAGACTCCTAAAATGCATAAATGAATTTAAAGAAGCAGATCAGTAAAAATATATCATTATTAAAACTAATAGAAAATGCATGTACATTTGTAGTACATAAATATATGCTCTTCAACACATCAAATTACTTATGCGAGGGTTTTTCTATATAAACATAAACTTCTGGAGGAAGAAAAGTAATTTCGTAAAAGAACAAATTTTATCTATTGCTGTTTTGATGATGCGTTTGTTTTTAATATGAGCGATATGCTGAAATCATATTCAAATAACATTTCACATAAGGGACACCAAAAGTTACGAAAGATACCGAAACACTAACTCCCTTTGCATTTCGCTGTACAGAAATCTATCATGATAGGCTTTTGACAAACTTTTCCTGTAGGTGGCGGTAGTGTTTCTGTACTCACTCCGAACTTTTTGTAATGCAATTTCAGGCACTTGGACAAAAAATTACAAAGAATTTATTCAGAATTGTTTTATCGATTGAGTTTTGAATTGATTAATGCCAATAAAATTAAATTCCAAATGCCGCCAAAATGGCGATGAACTACATTTAGGGTAATCTTGATATGTATCATGCGAGAACATTTGGGTAGCGGAAGTAAAATCATCGCTAACCGTTTGATTTGTTTTCACTGTAAATCCCTTTCATACAGATAACTGCTCTTCTCATCAAATTATTTATGCAAGGGTTTTTCAGTGTAATCATAAACTTCTGTAAGTAGAAAAACACTTCCAATGAAGAACTAATTTTATTTATCACCGTTTCGGTGAAATTTAGCAATCGTTTTCAATATGAGCAATATGCTGAACATGTATGCCAAGTTAAAACGGAGGTAATTAAATTAACATCGCACTGGAGCAACACAACGGGCTATTGGCGACGATCCGGAATCAATCCCGGAGCCATCGTGGCTCAGTAGATATGCCCACTGTGCTAGCAGCCTTTGAGTAGTAGGTGGCGCAGGTTCGATTCCTGTCAGGTTCATTCCTCCATGGGTGTTTCTGTGCCAGTAAAACTTTCATTGTGTGTGTCTATTACTTAATATTGTATGTCATGTCTGGCGCAGCATGGCCAAATATGGCCCTTGCGCCATAAAACACCAAAGCCAACCAACCAACCGGAATCAATCCCGAAGGGAAAGATCCGAGTGCAACACCTCGTCACTTTGAACCACGATCAGATGACGAAGTTACACCTGAGCTGTCACCCACTCTCCAAACTTCCACACCACGACAGCGTGAGGATATTTGAGACCACGACAGATTTAACATGTACAGCCCCTACGTGCACGGCGGTCTTTTGTTCTATCGTCTAAGGAAACGAGCAGTAGAATTTTTTCAAAGGATTATATTCTAAGGAAAGGACCAATACTATATTTTTATTGGTCCTTTGTAAGGATGGTATTGTATTGGTACAGAGGATTATATTCTAAGGAAATGAGGAATTTCCAAAGGGTAAAATATGGCCTTTGTGACATGGAACCCGAAACCAACCATTCATTCAATTCAGAAAGATATTAACTTTCGAAACTACCATGCTCTTCCAAAAATTATTTTTACAAGGATATAACTCTACAATAAACAGAATAATAAATATTCTATAATAAGGTGAAGTACTGCAACCCCCTCATTAAAGTGCACTATTCTGCCACAATGTGAGATTTCGTAGGGAACGTCTACAGACATCGTCAAGTTAAGGGGATCGGGGTTCTTCATCGGTCGGACCGAAAGCAAGGTGGAAAAGTCTAAAATGAGATACCATACACAGAATCCAACTTTTTTCCCTTCTCGACATTTTCCACTTGCCGCTGCCTTGTATTTGGCGCAGTTTGACCAAATATGGCCTCCTTAGTTGGGGACGCAGCCCCTCCGCTCCGACTAGGTGAAGTCATTGCGGATTTGGGGAAGGCCCCGAGGAATTTTTGACTGGTCTCGACAGTTATTGGCATGAGTCGTTTCTCACATGATCGTGAAAACCATAATCAGACAGCTTGCCTATAGCTGGTTGGCAAGTTTTGGCAGACGGAAGTAGGTGTCCTTCAGATCATCCTTGCTTGAATCCTATTTAATGTCTTTAAATGGGGGACTGATAAGGCTTTATCCCTATTTGTTCGTCCTATCTTTTATAGCCTGGCTCGGGCTTAATCTTGAAGGGCTTTAAGTGAAATTTCCACATAGGATTTCCACATGTTTTATTTCAGTTACCGTCGTGTTTTTGACTTACATGAACCTACACGCCTCGTCATGGTTCTGGTGCCTGAACCTTTTACCAAACTCTTGGAGATGGGCTAGGAGTTGTTTGCCACACAAATTTACCCAAGTGGCTTATCATTCAGTGGCACTTCAAGTGATGCTTAATGTCACTGAATCGATCTCTAATGAGTTCCAAGTCCTCGGAGGTTCTAACGTCCATAACAACGGCTCGGGATCTGAAGTCAACACCACTGACCTCTGGCCGGAAATCTCGAAACATCTATCGGGGTGGTCTTCTATGGTGGTCTAATTGCCGTCCAAATGGTCTTTAGGGGGTGCATGGCGTTCCTATGGGATTTCACTGTCTCAGCGAAACTCGCAGGACAAGAGAACTATTGCAGATCTTGAACTGAGCAGAGGTGTTTTTTGGTAATCGTTCGAGACGGCCGTTTGAGTAGATTCCTTTTTTCCCCTTATTGTAGCGCCAACAACCTAGGGAAACAAATCCCTGATTGTACATCCTTGGTTTATTTGTAATTTTGGCTGTGTCGTCGTGTTAATTGGCACAACACTGCCCACTACGTTACAAGATGCATCGCAAGCCCGTAGTCTAGCATGTAGTGAAGAGAATCACCGACTTCGCCGCATAAACAGATGTCCGACGTCGGATAGGCAAAATATGGCCCTTGCGCCATAAAACCTCAAGCAACCAACCTAGAATTAAAGTTATTCAAGAATGTTGCGGAGCCACAATGCGAACGCACAACCCTCCCCCTCGTGCGTCCAACTAAAAGCCCCGAGATCTGTTAAGAGAGCGCGAGAGTTGTTCATCACTCATGCTCGCGTTATGGAACTCTCCTTCGGAGTTGTGGGTCACACGATTCCAACACCTGCCACGCATTTAAATGAAAATGAATTGATGAGTCGTCAATAACGCCCCTAAATAAGACGGATCGAGGAACTCCGAGTCACTTCCATCTCGGAACTCGGAGTTTACAAACGACACATAAATCACATTCCGTGATGGATGCCGCAGCCATTCATGCTCCGCCATTTAGGAATCAATGAATTGTTATGAGCGGAACACCTCATTTCTCAAATCCAGACCGGATTTTCGCTCTCTTTTTTTAATTCGCCCAAAACTGAAGTTTTTCCTTTCATGAGACATGCTCCATTCATGGGCTCCTCAAATCTGAATCCATTTTCCTGAATTTCGAGTTCTTTTTTGAAAAAACTGATGCTCCTGATTCTTCACCAAGTTAGGATTCTATTCGTTAGAGTATCAACTGATTAGTGTAGCTATCATTTACCACTATTTAGGAATCTCTAAGAGCATAACACCTCATACCGTAGATCCTATCTTTTTGTTCGTTTCCTTTTTTGATTCGCCCTAAACTGAAATTTTTCCTTTCATGAGACATGCTCCATTCATGGGCTCCTCAAATCTGAATCCATTTTCCGCAATTTCGAATTCTTTTTAGATAAAATTGATCCTCATGAATCTCCACCATGTTAAGATTCTATTCCTTAGATAGTATCAACTGATTAGTGCAGCAATCATCCACCACCATTTAGGAATCGCTAAGAGCATGACACCACATTCCTCAGTTGGTTTTGGGGTTTTATGGCGCAAGGGCCATATTTGGCCATGCTGCGCCAGGCACAATACAATATCAAGTAATTGACACAAGACATACAATATTAAATAATAGACAGATACACACAATAAAAGTTTTACTGACATAGAAGATAGAAATACACTCAGGGAGTAATGAACTTAGGGGAACCACACTTATAGGGTTAATCCTCTGAGAGGTTCACAAGCATATATGTATCTGTCCTGCAGTCTTCCCTGAATAGCTTTTAACCTTTTAGACCAATAGAAGTTTTCCAACCACATCCTCCAAGTGTGGAAGGGAATAGGATATAATTATATAAAGTTTAAATTGGAGTACATAAATACTTATTGGTTTTCATGAAGGGCCTGTTACCCAACTTAGTTCCGTCGTCTACTGGAGTCCAGTATGCAGATGTGGAGGGCCTGGTTTTCATGAATCTGAGCACCTTGTTCCATGTCATTTAGGATTTCATTCCTTAATTTTTTTATTACTGTATCAACCTGAATTGTGTGTTCGTGTTCTTCTATCGCGGGTGGCTCTAATTAAACAGGAAGCGTTTAGAACTCTGCATAGAAGGAACTTTCGGACGGAATTCAACCAAATTAGTTCCGCTGTAGCCCGGCTAGTAGAGGCGCGTATTTGCAACCAGAAGGTTGCTAGTTCGAAACTCGATCCAACCAAAGACCGTCGTGTACGTGGGGAGCTGATGCATGTTTATTCTGTCGTTGTCTCAAATGCCCTCCATTGGCCTTGTGTGGAATTTGAAACTGACCTGATCTTTATGGACGAGATATCTCGTCATTGGAAAAAATCTGACCATATCTTGATCCTTGTCATCATAAAGAAGTCGGCAATGTCTCGTAAAAATATGTCAGATTATGATGGACGAGCTATCTCGTCGAAACCACTTGGAGGGTTGAGCAAGGATTCAAGTGTCGAAATGCCCTATGTTCAGACCTGGCATCGCTGGTGAAATTTAACAAGTAGGGCGCAATCAGGTAATATAAAGCACCATGTCCGTAATCCAAATCGAAAGAAAACTATTTGCAATCCTTTATGGGCCGAAGGATACACAATAACTTGCATAATATGTACATATTGAAGTCATATTAACCCCAAATTTTATCCTACTGAAACATTTTTTAAACCTCTTTGCTCTAAGAATCAAACTTCCATGTTCGAGAAATTTTTTTGTCAAATTCGGTTGAATGTTGCCCAATTAGTTCTTTCTGGTGTAGCGAAAAATGACCGTAGAGCGAAAAGTTAAACCTAATCGTTTTTTCAAATCCACTCTAAATGCGTCTTGTTTAATTATAATCACATCTCATATTTTAATTGAACAGCATTCTTTTAATAAATAGCCATCAGGGCCACATCTTTGGGTGTGTGCGGGCTTTACGGACCCATGTTACTCTAGTGATTTTTTCTTTTCCCATGGGGTTTACTGTCTAATCAACAAGGGTGTCTCGCTCCCGGGATGCCAAGCCATCCTTTTCTGCTTTCATTCCATTATTTTATTCCCAATCCCTCCTTTTCCCCTTTCGCGACATTTTTTACTTCAAATTGTCTTGTGTTTGGCGCAGCTTGGCCAAATACGGCCCTTGCGCCATAAAACCCCAAAACAACGAACTTTTAATAACCATCATGCCTATTGGTATATGTAACTTCCTTTGGAAATTATTGTTATTTTGACAGATAGTCGAAAATGCACATTTACACAAAAATATTCAGAAACGCATTAAATTTATGTGTGGCATCTTTTATTCTAAAACTAAGATAACACGATCCATTAAACCAACAGATGTCTTAAATTAACGAGAGCCTCTCACTCACCATTACTAATCGAAAATCAATTCGAATTTGAGTGAAAACAAATTAATCGAGAAAATCTGAGGCATAAAATAGTAATTGAGAGCGCCACCTACTGACCATTTACAGCAAGAAGTCCTAACCGGACTGAGGAGGTTTATTGGATGTATTTTATGGTGCTAGGCCGTCTGGATTGAAGAGGATAATAGTATTTTAATGGAGCGGCTAGATTATTTCCTTTGTCATATTTATAACATCACATCTCTATGGCGAAATATGATATATCACATGTACTAAAAGAGTTTTTGCACTTTTATAGACTTGCAGACATGCCTCAAATTTTGACGAATTTATTTTTCAAGTTCAGGAGATCAAGCGTATCTGTATTTTCCACACAAATATCTTCATCTTTCAAAGTTCTTTGCATGAGAAATAAGATTTTGAGACTTGCATTTCTTTAAAAGAACACAAAAAGTTTTTTAGTGTACTCGTAAATACTAGTCTGTTACATTTTGTAATCAAGCAATGAATCTGGGCCATCAACGGTGAAAGGGTACTGCATACAGCACAAATTAAACCGAATAATACTGATAAAGTATAAAACTTTCTGAAGGTACTTTCATCCCTTAACCCTCCAAGTGGCTTTGACGAGATATCTCGTCCATCAACATCTGACCAATTTTGCTAATGATGAGTTATCCCGTCATCACGAATGCCGATTGAATTCCGACCGATGAAAATATGCCTTTTATTTATGATGACGATATCAAGATCTCATCAGTTTTGCTAATGACAAGATACCTCATTGAGACACCCACCATGGGGAGTTAAACGTTCATGTGAATGCTAATATTTAATACATTTAATATTTAAAGTCACATTAAAAACTTTATTTACAGTTATCTGTCAATTGGGACAAACATTTCAATCGCCAATTGTATAAATTCTTTCACATAATAATGTTATTAAAATGACTTGGCCACTTTTTGTGTTTTTCTAGAGGATAGAATAAAGAGCTATACGTGGAATTAATTTTGCACCTCGAATCATACCAAACCACTGTTATTTGTGACAGATAGTACACATTTTTATTTGAAACTAATCTCGCGCTTTACATTCCTTAAAGGAGTATTGTATAACACAGAATATACAAGTAAAAAGTGGCGAAATGGTAAAAAAACGGAGGTTTTCCGAAAATCGCAATAGATTCTTGCGATCACGAGTCTAACATGAAGTTTTATACCTTGAAACCTTATAAAAGAGAGCAATTCTGAAACAAAAAAGACAATACTAGTTGCATGTGAGTCGGAGAAGGGATTATTGTTATAAAAGGAATTCAAGTAAGAACGTTTTAAAAACATCTTTCCGTTGGAACTGAAATAGATGGATCGAATTTCCTAGAATACATTTTTAGTAAAATTTCTATGAAAATTTCTAGTATGCTACATTGGTAACAATTTCTAAAACTATGTTATACTTACTCTAGATTAAGAGAGCATTTTAGGTTGGAAACGTCTTAAAGTTGAAAGATGATTAATTCCAAGTTTAGTTTAAAAGTTGATTGTCATCGAACCACACTCTAGAAAGAGTTAATGTTAGGATAGCTTGCAAGCTAGTGACAGTCAGTTTGTGAGATAGTGGTATCATAATATGGGCATGTTTAACCCTCCAAGTGGTTTCGACGAGATATCTCGTCCATCAAGATCAGACCAATTTTGCTAATAACGAGATTTTTGTCTTAAAGATACTGACGATTTCTTATGATGATATTCTTTTAGTTTTTGATGATGAGATAACGGATCAATTTTCTTCTAGTGGCAAGCTATCTAGTACATCAAGATCTGGTCAGTTTTGCTAATGACGAGATATCTCGTCTGGGCAACCACCGGGGGGGGGGTAATTAAAGTTCAGAGCTCAATAACCACCAAACGATATTGCTTAATATTTAGACTTACAGATGAGATGTTTAAGAAATAGTGCATTTTCATCCATAGCTTCCAGCTTTACTAACAAAAGAACACTTACCCGAATGGTTAAAGCAATCGGTTCGTAAAGTCATTAACAATATCCATTTCGATGATATTCGGATGTACATAGGCGGAAGTAAAAACATTCTTGCACCGAGAGTGAAATTTTTATCAAGTCTTCTCACAACATGATTAAAATCAAGAAAAGATATCCAGACTTTTGTTCCTGCTTCCTATCTGAGCTTACAACCATCGACAAAAGACTGAATTATATAAAATCTACGAATAATTGTAACAACATGAATTCTTACAGACAGCCTTAAGTCCTAGATAAACTTGGGCAATTTTCATTGCTCAATAAAATAAATATATGGGATCACTTATATCATGTGCATCTTAGCGGAAATTAAATGGCAGATATCCTGACTAAGGAGAGCATCTCAGAGTCATTGAAATAAAATACTTATCTTTCTATTTCGAATTTTTTACTTAAAATAAACTCAGAACATTATCTCTTGGAAAATCCTTAAAATTAAAAGAAACATCCAAAAGATAACTGTAGCTTCGTGTACACAAAGGATGTCTGTACCTGACCGTGTCGGATCGAGTGTACAGGCACACTGAGCGTGGGAAGGGGTCCGCAATATGTTGAAATTCTATGATGCTGGGCAAGCTTTGGGCCAGTGTAACTTTGGAGTGTGGAGTGAGCATAGACTGCGTAAGTGATGTCATTCGAAAGGTACCAAACTACGCTAGAATCAGACCTTTAATAAATAAAATTATCATTCAATATTAATATCCATCTGCGCTTTAATTGTTTAAACTAAATTGTTTGTTGAATATTCACAATAAACAATCGTTCAAACTTCCTGTGTCTGCTTCATTCGTTCCACAAGCCAACATCAGATCCGAGTATTCAAATCGAAATTGCGGTTGCTGTATTCGACGCAAACTACCAATTTTTTATAACTTAATTTTTGACTTCTGAAAAAGAATGTTAATCTTCTGGAGTTGTATTTCAGTATGCACACAGCACAAGCGTAATGGGTTTCGTTCCTATCTGAAAAATTGTTCGAGAAATATATCGCAAGTAAATTGATTATGCTAAAATTTGTTCAGGCATCATTGTGTAGTTACGCTTATCTATTTATATTGTAACTTCTAGTCCGATGTCGTACCAAGAAAGCTGTGACTTAAAGTGACGTTCAGAAGTTAACGTCAGTACGCTTTATGTTAATCAAATTTTGACGAACACAATCATTACCATAGTTTCATGCTATGTTGATCGATCTAAAATATCTAAAAGATGACATTTTGAATGCTATCTTTAGATATTTAAAGTTAAAGTTCTTCAAGTCTTGCAATTCTTATAATCAAATACCCGTTTATTTTGCTATTCCTTAACTTAGACAAACTAAATACTGATCTCTAAATAATCTGATATTCCATCAATTTTAAATTACGCTGCACATAATTTGATTTATTTTAGTCACTTGTTTTAAACTCAGTTTTCAATACCGTAAAGTAAGTAGAAATATAGTTAACCGTTTCCCCTTCAGACTTCATGTTTCTGTGACGAAATAATGTACGAGTAAAAAAGAGAAATGGTATCGTTCTTTTTTCGTGTCATTTCTAATCTTGTCACTGCTATCAGAACTTGGAAAATTTCATTCATCAAAAATTATGCCTACAGCAGTTATTAAAATTTGTTTTCTTTGAATGGATCTGCTTTCTACTTTTTCTGTTTCCGTCGTATGATTAGATTTCTTGTTTCTTTATCTCGATCCGGGAATAAAAATGAATAAAGTTTTGTTAGTTTTATGGGGAGAACCAGACTTACGAGTTTGAGTTTTTCCTTTTTCACGCGTTTCTTATTTTGGTGAGTGGGAAGTTCATCAGTAAGAAATATTCGCTTTTCGTCAGTAATTAAATTGAATTTTGTTATTAAATAAATATATATAGTATTGCCACGCAGACGATAAATATCAGAAAGAGTTCCAGGTTCAATAATGCCATTTCATTTTGATTGCAGACGGTATTTTTCCTTGACTATTTTTCATTTAAATTTAAACACTTTATTTTATATTTTTTGATAATGGCATCATAGAACTTTCTAGAAGCTTCTTGTAACCAATCGTGAAAGACATTATTTTTACTATTGTATACAACGTTGATTATTCTTTAATTATAATGCAACTGTTCGAGAAATTGAAATCTACGATCCGACCCTTCCACGAAATAAGAATAGACCACGAAAACCCTTTCTTCTGGATAGCTGAAATCCCACTCTAAATTTGTTAATCATAAAATTAAGAATTTAATTTATTAATTATTTCTTGCTTTTTTAATTCTTGTGGCTGTAATCAGCATCTTAACTTATTAGATTATTTAAACTCTGTTATTCAATAGCTATCCCCTAATTTTCAATAGTTTATCAAGGAAGGTCCACGAATTGTGAAGCAACATTATTTGGTTCTCCCTGTGTGTATTTTTCTCTTCTGTGTCCGTAAAACCGTTCATCGCGTGTGTGTCTATTACTTGATATTGTATGTCTTGTG
Organism: Meta bourneti; assembly: GCA_933210815.1. NCBI lineage: Eukaryota > Metazoa > Arthropoda > Arachnida > Araneae > Tetragnathidae > Meta > Meta bourneti. Next base: position 25,049,485 of record OW119931.1, read on the forward strand.
TCTGGCGCAGTATGGCCAAATATGTCCCTTGCGCCATAATTACCCCCCCCCCCCTCCAAACCAACCAATCAACACAATTTGGACTGGAATTGGGAAGCAATACCGGAGATTAAGGGCCTTGCGGGGCCATGGGCTCCAAAACACATCAACACATCCATTGCTTAGTCCTCTTCTGTAATGCATCAATTTCTTGTAGTTGTATGTTATTAGGCGTATTATTTTGGTTTATATTCCTAGTATAATATTTAACAAGCGTTGATTTGTGTAGCATTTGTTTTATTGGTTTAGCATTTTATTGTCCACATACCCGATTTGACAACTCATGAACATAATGACGGAGTAAAAGAGGATTGGCATTTCGTATCGTAGACACAAAACTGCTTTAGAAATATATAAAGGGAGAAGAAATTTAAATGGTTGACAGCCACTTTTAAGCCTCGGAAATATTTTAATGATTTGGTAAAAAAAATGTCTTGCGAGTTTAAAGTACTTTAGATCTTCGGGGCACACGTTTAAGATAAGGTTATGAGGATTTCATTTTTAGAAATCAGACACTTTAGTAGCTAACAATGAGACATTTTGTCAAGTTTGGTCTTTGTTCGCAACGGAACTTCTACAAAAATTGGACTGGTGACAGAAACGGATAACATTAAAATGTAACAATATTGTCACTTAGAAATAGAACTTCAAAAGAATAAAATTTAAGATGTTTATTTGAGGAAAAGAGAAACACAGCAAAGCGTAACAGAACTGAAATAGGAATAATCAATAAAAAATAATCAGGGTTATATACAATAGTAAAAATCATTTAATTATTTAGAATTGGTCACAAGAAACTTCTAGAATGTTCTATGATGCCGTTAGCAAAAAAATAAAAAAATGAAATGTTTAAGTTTGAATGAAATATAGTTAAAGAAAAATATGTATTCAGCAATTGAAAAATTTGATGTGAAACTAATCGCAGGCCTTTTGCGGAAATTGACTGAGTCAATTTCTGATTTCTTATATTGTTCCCATCTTGAACCCTTTACCCGTTCATGGAAAGTATTATCTCATGCTACAATGATAATTCGCGAAATGTTTTAACTTTTGATTACATTTTTTCAAGATAACTTTCTCGATTTTTGTATTTCATGTTTGAAGACTGAAGAATGTTGTCCGAATTTACCACATCGGATGAGAAAAAGCGAAATTATGAGCAAACAAATGTATAATACAAAGGGATTTCAAATTATGTGAATGTGTTTGGTGCAGCTTGTATTGTGTGGTAGATTCTGACCTACCTTTATATTACCCCTCATTGTGGTCAGTATAGATTCGGGTCTTCATACAAGAACTACTTGACATAAAATTGAAATGTTCATTGGGAAAAGAAATCTTTAGACTGCTTTTTCCTCAGAACGAAAGTATCGCTCTTTTATGTTTCTAAGCGATTCATTAAAAAAGTATTTTGTTAATTTTTGAACGGGATTAATTTAAAGAAAAGGTAAAAGCTTGTCTACCAACAACTAGAGGCAACATTAATATATGTTTTGCGTTCACACTAAGATGATCATTGTCTTATATTAAGCCTTATTGTCACAATAAAATGTAACAGGCTCCCGAAAAATCTTTTAACATTCTTTATTTTGTCATTAGTTTAGAAAACTTTTAAATCAAGACCACGTGATATTTGCTTTTTAGCAAATGACTGCATCTAAAAATGAACTATACATTAAATTTTTTTATAAATATAGCCAATTCGGTAGAAAAGAACTAATCATTTCATAACTGATAGAATTAAAGTAAATATTTTCTTTTCAATATAAAAATTGTTTTTCAAAAATAATTTCCTTACTTAATGAGAATTAATTTTACTTTTCATCTTAGCATATATAATCATATAAACAAAAAGTAAATTTATAAAAGCTCTGGGTAGCCTAAACTTACAATTTAATGCAATTAGTATCAGTACATCAGCAAGTAGTACTTCAGTATTGAAACATGAATTAAAAATGTTTCACTTCATTAAAATGAGATATGAGATCATGTGACATATGATAAAAGGAATATAAGAAATAAAAGTCCCTGATAAAAGGAATTTCTTACAGAATACAGTCGAATATATTTAAACACCATCTTCTCATTTTGTAGCTAATGTACAAGTATGAAAAATATACTTATAATGTGCGTAATGAAGTATTTAAACCGTAAATTTTTTATTTCTCTCTCATACCCGTATAAAATCAGAAGCATATCTTAAGTGACAATATATTTTAGATTATTATTATTCACTGATATGTTCTATAATACAATAATGCTAATACTGCTTACTATTATAATGTTTAAATGAACCAAAATCTCAGAGTCACTAATTAAATTATCTGGAGAAGTATATAACACAATTTAAAGCTTCCCATTTTCTAAATTGCTCTGAAAATGAGAATAAAGATAATTTCTTATTCAAAGAGTCTAAGATATAAACTAGTATAATATCCTTTCTTTTATGTAATACGCTTTTATTTAATATTCATATTTTTGAGTTTCGTTTGTAAAGGAAAGGGCTCAAACTATTTTATAACCTTTTCCCCATAAAAAAGAAATGATAATTCCAGAATTTATTCTCTGTTTAATTTCACATTTTCAGAAGTGGCAAATACATATTTTAACTTGAAACTTTATCAATATATTGATCTAACTGCAACTTTTTAATTGGTCAAATAATATCTGATGCATGTATTACATTACATGTTATAAATCATAAAGCTTGATGTAATAACCATGATCAGTGAATTTAGTTTTAACCCCGTTGCTAAAAACTTCAAAATAAAATACCTTACAATCTTTTTAATTTGCTTAAACTTTTGATTCGTGTAACTGATTTAAACCAATAAGAGACTAAAAAATGCCGTTACCATTTGAAACTAAACTTCTTATTTTACAGATGTACAATTGCCCGTTGTGTTGCTCCAGTGCAACGTTAATTAAGACGTTAATTGATGTTTTGAAAGCTAAACTACTTATTTTACAGATGTACAATTGCCCGTTGTGTTGCTCTAGTGCGACGTTAATTAAAATACCTACCTCTACAGATGTACCTCAGACATTTCGAAAGGTTTAATAATGTAATGCAGTTACATTGTTTTGTACTGGTTGCTTAAATCGAAAAACTATCAGTCATTTAAACCAAAAGCTTATTATTTAAAATACTAAATGCAAGGGTTTGATCTGTTTTGCTCTCCATTTGTCGAAAACGTTGTACTCCTTTCAACTTTTCGGAATAATTTAAACTCAATTCAGTTTCAGACAACGTATTAATTGAAAAATGACTTATTTTCATCGACAATAACAGAATTAGCTTCTTAACAATGTGATTGGAGAGTAATGCCATTTTAAAATAATTTCAGCAATAAGATATAAGATTTTCTATTGTATACTATCTGTCACGAAATATATAAAATAATGCAAAAGGTTGCATTATGCAAAGTTAAAATGTGGTTTATAAAGTTTATTGTATTGTAATAAACGTTTCTATCGTTTTCGTCTAGAAAACTCAACAAACAATTAAATAGATTTTCAGAAAAAATTCTTCCAAATGTGCATACTGGAAATAAAAAAAACCCAAATCCCGATCAGAATGAACAATCAGAACAATTACTGGTTTATTGACCGCCACTTTAAATTTATTTGGGACTAACAATTGTTTCTTGTAAAAATCTGTGTGCTTTATAGATGTGACAATCCTCCAAACTGGCGATTCATCACAGACTTCCAATTTTCCCACAAAATGTTTCTATTTGCTTTAATTTGTTTTAATATCTTATCTTTATAGGTTACACATTGCCACTATGAGCATTTTAATATGTGCTACAGAGAGAAAAAAATATTTAGGAATAGCTCATTTTGTTTCTCTATAGACTCAAGAGATGGCGCTGATATTCTCTACATTCTGGAGAACCCCAATGGGGTCGCGACCTATATGGAAGGTTGTTGTCATCGTTTTTTAGAGCAATATGTCTTTAAAAAAACGACATCCACAAAAAAAATCAGATAGAAAAGTTTTCTTAGCTATTAAGTTTATGTTTGCAAAGGTAGAGTTTTGTAAAGGACAAAATACACCCGAGATGCTATTTTACGCGAAAATGTTGAATTTTTTAAGTACCAAAAGACAAATCAAATTGATTTGTCATCAAAAATCGAAAACATGGTCATTGAGTAAATTTCGAATGCGTTAGCATTTAGATTATTTAAACAGAAATATGAAGCATGACGAAAAATAAAACTACAAGTGGCGTGAAATTTCGGTTTGATGTGCTTACGGTGCATATCTTGAAAATTTTCAATTAAATATAAGCCTCTTTTGATCTAAATAACCAAATCTTAAAACTTTGTTTCTATACACGTATGTAGTAATCATTTGTTGCATCACGCCTCGATATATCGCTTTTCTTACCCGTTCCCTGGTGAATTTTTGGTTTGTAAACCGCATCCAAAATCGATCTGTCTCTTTATCATTAGGAAATCAAAGGTCACTTATTTCAAGCTGTTGAACAACTGAACAACTCATTGTTAAACTGAATTGTTAAAAGATGGTTTGAGTGTCTAGAAAGCTTGAATGAGAGAGAATTTCTGTTTCAAATATGTTTTACTGTCAGGTTCGATTCATCCTGGGTGCATTTCTCTCTTTTGTATCAATAAAATTTCCTCGAGCGTGTATGTCCATTTACGTGACGTTGTTTGGCGCAGCTTTGCCAAATATGGTCCTTGTGCCATAGAAACCCATCCAACCATCAGAGATATTGTACCATATTTAGTACTATTTAAAAAGGTTCGACTATCGGTTGTGTCTTCAACCCTCCAAATGGTTCTGACAGGATATATCGTCCATCGAGATCTGAACAATCTTGATAATAACGAGATCTCTCATCTTCAAGATACTGTCGATTTTTTTATGACAAATATCAAGATCTGGTCAGTTTTCTTCTAATGACGATATGTATTGTCCGTCAAGATCTGATTCAGTTTTGCTGATGACGAGATAGCTTGGCGAGGCAACCACCAGGAGGTTTAACAAATTGTTTTGAATTATTTTCAATAAAAAACCTGTCCTTAATGTATAACTTGTACTCCTATAGCAAGTTTTCCTCGACTCTCACTATATCGACTAGATACCATCGAGACAACCATCAGGGGTTTTGCTTTTAAAAGAATTTACTGAGAATCCACGTTTTCTTCGCAGTTCTTAGTAGAGATCATTCTGTACTAAAAACATGGAAACTTAAATTTTATTGAAATAAATTTTCCGTTCTCAAAGTTCACTTTACCTCTAGCTGTTTTATGGACTTACAGGGGCGTCTTCCACCGGACAGGTTGTTTATGTTCAGACACAAGTTACCAAAAATTAAAGTAGTCAGAAAAATGTCACTGATTGCCAGTGTCACAAAACCATAATTTTTTACTGTCTCCCGGGTTTTTTTTCCATAAAAATTAAGCTGAGAAAACATCCCTAGTTAAAAGCTTTCGATTGCAGCTATTGTAAACACGTAAAACATAGTAACCAACATAGAATATTTGGGATTGATATTTATATTTGGGTGCTGTACAATGAACATTATCATTTCACGTGTCTGCATTTTATGAGGTCTTACAATTTTTATGAGGTCTTACAATAGCTGCAAGATTTACAATATCGACCTGTTGGCAATTATGATCATGTATTGTAGAATAGTCTGTACTCATTATCTGCTGAGATATTCAGAACTCGTTGCCAAACACAGAATTGAAAAGTAATAAAATAAACTGGTGGAAGACAAAACATGGCCAAAGAACGAAACGGATTTAGATGGAATAATGTGATTAATAATATTTTTCTCATATGCAAATTTAATAATTTAAATTACTCTTACAAATGAGAAAATGTGATATTTTAGATTTTCTGGGCGCTTCAAATGTCTCACTTGCATTCGCACACCAATCAAAGAACGCGATTGCTTGCCGAAAGAGTAGTGGATTAGCAACCCAATAGAAAGAGTAGTGGCTAACTAGTTCGAAGCTCGGTCGAACCAAAGACCATCGTGTACGTGGGGGCTGGTGCACATTAAATCTGCCTGGCCTCAATTGTCCTCACATTGACGTGGTGTGGAAGTTTGGAGAGTGGGCTGCCAGCTCAGATGTAACCTCGTCTACTGACCGTGTTTCAAAATGATGAAATGTTGTTCTCTTATTGTTCCCTTCCTCCTGCCAATAGCCCGATGTGTAGCTCCAGTACGACGTTAATTCAACTACCATCCTACCTCCATATCGAAAACGAATCCGAAGAACTGTTGTCCGTTTTTTGATTGGACGTGACATTTCCGTGATTGGATTTGAGTTTTTCCGGTGCTAAGTCCGAGAACGGACAAGCTACGCCATTGACATTCCAGAGATATTCGAGTCAAAAACTTTTCGAATGACCGGAACTGACGTCACTTCCGGTCATTCGAAATTTCAGCGCTAAAAGCAGCCAATAAACTATCCTTTTTGCGTTTTTGGTGTCGATGTCACCTGAGCGGAAATCGAGATGAAAATAAAGCATCAGATGGACATGCAAATCCAAATGTGTTTGTTAAAGTAACAGTTGTAGGCCCGCATATCTGGAATGCCTCGTCCAATCGAAACACGGACAATACTTTTTCGGATTGGTTTTCGACATGAAATTGCGTTCCTTAGTTGCTCTGCGTTCGATCCTAACCATCCTGTAAGTTGCGTTAGAGTAACTGAATGTTGAAAAAGTTTACCAACACCTGCAATTCGTTTATTATTGATTTACGTATTCTTTAAATTTTATATAGTGTGCATATTTGTGTAAATTGTGATTTAATATTTATTGTTGGCCATTCGTTTTTTACTCTAAAAATCTTTAACTTTGCCTTACCTGAAAACTACCGTCTTATTTACTGTCGAGTAATTTGAAAAATGTGGGAGTATGAAAGATGGCTCTTTCTTGTTTCGAATACCCCTTTCGTATCTAATTTTGACTCAAAACATCCGATAACAACTTACTTCAAAATTCTTGACATTTTGAAACTCTTTGGTCCCTTAGGTTACCTTTTGGTTCATGTAATTAGATTTTCGATATCGATGTTTTAGTTAACTATTTCTTTGTGCTCTTAAGGTCAAATGTTGTATTACTGTCCGGATGTAACTAATTCAAAAAATAATGTCATTTCAAATTTAACAAAGTGATGTTTTATTTATCTTTTATTTTGGAATAAAAGTAGCAGTTTTAAAATGGATTCATTGTATTTATGAAGTTTAATTTCTTGTGAAAGATTTTTATGATAAACTCTTTCTGTTAACTATTACCTTGTGCTCGTTATATAAAATTGTAATAATCGCAGATATGAATTGAGGAATGCTACAAAATGGGTTTTTTAGATATACATACATCATACAATTCGCTTCAATTCTCAAGTTTGCGATACGTATGCTGTCGATATAATGATCTCTTTTCATATTCTTAATTTTTTGTTAGTATCGTCTTTTCATTTGTCCATACTTCTTACTTCATCAATTAGTTAATTCTAGATTTAAGAGTTGTATTTCTAGGTTCAGTTGGATAATGAAAAGAATATCTTATAATGTACTCTTAAACGATGTAAATAGAAAACTTTATGTAAATGTTCGTTTAAACGTTAAGTTAATACGAACACTTTCATTCTAGAACTGCCGACTAATCAGCCTGGTCAGGGTACTGGCATTTGGATCGAAAGGCTCCATGCTCGAATTCGTGGTTACGGTATGGATGTTTGTCCGTCCAAAATTAATGGGTGGTCTCTATAAACGGGTTGTGCCTAGAATGTGTCGATATATGTAAGGCGTAACATTAAACTCCTCTGGTGTATCAGGTTACCGATGAGTGGTTCACAAATCCTCCATTGCAGTGCCATAATGATTAACCCTTTAAGTGGTTTATCATTATGGCGGATTAACGGAATATCTCGTCCATCAAGATCTGATCAATTTTGCTAATGCCAAGATATCCCGTCAAGATATCGCCGAATTTTTGATGATGACGAGATCAATATTTAGTCAGTTTTCTTCAATGACGAGAGACGATGAGACGAGATATCTGCTCCAACACAATCTGGTAAATTTTGCTATTGACTAGATATCTCTTCTAGGAGACCATTAGGAGGATTAAATTCAATTGACCGGGCACTAGCAGAAAAAACATTCGATAATTACTATTTCAACTAATCTTCCATTTTGCTGCCTGAGTATAAAAATTACTGGAATACAATTTTTCGATTCGATGTTAAAGAACTATTCGGTAGAAAAATATTCGTAACGTAGTTCAGTATGGATGTGCTCACGTAATGATTGAAAAAACGGATTCGGGGAACATCAGATTTTAGTTTTACGTGTTGATTGTTTTTTCACAGTTTTGTTTAGTCATGTAGTCTTACAAAATTTCAATATTCAGGGATTCTTGACAACAAAATCTGGACTTGCTATATACTATATATTCCTTGCTTTATTTATGTTTTATAATATTTTTTTAAATAAATTAAATCACGTTTGATGTAACAGCCGAATTTAAACATTCGTGTCCGATTAATATTTCTTAATATAGAATATTACTTTGAGGTGTTCAGCTATTGCTAATTCTGCTTCTATTCCGATAAGAAATCTTGAATACAATACACAAGAAAGTATAAATAGTACTTCCTACTTAAAGGATTTGTTGATTTCATAATTCAACGGACTTACATGATTAATCCAGAAATTTCAGAAAACTTTCCTTTCAGATTTCAATAAAAAAATATATTCTTAAATGATAATTCCCTGAAATGAACATCCTATGTGTGAGAAACAAATTGTTTTCCTTTTTTTATTTCTGGCCAGAGGACCTAACAAGACTTCCAAAAGCTAAATTGAAAATTCCTATCAATTTATTTTGATAAGTATTTTTGGGACAATTTTGAAATATCAAAATGCGTATTCTTTTGAGATTTATATCATGATATTTCTATTAGAATTTCTTTGGGAAATTTCGTTGTCTTTAAGCTTTATAGCAGGCTTAAAATTCTAAATTTATACTGAGGTCTTTAACCTTTTAGTAATGAGAGCCACATCAATAAATCCGAACATTCACGCTTGCTTCATGTCTGTCGACACTGATAATCATGGATACTGCCTTTTAATTAGAGTTATCTTAAAAGCCTTTATTCCAAAAGCTCGTTCAATAGCATTATATCAGGAAGGTCAAAAATTCGTTCGGTCTTTAAGTAAAAAATTTAACATTTTTCACTGTCACAAATAACCTCTGTCCCACATCTGAATTTGGGGATCGTGGGCTTTTTCTGAAAACCCAACAGATCTTTAAGTACTCAATCTTTAACTTTTGCACAAACGTATAAATTTCCTTTTTTTTGCACACTATTGTTTTAAATATTGAATTGACCAAAACGTTCGTTCGGTTTTTAAGTAAGACGCATCAGCATTTCTACTGTCACAAATAACTTTATTGAAAACGTATCGACCGTTTTGTTTCCACTATCTTCTGCCATCTTTCATGCAACTTAATAATTCCCTCCTCCCAAAAGCTTTTATCTTTCTAGGCCTAGAACTGTTCCAGCAGTCTGCCTTTTGCACTCTTCCGAGGAATCGGAATGTTTTTCCATTAAGAAAATTTTGTAAAGATCGGAATGAAAAATACAATGTTTGGAGAATACGATGGATAAGTCGAAGAGCTTCCCGACCAGGCTGTAAACGTTTCACCAAAAAACATGCGGTCTTGCGGTGTCGTTATGGAAGATTTTCTGTTGACTAATTCCGGATGCTTTTCGTCGACTTTCAATTGGACTAATTATTAGTAGTACTTTTAGGAATGAATCATTTGATTTTACAGTCGGAGCCCTATCCCTCCTGGTGGTTGTCTCGACGAGGTATCTTGTCATCAGCAAAACCGACCACATCTCGGTGGACGATATATCTCGTCATTAGATGAAAACTGACCAGACCTTGATCTCATCATCAAAAAATCAGCAATATCTTGAAGACGAGATATCTTGTCATTGAAATTAGTCATATCTTGATGGACGAGATATCTCGTCGTAACCACTTGGAGGGTTAAGCCCTTCCAACATCACCACATCATCTTTGGATGAAGACAGATCTTTGGGATGAAGACAGATCTTTGGGATGATAAATGTTGATTTATTTTTTCTGCCTCTCGATCTCTTTCGTACCAAGTTATTGCAAAGTATCTGCTTTTCATCACCCGTCACAATTTGTCTTATTGCGTGTCTTCATTGCCTTTACATATATGAATGAATCTTTTTACTGAATGAATATCTGAATGAATACTTTGCACTTTTTGCTTATGTGACTAACGACACACAAGAATCCTTGGGAAATGAGGAGCATTGCTGAAGGAGTGGATGCTCAGTACTCTTAATGAGAACCTTGTTGACATCGTTTTTGCGTCACTGAAGTTTCTATATCAGGTGCAATCTGCGTTAGAGTGATTCACGAAATATATATATCCTCCGAATTTTTATCTCTCAGCATAGGTTCGATTCCCCTCTGGGTGTATTTCTCTCTTCTGTGTCAGCAAACTTTTGAGTATGTCCATTACTTGAGGTGGTTTGGTGACTCAGCTTGGCCAAAAAAGGCCCTTGTGCCATAAAACCCAACCAATTCCAAAGGCGAAATGTGCCGCATGGTGTACGAGAAGTTTAAAATTATAAACAAACTGAAGTTTGATTTTAAAGGATTTCTTTATAAAAGGAGTGTATGTTTTTTATGTTAGCAGGAATAAAGAGATGAATAGAATGCGACGGGGTACATTTATTTCTTGGTTTGAGGCAATTTAAGACAATAAAAATAAGCGGCTGCAGTATTTAAGAAGGTTTCAGAGTCGCGCCAAAATTAGCATTCATTTTTTTAATAGGATGACCAAAATTGTAGAAATGGGATACTCACTAGTTGGCACGAAATAACTGTCTCTGTGGGTCACAGGTTGAGGAACCCTAGTCCAAACTGTTATTTCCATAACATTCATAATTTTGTTAGGATTTTTATTCGCTCTACGTATTTCTAAGTGATTAACTAGTGCCTTTCGTAGAAACATCAACAGCGTTTCCGAGAATAGAATGCATATTATTAGATGCAATAATTAAAATCGAACAATAGCTATTTATTGAAAGCAAAAATTGTAGACATTTCGATGGAATTATGAGTCTACTGCCATTTAGAACCAAAAATGACAAGAATGGAGTACTCAAAATTTATAAATAATAAAAACAACATTATGTTTCACTTATATTCACTAACACTTAATTTTATGAGGATTCGTTCCTACGCAGCCTGTAAAGGTTCTGAAGCACTAACCTTATCTGGTGCCCAAAATTCTTTTTTTAATTCTGATGTGAACGAAAGCTGTTAACAGTTTGGTACTCCGTAATAGATACGTCTATTCCGTTCCGATAGCAAACATTAAAACGACTTTCCTTATACTTTAATGCACGATGATGGTGTCCTTGTAACCGGAACTTCAAAGCACGTTCAGTCTGACCCAGACCCTAAGTTCAGGGCATGGTGAATGGCCTCATTTATTTGAGATTGATATCGAATCCTTAACTGATTGAAAGCGAAGTGTTGAGAAGCGTCTAAACAAATCATAATCTCTTAGAGGTATCGTTATTCAAGTGTAGAATAAAATAGATCATTCTACAGATCGAAGCTATTCGTTGAATTGCGATTAAAGAACTGTTGAGTGAAGATTGATTAGTCTGATCATGCACCGATTGAAACTTCCGATAAACGTTCCGTGAAAACTTCATCGATGGATTATTAGAACACCACTTGCTGAAGATTTATATTTCAGGGTTGGATTTAATTAACCCTCCTGATGGTTGTCTCGACGAGGTATGTTATCATTAACAAAACTGACCAGATCTTAATGGACAAGATACCTAGTCATTAGAAGAAAGCTGACTAGACCTTGATCTCGTCATCAGTGAAAAATTGGTAATACCTTAATGACGAGATATCTCGCCATTAGCAAAATTTATCAGATCTTGATGGCCAAGATATCTCGTCATTAACAAAATTGGATAGATCTTGATGAACGAGATACCTCGTCATTAGGAAAATTGGTCAGATCTTGATTAACGAGATATCTCGTTGAAACCACCTGAAGGGTTAAAATAAAAGGACAACACGACATACATTTTTCGAGAGATGAAATTGTCAAAGGACCGTTCGCTCACATACAGAATTGTTTTCCTGATTCCACAGGCATGGCCAAATATGACCCTTTTGCCATAGAACACCAAAACCAAACAACCTTATTCCACAGACCATAATCTAATGGTATGACTGTCCATTGTATTAAATTACCTTAATTTTGTTTTGTAATTACCACATTTTGATGGTATTTTATTTTGCTTACTGTATTATCTTAACAGTATAAATACATTATCATCAGCAGTGGCGATTTAGGTAAATTGTATTATCTTTAGGCACTGGTGCAGTCTTCTCGGATGTTAATAATGCAGATGAGAGAAAACTGCCAGTTTTGATGCTACACAGCGTTCTCATTACTGCGAAGAGTCAACTGTGTGGTGGACAGTGGCCGAAGCCCCCGTATATAGTTGGGTAGTTGAATTTACTTCGCATTGGAACAACACGACGAGCCCATATAAATAGCACTATTAACTTTGATGCACACTATGTATTATAATGTTTTCCAAATGTACTTCAGTGGATTTTTTGGTTTTGATGTATTACAATATGGTGGAATCTACTGATACTCTAAAATAACGATTTAATTCAACCACCAGAAGTGCAGTTTCGTTTTAAAAAATATTTAATATCGAGTCATAGATAGGATACTTTATGTTAAAGTAAGGTGTAATGGTTTTGATGGTAATGGATTGCAGTCGCACTTCTTAAGACTTTATCGGTGTAGAAATTTGTTATCCTTCTTGTCACCTAAATAAATCGTTACAAATGTTTCTGGAAACGCTACATTCAAAATTCCAAAGCATAACTTTGAGAGTGTTTAATTCTTATAATTGCTTTTTATTTTAAATATGTTGGAAGAGTTCTTTTAAAAGTTAAATTTTGATTCTATTGAAATTACAATAGTATTTGAATTGTTTAAGCGTCCTAAACATGTAGGTTGTAATAAGTCGGTAATAATTTTTAGAATGGTGAACAATTGAAACAATGTTTTCTTTAAAAAGGTATGGACTTTTGATAGTGTGCTGATAGTTGCCAAGAGAAGCAAATCCATGGCTTATGTATATGTTTGCTTTGGATATAAATTCGTTATTACAGCTTATAATCTAATTCGGAATCCAGTAATAAAATTATCTTACCTTTGTAGATGACCTGATTCCCAAATTATTTCCTTATTATATTTCTCTCAAAGTACTACTGTTTAACTCAAGTATGTATGAAATCGATTGTCCTACAATGAACCCATAGAACCCCACACTCTTCTTTCTTGAAACAAAATTCTGCTCACCAATTAATTTCATTCTATGGGACTCAATGTTGATTACAAACAAATAAAAATGTAAACCTGATAGCATTATAACTATGATGATAATGATTACGCATAGTAGGTGATCTAGACACCACTTAAACCTGATTCATGTCGGGAAAGTGGTCACCTGCGGTGCCCAAGATTACGCATTTCGTTTCCTTCGTCCTTATAAAATGGCTGACCATTCTTCGGTCGTGAAATTGGACAAGTGCTATTAAAGATTCTTGAGGAACTCTGAATAGGGAACACCAATGAGGTTTGACTCATTGGTTTTTCTTGCTAATTTCTTAAGGTAAATACGTAGATTGAGTTGCAGTTCAGTACTAATAATTGTTTTTGCCACATTTCGCTTTAGATTATTTCAGATTAATGACCATCGCTTTATGAGAACCATTTTCATTTTCACTAAATAATTCATAAATAGCCATATTTGTAACACATATTCAAATTTAACCTTTTGCATTCTACTTCTCCAAGTGTCTTGTCCTCTCAGATACCCATACTCTTTATATTATTTCATTTTATTCTCTTTTTATAACCCCCACGCGATTCTACGAAATTTCTCCAAGTTCAGCCCGAATTAAGAACACATTTCATTCCCTTTTAATGAACTTTTTATTTGTACGAATTTTTTTCTCGGTCCCTTAATTTTCAAAACATAGAGCATCGACTTATTGATATCATTGAAGGTAAACAATAAAATTTGAAAAATAAGTTTAATTCAAAAATATCGCCTTTAGGATGCTTAATACATTATTACTATTATATAATTTTTCCTGTTCGCCAGTGATGGAAATTTCTATTTTTTTTAAATTGCTGACAAACTGATAGCCTTTTCAAATTATAAAGTTGCAAATTTATACTGTTTCGTGTATATGTGAAGCAGTTTTCTTATCTTTAAGGTTAATGGCTTAAGCCCGAATCGTCATACATCTCAATAGTTCTCATTCTTATTCTATATTGCTTTGAAGCTCAATAATTTAAAATCTGAATTTCAATCAAACTAAATAAATTTTAAAATTATATTTTCATTTGGGTTATGCAACATTTAAAGTCAAGATTGCTATTGTAAATAATTCAAAATTATTCCATCTGTTCGAGGCACTTGTGTTATCCATTTTTGGAGTAAGAATTGACCACTTCTGAAAGTAATCTTTTGGAGGTGTCGAACATATTTGGTTGCTTTTCCTTATGTTCTAAGTTTTGCTTTTTTGTGAAGGGATGAAATTCCGGTTCATAAATTTTTAATGTATAAATTGGGGGAATTTGCAGTTTTGAAAAAGTGTATGAACAGTTTTAGGGGATTTAATCAGTTATTTTAAGAGGATTTTCTGCTTTTAGGGAATTGAAAGGCATTTTTTATCGTATTAATGGCATTTCTCATCTTTTGATGTTTTTTTAATTTTAAGGACATCATTTCTTAGGAATGCTTAGGCATCAAAATATTTGGGCCCTACACATTGTCTGTCATCTTATACCATTTGAAGCTAGATTTTTTCCCTTCAAATTTTTTCATTTTAAGAGCATTTTTCATTTTTTAAGATTTTTCAGGAGATTTGTGAGGCATTTTTATCGTATTAAGGGCATTTCTCATCTTTTGAGGATTTTTTAAATTTTAAGGGCATTTTTGGGGGAAAGTAGAGCATCAATATTTGAATCCTACACATTACCATCCACTACCTTATGAAGGTAGATTTTTCCTTCAAATTTCTTTTTCATTTTAAGGGCATTTTTTCGTATTTTCAAGGAAACTGTTTGAGGAAGGTTCAGGTAAAACAACATTCAGGCTCTTTTCGATCACCATCTCTCCTTGGTTTCATGATCCTCCCTGAGTGTATTCCTCTTTTCTGTGTCATTAAAGCTTTCATTGTGTGTCTGTCTATTAGTTGATATTGTATTGTGTCTGGCCAAATATGGCCCTTGCGCCATAAAACCACAAAACCAACCTCGGTTTGATGAGGATGCATTCGGAGATAGTAAATTATGGACTCTTTGGGTACATAAAAACGACCGGTCATTTTGACCACTCCTGGACGCTCGCAAAGTGGAATCGACCACTTGCCCACTCCATCATAGACTTTTTCCACCCAGAAATGCCGTCACTCGTGATTCTTTTGAAGATGATAATTACATTTCTTTCCGCTGGTGTATCTCTTTCAGAAGACCCGCATTAAGTGACATATCAAATGAAAAATGAGCGTCTTGGATTTTTTTTCTCTCTCTCATCCACCTCCCCTTGGTCCTCACAGGAGAGAGAAGAGAGCTGCAGGAAAAAAAACTGGAGAGACGGGGGAAATTAAAGTTTGATGACTGAGGAAATCCATTTGCGGTTTTTCCACGACTGGGGGGCAAACAAACGCCGCGGTGCATTGTACATATGCACGACTTCGGAGGCGAAGCGAAGTGAAGTGAAGGAAAAAAACAGAAGCAGGGGGGGGCGAGAGAGGGATATCCTTATGGGCTGAAAATCATTCCGTCAAACTCGGAGGTCCGGATGTTTTACAAAACCGACAGTGCTGAGATGAATTCAATGAATTCGCGCCTCTATCAAAAGGAGGATAGGGGGGAAGTGGCGCAAGAAAATAAGAAAATAAAACTGGCGCACGCGCTCGCGCACAGGCCGGCAACAACCTACAAAAATATCGAGAGCAGAAAAAACCTACACAAGTTCAAAGAGAGAGCGCGGGTCCCCTATACCTTCCTTTTTGTGATGCTTATTTATTTTTGCCATATATGAAGAGAGGGGGCCCTAGTTCTCTCTTTCCACTCTTTTTTTGGTCTCTCCTCTTTGAGCGTCTGCTCTTCAGTTAGTGTACTCCTCAAGCGGGTTGAACGAGCAGGGGAGGGGGGCGACCCCCTGCGAAATAATAGAAGTTCGCCCCCGAAAAAAAACGGGGGCTGGGCAAAGGGGGGTGCGCGTGCTGGCAACAAACCGAAATCCACGTGCGGCGATCAATAGGCTGCCAGAGCCACGCGATCCCCTCGCTCCCATTGGACCTCGGCCGGCCTCGGGGGCGGGGCGTAGTCAAATGCCGATTGGGCGGCGAGGGCGGATAAATTTGCATATGCATCGAGCGGGGGCGGCGCGTTGAATATTCGAACTTTCTCCCCCCCTCCCCGATCGGGGCTGGGGAGGGAGGGGTCTGACCGCCCCCCCCCCGACCTTATGCTGATGACCTCTCGGACGGACAGTCCGGGGAATGCATATCAGAGGAGGGGTCGTTGCCGGACCGCCGGATGGCGTTTGGCACTTCGGAATGTGTCCCCTTCAGAGACCCCCCCCGGGCGTATGTCACGGGGTCCTTAAAAATACATATAGCCCCTCTCTTATTCTTCTCCGTACGGCCACTTTTATGAAAGAGGCCATATTTAGGGGACTCGTGCCAAGTATACACTTACTGTGATGTGACAGGTTGCTATTTTGATTTAGCTGCCGAGCTAAAGACGCGCTTTTTTTGTTTGTTGTGCTTTGGACGTCGTGCTTGGAACGATACAGGGGATGGGGCACGCGCTTTGCCCGCCGCCCCCCCTCCGCCCGGTATTTTTGGGAACAGAATGGATTAAGGAAGGGGCGAAGGGGCTTTAAAACACATTCCCAGAGGAAAGTTTAATGGCCGTGCTAAGGTATGATTTAGAAGAGGGTGATAATGGTCATATTCATACTCAGTGGGCGACTGCGAGATCTGTGGGGCCCGTTATGTACAACGGGTGGCCGCAATTTGAATTGATTTACATGCGCGCGTGAATGGTTGCTGCGAATTCATGGAAAAGGTTTAATTGGCAATAACACACGTGTTACTCTTTGCCCTCTGAGTAGTGTAGTATTGCTTTTACCCTACAACACACAATGATTAAGTAACCACATCTCTTGGTTTGAAGAATCCTAATAAATATTCTTTAGGTCAAGAAGGTAAAAACTGGTTTTAAGTCATGCATGGACAACTGCATCTGAACCCCTAAGCAGAGTTGTATAAGGACAGTTGTTGACAAGCAAAACTACAGCTTTACTCCTATACAAATAGTTATGCTGTAGTCAGATTGGAAGAGTAGTGGATTAGCAACCGAAGGGTTGCGAGTTCGAAATTCAATCCAACCAAAGACTCGTGTGCATGGGGGCTGGTGCACGTTAAATCTGTCAAATGCCCTTACGTTGGCTTAGTGCAGGAGTTTGAAGAGTGAGGTGCCAGCTGAGGTGTTGACCTCGCCATCTGACCGTGGTTGAAAATGACGAGATGTTATCCTTGGATCTTTCCCTTCGGGATTGCTACCGGACCGTCGCCAATAGCCCGTCGTGTTGCTCCAGTGCGACGCTAACTAAATTACCTGTAGAAATAGTTCTGCTGATCGTGATGCCTGGGTTTTAGTTTGGACTGGGGCAAGATTAAAATTCAAGGGAAATATTAAGCTTAACACAAAAGAAAACATAATCAATGACAGCAAATGGTATGTAGGTAGTTAATTAACGAGCAACACAACGGGCTATTGACTACGCTCCGGGATCCGTCTGAGGAAAACAACCTCATCATTTTGATCCATGGTCAGATGACGAGGTCATACCTGAACTGGTACCCCATTCTCCAAACTTCTACACCACGCTAACGGGAGGACACTTGAGGCCACTACAGAATGCACCAGTCCCCGCACACACGGCGGTCCAAGTGCTACATACTCTTCCAACTGGGCTACCATGGTTCTGACAGTAAAAAGATATTTATGTAAAAAAAATTCAGAAACAACGATGAAACAAAGAAATGGACGATGTCACTGCCCTAAAACTTCTCGCCTCCTAATACTTATTGCAAAAATACCTTACACAAATGCTAATTGAAAACTCACCTGAAAAGGTTGTTGCAATTTGTTATTTTGCCATTCATTACGAACAGGTTCGTGGCTCCGAGGCACTTTAACCCCCAGTACATAAATCCGTACAATACCGACAAACAAAATCGCACAAATACCCATAGTACTCGGTCTGCAGAAAGGTTGACACGACATAGTTAATCTCACATTAATCATCTGAAAACTTTCTAATACGTTGGTCGGTAATGGCACTCATGGTATTCCTGAGTAGTGTAGATGATTCCCGAAGATATGATCAAGACGTAAAATATCCCTGTCCCGTATGTGTGACACATGGTGGCTAGTATTGTCAAACAAAACCTTTGAAGTCCCTTGCATCGCATTGTACAGTTGACCCCAATTGATTCAATTCATAGAAATGGTCAATGAGAACTGGACCGAAAATTTTGTTTCATTTCTTTAATTGGCGATACTTATCGTGGTTCCTTGAGTCAGAGTTGATAAATCTGGGCAATACTTGCAAAGTAGTACCTATAAATCGCGTATTGTTGAACAGGTTGACTGTATTTTAGCTGATTTTCATGCACATGAAAATGATCCCTGGGAAAAGGTCACCTTTCGTTAATACGTAATGGCTCTCGTGATGCTTTAAGATGACGAATCCAGTCAGTATTGACTGAATGTAAACAGTGTTCTGTTCCAGGACAAACAGTCGTCTAGAAAAGATTTATGTCTAAACCAAACAAACAAAACCCAGGCACACAAAACAGATCTTTGGCAAATAAAACTGTATACTTCGTAGAGTACAGAACGGGTTGACTATTACTAAAACGATAATAAATGGTCATGGTTAGAAAAGTTCACTGAGAATTCGAGCCGAAATTCATTAATCGGCAATGACATTCAGTAATTTTAAACAAAATTGAATTCAGGCAATCTTGATAAACCCTAGAATTAGGTATCTGTAATTACGAATATTTTTCAAAACTCTTATAGGATTTTGAATACTGCTGAGAGATTTTACATGATCATAACAAATACGAATAAGGTATGAAAAAAGTATCATGGCAAGATGGTTTTAATTGCGAGCATGGTGTATTCATTGAAGACAAATGATTTTTCAAAGTTTAGATTAACGAACGAAAACTTTATTTTCTTGCTAGAGTACGAAAGTCCCATAGGAGATAAAATGAAAAGTATTCATCTAAACCCTAGTTGAATCTCTTAATTGTAGATTAAGAAACGGAAATAGACGAGTGATAATGTTTCAGTAATGTCTAATCTAAATACAGAAGCATCACCAAAGAAACCTTAACTGACCTGTAATGATTGAGTGAAAGGATCAAGTTTTAAAATTACGATCCTTCGTCACTAAAAGCACCACAAACGTCTGATTTATAGATTATGAAAACAATTTAAAAGTTGATCTATTCTACTCCATAGCCAACTTTTAGTTCAACAAGATCGCTAACTTTTTATGACTCTTTTTTGTGTTCATGACTTGCATCATTTTAGATTTTGATCACTTCATTTCAAAATGCGCAATTTTTTGTGACTATACTAGAACACAATCTCGCTAAAGTTGTGAACTAATTCTAGAAAGGTAGCTAGATGAATTAAATGTTCTAGTCAATAGATCATAATCATGTATACAATAATCTGGAATTTTAGATTTATGTACGGAAGCATAACCACGTTTAGTTTATCTAGTTTTCACGTATCTAATTTTAGCAAGAGTACTCAAAATTTTGTTTAACCAAGATGGAAAGCAATAAGGCCTCAAAATAATTATGGTTGGTGCTTTAGCTTCATTCAGCCAACAAAAGCGTTAACACGTCTCTTCAAAAACAACTTTCTTGATCACCTGAATGTTAAGGAGAACATGACTTAAATTTTATATTTTCAATAAAAAGGGTGAAATTTTTAAAGTTCTGCAATAAATTCCATTTTTCATTGGAACTATTTCAAATTTAGGTATTTTATAGTATGGATGCTGCATTTTAAAATAAAATTTCTTTAATGCTTCTATCATTTTAACTTTTGTAGTTGTGAACAAAAATTACAGAAAATCGCGACATTACTAATTTTTAAGTTTTACGCGCGAATATATAACTTATATTGCTATCCATTTATTAGATTACTTTTTGATTTTAGGTGTATAATTTTTTGTTATAAATGAACAATTCTCAAATTCTTAACTTAAAATTTTCGATATTTTCCACTAACATATAATACAATCAGATAAAATTTTAATGTTTTGAAATTCATAACTCGAATAATTATGGACCGAGACTTGTAATTATAGATCATTTTATAGGAAATAGGCTCTAAAAGAAGTGTGCAAAGTTTCATGATAACAGAGTAATTAGCTTTTGTGCTGTTTTGCGAACCGTAAAACTATGAAAATAGTACTTGAGGAAAATTTCTTATATACTTGCTCTTAAACATAAAAATGTTAAAAATTATTTTATTTTTAAATATAACAACCATACTATAAAATTTCTGCAACCGAAAAATATATATTTTACAAAACTTTGAAACTTCTATCTGATTTTACTGAAAATACCCAGTTAACAGTCTTGTCCGTTTTTAATTAACTTTATTGTCTATCCACCATGAAAACATCGCCACAGAGTATGCAGCTGTCTGTTACCGTACAAAAGAATCTTATCCGATTTTCCTTAGGTTATGCTTGAAGAAATTTATTTAAATTTCGACGAACTAAAAATATATTTGTTAAGAGTTTTACTTGTTTTATTCACCAATATTCTCCTGAAACAAGATAAAACTTAAGACATCTACCAGAGAGTGACCCCACTCAAAATGAATGAGCCCTGTCCCTACAGCGACCACCATCACCCAGACTTAGTGGCGGGAGCAGTTCTAGCGGAAGATATTGGCAAAAATGAAAACTAGTCATCAGAAGCTGGTATACTCATGATTCTAATGCTTTCCAGATCAAAGCATCATCCGGATTGCTAGCTGAGTTGGCTAACACCGAACCCGGTCTCAGGTTCGAATCCCACTGTGGGAATGAATTCCTGAAGTTATTTGGCACCCACTTTAAGCCGTGGGTTAAACATCAGAGGCCCACTTTTAACGAATCTTGCGCTCATCGTGAAGTGACAGACTAATTCAAAACATGACAGTGAGATTGCTCAATTTGAAGAGTTTAATTTTCTCAAACTTCATCTTTTCACTCATTATTTAGACAATTCGGGACCCATTATGAAATTATATTTTGTGAAATGAAATTCTGACAAATATGCATTAGTTCAAGATGCTGTTTTAATGACTATTTCTGGGGCATCGTTATGTAGCAGAAATTCATTGCACAATTGTTTAAATTCTATTAGCATCTCTCTTTTATAGCTCCAAAGTTTCACTTCTTAAAAATACTTCTTAATCGATTGATGCAGTCGTACATTATCTTGGCTAACAGTAATTGGACGGTATTTCATAAAATAAACTAGTGTTTTTGGTATGTTTTTTGAACTTTTAGATTAAAAATTAATCTGATTTTAATTCAGTCACAATAGATCATATTTTTTCCTTAGTAACTTAAGTAAATCGCTTTGATGCAAATAGTTTATACAGATGAATAATAAGTAAACGTGCTATTTGACTAACTTAACAATGATATTAATGATCCCTAAAGTAGTCGATTTTCATTGGGCATTTCTGGATTGTAATTCATGTTCCAAAAAATTGCTTGCATTCAAACTTGCGTGTTCTTAGAATCGATGGTTCTTAGAATCGATAAAGTAATACTGCAGTGACCTGCATGCTTACTCAGATAATTCATAAATAAATTGTACGTATAAATTGCAACGTATCGGTAATAATTTTTAAACTATCACGTTTGAAGACAATTTGCATGAGGGCAAACCCAATGTTACCTTCTTTCCAAAGAGCCAAATCCTTGGTCCGCATCGTGTAAAGCAATTGTCGAAATCGAATTCAAGTGTTGTATTGTTTCTGTCGTGCAAAAAACTGTCCGTTGGCTGAAAACTAAAATATTAGTCTGGAAAGTGTAAACTGCAAGTTGAATAATAGTAACCAGAGATCACTAAACAGTTTCACAAAGTTAAATCGTAAAATATATAGTTGAATTCACGGTAATTCTTAAGAGTGAACATAACAGCATCTTCGTACGTCAAATGCATCTAGAATCTACAGGATCGTTAACACTTGTATGGTCACAAAATCACTAGTCAGTGAAACTAATTTATAAAATCTCCTTTGTTAGACTCGATGAATATGACACAAGGACTATATTTGACCAAGCTGCTCCAAACAGCGTCAAGTAAAGGGACATGCACACAAGGAAAGTTTTACTGACATAAAATAGAGAAATACACCTAGAGAGAAATCGTACCTGCGTTGCCTATAACTGACAGGTTACTAGCGCAGTGGGCAAACCTTCTGAGCCATAGCTACTCCCTATGAACTGTGGTTGGTTAGTTTTCGGTTTTATGGCTCAAGGGGCCGGCCATAATTGGCCAAGCTGAGCCAAACACAAGACTGACAGTGTCAATTGTGAAAGGAAAGGATTGAGAGAAGAAAGAGAAAGATAACTTGAGTATTCTGTGGTCGCGACCCCCACGATTGAGCTAAGGAACAACGGGTAAAGAGCATGTACTTATTTTGTGATCAAATTAATTCTTTTTCAGAGTTCTGGGTAATAATTACTAGATGGAACGGACGGTACGAGAGGAACGGTATGGACCTACCGAACCATACAGTTTCACTCAAGTCTTCTCAGATCTGGAGTTGCTTCAATTTGCTTTACCTGTTGTCAGCACAACGTTATGCAGCTACAAAATGAAGTCACCTACTTGAATCTAAAAAATTACCAGGATATATTATAAATGAAAATTTTCTTTTCTAATTGCTGGGATATGTTTTATGCCGACAATGCCAAGATTCAACAAACAAATGAAATCATAAATGACCGTCTCAATCATATTCCAAGATAATAGTAATAAGATCGTCGAGTAACTGAATTTTATGCATTATCAGTCTATGAAACTTATCTACCCTGAATACTAGGCTATATTCCAAGCATCTGAGTCTGATTGTCCAAACTATCCCATCAATGACCTATTGGACATACTCCAAGAAGTAAATGTCACGATTTATCTGACTGATGAAGTCACCGAATTGCTGAGTATAATGGCTTCAATGATACACAGGCATGTTTCAAAAAGACAATGAAAAGATTGATCGAACAATTGAAAACACCAGTGAACTAGAATCTAAGTGACCAGGTTATTCCATCAATGAAATTCTTTGACGAAATCGTCATGGTCTGGGACAATGAAAAGATTCATTGGGTTAACCTTCCTGGTGGTTGTCTCGACGAGGTATGTCATCATTAGCAAAACTGACCAGATCTTGGACGAAATACCTCTTCATTAGAAGAAAACTTACCAGATCTTGATTTCGTCATCAAAAAACGGCAACATCTTGATAATGAGGTATCTTGTAACTTAAAGCAAAATTGGTCAGATCTTGATGGACGAGATATCTCGTTGAAACCACTTGGAGTATTAATAAAATTATCCTAGTGCTTGGATATAACGTTTGACAAGGTTATGCTATCGATAGATAATGATGGTATCCATGAAGTTCAAATTGTGAAGAGTGGGTCAGTGGTCATCAGAAATGTGTCATTAGCATATGAATTTTCCGGCCATGTCTAGACGTCACCCTAGTCGGAAACTTAAGGTTGACTGAAGACGATTGTTTCCACTCTTTCGTTGTCAATAAAACATCTCAACTTTTAATTAATACAAATCTGACTGAAAGTAATCGTAATTGTATAAACTCGTCAAAATGAAATGCGAGCCACAAGTGACCCTGCAAGTAATTTCGACGAGATATCTTGTGCATCAAGATCTGACCAAATTTGCTAATAACGAGATATCTCGCCCATCAAGAACTGACCAATTTTGCTAATGACAAGATATTTTGACATCAAGATATTGCCGATTTGTGAGAATGACGAGATCAAGGGTTAGTTTTCTTCTAGTGACGAGATATCTCGTCCTCCAATATCTGGTTAATTTTGCTAATGGCGAGGTACCTCGTCGATACAACCACCAAGAGGGCTAAAGAAAAAATAAATTGTAAGAATTTTTGTTGAGCAGTGACATGAAATATTTACACGTAATATAGTCATTAAACAGATGAAAATGAGAAATAACGTATGAGATTAAAACACAAAAATAAGGTATACTTTTTTAGAATAGAAGATAAAAAAATGACAAACCAAATCAATCAAAATATCATGTAATTACCTTTTGATTCACGAATAACTTGGAGCTTATTTGATTTTTTTCAACTGATGATGAGATTTGACTTAACTTTTCAAAATATAGTCCTTATCCTAGAAGTTAAATTTCGGGATTGATCCTAGACTGGTCGCCAATAGCCTGTTGTGTTGCGCCCGTTATACGTTAACTAACAAAGTACCTACCCATAAGTTAAAATTCTTTGGAGATTTAAGCATTATGAAAAATTTTGTACTCAGATATGAATACTTAAAAGATTCTGGTTACAAATAAGGTCTTAAGATATCTGGTTAAAAGTTGTTGACATTAAAATGTTCGACTGAAATTTAAATATAGTACGTAGTTCTAACTGTATGGTCCTTACCATTGTTGCAATTTTATAAGGACTATTATTAATCTTATAGAATAAAAGCGTAGTTGTGTATCAAAATTGATGTATGGTTAAATGGAAAGTTATCCTAGTTATTCATTAGCATAACAACAAGCATTATAGCATTGTCTAAAATAAATTAATTGTGTGTTACCAGGTTGGTGAAAAGATCATTAAATTTTTTTTCATTTCGATCAGATTTTTTTTAAATTGGATTTTTATGATTTTAATTATTTGTTGTTTCTATAGTTAAATGTATGAGACATGCAATTCACAGCGTAAGCTCTTTATATTATTATGTTGTATATGAATATATAAGAGGGTTAAATATTTATGGTAGATATTAATATTTAAGAGAGTTAAGGAAATAAAGCAGGGCTAATTTTTAAAAGATTAAAACAATAAAAATCATTCTTGGGCCTTGTGTTTATTTAATTTGAATTCAATTTCATGATACTTAAAATTCTATGTCAGAAAATAAGCATTTTATTTGGAAAGAAAGGATATTATGAAGCTCAGTATCTACTGATAAACACAGATTTGCGAGTGACACTTTTTTAAATGAGCAAAGATAAATATTTGTTGGTCACTTGTATCCCAACCTGAACGCTAACCCTTAGGGGCCCGAATTCCTTTTGCCCCCAAACAGGAGAGGGAAATATTTCCAATAAGAAACTAATTTGTTAAAAATAAACGCCTACACCAAGCATGCATGACCCCTTGCAACTCTGAAATTTTTATGGTAGGGTCCAGGACCGCCAAACATGAGGGATAAATATTCAAGTAATATGAGTAACCAAATATTCAAAGTGGTTTGATCTATCAGGTTGCTTATCAGAAGGGACACAAAGTTCTAGAGATCTGGAACGCTTTGGGTCCTAATATATTTATGATTGGGGCCCAGCCTTCTCTCCAACCTGAGATAATATTACAAATATACT
The DNA here is from genome assembly GCA_933210815.1 of Meta bourneti. Classification (NCBI taxonomy): domain Eukaryota; kingdom Metazoa; phylum Arthropoda; class Arachnida; order Araneae; family Tetragnathidae; genus Meta; species Meta bourneti. Next base: position 25,075,411 of record OW119931.1, read on the forward strand.
AATATTGGTAACGATATTTATATAAACAAAATAAAGAGTTCCAAAAGAATTTATATTGAAGCAAATAATTTCCCCAGTACATCCCAATCAATACAATTATCTTTAGTGTCCTCAAAGTAGGGAGGTCAGTAATTGTCAGTTTTAAAGGATCAGTCTGGGGTTATGTTGTACTAAACAGGCATGCCTTGTTTATTGCAGCATAGTTTGATTGAATTCTATTCATTTAAGACATTTTTTAAGTATTTCTTTCCTTGAAGGTGACTTGAAAAGAATTAATTATTGTTATATAAGTATATTATCTGTCCACTCTTGCTTGAATGTATACTTGAAGCTTCTTATCAATGCTATCGATTAAGTTATTCGACTCTTCATTTGGATGCCCTGTTTCATCTCATGAAATGATCTGAGTTTAGGGAACAGGTAACTACCTTCCTCTATCCAGGTGTTCCAATAAGTGCTCCCTGAATTGGATCTGGTGAACGAGCTGGCCAGTACCTTAATCTGCAAGGAGCATGTTGATTATAGCTGCTATATGTGACGTCTAACATTATCATTCCCATTAAGGAAGGTCAACTGAGGCAGTATATTGTCTCAAATGCTGATAGAGACTTTCACCCCGACATCTCAGACTCATTGGCTAACACAGGGTGGTCAATATGACCTCCCAAAGAGATTCTTGTCCAAGCCATGATACTGTTGTATATTTGTATGTATACGTCGCGTATGATCCAGGTCATGGCCTGGAGTCAGATTTTCTCGTGTTTTTGAACTTATTCACAATACTGAGCTCCACTATTGTCTGTCTTAAATGGAATAGTTTCTTGTCCAACTTAGCTAATCTGCACTGTGTAGACTAAGATGAATTTGAACAGTCTGTCCTTTGACAGAAGTCCTTATATGTAATGCATTCATCTTGTAGAAACAGATATCCGTGCCCCTGTTGCGATAAGCCGAGACACAATTATAGTTGTTTGGGCCAAAAGGGGCGGAACACAGTTCAGAAGATTGTTGGCTCCTGGGAATACTTCTTTAACCGTTAAGGAACAGATTCTCAGCCCTTAGATGTCACCTCAACAAACATTAGCCGTTCCAGTATACGACGGACTTATTTCCACCCATACAACTCCTTGATAAATCTTTGACGAACGATCTCTCCGAGACATTTACCCTATTTCAGATGTAAAATTTCAATATCTTCCAAAGTTTTTTAGAAATTAATGTCTAATGCCAAGAAAATATGTCACAAATTTTACTCCATTCTGAAGTACCCATTAGTTTTACAAAGCATGGTATGATTTAATTGCTCTTTTCATTATGCATTGATACCTTCGTCTAAGCTGCATTAGATATGATTTTTATTCTTTTTTACAATGCTATACGGTAAAAAACAGTTTGTCGTTCAACTATTCGTGGGCAATGTAGATTCGAAAACCTTTGGCTTAACAAATTCCGTGGTAGCCTGTAACCAAAAACTTTAGCTATTTAAACCAAGATAACAACCTATGATTTTCAGGGTTATTCATCGCGTCTACAGGTCACCACATTTTATTCGAAACCCGATTAGATGGACTAAAATGGTCGGAAATTTGATAGTCTAAACTTTAGCTAAGATCCTACCCTTGTAATTACCTGTAAATGATTTAATATCACTCAGTCAGATTTTGCAACTAATCTTCCATGTGGTGGCTTTTACCTACTACTTTCGACTCCTTGTGGCAAGTCATGGAAACTGCAAGTTACCAATAAATTGCATTCTTTAAAACCCATCATTCATCAGTGGTCAGTGTCTCCAATGCGGAGGACGGATGTCAAACTGATTCGCCTTCGCATTGGGCACACACGATTTACTCATCGTCATCCCTTTTTGTTCATCATATTCTTCAGATTTTACTGTTCATCATATTTTAATTATATATCCTGCTTTTAAACATCATCGCCAAATTTTTTTAAATACATTTTTAAACTTATAAGATTTGGTTATGAAAAATCCCCATCCAAACCTTTTCGCATTTTTAAAATTATTTTTTTTTACATCTCATCTAATTTTTTTGCAAATTCAAAACGACTTATCAGTCTATTTTATCAAATTCTTTTATAATTCAATCTTTTAAATTTCACACTTTCAAATTTTATGCATATATAAATTAGATTCATTAGTTATGTTGCAGGTCAATGGTCTTGTTTTTATCATTTGACTACTATGTGTGTATTTTTATTCTCATCTACACATTTTGCATGTTTTAAATCTATTTTTTATCTTTGTCTTGGACTTGATTTTCCAGTGTTGTACTTTTATTGGGTTATATTCTGTCGTGTTTGGCACAGCCTGTTCTCTTTTGAACCTTGCGCCATAAAACCCTAACATCCGATCCTACCAGCTACTTTACTTACTCTTTTTTATACGGTTCAAGTGCATTCCGTCCCAATCTCTATTGGTATGTTTTAGTAGATGACTACATACCATCTATCAAAATATTCTATTTCGGGGACACTACCTCGAAGTATGCTCAATAGCTAAAGCAATATACTATGATCATTAAATAATGTTCTGGAGCCTCTTAAAGTTAAACACAATAGTGTTTATCGTAAACACCGTATACTCATTTCAATGTAAGTATTTTGCTCTGGGAACGATATTATATTAACCTCCTGGTGGTTGTCTTGACGAGGTATCTTGTCATTAGAAAACAACTGACCCGATCTTCATCTCGTCATCATCAAAGAACGGCAAGATCTTCAACATTCGGCATTCTTGATGAAGATATATCTCGTCAGTTACAAAATTGGTTAGATCTTGATGGATGAGATATCTCGTCGAAACCACCTGAAGGATAAATAAAATTTTGTTTTGTGGAATTTGGTTGCAAAGTATTATTAATTAATGGTGCACAGAAATAATTTTCCGGATATGAAATTTTTCGTTCTCTACAAAGAAATTTTGTCATACAAAGAACTATTTAAAGTCATTTAACCGGCGGAATATCTCGTCCATCAAAATCTGACTACTTTTGCTTATGACCAGATATCTCGTCATGAAGATAGTGCCGATATTTTAATTATGACGAAATCAAGATCTGGTCAGTTTCTTTCTATTGAGGAGTTATCTCGTCCATCAAGATCTGCTAATGACGAGATACCTCGTCAAGTCAACAACCAGGAGGGTTATGATTGGTGACCTGCGTAGTTCCCTCTTTTTTTAGACTATGCTCTATGTCTTGTCCCTGGTTATTGTTAGGTGTTTGCGATCATCCCGCTCTGATAAAGTTTGGACGCATTGATTCGCGCTGGTTTCTAGTTCTTACCTTCAACTGCCAGACACTGAACAGAAAGTCGTCCGTGAATGCCTTGAGTTGGCATTGATCTGACCAGGTTTTTCTAACGGCCTAGCCTGAATCCTTGAGGTTAGCTATTTGTGACAAACTTGTTAGTTTTTACCGAGGAGTATGACGGAAGATCCATCTTTAATAGAAAAACTCGTTTGTAAATGAAAGATGTAGAGACAGTTGAAGACGGAGAGTTTCTACTGCTGTATGAAATGCATGCTGCATTCCTCCCAGGGTGTATTTCTCTCTTCTGTGTCAGTAAAACTTTCATTGAGTGTCTATTACTTGGTGTGTCTGGCGCAGCATGGCCAAATATGGCCCTTGCGCCATAAAACCGTCAAAACCATCCAAACGCATGCTGAAGCCTACCCTTCACCACTATGTCTTTGAACACACCTGTGAACAATACCAAGACAGGCTGAATAATGACTCCTAGGACAACATTCATTCTTACCATTCAGTACGAACTATTAGGTCATTTTAAAGGTATCATTAACCCTCCTAGTGGTTGTCTCGACCATGTAGCGCGTCACTAGCAAAACTAACCAGGTCTGGATCTCGTCACCATCAAAAATTCGGCAATATCTTGACGATGAGACATCGTCATTAGCAAAATTGGCCAGATATTGATGGACGAGACATCTTATCGAAACCACTTGGAGGGTTTAGATGTGTTCGGTTAAGGATTAATGGAATTAGCATCATTTCAACCTGAGCGAACAGTTTTCTATGAAGAAAATAACGACAAACTGTATTCGAGAACAAATCAGTCCTCCACTGCTGTGCTAACACCGTTCATGTAGCTTTGCGATTTCTACTGATTTACGTGCTGCAGATACTAGTCCGTGCTGACGTGCGAGTTTATAGTGTAAAAACTTGCACTCACACATCGGTGTCAAACGCTATGCGGAAGTAAATTAAAATCTAAATTACTCAGGTTTTTCGCTTTGTTTCTGTATACATTCCTTCAGACTAGAGCGAATGCTACTCAAAAATATCGCAGATAAAGTAAGGATTGAAGCATATTAAATATTTCAATTCTACAAAAGAAACACGAAAAGTTTAAAATATTTTCCTTTATATCCTCAAGGATCTCCCTGACAAATAGTTTCAGCATGGATGAACAATTGAATCCTGAATCAATCGGCAATGCTTGAACTCAAGTGTAGAAGAGTTATTTGCAGAGGAACAGGAATATTCCAGGAAAAACTCGATACAAAACCGACCTTAAGTAACAATGTTGAAAATTTTCCGAAGAAAATCAATGCGTCCGCACAAGAAAATACTCCGCCAAAGAGTTACTCATAGTATACACTCCTTTTTAAAAACTTGCGCAAACTCCAAACTTCACTACACACAAGCTCGCCAAACTTAATTCTCTAAAACCCATAAAAACATCCAGGAAAAAAAACTTAATCAAGGTATAGGTTAAGCAGAAAATTTTTTCACTCTCCCAGAAAATTCCAGCCGGACTATTATAAAACACAAAGGGGGGTTCGAAGCACCTGAAGGAGGGTCTGGCACACGTGCGTCCCTTGGCTTCACTCAAGGGGGGGGGGGGTCTTCAGAACTCATTTGAATGAAAAACGAGCTGAAATTCCATGATTTAGGAGGGAGTTCTTCAATCTCCTTAATCGAGGAGTGTATTGAAATATTCACTATATAGGCCTACCACCCAAAGAAAAATGTTTATAGGCGCTGGATTTTCCCCACCCCCTTTTCTTATACCCGCTCCTTCTTCTTAAACATAATAGAACAAGTTCTTTCTTGAATTACCCGGGCAGAATGGACGCTCGTATTCTCCTATGGGTCGTTTTCTCTATGATATTCATCACGTCGAGACTGTTTCCCTTCTTTGTGCGCTTGCCCGTGTAACCTGAGACCCGGGTGAAAAATAGGTTTCTCCAGCGTCCAACGTCTTTCCATACACACACTCTCTCTCCACAATGTAATACGGAATCCGCAGGAGATATTAAGAGAGAATTATGTTAATGTTGAATATTTCGGGACACTCTGGGGAGGGATCTCGCGAAACGTGGGTCGCGGGGCCCCGGGACCCAGGCCCTCTCGCATAATCGGGTTTCTTAGGCTAAATATTGTATAACTGCGGCGATCTCTGCGGACTGATGAAAACTGAAGAGAGATAGTCATTTACCTTCCCCGGGAGTTTTTGTTGGTATTTAGAATAAATTTGAAGTATGAGGGATAGTTGCGTTTCTCTTGGAGCAGGATGAGTTTGTGGGGAGTTTCGAAGGTGCTGACTTATATTTAAGAATTATAATGGTAATAAAACTGTAATGGTCGTATAATTCAATTCTGACTTTCATTACGGCTTGCATTACTCTGATAGTCTGAGTCGAAATTAAAATTCAGCGAACCTCGAAGTATTTTTTCAACAATGGAGGCCTTGCGATTTGTAGGTGGCGCTAGTTCGATTCCGAGTACAGAAGTATTAGGAAAGCAGATGGCGAAGGAAAGTCGAGTGCCTAGCTTTTCTTTCATTCATGTATGTTCATTTACTTGACTTTATCTGACTTGTATTTGGCATAGTTTGGCTAAATATAGCTCTAGAGCCACAAAACCTAACCAACAATTGATATAATGTTTTCACACGGTATTATTCCAAGGGATGAGATTTAGTGACACTCGGCCTAAGTGTTCGATTTGCCGAGACCATAAAATACCTAGACATCATAATTGACAAACAGTTATGGGTTCCCCACAGCAGATATGTAAGGAGAAAATGCTTTAAATAGCAAATGGCAATCAGGGGAGAAATATTAAAGTTCTCGTACAAAATAGTGGTAGGAAGAATTCTGGTTTACTCTGTAGGCTGCTGAGGCACTAACCGAAAATGCCAAGTCTTTAAACATCTTGCAGATCTTCAGAGGTTTTATCGAGCCTACAGAATCACCTCCACACACGCCGTTCTTATTCTAGCAGGCCTAGAACCAGTAGACCTTCTTGCCGCAAGGCCCTTGTTACCAAATTTGTCTCTCCCACCATGGTCGCCTCCACCAATTCAAAAAATGTCCCTAGCCTTCTAAAGAGTCCAACACACAACAAACGCACATCATTCATTGTACCATCCCCACCATCAACTCACTACCAGATCTACAAGGGCGGTTATAAAAACCCTAATAGATCCACCACAGCCTTCCTGGATGACAGAAAGATCTTTGATTGAACACCTTTCCAAGCTCATCTACTTCCATCCGTGCAGCTTCGTCTTGGGCATTTTGTAATTACTGAGAAATCACATGCATCTTCTAGGACAGTCTATACAATCCGGCCCTCTTGACCACCCTTCTAACGACTAACCCGATGACCCATTCCATCATTGAAGCTGCAGCTCCATCGAGGTCATCTATGTCGCTTATGTCCGAGGTCATTCCAGTGTTGGAGGACGAGGCTGCAGCACCTTGCTAGAAGTTGCACCGGTAATGCGCCTTCGCCATTTCCTTCTCCCTGTAATTCACCTGAATAGGTCTCAAACTATATATCAATGGCTAAACTATATATAGAAGATGGCTAAACTATCCACCAACTTCGGATGGTCGGAAACTTTCCGTTTCTTTCTCAAGATGTGTAGTCCTTAGGACACACTACGTGAAGCCCGTACGCAAGGTGTGCAAGAACGCAAGATGTTTCTCAAGATGTGTCCTAAGGACTACACATCTTGAGAAACATCTTGCGTTCTTGCACACCTTGCGTACGGGCTTCACGTACCCGAGGTACTCTAGTGATATTTTCTTTTTCCATGGGGTTTACTGTCGTCTTTAGTAAACACTGGGATTGTGTTCCCGGGGTACTCAAGCGATTGTATAACTGAGGTGATCTCTGCGGACTGATGGGGCCGCGTCAGCCCGCTTGGAAGAGTAACGGATTAGCAACCGGAGGGTTGCGAGTTCGAATCCAACCAAAGACCGTCGTGTACAAAGGGGGCTGGTGCGCGTTAAATGCTTCGTGGCCTCAAATGTCCTCACGTTGGCGTGGTGTGTAAGTTAGGAGAGTGGAATTCCAGCTGAGGTGCTGCCTCGTCATCTGACCGTGGTTCAAAATTATGTGTTGTCTTCGGGTCTTTTCCTTTGGGATTGATCCCTGACCGCCACCAATAGCCCTTTGTGTTGCTCCAGTGTGACTTAATTAAAAAACACCTAAATACCTGCGGACTGATGAAAACTGAAGAGAAATAGTCATTTACCTTCCGGAATTTTTTTGGTATATGGAATAAATTTGAAGTATGGGGATAGTTGCGTTTCTCTTGGCGCAGGATGAGTTTGGGGTTTCGAAGGTGCTGACTCATATTTAAGAATTATAATGGTTTTCCTACTTTCATCCCCCCTAATCCCACTTTTTCCCCCTTCCACGACATTTTTTACTTGACGTTGTCTTCTTGGTACAGCTTGGCCAAATATGGGTCTTACGCCATAAAACGTCGAAACAACCAACCCAAGTTGTGTAAGAAGCGCCTCATCTCCATACCAGAACTTACCCATTACTACACTGGCCACGGCCCATTCTTGAAATAGTTGTTTCGAATGAAGAGTGACCTCTGCATCTGTGGCATGCAACCCTTCCCTCGGACTAGGACCATTATATTACCTCCTGTCCCATCACAACTCATCTCCACATCAGGAAACCAGCCCTAAAGCTCTATGGCGACTGTCTGTTCACCCGTACTGCTTAGTAAAATCATACAAATCGTGCGATTTGTGGACACAAGGAAGTTTGAACTGAAGCAACCAGTTTAAATTCAGTCATCCATTATGTGTGTGCAAAATTTTCTTTTCATCTTAAAATAACGAGGGCCGTTTGTGGCTCATTGGGTTTGCTCAACCTGCTAGTTGTAGGCGGTTCAATTCTTGTCAGAATCGATTCCTCCCCGAGTGTATTCCTCATCTGTGTCAGTAAAACTTTGTGTATATGGCCATTGCTTGATATTGTGTGTCTTCTGTTTGGCGCATCATCGCCAAATATGGTCCTTGTGCCATAGAACCCAACCAACCTAAAAATAACGACACTAAAATTCATTCTATTGCCTCTAAAACCCTTGCAGAAAAATTTCTTAAGAACCGCACCTGCGTGTGCATCACATCACTCGAAATTTTAGTTTTGAATAATATTCCTAGCCCAACTCTAGCCATCTTATACGGAATTTCGGCTGCAGACACTTGCGTTGTTGCTCTAAAAGTGCTACTGCTCGTGAACTCTTTCCATCAAGGCAACCCCACAATCATCCCTCCACCAGGATGACCGAACTTGGTCATTGGACAAAGGCTTTGTAGGACCAACATTTGCAAATGGATGGACATCCTGGCAACGCGTGGTTGGGACTTCATCGCAATCGATTGTTGAACTATCGTCGCACTGGAGCAACACATCGAGCTTTTTGCCGGATCCATCGTGAAGGGAAAGATCCGAGAATACCACCTTGTGATTTTGAACAACGGTCAGATGACGAGGTCGCACTTGAGCAGGCACCACACTCTCCAAACTTTCACATCACGACAACGTGACGATATTTGAGGCCCCGACAGATTACGTGTCTCCACGTACACGACAGTCTTCGGACAATTCGAGTTTCGAGCTCGCAACCCTCCGGTTGCTAATCCGTTACTCTTCCAACCGGGCTTCCGTGGCTCCCGCAGTCGTCTCAGATTTATACTTGCCAGTCTCCATGGCCCTAGATCCCTTGATAACTGGACAGGCCTCCCTTTGTGAGAGCTTGTTATACCACGTCTTGTAAATATCTCGATCCTGCATTGTAAACTTAGGGCTCCGGGAAAAATGTAGAGATAGGCCATTGAAATTTGTTACATGATAACAAAAATGTGAACAAAATATTCAATAGGATTGAAAGAACTTTCTGATTGCTTGAATGAGTGCGTAATGCTGGAAAGCTTAAGATAGCATGACCTGTTGAATAGTGGATAAACCATTATGATTTTTGAATTAAAACTTTAAAATTGCTTGACTGAAAGTTTTGAAAAGTATAAAACTTGAGAAGAGAATATGATACACATATTTGCTCTTTCGAGAAAAACGAGTTTCTAATTCTAATACTCTTAAAGGAGTCCCTGGTACTATAAAAATTAACTTGTGTGAATAGGTGTAGCAAGAATGTACTTTACCTACTGTCTAATATTAAGATGTTGTTGTGGTGTGAAAGTTTGCAGAGTGGGATGCCAACTCAGGTGTTGCCTCGTCATCTGACCGTGGTTCAAAATTACGTGGTGTTGTCCTCGGTACTTTCCCTTTGGGATTGATCCCGGACCGTCACAAATAGCCCGTTGTGTTTGCTCCAGTGTGACGTTAATCAAATTACCATACCATTCCTAAGATTAATATGCTTAATTTTGGCCTTTTCCTTTTTTGGTTTCTGAATAACAGAAAATATTTTAATCTATTTCCTCAGTATTTGGAGTTTAGATGTCACTTGTCCCATGCAGTTCTAATCGGTATAAAATATTTGAACATTCCCCGAAAGCAGTATGAATTTCTGTTTTCAAGCGTATACCTATTTAGTACAATTAAAAAGGTTTTAACATTGATTTTGCGTATAGTTTGTATTTAGTTTTTATTTAACCCTCCAATTTTATTTCAACGAGATATCTCATCCATCAAGATCCGACCAATTTTACTGATGATGAGGTATTTCGTCATCAAGATAATACCGATTTTTTGATGATGACAAGATCCAGATCAGAAATTTGGTTTGAAACCAAGAAGGTTTCTTAATCCTCGAAGTGGTTTCGACGAGATATCTCGTCCATCAAGATCAGACCAATTTTGCTAATGACGAAATACCTCAAAAAGATATTGCCTATTCTTCTGTGTTAACGAGATCAAGATCTGGTCAGTCTTTTAATGATCGTGATCTTATTTTGTTCTGTTGACGAGATATCTCGTCCATCGAGATCTGGTCAGTTTTGCTAATGACGAGATACCTCGTCGAGACAACCTTCAGGAGGGTTAACACTTAAAAGACGGATGGACTGTGGCCCTTGCTCTCTTTGCCCACCTGTATCTTCCTTACCAATGAATTGAATATGCTCCCGTTTTATGACTTTTAACTATTTGGTCCGCACTTACGTGTAATTATTTTGGTCTCGCTGCCATATAGAACCGAAGATACCATATACCTAGAAAGACGGGAGGAGCCATAAAGGCCCTATGATATTTCGTAATAAACCGCGAAATTGATCCCGTTTGGGAACGATTATTACCAAACAATGGCATTCAAAATAGTTTCACATTATTTTCTCCCCTTTACATTATGTTTACAAACGTTATGTTCTTCTCTTCATCTGTTTACACTGGCGGCAGTCTTTCGATTGACTATCAATTCTTTTCTAAACGTTTGGAATGGTTGGTTTTTGATTTTATAGCGCAGAGGTCATATTTGGCCAAGCTACACCAAACACAAGGCAGACAATGCCAAGTAATTGTGAAAAGGAAGAATATAGAGAAGAAAGAGAAAGATCGCTTGGGTATTCTAGGGTCATGATCCCCATGTTTACCAGAGAGACTAAACCCCATGGGAGTAGAATAGATCACTTGAGTACTCTGTTTCGTGAAGCTCATACACACCTAAAGGAGATATGCCCCAGAGGAGACGTTTCGAATATCTGACACCTTATTCATGCGACAAGTTGAATACAAACATATTTTGGGGGTTTGGTGGGATATAAATTTTCAATTTGAATTATAATCTATCATGTGTTACATGGTATAATCTGCTCAATTTGATCCAACGCTCTATAAGGACTTGGGTTACACTTCCCCCTCCATTTTTGTAGGTACAAGAGAACTTCCCGTCTTTCAGTGTAAATTATAAATAAAAATCTTGTAATTTTATTGGGGCCGCGGTAGCCGAGTTGGAAAAGTATCGGATTAGCAACCCGAGGGGTGCAAGTTCGAAACTCGATTCAACCAAAGACCGCCGTGTACGTAGGGGCTGGTGCGCATTAAATCTGCCGTGGTCTCAAACGTCCTCACGTTGGCGTGGGATGGATGTTTGGAGAGTAGGGTGCTACCTCGTCATCTGACAGTGGTTCATATTATCCTCGGATCTTTCCCTTCGGGATTGATCCCAGACCGTTAACAATACCCCGTTGTTTTCTCTTGTGCGACGTTAATTAACTACCTACCTTTTATGCATAACTTGTGCCTTTTTATTCTTAATAACTAAATTTTTCTCGTCCTACGCTCAATCGGTCCTTCTGTATATCGAGCTTTATCTCCAAGAAGCACGATATATCGAGACATTACACTACTTGTGAACATGACGACACTAAGCAGCAAGAGCAGTGTCGTTATCGTCTATGAATATGAAACTTAATTTTTGCTTTGTTTATATTTTGTCTATTTTAAGGTTTTATGGTTCCAATGTGCAAGTTTCTTTAGCTGCCTTTCGCCTTTGTAAGACTTAATAATTATTTTTATTATAGTTTTTTTTTATTGAATCCCGTTTCTCCAACAATATTTTCAAATAATTGACTCGTGCAACGTGAAATATCTCAACACGTTCTCTGTGGTACTCATCTCACCTTACTCAATATTCAAGAACCTTTCTAATTTTTTTCGCTCTCAAGTATCGCCATAAGACTCGACAAGAAGGAGGGCGGAGTCGCTTGCGCGAGTGACTAACAGCTTCCAAGCCCCCTTCTTCCAGAAACCACCCCTCCGACCGAGTAACTACTCTGAACTACATCTTTTGTCCGTGGCATCACCCCGTACGCGTGGCCCATTCGGAAGATCGGGGTGAAAGCACTTATTACGTTCTACCGTTGCTCTCATCCCCACTCGAAGGCTTTTTTCTTCCAGCTTTTTTAAATAATTTATCATACCTAAAGAAAACCGGGGTTCACTTTTTTTGAAAATGTAAGTGAGCAAACGGATTTAGGGGTCGCGTGCGCTTTGTGGGCCCCCTGGGGGGTTATTTTCGGTCGATGGCCTAACCCACTGTCTAGTAAGACGCAGGGGGGGATTTTTTTGTAGGTTATAAAAAGTTTTTATGTATGCATTCTCTGAAGTCCTGCCCTCCCTTGTCTCTGGAGTCAGATTCTGAATTTTTTTTTGTGTGTAGGCCTACTCCCCTCATTTTTATGTGTTGCTTCTCCTCAAAGTAGGTCTGTTGCGAGCGGCCATCTGGATTCGGGCGGTTGGTTCTAAAATTCTGCGGTCTCGTCTATTTGGGGGTAATCTCTCATAACCTATATCTGCGCCTTTTGTCGATGCTAAATGCGCTCGTGGTGGTTCCTTGCCCCTCCGGTGGGGCGGAAATCGGATCGAAGACCCCCCCCCCCCACTAAAAGAAAACTCTCGCTTTTTGCAAGAACACTAATTTAAGGATCATTGCGACACTTAACTCTCCTGGTGATTGTCTCGAAGAGGTGTGTTGCCATTAGCAAAACTGACCAGATCTTTATGGAGAGATATCCCGCAAAACTGACCAGATTTTGTCATCATAAAGAATAGGCATTATAATTGATGACGAGATATTTCGCCATTAGAAGAATTGGTCAAATCTTGATTGACGAGATATCTGATTGGAACTATTTGTATGGTTACTTGTGGCGGCTAGAGAGGTGGCGTTCTGGAATTTGTACCATTAACTGTTTCAGCGAAGATCGAATTGATTTTTAAGCACTTTCCTCCGTGCTCTAAATGCAATTCAGTCCAGGATTCGCCCGGGCTCATGATTCCCCTGTCTCGACTGTCAAGCTAGATTATTCACCATCTTGGGCTGGTTCTTGGGGCCAAGTCTCATGGTCTAATAGACTTAGCCTATACTAATCTCATTTGACAAAAGTAAATTATACTAACTATACGTACCGTTTGGAATGGAACAGTATCGGTTTTTGTTTTCATATTTCACGGCTATCCGGTCGCTGTAATAAAAGTCAATTCTGTCCCGTTCTTAAAAAATTATAAATATACTTTAATATTGGTCAGTCGTAAATTATTATTCATAACCTATAATTGTATATTAATATCTCGAATACCAGTAATATACACTGCTGGCCACCGTAAATGCAACACCCTGAAGGAAGCATGCAAATAATATGAAATTTACAACATGCATTAGCGGAGGTGAGATATGCAAATGATTAGAATTTCAGCGCAGACGCACATCACGCGCGCCTGTGGCGCCACTTCAAAGCGCTATTTAAGGCTTGGAGATTTCGACGATTTCAAGTACGGCAATTGTGTTTTTCTTGTGGTTTTTTCAAAAAAACGATCAATTATGCCTCGTAGAAAACAGCGATCATCTTTTGATCAAGTATCCGAGTTCGACAGAGGAAGGATAGTGACCTACCGAGATTGTGGATTATCTTTCAGGGAAATCGGTAGTCGTGTTGGACGAAACCAAACAACTGTAATGCGGATATGTGATCGTTGGATGCAGGAGGGTACGACGGACCGACGTGTTCGATCGCATCCACCTCAGTGCACCACTTCACGTGATGACAGGCATATTGTGCGTATGGCAGTGACGGATCGCTCAGCCACATCATGAACCATAGCACAGCACATTCAGTCTGTACCGCATCATCCAGTGTCTGCGCGTACCATTCGACGCCGTTTACAACAGAGTGGTCTGTCCGCAAGAAGTCCATTGCTTCGTCTACCCTTGACACAGAACCACAGACGTTTCCGCCGCCAATGGTGCGATGAAAGTAGGATGTGGACGGCAGAATGGAATGAAATTGTCTTTACTGACGAGTCACGCTTCTGTCTGCAACACCACGATGGTCGGATTCGAGTCTGGAGACACCGTGGAGAGAGGATGCTGAACAGCTGCGTTATGCACCGCCACACTGGTCCTGCACCGGGTATTATGGTATGGGGCGGTATTGGATATCACTCTCGCACTCCTCTAGTTCGCATTGCTGGTACTTTAAACAGCCAGCGCTACATCTCCGAGGTGTTGGAGCCAGTTGTCCTTCCTTACCTTCAGGGCTTGCCCACAGCCATATTTCAACAGGATAATGCGCGACCACACGTGGCACGCATTGTCCAAGTGTTCTTCGTCAATCGCCAGATTGAATTGCTTCCCTGGCCAGCTCGCTCTCCGGATCTTTCGCCGATAGAAAACATGTGGTCCATGGTTGCTCAACGATTGACCCAGAATACATCCCCAGCTGCCACACCAGATCAACTTTGGCAACGTGTGGAAGCTGCTTGGTCTGCTGTACCCCAAGAACACATCCAAAGTCTCTTTGAATCAATGCCGAGGAGTGTGGCAGCGGTGATCTCCAACAATGGCGGCTACTCTGGCTACTGATTTTGGCAGGAACCACACTTCACAGAAGTCTATAAATTTAATCATTTGATACTTGGTCAACATGTTATCTACAAAATAAATTTTGTTGTGATATCTCTTGTCTTTCTGGGTGTTGCAATTTGGGTGGCCAGCAGTGTATAAAACCATGGAGAGTCGCATTATAAAAAAACACTCCATTATTAAATGAACATTGATATCCCCTCATGGATAACAGTAATTTATATAACCATGGAGTTGCATTTTAAAGAAAGCATTCCTGTATATGATAGATGGGGAGATGAGATTTTTTTCTGAAATGAGTGATAAACGCATAGACTTTCAAAGCTTTTGTAGAGTTCAAACTTTGTCATCTCCAGAGAAGTAGACTTTCTTTTATGAGTAGTATGCTGTCAAAGGAGAAATCTAGATTAAGTGTTTATGTAATGAGGGCCCTAGATCAGTTGTAAGGCATAAGGTGTGTCATGGAGTGTGAGAAGTTTTATAACATGTTGAAAGACCGAAACTTGCTGCATAAGATTGCTCCATTAAAAAATATTCATATGCTAATAGTCTACCTCTAAGTTTGTATGGGTTCTGTATCCGAATAATAATGGTAAATTCAATATATTTATGTAATAGAACTTTTTATCATTCTTTTTTATTTTGAATATAGGATATTACAAAAAATCCCTTCCCGTTTCTGCCATCCCATTGTCAAGTTTTTGCCTTATGGAAACAGGGTCACCCTAGATAAGTAACAACAGCAACACTTTTTTTAATGAGTTAGTTAACTTTTATAAATATCTTTCCATAGAGTTCACTTCTTGAGATTTCACGCAATGCATTTACTTAATGGGAGCTCTCTTATTTCTGTCCGCGTTTTCGTCAATGGCAGCAAGCTCTCTAACAAAACAGCGCATCTTCAACCTTTTCATTCCACTAACGCCCTGAGGAGTTGATTAAAAATCTCTCTCTTTCATTCCAACGTTTCATTCTCCTTTATCGTCCCTCTCACAGCGCGTGAAAGCGCACCTCGAAATTAAACCCTCGCACACGCGCCGCATAAACTTTAACAGCTCCTTTATTTCTCCGCACATACAAAAAGGAAAAGTTCTGGAACGAGGATTTCGGCCCAACCCCCCTTAATTCGAAGGGCGCTGCCGCAGAAGAAGCCAATTACCGGGGGCCGAAGAAGAAAGGCAATAAAGCCCCAGAGACTTGGAAGAAAGGGCCCCGTTCTCTCACGAACAGGGCCGCCCACCCTGCCCTGGAATGAGTTTTTAATGCACGCCACATTTGCATGTTCATGTCTTCCTCGTAATTTAAGCATTCACTGGAAGGGGAGGGAGCCTTAAGTAGCCTCGAGGAATGAGAGAACTATGGGAAGGAAATATCTCATAAGGATAAGTGAGAGCCTTGAGTACTCCAGTGGATCAAGTCAACACTTTAAATATATTGGAGGAATTCCTCATTACAGTGTTTCTATGTTGAGAGGTGCAGAGATTGGTTCCTCATTGCAGTGCTTCTATTGTGCAGAGATTGGTTCCTCATTGCAGTGCTTCTATGGTGCAGAGATTGGTTCCTCATTGCAGTGCTTCTATGGTGCAAAGATTGGTTCCTCATTGCAGTGCTTCTATGGTGCAGGGATTGGTTCCTCATTGCAGTGCTTCTATGGTGCAGAGATTGGTTCCTCATTGCAGTGCTTCTATGGTGCAGAAATTGGTTTTAACTCACCTTTTAAACAGCCTGCTTTTTAACCCTCCAAGTTGTTTCAAAGATATATTTCGTCCATCAATATCTGACCAATTTTGCTAATGGCGAGATATGTCGCCATCAAGATATTGACGATTTTTGTATGCAGAAAAATTAAGATCTGATCAAGTTTTTTTTTTCATTTGACGAGATATCCCGTCCATCGAGATCTGGGCAGTTATGCTAATGACAAGATATCTCGCCATCAAGATATTGCTGTTTTTTTAAGAGATCAATATATGGTCAATTTTTCTTTCATATGACGAGATATCCCGTCCATTAAGATCTGGATAGTTTTGCTAATGTTGAGATACCTCGTAGGGGCAGCCATCAGGAGGGTTAAAAAATAAGTTTGCTATCCAGGTAAGCACGTTTACAGGAAAAATCGGGAGTGGTCTAGTCTAGTGTTCCCGTATCCCTGTCCCTTTCGAACCAACCAGAGACCGTCGTGTATGTGGGGGCTGATGCCTTTTAAATTTGTCGGAGTCTTCAATGTCCTCACGTTGACGTGATGTGGAAGTTTAGAGAGTGGGGTAGCAGCTCAGGTGTTGACCTCGTCATCGGACCGTGATTTTTTCAAGAAATCTTTCATGCAAAGAATGCATGTCTTAGTGGCCTTCATCACTCTAACAATCGTCACATCTCAACTAATAAGTAAGTTTCAATCTCATAAAAAGCGAAAAATAGATAAATTTTACATGTTTATCAAACTCATTAACGTCTATCGTTTTCGGTATTCGTGACATAAATATACTCAAAAACCGCTTGCAAATAATCAAGAATGGAGGGCACATTTTGACGGATTTGGTGGCTATTATACTGAAGACCAACTGGAAAATGATTAATTATGAGCAACCAGCCTTTAGGCGTCAATACTTTTTGAGCAATATTTTCAAAATTAAATATTTATATTCAATTACTACATGTATATTTAAGAATAAAAAATTCAAATATTGCCGATTCAATGGCGGCGTGGAAACAACCCTAAAGATTCAATCGAATGGAAAAACTTACAAGGCGATAATGTGAGGGTATTGTTCCAACTTCTGAGAACCATTTTGAACTGTCTCCCTTTAAAATAAATTAGTTCCACTGACTTTCAAAGATATTTCAAGTTTGTTAATAAGTACACTCATCATCCAGGTAAAAGAATAGAGATCATATTTGGATTTAGGTCTGGATTTAGGTATATTCAACGTATTGTCGGCTTACAAGCGAAACACGATAAAAGTTTCAAGATATAAATTTTTTAGCTTTTCTAGACTAGAATAATATCGAGACATAAAAGGCAAAGTATAACAAACAAGTTTATTACATATTGAAAGTATACAAAATCATTTCCAGACCGAGTGATATGATTTTGTATTCTTTTAATATGTAATAAACTTATTTATTCCTACTTCGTTATGGCAGGGAACGGTGTTTAAAAATTATTGAAGTTTGAAGGGTAAATTCTAATTTCTGCGCAAGTTTTAGTAATGGAAACCTGACTTTTAAAGACTAGATAACCCGGTAGATACTCTGGTAATATTTAAAACGCAAGAAGATTCGTCTGAGCTAGATGCACTTTTCTAATTGTATTGATATAAAATTATTTTTATTACATAACTTAACAAATGACTATTTCATTTTTCTCAATCTTTCATTGACAACAGGACGCCCACCATTTTTAAATGGTTGAGGTTTTGTATAGATTGACTTGGTTAATATATGGATAAGAGGACAGTGAACTTTCAAAACCACCAAAACCGATCGAATTTTTTAATTTTAGCTTTAAAATTTTATATCACTATTAAGTGTAATTTTTTTCCGATTATTACACTTTTACGGAGTTATATATACAATATCGAAAGTTGTAGTAGATAAGTATAGTTAATTCTACTATAAAAAGCCTTTTTCTCCGATTGAGATTTTTTGACATTCTCTTTTTGAAGCATCACATGCTCATCAGATTTTAATTTATTTCCTTGAAATTTTTTGGATAATCTTTGTAATTTGTTGCACATAGCTAAGTGCGAATAAGAAATACATCACGCCTCCAAACTTTAAAATTTTGGGTTAAAATGTTGCTTAATCTATACTTTTTTGTAAAATTTTAGGTGTCTGAGTATAAACTTTTTTTGCTTTACAATTGAGTGATACACTTACCAAATAGAGTTAATTTGATTTAAATGTGTACAAATTATTGAGTGAATTAAAATTTTGGCCATACATGGAAATTTAATACTCTTGGGACCTATCCATCATTTTTGCTAATTTATCAAAATTTTTGACTACGTTTTATGTAATATCTCCCGCACAGCTTAATATTCTTGTACCAAACTTTATATTACTATGCTTTTTAATAGACAACTAGTCTGCAAATTTTAAAACATTAAGACTGCAATATAACTAGTTTTTTTAAGTTCTCTGTCCCCTTAAGTATATTGAGGCTGCCTGAAGTGTACAAATACTCTCGCTTTCGATATTCTAATCTCTGGAAGTGCTTTAGATGGGCGGTAAGAGATAAAGGGAATCACTCTTAAAATAAATAAAATGTTTTTAAATTGCAAAGAACATTCACTTAAGGTGATAGGTCTTCATCCGCAGTGTTTTATTCCAAAAATGAAATTTAGCGTAGTGCCTGTCCTTCAAAGAGTAAAAATGTTTCTCTTAAGTTGAAGACGATTTTAACTGAATGAATTTATGAAATTCTTGCAAATTGCAAAGCGTTTACCTGATTAAACATACTTCCTCAGAAATCTGAAAAAGGATCGCATTTCATGGCCACCAGGTTACAATACTTCACTTAAAAGTATGTTCTTTATACACTTCGATTGTGATAGTAAATTTTTGGTCACGTAAAAATTTGCCTTGTGCTTTCATCACAAAAGTACATTTTTAGTCTCTTAATGATCTGTAATTTCTAAAATATTTGAAATTTCTTTGTGAGCACATCGCATTTTATGTAAACATGCTTGCAAATAGAAGTATAAATATTTCAATTATCCTTTAAGTTTGGTTAATATAGGACGTACAATTTATTGGGGGATGGTATTTTCGACGGTCACAGAGAAGCTGGTTCAGGGGTTTGTCCACTGCGTTCGATTCATCAGGTTCCTTTGCTCCCTGGAATATATTTCTCTTCTGTTTTTCTAAAATTTTCATTGTGTGTCTTTGTCCATTACTTGAAATTGTCTGTCTTGTGTTTATCGCAGCGTGGCCTAATATGGCCCTTGCGCTATAAAACTCAATCCAACCAACCAAACATCGACGGTCACAAAAGAAAGAATTCGGACTGTGGGAACAAGCATTGTCCTGTTAAATGATGAATCCAGGAAAAGTCTGTATGATAGGTACGATTTCTGTTCCAAAACCTCTGCGATGTACGGCTGACTGTTCATAATGTCCGCGATTCGTATAAGTTGAGAGTGTTAGTAAAATGAAAGCATCCCAATGCTTGGATTTGTTTGACGCTCTGGAATGCAATCACTGCCAGATGCCGTTTCCCACTGTATTTGCTGACATGTGTCCAACCATCATGGTTCATGAGATTGTATCTAGACTCATCACACAATACGATTCGCTCTCATTCAGAGTTCCAGCGTCTTTGCTACTGACACCATTGAGGCGGGAACATCGTGAAGATGGTCCCGATTGCAACCTCTGACGTCTATGGTATAGAGTTAGAGGAAGTCGCTATATCGGACTCCAAGCTATGATCCCTCGCTGCAGCAATCGTTGCAGAATAGTGGTGGCAGACATCACCGAATATGTCACCATCTTCCATTGCTTTGCTACCGTTTTGGATGTCGCTGTATAATTCGTCACTGCCATGCGTAGCAAGTGCCTATCTTCCCATCGACATATTGAAACAGATGGAGTATGTGCGAACAGCTTCATGCTATTTCTTCCGGTCGCTTGGTTGATCTGTCGGTCGTGGGAAAAATCTTTAAGTGTAATATGGGACAAATTATTGATTCTTTAAAGTGATTATCCAGCGTGATTAAAATCACTAGTCTGCGCTTATAGCCTGCCTTCCCTCAACCCAGTAATTCTTCTCTCAAACTCCGTTCACTGTTCATAATGTTGTCTCGTTTTGCTTCGACGCTTGTTTACGTTTACGAGTTTGTATGTTACGAGCTAGTACACGAACTTCTTTTATACTTTCTGAGTCACATATCAGCCTGTATTGCGCGCGCATCCTATTTCCACACTCAACGGGGCACATCTCTTTTAGGTGTGTAAGGGGTTCACAGAACCGATCTACTCTAGTGATCTTTTCTTTTCCCATTGGGTTTACTGTCTTTAGTAAACACGGGGATCGAGCTCCCGGGAAACCCAAGCGCTTTCATCTCACTATTCCCCAGTCTCTCTTTTTTCCCTTTCACAGTATTTTTTACTTGACGTGTCTTGTGTTATGCGCAACTTGACCAAATATGGTCCTTGCGCCATAAAACCTCTGAAAACAACAACCACTCACCTAATATTTTAATCATTTGCATTCGCCCCATGGTAAACTGCCTGTCTGCGAAATTTCCAGTCCATCCAACAACTTCTTGATGCTGAATTTTCTATGAGCAACGGTGTATAAATTTATTTGATGCCAAAGGACATCCTTTCAAAATTCACAAAGTGCAGTGTGAAAATGCCTGTAACATACATATTTATTTCCTATAAGAAAATGTGAGTTTTGATTCTATGGAAAAACATGGACATTTTCTGAGGTGCCAACTATGGAAATTATTAGGATGGAGGATATGTATGGAGGATGCTTATCACACATGTATTTCCGGAACTCCATTTTGCTTACGCAGATCATTGCAAAATAAATTGATATATATTTGTAATATTTATCCCTCAGGTTGAAGAGGAGCCCCTACTATCAAAACAGATCCAAGAGGGGTGGACCCCTAGAATTGGTGCCGTGTTTTAGGTGTTTTGTTGAAACAACCTATTTGATTGCTCATGGGTAATATTTAAAAATCAATCCCTCCCGTTTGGGGGGCCCAGTACCCTCCTAGAAATTATTTGGTGGCAAAGGGGTTCGGGCTCCTAGTGCATCTTTTTTTAATGTCTCTTATCTCATGATCCAACAAGCTTTATTGTTCATACTGTTTCTAAAAACGATTTCTTTCGTTGTCCGCCCTTAGGGGCAGGTCTTGTACGGGCATCACAACCCCAAGGTACTCGAGTGAATTTCCTCTACTGTTTTACCCTCCTCGATTATCCTTCTGCTTTTCCTTTTTCTTCCTCCCTAGTTATTTTGTGTTTGGCGCAGCTTGGCCAAATATGGCCATAAAACCAAAAACCAACTTTCGTTGTCGATAAGGAGTTGCCGTAATTCAAGTGGGTTTGCCCACTGCGTTAGCAAGCCGTGAATCAGTTATAGGTGGCGCAGATTCAGTTCCTGTCGAGTTCTCTTCCTCCCTCTGTGTATTTCTCTGCTTTATATTAAAAACTTTCTTTGTGTAAGGATGGCCATTACTTGACGTTGTATGTCTCGTGTTTGGCTCAGCTTGGCCAAATATGTTCCTTGCGCCATAAAACCCAACGCAACCATTGTCGGTAAAGTTGAATTAAATATGCAGATAAAGATCCCATTTAGACGAACGAGTGCACCAAATGTTTCTACTTCTCTTAAGGTTTGATAATATCACTCGAATCCCACCATTTCGAAAAGCGTAATATTCATTTCATACATTTATTCGGCCATAGACCGCGCTACGGACGGTTTTTTTATACCTTATTTATGAGCTCGTAAAGGCATGTCTGGCACGTCGCTCCCCGAGATAATGAAGTTTGATAGCAGCCGACATCCAATGCGCAGGTTGCTTAATAACCACCCCCACCGCCCCGATAATTCCCTCCAAAGCGCGCTACACCTAACCACTCCTGTCCTGACATGTTGACAACCGCAATGGCCGTACAGGAATAGTTCCCGTTTGCAGAGCCCCAAACTATCTCACCATTAAATAAAAGAATCTTTAAATATGTATCATTTTTCTCCGGCAATGAATGTCTGATAGCGGCCTCTTCCATCAGGGCTGAAAAGACGATGGAACTACCTCGGGGACTTAGGTTACTTTGCCGCTGCGCGAGGGGTAGGGGGCTTTTTATAAGAGCGTAATCAGGGGAAAGGCGACCGCCGACGGTCATATTACGGACTGTTAAATGCCTGCCAGAAATGGCAGTCTTCTATTAAGACGTCCCTTTTTTGCTTTGCTTTTTCCCCTATTTTTCCCCTTCCGTTACTTTCGTGCGCAAAAATATGAGGGAAGACGAGCAATTTAATGCTTCGGGTAGAGACTTTGGGAGGAAGATTTGCCATTGGTTCAAACTTAGCGAGGGGGTCTTATATATCTATATCTCACAAAAGGGGGGGGGGGCTGAAGGGGAGGAGATTGGCGAAGTCCCTTGATGAGGGTATTAGTCTGAATTGAGTTTAGTCGAGGAAGTGCATTCTGGGGGAACGTTTCATTATGGTCTTTTTATTTTTTTTTATCTCGTCTTGATTTTTTTTTTGGTGGTTTTTATTTTTTATTTCTCTCCTAGACGTTATTTGGGGCTTTGCGGTGTTTAATAGTTTCGGGTGCGTTTAGTGTTGGGGTGGTAAAGATGGGACATGTTTGGGATGAGTGTGAAGTTGGCATCGGCGATTTCGTGTCGCACGTCCTTGTGGAACTATTCATAGTGTGTGATTATTCATATTCGTATTGTTTTGGGTATCACGTTTTATAATATTCTCCACGCTTAAAATGTCGATTTATTTTATAGAGATGGATCTAGCATCTTTGTGCTTTTATTGAAGAACAAGAATTCTGCAATGTGGTATTGAATCAAAAATTGCGAGATCACTCGACGATTTAAAAATGTATGTACCACAATAGAACCTATTATAAAGGGAATTATGTATTTAAGAAATAGCTAATATCTCCCTTTTCCGAAAAAGATAAATTTATGTGAAACCGTCTTTTATGGACATGGGCAAAATGTGAGAACAAGTCACGATTCTGGCCCCTGACGACCGTTTATCGTCTTTTTTTAATTCACTCCTTTAGACATGCCATCTTGGTAGCATGCTCTATTCATACCTACCACCTATTTAAACTGGTACACCTATTAACTGGTGACCTATTAACTGGTGACCTATTAACTGGTGACCTATTAACTGTTGACCTATTAACTGGTACACCTATTAACTGGTGGTCCAACCACCTATTTAACAACACCTATTTAAACTGGTACGTTGTCTCACGACACTAAGCACGGGAGTGTGCGTTCGTGTTAGTCTACATTTGCATAGAAGGCTGGATGCACGAAGCGACCTGTGTAGCTCTTGCAATTGAGTCATTCGTCGATAGTTTCTATCTTTCGCGTTCGACCATTAATACCTGGGATATATCCTAATTCCACGCATTCGACAGCGACGATTCACATGAACAGATTTTTAAATTATTTGTTTTAAACAAGTAATTTAAAAAACTGTTCATGAAAGATCACGCTAAATTCATTCCTTTAAGGAATGAATTTAGCGTGATCTTTAGTATGTTTCAAAGACTTGAAGAATGGTGCGAATGATTCCCAGATCTAATGACAAAAGACGAAGTGGCTTAAACATGGCTTATGGGAATACATAGTACCGTAAGGATTTCAAACATCGCAAAGGTAAATATTGCTAAAAAGGGTTTCACCAGTTTCGTAATTAAGCTAGACGTGAACCTATATCATACTACCACGGCTATCTAGAAACCATTATTCGACTGAGTTATGTGGTTTGAGATTGACAGGTGACATATATCCATGATTTCCAATGACTCATTTCGCAATTTTCCGCCTCTCAAAACATGACCGTAATATCAAAACTGACTGTTTAGCTATAAACCAAACCATTTGTTCCACGCGTATAGATATTTTCTCATACAAAACTACTGTTATGATGAATCCGATTGTTTAGCCGGACAGTTGAGTCGAAAAACATGAATCCAAATTAAAAAGTGAATTCAAAACGCTTAAGGACTTCCTTTGAGGTGGCTGATGGTTGACACTCTGGCTCTATACCACAAGTCCTTATTCCAGTTAGGGGATGGGTGTCTATTGTGGTTCCCAAACGGTCACTAGTTGGCCACGAAGGTGTTTTGAATGAGCTTTTCTAAAATTCTGCAGTTGAAAACGATTTTGGATGTCTCGCTACTCCAATACGATGTAATTGTCTTTGTAGTTTAATCATGTCTTGTAATGAAATCCAAAGCCCACCAACCAAATTGAAGCTCTTTTTTCAGTGTAGAGCCGAGTTCTTTCAAAATTAAAGCTATTTCATACGATGCAGCAATGAACATTAATCCATTAGAATTTTTATGAGTGTGTTGCTGAGAGTAATTCATATTTGTATGCGGTATGTTTAGAAAGCAGAAACATGTCAAGCTATTTTAAAAGTTTTGATACATTATCACATTCTATTTGCAATCAGTTGATTTTTCTATGCAGGTTGTATTTAAACACAGATTATTTATCTACCAGTGAAAATTTAAATATATTTTCTATGCAGCATAACAGTTTGAAATAAAAGGTATTGTGTCTAACTGAAAAAAATTCCGAATAGTTGTGCCAAACTGAAAACCTGAGCAATGTTCCCTTTAAAATTCGAATTAGTTCTTCATGGCAGTACAGCAAGTCATAATGTGCTTAAGATGTATTGTAAGCTAAGAAAGGATGAATTTTGATTTGCAAAGTTTCGTGAAGTCCTACAAATCAAATTCTGGATATTTAAATTATAATAATGATTCCATTATGACAGATTATTGTGACCAACCCCATATAACACTTAAATAGACATAACCATCAATGACAGAAGAACTGCTGAACCATCTCCACATAATAGGTAAGGTAAAAATATTGGATACATGATTTCATTACAATTTGCCATTGGTCAACCCACTACAACGACTTGACACTGACCCATTCTTTGATCGAATTGTCACCTGCTACGTAAATAGAATCAAAGACTAAACTTCCCAAAAGAATATCTCAAGTCATCTCCAAGGTTTTGCTTGTCTGTGAGCTTACCACTTCACCTGCATATTATTGGCTACTAGAGAGCACACAAGCACGGAGGATTTTAGCATTACTTAATCCTCCTGGTTGTTGTCTCGACGAGATATCTCGTCAATCTGACCAGATCTTGATCGACGACATATCTCGTCATCAGAAGGAAACCGACCAGATCGGGATTCCGTTATAATTAAAACATTGACGAGATATCTCGCCATCTTGACATAATTGTTGGTATATTAGCAAAATTCGTCAGATCTTGGTTGACGAGATATCTCGTCGAAACCATTTGGAGGGTTAATCGTATTAGAACACTTCTGATTCATGATGTCAGACACTTCAGTTTATGACAACGGTAAAACATCTGAAAGGAACATCTGCTACAAAATCGTTGGCAATATGCGAATTATGATGGATTTGATTTGTTCATCTATTCACATTCTTTGCTACAAGAGGACCAAGTAGACCGTGATCTAGGCATATGTTGATGGAAACTATTTTATGAGAACAATCGTTTCTTATTAGATATCTCTGTTGCAATCTTTTTTTATCATTAGCCCGTCTCCAACCATCCATCAGTCGGCGAGCAGCCCAATAAAGTTCTTAAGTGATATACAATATGTTTCATAAACACTACCCATAGTAATTACAACTGTATTTTCAAGAATTAGTCTTGAGGTGTCTCCAGTTATTTCGTCCATTTTGTAAAGGGGACATTTAGCTGATCTTGCTATTCCAATACGATGTAAGTATCTTTATTAGTAGTCGTCCGGTAACAAATCGAAAGCAAGAGACTCCAACTGCTTTGGGCAAGGAACTTGGGATACGAGCTTTATTTCTCAATGAAACATTCCAGTTCTTTCCTGTAGACATTTCTTTGTAGATTGAAAATCTATTAGTCCTTATAGACGAGCGTATAAGTCGCTTGATGTTACGTAAAGGCAAAGAGGAAATAGTTTGAGGCAATTGTGCTACAACCTTAGCCAAGTAGTGAGCTTGTTCATTACCGTATATACCACAGTGATTTGGGATCCACTGTAAGACAACTATTTTCTTGACCTTCCAAAAGTTGACCTTTTTTTCTACCTGCTTGTTGTAATCTAAATATAGGGCTATAAATGTTTTAATGACATGCTAGATTGCTTGGGTTTGTTGGTCGGGTTTCATGGCGCAAACGCCAAATTTGGAAAATCTGCGCCAAACAACAAATAAATGGACACAAGGAAAGTTTTACTGACAGAAGAGAGAAATATACCCAGGGAGGAATCAAATCTGCGCTGCCTAGAACTCGCTGGTTTCTATCACAGTGGGCAAACAATAGATGTGAAATATAAGTAGACTGAGCATTACTGTTGATAGGATCTTCCAAAATGCGACCAGCATGTTGACTAGTAGTCTCATGACTGCTCTGTGACTTGGTTGGCCGATTCGGGATTTCATCGCCTCGTTTGGCGATATAACATGACAGGGAAGGTGTATGAATGTGCGTTTCTATAATGTGGTGACAAAAATGGTGAAATCGCCAGTCTACTACTATGTCGCGCGTACCAATCAGATTATATGAATAAATAATAGGTGTCTTCTCCCGTCTGGACTTATCAGATGATGAGTGTTAGGTTCCACACCCGGAAGATGAACGGAGTCTAAGGGTCACGTGACTACTAGTTTTGTCTCACTATCCTGGGCACAAAAAGATACCATTACTCACTCGTTTTCTAGTATTTCCCCTAAGGGACAAACCCGCTAGTCATGATGACAACATATTACTTGGCAGATTTGTTTTTAAAAACTGATGTATTGCTCTTCAATTTCTCGAGTCGATCCACCTGCAGTTTAACTATATTTGTAATTTTTCCAGATCAAAAACATAAAAGTAGAGATCAGTAAGGGATGGCCCTTAAAACAATCTCAACCTCTGACGTTGATGTTATTCGATTCGATCGTATCATCGTCCCCGAAATCACGTCCCACGACGGGGCATTTAGGCCTCGCTCACGAGCTCCAATAAAGGAGCGCGTGCCTCTGCACGACCCCCTAAACATCTTCCTACCCAACTCTTTTATGATCCCAAGCGTATTATTTACGTCCTGCCCAAAGAGAGACGGACTGCGGAACCAATCTTGAGTGATTCATAAAAAAGCGGTGCGTGTGTAAAGGAGAGAGCATCACCTTCTCTTTAGAGCAGAGAATTATCCTCCTTTTCCTGCAATCCATCAAGTTATCTCGGGAAAAACCTTTTCGCTCTTAATCTATCAACAGGCTTTTTCTGCTTGTCATATGCATAGAATTCCTTCGTGGCACTGTAGGGTGAAACTGTTTTCTTCTCCCTTTGTGGTGCCACCACCACCACCACCCCTTTTGTGTGTGATTGCTCTGTGCGTATTCTTTGGACCTTTCCTTTGATGCCGCTTATGAAGTTATCAAGCGCTGATAGACCAGTTTATTAAGCGAGACGCGATAGTGCGAGCGTGATAAAAAGTACCGGGAAAGGGGAGCCTTTGTTAAAGGGTGGAGGAGAACTTTTGTTGTAAACAAATTAGATTCCAGTTGCCTACATGGACGGATGGAATATTTTTGTCCGCGCTAAAATTGAAAGGTGGTATCTTAGAGTTGTGTTCCAATTACTGTTCGATGACACGGTGGAATGGAGAATACTGTAAGATTCCTGAATCTTTGCCAAAAGTATTTCTAGTAGTTGACAGTCCATACCATCTGTAGCACAAAATTCTTTCATCAATAAATGCTCCTGCACCCATTCTTCCACAGTTGTTTTGCATAATTTGTTTTAAAAACGGGCCTTTTCGTTACGTTTAAATGTTACTGAAATCAGCAAGTTAAACCAGGGAAGAGACACATCACAGGACATGACTTGCCTAACGAGGTTCAAAAAAATCAATTCGGAAAATTCTCCTGTGGTGAAATCGGCACACCTCTGCACTTCTTCACAGTCTGCCCCCAAACAGCATCATATCATATGAGGACATCCGCCGACCACCTTAAAATCGCATGGCTCAGAAACATTGCTTGTAACAAGTGTTCGAGGATCAAAATTATTGGCATTGTGAGATTCATAGACTCATCAGGACTTGATTATCCCAGGAGATTAACTTTTTTGCATGTTGCATATATAGTGTAATATAGTACGATGGTATAGATTACTGTGTATAAATGTAACGATGCACAGGTGTAATAATGTATAGATGTAACATGCTATAATATTCTGAATAGACATGGCACCTCGGTGGCATGCTCTATTTATCCCGACCACGCTTGTTTAAACTGGTAGTGTCTCACGACATATGGCACGGGAATGTGTGATAGTGGTGATTATGTTTAAATAACCGAACGAAAATTTTGGCCAACCTAATACAATGAAAGTAATTCTTAACTAAGAAAACTGACTGCACATTGCAGTACAAAAGTTTTCT
This sequence comes from Meta bourneti, assembly GCA_933210815.1. Classification (NCBI taxonomy): domain Eukaryota; kingdom Metazoa; phylum Arthropoda; class Arachnida; order Araneae; family Tetragnathidae; genus Meta; species Meta bourneti. The sequence goes on from OW119931.1 coordinate 25,104,216, forward strand.
ACATTTCTCGGGGCCCCTCACGTTCTGGGGATTTTATACTCATCCCCCTTCAACGTGCTTTCTTACTTTTTGTGTAATATCTTTTTTGATAAATCTTATGCCTCTCTAGCTCAAGTATTCACAAATTAACTCCTACAATGATAACTTTTTAAGCCTCACTCTACCATAAACTTTTGACTAGTACGACGATCTTATAGTTCATTCGCTCGACTATATTTAACTAATAAATAAATAAATTAATATATAGTTACGCGGTCTTGGTCTAACATACTCTAAAAATGAAATCTGTGTTTTTGGAGCGTTGTCTTTGCTCGTCTGGGGGCTCACATGCATTTGTTAAACCTTTAAAAAATATGTATTTAACAATTTTGCTCCAAATAGATTTTCTAAATTACAATTATTTCTCTTTAAATTCAATTCAATGAGTAATCTGCTTCAATGAAATGTTTTGTTTTATTTCCTATTTATTTGTGCACGTCCTTTTTATTGCATTTTTTGGGATCATATATTTTTTCTCTAATTGTATATTTCTGCAGTTAAATTAAACTGGTAATTTAACAATTAAAAAATCAAATGAATATATCAGTTCAGCAACCTACACATTTCCCTGCGTTAATTCTATCCAGTATTGACCTTCTTGACCAATAGAATTTTACTTGCGATTCTTTCAAACAATCGCTGTGGTTACTTAGATTTTGGACGACGGAGTAAAAGCAATGCTGCACTACTCATTAATTTCGTGACATACTGAGTGTTAAATATCTCTCAATTTCGGTTTTCGCGAAATGTACGAGAGGTGGAGTTCAAGCTTTATATTTGTGCTAGGCAAAAGAAATGCTCAAAGTTCTAGACCTTTCTACTAGCTTTAAAGAGTTTCAAAGTAAGTCCAAGTAGCCCTTTATATTAGAAAGTGAAGCTTTTTACCCACTAAATGTTGATTTTTAAAGTGATTTTCTTTGATGATAGCCTTGAGGTTTAAAATAATGCTTTTTATACTTTCTTTGTGTTCATCTTAACACTTAAAAACAGTATAGTTATAGTGCTGCTCCGGCGACAAGACAGGAGGCCTTGGGGACGTCCATCTTTTTATAACTTAGACCACCCAGTCTGCCAATAAGGGTTTAAGGCTGGTCAAAGGGAGGTAAATATCCCAAGGGAATGAATATGTACAGGTTTGAGGGTCCCCTCCAGGGTTTACATCACAATGTCCCAGGATGCGAAAACAAGCCTCCCGAATCCTACAGAGATTGGGTGTTATTAATTATATTATTTGGCTAGCTTAGTTTGTTTTGGAGGTTAGTTGAGTAAGGTGAAATTCTTTTGTGGGCCTACAGGTCAACTCGTAGTGGTCAACATCGATCCACCACCAGGAGGTGGTTTGTTTAATTTTAAATCTGTTTAGTTACTATAGGAATGGGCCGTGGTCTGTTAAAATGATGGGGATTTTAATGAATGTATAAGTTTTTCCTGTGGTATCTTGTTCCCACCGGTAATTCCAGGTCGATGCGTTTCCAAGTGGTTTTGACGAGATATCACATCCATCAAGATCCGATAAATTTTGCTAATAACGAGATCCCTCGTCATAACGATATCTATTGCCGAATTTATGATGATGACGAGATCAAGATCTGGTGAATTTTCTGACGAGATATCTCGTTCATACAGATCTGGATACTTTTGCTAATGACAAAATACCTCATCAAAACAACCACTAGGAGGGTTAATAGTTCAGGAAATTAGAGACTGGGAGAAGCCTCTCCATCTCCTCGCCAGAATTAACAGCCCACTTTGGCCTCGTGGTCCACAAGTTGGTTGCCGTGATTCCCATAGTGGGCCCTTGCCCAGCTCAGCCCGGAGATATAAGAAATTTCTAAAGGTATATCATATTGCTACTTATGAAATCAGATTTATTATTAAATTTCGAAGAAGCTTGGATCTAGCTTAGAAATATTCCCAATTGTTCTGTGGTTGTGTAGCCACAGGATCGCGCTTGGTGGATGGCAGAAATTTCAGCCAGGAAGACGGAGTTCAGTTCTTATAATTTATAACGAAGTAAAAAAATGCGGAATAATCGGTGTGAAGAATACAAACAGAAAAACCAGTTTCTTTATTAACTGTTGAACGGTCCGCATAAATTAAAAACTGGACTTGAAATTTGGGGAAATATATCTCAAGGTGGTGAACAAAACAATATGAGCACCTTTGAAAGGACACAAAATCTTTATTAGTAGGGTGTTGGCCCACCCTTCGCATGAATAACAGTTTGTATCCAACATGGGATGGACGAATACGTCATGCACAAAATGCATACATTTCTCGTGCAGATTAGTCTCTAGTTCAAAAAGCGGGGCTAGAGGTGGAAACTTAGCACTCGCTTTGGCTTTCAAATATCCACAAAGTTTCAGTTGTGTTGAAACGACAGACTGAGGAGGCCAGACGAGATGTTTCATATCGTCATTGTGCTCATCGAACCATACTTGGGCACACAGAGCAGTGTGGATGCGGGCGTTGTCGTCTTGGAAACAGGGCGTTTGCCAGGGAACAGTCTACAGCATGATGTAGGTGAGGTATAGGATGTCGATGATCGCCCAGAATACTGAGATATTGCACTGCTTTGATCTTCCTATGCAGGACTAGAAGTGGTCCTAGACTACACCACGATATCACACCCCACACCCTCCTCCATGCTTAACAGTAGGAAGGAGGCGTTCCACACTCCTCCCTGACTCGTTCCGCAGGCATATGCACTCTCGGTGGTATGAAACAATGTAAACACATTCATTAGACCAGGCGACCTGTCCTCAGTGCTGTTGTGTCCTGTCTCTGTTCCCTCAACACCATTGTCATTGCTTCGAAGCATTACGTAGTATCACCAACGATTTTGGAATAGCCGCTCTGTGATGAATGTTTTCAACATGCAAATCCCGTTGGATAGTTTCGGTTGGTACGGTAGAGAGTATTCTTCTCTGAATTATCGGAGAAACAGTTGTCTTGTGCTTTCATGCCGCTATCGACTTCAACACCCTGTCTATCCTTGTCAGTGAGTTTTGACTTCCACTCACTGTTCTGTTTCCAATATGAAGTCTGTGTCAACTGTTATGACTGCCTTGTGTAGGCTGTTCACTTGCAACTGTTCTTGCAACACCCACAAGGTGTCTGTTAGCCGCTGAGACTCTAGAAAGGCAGGCTCCAATGATTATGTCTCTTCGGAAGTCTCAGAGGTTCGACATAACAGCTTTCGAATGCTTGTAGAATGTTCACACACACAACCCGTACGACTGCTGTTAGACTGATATTTACACCTTCACGGCCACCAGTTGGCAGACTTCTGTGCTAGATCGCGTGGCTGTACCGCAAGGACGAATTACGGCTCATTTTCGTATGGGTGTTCCTATTACTTTTTCACCCCCTGTATATCTCTATCTGAGGTGTTAAGTTAAGGCTAATAGCTAGTATTGTGATCAAAATGATTGTGGGGTGTAGGTGATCTGCGGCATAGTCCGTCTCCGGCTCTTTCCGAAATTAAATTTGTTAGCAATGCCCTTAAATGTAATATGTATTGGGGAATAGCAATGAGTACATTTATTGCTGTTGTTGGGTTAGCTCTGTAAGCTCCAGAAGTCTTTAATAAGCAAATACTTTTGATTAAGTTAAGCTTGTTATATTGTTGTCTGGTGGGGTTCCCACACCCCAACCACTAGCACCATAAATAACGAGTCCATTTGCTGATCACAGGCGACTTTTGCTACTGTTTTTCAACCTTGGCGACTAGGGGTATCTTTAAGCAAAATTGTCTCAAAAGCTCCTACTTTCAAAATTTTGCCGATTTTGAAATTCACGAAAGCTCAAATAAAATTTAGTTCCCTTTTTTTAAACTTTATTGCGGACGGGAAAAATATTTTTTTCTGATTTTTTCTTTAGGAAAAATATTTTCCAAGGGCTTCCGATTTTAAAGCTTTGGTGTCAAGCCGTGGCAACCATGAAAGAAAAACATCGAAATCTGTAGTTGCTAGATGGCCGTGAAAACCTTATTAAGAAAATATTTAGTTATTTAATTTTAAAATTTAAATTTGTTGGCGAGATCTTCAACGTCTGTTTCGTACTTAATTAGAACATTTTGTGTTTTGACCGATAAATTTTATATCTGAGTGACTAAAATTGCTACTAAATAATCGGAAACTTTTTGCTACTATTTTTAAACATTTATACTACTACTTGTATTTCACAAGTGCTTTGGCTGTAGCAACCCTGCAAGTCTTATCACCGTAAGTGTAAGTCATACCAGACCTAGTAAGTGTTTTATTAGTTCCTCAGTCAGCACCTAAGGTCCTGATGAATCCCTAGTACATCTTGAAGCATTTGTCTAAAATAGAAGTGTTGGGATCTAAGTGAGATTATTGTCAATAATTATGCCAAAATATTAAATTGCGTTTACAACCTTAGTGGGAGCCCTATTCGTTTTAAAAATGGGGTCCCTTCCCAGCGACCGTCTCATACCTGAAACAATAGATAGCATTCTCTTTATAGGAATTTTAAGTTACAGATTATTAAGGGTATATTACAATTTTATTTAGTATAAAGCTGGTATTTTCAATAATATGTGGAAAGAGCGCCACTAAATTGTCGACACAAGCCAGGAGGAAATTGTTCGAGTTCTTGAGACAGAATTTTGTTAAAATAAATTAACCAAAGTATTGCGTGCAAGAGTCGACCCCTGGAGGCAAGTTCGAAATATTTTCTTTTTATGATGGTAGTAATACCTACCAAAGATGCTGTTCTTTCTCTCAAATAGATCATAATGAATTGGAAATTGTTTTCTGATATGCAATAATAATTTAAACATTTCCTTGCTGAAGTGTCCATGGCAACGAGCGAGCTGTGGGTATTGTTTTTGTATTTTAATTTTGTCGATCAAATTCGATACTGCAAGTTTATAGCTTTTTAATTCCAAGATTGATTCCCAATTTATTATCGTGCAGGATGTGGTTAGAATGAAGGTAGAGATTAAATTTATTTACAAAAGCCCACAATAGGATTTTTCTTAGAGTGGATTAAAAGCAAAGAAGCTGTAAGAAGGTTTATGTTATTTTTCGAAAAGAAATGTACCTTGGAATTTATAAGGTTCTTTTGCGAATCTTAGTTGGAGATATTTAGTGAAAGATAAAGCAATCGGCAACTGCGGGAACGTTTTTTTTACGTTTAACATGTCCCTTATTTAACGAATAAACTCTTCCAAAACCACGTGATTCAAATGCAAACATGGTGGAGCCGTACTTAACAAAGCATGTTATCTACAGAGACACCAATTAGTATTAGGCATAAAATAATCGCAATAGTATGCATAAACGTAACATAGTTTATTTATAACCAAGGCTTCCCCCTCCTGCCAACAAAAGGCTTTGGCATCTCAAGGGGTGGTCGAAATGCATTTATTAAAAAAAAGGAAATGCACTATAAATACAAAAAAATAAAAAAAAACACAATAATACATCCTGCAGCAACAGAAACAAAGATCCAATTTAAATACGGTGCATTCCTACCTGAATGTATTTCTCTACTGTGTCAGTAAAACTTTCATTGTGTGTGTCTATTACTTGATATTGTATGTCTTGTCTGGCGCAACATGGCCAAATATGGCCATTGCGATATAAATCCCCCAAAACCAAAAAAAATCCAACGAATTTAAACACAGGTATTTAAATGCAGCCAAACGATGCATGTGTATGATCAAATTAATCCGCAATAACTGAGGTCACTTGGACACATTCACGTATTCGCCATAGGGAGTGTTTATTATGGATTACATTAACTATCCATTATGATTGATTATCAGTAGATGGTTTAATCATGAATTCTTCAGAAAAAACAAATGAGCACGTAGTGATCAGGGTCGCCCCACACGGACAGAGATAGGTTCTCTTAATTAGGACTCTTGCAATTAATCCTTCACTACAATGCTCATTTGATGTCCTGCTTTCGTTCTTTGTTTCATGGCGACATACTTATGCGCCATATTTTTCCAAACGTTATCTGCCCGTGATTTATTTAACGTTTTTGTTTTCAAAATATTTCTATCCGGCGTCGTGTCATTTAGAATGCATAAGTTAAATCATGTAAGGCAGAGCAAATATAATTGGACTATAAGTAATCAAAATGAAATGGCAAGATCCCAATACATACTGCTATCCGGTATTGTGGCCTTGAAACAAATAACCCCTCAACCGTTTTTTCTCAAATAAGTCTGTTTTCCTGCACCAAAACGCTAGCTTGAATTCTTCTGTGGTATACGATCAATTAGTCCTTTGTACGTTATACAAACCATACGTTGTATAAAGTCATCTCTCCTTTCTGGCTTGTCACTCTCTCCAACTTGCCCTCTGTGTGGCTTTTTTGACATGACAGGAACAACCTCAATAGTTGCCCCGATCGTACCGACGTCGCCGTGAATAATACTGTCGATAGAGTTCAATATTTTATTTCTATTTCAAGACTATTGGGCTGCCAGATAGAGACATATGGCGAAAAGGCTGAGGTTTGGCGTTGGATGAAAAATATTTAGAAAATTTTCTCTCGTAGACATACTTATGTCAAATAAGTTGAGTAAAAAGTCTGGTCGAGTAGCTGCTAGCTATTTACTTATGTCTGCAACAAAATGTTCATTCTCTGGGTTTAAGGGCCGTGGTAGAGCCCGGTTGAAAGAGTAGCTGTTTAGCAACCGGAGGGTTGCGTGTTCGAAACTTGGTTCAACAATGACCGTCGTGTACAAGGGGACTGGTGCACATTAATTGTGACGTGACCTCCAATGTGCTCACGTTTGGAGAGTGGGGTGGAATTTGGAGAGTCGGTAGTTGTTGATCTTCAAGTTGCAAAGTAGCATCGAGCCAGCTCAGTTGTTGAACTCGTCATCTGACCATGGTTCAAAATGACGAGGTGTTTCCGTCGGATCTTTCCCTTCGGCATGGATCCCTGACCGTTGCTAATAAGCCGTTGTGCTGATACAATGCGACGTTAATTAATAACCTACCTTTTCTGGATTTCATTTTATCCCTCAAACCTCTGAAATAACTATTGCAGCCAACTAATCCTACCTAAAATTGCAAGAGTTTGTTCTACTTGTGTTATTGTGTTAGGCCTCAAAAATGCTTGCTGTGAAGCTGCATGCTTAAATGGCATGCAGTTAGACTGCAAAACTGCATGCCTGATGGCATAAAGCAATAATATGACCTGATGGCAAAATCTGGGTGAAATTGAAGTAGACATTCAGAATTTAATGATAGTAACATGGCGGCGGTGTGCTTTTTGCCATGCATTTTTTTTTGGAAATGAGAATTAGTTAGAACCAGTTAAAGTAAGCGAAAGGCTGTTAGATATTTTTGCATAATTTTATTTCAATTAGAGGTATGAAATCCATTTATGTGTGTAAAGATAAATGCTATATTAATTATAAATGCATTGGAATAAGGTACGAAATGCGAGTAACGAGACTGCCAATTGATGAAAGCAATTAAAAAATCTCAGCATAGATGCTATGCGCCGAGTCTGCTGGTATACTTTTCCGTGATTCAGGACTGCTAGCCCCGATTTCACGGCGACTTCTATTCACATGAAATGCAATAGTCATAAAGCAAGAATTGGAAGAAATGTAAACAATAGACTTCTTAGTTGGGGGCGCAGCCCCTCTACTCCGATTAGCTGAAGTCACTACGGATGTAGGGAATGCCCCGAGAAAATTTGGCAGAGGTTTGGACAGTTACTGGCGTGATTCATTTCTCACATGTCGTGAAAACGAGAATCAGACATAATAGCTTGTCTACAGCTAGTTGGTGTACATTTGTAGCCGGAGGTAGGTGTCCTTCAGGTCAACCTTACTTGAACCCTATGTGGTGTCTTAACGAGGGACGGATAGGGCCTTATCTCTATTTGTTCGTCCTACAATTTATAGCCTGGCTCGGGCTTAAGCTTGCAGGGCTTTGAGTGAAATTTCCACATAGGCATCTATGTCTTATTTCAGTGACCGTTATGAATTTGATTGATGTGAACCTACAAGCCTCGTAACGGTTCTGAAGCCTGAACCATTCCCCTTTGGAGGTGAGCTAGGAGCTGTTTGTCACACAAATTTACTAAAGCGCTTATCACTCTAAGACACTTCTAGTCCTTGGAGGTACGTCTTAAGCCCACAGACTAGCTTGTAGTGAAGAGAATCACCTACTTCACCAGAAACAGTTGATTGTAAATTGCACAATCTTGCACAATGTCACGTGTAAAAGTTCTCAGGTCCAAGAAAATAAAATATGCTCTGTCTCCTTTCATTGAGTAAACAAGGCATCTGTACACAAGATGGAACCTGTGCAAATAAGCTTGGCCCAATTTTGGCCCAAAAATAAGCGAGCCTAATTTTGGCCTTGGATGCAAATGTAGCGAGGGGCCTTCGTAAAACAGACAATGTTCTCAGGCTCTTGTAGGAAACAGAAGAGGTGGTAATTCGCTCCAATTCTTTTCCAAGTGTTATACTGTCTAAAATCGGTTTTCATATTGCTTAGGTTCATTGAGAGCGACGTCAAAGATAAGGAAAATCACTCTCATGGAGCCCCCTTAAAAGATGTTAAAAATACTTCCTTTTTGGTTGTTTAGTTGGTTGGATTGGTCTTATGGCACAAGGGCCATATTTGGCCTTGCACTACATTTTTGTTTCGTACAAATGTATTTACGTAAGGTAATAAGGTTTTTCAAAAATCTGTTTTTAGCATAGCGCCCATTAAAGGTTTAATAAAATGCGGCTCAAGCACGAATTAAAGCAATTTAAACTCAAAGACCCATCATTTGGATCACTTACTAAAATTCTAGCTTATGATATAAACAGACCTAAATCGTGGTTGTATGACTTATAAAGATGAGCAATGGGTATGGAAGCCTCGAAATATTTCAAAGATTTTTCATGAATTTGATACGTTATACCTCTGTTGATGTATATCGAGGAATTTATGTGACATAGTCCAGCTTATTTCTATATTCCAACATCCTACCGTCTCATGATTCTTAAAAATATTTTATTCGTATATCTAAATTGTATTGAGTACCCGTCTTTGTATCACTGTGAAACCTATTTCTTTCATAAAATACATTTGATCAAACATTGCGTGGGTGAATATAGACGAATATAATACTCCTGTTACGCTTAAATAAGTGATGCGAGTTTTGGAATTGGTTAAAGGATACTTGAGGCTGCATTGAGATTATATTACGATTGAACCAAAACGCAGTGGACCGTGTCTGTATTTAGAGTTAGATACACCGGTGCCATGGTTAACTGCTCAATGGAAAGTGTATTAGAGACATCCTGAGAGGATCCTGTTACGGGCACCTCTCTTCCCAAAAGAGGTGGAACAGCGGTAGCCCAGTTGGAAGAGTAACGGATTGGCGACTGAAGGTTGCGAGTTCGAAACTTGATCCAACCAAAGACCGTCGTGTACATGGGGGCTGGTGCACGTGTTAAATCTGTCATGACCTCAAATGTCCTCACTTTGTCGTGGTGTGCGGAGAGTGAGATGCCATCTCAAGTGTTGACCCCGTCAACACCTGTGATTCAAAATGACGAGGTATTGTCCTCGGACCCTTCGGGATGGATCCGGGCCCCTCGTCAATTACACGTTAGGTTGCTCTATAGTATGACGCTAATTAACTACCTACTTCCCAAAAAGGCACACTTCTTTTCTCTGAAAATCCATTTGCTTTATTCATTGTCATTCAGTCATTAGCTTTCAATATGTTAATCTTAACATCGGTGTACCCAAAACCTAAATGTAAGATTAGTGCTCTGAATCTTTTTCAATACGATAACAAGTACATAGATCTAAGCGCATGTTCAGATTAGTCTTAAAATTTCACATTTCATTATCTTTCACTGGACATAAGGAGATTAAATTTTTTGGACTAATTCTGTGACTTTTTTCTATTATGTGTTAAAATTGTCATCAATAAACTTTAAATCCAAATGTGCGTTGAAATCTGTCTTGCAAACTTTTATGTTTAATGTTACATCCTCAACGGTACATAACATCCAATCAAGTGTTACATCCAGTCCTCTGATTTTTCTTTATGGTACAGTGCGGCGCCGACGACAAGGCAGTCAACCTTGGGTCAGTCGATTTTGGAATTGGTGTAAAGGGAGGTTATGAGGAAAGCTGCCATACGCAAAAGCATGAATGGCGATCGCCGTAGATGGTTTTGTCTCCGCCAACTCATCACTGCTATCGTTTACTGCACTGAATGAACAACTTAGAACTAGAATTCCTGTTAAAGACACCATTTGTCGAAGCGCTTTGTTTTTCTAGACTTCTAAACCCACGTGACTCGACTGCTTTCTAGCGGACTAGACGCGACCACATGCAAGAAAAATATGGCTATATTACGAAAGCAGACACGTGATAGAAATTGCTTGTGAACACGCATGCCCACAGTCGCTTGCGCATGCGTGCTCGCAAGTTATTTCCATATCACGTGTCCTCTTTCCCAGTAAGTTGCCCTATTTTCTAGCATGTGGTCATGTAGCTTTTGAGTTTTCTAACCATTTTATTTCACTCATCCAAATTAGTCTCAAAATTAGTAGTCTATCTCACCGTTCCCATTACAGAATTAGCGGTTCATTCCATATGGCGGAAAAGGACGAAGGCGATTTCTTTTCCTATTTTTCTTTAGAACAATTATAATTATTTTAACTTATTTAGTTTCGTGTTTGATGCTTTGTAAATGCATCCAACTGGAAAGAAAATGAAAATAAATTTTGATTAGTTAAATTTCGAGCAATTATTGAGTGGCGGAGTGGACAAGCAAAATGCTCGAATTCCGACGAAAGAGAATGCTTAATCTCTGAAATAAACTGAATAAGAATTCTATTTTTTTTCTTTGTGTGCGTAATACAGAAATATAGTAACAATCCAGATAAATGTTTTTATTAGAATCAAATAAGTACACGACGAAACGGAACAAACCATATGACGGAATGCAACATATTCAATACAAAAATAAAATTTCCTGTTTTGCATTGAAGCAAAAGCTAACAGCACACGCTTAATGACTACTTTTACTTCGAGGATTGTATCAGATGAGGGTGCACAAAAGGCAGTTCAACATTATACTTTCTGTTTTAAATTTCATCGATACTTTTTCTATTTCTGAATTTTACTTTAAAAAGTTCTGTTTTTGCTGTCGTACTGCGGTGCTTCTGAACTTGACTTCCCAACTTTACGGCCTGTTACCATTCCAATTCCTTTTTCATTTTGTTATGAAACTCAAACAAAAACACGCGAAACACAAGAGGTACAGATCTAAAGATTTGCACGGAGCGAAACATCTTTGGTGATTAATAATCACACTTTTCAAATATAACGATTTTGCTGCTGTTATAAACTTAATTTTAATTTGGAAAAGGTTAAAAATTGTCTTCTCTAATTGTGTATCTTAGCAGTGACATTGAAAAGTTTTGGGACGGAATGGACACTTAACCCTCGTGGTTGTTTATCTTCGCGTAAAATCTGCCTCTGGTGCAAAAGCATGTTCCAAACCGTTACCAATTCTGGGGAAGTGACAATTTGTTTTTCGTACTTGGGTTCTTATTCGCATAGGCGTAATAGAGCAGTTTCGTCTGGACGAGACATCTCATCCTTACCAAAATTGACTAGATCTCGGACGAAATATCTCATCCTAAGCAAAATCGACTCGTCTAGGACGAAATATCTCGTCGAATCACTTAGAGGGGTAATAGCTCTACACTATACAGTAAAAAGTAGGTTTTTTTTATGTAAGAAAGTTAGTGGAACTACACTTGTTTGCAAAATTGTTATTGCTACACAGTTCACTGGTAAAAATACTTTCCACATCCGTAATACCAAAATGACTTGTGTGAGAAGTTAAAACTTCTGTTTTCGTCCCTTCGCAACAGAAGATGTTGCCATTTGATTCTAAGAGCAATGTTACGAGCTATATAAAATGTCAGGGTAATTTTGCAAATTTCATCGTCACCTAGTTTGATTCAGCGAATCACAGAATTGATAACCTCAACACAATTTGAAAAATCAAATGGTATGTTTACAAGGAATGACCATGGTATTACTTTACTCCCTTTATACCTCTGTGTTGTATTGGTGATAAGTACAAATTTTATTACCTGTCTGCTTCTAAATCATAGGTCCTCGGACAATTTGATTTTTGGTCTCCTTTATCTTAAGTAACTTTTTTAATCAAATTCTTTAGCACTCTTCCTTGTTACTCCACCTTAACCCTCCTGGTGGTTTATATTCACGTCGAAAGTCGCCCTGTAATGGCCAGCGTCTGGTGTAAAAACCAGTTCTGGGTAAGGGACAATTTGTTTTTCCTACTTGGATCTTCATTACCCTTTGGAGTAATAGGGCAATTTTGTCTCGTCGAGGTATTTCGTCATTAGCAAAATTGACGAGATCTTGGACGAAATATCTGTTCGAAACACTTGGAGGGTTAACTCAATGGGACATTTAGCCTTTTAATTTCTTAATGGACACCGAAACTTGTATCTTCGTATGGATGACGGTCTTGTGTACCAAAAATTACCGTAGAACCACAAACATAAACCATATGGATGGCTTAATAGTATGGCAGTTGATATTTGGTTAGTTGTCCCACACTAATTTAGTATGCAACTATTGTCACTGCTAGATCTGCCGATTCTGGATGGTTCCTCGCTTTTCCTGACTCCTTCCAGTCAACAGGGCCATGCAGAGGATGAGGGGCCCTGAGTCTGCTCTTTCAGGGGACCCAAGCTTTCCTTCTAAGAGTCAGAGGGACATTTTTGCAAAAAAAACCTTTAGAGTAAAACACACTTTTACAAAGTTTACTTGCTCAATTTTTTAAATATTTAAAATAAATAATTTCGGGAGGGTAAGAACTTATCTTTATCGATAACACTACTTTATTGGCTGCGTGAAAGCATTCTAGTCGCCTATTTTCTTCCCTTGAAAAAAAATTAAATTTAGGATATGTTTTTCTGTGAAATGACATTTATTTGAAGAATAATTGAACAATTGTGAACAATCTTGCAAGTAGAAATGTTGTTGGTGTCCAATAGCTAAACGAAAATTCCCAATAGATATTCCGTATAAGCTACGATTATAATAGAATTACAAATAATTTGAAAAACTTTCCCCATTTTCCAAATATCGGCGCCCATTTCTTCAATTCAGCCCCTGGCCCTAACGAATTCTCTGACAATTCGGGCCAACTTCGTCAAGATCTTCAGGAAGGCATTTCTGCATCCTTATGTAATGGAAACCATTAACCCAGTTGGGATACAATCTTGAATAGTGTGTTAGGTTATTAGAGTTCCTATGACGCGTATTCAAATGGGTCCTGTGCCTCAGCTCGTGGGCCAATACGGGCTAAGAGCTGAGACACAGTACCACACTCAGGGGAAGGGTTGCAGGAATTCAAGCCCCTGACCTTTTTAATTGGAGGTATAAATTCATTTTTATCAAATAGTTGGTTCTCTAAAATTTAAGTCTGTAGAATAACGATAATTATTTGATGTTTGATGTGTAAAATTCTTTGCATGTACGTATATGTGTTCGGTTTTCTATTCTACTGTTAATGCTATACAGCGGTGGTGGATTTTAAATTATTGATAGGTCATAATTGCTAATTGCCTGGCTAAGCATTTGCATAGTTTTGGCATCTATAATGGGTCGAAATAAATCCTGTACAGAGGATTACATGGACTATGATCACCTTTTAGAATGTTAGACATTATAAGGCGTCCATGCATTCTCGAGAAGTTTTGGAGACGCCCTAGAACTTTTGAAGCAGCTAAAATTTGATCTTTATGCTGCATGTGCTGGAATTCGGTGATTCCTATTCACCGAATTCGGTGATTCCTATTCAGGCTTTCTGGGGTTAATGTAGAAAATATCTCTCAGAAGTCTTATTCTGAGACTTGTGTACTGCTTGGGGATAGTTTATTTGTATTTAACTCATAGTTTGTCAACCTTTGAGGCTTTCTGGGGTTAATGTAGAAAATATCTCTCAGAAGTCTTATTCTGAGACTTGTGTACTGCTTGGGGATAGTTTATTTGTATTTAACTCATAGTTTGTCAACCTTTGAGGCTTTCTGGGGTTAATGTAGAAAATATCTCTCAGAAGTCTTATTCTGAGACTTGTGTACTGCTTGGGGATAGTTTATTTGTATTTAACTCATAGTTTGTCAACCTTTGAGGCTTTCTGGGGTTAATGTAGAAAATATCTCTCAGAAGTCTTATTCTGAGACTTGTGTACTGCTTGGGGATAGTTTATTTGTATTTAACTCATAGTTTGTCAACCTTTGAGGCTTTCTGGGGTTAATGTAGAAAATATCTCTCAGAAGTCTTATTCTGAGACTTGTGTACTGCTTGGGGATAGTTTATTTGTATTTAACTCATAGTTTGTCAACCTTTGAGGCTTTCTGGGGTTAATGTAAAATATATCTGCGTCTTAACCCTCCTAGTGGTTGTCTCGACGAGATATCTCGTCATTCATTAGATTAAGTCTAAGCTAACCAGATCTTGATGGACGATATCTCATTAGAAGAAAGCTGACCCGATCGTATCGCCATCATAAAAAAATGGCAATATCTGGATGACGAGATATCTCGTCATTAGCAAAATAGGTCAGATCTTGATGGACGAGATATCTCGTCGAAACCACTTGGAGGGTTAATCTGAAACGTGTGCTGGGGTTAGTTGATTCTTATTCACCTCATGGTTTTGTCAACCTTTCAGGCAGTTAAGAGTTAATGTAGAAAATAGTATCTAAGTGTGTTAATCTGAGACGTGTACTGGTGTTAATTGATTATTACCACTCGACCAACAAGATCCAAGTCTATCCTTGGATGTTCAAATTCACAAGTAACGGAATATCTTTGCACGGAAATGTCCTCGAAGATCTCAAGATTCGACTCGTTCAATCAATGTCCGGGAAGAGATTTCCAATGGGCGTTGAATTCAGATTCTTATTTCATATGAACCGGAGATTATTTTTTGCTGCGGTTCCCGGAACGAACGACCGGCGCACGACTCATTGCTCTGGAACAATCGAACACATCCTGAACCGAGTGAAAAAAAATTACACACGTAATAATTGCGCCCAATGAACCGTTATCCGGTTCATGATCCGGTTCCGAAACCCTAATCGGGAACATCCTGGGGTGAAGACACTTTCCGAACTCCTCCCGAACGGAGCGATAAACTCCGGCTGCCACCCCCCGGTACAAAACTGTACAAAAAGTTTTCGGCTGTTCCCCGACCCCCTTGGCGCGCGTTCTGGCCCGCAACCGTCGCACGTTTTTTTATTTTTTTTACCTGGGGCACGCGCCGTGGGTTAGGGTTACGCGAGGTTACTACTTTCAACTCGACCGATAACCCCGCGTTAGAAAGGGAAGAAAGGTCCTTTCCTTCCTTTCTTTTTTTCGGGTCCGCTTCCCTTTCTTAATTTTTCCTACCCCCTTTTTACTCGCGCGTTTAAGAAACAGAAGGGGGAACAGAGAAAGTTCTCCAAGAAAAGGAGCGTGCTAAGAAAGGAATTGTAGAGAGAAAAAATCGAGGAAGAATTGGGGTTAGGGTGGTTGTAAAAAAAATAAAAAACGGCGAAGATTTAGTGTGTGCCCCGTTCGTCTGCGTGTTCCTCGATTTTTTTCTGTCCTCCGGTTTTCGAAGTCAAGGAACTCCTTCGGCGAAGGAAGCACCTTGCAGACGAGCGGTTTTTCTTCACTTCGCTTCGTCTCGAGGAGATGTGGTTTTGAGTGTGGACGCTTCGTCGTTTGGCTGCTCAAATTTCCCACTTTCTTTAATTAAAACTAATAGTTACCCTCGTTAGAGTGCTTTGTTTTGCAATGGCTTTTGGAGGACTCTTGGCTGAAGATGACGTCGGAACTGACCCATCAGAAGATGGTACTGAAGAGTCGAAGATGGACAGTATAGGGTGTCTGTATGGTAAGAAAAGATTTCCAATTACTTTCTAGATATTTTGGTACGCAGCAGTATTGTCTTTAAACCGGCACTGCAATTTTATGAAGCATGAAGTTTTAATTCCAGAGCTCGATCTGGAATTTCTAGCTCGATCTGGTAAGAACTCATCTATTTCCTGAAGGTTCACTTAGAATCTCAACAATATTGTTGGTGGAGTGGTAAAAATCAGTTAAAACCAGCATACGTCTCAGATTAGGACTTCTGACAATGGTATAAAATGTTTCAGCTTACTAGAATTACCATTTGAGGTTCCAACCACTAGGACCATTGTAAGGATTTCCATTATAAATAAAGAGTTATATATAAACCAGTTATAGTGACTGAAGAAAAGTGACTGGTTATAGTCACTGGTTTGGTTCCTGAAGCTAATCTTAGGTGTGTTTCTCTCTTCTATATCAGCAAACCTTTTATAGTGTGTAAGTCCATTTACTTGACGTTGTCTGTCTTGTGTTTGGCGAATCTTGGACAAATATGGCCCTTGCGCCGTAGCAAACCAATAAAAGAGATGATAGAACTATAACCCAACCCAATCATTCCCCCATCAAACCATTAAAAATGATGATAAAACTATGGAATGAAAATAATGGATTTAAGATCCAGTTATTTTTGATAACGAAGCTCATTTCGTTGTTCTTATCAGTTTAGTTTGACCTCTCCAGTAGCCCTCTCTGTGTGTGTTCTTTTTCTTTCCTCTAGTATGTAGCCATGGGGTGATCTCTAAGAAATTAGGTCGTTTGGGCACATTTCCACTAATCGATTGAAACTTACGAACTGGAATAATTCATTAACCAGTTTTTATCCCTGAAGTACTAGGTATCATAACATTGCCCTCCCTGAGTGTATATCTCTCATCTGTGTCAGTAAAACTTTCCTTGTTTGTTTGCGTCCATTACTTGACGTTGACTGTCTTGTGTTTGGCAGAGCTTGGCCTTCGCACCACTAAAACCAAACCAACCAAAGTGACACTAATATAACTTCTACAGTTCACTCTGAAACATTCAAATTAACCGTCTAAACTTTTTATTGGTGAAAACAATTGTTCATTTGCTTCTACACACGAATCACTTGCTTTTGTCTGCAAAATTCATTACCTTGAATTGCAAAACTTTAATGTTTATATTTTAAATTAAGTGACTGAATGTAGTCAAGTTTTTCTATTCAATTCCTTGTTGCATTAAAATTATATTTTTCTCTATTCATTCGTCCAACATTTGTCTTTAAACTCCCTTTTAAACCAATCATCATCGATAGACTTAGTTATTAAATTGCATAAATTTTTAACTCCCTTTTTAAAAGTTAAGTTCGAAAACGCAATTATATGGAAATGATGGTATTGGGATCCTTTTATATCCCTTCCCACTTTATTAAATAGCTTGAATATTTTTTAAAAAACGTAAAACGTTATAAATTGTAATGAGCTTTATGGCAATCCTAAGTGCTCTTGCTATTTTCAATAGAATAATAAACTGCTACATCCTGAGTTGCTAAAGTGAAGTCCTGAGTTTTTATACTTATATTTAAGATTTATTGGAACCGCTATTGGGTAATAGACTAGCAATAAAAGTCGTAATTGCTGCTTGTTTAAAAAACATTACTCAATATTGATTGTTAAAAAGATTATTTGAGATTATGTGGGAAAATATGACTCGAAGTACAAAAAAAGTAGTTGGAAAATCTTCTGAGTAAAGTAGTTCTCTTAGTTTAATAAAATTAATAAGGTAGATGGAAAGTTCTTAGTTACGTCATTCCTTCTTTCCACTATGACTTCATTCTTCCATTTGACCTAAAGACAAAAAGCATAGTTTTAGAACGAAAATCCTGGTTGAAAAGAAATTATTTTCTTATAAGTTTTGAAGAATGATAAGTGATGAGGGTTGTGTTTATGCTCTATCCAATAATCATCTACCTCAAGAAACCAGAGTCGAAAGTGAAGTGGCCCTATCATCAAAAATGAAATACAACTACTGTGCAGCATCAAGTTTCCCCTTTATGACGATTAGAATAAATAGAGGGAATTGGATAACTACCCAATAACCAGCTACCCCAAGAAACCAGAGTGGAAAGTGAAGTGGCTCCATCATCAAAAATGAAACACAACTACTTCGCATCATCAAGTTTCCTCTTGGTGATGATTAGAATAGAGGAAATCGGATGACGAAATTCAAATTTCGTCGAGAAAGATACTACAGAGTTGGATATTCCTCAATAAAAACAGTTTGTATTCCTTTTCAGTACTACCCTCAATGCATGTTATTAAATTCTTTTGAATTGCAATGTCGGTACTTAACTGTGGCCATTAACATTAAATGTATTGTTAACTTTGTTTCGTCGATTCAGTATGCCACCCTGTTTTAATTCTGTGTGTACTCCCTCTTTACCTACGAAAGGTAACGTCTTTTTTTAGAATGTGGGGGTCGGGCGAACGTGCCCCATTGTATTCGTCAGGGGTTGACCGTTTACCTACATTCTATTTTTTTCTTCGTGCCATTGGCAGAGAAAGTAGGTTACGTTCGACTACCCAATGGCACAAGGGGTCACGGGGTCGCACCGAGGGGGTGGGACGACCCCTTCGTGTGACCCCACCGGGTCCCTTTGAGTGACGGACTGGAGAGGGGGACAAGTAAAAGAAGAAAATAAAAGGATAAAACATGGGAGAAATGATATGCATAGAGGGGGTGTCCAAAGGGGGATGGAGAAGAATGTCCATCCCTTTTGGTCAGACGTTATTGAGGGGCTGTTGTGGGTGCTATCGTTTGCGAGCGAAAAAGTGGGGCAGTATTCTGTTTTCGTGATAGCTGTGGCAACGTGTTGGAATATGATCGTGTCTCATTGCCTTCACTTTTGAATATATGATCTTATATCATATTAACGTGCCAGACGGTAATTTTTAACCTATTCCTTACATTACGTATACAGTGAATTTTTTCAATATACTATTAAGAATGGTGTTCACGTCGTCCGGAATTTGTGATTTAATTAATTCACGGATTTTTTCTTTCAAGTCTTCGAGAGATAGTTTTAAAGTCAGCTGAATCATACGCGTTGTGTTTTCGGAAATGATGTTACAAACCCAATGGATACACTTGGATAACTTTATATGGGGCCAACGGTGTGTTCCCGTTCTCTGCAGAATCAATTTGTTTCTCTAAAATGGTTCTTGAAAATAATTTATATTTACGTCTCAGGAAAATGTTCTTTAAGTTGAACGGTACTATGTGGAATTTAAAGATTGTGGATAATTTGAAACTTATGTGTGACTATCGGAATAGGAATGTTTATTATTTATCCTGTGTTCTTTCCAGTATCTGTTTTCCAACATATTTTAAAAGACAATTAAAAAGGGAGTTTTGTTGTGCTTTGATAAAACATATCATAGTTTATCGAGTGAAGATTGAAAATGTTGGAAACAGCCGTTGTTGACATACTGCAGAAAATGAACTACGCTATTGGAATGGATAAAATGTGCTTCCTAGTTGCAAAACATGAGATAAACTATAAATATGTAGACTTATTGAAAAGGAACGAGGCTTTAAGACAATTCCACTACGACTTTATTCTGATGAGGTATACGTGTCATTCCGAAACTAAGTAGTTTTAACATCTATATATTCAGATACTGTGAATACAAGTCAGTTTACATAAAGAAAACGTAAAATTCAGAAATTAGTAACTTCAAACTGGTTGTGTGCGCTTCCACAATGATTTATAATTACCGATAGATCAGCATCTGTGAAATATGACACGTTGAAGCTAAGCAGTTACTGATCAATAATGTGATATTATATTTCAAACGTTTGAAGATATGCATAATGTGGTATTTAAGATTTTTGAGTTGCATATATAATTCAGCTACATGGACAAAAAGAAATGCATAATACTTTTATTTACATGTACACCAATAGTTCATTTTCATTATTTATTCATTTCTGGTATCAATGCAATAGCAAGTTTTTCAGTTATTGTTATCTTGTTACCTGAAGCACTCACACTATCCATTCTATCTCCTCTTGAGACAATATATTGAATTCAAATTAAAAATAATATATTACGAGTCTTATGATGCAGGATATTTATAAAAGAGGAATGTGGCTCTTTGGGACTGATTTAAAATGTTCCATATGACTCGTAGTTTTCGAAATGACACCAAGAAAGTCGTTGATAGTTTTTGTTCATCGATAAAATCTAGAATTTGATACTCTCAAAAGATTTTTTAGTCATTTCTCAATATCGATGCTCTTTATAAGAAAAACAATCACTGTTTGTATAAGATTAAAAATGATATAGACATTATCATATACAGGATATCAAAGCACTATCAATTGAGATGTTTCGGATCCCGAACAGTAAAGGGAAGTTAGTCATTGAAATAGAATTGTAATGGAATAACTAGCCAAAAGACCAGATGAAAGATCCTGATCCCGCAAATTTGGAACTGGGATTGGACACCTCAGAAGACAATTCCAACTGGTCATATCTCTAGAGGTAGGCCAGAGTAGAGGGTATGCCAACCCCCGAACAGTTAAAGGAAGTTGGTCAGTGAAATTGAAAGGAGCAAGTGTGATGAAAGCCAATTGGTATGATTGGAGCGCTAAACGGTAGTTACCGACAATATCAAATGATTAAATCCATGTGTTGAACATCGTTTGTGAAATTTCAAAGTGTACGACCATAAGACTTCAAACCACCTGTAGAATCTTTCTGTATCAATGACGATCACACGCACCTTTTCATTTCATCAGCCTTAAATAAGTGTTTGTTTCCTCCTTTTCAAGGAGTGCTTGTTAATTTACTCTTCCATCCACGACAAATTGTGTGAGTTTCTACAAACCTTAGAGAATGTCCTCCTGTCCTTAGAGAATGCTATGATGAAAAATTCCAGTTGAAAAAATCGCACTATTTGCTCTTTGTTGTACGGATAGAAGGAGTATTCTGCAGTTTAAGTATGCAAAGAAATACTGTTTTCAATTTTACAACTATCCCTTCGAAATCTTCACTTTTCTGTGATCGGACTTCGCTGACGCTAAGAAGCTTTCTCATAGTTCTGATGTAACGCTCTCAAAAGTCGTTTTTCCCGCCACTTGACGGTGCTTTTAAGAAAAGATTCTTCGTCCAAATTCTATTTACCCTCATGAGAGAATTGGTTCTGGAATTCCAGGTATGTCTCTTATATTATTGATATGAATTTAGGGATGTTCAATTGTTGCATTGTTCGGGGAAAATCTCCTTATGCTTCTCACGAGTTCCCTATTCTTTTATACATTTTCCTGATAGTTTTATGTCGATTTATTTGGATGGTTGTGTTTATATCTAAGGAATTATATTGTTTTATTGTGAGGATGAATTCTCTCATCTATTTTGTATCGTTAAATTTTGAACGGTTCCAGGTGAAAGCTTATAGATACACTTGTTCCATGATATTCAATATATTTATTTCAAAAATAGTTTACCTTCCTTTTCTTAATTTAAAAGTGATTTTATTTCATGTTTTGTTTTATTCCTTTTATTGCTACGTCTTGTTTTACAATTTTCAATGTATATTTACTCTGGTGACATTGCATTGCATTTGAAATAATGTAAATATTTATATGCACATTTTCGTTTTCTGTTTTTTCTGTTACCAGAAATGTTTTCTGTAATTCACTTCAATCATTTAAAGTGTTCAGGGTTATAATGTCTTAAAAGTAACTGAGTACTGCTTATGAGAAAAACCTGCTATATCTTTTATATCCGTCCAATGATCTTATCAACATATTCTTGGAATAAAAGTATTCAGAATCTGAATACCGTATATAATCAATAATATTTTTGTCTGGGAATCCATTTTTATGACAAATTATCTATGGGCAAAATTTTGATTATGTAATGCAAATATATAAAGAACTTTCATATGCTTAAAATGCGATTTTGCATAATTAGCCAGTACACAACTTCAATATATAATCATCAAAACCAATTGTGAGCGATAATTTTCTCCCTCCCAAAACTCACAATCAAAAAACAAGGAATCTCGAACTTTTCTATTGAAATCTGCTTATCATTTTATTTAATCAGCAATAGTTCAATTCTGCAATGAAAGTGAGTCGGTGAGTTTCAAAAATAAGGATTTATCGCTCATTATTAGAATTGAAATTACAAATTGCCTGCGATTTTTTTTAAAACTTTTGCTGTGGTTCTTTATTGGTAAATTTATGTCTTACCTCTTATCATTTTCTACATTTATATATTGTACATTCTATGTATCTACATTTCATTATTCACACACTTGTTATTTTATACGTTTAAACAATACTAGTGACACTCCGTGTTATTCTGTCGTGTACTATTTCATTTTACATTGTTAAAAGAATTTTCTGATGGCTTTCCTTCAAGTAATTCAAATCCCGTTTCAATCCTCCGCAGACAAATCCTTACACTTCAAGCTAAACCATACAAATCCATATAGTATGGCTTCTTACGTTCCTGACTTAGAGAAGCTGTGTTAGTCTCGAAAGTTAATATCGTGGTCGCAAGCATTCCTGTTTTTCCATCACCCGTATTTTTGCGGGCTTCTCAAATAACTGCGTTTTCTAATAAAAGCAAATATATATTTTTTTAATGAAAGCTCTTCATAGCATGTACTTTTAAAGGAACAGTGTCACAACTCAAAAAAGTATTAAGCTTACCAAACACATGCCTCAATCTAGCTAGAGAAGTAGCATCTGTCTTATATCCAAACATTACCTCGTAAGGAGACAGTAAGCTATCAAAATCACCAAAATCGTTTTTTGAAACGTAAACAAAAACGTAATTTGAGAATTAAAAATCAATTGTTATAGAATTGTGTGGATAGCAAAAACAATTTCCAATTACGATCATTTTTGGCGGAGTTGCATATAAAAAAACATCAAAGATAGTAACTAAGCATAGTAAGTCTACTACAAAAACGCGTTTCTCTGCGATTGAGATTTTTCGACATTCTGATTTCAAAGTATTCCCTGCGCATCTATTTTTAAGCGTTTCACTTAAAAAAATTTCGGATAGTTCTTAAAATCTGTTGTATATATATCTAAGCGCGAATTAGAAATTCATCATGTTTCCAAATTTTGGTTTTAAATGCTGCTTATCCCAAGTTTTTTTGCGAAATTTTAGGTGTTAGTACAATTTTTTTGCTTTACAATTAAGCGATACACTTACCAAATGAAGTTCATTTGATTTATATTTACATAAACCATCCATTTTTGCTATTTTATAACAAAATTTTGACCACGCTTTACATAATAACTTCCGAACAACTTAATATTTTTCGACCAAACTTTATATGTAGACTTTTTAAATACAAAACAGTCTGCAAATTTCATGACTATGATTGCAAAAATTTGTTTTGAAACCCCATTTTACCCTTAATTCCAGAGCTTCTTTACAATTCGACTCATTGGAATGAGAATTTTCCTCTCCTCAAAATTTGTATTTCTTTAACCTTCCAAGTGATTTCAACGAGATATCTCGTCCATAAAGATCTGACCATTTCTGCTAATGACCAGATATCTTAATCAGGATATTGCAGATTTTTTTTATGATGACGAGTTAAAGATCTGGTCAGTTTTCTTCTAAAGACGAGGAATCTCGTTCATCAAGATCTGGTCAGTTTTGTTAATGACGTGGCATCTCGTCCATCAAGATCTGGTCAGTTTTGCTGATATCATGGCATCTCGTCCATGAAGATCTGGTCAGTTTTGCTAATGACGAGATACCTCAACGAGACAGCCATCTGGAGGGTAAATTGCGAGTGTTCTTCGAGTGTGCTACATGCAACAAAATGTCATACATAAATAAGTTTTACAGATGTGTTTTGGGTCCGTCTTAATTGGGAGAGTTTCGGGTGGTGTGCCCCAGTAGGGAGGCACTTGCGGTGCGAGGGTGCACTTCCCTGCCGAGACCTGTTCTTCTGTAAAACCCTTTCTCCCGTCCTACGCTAGAGGGGAACAAAGAAACTCGCTCTGCCGGCACCCGTCCCGAACGCAACTTCCGACCGGTGTGCCGCACACCTTGGCAAAGAACGTGCGTTCCTGACAACGCTGCAGGAGGGGCGATTCCACGGCAATTCAGAGTCATTTCGAAACTGATGAAAGTCAATGCAAAAGTTTCGAAGTGGCTCATATAGACGATTAAAACAAACTGATGATCCATCCATTGCTATTTCGGTGGGACAACATGATCAGGATCAAAATAAACAAGTTTAAACAAACTCGTTTAAACATGTGATCTTTAACCCTCCTGGTGGTTGTCTTTTCAAGGCACCTCGTCATTAGTAAAACACCATTAGCAGATCTTGATGGACGATATTACATTAGGAAAAACTTATCAGATCTTGGTCACTTCATCATCAAAATATCGGCAATATTGGCGACGCTATATTGTCATTAGCCAAATTGATGAGATCTTGATGGATGAGATATTTTATCGAAATCACTTCGAGGGTTAAGCGGTGGTGCCACCATTCGCTTTCTTTAATTAAGCCCTTTTTAGCCACGTTAAATTCGAGGTTTCTTGTTTGTTTTGATCGTGTTCCACGAAATAGTAATCAAACAGTGTTAGTTTTACTCTGTTATGACCAGGTTAGTTTTTTGAGCATTTATTATGCATTCTACGATTATGCATTCTTGAATATTTTTACTATCATAAATATTAGCTCACTATGGCGTAATACTTTATGTGCGATTGCATCTTTTACTTGTAATGAGAATGTTCGGTTTGATCTATCCCCTAAATAGTTCGGAACGAGATTTAGAAAGCTGTGGATATTGAACCAGACACAAAATTAGCTTTTTCAATCAG
The DNA here is from genome assembly GCA_933210815.1 of Meta bourneti. Classification (NCBI taxonomy): domain Eukaryota; kingdom Metazoa; phylum Arthropoda; class Arachnida; order Araneae; family Tetragnathidae; genus Meta; species Meta bourneti. The sequence continues at coordinate 25,129,052 of OW119931.1, forward strand.
AATTTGCTCAGTGGTTATTTACGAGTATTTCTTCGAAATACTCGTATAAATATATTAAATATATTCGGTACGTACAAGGACTACAGATTTTGATTGAAATAATCTGACAAATATAGGTGTATAACACGCAGTAATTATTTCAAAGGAGTTCTTAAGGATTCTGTGGATTAAATCGTAATACTTCTTTGAGTATAATTGCTAAAACTTTAATTTCGGGATATTTAGAATTCATTCTTGCATTTTTCTATGCTTTTCTTAAATTTTTTTCATTTTATGTAAAAACACAGCAATAATTACGAAATTTGTACCGCCACTTTCGAATTCATAGAAACTTGTTGGCAAGTATTTATCTTTTGCGATAGAATGAGTCGATTTTTTTTTCCTGTGCCAATTTAAGCAGACTATGTCTCCAGTATAATAATATACTTTCTCCATCAGCATGGTGAGTCCTTTATGGAGTTTTGCCCTATGCCACATCCCTAGGCAATGAATGCCACATTTCTGGGATTTTGTAAGATTTCAATTTTTGCTTTTGCACATTTGATACAGAGGTATTTCAACACTACAATTATTCTATAAGGCGATGGATATTTTTTTTAAATGTATACCCTGCTCTTGAAGTAGTCGAAGATCAATGAACTTTCGTAAATAATGTTTAGTGTTATTGTTAAAATAACGTAGCTCAATTCTTTTTCTGTGTTAATAGTTCCTCTTATTCGTTTAGAAATTCCATGATTATCCGAGCGTGTTTTTAATTTCAGAATACAGATATTTCTCTGTAAAACGTAGTCTTCGATTCAAAATTTATTCACAGTCCTCATTTTTAAAGTAGACGATAATAAATTGCACATTTGGTTGGTTAGGTATCGTTTAAATAGTCAAACCTTTAGAATTGTTTCAGTTTTTTCTTTGCAAAATTGTTTTAAAAATGTGCAAATAAACTATTTGTTTGCCGTAGAATACTCTCATTTTTAGCTCATTTTTGTAGTATATATATATAAAATCACCTTTTCCGTAATACATTGGTGTCGAGTTTAGCAAGCAGACGAAATTCATTTAGAGACTCTTAAAAGAGTATGTAACGTGTTTCAGTAAAATGTTATTTTTATGTTTCTATTTTGGTGGTAAACGCATTACTTAGAAACTACCTGATATATTACCAATTTATTATTTCGATTAAAACAGCGAATTTTTTTCATAACAGAATGCTCATCATGATATAGATAGAGCTTCTAATAATGATGGTTCTCCTAAAATAAAAGTCTGTCATAGAAATCCGATCCACCTAAAAAGCGTATCTAAAAACATTTACTCGTTAGATAGGAAATTGGGGAAATCTGTAACCTGCAATTTAGGAAGGAAGTTAAATTGTTTTTTTCTTCCAAGTCGGCTTCTTGGTTTGAGAAATTCTTAAACTAATAAACGAAGAATTCTATTCAATTTTTTGTTAGAATGTGAACTCGAATCTTAAATGCATGTAGGTTACGTTTCTTAGCCGCAATCAACTAATGTATTCGTGATGAAAGAAAAATATTTAATGTCGAAGTTTAATTTGTCACATGAAGTTTAATTCAAAAATTAAAAGTTCATTCTTCCATCTATGTTTGCAAAATAGGTATTTTTAAAATTTTAAACAAAGATTGCAAGCTAAAGGTGGTTTTTTTTGTGCAAAGGATTTTTCTGAAAGCAGTTCCAGTGGTCAAAAATACAAGGTATAGAAATACCATTTTTTCAGATCAAAGTCCAAGTTCCGTAGTGCAATTAATCAGAACTTTTGATTAATTAGAACGATATGTTGATTTACAAAATTCAGTCAAAGATTTCATCATTTGAAAAGATAAAGAATATGATTTGAATCTTCATTTCTTTCAAGTCTAAAAACAAATCAAACTCCAATGAATTTCGCTTTTTAAAGACTGAAAAGTATATGCATCAGGTTTTTAGTTAGTGAAATCTATAAAATTTAACAGCGTTAAAGACTCAAAATCCGTTTTAAAAAAGCACATATTTATAAAACTAATAATTAACGACATTTTTTATTATTTTGTTTGAAAAGTATCCGTTAATTCATGTCTAACAGGTAAAGGTATGTTTTGAACTCTACAAATATTTCTATAACCTATCTAAAAATTGATCACATTAAACATTCATAAGTGTCTCAATTTTGTTGGTTTTGTATGTGCTCCTAATTTTTTAAGATATCTTTTAATAGATGATTTTTTGATAGAACTGCTTATAGTTCTATTATCTTCGTTCGCGAGTAGAAAAGAATGTATTCCAAAGAACCCAAATAAATTTTGAGCACATTTACAGATATACTTAATTGATGTATAGAAATTATAAAATCCGTTACGTTTTAATCATTGTAGTAAATAATTGCTCGTAGTGGGAAAGAGTTAAAACAAATTAAATAGTTTCGAAATACGACCAGTTAGAGAGAGTGTATTATAAATAATTTTTAATACAGCTGAAACACATGCAATATATAGTACTTATAATGTAGATTCTAAATAGAGGTTCATAAATGTAGAACAAAAAAATGTTCATCTATTTTGCACGAGATGTCAGATATTTGAATCCATTAATTTAATAATTAAATCGCCAGTTTTCCCGCTTTACTCTTTGAGACGGAATTTGTTCAATGCGCCACATGGTCAGAAAGGCGTAGTTCCAGGTTTCAAGACTAGATTTAATCCTTTATCATTAGTTTGGGATTGGAACTAGTTAGTATACTATATATTTAAATTTTCGCAGAACTAATTGTATAATAAAAACATCAAGTGGTATGCTTTCGGTAGATTTTTGTCGGAAACTACGAAATTTCAGATATATGTGGTGGTTTAAAAAAGTTTGGTTTGCAGCAAATATTCAAAACTGAATGTAATTGTATAAAGTACAGCTTTTCGAGTTTATTCTTACATCTATCATAAAGTGACAATTATATCATAAAGGCATATCTTTACGGTATAATTGCCACTTTAGCAACGACTTACATTTTTAATTAAGCGAGAACATAAAAAGCAAAACATCTTTGAAGCTGAGCTTCAAAATAGAATTCTTAGTTTTAGTTTTATTTTTAAATCATTAGTTTCCCGCATTTGAAAATCTGCCTAAATTTGCTTAAATCTTACAAAGGTAGAGTTGTCCCTATAATTTGATATTTAAGGTGTACAATTACCGACAAGACCCTTTTCTTCTAAACTGTTCTATTTTAAACAACTTGGCCCTCAAATTTTTGGGTATGTAAACATTGTAAGCTCACTTACATTTTGCAGGTCTTTTCCATCCTAAAATTGGAACTAATTACCATTATAGATATGTGAAACTTCGACAAACTTTCAGGAAAATGCATTGATCATTTTCACCTTGTTTAAGCGTTCCGTATGCAGCCGATTGTCCGGTTGGATCCGGTCTACCGGACGTTTCGGAATGATTCGACGTTGAATCCATCGAATACAGTAAATGAATCACAAAAGCTTAGGACTTAGACTTTTGAATTCAAACAAGTTTTAAATATTTAATTAATATTCTACAATGCGTACTTAAAGTGAAAAAAAATGTAACACCCTTCGAATTTGAAAGTGTTTGACTCACAGTATATCAATTCTTCATTTGAAAACAATTGAAGCCCCTGTTTTAATGTTATTTGAGCATCGATATCTGGTTTAAAAGAAGGTTCATCGAACTGTTAAGGACAGTCTTTTATACATTTTGAAGCGATAAAATAAAACTTTACCTTTTCAAATTTTCAATATGAAAACGCAACGTTTTAGTTTTAGTTTACGTTTAACGAAATGCAACATGAGAAAGAGATGACGAAAATTCTTAGTGAAAGTTAATCTGAAAATTATTTTCAAAACATGTTAAAAGTTGCGTACAACTTTGATAGAGAAATATAGAATTTATTTCATATTTTCTGCTTTAATTCAGCACAAAGTTAGAAATCTTACTAATAATAGCATTCACATTCTTTATTTAAGAAGTAATATAAATTTAAGTCACACCAATGTCTTAAATACCTTTTGAAATCTGTTAGATTTGAACCCGAAATAAAAGCTATAAACTATTCTTTTAGTTTTTATTTGAAAATAAACATGTTACAGAATATCAATTTATTGGGATTGTTTGTTTCACAATTTGTTGCAGTTCTTCCACTTCATCTCGTTAATTCAGAAAACTCAAAATACATTTTCACGGAAACAATTATTTTATTTAGTAGCATGACTTCGCATTTGGTTTGTTTTCTGATTTCATGAAAAACTCTTGGTTCTGTATTGCGAAGCAATTTCGGAAGTCTATAGTTAGTTTTACACTTTTAAGAATTTGATTTAACTTTGATTATAGAAGTAGCTTTAGCTTGTAAGAGTAATTTATAGTCAATTTTCATAATTTTTACTTTTTTGCTATTCGATTCTAATAGTGGTTTCGCTGATCTCCTATCTAACTGCTGAGTTCCTTTGCCTATTTTATTTGGATAACAACATCCAAATCTCCAAATAAGTTTCATCTATAAACGTTAAACTAATGCAAAACACTATTGGCTCACTGATAACTATTTTATTTGATCTACGTGAAACAACTACGACTTTTTACTTAATGTAATTTCTGAACGGTTTAGCATTGTCATTGTTCATCGGATTTATACCGTTTTGGTTAAATATTAAAACTAAACTCCATTGTAATAACAGAAATTGGAAAATTGCAATAAACGCGTGTCACGCATTACATGCCACTCAACAAAAGGCAAATAATTTCTCCAATAAACGCTGTGTTAATATAAATAAAGGTTTGAGGTCAAGTGAGACTCTAATTCTATTAATGAATGTATTTTGCAACACTATTTTTATATATTGATGCACTATATTAAATTAATAATACTATGAATAGACAAAATAAATAAATAAAAAAATTTCAAAAAAAGTATGCATTTTGCTGCAGAGCTGTTTTCTAAGGAACTTTACTTAAAGAATAAGCTGTTAACATCTAATACTTACTGGTGTTATCAAGATGAAGATGAAGAAAATTTCTGGAACTTAATATTTACTTTTGTGATCATCATGTAAACTTACAAAACGAATATTTAATTAATTTTCCGTCGTCTTAGAGATATGCAAGAAGTATCAAATTAAATTCCCTCTTAACAAGCTAAGGGGAAACAGGACTTAAACATTACTTTACATAAACACGTGTATAAGTTTGACAAATGAGTGTATTGCTCTTGTAAAAGATAATGTGTTTAAATGCATGTTATGGGGAAAAATCTACATGAACTTTAACTCTCCTATTGTAATCGATTACTATCGAATCATTGACGGTTTAGTTTGCCGATGCAATGTCATTTTTAGATACTGAGAGCCGATTAGATCGAGATCTATGGCTTAAACTGCATTCCAAACCACAGCTTGTGTTCATGCTGAGACATCTATTTGAATCCAACTTCTATTGAACCAAAATAATATAATAACTAAGAACTGATAGGTTTAAATTATAGATCATCTTAGAAATTTCGTGTTTGTTCACAAATACCGTTTCAATCGTTCGCATTGTGAGTTGGAAAGTTTACCAAAGACATGAAAATTTTCATTTAATTTTCAGGTTCTAGGAGTTCGTAAACTTATTTCTTACTCTCCTAAATGTCGCTAGAGACCGTAGATTTATCTTGACCCTCCGGCACCTTTGTGTGCTAAATAGCATTTTATGTTTCTCTCTTCACATGCTTACCGAAACGTATTCTCAAAAGTAACAGTGTTTCGTGACAAAAATATGAAGAAATGAATTTCCGATTTATGAATTTTAATTAAAACATTGATTTGATTGTTTTGTATTGTAACATACCTGATTTTTAAGCAATTTATTTCATACGTTTGTATAGTCTATGAAGCTTGTAGCTACTAGAAACTGGCTTGCTATGTTTATCTAATTTCTTGGGGGTTAAAAAGTTTATTAGACATTTTGACCCTCAAAATTCTTTTGTATGTATTCTTGATCGCGATGTAATTAAATCTCTTAAACATGTAAAAGAATTCTGTTTTGGGCTTTAACATGTAGTTACTTATTTTTTGGTAACATATTTACAAATTAATCGCAAATTTATTAATTTACTAAGTTAGTTCTAAAATAAATTTACATAATAAATATTTTTAACTATTTTAAGTTGTCTCCTTAAAAGTTCGAAAAAAACAATCTTGATGGCTCTTAACTTTTTCAAGTTCAATTGAATAAAATCATTTTGTCTATTCTATTTTCCCAAAACGAATTTAAAATCTAAATTTTACATGGCTTAATTTCTTAGTGAAGATGCTCAATAGTTATTTCTATTTAGATTTACTCTGATTTTGACGATTCAGAATTTTAGTCTTACGTCTTCCAAAAGACATTCAATGAACTAACTCAGCAACTTAGTTTCTATGAGTTTAAAACAGGTGAAGTAAGTGTAGCAAACATGAGACACAAACAACAAAATAAGATGGAAAATCTCTCGTTATAAAAGAATGGAGTTGTAGCTGAATTTTTTTCGGTGGTTTTATATGCTACAGAATTTCCTTGAAGTATCCTCAATGGGGGGGGGGGGGGAAATGCGTTTAAATGATTGTTTTAATTTTCTGAATAAAGATATCTATCTATTCAGTGTAGTGCTATACAGATTGGGATATGATAATTTCTCTCAAAATACAGTCAACATTAAACAATTTGTGTTGGCCGTGAAAAGACAAATCTGACTACATCTTGATTTTTCTAAATCATACGGTCACTTGAGAGCTTTCAGTTTAATAATTTATTTGGAAACTCTTTAAAATATCGTCCATTTAAATCATGCACATAATAAATATCGAAGTGAAAGATACCCTATAAAAGAAAATGAAATTGACTTCTCTTTGTTCACGGTTGTCTTCAAAATAGTTTTCTCTAGTATTTTTCTCGCGTTCCATGATTTATTTCAGCGAATTATAAATCTTCGTCCATTACTGTTAGCTAACTTTAGGAAGCGCTAATGCTTTGTTTTAAACATTTTGAATGCGATTTTTTCGCAAATGGCAAATTGGTTACCTTAAATTTGTTCAAAGAAATTAATTTATAACTGATATTATGTATATAGAATCAATATGCAAGTAAGACATAATTCAATATTCAAGCTTTTCAAGTAGAATTAATGAAAGATAATTTCGCAGTGTTTGCTACCATACAACACCTGAATTCCATCGTAATATCCTTTTGTCTTTGCATCCTTAGAATCGTTGGTAAAGTAAAATCAACAACTGGGTGTCCCAAACCTTGTTACAAAAGTTACAAACCGTGTTAGGGAAGTTATAAAGCCTTTTACGGTTACTTATTGTCGTTTGAGAGAATAAAAATAAGCCTAGTCACCATCGGACATCGAATGGCATCAGAAAGGGTGAAGCTTTTTTCACATAACGTTTTAAATTCTGTTTTCCTGTGTAAAATATTTGAGTGTATAGTTTTCTATTCCTTGAGTATCAATAAAAGTAGGTCATTGCGCAGATAACTGATTAATTTGCGAAGTAATTTCAAAAGTCGCATTCAAAAGGGGATTGAGCCCTCGTGAGGGTCAGGAGAAAGAAAATAAATTATATATTTCAAATAAAAGTGTTAATTGTTTTTTTAATTAGACCAAACGTTTGCGCATACCACTTTCTAAGTAAATGCTTGATTTTTGAGAGCTTCGAAACACATAATTAATAATTTAAATTTAAGAGGAACCCCGTTTTTTTAAGACATTCAAACCCCACAAAACAGATCAGTCATATCGAAACAGATTTAAACTAGAAAGCATCACTTGTCAATGTAGCCAAGGATGTAGCACTTGGACAGAGCTTGATCTCTATTTCTCAATAATTACCGAGACATCTAAAGAAACATGCAACAAACAAAAATCAGATCAGCCATGGAGGGCATCATGAACAGTCTAATTTACCCTCGGGTAGCAAAAAATTGACAAAAGAGGGACAAACCAATCACAAACAGCCTTTTACAGGTAGAATTACTTTCTACTATCAGCAACTTTGGTACTCAAGTGTGCTATATCTTAATATTATATGAAAGATGTTATTAATATTGCAAACTTAGTCCTATAATTCTTTCCTGCATATCCTCGAATGGGTCAATGGAAATAAGTATCTCGTCAATTTCCTTAAAACGTATCTAGATTTTCAAAATATTTTAGAAAGCATTTTCGTTAGTATACGCATCGTCTTCCATTTTGTTTACTGAAACGTCCGCCTGTAATACATTGTGTATGGTATTTGGAGATTATTAGGCTCCATGCATTCACATTATACCATGTACTCAATTACCCATGATATTCGGGTCAATTGTGTCATTGAAGAATTTTCAACAAACACTGGCTACTGTCCAAAGATACGGATACACAAATCTTTCTGCTGTGTTTAGCGCTTATGATTTTACGATAGAAATGTGCTGGTGTTGTTATTTCAGACAGTGTTTCTAGGAATCCAGGATTCGAATTTAACAGTCGTATTTCGCATTTTAGAAGCCAGTCGTCATTCTTAATGCCCAATTTTTCTAAATTGTTTCACTTGAATGATTCGAATTCCGATCGGTCTACCATTTATTATGTTCAAAAATGGGAATGTCGTCAAACACCACTGTGCTTATACACATTCACGTATGCAATTTCATACAAATAGAGCATTTTAGAAACTGATGGAAAGAGTGAAGGGGCCGTTGACACCAGACTTTCTGTTTCTGATTTCTTACTCTGATAGAAATCAGAAACAGAAAGTCTGTTTCTGAAAGGTAGTTGCATCTGGTTAGAAAGAATGTGAGAATTCTGATGCGCGTTCCTTCCATAGAACATTGTCCTTGCCAAATGAATGTTCTAAATACCGTACGTTGTAACAGAAATTTATTAAAAGAATAGGTCGTGACAATTTCTTTTTGTATTTCCACCAATTCAAATTTGTTTTACTATTGGTGTAGGTAGTATCTGTGCTACATTCAAATACGTAAAATCATGCAATAACTGATTTATTAGTAGTTAAAAACGGTTAAGATCAAACGATCACATTTATTCTGGACTAAAATTGGACATCAGTGTAATACTCGTTCATAAATAAGAATAACTTCGCTACTTCTCATTATAAACTCAAAAATAAAGTTGATTTTTTATTTATGAGCTCTAAAATTCAACTCGTGTTCTAGAAGGACGTCAGATGACCTTGTACACATAGTCCTTACTGCATTTAAATGTTGCAACTTCAAAAATTTATAGACGACCTATTTTTGCATTGGATTGACACCTAGCGGATCTCTTAAAATTGCTAAACATGTGAGTTAAGATCGCAGAATTAGTTTAGGCAAAAATTTATAAGTAGTTGAAACGGAGTTCGTGGGGGGGAAATAATAATGCTCACATTTCTTATCTTGCATTTTTAATTTATGTTAAAATGAGTTGTATTCCGCATTGAATAGTAAAATTATAATTACAAACAATTTTAACCGTTGATTGTTATTTCGTACTACATAATTTTCTTAATCGTCTACAAACATGTAGAAACATTTTGGATTTCACTATTCCTGCATTTCCGTTTTCTTTATAGGTCGGGGCCATAGTAGCCCGGTTGGAAATGTAACGAACCAGCAACCGTAGACTTTGATCCTGGTCACTGACATACATTTTAAAAACTCGACTTTTAAAATGACAAGCAGTAAGAATAACTGAAACGAAAAGATGATTAACTCAATGTGTTTATTTTACTCTTTTTTTATCGCTTAAGACACTTGATTTCGCACGTTCTTGTTGAAGTACATCTTTTAATTTCAGAGGTTCAAAAAGAGACATGAAATACATGCATTTCATTCAGCCGTGCTCATCGTTTTATTCAGTGTACAGAATAGAATAGTTCAATCTTATGTCACATAATGTATGAAAACATGGATGCTCTAACTTATTAGAAGACTCTTGAGTTAAATTATTAAATTAGTAGAAGACTCTTGAGTCATGTGAAGTTTTGCAAATAAAATTTCCACAAAAAGCCAAAAGTGCATTTAAAACTTTTGGAAATGCCTAAGAGCATATTCAAAAGGAAGATGTTTTGTCATTGCAAGATTCTTCATTTTGTTTAAATTAATATATTTTAATCAACTTTGATTTTATATGGTATTGAAATTGTAATCCGTCGCAGAATCGTACATTTGCTTTCTCAACTCGTTTACTATTTCACCCTTTATATACTATGCTGTAAATAATAGCAAATTTAGTATTATGTTATGGTTTTGTTTTTTATATTTTTTAATTGAATGCGAAACGTGTTGATTCTTGCTATTTCCACGATTTCGTTGTTCGTAAGCCATTGGCAATTGATTTTTGAAGTGTAGAAAGGACTCTACTTTTATCCTTTATATAATTCTACTACATTACAATTACTTATACTGAAGATATTAAAATGAAAATAAAAATATCTGCCCGATATCATAAAAAGTTCTTTAGCCAAAAGTTATATAAGAAATTATCTTTCATCTATTATCATGTTTCATTGAGTTTAAGTATACATATTTTTAGGAAAACTTAGCATTCCTCTGAAATCTCAAACCTACATTCATTGTATAACTACTTGTAAAAATATACCCATGTATTTCGAACTATAATATGCAATTAGCATTAATTTGAAAAAATTAATCTACTTATTCCCTGTTTTATTTACAGATTATCAAAATGAATCTTTAGTAGTTATACTACAGTGCAAAAGTGTCTATAAGAGTTTCCATGTGCTTAATTCTTGAGACCTTTTTCAACCAGCAAACTCCGACTTACAACATTTACACGATACATAAAAAATTGTTAGTACTCTTAAATCCTAATTTTTATGTAAAAACATTAACAATTAAGCCTTTACTATATCACGGTTGATATTTTTATCCATTTCATAATTTAAAAAATTATCTTTACTGCATTTAAGTCTGGTACTGTTATTTTTTGTTTTATTGAGTGATTTGGGTTTCGCAAATCTTATTTTATAAATACGCGAGATCTTACACTACCACTTGAGTACTAATACCAATTTAAATAATTTGCATACTTCTAGTTTTAAAGTATTTTATCACTATTGTTTTCATTATTTCTTTAGTTAACTTATAACCAATCTTTCTCGATCTCCAATAGTCGAAGGAAGTTACAGACCCAAAGGTGAGAATCATTCTGACTAAACCATCGTTGCGTCACATTTGTAAATCTCGAATCTTTCACACACAACTATGGTTCTCAATTCTTTCTCATCAAGGGAAGCTTTTCTTATATTTTAACAGAAAACTAGTTTCTTAAGTCAGTGTGAGTGTAAATAATAAGCAATGATTAAATAAGTCCAAAGTGGCTATTACTTTCCTGAAATGTGTATCTCTTCATCTCTACCGATTGAATAATTTTAAAATATTTAGGTATACGTTCGTGGTTATACTTAAATTCAGACTTCTCACAGTCCTTAGAAAGGCCTGATTTTTCTTTCGAGCTTTTAAGGAGCCTTAAAAGACTTAATATTTACTAAAAGTTCTTAAATTTTTTACAAATTCCTACTTTTTACAAGAATACTGTATATTTTTTATTTCAGCTACATTCAGAAACCAAGATCGATGATACTTGTCCAAGGCCAAGTGTCGAAAAAATCGGAGACTTAACATTTATAGTTTTGCTAAAAATTGATGGTTTCAAAACTATCAATGAGACCCAAACATAACGTTCAAGAATGTTTCTTCATCTGTGCACTCGCGAATTAATCATTGCAATCTAGGTTAAATGTAGCCTTAAAATGAAAACTAACCTTGAAAAGGCCTTAAAAATTAAAACTAACCTTTAAAAGGCCTTAAAAATCCATGAGTTTCTTTTGCCTGTAGATTAAGAACTCTGGAATATTATAGTATAATTTATTGCAAGTTGAAATTTTTTCGATTATAGCAACGCTAAAACTTGTTCAAAACATCCTCGTAAAATGTGGAAGTCTTTAAAATCAGGACATTTATTGAAGAGAATGTTTTTACTTCAATGGCACCTATGTGATGAGATTCAAGGCTGGACAAGATTCCCTTTCTTTGATATTGTACGTTGTGTGATACGATTTAAGGTTATATAAATTGGATTTTAATTGCTGTGTTTTCCAATCATTACTAGAAGTTTTCGATTGGGAAAATAAAACTAAACTCGATTCATTTTATTTAGATTTAGGTATACTAAATCATATTATATCTTTAATGTGTAACCTCAGTTATATACTCGTTATATATATAACTCTCTCTCTTATAAAGAGCAATGGTCTCATTGACCACCGTGTAGTGAAAATGACCATAGAACAAATCAAATTTTTGTGTCATTTCCCATCTTGTATAAGCATTTAAGAGAAATAAATAATATATTGTAATATATTTCCTCAACTTCCTTAACTAACTTTCTAAATGTAGATATAGATGATTACAAAGAACGATTCTTACAAAATTCAGATATGAAAACATTTCTAAATCTCGCGCAGTTTTGACGTTTCTTAACATTGGTTTGATAATAATTTTTTGATCGAAATACTTCTATTTAAGGGAACGTTCAATTATAAATTTTTACCATGTATTGAATTATCATAAGAATATACTATCAATTAAAAATGATAACTAATTTATGCTTACTTTCTAAGCTCCATGTTTGCGCAAATACTTTTAATTCAGAAATGTCTCACCTATTTGATGGAATCTTATGAATTTTTACTGGATACGTCACATTTCAATTGACATTTTTTGTAATCATTTGCAAAATGTAGTGATGAATTTAAACTAACTTGCTTGAAGCAATATTTTAATAATTGAATATTAAAAACATTGAATAATGGGGTTGAAATGAAAATTTTCTAAAATACTCTTCAAATTAATTTTAATATCCTTCCTCATGTGGAACTCAAAACTTTCTCATGGGTTTTGTTTACGTTCAATCCATCATAGAGACAGATTTATAGCATTACACACATACAGAATTTACTCAAATAAAATGCATCGTAATTTTATTTGTTCATATAAGCTCAATGTATTTCGATATTTCACTGCTTCGTAAAAATTCTTATTGAAAGCCCACTGTCTGTTTTTTTAACCGCAATATACGAGATTAAAGTACAAAAATGTTATTGTCTAAAGTTGAATATTTAGTGTCCATTATATTTAAGAAAATTATGACTATTCAGCTGATAAAATATTTTTTAAACCAAATTTAAGTTAAATGTCACATCATTTGATATGACTTACAGATGGTTCACAATATTCATGACAACGAAAACGCGGATAGAAGAAACTTTTCTTATCTTTAAATTTGCTCAAGTATATATATCATTTCATTCGTTGGAGGATAATAAATAGAAAAGTTAATCGTAGCAAAATTATTTTCACATTAAGACCCTTATAAATGCTATGAAACGCATTTTACAAAAATATGAACTTAGTTGCTCTGAATTTTTCACGATTTTCGTACAGATATGGAGATGTGTATGTGACTTTTTGTTTATAAGTCTTCTGAGACATATCATTAAAATTCCATTGATAAATATGCTATACTTATTCAAAAATTCAGTAGGAAAACGAGTTTTCTTTTCAGTTATATCACCTGATTACTCAATGAAATCCGAAAAGTGAAAATACCACGTTTGTTTCGATTAAGTAGAGAATAATTTTCGGAACTTCCTTATTCTGATACCAAAAATCACTAATGATTTTGAAATTCCCGTATCTTTTGTCTTATATTATAAAAGGTATTCGTTTGGCAATTCATTGTGCCGTTCAAAATTGAATGAATTGAACTCCTAAATTATAAAATCGGAATCAAAATCGTATTTCCCCCTAAAAGGTCTCCCTAAGGTTATAATATTTTTGAAACTAATGTTTCAGTTACATCTGAGATTTTAGTTCATGTTATCTTATTTTCCCAATCTATAAATACTATATACTTATCTTTTAGAAAGAACTACTTCCAGTAAAGTGAGACGAACTTTCTTTTAAATGAAGATTTAAACACCCAATATATGTACTTTAAATCGCAGGTCCAAGTCTAATTAGCCCTCTTTTAACAAGAAATGAAGAGTGACAAATCGAAATAATGCATACCTTCCTCTAAATATTACTGTGTCTGGCGGCTGACGACATTCTTAGGTTCGTGTTAGATCATATATTTGACACCGAGATGCTTATATTCACTGCAGATTATTGATTTATTTGATGGATAGTGGATTCCAAAAAAATATTCCAGACCAATTGTTTTCAGAGATGACTTCAAAGATTAAGTTTATTTTAAATGTAGCATCCGTAATTTGTGCATTGCATCTATTTTTGTGATGCCTTCAATACGTCACCGAACATTACGTTGCATAATTTCTTAAAAACACGCCACTAAATAACACTATTTCACTGTTGTTTTCTGCTTCCAATCTGACCAAGTAGTGTGGCAAAAAATGACCTTAGAGCGGCAACCAAAATAATGCATACATTAAGTATTACTACGTTCGCGTCAATTTAAGATTAATGTTATATCATGTATTTGACAACGAGTTACATATATTCACTGTAGATTATTGATTTATATGATGGACAGTGGAATCAAAAATGATTCCAAACCAATTGTTTTTGGAGATGACTTCAAAGAGAATGTTGGTTTTAAACTGTAGCATCCGCGTAATTTTCGTTTTGTACCTTGCGTCTGTTTTCGTGATGTTTTCAATCTATCACCAGCTATTTAGTTGTATAATTTCTTGAAAACACGCCACCAAATGACGCAATTTCACTGTTATTTTCAGATTTTCTGCTTCCAATCTGACCAAGTGTAGCATAAAATGACCGTAGAGCAGCAAATCAAAACAATGCATGCATTCCTCTAAGTATTGTTATGTCTGGTGGTTCGCATCATTTTAAGGTTAGTGTTATATCAAGTATTTGACACCGAGCTTCATATATTCACTGCAGATTATTAATTTATGTAATGGAAGTGGATTCCAAAAATAATTCCAGAGCAGTTGTTTTCTTCAATGTCTGGTTTAAAATTGTAGCATCCGCATAATTTGTGCATTGCATCTATTTTTGTGATGCCTTCAATACGTCACCGAACATTACGTTGCATAATTTCTTAAAAACACGCCACTAAATAACACTATTTCACTGTTGTTTTCTGCTTCCAATCTGACCAAGTAGTGTGGCAAAAAATGACCTTAGAGCGGCAACCAAAATAATGCATGTATTATTAATTTACGTGTTGGACAGTAGATTCCAAAAATGATTCCGAATCAATTGTTTTCGACCATGACTAGAAAGAGGAAATTAGTTTTAAATTGTAACATCCGCGTAATTTTGTTTTGAACCTTGCGTCTATTTTGCAACGTCTTCAATAAATCGCCAGACTTTATTTACATTGCATAATTTCTTGAAAACACGCTTCTAAACAACACAATTTTGCTGTCATTTTCTGATTTTATGTTTCCAATTTGATCCTCTCTCCTGTGTCAGTAAAACTTCAACTTCCGTTGTGTGTGTCTATTACTTGATATTGTATGTCTTGTGTCTGACGTAGCATGGCCAAACATGGCCTTGCACTCTGAAATCCCCCAAAAAAACAACCAATCTGACCCATTTGTGTAGCATAAAATGACCGTAGATCGATGAACCAATCTCAGCGAGATTCCACTTCGCAGAACGCGACGACCTATCTTGAATTATCCACCTTGGAATCCGGCGACGATTCCATAGTTCCGCCATCTTGTTTCGAACAAAGCGTTCGGGCGGCAGGGACGTACGCAGCGGCGTCCCGCGGTCTGGATCGTGTCCAGACACGTCGGCAACCAGGAAACGCTGTCACGTGCCCCGGCAGTTATTTAATGGCGGACGCCCTCGACGACAACACAACCTGCAGGGAAGAAGAAAAAAGAGTTGACCTTGAGGCTGTCGTGGCCATGAAGGATCGGCGAAGACGGTCAGTCCGTCCTCGGGTGAAATATTCAGGATTCCTGGCTTCGACAGGGAACATTATTTTCGGGGCATTTCCGTGGACGGGTACATTAATATGGGTCAATGTGTTCTTATCTGAGGCGGCCCTCGCGAGGCAGAAATGTGACCAGCACGACAATTGAGTAATTGGTCAACTACAGCAACCCCTCGTTATATCGTGCCTCTATATATCGTCTATTTTTACTTGTCCTCCAATGAATTTTTATTTTCAAACAGCAATGGAAATCACAATCTATTTTCTTTATATCTCGCAATCTTAACCATTATATCATTAACCCTCATGGCAGTTGTTGTTTCGACGAGGTATTTCGTCATTAGAAAAAGCTGACCACATCTTGATCTCGTCATCATCGAAAATTGGTGCATGGATTGCGATATATTTCGTCAATTAGCAAAATTGGTCAGATCTTGATGGACGAGATATCTCGTTGAAACTACTAGGAGGGTTAATCTTTATAACAAAATCTTAATCGTTATATCGTGCTTTTTTGCTTGTCCTCCAATGAATTTTTATTTTGCTAACAGCAACAAAATAAATCATAATATATTTCTTTATATCGCGAACTCAATCATTGTCTTTTATCTTTGTCGTTTAATCTTTATATCGCAATGTCAATCATATCGTGCCTCGATATATCGCGTGTACGGCTATACGACCTTTCATTTTTACCTGTCCTTCAGTTAATTTTCATTTCGCAAACAACCAAACCCCAATTTTTTTCTTAGGATTCGCGCTTTTTTACTTTTCCTACAATGAAATTTTATTTATCGAACAGCAAAGAAAATCTCAATCTATTTCTTTATATCGCGACCTTATTAATTATATCTTTAATCTTTATCATTTAATTTTTATATCCAATGTCGATCATCATATCGCCTCGGTGTATCGCTTATACAATTTTATAGCCCTTTTTTACCTGTCCGTCAATGAATTCTTATTTTGCGAACAATAAACCTCAATTTATTTCCTGGGAATTGAGAGTTCAAAAGTCACTTGTCTTAAGTAGTTGTCTTAAACTGAATTGGTGTAAAAGATTTGGCACTCTCAAAAGCAGAGGGAGAGAGAAGTTTGATTTGGTCATTTTATTTGCCACACTAAGTGAAGGAGAAGGTTCTTTCAAAAATATTCTATCGTATTCAGTTTCATACTAAAGGGTTCATACGTCGTATTTGTGTTTTACTTGTTTCATATAATTTCAATTAAAAAACGTGTAATTTAACTAATTTGTATAATTTGTGTCTTTATTTCTATTGAGTGAGTTTTTCTCGACCCTCTATATTCCTCCCTTCGATATATCACTCTTTCTTGTCACCTTAGAAACATGATATATCTAAGAATTACTGTACTTGTGAAGTTAAAAGGTTGACTTCACAAACTCATTAAAGACTAGTGTGTTCTAATGAATAATTTTGTGTCACAATTAATGAATTTAAAATTCTAATGATTGATTTCCCCCTATTATTTTTCCATCGTTGCTATATGTTATGTGTACTCCATAAATCTTCTATAATCTTGGATTTAACAATTTTAATTTACCGTAAAAAATCATTTTACAAAAATATTATGCTCTAAAAATGTATTTTAAGAATCCTGAGTTAACGCTTGTTTAAGAACGAAATTCTTTAGTAGAAAAGCTTAAAAGTAGTAACCTTAGCGAGGTGCACTATATACTTTTGTTTTTAGTAATGTGAACTCAAATATACAACACAAATGCTCATTTTGTTTAAAAGCATTCATGCGTAATTACTAGTTGATGTATATATAGCTTGCACATTTGTCTTGTAACACAATTGAATCTTATAAGGTTGCCAGAAGTTTAACTACTACTAATTCATTGAAGTTTAATAATCAGTAATTCGTCACATCTTTTGCAATCAGATTGTAACTTTTATTCTTATGTCCAACGTTTTAAGCAAAGCTTTGTACATCAAACAAAAAGTAGCAGTTAATTTTTTAACATCATATATATTACTTTGACATGAATTTTCTTGATACGTTTTTATGTATCAGAAATGTTTAGCTGAAATTTGTTCATCTTCAGTTAGTAGATAACTTAATTACTATACTGGCTTGGCCGAAATATTCGAATATTTTCCAATCGAATTGCTGTAGTGCAGAAAACTTGTGCATGACACATCAAGGTAATGGTGATTTTTTTTAATTAGACAATATCTTCCGTGCACTCATCATGATAAAAGTTACAGAAATTGCCAAATGGCACATACTTGTACTCATTTTTTTTTACTCTAAAACCAAATAAATTACAATCGAATCGCTACAGGGATGAAAGGCCGTCTCTAGTACATCTAAATATGAAGTAAAACTATTTTTTAAATCAGATATTTTGTATTCGTGAAGGGTGACCGGAAATGCTACGAATCTAATACAATGTTTCAATTTGTTCAGATTCGTTCTACACCTTTACTCACTTCCATGTGTTTTATAACGTGGGTTTGTGACAATGCACTTGAATTTCGGAAATTTAATGTAATGTGAAACATGTAATTGCAATATAAAAATCAGTCACATCCACTTGCGAGAAATCAAATCACAGACCATTCGAATGAAGTGGATTTTCTTTATTCCCGAAGACGGTATGGGAAGAATGCAATCAGTGCATAGACAAGACGTCCAAAGAAATAAAAGAGAAGAAAACAGTGTATATCTTCAACTTTATCCTTGGAACAATCGCACTTAACATTAACAATGTCTTGGCAGTTGAGAATACGATTGCTTGTCGCAGCATTACATAGTGACCAATATGGAGCACTTAATCGAGCAAAACAAAAATCGTATCCAAATGAAATGAATAATAATAACTTTATAACAGATAAAATTAATCCTGTATTTGGGATAAAAATAACAGAATTAAAAAGAGAGCAAACAAGATTTTAATATCTACGCCCTGTATTTTGATGGTAGGAAAGGTGACGCTTCAGGTTGTTCATACAATCCATTCAAAACATTCTCGTATAACCCTCTAAGAACTCTCTTATGTAATTGTTTAATAGTAACAGTGTTCATCATTTATCTATCCTTATGGACACGTCGCGCGCGCTTGAATCGAAACGAATGACTTTATTTTGCTTTTATATATGCCGATTTAATGTAATCATAAAGGAGGCTTTTTTCAAATTGGATCAAAACACATTCATAGTGATAATTCCTTTCTTATTCTCCAGATGATTTGCTTTACCATCTAGATCCTGTTGAGCATACGTCGCTCTTAAAATGATTCGAAAATCGGTCCTGGATCACAAACAAATATATTATTTGAACCTGGGCTTGATTTTTAAGTCTTTAATATGATTAAAACATCTCTGATATTAATGCAGACCTATACAGCCAACATCAGAAATCGTACACTCGGTCGGAAAGTCGATACCTTGCAGTTTTATAACAATTGAACCCCTAAATTATTTTAGTTTCCTTGTATCTCCATTTAGGTTTTTAAGTGAATACAGCAACATTTCATTAAAGTATCAATGACAAATTCATGTAACGATGTACCTACGAGTAAATCTACGTGATTATTTGTCCTTTTTCCAGCAGATGTTAGTCGAAATTCCATCGCATCAAATGAAGTTTAATGTCTCTGAGACGTCTTGTTCAGATAGCTGTTTTATAATTGTTGTTATCGCATCGAATGGAGTTTAATGTCTCTTCTGAGACGTCTTGTTCAGATAGCTGTTATATAATTATGCTGTTATAGACTAGCTGTTATATAGTTCTGTTTTGCAATGACATTCAAGTGGTAGATACATAACCAATATGACTTGAACTTTCCTCAAATAATAGAGAAATCAGTTCTTTGAGTTTTACGACAATGTTTTGAATGTGTTTTGCGAACAACTGAGAAGTTTCATCTTTCTGTCTATCAAAAACAGGACGTAGGCTTAAAAATTGTGCTTAAGCTGCACATCACTTGTGTTTCACAGCCTTTTCCTTTCTAATCTATTTACTTTTTACCCATAACACGATTTATTTGCTCTGTTATAAGTCATCGTTCAGATCTCTTGATGTGTTTATGGCAGTTGCTCTCTCAGGCACTACGCAATGGTCACTACTGCTGTGGTATTCTCATCTGAATGTAATGTTGGATGTGATTGTTTCAAGGATAAAATTGAAGGTCTACCTTTTTTCTTCTATATTTTCAATTTGTTTTTGGATGTCTATGTACTGATCGCATTTTTCCTATACCGTCTTTGGAAATATATAAGGAAAATCCTTCATTTGAAAGGTATTTAACTGGCTTCTCACAAGTGGATATGATTGATTTTTACATTATATTAAAATTACAGTTTTCACATTATGTTATAATTACGAACCCAATCCTATATTGTAAAACATTTTAAAGTGAGTAGAAGTAAAGAACGCGCGAATCTGGACAAATTGGCATATTTTGTCAGATTCTCCCCTCACGGATAGAAAATACCTTATTTCAAAAATATTTTTACTTTGCATTAGCTATACTAGAGGCAACCTTTCATTCGTGTAGCAAATCATTTTTAGTTTCTTTATTTCTTTGAAAAAATCAGTAAAAGTGCGTATATTTTGACAAATTCTGGAATAGAAACAGTCAGACATGTTTTTATTGCAAACTAACACGTTTGATTATTTATAACTAAAATTTTCTTTGTGTCTGTTCTACTCTACTTCTAAGACATGTAGTCTTATATCTTCGAAGTGTCCCAGTAGGAAATGTATATGTATTTAAACATAGGTAACCAGTATACGTAATTTCGTAGCAAGTTTATCAACATGAGCTGATTAATTATAAACATATTCAAATCTTAATAAATTTCTCTAAAGTTTTTTATGCTATCGGGGGTAGTGGTACTCCAGTTGGTAGAGTCGCGAATTAGCAACCGGAGGGTTGCGAATTCGAAACTCGATCCAACCAAAGACCGTCGTTTACGTGAGGTCTGGTGCACGTTAAATCTGTCGTAGCCTCAAACGTCTTCACGTTGGCGTGGTGTGGAAGTTTGTAGAGTGTGGTTCCAGCTGAGGTGTTGTCCTCGTTATCTGACCGTGGTTCAAAATTATGTTGTATTGTTCTCGAATCTTTCCCTTCGAGATTGATTCCAGACCATCGCCAATAGCCTGTTTTGCTGCTCCAGTGCTACTTTAATTCAACCTACCTACTATTTCATGCCATCAGGAATATTTAAATGTTTATTAATCAATACTCTCTCCGCAATTAAAATGAACTAACTGAACATCTGTGAATTTCAAAATTATTGTATTAGCCAAGCTTAGAATCTCGAAAGTTTGCATCCTCCTCGAACAGCATGACCGTTGAGTGACAAGTTTGGTTTGAAACCAAGGTTTCTTAACCCTCTAAGTGGTTTCGACGAGGTATCGAAGAATCCATCAAGATCAGACCAATTTTGCTACTGACGAGATATCTCATCAAAAAGATATTGCTTATTCTTTTATGCTGGCTAGATCAGATCTGTCTTCTAATTATCGTGATCCTGTTTTCTTCTAATGACGAGATATCTCGTCCATCAAGATCTGGTCAGTTTTGCTAATGACAAGATATGTCGTCCACCAAGATCTGGTCAGTTTTCCTAATGACAAGATATGTCGTCCATCAAGATCTGGTCAGTTTTTCTAATGACAAGATATGTCGTCCATCAAGATCTGGTCAGTTTTCCTAATGACAAGATATGTCGTCCATCAAGATCTGGTCAGTTTTTCTAATGACAAGATATGTCGTCCATCAAGATCTGGTCAGTTTTTCTAATGACAAGATATGTCGTCCATCGAGATCTGGTCAGTTTTTCTAATGACAAGATATGTCGTCCTTCAAGATCTGGTCAGTTTTTCTAATGACAAGATATGTCGTCCATCAAGATCTGGTCAGTTTTGCTAATGACGAACTACCTCGTCGAAACAACCACCAGAAGGGTGAAGATTTGACTGGATTGCATTGTTTCTTTCGATTCGTATCGTCTCTATATTATCTACTCTATTCTACGTGGCAAGTACAATCCATACACTCAACTCACTACTCGCCAGGTATTTAAATCGATTCGAAAAATCACTCATGCCTCACAAGTCAGGTTTTAAATCGATTCAAAAAATCCCAACTGCCCTCATGTCGGGTTTTTAATATCTCTGCGGCACATTGTCGAGTGTCTTGCAAGTTGTCCCGAGCCCTTTTTAAGCACTTTTCCTTAACTTGCCGAAATGTGCTCGAAATTGACTGGGAGGTGCGTAACCCGAGTTGCAGAAGCCAACTTCGGAATTTAAGGCACTCGAGTTTCCTTCGGAGTAATTCGATTTCTTTTCTTCTGCCCTTCGGAGAGGGGCCCCTTTTTGATTAGGAAGGGGGGCCGGGGGGGCCAGGTGAAAAGAATCAGGAATCCGAAGAAACAGGAAGAGCCCGAAAGAGAATGCATCCACCCCCTTCTCTCCCGCGCTTAACAGTGAAGAGTTAAGACGAGAAGAAAATGAGAAAAAAAGGTTTGCTTTAATCGAAAGTTGAAATGTAAATGGATTTTTAGATTAAAGAGCTAAGGGTAGGAAGAAGAGAGAATTTTCCTCTTAACTGGAAGTCTGGAGTATTATTCGTGGGGGTCGCCATTTTTTTTTCTGCGTGTGAGGCGAACTGAAGACATGTGGAGGATTCGAGGAAAATTCGTTAACTTTTTATTTATTTGTGTTTTAAATTTTTAGGGAAAGAAAGATTACAAAGTAGAGTTTTCTTCCTTCACTTTCGGTTTTGGGATACCGTTTGTAATTTGCCAACTGTCATGTAACTTTTGAAACATGTCCAGCTTATGCATTCGGACGTATTGTATGGCTACCGGGGGAGATTACTTCTGGGAATGTAATTTTTTAACCGAGTGATTGGTAAGCAGCTTCGATTTTTTCCAAGATCCTATCATCCAGCCGCTTCATTTTGAAATCCATTCGTGCATGTGCGTGTGATTGTCATTGGATTTTAATGACAATTTCTATTTCTGTTCGTAGAAAAACCGCTATTGATGTATCTAATCAAATGCTTAGTACTTTCTGCAACGCGAAAAGAACTTATAAACATTATATTTTCCTTCCTTTTGCTTTTCTCACTAAACTTTGACATTTCTAGACCAAAAAATCTACCTTAACCCTCCTAGTGGTAGCCTCGACGAAGTATCATTAGCAAAACTGACCAGATCTTGATGGACGACATATCTTGTCATTGGAAAAACTGACCAGGTCTTGATGGACGACATATCTTGTCATTAGAAAAACTGACCAAATCTTGATGGACGACATATCTTGTCATTAGAAAAACTGACCAGATCTTGATGGACGACATATCTTGTCATTAGAAAAACTGACCAGATCTTGATGGACGACATGTCATTAGAAAAACTGACCAGATCTTGATGGACGACATATCTTGTCATTAGAAAAACTGACCAGATCTTGATGGACGACATATCTTGTCATTAGAAAAACTGACCAGATCTTGATGGACGACATATCTTGTCATTAGAAAAACTGACCAGATCTTGATGGACGACATATCTTGTCATTAGAAAAACTGACCAGATCCTGATCTCAACATCATCAAAATCTGGCAATACCTTCATCATTTGGAATTCAATCGACATTATTGATGACGTGATATCTCCTCATTAGATAAACAGGTCATATCTTGGTGGACGATATATCTCTTCGAAACCACTTGGAGGGTTAAAGGAGATTAATCAGGTATACGCGAGTAAATCGCTAGAAATTTCCCTAGTATAATTTGGTTGTAGATATTTCTATTTTCCTTGAAGACTCGTGATACTTTTGCAAAATAATATTATTTACCAATACCTTTCCTTCCTTTCAACATCTAGATACCGCCGTGACTCAGTGGGTTTGTCCACTACGCTAGTAACCTGTGAGTTGTAGGCGGAGCTGGTTCGATTCCTCCCTGGGTGTAGTTCTCTCTTCTGTGTCAGTAAAACTTTCATCGTGTGTATTTGTCCATTAGTTGATGTTGTCTGTCTTGTGTTTGACGAAGTTTGGCCAAGTATGGACATTGCGCCTTAAAACTCAATGCAACCAACCTTTTAGTTAGTATCTAACGTTTCTGAGACGCTCCTGCAATTCATGTTTTCTGTGTTTGTCCGCGACACTAAGCTATAAATATTTCAATGTTCTTTAAGTTCTGGGAAACCTTTTAGCCAATGTAAGCATTGATCTCACTGCTTTAATATTTTTAGTTTGTATAATGAAATTTTTCTCTTCTAGAGTACTAAAACGTTTATTTCGATATGAAATTTGAGATTTGCTACCTTGATTTTTATTTTAATCATAAAAAGTTTTCGTTTGAACTCGAAAGTTTTAGAGTCGTGATGAATATAAAGAACGCAAGTATATTCCAAATGGTGAATTCAATAACAGCGAATTGTTTAAATCTGATACTTATTAACAGGAAACTAATATCATGACTTTTATGTAAAAGATTAACGTGAAAGCAAAATGATTCATGTTTCGAAAGGAATGATTTAAAATTGAATTACTTTTTACCTCTTCTCTAGGCATGAAAATAAATATCTCATAATTTTTCTTATTTATTTTCTATTACGTCTTGTCAGCTGTTAACATAAAAAATTTTAAACAATGTTTAATTTTTCACGAGTTTGGATGTAGATAGAACTTTTTACTTTTAACTTAAATATGAAGTGAAGATAATGAGTTTGAAATCTGTGGGGACACATTTAAAATACTTACAACTGTTTTAAAAATCAAACGGAAAATGTCTGCACCAATGAAAATGCAAGGCATTTGTATATGCTATACACACGTACATTCACATACGAATACTTTGTTTTTTAAAAATAATTTGCTTTATTTTTTACTTTGTTGTTGCACCTGGAGTTGCAGTTTGGCGCAGCTTGTTCACTTTTGAATCTTGTTCCATAAAACCCAAATCAACCAACCTGGAGTTGCTGTAAAAGTATTTTATATGCTTAAATTTTTCTATGAAATTAAGAAGGAATTTTTAAATAAAAATATTTTTTCAATTCGAGGAAAACATCCCTGAAAAATATGTTGGTGCAAATTTTTACTTTCTTATTTGTTCTTACTTATGAATCTTCATATTAGTGTGAAGAAAATGCTTTTTAATATCTTATAGTACAGTACGACTAATTTATTGTTCAAAAGTAATTCTGACTTGCTCAGAAACAGGGGTGTTATAAAATTTACTAGTGCAAAATGTATTAGAAGGAACTGGATTGATATATTTATTTTAATACAATAATACTAAAAGCATTTTCATAAATTTGATCTGAATTTCTGTAGTGAAAACATAAATATATACTTTTTTAAATCCGTCGAAAGGTGGCAAAATGAAATATAGATCTATAATTTAGGTGTAAAATAATTTCGGAATGCTGTCTTTTTTAGATAAATTTATCTTCGTTTCTGTATTGAATATATGTATAGTAAAATACGTTTTTATTTGAAACTGATATATGATGCAAAACTGCTGAGCTTTGAGGGCGTGCCCTTTTTTACGTACTTTTTCTCGAAACTATTCGGATTTTTTTCACTTATCTTTTCTTTAAGCTTCGCCATCGTTCTAAAATGTGTTTCAACCATAGTTTAAAAGAATTAGTTCTCACAAACATTTTTCTGCTGGCATATATTTTTTTCGCTAAAATATGAGAGTTGCGTTGTGTTTTGTATTTAAAAAAATAATATATTTCTATGCAGATGCTCGTAAATAATATATTGTTTCGGCCGAATTTTTACGTTGAAGTCAACGTATTTTGCTGATTTTATAATTAATGTCTGTTTCGAAAAGAATTATTTATATCCAGCTTATAAAATCGTTTTTGCTTTTTGGGTTTGGCATCGCTTCGTGCTGAGCGGGTATTTTGTGTAATTATAACATCGTTACTGAGTTCCTTTGTTTATATAGATCAGTTATTTTAATCTTTAACTCACTTTCAGGTGTAACCCAAAGTTCCGATGAACCTTAAAAAGGCCTGATTTTCAATTTCAGTTTTTAGGAGCTCTTAAAAATCCTGAAAGTCCGTAAAAGAACGTTGAAAGGCTTAGTTTTTACAACACGACAGATTTTTTCACCTGCATTCAAAACAAAGATCAAAAATACTTTTCCGAAGTCAAGTGTTAAAAATTGGTTTTTCTTTTTAGTTTTCTTTTTAGTTTTTAGGTTTTTTTTTTTAGTTTTAAAAAACCTTAATATTTGCTGAGAGTCCTTAAAAATTTGTAAAACCTTAGTTTTCACTAAAGCACCACATGGTTTCCACATGTATTCAAAAATCATGATCAACGATATCTGTCCAAGGTCAAGTGTTAAAAATCGGTGGCATAATATTTATATGGTGAATTTAAAAAAAAACTGTTTTAAAACTGGGTTCATGAGTTGTTCATTTTTATATGCATCACAATTTCATTTGAGAAAAATGTGCATCGTTCCCTTTTTAATATAAGCTTGCCATTTAGTGACTAAACCAAAAAGCTTCTATTACAAGAATTTTAAGAAGTGATTATCTTTATTTAGAAAATGTAAGTTAACTTTAAGATATATATTTCAAATATATATATAGAATTTTCTGATCACATTAATGTATAAATTGAAATGTGTGTATTTTCGAATTAATTTTAGATATTCTAATTTAAAAACAAGTCCTTAATTTTGCTTTACCTTTGTTTTACAAAAAAATTAATGTTCAGTATTCAAAGTAAGCCTATAAGCATTTTCTAAAATGTTAATATATACTTGTTTTGTGGCAACACAAACTTGAGAGGTTTCGAAAATGTTGTTTGCCCTTCGATAAATAATATTTCAGCTTCACCTTTGTAATTTATTTTTTTCCGAATTCTTTAAACAAAACGTACAAAATTGAAATGAGCTATGAATTAGATTCAGCTCACATCTAAAATTGGGACGGAACTGATTTTATATTGCTGCACTAACGATTCGAGTTGTGCACAATCTTAAAAACAAAGCTTGAAATATAAAATTGAAAGCTTGAAAAGGATATAAACAGCATTTAAGAACTTTTTATAGATTGTACTCTACTATTCAATCGATTTGTTTCTAACTTTCGTGGCTTCTTTCTGTAATTCGTTTTTTATCTTTTCCTCTGTCACTTTAAATTAAAACTTCTTAACTTTGTTGTAATTTTACATTGATAATTAAATGTTCTTAATATAATTTAGAAAGGTTGCTAAAATATAAAAACAGTTTTTTATTTTCTTTACCTTTCGTACGTGATATTTACATTTCATTTCTATCAGAAATGCGTGATTTTTATTCTTGCTTATAATAAAAAAGGGGCGAAACCGATTTTAGATTTTAAAATACCCATTTTATATTGTAAATTACGCTCTTGGGACGTAAACGTTTGAAAAACATGCATTTCATTTTGATAACTTTTTTAAGAAGTTTTACTATTCCGATTTTATTTTTAATTGAAAAAATATATTTTAGGTGAAATGTTTAGAAATACAAAATGCATCAGTTGTGCAAAAACATTTTCCATTTTCACAAAATAATTTTGAGCACTTTTTGATAGATTTCAGAATTTGTAAACTATATATTTCATTTAAAATTCATCTATAATTACCGTCTTGGCCCAGTAGAATGTTTCATTCAAAAACAATACGATTTCAAAACTCTTCCTTTGGAAAAAATTAGTTTTTATTGTTCCTTAGAATAAATCATAAATTATTATTAACTTTTCTAAATTTTCTCGTTAGTTATCTAGTATTTGAAATCAAAGTACAGAAATGTCCAGAAAATGCTCTGGGGATCTCAGAAACAGGAATTTTTTCTTCAACATTCAGCTTCCGTTAATTATAATGTATTACTCTACCTTATTACCAAATAGTTTTTCATTTTATTTTACAAATATAGTTCCTTGTATACAAGAGAATCAATTTTTTAAACAGGACACTTTTTCATGGTAGTGGATGGGGTTTTAGTTTAATTTGACTCTAGTAAAAAATAATATTAATATGAATATAGGTATTGTTTGAACGGAAGTACAACATGAATATAGATTTTCGCGTCATTCATGAATTTTTATCGTATCTCAAATATGAAGCTTTTAATTTCAAAACTCATGCCACGAAAACTTCGAAGAAAATAGGAATTCTTCATGTATCGTTTTGGTTTTGTTTTTGACCATATTTAATCACCTCGTAACTCCATTTTAGTGCTCGTCGACTGATGGCCGAGACAGGCGTTGGATAAAAAAAGTTTTGTTTTTACATACGTGCAACAAAAGATTATAAATAGAACATAGGACAAAACTTCTTTCACTCAATGTATTTAACAACGCAGTTGCATACCCGCATTTGGGTTTGGACCATTTTAGGAATCACTTACGTGACCTTTAACGACGCTATTACGAAGCGAGTCTTGAATATATGGATAACAAATTCGAACTGTACTAGTCAGAAATCTCGGTTCTTTTTATGAAACTGAACCCACTCTATTGAAACTGATTCCTTTCTTACTTTTCAAGTTAAAAAGATGTATAAAATGTGCTATCTCTGTAATTATAACATTTTCTACCTCCAAAAATAAGAAAGGAATCAGTTCCTTGAAAGGTGTGCACTATGATGCGATACTTTGTCTTTCAGTTACTTTCCGTTTGTGGAAAAACATTCAAATTGCATCTGTAATTTAATACGTGTGTGTTAAATCTAACTATTAATTTTTAAACACTCGTTTATGACTAAAAGGTGTTTCAAAACTGCCTCAACAACAAAGCAACTTCAAAAGCTGTGTTGCGAGTCAATATCTTGAAAACGTTTGCTTTGAAGACATGAGTATTTTATAGAAGCTGTATTCTCAATGTTACGTTTTTATACTGATTTTAGTGTTTCTGAAGTACTCGAATATTTTATATTCAATAGTTATATTCAATATAGTTATATTCAATACTTATATACTTTAGATTTATTGCTTGTTTGATGTTGTTCAAGATGGTCAGAGAGAGTCCGTAGGACTGTTATATTTTTTCTTTAATCGTAGATAGTCTTCAAAAACAGATTGATAGGGGTCATTTTTCCTTGTAGATATTTATACTTTTGGGTATAACTTCATAAAATAGCTGTATTCATTTAAAAAGTATTTCAAGATGTTCACGAAATTCACTATAGTAAACCGAAATCTCAGGATATTACCTCCTTTAACTTTACAAGTAAAAGTAATATGGAACTTTTAATATCATATCAAACTGCGTGCTTTAATGTGTTACTCACAGAATTCGACAATTTAATTATCTGCTACTTTAAAGTATTAGATTATTTTGCTCCTGGTAAATATATAGGATTGTTTTCACTCGGAAAATATTTCAAAATGTTCATGAAAATCACTACGTTCTCGAAAATTAAATTTTGTAAAGTTACTCTTGATTAAAATGACTCATTTGATTTTCGTTCTTATTCGAATAACACAATTTAACAAATTCAATATTTGCTGATTTTCGAAATGCAATTCATTTTCTTCATAAAATTTTGAAATTAACAATCATTTCTGTAGCCTAACAACTTGTGCATTAATATAATTGTTATTTAATACATGTATTTGTTTTACATTTCTTGTATTTCACGTTTACATAAATCAAATATTAACAATAAAATGAACTTAAAATGCTCTTACAGAATATAAAATATGTTTTAATAACTTTTTGCCATTTTAATTTTGAAAATTTAAGAACTGTGTAGACTACAACTGAAACAAAAATGGTTAGTCAAATGTGCGTCCGAATATGGGACGAATTTCTTTATACAAATGTATATAATTATAGAGAAGGAGATTAAAATTATGTGTATACATTTTTGGTGAATAAATATTTTAAAACTAACTTTTATCTTAAGTTAAGATGTAAATCATTATAAATTACCCCACTCCGTATATAATCCACGAGCTTTTATAATTATTCTAGAATTGTGTAAAATTTTGATAAAACTTTTTGTAAAAAAATAGCACTTAAATACGATCTTTTCTTATACGTACCATTTCTTATCCACCGTTGAAAATGAAAGATTCCTTTTTTAATAGTAAACATGTTTAACACTAAGCACATTTTGTCAAAAAATGAATAATTATTTTTGTTGTAGAACATTTGAAGGATCATTAACCGCGTCGTGTAAGACCGACAGATTTGAAGAGGTTTTTTCATTATATTATATACATAATCGCGTATTTAAAGGTTTTGTATCATTACTTGTTTGTTATAGTTTGTAAGGTCAGATATAAAAACATTTCCCCACTCTAAGGCACAATATACTTTTTCAATTAAATACCATATTCTTGTTTAACGAAAAAATATTAATCAACCCCGACGTAAAGAATACAATTTGACTACATCTTATGTAGAAATCAAACATTAGTTCACGTAGATTGACTTGCCAAGTGGTTTCTGTTTTGCAATTAAGCCCATAAAATTATTAGAAACCGTTGTTTTGACTTAGCTCCAGATCTCAAAGTAAAATATTTGAAACCCTAACGTAGTTTAAAAAAAGAAAGCTTTAAAACCAATTTTCTGTCAACTATTCTCTTTAATCCCTGATCAGATTTATATTGATGAATCAAAGCCTCATAAACGTACAAATAGAATGATAAAGTTAATTTTTAAAAATGTTCCAAATTCGTTATTGGGCTTTCGTTATAGTTTAAAATTTAGGTGTTGAAATATATCCAAAATATCTTAATGGTGTACTGCTTTATTCTTCGTTTTGCAAATAGCTTAAAAACACGTTATTTAGATTGTTCTATTTCCGTCATTTTACTTGCCATTAGTTTAAAGTTTAATAAGTGCGCTTGGTGTATAAGCTTCGGCTTAAATTATTTCATCCCAGCTGAAAATTCTTTCTACATTTTTCTGATATCAAATCCTTTGACAGTAATTTTATGCTGAGAACCTAGATCATTGTTTTCATTTTAGATGAATTTGACCTTTATAATTTTTTAAGTTTTATATTATTTAATGTATTGTTATAAACATATACATTAATATCAGTTTTTAACAATATTTTACTATGTCGATCATGTCGTTTTAACCGACAATTTGGAGGTTTGGTGGGAGTATCCAGCAAGGTTACAAAAATAGTTTATCTGTCTATACTTTAAAACCTTTTCGATTATATGATAAAGACTATTTTGTATTTTTTTATTGCTTATTATTGAGACATACATAGAGTAGAGTAGTTTTCTGTGACAAATAAAAGGCTGTTTTCCTAATGTCGCAAATTTCTGTATTCATGTTTTATTTGTCTTGACTTTGATTTCTCAGAACGTTTTGTAAACGAATAGTTCTAATTCCTTAGAACTTTGAACGAACACTTTTCGTTCTTTATTACGTAATTTAAACGAATAGTTCTAGTTTTTCAAAACATTGATTAAATAAATGGTTTTATTTCTTCCGAATGCTACTTAAATTAATAGTTCTAATTCTGTTGATTAAAAGAATTGTTCTATTCTTTTGAAAAGTGAGCATATCAAATAATTCATATTACTTTGAAATTATTTTCTTTAAAACCTTTTTCAACTCAAACAACTTTATCATAAATGTAAAGCTTTACTTTGTCAAATTTAGTTTCTCTACGAAATGTACAAGTCTTAGGTAAATTAGAAACACAGAAAAATTGTGTTTAATGATTTAAGAAAGGTTGAGATAAAGGTATAAATTTATCGACGACGTTTGAATTCACATTGCAAAATAGAAAAAAACGATTTCATTCATAGAATTTTAAAAACATGCGGTTACTTATAATCTATTCCACATTTCCTTTCGCAGAACATTATTTTTCTAATTGAAATATACTATAATTAGATTGAAAATATCACTAGTTATTTTTTCTTGCTTTTTTTATACATACCACTCAACATAAGCAATGTAGGTCTCGATATTTCCTTTTAGATGAAAATGCCATTTTCAATTTTTAAAAGGGCTTTCGTTTTCGAAATTTCTTGATACTTTTTATGTCGTACACTCCGAAATTCCAAACAGAATTATGGCCTTTCTATATTTCTTATATTCTTTATTGAGTTTTGTTTGAATCAGAAAAGAATTGGTTTACTTGGTTATATTCTTGATATATATTTCTCCGTAATTGAGTTGAAGAAAAACGGATTTAAAAACAGAACTGTCCTCTCATTCCTTAAGACCATTAAAAGTTAACCATTCGAAATGTGTTACCTTCAAAAAAGAATAATTAAAGCTAAACACACGTTCAAAGCAATTTCAAAATTGATGAACCAATGCACATTTCTCATTGCGTGTCGTTTTTAGATGGGGAATTTCTTTGCGTTCATCACTCAAACTTCCTTTAATTTATCACGCTTTTCTGCGAATAACTTGTGAAAAAAGGATTCAAAAACAGAACTGTCTTCTCATTCTTTAAATCCATTAAAAGTTAACCATTCGAAATATGTTACCTTCAAAAAGGAATAATTAAAGCTAAACACACATTCAAAACAATTTCAAAATTGATGAACCAATGTACATTTCTTATTGCGTGTGGTTTTTATCATGCGTTTGAGAAATTTACATTATTACTTAAACTTCCTTTAATTTATTTTCTATTCTGTGAATAAACCCTGCACCGAGTCCATTATTCACTTGACAGCAGGATCAAAAAAATTAAGCATATTTATAGATCTATAAACATGAAGCTCGCAACGGATGTTGGCATTGTTTCCGTGCGTTCCCTTAGCCGAGCGTAAATTTCTTAATAAAGAAAAAACCCTTATTTCCCAAACTTCCCATTGTTCCTTAGTAGCAATCGTATTTCATTTTGCCCTAAAACGTGGTTTTTTAGGAATATTTTTTCCCAGCTAAGTACGTTTTTCACGCCGATTAACTAGCGATTCCTTTTTTCCGTCTCCATTGTCTTAAGCGTCGAAAAAGAGCCGAACGGTTCCCGGCCCACGAAGGAGCCGCCGTAAATCAGACGAATCATCACGACCTCATTGCTCGTGCCTTGATGATCGAGGGACAATGCAGAGTTATGCGATCTTCCTGAGGACTGATTTGCTCTCTAATTATACGCACGATTCATCAACGGGTTTCTGCAGTAGTGTCTCACAATGGAACAATGACGAATTAATAAGAATTGCTTTTTTGTGGGACAGGGATGTTTTTATGGTCGCGAATATTTCAGAAAAAATCGTGTATTCCTATTCGGGAAAAACTAATTTTGGGAATTTAGCCGCTTCATGTTCTTCTCTTGCGTTGTAATTACGCAATGTCATTGTTGGAGGAATTTCTAAGCGTGACTCGATTCTTTTTATTATGCATTAGTAATGTTGAAGAAATACTTCGGTCTGAGAGTGATCACATGCTCAACTGCATATTTATGACGAGGTTGCATTATTTTTAAAATTATATCGAGATTAGAATTTAGGTGAGAGACGTTTTTGGAGAGAACTATGTTGGTTTTAGTTCTTTGCATGCCGGGCCAGCTGTAAATTTGTGCTTTTGCTTTGTTATTATGAACGCTTCTGAATTACCTGTTTCTATAAAAACAGCCTATTTATAACAATTTTCTAGTTAAAAATTTCTCAAACAAGGAGGAAGATTAATTTAACTGAAAGTTGTGTGTAGTACGCGATTAAGTTTTGAAATATTGATAGAGTTTTGGTTTTCCAGGATGCTGTGAATAAACCTTTGATGTATTTTAACTTTAAGAAATGCTTGAAAGGCATATTTTACGGTTTTAAAACAGGTGACAGTTTGTGTTATGTATTTTCTGTACGACATTTTAAGTTGTTTTGGAGGATTATTTTTCATTAGATGGCGCTTAAACTACTTTTATTTATTTAGTGTTAATAAAGTTTTAGGTTTAATCTCATAATATCATACATTTAATAGTTTCAGAGCTGTAAAGAATAGTATTGCTTTAACAGTCTGCACCCCCTATTTATGAAAAGTGTTTCAGTATTTGTCGCTTTTATGAAATATTTACCTTCTTTTCAATTGCTTAATAATAAATATGTGGCATATTGATAATAAGGAAACAATACAGAAATGCAGATTTTTGAATTTTATCAAATAGTCATTCCCTTTGCATCCAGACATCGTGGTTGTAAGTGTATCACACAAGACTATTTTTGAATTCCTTATGTCACTTATGATATCAAGATATTGTTGTATCGAATTATTTTAAAACTGAAATCATAAATATTATCATTCAATACACTCATACAATTTTTTCCAGTCATAATATTTAACTTGCTAGATTATTAAGTTGAACTGATTTGATTATTATTAACTTGTATCTTATTGATACCTGCTGTGTAAAATTTCTGAACCCAAATAAGCATAGTTGCATATGCTGAATATTTCTCGACAGTTTCAGGATAGTTTTGTAATTTTTCATATTGAAGAACTATATATCAATGTCTTCAAACTATTTCCTAGTTTCATAAAATGTTTACATCAGCACTTCCATAGTGAATCATCTATATATAATTAACTGTTTAGAATTGAACAGCAGTTCACACAAGATCCAGTATAAAGATTAATTGGACTGAAACTTTCTAGCCATTTTCATCGTAATAACTTATAGTTTCAAACTCGCTTTGTCATTCCTGAAAATCTCAGATTTATGACAAGAATGGAGGATGCTTAATCAAGATTTAACAATAACTGCGCTAGTGCATTATGCCATCAAATGCATTGTAAATCTTGACAGTACAGTAATGCATACTGCATTAATATAATCTGACTTGAATGACACCACTAACAAATAACTGCTAAAATAGCCTTTTATTATCACAGCTGTGTATTAAACGTCTAATGTGTGAACCTTATTCAATGTTAAAGATGCAGCAGAATATTTTAAATTTTTTGTTTAAATTTTGTGTTATTTACTCTTGTTTAAGAATTCGAATGCCTTCTTTATCTCAGATTTAAATTGAAAAATTTAGAGAAAAAACGTTACTGTAAACTAAGGAATTCATCTTGAGTTTGTGACATTGTTTTCTAAGATGTAAATCATTTAAATTATTCCTACGCTATGTGTACGAGCATGAACTTTGATTGTTCTAGCATAGTGTATAACTTTGATTGAAACATTTTGTAAAAGTAGAGCAATCATTTACGTTGAATACAGAAACTTAAAAAAATTATTATCGTCTTATCCTTCGTTGACAATAAATAATGGTTTTCTTGTTTTGTAAATACACTTAACTGCGTCGTGTATAACTGACAACTTTGAAAAATTATTTTTGCATAGTATACACACTCAAATATTAAGAGAAATTGTAAAAAAAGGAATTAGTTACTTTATAAACTGAACGTTAAAAATAATTCGCTATTTCTAGCAGTCAACTATGTATAATTGCTCTTACGTTACACTTTTAGTCTACACTACGTTACACTACAAGTCTTGCTCAAGAAGTAATAATACTTTTCATTGCATTAGATTGTTTTGGGTAAATAACTTATATTTATTGTGTCCTACTATCAATTATGAAATGTTTTTCATGTATTGCATACAGATTTAAGGGGTATCCAATAGTTGCTTTTAAAATAAATTATTTACGTTGTATCCAGAGAATGACTTGGAAAAATTATATAACTTGTCAAACCGCAGAAACACTATCAGAATATTTAGAAAAAATTGTTAACCTTGTGTCCGATCGTGATTGTACTGGATGCACATTTTACTTAGTTCTTGTACTGTTCTGTTGCGAGACAAAAATTTGTTTAGAAAGTAATCATTGTTCTGTTGCATGCTGAGTACGTAGGACAAAATTGTTAACAGTAATATTCGATCGTTAACTATTGAAAATTCTCCAAAAACGCATAAGAATGCATACATTTTGCTTTAAAAATAAGTATGCCCTATTCAGAGAACTTTTTTTGTGGGAAAATATTTTGTTGATATCGTCCTGTACCATTGTACTCTATGAAAAATTGTTCTTGTATTGCACACATGAATTAGCAAATTTTATTAAACAAAACCATTTTGTAACTTGTATCCAAAATATTTGTAAGGATAAGCACATTTTGTTACAATCTATAGTTGCGTACGTTTTATCCTGCATATTTTGGTAACAATTTTTTGTCTTTAAATATTTAACTCCACGTCTCAGCGTCAACTTTGAAAATGTGTGTTCACTCTTGCATAGTGTGCACTAGTAAGGATACGTAGATTTTGTTGCAAAATAATTGTATGTTTGTCTACATTGCATCCAGAGATTACTTTGGAAGAAAAAACATGTCCGGATATTTTTGCAAACAATAGAGAAATCGATGGAAACCCAAAATTCAACTTCACTGAGCTCTTAAATTAGGGATTTCTTTGTTCCTTTTTAATTTTCACCCTTCCTACTTCTAGTAGAAGTCGAATGGAATACGGATTAACGGCTTATTAACACGACGGTATTTCTACCATCTTAAACTGTTCGCTCGATGTCATACGATTATTTGGGAACTTGTAAATATATTTTAAATAGTTCCTGAAAACCCTTGAAGGATAACCCCACTCCAATGTGATGACTTGAACTGTCAACGTAAATAGAAAAAATATGATTTCTATGCACCAAGGACGTTGTCATAACTGAACAATCGAGATCAAGCAGCCCCTTGGCGAGCAAATTCTCAACAAACATTCAACTATCAACATGTGCAGTCCCAATGCCAACTGTGAAAGAAATTTTCTATCATTCCTTACGCATTTAACCTTCCAAGAGGTTTCGACAAGATATCTCGTCCATCAAGATCTGACCAATTTTGTTAATGATGAGATATCTCATCAAAAAGATATTGCCTATTCTTTTATGCTGGCTATATCAGATCTGTCTTCTAATGATCGTGATCATGTTTCCTTCTAATGACTAGATATCTCATCAAACAAGATCTGGTCAATTTTTCCTGATGATCGTGATCATGTTTCCTTGTAATAACTAGATATCTCGTCGAACAAGATCTAGTCAATTTTGCTTAAGACGAGATATCTTGTCGAGACAACCATCAGGAGGGTTGGATGCATACACAAATTTTGCTGAAAAGTAACAATTATTTACTATTCATAAAGAGTGCTTTAGGATAGGAAAACTGGTTTAACCTCGTTTTGTTGCACCGTGAGAAACTGCTCTGTGCACAGCATGGTGGATTCTAGATTTTGTTGCCAAATAATTGTTTACACTGTATCCAGAGATTACTTTAGAGGAAGCGAATTGCTAAACTCGTCATGTCCGATCGTCAAGTATGAATAATTGTTGCCGGGCCATTTCTCTCCCCGGATAGGCTTATTTATCGGAGCACATCCGACGCTTGTATCCAAAGATAAAGATTTCTTTCCTACCGAAATTTTCAGAACAGTAAACACATGCGCATTATGTAAATGCGTAAACCCGTTCACGCGAGAAGCGTAAACCACGCGTAAGCTCTTAATTTTCGCTGTGAACGAAAACTGCCCGGCCCGCTGTTCGCACTCCCGTAAGTATATATTTTAGACGAAAAAACTATATAGGGAGAGAAAGAAAATGTGTAACTTTGTGTTTGTGTGTGGTGTGTTTTTGTTTTTTGCGGTTGCCTTTTTTGTGGCTGTACAATATCTCTCCATCTCTACCAGTCTCTGACGGCTCTGGGTTTGAGTCTTTTTTGTCCTCTGGCTTTTTTCTCTCAAACCGCCAAGTCCCTTTTTCTTCCTTTTCATTCGTTGCTTCGAGTTGTTTTGTTCTGAGGATTTTATCTTGTTTTTTGAATGGCATGGCCGCTCTCCTAGTGCGTGCTTTTCGCGTTTGTATGTATAAATATTTCCTGGTGGGTATGGGGGACACTCTTCTGTGGCGTCGGACGATGTATTTTATGGTGGAGAAACGCTATTATAAATCTTTAACTGAATATTGAATTTTTAATTTTGGGAAGCCGTTGCCAAATGTGGATGTATAATTCTTGTTTCCACTTCTGGGGGTCGTGTTAGCGTCAACTCGCGCGTTCTAACGCTTTGACCGAAAATGCGTTGTTCATTCAATTCCTAAATCCTACGCCACATTTATTTTCCCAGCACGAGGAAGAGAAAATTCCATACAAAGCTGACGAACTAAAATAGGAGGTTTTAAAGCAAAGGACACTTGCGCTATCGTTATAAATTTTTTATATTATTCAACTGTGATACATGTGATACTTTTATTTTTGTAATATTTTACGCAGCAGTTGTAGGCTCCTAATTTTTTAGAGACGAAAATATATTTTTTGTTATGAAAATAGTACTAAATTTTTGAATTCGTCTTTTTCATTTGAGAAAACAGAATTTTCTCTTTTTCTTTGTTTCTTTCTCTCTGGGGCCGTCGTGGCTCAGGGGGTATGTCCACTGCGCTAGCAACCTTCGAGTTGTAGGCGGTGTAGGTTCGATTCCTGTGAGGTGCATTCCTCCCTGGGTGTATTTCTCTCTT
Organism: Meta bourneti; assembly: GCA_933210815.1. Classification (NCBI taxonomy): domain Eukaryota; kingdom Metazoa; phylum Arthropoda; class Arachnida; order Araneae; family Tetragnathidae; genus Meta; species Meta bourneti. Next base: position 25,167,430 of record OW119931.1, read on the forward strand.
CTGCGTCAATAAAACTTTCATTGTGTGTATGCCTATTACTTGATATTGTATGTCTTGTGTCTGGCGCAGCATGGCCAAGTATGGCCCTTGCGCCATAAAACCCCAAAACAATCAACCAACTTTCTTTCTCTTCGTGCTTTTACTTTTGTGTATATTTTTCCTCGTATTCTTGAAGATTCGCTTTAATTTTTATCAAACATACGTTTTAAACATACATCTTTAAAACTAACAAACAAGTTAAATAAAATTTTGACAATCCTTCAAGTGTATATGAAACTATTTTATTTCATATCCGAGGGTCATTTATTTTAATTTTTAAGTTGAGAATTCTTGTGAGCTTAAGGATCAAATATATTTTAAAGAAGCACGATTTTATCTTGATACTTATATACCTTTCACAATATTATCTTTAAAACGCTTTCCCTTTATATATATTACTGTGTTTCATTGAAAATTTCCTCGCTCTTGTCAAGGAATTTGATATCTCCCTTAAAAGAGTCGCCACTTCGTCTTTAAAGTTCTGCTGTCTAGTCATAATATAACATTTCTCTTGGCCTTTCTGACTAGACCGTTTTCATTCATGAACATTTATTTGGAAAAGCCAGACCCTTTTTTGAAGTGTATAATTTATGTGTATCATGGGCAAAACTCTGATTCTTTTCCTTAAGTTATAAACAGAAATAGAGCCGCTAAAGCCCTCAGGCAACTTTCCGGAATTCAAGTGACCCATATCGAGTTCAACTGAACGAAATCTGGAAATTCATGTGCCCTTTGAGACACATGCAGTTCATCCTTTTATTTCATCTCTCTCGGATTGCACACACCAAGTCATCGCCCTCCAAATATCGACCTTCCACTTTTTATCACTAAATTCCCAATAAAATGGTGTGAAAATATCTCGACTTCCTGGTCCTGGTTCGCTTCCTGGTCCACTCTTTTAATAAACACTCCCTGGGCCTTGAACCTTTTTACTTTTCAAGAAAATGACCTCTTCCAAGGAATCGTTCACCCCTCAGAAAATTCTCACCCCGGGGGGTGCTGCTAAAAAAAGGAACGGGACGTTCTTTGTGTGCGGAAAGTATTCCTAGGGGGTGAACGTCCCGCAAGAAAAGGGACCCTATCCTGGCTGTGGGGAGAGTGGAATTTTTTTTGTCAGCTTTCCCTTAAGAAGCTCTTTGGTAAGAAAGCACTTGCGTAAGAAGGAACGGGACTTTTTTGCAGGTGTGCTTTAAGAAAAAAATGGCTGTTTTGTTGCCGTGGGGTATTGACCCTTTATTGGTGGTGTGTAAAAAATACACTAGGTGCAACGACCAGGCGGTATAAGGTTTTTTCCCTAGGTAAAATATGTGGAAGAGGAGCATGGGGATTAGACAAAGAGCGTCTTTTCCACCTGTGGGAATTTTTGCGTTGAATAGTGTCCACAAAAAAGGTGTTCGTTTTGTCGGATTTGTCCCATGGTGAGCAGGAAGAGCTTTACAGAAATTGCGTGTCGAGATATTTCCTCTAGAAATTTCGCTTATGAATTGTACTATTAAGTGGCTTTATACGCGGAACTACAACAAAATATGCGGAAATGCAAAAATCACGGAATAGATTTCCATTTCGTTAAAGTATTAGAGAAAGGAACTGTAGAGTTCAATGGTCTATTTCAATAAACTGGTGTTGAGCAGTATTTCATAATAAAGGTTCGCTTTTTTGCTGGTTTTATTGTATCCCAAAAATTTGTATAAAACAACCTATGTCAGCAGTATGTGACTTAAAGCGTAGTAGTGATTTTATTCCATCCATCGTTCATGCACCTATAATCACCCAATATACATTTGAGTGTAACTGTAAAATTTAGTATGTATGTATTTTTATTTAACGTCGCACTGGAGCAACACAACGGGCTATTGACGACGGTCCGGGATCAAACCCGAAAGGAAAGACCGAGGACAACACTTAATTTTGAACCACTGTCAGATGACAGGTCACACCTAAGCTGGTACCCCACTCTCCAAACTTCCACACCACGCCAACGTTAGGACATTTGAGGCCACGACAGATTTAACGTGCGCCAGTCCCCTTTGTACACGACGGTCTTAGGTTGTATTCGAACTCGCAACCCTCCGATTACTAGTCCGTTACTCTTCCAACCGGACTACCGCGGCCCTCTGTAAAATTTAGAGCCTAAACATAAGTATTTTTAGTTGCTTCAAATACATCAATCATTGGTGTATTTTGCATGATATAAATATTAATAGAATATAACTTTTGAAACAATACTATAAAGGAGGTAAACAATTGACATGTGTTATTCGCATTTTAATGAATTCAATTTTATTTAAGTAATCAATCTGAAAGTGCTTTAGATGAAATATTTAATACTAATATTTAACTCATCCTATTTTACATGCCTTTATTAAAAAAACAACATATCCTATAGGGTGATTTTTCTATTTTGAAATACATTTTATTGCTGTAAAACATTAAATATTTTTCTTGTTTTATGTACATGATCTAATTTAAAACAAACAATAAATAACTTGGTTCCTTTTGATGTTATATTTCTGTATTCATTACATCATATACAGTTTCATAGTTTAGATAGCTTGTTAACGATTTCATGATCTTAAAATAATCACTGCAGATAGGTTGTCACAAACGGTGTGGTTTTATTTGAAATAATAGTACTGTGTTAAAACAAGTTCGAATGCCACTCGGTCAAAATACATGCTATAAAACATTTCTGTAAAGCAAAATATTCAATTCCCTCATTTCGACAAAGTAAATGCGAATAGTGCCACCAAAAAAAGATAACCAATTATCCGAAAATTAAATATGCAAATGACCTATAGTCCCAATTTGTCCCATTATATATCTTTTAGAACACTTACAAATGTTGTTTTTATTTATATTTTAATACTTCATTTCTCCAGTTATTTAGTACTTTTGATTTAAGTATATACTGTTTTACTTTTTATATCTTCATTCTAATCAAATAATATATTTTTATTTAAGTGCCCGATATTCGTACTTTTATTTCGTGTAAATGTTTTTACTTAGTCTTTTATTTCGTGTAAATGTTTTTACTTGGTCTTTTATTTCGTGTAAATAACATTTTTTAGCACACTGGGTCTTCAAATAATTTTTTCCTATGGTAAAAATTACTGTAATTTGTTTAAGAATAAAAATTGAAACTTTTTTCCCTATACATTTACTCTGAGTAATTCACACACTGTTCAACGTTCGTTCACTGTTTTTATGTTTACAAAACTAGATTGCATTGAAAAATTCATTTTAAAGCTAATTTTAATTTTCTATAGTTTGAATCTTTTATTCGATCGATTACATGAGGCGCAGTGCTAAATAGGTATATTGGTTTCAGTTTGTATGAATTTCTTCCATGAGAAAATGGGTATTCTCATATCCTTAACATCAACATAAATTATTTTTAAAGAAATAGGCTGATGCACAATTTTCTGAACAACATTCCAAGGAAAAGTCGTGGTTTGCTTTAACTGAAATATAAAACTGTCAAAAGATATAAACATAATTTTCTCCTGAACCTGCTAAGCCTACACCTCGATCCTTTTCTTCGACGTGTAAAGAAATTACCGATTACGGGCATCTTTGCGTGCTCGGGTCCGCTGAATATTCTCAAAGGAGCCGTTAACCCAACCGACAAAGAAAGAACCGTATTTATTGGCGTTATGCACCACCATTTCCTTTTTGTTGTGAATAAGAGAGGAATAAATCTTCATTTTATGCATTTACAATTAAGGACTTGCTAGTTATTAGTGATAGATAAGCTATTCTGGGTTATATTTCTTGTACGTTTCAAATTTTTAATTTGAAATAAGTGTTTCCAAAATCAGTAATGATTTTATCAATAGTTAAACACCTGTCATTCCTTTCTTCGCCGATATCTAGACAAATATCGTTTTTGAATCGAATGTATTCAGCTTTGAAATTATTCAACTATAACTTAGTAATTTCTTATAATTTTTGATTATTTTCGTAATACCTGAATTGGTTGAATTATAATATTAATCTTTGCTTCGTATATTTGAATGTTATTTGGAATGCAATGTGTGTACCCATATGACAGTATATTTGAATATGTTATTTGGAATACAATGTGTGTGCATCCATATAACAAGTCTATCAAGTATTTAAATTATACGCTACTTAATTTCTTTTCGCCATAGGCAACCGTTAATTCTTAAATACATTTCTCTAAAAAATGGGCTAAAATTCAAAATTTCTGCATTCAGAATTTATTTAAACGTATTTAAATATATATCAGGTCACTAAATCCTTAAATATAATTTACTAACGATACGCGGCCTTTTATGATTATATTAATTCAGAAATAATACTGGTTGGTAAAGTGTACTTTATCAATCAAGTACAATTCAATTTTTGTGAGCATAGAATATTTTAGTCTCATTGTTAATTTTAAATCAAACGAAAAGTAAAATAAAAGGTTTCATCGTATTAAAAACGTACTTATATGCTTGTTCGTAAGTGATAAATAGTTTATTTCTCATTATTTTATATACATCGTATTTTAAAGTTTCTTTTCGTTCTAATCATAGTTCTATTTAACTTCAAATTGATTTAGAAAGTGCTGTGTGGTCACACATTTTTTTACAACTGCAATATTTAACTGAGCTCTAGTTGTTAGGTGATTTGATTTTAAGTTTTCTTCTCTGCCAAATAGAGTTTTGGTTTGATTTTTCTGGATAATTTAATATAATTTATTTTGGCAATTTCATAAATTGGTACTTCGAGATTCTTCGATTGCTACAATTAAAAAAAAACGTCTATTTTTGTTGAATGAGTGTTTTATCTCTACTGTAGAATATACGTGAGCATTCATTGCTGAATTTTTTTGTAGCTGTAGTAACTAGTATTTTTTAATTGAGTATGAGTAGTGTAAAATAGTATTTGAATGCTATATACTGAAAGAATTATTCAATAACTGTTTTTTCCTTAATGCTTTTTTTCTATAATATTCACTTGTAGATCAGCTGCAATTTTAAAAAGGTGCAATTTAATATTTTATCGGTGTTTTAAAATGCAGAATTGTATGCTTTACATATTATTTGGCTTTTAAATATCAGATTTCTTACTGGGCTTTATGTTTATCTAACAACAGTTTGAATCGGAATAGTATGAAAATGGCGAAATATGTTCACATTTACTATATGATAGTAACGCTTCTCTATCTTTCTCTCGCTTTAAGATACTATCGATATTATGCAGTAAGATTCAAATCAAAGTTTCTTTATCTAGAAAATTTGTTGTGGTCGTCTGTTTACTCATCACAATGACCAAATGTTATTGATATTTCACATTCTATATGCCTTTCTTCACTTTGTCCAAAAGGCAGTCACATTCACAACACTTTAAATTGTGATATATTGTTAACTATTTATATACGTTCTTTACACTAATTTTTATCCTCACATATACTTCTAACAGCTCTTTTCTGTTATATATTTTTAGTTTCCTCAAACTCCTATTCGTTAAAGATCATTACAAATACATTCCATTAACATTTTAGGTTTAAAATTTATAAATAATTCAGATGTGTAGATTTTGTTTGTGTTCTACTTTCTATTAAAGTTATTATCATCCATTTCCTTTTTTTTCAATTTAGATTAACATTTCTTTTGGGGTTATGATATTGTACAGCTTTTACATCTATTTTGTAACGATCATTATACTTGTCTTTACGATACATTATTTACTGAACTAAACAAACAAATTTACTGAATTTATATAAGGCTATAAAGTATAACTTTTACTACAGAACATTTCTTTCAACAGCTTCAATCTTATGTTTTATGAAATCTATGTATAGAAGTGCAATTTTCTGCATGTGGATGCATGTTTTGTACGCATTTTATTTTGTGCTTTGTTTTATATTCTACATAAATCTTTCCTCGCACTTATACTGCAAAATTTGCTTTCAAGTTCCAATAAATTATTTATCATGGATTGTCATCAATATTAAGTTTTCCAAATCTAGGTTGACGAAAATTATCCACTATTTCTTTTTATTTGAATTTTATTCGAAATTTAAAATTAAAATAAAAATTACGGGTAATAAAAATTAATATTAATTACAACACAAAAAATTATGGTATTTTTTTTAGTTTTTCCCTTTATCGTGCTGTAAATAGCTCTAAAACGGTTACTATTGAATTGTTTTTCAGATAATTTAGAATAAATCTCCACGAACGTCAACGAAGTTCAGCAAATAACTTTGAAATAATTGAAATAGATGCAATTTCTTCGATCTATGATATTTTTCGACTTTGTCTTTTTTTAAAGCTTGCCAATTTGTGCACTAGAAGGTTCATGCTCGTATGGAAAACCGTAAACACGAGATGTAAGGAATGTCAGAAATACTTGAAAGGAAAATTGAATATTTTCAATTACAGCCTTTGAAAATATTTATAAATTACGACAAAATCAATCATTGTCACTATTATCTTTCGTTTTGCGAAGAACAAAAAAACGAGGATTATCCTTGCTTAATGGGTGAATACTTTTTGTTTAATTGTTTATTTTCAATAATTAGCAATTTAGAATTGCCCATTTATTTAGATTCGTCTATTTTTTAATACCTCCGGAAAATGTTAAGAATGTCAGTAAGAAAGACGTTCATAACGTTAAGAAAACGTTCACGTTTCAGACATTCATAACGTTATGAATGTCTGAAAATTTCTTCTATCAGCAAATGTACGCTATTTTAAATGTAATGTAATTATAAGTTGATATTTCTGCTTTCTTCCGTTGTTTGTGGAAAGGTATAGATGTATCTTTTTTTGGTCATGCCGAATTGCATCGAAATCTTTCAAGAACTCTAAGAAATTTATTTCGTTTTTCTAACAGAAATTCTAACAATGAAATTAAATATAAATATTAAAATGTTGACACCCCGACTTCGGGGATTAAATGTTTTTCTTTTCTAATTCGTGCGGCAAAAAATCGTAGTGACAAAGCGAACTTTCTTGAATTGTATTCCGACCTGCCAGCCTCTGTGAGTTGTATGCGGCACAGGTTCGATTCCTGAAATTTACCCTGGGTGTTTTCTTTATCTTATGTGTCAGTAAAATGTTCCTTGTGTTTGTGTCCATTACTTGATGTCTTTTGTCTTCTGCTTGGCGCAGCTTGGCCAAATAAAGCCCTTGTTCCGTAATAATCCAACCCACCTGCAGCCCTGTCAGTCAACTGGTTAGCATTCTGGTTCTCTGTACAACAGCTGTGGGTTTTAATCCTAATCTAGGCATGGACGTTCCAATGCTATAGATTCCGGTTAAAAGCCTTCGTTCAGCAAATAGTGACTAGAGCGACAAACCTAACCGAGCTGTACCTGATCTCCACATCAGACATTGTTCAGGTCATCTGGTCCTGGAATGGATGAGACTTGTCTTCAGACATAAGGATTGCGTAAAACTGGATTTGATCGCTGGACTTCCTACATGACGAGATACTTTGTCCATCAAGATCTGATCAATTTTGCTAATGACGACATGTCTCATGATCAAGATATTGCCATTTTTTATGATGACGAGATCTAGATCCCGCAGTTTTCTTTTAATGATCGTGTTTTCTTCTAATGATGAGATATCTCGTCCAACAAGATCTAGTCAGTTTTGCTAATGACAAGATACCTCGTCGAGTCTACCACCAGGAGGGTTAAACAGGACTTTCCAAGTGGACAGGAGGGTCTGATACCACAATGCACCTCTTAGGGTTCATTTTGTGACTGCTCGCTTTTCCAACTCTCTTATTTATTTTCTAACCACAGGGTTGCCCTCTAAACTGGTTGATCCTTTTATAGGATAGGTACAAAACTTCTCCCAGTGTCATGTGCCTGTTCTTCTCAAAATCCTTTCAGAACTTATCTTGGAATAATAATCATGATTAAAAAAATTTTAGCTGTTCGTCTTTGGTAGCAGAGCAGCGTGAGGTTCGTAAAATTCATGAATCGAGGCCGTGCTGGAACTATTTGACACCTCTCGTGTTCCGGGAATGAGTCGGTGTTCCTCCAGCCCAGCCAACCCCCTAGTGAATTAACTCCCGGAAAACTTCCCTCCAAGAAAAAAAAAACGGGAACTTCTTGCTCGAACCGCAAAAGAAACCGAAGTTGCGCTGCCCAGAACGTGAGATGAAAGTACTGACGCAACAATGGAATATGGAATCGTTATGAAGTGTTAAAAGCCGGCAACGAATCGCGGCAGAAAGTGCCTCTCTCTCCTATACTTTTACAACAGAAAAGAAGAGGGGTTCCATCTCTGGTCGTATATGTATACATCTTATGATTTCCCCGATGAGCAGGCAATCTAGCAAATGCAAAGGGTCTCCTTTTCCTCAAGCCGCAGAAAACAATGCCGCCAAAATATAAAACAGCACTTCCCGTCTGCATGATCTCTGATTGGTGCAGCAGGAACGTGGATTTGGTATCCACACTGCACCCCAAGAATTCCTGAGCGAACGAAAAATGAACTTTTCTTTCTGCAGAGATGTGATCTTACTTTTGATTGTGGAAGTAACGTCCGACTTGTTACCATTTCTTGGTCAGTTGGTGTCTCTGCTGCTGGAACCTGTTCCAGCGCATGTGTTGAGTTGTTCCCTTAAAGAGAGGCGGGGCACACACCGTGGAATGATCTGGGAAGTCGTATATGTGCCTTTTGCCGTGTCTTATCCGCCACTTGGAACAGCGTTTCATAAATATCTGATGACGTGCGGGCCAGTTTCCGCCATTTTTGCCATGGAAGGCACTTCAACAACATACGGGGAATCAGTTTTTGTTTGTCATTCCAGTCAGGAATGGTGCGAGATATCGGTCGACTGGAGGAGAGTCGAGCGATCTCCTGTAGATGACCAAGAATAATTAGCAAAAAGAGTTGAGGGATAAACTTTTGTATTGTTCCACTAAATTATTATTCAATTTCTAACCCTCTGAGCGTCGCGAAATTTCTGAGTAATGTAGCATTGCTTTTACCCCGCAACTATTGGTTGAAAGAATCATATGAAAGATCCTACTGGTCAAGAAGGTCAAAACTGATTTATGCAGGGAACACTAGGTTTCAGAAGAATATATGCCTGTGAACTTCTCAGAGGGTTAAAATATTGTTTAACCCTCCAAGCGCTTTCGATGAGATATCTCATCCATCAAGATCTGCTAATGGTGAGATACCTCGTAAAGGTAACCTCCAGGAGGGTTATGAACTGAAGGGACTGTATGAGCTTATAGGAGTGCCCTGTATTCTATTAATATGCGATTTCATGAATTCTATAAAAGGCCTTTTGTAGAATTTATAATAGTACCGTTCAAAGAATGCAATTATCATTACCCTTATTTCTAAGAACATATAAAATACATAAATTCCCTTGTTCATTCATTTATTAAACGAGTATATTTGAAAAAATTAAACATTCCATTAGATGAATTGACTTCTGAGTTAAAGTAGCTGTAAAAGAGTTATTTTATATAGGTTTTGTTTACATAAAACTAGTTATTTATAAATTTTATAATATCACCTTTCGAGGAATATAATTATAGTCGTTGCTTGCAAAACAAATGCATAACTTTTCACAACCGTATTCGGCGTACCGTACATATTAGATCAATTGCCAATCTCTGAAGTTAAAGTTTCCGTGGGTATGAATTGTTTATAATTAAGCTTTTTTTTATGCAGATCCATAATGATTCTGTATCAATATCTAGGAATTATCATATTTGAATGATTTCAAGAAAAGTAATTAGCTTCCTGAAAAAGTAATTTTATATTGTAGTTACTTTCATAAACATTTTGAAATGTTTCCCAAAAGATTTTCCTTAAACTTTCAGGTTCTCGGTGAAATGCTTAAAAAAACGAAACTTAATGTCTCGGAAAGTATTTATTAGACAGTTCTGGTTAACGCCATTTAAAACGAAATCTGTATGGCTCTTTATCACACAATTTTCTCGGTGAATTTTAATGAAAAACCAGTAAAAAGAAAACTATTCAATCCGATAGAAATCAGATATGCATTGTGATGATCGTAGCAAGAAAATTAGATTGACCATTTGTTTTAACATTGGTTTCCTGTTGAAATTCATTGGTACTACTATTGTGAAAACAATAAATATAGAATTATTTTCAATGGAAACTCACTGCTAAGAAAAATCTAATCCAACCGTAAACGAGGAAAACTGATTTTTCTTTCCGATACTGTTTACCAGGAATGTGCAATAAGTTTTTGAGATAAAATTGATTGACGGTGTTCACATTTTTAATTTTGCAATTGTAAAATGTCAAGAAAAATTGTTTCGAGATTTTTTACTGTGGATAATTTTATTACCTGTTTCTATGAAGTTATGTACTACAGTATAATTTATAAGAGAAGTAATTACTAACGCACGTACATGCGATTATTTGTCTTGTACACGAAACTAATTCAAAATCGTTTAAGTAGAATAGTGTGAAAACATGCAGCTCAAAAATTATGTTTATAGAGACCCACATTTTAAGTTCTTTCTGGGGTTTTTTAACGCATTCTACATCAATAATTCATTTAGAATCCTAAAGCATTTCAGACTGTATTCGACTTTTTATGCCAAATATGAAACTTCCGAACTGTAAATAAAGCAGTACACAAAAAACATTCGAAATTCAGCCTTAACTTCAAGATAGCAACTTCCAAATAAATGGTTACATCTAAATAAAAAATCAAAACTTAAGAGCGGTTTGAAACATTATGTTCGAACACAAAGAAACACCGTGATTTCCAAGACAAAATGTTTTGAAATTTTAAATTGTCCAAAACATAAGTAAATACGAAAAATAAATTACCTCTGCACTTTTGATATGTAATTCATAACGCTCTCTGCATAAAACTATTGCTTTTAGCACTTTTTAGTTTTAGTTTTACTCTCATATTTATAAAAGCTATTTTTTCTACGATAGAACGCTTTCAAAATGCTAAGGATCCTTTTGCAATTTTCATACGCAAATTAAATTTAATGCATCTATTTTTGTACTTATTTCGTGAAGTATGAAATGCTATAAGATAGCTTGCAAAACTCAACTTTAAATAAACTTGTGATATGATCTCTGGAAAACATCCTAACCTTTTAAAGAATAAACTTTAAATTTGTGTTTATTATTATCGAAAGCAAAGAGTGTTTTTTTCAGACAATTTATGCAGCTTCTTCTGCATTTTATAACTTACGTTAACCTGAAATTAGGTGTCTTTAATCATCGTTTTGAAATAATTCATTGGTAATTTAAATATTTTGTGCTCTGAGGCACATCTTTAGATGTGTACTTGCTTCACGAACCCGAGGTACCCTACTGATCTATTCCCATGTGGAAAGGTAAACATGGGATACTGTGTCTGTTAAATACGGTTGCTGTCTCTGGTAAACAGGGGGGTCGCGACCCTATGATTCACAAACGATCTTTCTTTTCTCCATCCTTTCTTTTCACAATTACTTAACATTGTCGCTCTTGTATTTGACGTGGCTTGGTCAAATGTGTACAAAAATACCCAAAACCAACTTTAAATATTGCATGGGAAATAATTAAAAATTCTCACTTCAATCTAATGATTTGTCTTCGAGTTCATGATGCCAGATTTTACAAAGTACTGAATCCGCGAATATTTCATACCTTTAGAAATATACTCTTTTCATCTAAAATTATTCGAAGCAAAATTATTTGAAAAATTAATTCAACAGAGTTGGATAAACAAGTTTTGGTCTAGAAATCTAGTTCCTCCTGGAAAAGAGAAAGCCAATCTAATCAAAAGTATTCAATTCAAATCAGAATTCCCGGGGAAATATTTCTTTTGTAGAACTGATGATTGAGCTTCTTTTTGTTCCCGAAATCTATTGTTGAATTACATCGGAGAGATGTAAGTTCTACTTTTATAATATGATTCTCATCCACGAAATTTTAATGGAATTCCAATTCAGAGCAGAAAATGAAAAAGGAACTATTGTGGTGAGTATTCGCTGGGCTCAAAAATTGGGTAAACGAATATCCTATTACAGCCATGGCTCCTCGTCTGTGATTGGATGGTGAAATATTTAAAATTAAATCCCCACCAACCAGAAAATCTTTAGCCCCAGAAGAGAGTACATCTGATCAGTCGTAATTATACAAGGAATTTCGAGTTATTCAAAGTGGGGTAATTTTTTTTTCCGAGTTTCCAACAACAAGGGTACAGCAGGAGAAATAAATCAAATAAATCCCTCTCTTCTCGCATTTGTCAAGTCTCCTAGTCAATTTTTCAGCTCTGCCAATATGTCTGTCTCGTTGTTTGCAGAAATAAATGCATACGTCATCTCCATGGTCCGTGGAACATTTATGTATTCTGATTAAGGCCAGGGAGGTTTCGAATTTTTTTCCCCGGCCTCCTGATTGGCTCTCGGGATGCTCGTGTTCCATTAAATCTTGTTTACACTTAATAAACAGTGTATGCGGAATATGTATTTTGTATTCCTGCTTTTAAGGGTGGTCTTAGTCATCTGGGGGGCTTCGTTCCGATGGGGTGCTCCAGAGCATTTATTAAATCTGGCTCGCACAGTTTGGAGAGATAGGGGTTCGCATGATTCACGGCGAAGGGGCCCCGTGCGCGAATTAATTCATTCCACCACCACCCCCGGCAGAAAAGTTTCCCGAAGAGTATCGTTTGCTGCACCCCTTTCTTTCCCTCTGTTCGGGAGAGGAAAGGAATTCGCGTTCTCATTGGCAAATACACTCGCGGAGGGGGCAGGGCCAGCCCGCCGTTCGAGCAATCGCGCGCGCGGGCCAATTTGCATAATTTCGTTAAAAGAAGCAAAAAAACTTTTGAAAAATAATAATAGAAAAAAAAGAACGCGGGGGGGGGTGCTCGAAATACCAATCCCCCTATCGGTTGATCGATCATAAGCACCCTCCAAATTACGTCACATCACCTTAAACTATAACATCCCTCTCTCAGAACACACACCGCTGCCGTGATTCTGTTCTTTTATTCCGACCACCCCCTGCTGCTGCGAAAGGGGTTGAGCAGGGAAGAAAGTGCAAAAAAATAAATAAAATCAATCAAACGAGATACAGAAAAAAAAAAAGGGCAGCGCAAAATAATAACGGCAACAGAAAAAACGTGATGCCCGTGCCTGCGACTGTCTTAATGCCAAAATTAGGAAATGGGTTAGACAGACGGGCAAGAGAGAGATAAAACTGAAAGAGAGAAAAAAAAATCTTAAAAAAAATTATTGGGGGGTGGGTGAAATTGGTAAGAAGGAGGGGGGCGTAGGGTAAAATTTCTGGTCGAGCAAAAAGGGAGCCACCAAGAGGAGGGGTAACAAAAAGAAAAGCTGTCTAAAATAAATAAAACGGGACAAAAAATTGGGAGCAAGGGGGAAATGAGGTGGAAATCTAGAACATTCGAGAACCAAAAAGGAAAAATTCGAGGGGGGGCGGAGAATTTAGAGAGAAGGAACGCATCACGTGGGGGAGGTTGACTGTCAAGAGAGAATGCATCTTCGGTGAAAGAACCACGCATTCAGCCAGTTAAAATGTGTCCGAAGAAACAAATTAGCCCTATTCCCCGATCCAGAGCGAGTGGGTTTTTTTCCTCTTTTAATTTTTCCTTCTCTTTCTTCAGTGACACTCTCTAAGGAGGGTCCTCCTCCACCCCCGGGAGTGCTGTCTTAAAAGAATGAGGATGGCATCACTCTCCGGCCCGAGTAGCCTCTGTCCCTACCTCCTCCCCTCGAGTCCAGGGACAGCGGGATCTGGGAAAGGGACCCTCCCGTCTTAAAAGTGAGATTCGCTTCCTCGACCTCAAGGATGGGGGACCCTCTCAACATCTCAAGTGGAATGGTGCTCCGGCTCCAGGTACACGTCGGCCTAGGGTCGGCCTAGGCATCGGCTTTAAGCCAAAGATCTCAGTTAATGTCGGCCAAATTTCTCTTCCTCTTTCAAATTTCTGGCCACGTGAACTAGGGCCGACCTGCTAACCGAAGTGGCTAGCGCTCTGGGTAGGTAGTTGAATCAACGTCGCACCGGAACAACACAATGGGCTATTGGTGACGGTCCGGGATCGATCCAGGAGGGAAAGACCTGAGGACAACACCTCGTGGTTTTGAACCAAGTCGCGCTGGAGCAAACATGGGGTTATTGGCGACCGTCCAGAAGCAATTCAGAAGAGAAGGATTCGACAATACCTTGTCATTTTGAACCACGGTCAGGTGACGAGGTCAATACCTGAGCTAGTACTCCCATGCCTTCCGCACCATGTCAATGTGAGGACAATTGAGGCAGCGATAGATTTAGCGTGCACCAGTCCCACGTAATACGGCGGTCTGTGGTTGGATTGATTTTAAAACTTTTGACCTTCCGGTTGCTAATCCCTACTCTTCCGACCGGGATGCCGAGGCTCGTTCTCACTCCGGGACTCGATTCAACAGGTTCTAGGTTGGAATTCAATGGATGTTCTGGTGGTTTGGTATCCACTTTAAGATGTGGTTCCCATCTGATCAGCAATCGTCCAGTTAAAAGGACGTAGAAAGACGAACCAAAACCGGCTGGACACGACCCTCCGAGCAGCAAGGGGTTTCTGAGCAGGGTACTTTTGTTTTAACCTTACATCTCTCCCATTTAATGACTACCTTATCGATTTGGTAAATAATCCTTGGAAACGCTAAATTGGCCTAGAAGGTTATTAGAGGAGACTTGACATATGCTTGCTCGCCTCTATGATGGTTTAACCATGTGTCTCGATCAGAATTGGATATGCATTTGTGAATAAGCGTATCAAACGAATAAAATCCCATTAGGGATTAGATGCTCTAACCCTCGAGTAGCGAACAATGATTACAACAATTAACCAAACCAACTGGGCATCTCTGCAGAATCCACAGGGCCTTCGTGGCTCTGTGGGTATGCCTACTGCGCCTTTGAGTTGTAGGCGGTGCAAGTTCGATTCCTTCCTTGGGATGTTTCTCTCTTCTGTGTCTGTAAAAACTTTCATTGTGTGTTTGTCCATTACTTGATATTATAAGTCTTGTGTCTGATGCAGCATTGCCAAATATGGCCCCTGCGCCATAAACCCCCCAAACCAACCTTGTCGGTTAAGCGACTGTACAAATACAAGCCTAATCTAAGTGTTCAAAAGCTGTGATTGGTACCATGATGAATCAATTCAAGTGTCCAATATTTATTGGAATATAATTAAAAATTGAATTGTGACATAAAAATGAAATTGTGTCGTATTAGTACCTTCTATCTTACAACGAACCATGTTATTGTAGCTTCCTGTTTAGTACACGTACTGTTTTTTATGTGCATGTACAATAAATCGTGTTTGCAGTTCTTGATTAAACTCTGATATTTCATTTAAGAACAGGGCTTTCCCTCTCTGCTCGTGTTCTGTCATATTTCCAGCTCCTCAACGGTGCCTCTGGAAGTATTAAAATTGCGAATCATGCCGTCTACTTAAGTGACAAAGTCTATTGTCTGGTATTTACTAGACCAAGGGCAACAACACTCTGGTTTGAACTAATCTGGTCAATCTACAACTCGAATCACTCAACGCGCTCGATATGTCTTATGACATGCAAGAAAAGGGGAAGCGTGGGTAATTTGACTTCTGAGATAACTTGTTACAATACTGATAATTATACCTTCTTGTTGTGGGTGGAGTCTTAGTTTTCTAGCTTTGTTAGCGATGTGAAATACTTCCGTGTCGGGGCAAAAGATGCAAAGTCTGACTTTTGATGGGTGCAAAGTGGTCAAGTGCCATCATTGTAATTTAAAAAATAATATAATATGCTTAGAATCGAAATTAGAAGCATTTCATAGCATGCTTCTTTTTCTTGAATTTTTGTCTGAAAGATTAAAATATTCAACTTAAGGTTTTGAGAAGTAGCCATTTCGACTTAACTCCTTTTGCCCTGACGCGAAAGAATTGAGTTAGCTGTTGGAAAAAGCCGTGGGTTTTTTCCTTTAAATTAGTCTGAAAAGCTGTAGTATTTAACGAGGTACTAAACTCAGCTTCGAAAATTTCATGACGACCGTTTTCTTGTATATCATCACATCATTCTTGTTTCTTTTTTTTTAATGTATCGTCACTAAAGCAAGGCATCAGCAAAAAACCTTCTAAATGATATATTTTCTACTTATCAACTGCCGTGATTGAAAGAGAAAGATGTGTCCTCAATTTTTTCTAAAATACTCGGTTATTTCATTGTAAGGTTTTTCTTCCAAAACCTGTTCGAAAAGTTATACCTTTAATTCCAAGAAACTTAACATCTAGGATTTTAAATTGCTTCGCTTCTTTTGTTTGTTCACTTTTACTATTGTATACCTCATTTAAACTCTTTTAGAGCATTTTGAATTGAAATTTCTTCAGTGTAGTTAACTATAAAAAAATATTTTCTTTGCCTAACTTATTTAGAATTGAATTCAACTTTTTCTAAAGTACTTGCTTGCTTTGATTGTCAAAAAATTTATGTAATAGACGTACCTTAAAAAAGTTAAATATACCTAAAAAATGCTGATAACTTAATAAATTTCGTTGCTTTTTTCTGTGTGATACATACTATTATGAAAAGTAAATACTCTGTAGTAAAAATATTCGTTTATCGAAACTTTTTCTATATAGATGCATTCTAAATTATGTTGCTTTTCTTGTTTGATAATTACGTTTTCGATTAAAGGTATTCTACAGAGTAAACAACAGTAATTGTGCAAATGTAATTTTTTACTTCAATACTTGGTTCTTGAAAAAATTATGAATCCATACTTTATTTTTTCTCTCTAATATTAAATTTCTCTTTAAGTATTTTTTTTATCTTATCAGGATTTTCATGATCGTTTTGGTTTATTTTGAAGTTCCTTTTTGCTGTCCTAAAACTGTTCAATTTATTGTCATCAAGACTGGCACTTATTTTTATGCTTCTTGCATTTTATTAATAGGTCTGCTTAAAATTGAGATTCACTACAGCATTTCTGCCTCGTGCCGCTTAGTGCGTTTACCCATAAGCTAGCAGCCTGAGAACTGTAAATGGCACAGGTTTGATTCTTGTTATTACCCCGGGTGTGTTTCTTCTGTGTCTAAAAAACTTTCCTTGTGTGTTTTCATTTACTTAACGGTAAGTAGGTAGTGGAGTTAACGTTGCACTGGAGCAACACAAAGGGCTATTGGCGACGGTCCAGGAGCAATCCAGAAAGGAAGGATCCGGCGACACCTTGTCATTTTGAATCACAGTCAGATGACGAGGTCAATACCTGAGCTGGTACCACACTCTCCAACCTTCCGCACCATGTCAATGTGAGGACAATTGAGGCCACGACAGATTTAACGTGCACCGGCCCCGCTTACAAGACGATCTTTGGTTGGATAGAGTTTTGAACTCGCAACCCTCTGGTTGCTAGTCCACTATTCTTCCAACCGGGCTACCACGGCCCGCATTTACTAAACGGGAAAACATTTTTTTACCAGACCTGCCCTGACCCCGTGACGAAAACATCCCCTTCTTTCACGAAGTCAATAATCATATTTTGATTTATTTTAATTTATTTATTTTAAGGTACACTGCTGGCCACCCAAATTGCAACACCAAGAAAGACAAGAGATATCACAACAAAATTTATTTTGTAGATAACATGTTGACCAAGTATCAAATGATTAAATTTATAGACTTCTGTGAAGTGTGGTTCCTGCCAAAATCAGTAGCCAGAGTAGCCGCCATTGTTGGAGATCACCGCTGCCACACGCCTCGGCATTGATTCAAAGAGACTTTGGATGTGTTCTTGGGGTACAGCAGACCAAGCAGCTTCCACACGTTGCCAAAGTTGATCTGGTGTGGCAGCTGGGGATGTATTCTGGGTCAATCGTTGAGCAACCATGGACCACATGTTTTCTATCGGCGAAAGATCCGGAGAGCGAGCTGGCCAGGGAAGCAATTCAATCTGGCGATTGACGAAGAACCCTTGGACAATGCGTGCCACGTGTGGTCGCGCATTATCCTGTTGAAATATGGCTATGGGCAAGCCCTGAAGGTAAGGAAGGACAACTGGCTCCAACACCTCGGAGATGTAGCGCTGGCTGTTTAAAGTACCGGCAATGCGTACTAGAGGAGTGCGAGAGTGATATCCAATACCGCCCCATACCATAATACCCGGTGCAGGACCAGTGTGGCGGTGCATAACGCAGCTGTTCAGCATCCTCTCTCCACGGTGTCTCCAGACTCGAATCCGACTATCGTGGTGTTGCAGACAGAAGCGTGACTCGTCAGTAAAGACAATTTCATTCCATTCTGCCGTCCACATCCTTCTTTCATCGCACCATTGGCGGCGGAAACGTCTGTGGTTCTGCGTCAAGGGTAGACGAAGCAATGGACGTCTTGCGGACAGACCACTCTGCTGTAAACGGCGTCGAATGGTACGCGCAGACACTGGATGATGCGGTACAGACTGAATGTGCTGTGCTATGGTTCGTGATGTGGTTGAGCGATCCGTCACTGCCATACGCACAATATGCCTGTCATCACGTGAAGTGGTGCACTGAGGTGGATGCGATCGAACACGTCGGTCCGTCGTACCCTCCTGCATCCAACGATCACATATCCACATTACAGTTGTTTGGTTTCGTCCAACACGACTACCGATTTCCCTGAAAGATAATCCACAATCTCGGTAAGCCACTATCCTTCCTCTGTCGAACTCGGATACTTGATCAAAAGATGATCGCTGTTTTCTACGAGGCATAATTGATAGTTTTTTTGAAAAAACCACAAGAAAAATACAATTGCCGTACTTGAAATCGTCGAAATCTCCAAGCCTTAAATAGCGCTTTGAAGTGGCGCCAGAGGCGCGCGTGATGTGCGTCTGCGCTGAAATTCTAATCATTTGCATATCTCACCTCCGCTAATGCATGTTGTAAATTTCATATTATTTGCATGCTTCCTTCAGGGTGTTGCATTTACGGTGGCCAGCAGTGTAGTTCAAATCAATTAGAGACCCTTCTCCTTATCCTTCCAAGGAGTGCAGACGTATATGTAGTTTGACAACTTGCAGTCTTCTCTGCAACTAACCAGTTGACTTCTAACCCGTTATGACCTACATGACAAGACCGAGATAGCCTGATTCGAAGAGTAGTGGATAAGCAACCAGAGGGTTGCGAGTTCGAAACTCGATCCAACCAAAGAGCTCGTGTACGTGGGGGCACTTTAAATCTTGTCGTGGCCTCAAATATCCTCACTTTGGCGTTGTGTGGAAGTTTGAAGAATGGGGTGCCAGTTCAGGTGTTGACCTCGTCATCTGACCGTTATTGAAAATGACGAGGTGTTTGTCCTCCGATCTTTCCACTCGGGATCGATCCCAGACCGTCACCAATAGCCCGTTGTGTTGCTCCATTGTGACGTTAATTCAACAACCTAACCTTGTCCTACATGACCAATAGAACGGTTCCTGGGAATCTTACAACCAATGGATGTGGATGTGACTACTTTTTCTAAATTTGATGTTGGATAAGAGCAATACTACACTACTCAGAAATTTCATGTTCATAGGGTATAAATTAAAAATATTTAGTAGTTTCAGCAGGTCAAGAACAACAACATGCCAGGTATATAATCTAGAATTTTACCGTCCCATCACAGGTTGGAAAAATAAAGCATTTTTTCATTTTTTAGTTCATGGGATTCTTTAAATTATTTTCTCGTTTTTCTCAATTCTACGGAGAGAATGTCCATTCTGGAATGAAGTAATTGTGTTTTGATAGGATCTTCGATTATTGAAACTTAAAGAACCTCAGAAAATTTGCTCTTCTGGGATCTGGATCTCTTAACAGTCCTCCCTAGCTCTCCACCTACCGAATCATTACTTCCCTAAATGACTCATTTTTAGCTATCGAAGTCGTTTGGGCCACGCCGGATGTCCAACAATTGGATATCTGGTGCAGTCTGGAATCCGATAATATCTCGACACTTCCAACCAAGTCTGCTTTGGCAATGTTGGAACAAAAGTGACTTTATATTGTTTTCCTCTGGCATTCGATTCAACAGGCTCGGGATTGTAGGGCTACCACAGGCGACTTTTTGCTACTATTTTTCTACCTTGGCGACTAGGAGTATCTATTAAAGACAAGTCGTTTCAAAGCTCTTATTCTCAGAATTGTGATGACTTACAAAATTTTCGTCATTTTTTTGAAAATTCACCAAAGGTCAACGGAAGTTGAGTCCTCTTCTTTTAACTAGTAGCGGACGGGAAAAAATATTTTTCTGATTTTTCTCTAGGTTAGATAGATAGTTAATTAACGTCGCACTGGTGTAGCATTACGTCTTTAGGAAGAAAATTTTCCAAGGGATGCCAATTTCGAAGTTTGGGCGCCAAGCCGTGGTAACAATGAAAGAAAAACATTGGATTTTGGTTGATAGATTAGCATGAAAAATTTATTAAGAAATTATTATTTTTAATTTTAAAATTTAAATTTCTTGGCGAGATCTTCAACCTTTGTTTCATACTTTGGACATTTTGTGCTTTAGCCGATTCATTTTGTATCTGAGCAACTAAAATTGGCTTTGAAAGAAGACTTTTGCTACTCTTTTTAAAAAAATTATGCTTCTACTTCACAAGTGCTTTGGCTGTAGGTGACCTGAGATTGGAATCCTGGTGAAGGTACAGATGTTCGTTTGATTTGTTGTTTCGTGGCGCAAGGGCTACTTTTTGCCAAGCTGCGCCAAACACAAGATAGACAACGCCAAGTAGTAGACATACACACACAAGGAAAGTTTTATTGACGCAAAAGATAGAAACACACCCGTATGTTTTCGGAATCCCCTTTAAACCATAAAGGTAGGTAAGTAGTTAATTAACGTCGCATTGGAGCAACACGACGGGCTATTGGCTACGGTCCGGAATCAATCCCGAAGGGAAGGAGCCTCGTCTTTTTGACCCACGGTCAGATATCGAGGTCAACACCTGAGCTGGCACCCTACTCTCCAAACTTCCACACCACGCCAACGTAAGGACATTTGAGGCCACGACAGATTTAACGAGCACTAGCCTCCGTGGACACGACGGTCTTTAGCTGGACCGAGTTTCGAGCTTGCAACTCTTCAGTTGCTAATCCGTTGCTCTTCCAACTGGGCTACCGTAGCCTCACACGAAATGACGGACCAAACCTCCTAAGTTTATATGACGAAACCATACTAAATTGACCCTACCCAAAAGATAGGAGAGAAGTGTTGACTCTTTCAACCTCTCCACCCCGAAGTACCCTAATGATCTGTCCTCCCTCCTGTTTTAACCTGGCCTACCTACCTACGTTTTGGTCTTTTCCTTGTTTTCATTTGTGGGCCAAAAATGACCCTTGCGCCATGAAACCCAAACCCAACCACCCTCAGATGACATCTTCTCTAGGTGTTTACGGGCATCCCAATCCCGAGGTACCTGAGTGATATTTTCATCCCCTTCACTTTTACCCTCGCCTACCCTTCTGCTTTTTTGCCTTTTCTTCCTCCGTCGTTGTGCTGTATGTCTTGTATTTGGCGCAACTCGGCCAAATATGGCCCATGCGCCATAAAACCCCGAAAACAACCCAACCAGCCTTCAACTTCCATCCGTATCCATTCCAAAAGAAATTTCACTTCCTTCCCTCGGCTACTTAAGATTCCAAGACTCTCCCCGACACGGTTTCCTGATGGCCGAAAAAAAATCGATTCCGATTAAACCATTTAGTTCATCGATCCCCGTTGCCCCGCAAGTGATAGGAGGGAATTTCCGACATCTACATGCCAACCGATCACGTCAGGAATAAAGAACAGACTGGGTCTGCGCGATTCCGAATCCAACTGTGGCCATTAGCCCTCGCCTGCCCCCCTGACGTCCTCTGTCCACATTTATTGGCAATTTCTTGCACCCGTCTCGCTCCTCGGACTGTCAGTTCCTCTCACTCTCCAACCCTCTCCTCTCCCGAGAACCCTCTCTCTTTTTTGTTTAGTCCGTGCTGCCGCCCTTGTTATCCCTCCTCTCCCACATATAACGGACGGGTTTCGGGAGAGGGCTCGCTTATGAAAAAGAGGGGAAGGGTTAGAGAGGAAGTAAATGGAAAAGATTTGTTCTTAGTCCGGTGTTCTTTGTTTTTTCCTTCTTCGGCTGAGGCGGTGGCGGGGGTGGATGGAACGTTTCGGAGTGTGCCCGTTCGTCGTCGTGTGTCGAGCAATAACGGGGCATAGTCGCCCTTTCTGCTTCCGTGAGCAATCGCGAGATTTATATGTGATCCTCGACTGTCCCTGTAAATGCAGGGCTTCTCTGGTGGGGCGGGTGACGGAAATATGGCCCTAATGCCGTTCCTCGATTTGTAATTTGTAAGGAACGCGAGAGGTGCTTTTGTAGGAGGGTAAAGAATGGGATATTGGATTCTGGAAATTACAAATGCATGACTTTTGACAATTAACCCTTCTGGTGGCTTATCTTCGTGTCCAAAACTGCCGTGTTGTGTCCAACTTCTGGTGCAAAAATCTGCTTCAAACTGTCACAGTTCTGGGCAAGGAACAATTTATCTCCTTGGATCTTAACTGCCCTTGGCGGTAGGGAAGTTTTGTCTCGACGATATATCTCGTCCTTTCCATTATCCCCTTATTCATTATCCCGTCCTTAGCCATTAAGCCCTCTCTCTCTCTTTGAAAATAAGGAGCTCCTGGGTTTGTGTAGTGTGGACGAGTTGGAAAGTTCTTATCCCTCTCTCTTTTCGGAAATAAAGAGCTGCTGGATTTGTATAGTGTGGACGAGTTGGAAAGTTCTTATCTCTCTGTCTCTTCGGAAATAAGGAGTTTCTGGGTTTCTGTAGTGTGGACGAGTTGGAAAGTTCTTATCTCTCTCTTTTCGGAAATAAGGAGCTCCTGGGTTTGTGTAGTGTGGACGAGTTCGAAAGTTCTTATCTCTCTGTCTCTTTTCGGAAATAAGGAGCTCCTGGGTTTGTATAGTGTGGACGAGTTGGAAAGTTCTTATCTCTCTCTCTTTTCGGAAATAAGGAGCTCCTGGGTTTGTGTAGTAGGGACGAGTTTGAAAGTTCTTATCTCTCTCTTTTCGGAAATAAGGAGCTCCTGGGTTTATGTAGTGTGGACGAGTTGGAAAGTTCTTATCCCTTTCTCTTTTTGGAAATAAGGAGCTGCTGGGTTTGTGTAGTAGGGACGAGTTGGAAAGTTCTTATCTCTCTGTCTCTTTTCGGAAATAAAGAGCTCCTGGGTTTGTGTAGTAGGGACGAGTTGGAAAGTTCTTATCTCTCTGTCTCTTTTCGGAAATAAGGAGCTCCTGGGTTTGTGTAGTGTGGACGAGTTGGAAAGTTATTAACTCTTACAAAAGTCATATATCTTTTCTGCTCGCTTCTATGTCTTGCCAAAGGAGTCTTGTACAGTCCTGAACCCTTAAAAACAAACACAATCCATGGCGTTTTGCGGGATACCACTACACTGTTATACTCAAATTTAAGCCAACAGAACTCCACTAAAGCGTTCTGTAAAACTTGTCATAATTCATCTTGATTTCGAAATCTTGTATGGGTCATCTTACAGCCTTAAATTTATCCCTGTGAAGGGAACTTTAGTAAAAATATTTCAACCAAAATGCTTCGTTTTTAACTGCTTCAACCATCATTTAATGGATAAACTTTTGTAAGATCTTTGTTAAACTTTGTAAAAGGCCTGTGAACAGTTTTAGGCGACTGGTAGTCTGAGTTTACATTCGTCATTTCCAGACCTGCATCATTTGAACTCTGAGGAACCTTCTGATTGTTTATATCTGTAAGAATAAAACTTTGAGCTATGATAAGTAATGTGTAGTTAAGCCCCAAGTGCTTACGACTAGATGCACCGTCCATCAAGATTTGAATAATTTTGCTAATGACGAGATATCTTGTCATAACAATGCCGATTTCTTGATGTTGGCGGGATCCATATCTGATCAGGTTTTGGTCAGACTGATCATCAGGTCAGACGACCACCATGAGGATTTAAATATTTTTCATTATCCATTCCAGTTTTTCACTTGACTTTCTTAATATTGAAAAATAAGGACTCTGTTTGCTATCCTTATATTTATTCGTGTTCCGTGCTTAATAAATAAGCAAGAAATGATGTCTGAATATAAAATGCAATATTCGAACTAACTCACTGTTCCCATTTCAAATTTCTTATCCTAATTGATGGATTTCACAGTAAGTATTCGTCATCATAAAGACGGAGTAAGCCGGTTTAGTGTTGTTCTTACTTCCTTTTACAAAACTTACCATCGCATTTATTAAAGTTCGGAAAAACAGGCTCCACGACGTTATTTTATCCCGAAATAATTGCATTTTCCGGGGGGTTGCCCGCCCCCCCCCCCCCCGAACGGAAGAGTTCTGGCGCAAGTAATGGAACTCACTTATTTGCGTGGAACGCAACGAAGCTTATTAAGGGAGAAGAAAACTTGCAGGAGGTGGAAGCAGCAAAAAATTATTTCTCCAGATTTTGTCTGAAGGCATGCGAGTTAAAAACACAAATAGGCGCCGCTGCGAGCGATACGCTCCACTTTGCTAAGTCTTGTTTACCGTGCGCGTTTCCTTTGATTTGGGTGCGCGCGTTTAGGCCTGCTTTTAACAATCGCGCCAAATAAGGCACGGGACGGGAAATTATTAAAAGCAAGGACGGACGCGACCCGGAGAGAAATAAATAAATAAACAAACAGAATAAAATAAATAGAGGAAAAAGGGAGAGAGAAAATATATATATGAAGAAGAGGAACGGGAAAAAATGCATGAAAGAGAGTTGAGAAGCAGATCTCATTTTGCCACCAATTTGCAAAACCGTTTTTGCACGAGATCAAATAATAAGTGCAGCGTTTCTGTGCTCGCAATAACGGGGAGGAGACGCTTGTACGGGGGGTGGGGGTAGATAAATAAACAAATAAATAAGTAAGCAGATGAACACAACACGCGAAAAATCCTCTTTCTGTTCCCCGGCGTTAATCTCGGAGCCGGTGCGCTTTTTAGCCCTGTCGGATATTGAGTATGAGCGCTAAAGATTTTTAACGCTTTTTTTTCTTCTCTCTTCTCTGCTTGTTGTTATTACTGTATACATATTCACGCGCGTGCATACAAATTTAAACAAACAAAAACTGTCGAAGCAGGGGATATAAACAAGATCTAAAAATCTTCCCCGACCCCCGTTGTGCTAAATGTGAGGGGACACATTTCTTGTTAGGGACTTAGGAATGGGATAAATTTTCCTTCCCTTCTTAGCCGCGCTGTTTTTTAACTGGGGAGGGGGGTGGGAATGTGGGAGGAGCCAGTGACATCGGAGGACGGTATTAGAATTTCGGGGAGGATCGTTTGTATTGATTTAATAGATGCGAGGGGAACGTCCCGGGCTGGAATTATTTTTTTCGCGTCGTTGTCGTTTTGTTTTTGAAAAAATTATGTTATCCTATTCCTTATTAATGTTTACTTTCGCGAGTTGGAATTGTTTCTTTGGATTCAAATGAAGCGAATATCGTCTGCGCCCACCCCCGCGTGATGAGTTGTAAGACGGTGGTGGGATGGAAGGCGGGGTGCTTTTGTGTTTTAATATAATATTCTAAGCAGACGAGAGGGGTGAAGTTTTTGTTCCGGCCTAATAAGGTAAAGTTTCTCGTACGTATGCGTTTTGCAGCGTGAGCTTTTTGCAGGCAGGAGAAACAAGAGTGAAAAGAGTTCTGTGGGATGAAATCTTAGTTGGGTTTCGAAGTTCTCTCTATTTTTATTACTTATGTGTAATTATATTTCCCTTCCTCTGTCTTTTCCTATCGCCTTTACTCTATTTTTCAAAATTTCACTTTTTTTCTCCTCTTCACCTTTTGACGTCACTTTCTCTGTTCTCTTTTCTCTTACTCTGTTTCTCTTTCCATCCTGCTTTTCTCATCTTACTATATAATTCTATCTTACTATCTAAGTTTTTGTTTCTCTTTTATATTTTTCCTTTTTTTGCATTTTTTCTTTCGTTTTTCCTTCCAACTTTCTATTCATTCTCTTTTGCTCTTTTAGCTTTCTTTTTTCATTCCTTTCTTTATTTTTCTTCTTTTGTCTCTTACTTTGAATATCTCTTTCTCCTGTTTCTCCTTTCTCTTTTATTTCTCACCTCCTACATTTCCATCTTTATTCCTTTTCTCTCTGCCTTCACTAGCATATCTTCCTTAGGTGTGTACGGGGATAAGAACCCCTAGGTACCCAAGCAATCTGTCCTCCTTCTGTTTTACCCTGGCCTACCCTTCTACTTTTTGCTTTTTCCTAACTCATTCTCGGGGGCCATCGGACCTCAGTGGGTATGTCCACTGCGCTACAAACCTTCGAGTTGTAGGCGGCACAGGTTCGATTCTATTCCTCCCTGGGTATATTTCTCTCTTCCGTGTCAGTAAAACTCATCGTGTGTGTTTGTCTGTTACTTGATATTGTATGTCTGTTTGGTGCAGCGTGGCCAAATATGGTCCTTGCGCCATAAAACTTCAAAAACCAACCAACCTACCTCGCTGTCTTGTGTTTAGCGCAGTTTGGCCAAATATGGCTCTTTGCATCTGACTTGCAAATAAGGCCCTTGCTCCATAAACCCAAAACCAACCAAAATCTTTCTCTTTCTTATCTATCCTCCCCTCTCTAATTTTTCTGTTTGTCTGTATTTCTCTCTTCCATTTTGTACTGTCTTTTTTGTCTGTGTATCCTCTTTTTAATGGATACCACTGTTACCGCTAATTCAATGGCATGAATGGTCAAACATGAAACCGCAAAATTGCTTCATTTCGCTGCTATCATGCGATTCTGCCTTTTTCCTGTAATAAGTGGTTTGATAAGAATTAGTAATTGAACTGAACCTATCAGTGAAGACAACATTTCTGCACTGAATATCGATGTTCCTGATTCCAGTTTTAACAGCCCTCCTTTTCATAGACATCAGCAAGGTGCAAATGCCTTAAGTTAGACATAGGAACCAGTTTCCTGGTGTAGCAAAATATAACCATAGAAGAACAAATCAAACTGTCAAACACTTTGTCTTTTAGGTGACTGTCAGCAATTGCATGTGAAGAACGGCATTAACTCAAGATGTGGTTGTTACTCTTGAGGATCTTGTATTGGTCGCATCTGCTGTGTCTTTCGATAAAACCAAAGACGTGTACGTAAGGACTGGTGTATGTTGTTAAATCTGTCGTGGTCCCAAATGTACTCGCGTTGGCGTGGTGTGGAAGTTTAAAGAGTGGGGTGCCAGCTCAGGTGTTGACCTCGTCTTCTGAACGTGGTTCAAAATGGCGAGGTGCTATCCTCAGATCTTTCCCTTCGGGGTTGATCTTGGACCGTCGCCAATAGCCCTTTGTGTTGCTCCAGTGCCTACACTAACCCAACTACCTACCTACATAAAGCCACAATGTCATACACATAAAGTCACGCGCATTAAGCTCTTTGGAAGATCCTTGTCTGTGACTGGATACTAATGATTATTCTACCTGAGAAAAACAGCCGACCTGAATATTTGTCTGCATTTTAATTTCTATAAATTGCAATACGGTATGGTTGTTAGGATAATATGCATGTAGACTGCAATGGATTTGTATATCTGACGTAATCTGATTAAAGTCCACATTGTGATTATTTAGGTGGACGACAATAATGATTCGTGCCATTCTATTAATGCCATTGTTTGAGTTGGACACAATTCCACGAGTTTACACGACCAGCATTTCTATAGCATTTATGTTACTGCCTCAATACTAGCCCGTTGTGTTGCTTCTGTGCGATGTTAATTCAACTACCTACCTACTTTAATTCGCCACAGGGATAACCCTAAATTGAGATTAAATTATCAATATCAATAAAATATTTATTTCTAATGACCCTTAAATAGGGATCGTGGCTCAGTGGGTGTAGCTACTGTGCTAGCAGCCTGCGGAGTTGTAGGTGGAGTAAATTCGATTCCCCCGGGATGTATTTCTCTCTTCTGTGTCAGTAAAAACTTTCTTTGAGTGTGTATATCATAATTGATGTTGTCTGTCTTGTGGCCAAATATGGTCCTCGCGCCATAAAAACCTACCCCCTTCAATAGTTACGTTAAATCAACCTTGTATGAATAAGGATTTAGGTTATACGGTGATAACTTTTTATGGAGCAGTCATACATTTTGTAATTCGTATCGCTGATCACAAATCCACCAAAAAATTTTGTATGCCAAGACGTATAACAAGGTTTCTGGATTTTCATATTTTCGTGAACATTCTTCCTCACTCCATCCAATCCAAAATGACACTCACTGGCCCAAAGCTCGCCCAACACCGTAGAATTTCGACGTATTGCGAAGCCCCTCCCGCGCACAGTGTGCATACGTACTCAGTCCCAATGTTATGTCAGGTAGAACATTCTTTGTCCATACGACGCTATATTTATCTTCTGGAGCCCGGTTGGTAAAGTAACTGATTAGCAACCGGGGGGTTGCGAGTTCGAATCCAACCAAAGACCGTCGTGTACAAAGAGGCTGGTTGCACGTTTAAGCTGTCGTGGCCTCAAATGTCCTCCCGTTGGCCTGGTGTGGAAGTTTGGAGAGTGGGGTGCTAGCTCAGGTAATGCCTTGTCATCTGACCGTGATTCCAAATCGCGTGGTGTTGTCCTAGGTTTTTTTTCCTTTTGGGAATTGATCCCGGACCGTCGCCGATAGCCCATTGTGTTGCTCCATTGCGACGTTAATTAACATACCTACTTATCTTTTCTTCTGGATGTTACCATAAGACAAAGCAGTTGTAATGTTCGACTTTTCATGCATGCCCCCTAGTACTGTTCCGATTTTGAAGACGTATCCACGTCAAAAAGTCACCAGATTTGAAGTGTGATTGGATGGATGGATAGTTTACCGAATTCAGTTTTATTTTGGAACCGCTTCAGCAAGGACATCAGTTTGGATGCATAAATGTCTAGAAATCCATTGTGGATCCGCCTCTCGAGTCTACAGAATTGTTGGCAAATAAGACAGCAGATCTAACAAACATCGGCATATTCCCCAGTATCTAGTTTTTATACGAATGTACCCATTCGATAGCTATGGATCTCCACTGCAGATTGACATCCTAAATACCCTAATCAGTATCGCCAGCTTGTTACTTGAATCGTTGTCGTAAGGACGTTCAAATGCTGTCCTGGAAGACTCAAGAGAAGCTGGCCCGTTGAAGGACAGCTTCAAGCAGCACGTGAGGGTCTAGCTCACAACGAAGCACTCCAGACGAGTGCCCCAGTAACTGGTGGTTGGATGGCTGATGGTAATCTTGGCTCTGAAGCTGGCCCCAACTTCCCCTTCTAAATCAGCCGGAACTCGGAGATTGTGGAGCAAGCTTGGCCAAATATGTCCCTTGCGCCATAAAGCGCCAAAACAACCAACTCATAGATTGAGACTGATTCGCTGTGGATTCCTGCTCCAGTAGTAACCGTCCTGGTGATTTTCTCGACCAGGTCTCAAAAGCAAAACTGACCAGATCTTGATGGACGAGATATCTCGTAATTATAAGAAAACTGGCCAGATCTTGACCTAGTGATCATAAAAAAATGGGAAATAGCTTGATGACGAGATATCTCATCGTAACCACTTGGAGGGTTAATGTCCGTTAGGAGCCTTCTATGAATACACGAAGCCCGGTTTCCGAGCCTCATAGTCCTTCTACAGCGAGGAAGGCACTAAGTCACGTGGTTTGGGGCAAATTCATTCTTTAAATAGGGTAATGGGTTGGAACGTAAACAGAGCGCTTTCACAAGTGGCGTCTTTTGCGCGGATTCTGATTCTAAGTTCGGCGAGGTTAGAAGTGATAATGAGTTTGGCGCGGGTTAAGCCATCCACGGCAATCGCAATTCATGCTTTTGTGTATGGCAGCCCTCCTCCTATCGACCTTTCGCACCTACTCCAAAATCGGCTGATCCAAGGTCGATTTCCTTCTCCCGAGAGTCGCATTATATCGGTATTCATGGTCAAAATCCGTTGGTCAAAGTCTATTTAACGTTCCTAGTTCAAAGCACTGGAATCCAAGTAGGCTTCAAAGTGGTTTGATTTGTCGCTCTACGTTCATTTCTGCTACACAAGGACGAATTATACCGGGACCTACAATTTAAAGGGGATTTTGAAAGCTGGGAATATCCATGCCCGTACTTGGATTCGAACCTAAGGCTGGCTTCAAAGAAGAATGTGGTATAAGAAGGAACTTTAGATATGCTTAAGGTGTGTTCAACTGGTACTCAATGAAATTCATTGTACCGCAAATTATCTGCCACTAAATTATAAATTTATTACCTGCCTCCGTCCCTTGGATTTTGAAAGAATTCAGTCATAATTTTCTCATAAGTTATTTTACTTTGCATTCTCACGTGCCATGTAGTAAGTTGGACAAACTTGACATTTGTCACTGGAGAAATCTG
The DNA here is from genome assembly GCA_933210815.1 of Meta bourneti. NCBI lineage: Eukaryota > Metazoa > Arthropoda > Arachnida > Araneae > Tetragnathidae > Meta > Meta bourneti. The sequence continues at coordinate 25,197,859 of OW119931.1, forward strand.
TTCGGTACAATAAACGTACTTGAACATAATAGTCTTAAGAATTTCATCTATCGCTGTTTACGGCGATTAGCTCATTAGGTTCTCTATCACCTTGCACCAGCATATTATTAGCATATTGGGTGTGCTATTTCATGAGCAAGGATAGTTTTAATTAAAATTTCGTCATCCTGTTTCTCATAAAGTAACATTACCTACACGAAATGGGGCCGAGGTAGCCCTGTTGCAAGAGTAGCGGATTAGCAACCTGAAGGTCGCGAGTTCGAAACTCGACCCAACCAAAGAACGTCGTGTACGTGGGAGCTGGTGCACGTTCAATCTATTGTGGTCTCGAATACTCTCATGTTGCGTGGTGTGGAAGTTTGGAGAACGGCGTGCCTGCTCAGTTGTTGACCTCATCATCTGTCCTTGGTTCAAACTGACGAGGTGTCCTCGGGATTGATCCCGGACCGTCGCCAATAGCTCCTGTAGTGACGTTAATTCAACTACTTACCTACAAAAAGCCATAATATCACATTGGCTAACCCTTACCTTAGAAAAATAGAGTGCTCCTTGAGGCCCTATACTTTAAAAATTATTTTGTAAGTTAAAATTATTTTTGATAGAATATTGAAAGAATTTTGATAGAATGTAAAAATTATTTTTGATAGAATATTTGAGAATTCAGATTTTCCTCAGAAGGGGGCACCATGGGTCTAGAGGAACCGGCCGATGGGGACCCCTTAGACAAGAGGAGAAATAAAAAGGAGCCAGACGAGACAGTCTAGGAAAAGACCGGAAAGTTGTGGTCCGTTGTACGGAGGTCATTCTATATGAAGACTAGTGGCAATAAATAACTAGACTAATAAAAATTCAGCGTGGCCATAAAGTAACTATAACTCTTTGGAGGCATCTGTAGTTAAATCGAATAAATGGAATGGAACCAAGCTTGGTATTGATACTTTTGAAGACATGGGAAGATGTATTCCACGAAATTTTAGTACCAGAAGTCGCCGATAAAGGGAAATTTGGCATTGCTGGTGTCAAAAACGTCGAACATTTGCATTCGACTTAGATAAAATTATGCAGGTTCGACTGCGTAAGCAACAACCAGCCACTATTTCCAGCTGGATATGTAGCGCGTTGCAATTTTTAAAAAACTGACAATAGACACAAATTAATATAGAGATTTAATTCACAAGAAGAAATCTTTTATTCATCAGAATCAGGTTCCTCTTGATCACAAAGACCAATTTCAATGTGCTGACTTCTTTTGTGCACAACAAATTGCATCCGGTTCGCGGCATGCTCTATAGCTGACCGTAATGAGATGGGTTGGTTGTTCATAACAGTCCATTTTGTGTTCTCTTTCAAGGCATTCAAGTTTGGAACGCTACCAACATACACGACAAACTTCAAGTACTCCATAGCCAAAATTCGCAAGTTATGTCCGATGTCCGAGCTGGCTATGCCGTCAGAAAGGACTGACTGATAACCTTCTCATTACTGAAATGCTGACGTAGAAGCTGTACTGTACGGTGAATGTGTGGTCATGCTCGTTCCTGTTTAAAAATTATCGACTCCAAGCTTTGTCATTGCTGCAACTGAGGAATAACAAATTTTCCAGCATTCCTCCATAATTGTCTCCAGTGATGGTACAGGTTACTGGACCTGTAGGAGTGATATGCTTAAAAAAGTATGGTCCTAGAATAAAATCAGCTGTGAAGCCACACCACACAGTTGTTTTTGGAGAATGCAGTGGGATTTGTTGGAACGCTTGGGGATGTGCAGATGTCCGAATTCTACATTGGTGGGTGTTGACCGACCCCTCCAATAAGAATGAGCCTCATCACAATATTCTCCAAGGCCAGTCATTGTCGACATCCATTCGGAAAAGAAATGTTAGCTCGAAGATCTAGCGCGTATCATAATCTAAGATTGTTAGTGCTTTCACTCGACTGATCTTATATGAGTAGAAGTGAATCATTTTCCGTAAGATTTTGCAGACCGTGCCATACGTAAGCCGTATCAAGTTGGCAAGCTATTCCATGAGCGCTTGGACCAGTACTGGTCCCTGTATCGTCGTACACCGCAGTTGCAGCTTCTACTATTGTTTCTTCTTGCACTGCTTTGCCAGCTCTAACTGCTAGCGATCCATTCAAACTTCTTAAACATAACTTTCAATGCAACATCTGACGTAGGACCTGTATGCAGGTTATAAAGTTCAGGAAGCCGCTCGGGTATTGCACTGTTTAATGTAAAGCAACTTAACAAGTACACACTCTGCGGCAAGGTAAGGCGCATATTGATCACAACTCGTCAGGCATTGGGAATAACTAACTGCCTGAACCTTCCCATTCCCTTTTTAGGTGGAATTAGTGATGCTGCCGTCACGTACGCAGTCGAAACTTTGTATAATCCATTTATCTACGTTTAATGAAAGCGTTCGACTGTTTTCGATACCAACACCGCCAAGTTTTCCCCTATTGGCGACTCTCGGTACTAGATTGTTTTTTCCCAGAATTCGTCTCCCCGCGTGTTCAAAAGTCTCAAAATCAAATTTGACTCCATTCCGTTTTTTCGATTTAGCTACATATGCCTCCAAAGAGTGAGACTATTTTATGACCACCCTGTATAACATGACTTTAATTAAAATCCAATAAACACATAATATGCCGGCCTTCTACCAGCGCCTCAAGTAAAGGAGGTCATTGTAGTTTTTTTAGGTTTTAGAACGGAGATTCTGACTGGACCGTGCGATTGGATTGCCATAGTCTGTAAATAGTGCAACGTATAGTTCCTTAAATAAATTATTTATGGCGTCCCTCTCTGCTTTCACCAGTAATATTGAGTGTACCGCTCTACCAGATATGTTGCAGAATGTTTATGCTTCATTATGCTATAATTCAACTTCCGTCTTTTAAACGGCCACGGTAGTCCAGTTGAAACAGTAACGGATTGCGAGTTCGAAACTCGGTCGAACCAAAGATCGTCGTGTACGTGGGGGCTAGCTAAATCTGTCGTGGCCTCAAATGTCATCACGTTGACGTGGTGTGGAAGTTTGGATTACCTACCGTCTTTCAAATAAACCTCGAAATTAGATTTCCATTTGTATATACATGTATTACTTTGTCGTTTAATTCCAACATTTTATGAATTCACTGAACAGAAATTTTGTCGACAACTAAAGCTACTCGATTCGTGCAGGTGGGTATTTTAATTAACTTGACACTGGAAGCAGCACAACGGGCTATTGGTGAAGGTCCGGGATCAATCCCAAGGAAAGATCCTAGGACAACACGTAATTTGGAACCACAGTCAGATGACGAGGCAACACCTGAGCTGGCAGCCCACTCTCCAAACTTCCACGCCAACGAAAGGACATTTTAGGCCACGACAGATTTAACGTGCACCAGCCCCCTTTGTACATGATCTGGTTGGATTCGAGCTCGCAACTCTCCGGTTCTAGTTTGTTACTCTTCCAACCTGGACTACCGTGGCCCCCTCGATTCGTGCAGAATTTCAGGTTTTGATATTTCTTCATTTTTTTATGCTCTTACCCCCAACACGTTTAGGTGCTACTCATTATTCTCTACTCCTCATATAAGTAACTTAAGTTATCGGATCACTAGGAGCTAGGTTTCGGTCTCATCCGGCCGTGGACTAGCAGAAAACGGGGAGATTACATATCGAACATAAATTTAAGCTATTTCACATTTGTATTTTGCAATTGCAATTTATTATAATGTTTTATAGAAGGTCTTAAGAACTAGTATGAAGCATCTAGTAAAATCCTGAAACTAAATGTTAATCATTTATGTTTTTAAATCTATTCACAGAAATGCATGACTTTCTATGTTATTTTTGAAGACCGAACCGTGAGTGGAGAAAATGTCAAGGAGGCCCCGTCGTGTATATCTTCACCTCCGAATAATAACTATAATGGGGTCAACTCTTGACAGGCGCCTTCGCTGCCTTCTGACAGCAGGAACCTACTGAAATGGAAAATGCTGAGAAACACGCGCTTATGAACAATTTTTGCGTATTCATAACGACACTCGCACAAAAAAAAACTACAGACGGGCCGATATTTCGTAAAAGTCTTTCGTATTAAACGCTCCACCTACACCCGATCAGGTATATTGCACGGGGGGGCAGCGGGCCCCGCCCCCTCATATCAGAAGTCATAAGGAGTCCCCCGTTCCGCCTTGGGTCCGATGCCTACTTATACACAGAAGGGTGGTTGTCATTCGCGATATTGCTGCACCCTCGACGACACCGTGTTGAGGATGGAGTTCTTAGAACGACAGGGAGGGAAAACAAACATGGACGCAGCGAAAATATATATGAAAGCTGGAATGGCAACACTTTTTTTCCTCTCTCCCCGTTCCTTTTTTGGGGGAAGAATATAACTATCTTCCCTTTCGTCCAGATCTTACCTTTTGGAAGTTGTGCAGTTGAATATTAAATTCACAATTTATTTCGACTCAGTGTAGTGACACTCGCCAAGGCTTTCTGCGAGAGGGGGAGGCTGACGTCGAGTTAATTTTTTTCTTCTCCTTTTCTTCATCATAAAAACATGTTTTCTGTGCTACCGGCCTTGTCTTATTTCGACTCTCTCTGTGTGTGTCTTTTTTTCGCATGCGAATGCTGCTGGGATTTCTCTTTCTTGCTCCTCCCGTGTTATTATAATTCTCCTGTGTTCTCGTGGAGCGGGCCCTTATGAATAGAGAGGCTGCGATTCGTCACGTAAAGCAATGGAGGGTGCACTCGGAAGTGGAATATTTTAATGAAAGTGCAAGAGTTGTTTCGAGAGACCCTGTCGCGTGTACTGGAAAATACATTCGACAACGTCGCCTTTGAGCACCGCAACTTATTGGGTTGGGTGTGTCACTCCTCGAGCGTTATTTGGTATGCGAGGGCTAATTACGCCCCATAGCTTGTTGAAAATATATCTGCTACTGTCAAGAAATGGTCACAGAGCGACAAAACAACCAACCAAACGAATATTACTACTGTATCTTTCCATTTCCATGTTATAGAGGAAGAGGTTCACTAGAGCCTAGAGTCTCCTATGACTAAATGTACAAGATTCCAATGTACATTTAGTCATAGATGTCTTGGAATTGGTTCCCGAGAACATACAAGATTCCAGTGTATATCCAACCATACAAAGTTCTTGGAAGCGGTTTCCTTGAACCTTGAAGATTCCAAAGTACATCCAATTATGTAGAGGTGTTTGAAGTGATTCCCCAGAACGTCCAAAGATATAATACAGTTATGTCTTGGAAGTGGTTCACTAGAACCGATATTCCAAGGAATAGCTAACCGTATCTTGGAAGCGGTGTGGTTCTTGAGAACCCCCAAGATTCCGATGTACATTTAGTCATAGATGTCTTTGAAACGGTTCCCGAGAATATCCTAGATTCCTGGGTATATCTAAACGTGTCTTGGAAGCCGTTCACTAGAACCTACACTGTTCCAAATGTATCCAACTATGCTGCAGAGGTGTTTGAATTGGCTCCCTAGAACCTTTCCTAGATTCCACGGTATATCCAACCATATAGAGATCTTGAAAGCAGTTCCGTAGAATATGCCAAGATTCCTGGGCATATCTAGCTGTGTCTTGGAATTGGTTCCCTAGAACCTACACAATTCCAAAATGTATTCAATCATGCAGAGGGGTTTGAGGTGGTTCCCTAGAACCTACACAATTCCAAAATATATTCAATCATGCAGAGGTATTTGAAGTGGTTCCCTAGAACCTCCAAGATTCCAAGTTAAATCTAATCGTGTTTTGGAAGCGGTTAACTAGAACCTATAAGATTCAAAAGTATATCCAATCATTTAGAGGTGTTTCAAGTGATTCACTAGAATCTCTACAAGATTCAAAGATAATTCAATTATGCGTTGGAACATGCAAGCGTCTAAAGTATATCGAATCATACAGAGGTCTTGGAAGTGGCCTTGGAGCCTCCAAGATTCCAAGGTATATCGAATCTTAGAGATGTTGGAAACGATTCTGAGAATATTCTTAACTATATTAACCAACCATGTAGAGGTATTCGAAGCAGTTAAAAGGGAATCGATACTCGTAAAATTCATCTCATACTTTCATACTTCATACACTTTTCTCATACTTTCTATTCTGGCATCTCTTTGATATTGGAATTATAGGATCCTGTGTTTGTGTCTCAAAAGATCCAAAAAGCAGTAAAAACGTAAATGTTACATAAACTTGGAGAAGTTTGATGAAATAAGTTTGTACCATAACCTTATCCTATGAACTGTAGAATCAAAGGGCATTTAGCTAATATTTCTCTAAAAATAACCTTCCCTTAAACTATTTACCTATATAAATTCTTTGTAGTACCCTTTGTATTTGTTCGAAGATTTGTATAAACCTTTCAATGAGGTAATAAGTTGAAACTTTACACTAATTCTATTGTGCGTTGTAATTTTGTTCAAAAATCTTAAATATCGAAATGTGTTAACAGCAATTTTATTAAAAAAATTATCCGTATATAAGCAATTATTAAAATAGAAACCGATTTGCCACCTCATTGAATTGATTCGAGGGTTTTTGTGGTGATTATAACACATTTATGTAATGACATTTTCACCGTGTATATAGACTTTTGGCCTCAAACGTACTCTTCGCTAATACTTTGTTTTCAGACCGGTTACTGAGTCTCACTTAATTAATTCTTAGTGAAATCCAACTATATCTTTTCATTATGTCCCAAAAATTTCCTATGCGAGGTTTTTAGAATCATCGCCATTCATTCCTATTCCATAAATGACCTCCTCAGGATCCATCTTCTTTCAGTGTGTACAGGCTTCACAATCCCCAGGTACTATACTGATCTATTCTTTTCCCATGGGGTTTGCTGTCTCTGGTAACCATGGGGATCGTGACCCCAGGATGTCCAAACTATCTTTCTCTATTTTCTCGTCCCTATTTTTTCTTTTAACAATTACTTGACATTATTTGTCTTCTATTTGGCGCAGCTTGGCCAATTATGGCCCTTGCGTCATAAAACCCCCAAACATCCAACCATAAATGGCGAGAAGAGTGGGCAAAGGATTGTCTCCCAATCCTTGCATTCAGAGAGAGTGATCTTGACCGCCATTTGCGAAGTCGCCGCTGTGTATATGTTACCGTGAAAGACCGAAATTAGAGAATGTCAATATTCTCCGGTGAATGTCGACACACACATGCCAAATTCGTCGGTGAAAGACCGAATATTTGGTTATATTCTTATACATTCGGACCATCGACGGTGTATGTCGACAAGCACAGATAAGCTCTGGTGGGGGTCGAAACGAGAAGGGGGAGAGGCCACAGCCAAAGAGGCCTCTCCGCCTTCAGTTTAAGTTGTTGCAATAAATAAGATTGTATAACGTTAATCACATAATTTATGTGTAAGTTTATTATTGGTATTATTTTCTTTTTTCATTTAGAATGTACTGTTCGTTTTAGGTTCAACAGTTTATTTACAAGTGCTGTTACTTAAGCTTTCTCCTATTTTGACATATATCATAATATGTTTTAATGAAGTATGATTTAAAAAGTTGCATTTTGTCTTAACGTAACAAAAATATTTTTATTCAACATTCACCATCAGTGCATGCTGAATGTCGACATTTGCCAGTGTAAGTGAGAAATAATGATATTTAGCAAATATTTCGGACATACACCAAGGACTATGTGAATGCTGACATTCACCGGATAATATCGACATTTGCCAGATATCGCTCTTTCACAGTAACATATACATGAAAAAAAATTTCATTTCGGAAATAAATAAATCATTTTTAAACTGGTTTCCACCGAATTTCCCCCCAAAATGAGTTTCCTCGTGCGTAATTATTAATCATTTGTCTCGCAAACGATGACCAGGAAGCGTTCGTTCCTCCCCTTCATCTGTTCCTCGTTAAACAGAACTCATCCTCCTCCCCTCGAAATGGAAAAAAAACGCGAAATTCGAAAATAAAACTTTGTTTCCCAAAACATTCATTCCCAGATGGGCCGGATAAAAAAAGGCGGGGGAGGAAAGAATACATCATCCGGCTTAATCAATTTAACTGCAACCGTGCCTCCCGCACTCTGTATTTCCCTGCTTCTTCAATCTCTGGTACTGACAAGACGCGTAGTTACTCCGGGTAATTACTGAAGATGGCGAACTCGTGTATTTTTATTGTTAATTTTGTTTCTATATAAAGCTCAGAGGGATGGGATTCTGTTTTTTTATGTGTTTGTTCCGTTCCTCTTTCACTTTGTGTATTTTTCATTCCATCTCGGCGGGGGGTGGAGTAGGGGGTGCTTTGGGCGCGAAAAAAATGAATTTTTGGCGGGCATCCGGGCGTCATAAATAGATAGGGGGGTTTGATCTTTCCGAGATGTAAGTATAAAAGATGAATCATCATTATTCATTTAGACGAAAATATTCCGGAGAGAAAAAGAAGAGGGTGGTACGAGAACGTAAGAGAGAGAAAGAATAAAAAAGGGGCCTCTATCAGCACAGTTGCTCTACCTCCTCACCAGGGTACCCCTTGATGGAATGGAATAAGAAAAAATCCACGCTTCCGAAAATAAAAAGGGGGAGGAATAGAAGCAAAAACAGGAAGTCCCAAAGCATTTCAGAAACAACAGGAGATTCAAGCAGGCGAAGCCATATGGAGATCGCCCTCTTGCAGGGCGCCAGGGGTCTAAGTCAACCCCTCAGCCCTTTGAGCCCTAGGATAGGGTCGCTGAAGCGGCGGTAGAGGGCGCTCCCTGCTATTACCTCCCGTTTAAAGGGTAACGTTCCGTTCGAAACGATGTGGGGGCGCAGTTCAATGCTTTTGCTGCTCATCTCGATTCGATGGCTTAAATTATTTCGAAATGCTGGCTTCTTTGCAATGCTCAACCACCGAGTTCCCTTTTGTTATCGGCATTGGTTTGTCTGCGTCTGATTGTCGACATAATATTTGGTTATTCCCTTGTTATTTGTTTCCTTGATTACTACAACAGCTCTTTGAATTATTAACCTACTGAATTAATGATTAACGATAATGGTAATAGCCATTATTACCTTGTAATGATAGCTATTAACATTAGTTAATTATCAACCTCTGATGGTTAATGGAGGTAAATTGTCGACACAATTCTCAGTTAACATAGCTTTGATTACTCCAAGTAGTTTTAGAATATCAAGACCTTTGTTGATGTAGCAGTAGTTATTAATCTATTCATGATAATTAACAGTCGATATGTCATTAGTAGTTACTTAACACATTGCTTGGTTGTTAATACATTCGAGATTATTAAAAGTTTTTCAATTATCAACTTGTGTTGGATAAATTTAACATCTTAATGCAGCAGTAGTTATTAACTTATTCCGATGGAAGTATCAACATATGATGATTGATTACTTGTCATCATAACTATTAATAGTCAACACAGTGTGAATATTAAAGTATCAAAAATTAATTATCAGCATGTATTTGGGTGATTAAATATCAACATATGCTTAGTTTATACAGCAGTGACTATCAGCCTACTATACATGGTGGTTTATTGTCAAGATACTTAGTAGTTAATGCAGAATATATTACTAAAACTGTCCCGTGGTTAGCCGAGGTACAAAAGGGCGCTGACTTCATTTTTCAAAAACATTCTTATCTTCTAGTTTGAGTCCCTCAATGTTGCCATTGACCTTGTATAAGATTTTGATTTGACACTCACTGCAAGCATTTAAGTATTAAAATTAAATTAAAGGGTTTGGTTGCAGCAAAAAACAGGTTGGGTTTCTGTCATTATTTTTTCAGTATATTCTGAGGGAAATGTACTATTGGTGCTTAATGCAACGACACAGTAACAGTTATCAAATTAATGGTCAAAATACGAAAGAGTAATTTTTAATTTTTATTTTCTGTTGTATAATAAATTGCTTTACTTGCCGTTTACGTCGAGCATATTGATGTCGAAAAACTATTAAGAGCACTGAGATTATTGACAATCCCGTATACGGGTTTCTTGCTTCAATTGCCACCTTATGATTGGTTCCCCACCTGAGGACAGTTCATTCAGATATAATTATGTGCGATTTGAAGTAATCGTCCTATCGTCAAGAAAACAGCTTGGACTGGCTTTCATAATCTGGGATAAAATATTTACATTCTGGAAAGGCTCATTGGATTGTCTTCCTAAAAAGTCAATTCAGTTTTGTACCACATCCATTCTTGGGTTTTCTGAGTTAGCGACCTCCTCTATCCATCCTACTACCTGTATGAATCGTTTTCTACATCTTTGCTCTTAACATTGGGCTGCCACAAGTAGTGACTAAATCGTTAGTCGTTTATCGAGGACAGGGAGCACCACGTGTAGGCGACTGAGGTCACCCCCCGACGAGAAACTACCTCAAGGACTGCCCTAAAATTCTTGACAACAACATTGTAAATTCTAATACTGTTTATAGTGTTTTTAAGACATATTTTTCACTTCAGAATTCTTTTGGGATACTCGTCGATTGATAGCCGATAGGCTATCCTGGAGACGAGAATAGAATAAAAAATATCTGCGAGGAATGATCCAAACATGTGGCATCTGTGAGGTTCCGCAATGGACTCATGAACGATTACACACCTGTGCAATTCGAAGAGACGATCTTCTCATCAAACGTAGATTTCCATTCGTAACTATGACTCAGCGTGTTAACGCTCAGAAAGTAGGCAAAATTAGTTACATAGAGCAGCACGGAAGCCAATGAAAGAAAAGGGCTTTGGTTCGTGTCTTAAACTGAGGCGTCCTGAAATACTGGCCATCGTCCCTGACCACAGGATCACTATTTTTTGAGAAATCAAGAGTAATGAATTGAATTGGATGTTTGGGTTTTGTGGCGCAAGGTCCAAAAAGGACAAGATGCGGCATTACAAAGTCCGTTAGCTTGGACATTGAACCTTTACAGTTGCACCTTTATTGGTTGAATGTGTTAGTAGTATGATTTAATTACTTTAGCGATAAATTAATTAAGCGTGAAATTTATACCCCGTCTTTATCGTACTTAGATTGTCACTTCACTCTTATAAGCGGCTCAGATCCTAAGATGCTGTTCCAAGATATCCAAGTGGTCTGTCGTCCCTTCTGTTTTACTCTCGCCTAAGCCTCTGCTTTTTGCTTTATTTCCTCCTTCATTGTTGTCTCGTGTTTGGCCAAATATAACCCTTGCGCCATAAAACTAAAAACCAACCAACTTAAGATACTGTTTCAAATGGCGAGGGGGCATATTCTAAGAATGCAGTGATTCTATTGCGTTTGAATCTATACATAGTCAATATATATAAATCTTTCGTTGTAAATAAAATCGAAATTAATGAGTACGAAGACAAGAGAATTAATCTTTGGACGAAGTTTGAATTTAACGGCCTACCCTTCTGGGTTTTTTTTTTATTTTTCTTTCCTCATTGTGTTGTCTGTCTTGTGATTGGCACTGCTTGGTTAAATATGGCCCTTGCGCCATAAAACCCGAAAACAACCAATTGATGGTCAGTTGTAAAATATTGCTACTAAAAGATACTCTTGAAGAGGAACTCTTTTGCACCATGCGCCAAAAAATTAAAAGGGAATATAAATACCCCGAGATTAAAACCCGAAAACAACCAACTGATGGTCAGTTGTAAAATATTGCGACTAAAAGATACTCTTGAAGAGGAACTCTTTTGCGCCATGTGCCAAAAAATTAAAAAGGAATATAAATGCCCCAAGATTGTCTGTATTGAGTGAACCCTTCAGATTAAAACTTTTATTGTACACTCATTCTTATCCAACGAGCAACACTATACGATTGAACAATTTGCTTGAAAATGTCTAGAAAGCTTTCAGTTCTTTTAATTTCTAAGTTTCATAATAATAAAATGCTGGTGGAATCTTTAACCATTTGGATGTGCACTTTAGTACTTTAAATCTATAATTCCTAAATATTAGAGGAGGCAGAATGTTTAATGCTCAATTTCGTATGCCTGGCATTTGAGATAATCATCAGTTTAATGAAGCTTCTATCTAAAAGTACCACAGTTAAGAAGACATTCGATTTTAGCAATAGTAGAATCAAACCAAAGCTGGAGAATGATTTCCTCCATTATGTCCTTGCTAAAATGTTTAATAAATAATTAAGTTGAAAATTCTTCATTTATTCCGTTACCTTAACTTCAACATCGAAGTAAAAGTTAAGAGGATTAATTACCTTTGAGTGCACCCTTCCACAATAATCTCCAAAAATATGTTTGAATGTGTAAGGTGATGATACATCGTTAGTTTTGCATTTTTATTTCTAGGTTGGTATTTAGTAACGAAATTGACACTCATATTTAGAGAAGAATTAACTTATGATACCAGAGTACAGAAACTTGCTAGTTTCATTCTTGCACTGTAATGAAATTTGATTGAAAATACTTCTCTATCAAACTCTTTTATTTATTGATTGATTTTTGAATTCATACACATTTTTATATACAAAAAATGCTATTTGAATTCAAACTGTAAATGAACTGCGCAAAATATGTCTCCTTAATTCCTTGATGACATTTAACGATATTTAAAACCTATCCTTTATGTTTTAAGACATGGTCCTATCATCATTAGCCATCACATAACAAAACTGACCATAGAGTGGAAACCAAACCTAATGTAAACCATCTCTGTTTGCGTGTGGTCGTGTCTTCAACACTCTAAGTGTTTCGACGAAATATCTCATCCAATAACTGGTCAATTTTGCAAAGGACAAGATACCTCGTCGAGTCAAAACTACCATATTTCTCCAAGAGGGAATGAAAATCCAAGTAGGAGAAAAGGAATTGCTCCTTTCCCAGAACTGGTGACAATTAGGAACAGGTTTTTGAACCTGAGGCTGGCTACTATAAGGCAGTTTTCGCCTCGAAGATAAACCACTAGGAGCGTTAAGAGTTGTGGGAAGTACTGTAGTCTGAGCACCCCACTGCCCGTCTTCTGCATACCACTCTGTCCCTGAAGTTAATTAGACAGTGTCAAATGTCTCGCATTTCTGATCAGTAAACTATCCTCTGTACTCAAAAGTGGAGCTTACCAAACTTTCCTCCTTGGATGGTATTTGACTCTAGTTAAGATTGATTCTTAATGCTTTTATTCCTAGGCGTGGTTATAGCCATCACTTAACAAAACCGATGGTTGAGTATCAAACTAAACTTAATGTTTCTAACTAAACCACCTCTATTCCATGTGGTTGTCTTGAAACATTGGACCTATCCTTAAGGTTGTATTGAAGTAGTAAGACCTATCCTTAATATTTCAAACGTTGGTGTTACGAATCCTCTTGATCAAGGTATAATCTAGACCAAGTTCAAAGATCATGTTTTACGAGTCTCACAGTGACCAACTCCTGTTCATCCAGGAGCTGTTCCAAGAGACATCGATACAATCTAAAATATGCGAAGGAGTTGCTGAGGTTGTGGAGTATGGACAAGTTGGAGAGTTCTTAATTCCTCTAACAAATCTTAAAAGAAGTCTAGAAATATCTTGTGTGTCCGATTCTGAGTCTTGTCAGAGCAGTTTGGTGCTGTCTTGGTCCTTTAAAATGCAATGACAAACCAGAGCGCTTTGCGGGGATACCAAGAATGTGGATGAATAGATCATGTTTTGTGGTTTCGTATTTGTGAAGTGAGTAAATTTTAAACTTGTTCCGGTCCAATTACCAATCGTGTTACTGTGGAACAATCGAACTGTAGAGTATCAAACCAAATGTTTCAAACTAAACCATTTCAATTGCATGTGACTGACAGAGGATTGCGGGATACTTAAAACCTATCGTTAATATTTCAAACCTAGGTCCCGGTTTGATCTTCCCTTTCCGTAAAGTGGCGAAACAAACCAAATGTTTCCAACTGAACCATCTTTATTCAATGTAGCTGACTTGGAGGATTGCTGTATATGAGACCTATCCTTAATATTTCAAACCTAGGTCCTGGTCCAATCGTCTCTAACCATAGTGTGGCAAACCAAACTAAACTATTTCTATTGCATGTGACTGACGGAGGATTGTGGGATGCTTAAGACCTATCCCTAATATTTCGATGTGTGTACGGCCATCACAACCCCGAGGTACGAGTGATCTGCCCTCCCTGTTTTACCCTCGACTACCCTTCAGCTTCATGCTTTGTTTTCCTCCCTATTGTGTTTGGCGCAGCTTGGCCAAACATGGCCCTTGCGCCATAAACCCCCAAAGCAACCTTAATATTTCAAACCTAGGTCCTGGTTCAGTCGTATCTTACCTTAAAGTGGCAAACCGAACCAAACCAAATGTTCTTCAAACTGGAGGATGTCTGTTGCACGTTGAATGAGCACCCACCGCTAATGGCCCTCCTCCGTCTCCCGCATACCACTCTGCTCCTGAACACTCCTCCCGTTTTTATTTCTATTTATTCGTGCAGCAGTGTCCCGGATGGCTGAGCGGGCGGCAGGGGCAATCCTCTCCAGTAATTAATGAGGCAGGGCGGGCGCCTGCATAATGCACTCAAAAGGCCGCACTTCCTCCCCACCCCCCTCTGCTAGAGCTGAAGATGAAGAAATGATCCATAGGGGAGAGAGAAAGATGTTGGAATTCAGGGAGGATAGTCCTGCTGCTGCTGCTGCTACTTGCTGCCGGAGCGTGCGCTGCACCGTGCCATTTGCATCGCTCGTGACCCCCCTTCCAGGAGGGGGGCAGACAAGGACCAGCTGCCACCGCCCCCCCCCATGGAGATGCCCTCTTCTCAAGATGGCGACAGTCATTAGGACCATTGACGGCATTTGGGGGCACGGCTTTTTTTTATTTCATTTCGCTTCTTTCTTATTACTTATTTCTTTTCTCTCTGTGAAGTTACATTTCTCTGGATGGAGCCCCCTCCTTTAGTGCGCGAGAGGGCGCTTCGGGTTTTTATATATATACATATACATACCTATCTATCTATATATATATATATACGGGTTTTTTTTGCATCGTTCCTTGTTGTTTTCTTTTATCTTTTCCCCCTCGTTCTCCTTGGAAATGGTTTTTCGTTCCTCTTGCGCATTGACTTTGCATGTGATTGAGGCTCGAGCACAAATGCCGTTGGACTTTATCGGATGACGAGATTTTGTCGTTTCGATAGGGGTGAGTGGCTGGAGAGAGGGTGGATTGACATTCGAACGTGAGATGTTGATTTCTGAGACACCCCCACCCCCCTGTTAAGCATGGACGGATGGATTTTTGTTTTATTTTATTTTTTTACCTGCGGTGAGGGGATGGGTTCGGTTTTTAATGAGGACATTTTGCTGGAAATCGCTTTAATGACTGTTCTGCTGAGGATGACAGGACTGAATGGGCGCTTCGTGTGATATTCACAGCTTAATTCATGTCCTGTTCTTAACTCTCCAAGTGGTTTCGACGAGATATTCCGTCCATCTGGATCTGATCGATTGTGCCAATGGCGAGATGTCTCGTCATTAAGATATTGTCGATTTCTTGTGATCAAGATCTGGTCGGTTTTTTCTAATGACGAGATATCTCCTCCATCAAGATCTGGTCAGTTTTGCTGAGGAGATACCTCGTGGAGACAACCACCAGGAGGGTTATGTATTAATCCATTCCAAAACCAGACTACCTTCATGTGTCGTGTTTTGGGGAATGCTTCCAACAGTTTGTCTAATGTCCATAGAAACCTCTCTATGACCGAATATAAGACTATAAGTTTCCATCTTGCAGGTCTAATTATACCTCGTGTCACAAAAATGGCCTTTGAACTATAAACCAAATTACCATCCTGCGATTGTCTTTTGTGTACTTATTTGTCTTCTGGTGAGCTTAACTTTCTATACTAGTCAACAATTAGCCTTGTTAAATTTGAGGAAAGCAATAAACTGGTTGGGTGGGTTGAGTGTTATAGACCTAGGACCATATTTGGCCAAACTGCGTCAAGTAAATGGATATTCATACAAGGAGTTTTTACTGTTCAGGAGAGAGAAATCGAACCTGCGCCGCCTACAACTCAGGTTGCAATAGGAGTGGGCAACCGACTGAACCACGAAGGCCCCGAAAGCAATAAAGTCTTTCTTCGTCACGACTCCCGAGCTCGAAAGTGTCTTTAATGCGTCTCATGGAGTCATTCTCCAAGTAGAGCATGTTTAAAAGAAATAATTTTAAGACCAACTAACTTTCTGAATGCATTCACACTCTAGACCTATTTAACAAGTTGTTGAACTATTACATGTTCGTCTGTATAGGAGAAATCAATGGCGAAGTGTGCATTATTGTAACATGTGTGGTAAAGCGTTTTAAGCGCTTTATGCTGTAATTTGAGCTTTTCATTAAAATTCAAATCATAGTTTGGTTCATACTGTTTCGGGAGCTTACGTTAAATATAAACGGACGTTGAAGAAATTTTTTGCTCTATCTTTTCATCAATGTATATTTTATGAAAGAAAGGATTTAATTACTATATATATATATATATATATATATATGTATATATTTGTGTGTGTGTTTTTAGGGGGTGCGCTGTTGCCCCCACACAGGTGACAGAGATCGGAGCGTTGCTAGTTCGAAGTTCGATCCAGCCAAAGACCGACGTGTATGTAGGGGTCGCGACCTCAAATGTCTTCACGTTTGCGTGGCGTGGAAGTTTTTAGAGTAGAGAGCCAGAGGTGTTGACCTCGTCATCTGACCATGGTTCAAATTGACGAGCAGTTGTCCTCGAATCTTTCTCCTTGGGATTGATCCCTGACCGTCCTGGTATTGTTTCAACGCGACGTAAATTCGATTACCTACCCCATGTGTGTTTTTATTTAAAAAATGCCGTTTTAATGAAAATATTTTAATATTTTATAACAAATGTTTCGTGATTTGAAGACAACTAAACATTGCATTTTAAGCTTTCTAATCTTACAAACTTCATGTTGTGTGGTTGCTTTCGGGTCTAAAGCTGTATGTTTAGAAATTCATTTAGTTCTGAAATTCTGGCTTCTCGTCGTAGATCATTTAAATTGTAAAAAGTAAATTCTGCGTTAAGTTTGAGCAAGTTGTCTCTTTAGTAGTAGAAAAAAGCACCGAATTTAATTTGGGATCAGTTTGGAGACAATTCAATATTTATCCAAATTTAATGATCATTTTATTGTTTCTTAAAATTTGCTACTGACCAGCATGTAAAATGACAAGGTTAGAGTAATGATTTTGCGAATGTTTGATTAGCAAAACTACGAGATGACACTTTCAGAAGATTGTCGTAGTACACAAGTTCAAAAAATTGTACTTTTATTAAGTTCATTTTTCCTTTTTAAATACAAATGTGAGGTATTAATGTAAACAGAAATTTAACCTAATGAATCCATGTTTTTGTAAAGTAGCAGGAATATAACTTATTGAATTGATTTTCAAAATTAATTTGCTAAAAATCAAATATATCCTTGAACTTTATACGATGCTTCTTGATACAAATGTATATTATATCGTACGATCCCAAAGGTTTATCACATTTCCCCATAGAGTTCACAAAATTATTCCCACGAGTTTAGTCTTTTAGTTTGTCTTAGTAACATTGTATTTATATCTCCTCTTACAAGACTTCTTAGATACACGTACTGAAATACTTTCCGAGTATCGCTTTCCCGAAACCCGCTTCAATCAATGCTATCGAGAAATTACTCTACTCTAAAATGAAGCAGTTCCTGTAAATGACCAGACACCGAAAAGCCGGTGTAATTTTTCATCTGCCTCAGGCAAAATGTTCTAACAGACGTAAATGGCTGCTGGAACATTTCCTGGAGAGGCACTTCGTACCTTCCCTGGAGCTAGTTGCCAGATGCCAAAGGGTCTCCAGCAAAAGTTGCCATCAGATGTAATCCCAACCTGCCCCCACAATAATCACTTCAGTCCTCTCAGCAATTTGTCCGGTGGACATAAGTGAGTTAGCGATACATATTAATCTCGGGGCATATTAGGGGCATCTTCGGGTAAACCCCTAGGGACTGAACTCAGCCCCTGGTTATTTGGATCGTCACTCAGAAATTATGTTACTACCATCTTACCGAAATTCTTATGAGTTAAGATGATCTGACGGCCATATCGCCTCTTGGATATTTGGATGACATGATTTGGAAATTGAATTTTTGGTTTCTGATTATACCCGAACTAGTTTCTATCTTATCAGAGTGGCAAACTTTATGAAACTCGGCAAATATATTTGCTGCGCTGTGATGGTTCAGCATATTTTGCTTGAGGTTAGGTTTACCGCCTTTGTAAGATCATATTTTGCTACACGCGGACAAATTAGACTACCAAACTTGACAACTCGATATCTAGCTTCGAGTTGAAGTTGCGTGCAGACTTCATTATGCCAGACAAAATTTAGTAAAAACCTTTTAGCGAAGCATGTGAACTGCAGATGTATTAACCCTCCTGGTGGTTGTCTTGACGAGGTATCCCGTCATTAGAAAAACTGATCAGATCTTGATCACGCCATCATCAAAATCGGCAATATCTTGATGACGAGATATCTCGTCGTTAGCAAAATTGGTCAGATCTTGATGGACGAGGTATCTTGTCGAAATCACACGGAGGGTTAAGGAAAGAACGCTTAAACTCGATTCCGGAAATTAAAGATGTGAAGGCTCACCGAAAATATACGTTATTTATTCCCAGAAAAATGTGCAGCAATTTTTATGCCCACACGAAAATGCCCATTAAAAATAACAGATACACTTTATTTCGGTTTTTCTCGTTACAGCAGAAAGACAAGTGCAAAATAAAATAACAGGTTCATTCTTTAATGTTTATAACAAATGAATCTCGTAGAAAATGAACAAGGTAATAGTAAAAATAAACATTGGAGAACGTTTAGTTATTTCATAGATGTTCGTGCCTTTCACGATAGCAACTATGTTTTGCGAAAAAAGATATATTGGTAACTTATTGTCATTTCGTTTTAACAATGTGCTTTGACTATCCTGATATTTCAGCTAGAATCGTATATAATTGCCTTTACTTAAATAGAAATTGCTGTCACAGATTAAAATCACTACAGCACGTTTGCTGTCTGTAATGAAAGCTAAATTGGATTGACGGAAATGTATTGGAATGCTCTATATAATCGTTAAGAGCTCAATCATTTTAAGCCTTAAAATTATTAATCCAAAAGATTAAGCTCAGTCCCATGTGAATAAGTATAGAGATATGTAAGCCGATCTAATAGGACAGTCATTGCTTCCAGTACCAAGATATTGAAGCCAACCATATACCATAAATTGTTTTTAAACCACAACTAAGTTACAGGCTAAGATCTGTTTTCCCGTGCATTGCAACATACAACCATGTAATAGTAGCAATGGAACTATTGTTTTTAGCTTTAAGCTACTCTTATTAGCATAAAGCATAAATTTCACTCGTTTCGAAATAGTTTTTCTTGCAATGCCTGCAACATCGACCACATTTTATATGCTTACTCGGTTGACTCAGACACTTACATTGTCTGCAACAATGGTTGTCGACACAAAATGCGAAGAGTTCAAACGGATTGTGTGTGCCTATTCGGATGACTTCGAAATTTTGGTAATTTAAATTTAGATCGAATGACATGTTCCTTCAGGAAAGGGGCCGCGGAAGCCCGGTTGGAAGAGTAACGGATTAGGAATCGGAGGGTTCAAATTACGTGGTGTTGTCCTCGAATCTTTCCCTGGGAGGGTTGATTCCGGACCGTCGTCAATAGCCCGTTGTGTTGGTCCAGTGCGGAGTTAATTAAATAACTACCTACCAAGTGGTTTCACTGAGATATCTCGTTCATCAAGATCTGACCAGTTTTGCTAATGAAAAAATATATCATCGAGATATTGCTGAATTTTTGATGATGACGATACCAAGATTTGTTCAGGTTTTAAAATGATAACATATTTCGTCCACCAAGATCAATTTTTAATGACGCTATACCTCGTCAAGAAAACCATCAGGAGGATTAATGGACGAATCCTTGGAAATGTGATTTGTTTGAAAAGTAAATGAGCAATAAAAATTTTTTCATCTCGATCAAAAAATATTTCCATTCGTGATGACTTTAATTGTACAGTAGCCCCTAGATATATCGCACTCCTCGGGGGACGAGAAAAAAGTGCGATACACCAAAGACAGCGATGTAGCGAGGATCGAGAAAAATTTTCTTTTACAAGAAAAAACACAGATTATGCATTTCATTACGCTCTTCTGTATTTAAAATCGTGTAGAAATATACGTTAGAATGTTTTGTTCGTGGTATGTACAAGTTATTGTGTATGGTATCTCAATTTCGATTTTTCCACCTTCCTTTCAGTTCAGTCGATGAAGAACCTCAACCCCTTAACGACGATGTCTGAATAAGTTCCCTGCTAAATCTCACATTGGGGCAGAAGAGCGCACTTTAATGAATGGGGGTTGCAGTATTTCACCTCATATTACCGAATATTTGTTATTCCGTTTGTTGTAAATTTATGTTTGTGAAATAAGTTTTAAAAAATCATGATGGTTTCGAAAGTTAATATATTTCTGAATTTTCTTTAAAAGTTGATATCCTTCTCTGAATGGATGGTTAATTGGTTTGGGGTTTTACGGCGCAATGGCCATGTTTGGCCAAGCTGCGCCAAACACAAAACAGACAGCGGCAAGGAAAACATATCGTTAAAGGGAGAGGGATTGGTTTATTTGGATTTTATGGCACAAGGGCCATATTTTGCCATTCTATGCTAAACACAGGACAGACAACGTCAAGTAATGGACATACACACAAAGTTTTACTGACATAGAAGAGAGATGTGCACGCTGGAAGAGGTATTAAGAAATAGAATAGTGGGATGGAAACGGAAAATTATTACTTGGGTATCCCGAAAGCGCGGCCTCCGTGTTTACTTAAGACAGTAAACTCCTTGGAAAAAGAAAAGATTGCTAGAATACTATTATTACTAGATTACTCCCCATTACACCTAAAGGAGATAAGCCCTGAGAGCCTGAATTGAATTTAACTCGTACTCATATTTTCATGCGGTTAATAATTATAAGGTGTCGTCTTTTAGATAATGGAGAGGGCATGAGTACCTGACGAAGCACTTACATAGTTTTGGCATCTACGGTAATCCTGTGTACAGGGGTGGTTGATATTGACTGTGACCACCTTTTGGAATGTTCTGCGTCAACGAGGGAAGGCGTCCATACAAGCTGTTTGAAGTCTCGAGAATTTTTGAAGCAGTTGGACCCATTTTGATCTTTTCACTACTTTGTCTTTTGGATCTATACTCTAACTTTGTCATTATGTGACACATAGAGTTAATAGATTCATTTGTCTTAATACCTTTGCAATGAAAAAAGCTATTCGAGTTATATGACCTCTAGTTGTGATCGTCCTGCGCCACCTTACCCTTATAAAAACTCGAATCACAAGCGGCTGGTTAATACTCCTATCTAATCGGCTCTCGTGTAATGAAAACTAACCAGTGCTGGGAAACATAAACATAACTGGAACAAACTGGTAGGGAAACATAAACATAACTGGAACCATCCTTTCGTTCTCAGGTTTATTAACAGATGTGAAAACTGAGAAGCTTCTTCCACTGAATTCATGAATGTTTTACGTCAAGAAAGTGAATGCGTGTAAGCTTCAAAAGTAACTTAACTCGAAAACAAAGGAACATTCACACGCTGTTCTATTGTGTGGAAATTTTATTCAGTTGAGTTCGCTTAACCCTACAAGTGGTTTCGACGAGATATCTCGTTCGTCAAGATCTGACCTATCTTGCTAATGACAACATATCTCATCAATTATTCTCGATTTTTTTTATGATGACGAGATCAAGATCTGGTCAGTTTTCTTCTAATGACGAGATATCTCGTCCATCAAGAACTGCTCAGTTTTCTTTTAATGACGAGATATCTCGTTCATCAAGATCTGCTCAGTTTTTGCGAATGACGAGATACCTCTACGAGACAACCACCAGAAGGATTAACTTTTGTTGTAAAAATTATTTCGGTAGGTAGTTAATTAATGTGACACTGGAACAACACAACGGGGTATGGGTGACGGTCCGGGATCCATCCCGAAAGGTAAGAACCGAGGACAACGCCTCTTAATTTTGAATCACGGTCAGATGACAAGATGTGTAGTGGAATTTCACAGATAATTGCAATTAAAAAGTGCAAGTTGTCTAAGAAATTATTGAAATTTCAAAACTTTTAATGCTGTGCGTGGGAATAGGGAAGGATGGTACTGTTTTCAAAACAATTTTAAACAATGGGGAATTTTGTATTATGTTGTTTTTGAAATGTGGTTCTTCTTGCTAGTTGTATTTTAGATAGCTGTCACTACTTTAAATGTTTTAATCACCATTTTACAATAGAGATGATTAAAATAAGTAGAAACCATTGCTTACTGAATTTATTTTCTTTGGAATCTGTTCTGAAACGTGTAGCCAAATTACGATATTACAGTTTTTCCCATAATATTAATATTTTTATAAATATACGACGTGTAACATATATACCATATATTTAACGTAGATATAAGGAACACTTCTCATTGTATAAATGTGTTTACTATAAACGATTAAAACGATAATCTCTCATCTGTTCTGGATTACCTGTAAAACGTTCAGTTTGGTTTTTTATCTGATTCGTATTTCCTGAGACTTTATCAAACAAATCTTAAATTGAAAATCAATTGCATAAGTTCTATAAAAATGTGTTAACGAGTATATTTTTTGGACTGCAATCTATTAATGTTTTGCCGAAAGCGGAAACTTTTAAAAAAATTCGTTAAAAAAGCCATTTCAGATAACTAATGAGTAAAATTAAATAAATATTACACAGCTTAAATTTAACTGATTTATTTCTTAATTTATATCAGTTTATTCTTGCATCCTATAGAGTGTAGATTGCGTGTACGAAATATTTGAGACAGAATATTTTTTTTCTCGCACGCATATTTTTACATTTTGAATCTTTTCGTTGAGGAAACAGATTTGTTTCATAATTATTTGCTTATTTTTTACTGACATTTTGCTGATGTTTTGAATTTTTAGCAATCTGTATTCCTTCCGTACATTAACCTACTCAGAAGGAAAAAATTATATTCTAGTTTTCTTGAATCTTAGCGCCATCTAGTGATCTTAATATGAACTGCATATAAAAAAAACTGGTATATTTTCCATTTGTAAGATATATATTAAATATATTAAATGCTGAGAAAGGAGAATATTAAAGAATGGAAACATTTTAAAACCTTCGGACAGACACCATTCAAATGAATTTTTTTTATTAGATTATGTGTCAGGTTTGTGTCCGTTTGAAAAAGATCATTCTTTTTCATTTTTGTATTATTAAGTCGAAAAAACTACCTCTAACAAAGATGAGCTTTTAATATGCTACAAGGTCAGGTAAACTATTTCGTTTAAAACTGTCTTTTGTATGAACATTCATTCATGTTTGGGAAATAAAATTGGGAATGGAATTTACCTGTGCAAGAACACTGAAGTTTTCAAAAATTATTTAATGTGTACGAGAGCAATCGAATAAATGAAAAATTAATGGATACTTAAATGGAGCAAGAATGTGAAAACCTAAAGCTATAAATTTAAAGCTATATGCCTGTAGATGAAGATCAGATTAATTAATTTAAATTTTTGTATTCCTTTTTATGTGCGTGATTCTATGGAGACATTTCTATTCTTTATTTCTTTAGACCAAATAATCAAATAAGGTAAATATCTCTCAGGAATTACAATAGAAAAATGGCGTCGAGACACTAATGGCTGTTCCTCGTAGTTCCTTACTTCCATTCCATAGAACATTTGTTACTTTACTCGAAATGTTCTCTCTAAATTCGAATTGCTTATATCTTGCGTCTACCGAAGTTCAGTATGCTTTAATACTATAAAACAAATGATTCCATTATAGTTCTTTGTAATGGAATAATTTATTTTGAATGTAGTCATCAACTCTCTCTCTCTCTCTCTCTCTCTCTCTCTCTCTCTCTCTCTTTAGTAAAATTTTGAAGTGTTTTCTACTGGATCCAAAGAACTCACTTCGTGATTGATCAATTCATCGACATCGTTGTTACAATAGGTGTTCTATCAGAAACCGTATTTATTATGATTATTAACGTGTCTTTTTGTTTTTAAATAAATATATTTGATCCAACATTCCGTTTTATGCACATATTCCTCCCTTTTTACATTAAAAACGTTCAAAATATAGGCAAAATTAGATTCTATCTCGTACGTTTTATTATTGCATGTTTTTATAATTTATTTAAGTTGTTATTTAATATGCGACAGATAACGCGTTATAAACTAGATTATGAAACGGTATTCCTTGACATTTTCTAATTCATTTTCACAATGCTTTGGTTTACACTATATCAGATCAATATTTTGGGCATATTTGGGCTAAGCATTTTTCATCAAATGCTTAGAACTTAAGTGCATATTTTATGTTGTGTTATTTTTGAACAAATTCGAAATTTAGTCGTGATTCAAAATGACGAGGTGTCCTCGGACCTTCCCTTCGGGATTGATCCCGGACGTCACCAATAGCCCATTATTTTGTTCCAGTACGACGTAAATTCAACTAACTACTGAAATTTAGTCAATACAGTTTTGCAAGCAAGATATAGTAGTTTTTGTTTAAAAGTAATTAAGTTCTGTGAAAAATCATTCTAGATTAAATTAAATTAATAAAATTTTATGTTTAATGAAAGCAGTTAAATTTATTGAATGGATTTTAGAATATCTGCCTTAATATTGCACTTTAATAGTGATCGCTAGTACTGTATAACTTACAATGCATTATACTTCATTTGCAAACGCATTAGTTTGTAAAGAACGAACGTATTATTAAATTTAAATGAAGTATAAATCCTTCTGTTTTATTTTCATCGTTTGTCCCAAAAATAATTTTTAATTTTCTTATCTCAAATTTTAATTAATTCTTATCATTAACTAATTCTTATCTCAAACTTCCATTCATGTTACGGTGTTTTTCTATTTAAATTGCTCCACTTAATGTTAGTAATAATGCTTCAGTAATATCTCAAAAAGTCGTGAATTTTTTACCACTGAACTTTAGTAGTACCTTTCTCCTTTTACCTAAAATAAATATGGTTCACACATTAAATATTTTTAGTATTTATGTGCGGCTCGTTATGAACTTTTTTTAGTTTTCAGAAAGAAACATTTAGTTCAGATGATTTTTACTTTTACTTACTACTTGTTCCGTTCTTCAATAATAATTGAAAGTTATTACGATGTCTCTTTGAAACGATGAGTTTTCTCAAATTTTATTGTTTTTTTGCATTTTAAATACAAGCGATTGCACAATTTATGACTCGTTTGCTCAAACTACTTTGCATGACGTCATATATACTTTAATGCTACATTTCACTACAAACTTTATGAGTTCTTTATAACATTTATCTTCGCTTTGGAAAATTTTATTCAAACGACATTTGTGTGTAATAATGTCAATTTCTACTTTCTTTTCTTACATTATTTATCAGTATGTATCTCCCTGGTGTGCTCTGCAAATTTTATCCAAATGTGATTGGTAATATATCTCTATTACTTCAGTAAATAATGCTTTTCATATTATTTTTAATAAGCTTTTGTTTTTCACCCTCTAAAATATTCGCATGATGTATAGACTATTTAAAGTCTCCCCTGTAACTTACAGTCTAAGTACTTGCTTTTGCACTGCCAGTATTTTTGTATTAGACAGTTTCTACTCGCTTTAAACATCCTGATACTCAGATTAACCATATTAGTCAAAAAAATATCGAAAGAAATACTCATTTTTATTATTACATATTGTACACTTATTTACTTTGACCAATTAACTTTTAAAACCTCAAATTTATATAGTATCTTACAACCCACCCGTCTTAAGTTTAAAACGATCAGTCGTAAAAGAAACGAAACTTAAAAAGATATTTTTCTCTTTATTTCTTTAATACAATAAAAGTGTGAACTACTGAATGTATAAAAAGCATATATATTAAACTTTGTATCATTTCCCTCATCTTTTACAATCATCTTTAAGGGAATACTTCCAATATACGTATATTGGCATCAGTTTTAAATATTTTGGACTCATTGAAGGAATGATCGTTAAATGTGAATGTGGTATAAATAACATAACATATAAACTCATTAACCCTCCAGGTATTTGTCTCGACGAGATATCTCGTCATTAGAAAAGCTAAACAGAACTTGTTGGACGAGATATCTCGTCATTAGAAGAAAACACTATCACGATCATTAGAAGGAAATTGACTAGATCTTGATCTCGTCATCATAAAAAAATTGGCAATGTTTTGATGACGAGACATCTCGTCACTATCAGCATTGGTCAGATCTTGATGGACGAGATATCTCGTCGAAACCACTAGGAGGTTTAAGTTACGATTGAATCAATTTCGAAGCTATTTTCTGCAGATGTCGCCCATAGTAGAAAAAAATACATCCAAGACGTCCACATCTTGAGTTCTGTGCTGATTAATTCAGAAGAAAGTTTGTAGTGCTTCATGACTCAGAATTTTTAACAGCATTCTTATTTTTAGTTTGGAAAATGCTGAAACGGACTTCAAAGATCGGTGTATAAACAGTTTTTCGAAATCTTTCTCGAATTCCAGCAGCCGAGGGTTCATTGCGCAATTGAATACATCATCCGTCAGCTATCTGAACCCAACTTGAGCACAGCGGGTGGTTTTATTCTTAAAATGGAGGGTGACCCCAAAATGCCACAAGTCACCTTTTTGCTAAGCCTTATTTTTCTGTAAATGAATGATACTTCTGTTAAAAACAAATTTTTACTTGCATTTCAAAGATTTTAAAGGACGGCTAAGATGAATTTAAATGCTCGTGCCATCTCCGCCTGATCTCTATTGCATTTTTAACTTTAATATATTTCATGCAGATTCACTTTGAATTACTTTATCTTCAAGCTTTTCAATATTATTTATTAGATGATTTTGAGTAAAACAATATTTTGAATTTAGTGTCCTCATAAGTTTGTACGTACGAGGCTTAAACTTATGAGCGCGATTAAATGCTTTTGAAATACATTTAATAATCAGTAATCTAAATATCAAGGAAACGTTATCAAACGAAACGAAAGTAGTTTTATTTATGGGTATGGCATTATGACTCTAAATTCGTGGTTCAGTGGATTTTTCCAGTGCGCTATCGACCTGCGAGTTATGTAGGCGGTGCAGGTTCGATTCCTCCATAGGTGTATTTCACTCTTCTGTGTCAGTAAAATATTTCTTTTGTGTATGCCCATAACTTGACGTTGTCTATCTAGTATTTGTCGGAGCATAGCCAAATATGGCTCTTGCTTCACAAAAACCATCAAACGCTAAATTCAAAATTTGAAGAGTGATTTAAACGTTCAATCGCATTAGACTTATGCAAATAATCTTTATTATTATACAATTTTCATGAATAAAATTTTTCATCAAATTATAAGCAAATTTTATGATGCCTTACAATTGCATTGCCAGTTATCAAGACAATTGAGTCAGACAACTTTGGGAAAAGCTTTCCTGCCCAACCGAAAAGAGATGCGCGCAATAAGCAAATTTCCTTTACTTTTAGGGGCCGCTTAAGCCCGGTTGGAAGAGTCGCGGATTAGCAAGTGGAAATTTGGAGAGTGGAGTGCCAGCTCAGGTGTTGACCTCGTCATCTAACCTTGATTCAAAATTACGAGGTGTTGTTTTTGAATCTTTCCCTTAGGTATTGATCCCGGACCGTCATCAATTGCCAGTTGTGTTGCTCCAGTGCCGACGTTAATTTAACTACCTACCTACAAAAAGCCACAATGTCACATTTGCTTACCCTTACCCTTAGAAAAATACCTACAAAAAGCCATAATGTCACATTCGCTTACTCTTACCCTTAGAAAAATACCTACAAAAAGCCACAATGTCACATTTGCTTACCCTTACCCTTAGAAAAATACCTACAAAAAGCCACAATGTCACATTTGCTTACCCTTACCCTTAGAAAAATACCTACAAAAAGCCACAATGTCACATTTGCTTACCCTTAGTGCCCCTTAGAAAAATAGTGCCCCTTGAAGTCCTATAATTTAAAATAGCCCGCCAATCGTTGTGTTGATCATGTACGACGTTAATTAACTACCTATCTACTATTAAAGTGAAAGTACGCGATATCTTTCTTCCCTTCCTTTTTCACCATCGCTTACCCTTCTGCTTTTTCTTCCTCTCTCATTGTGTTGTCTGTCTTCCAGACCTTCACCTCTTCTACTCACCAAGCGGTGTAGAGTATATATAAGAAGAGGTGGGTAAATACTTCATCAGCACCAAAGGGCCAAACGAGAAACCCGGACAGGGGAAGCGCTAGTGTTATCTGTCTTGTGTTTGGCACAGCTTGGCCAAATATGGCCCTTGCGCCATAAAACCCGAAAACAACCTGCCATTGAAGTTAATCTTGGACACCGACCCGACCGCAACCATTCCTCTCAAGAACCTGCAATGCAAGTCACTTTAGGCCGACCTACCGCGAAGGAGTTGGCCGCTCCGCCACCAGATGCCGCTAGTTTCCGAACTCTTCTTTTTCTCGGCGGCACCAGCGGCAAGAGCAAGAAACGTGGAGCGAAAAAAGCGCGCGATAAGGGAGTAAATAGCAGCATGTAAAAATAGGAGGAGGAAAAAAGCGCGTATGATGGATCATCGCGCGTAGACAGACACACGGTGGAAGCATTTTTACCCTCGCGAGATGCCTATCGCTGCTGTGGGCCCCTTTAACCTTGGCCTAGAGAAGGGGTGAGAAAGGGTTATCTGGATAAAAAGGGTGATCGTCTTCCGACAATGGCTGCTACCCGTGAACGGTGCGTGCCACCTGTTTGCGGGAGGGGCTCGAAAGGGTTCGCCCGTTTTTTGGATGCTCGTGGGGTTGTGTGTTGGAAGGGTTCTCTATGCCGTGTGTAGGCACCTGTGAGAATCCGGTGTTGGGTACGTTTTGAAGAATCTGCTGAGGTGTACGGAGAGTGCGAAGGCGGGACTAGGATTGAAGGTATTCAAATTTCTTCGAGGTGGACGAAGCAGGCAATTTCTGGTTGGTTTAGAGTTTTATGGTTCAAGGGCCATATTTGGCCGTCTGCGCCAAACAAGACATGCAGACTTGGGCATCCTGGGGTCGAGATCCCGCAGAGAGAGTAAGATCCATGGAGAAGGAATAGATCATTAGTTTACCCCGTGTTCGTGAAGCCCGTATACGCCTAAAGATGTACAGTCAATCTCTGATACGATGTCGTTTGTGTAACCTGCACCGTCGTGACTTAGTGGGTATGTCCACTGCGCTAAAAACCTTCGAGTTGTAGGCGGCGCAGGTTCTATTCCTGTCAGTGCATTCCTCCCTGGATGTATTTCTCTCTTCTGTGTCAGTAAAAACTTTCGTGTGTGTATGTCTATTACTTGATACTGTATGTATTGTGTCTGACGCAGCATGTCCATATATGGCCCTTGCGCCATAAAACCCCAAAACAACCAACCTTTGTATAGCCAACAGAGGAACCATAGAGTAACGCACTAAGACGTGCCATCCGTTGGAGCCTCCTTAGGAACAAGTGTAATTCATGCACGGGGTGGAACATAATTCAAGGAGTTTAACCGATGGGTACACATGCATATATCCGCTCTGCAATTTACAGTCTTTTTTGCACTATTAGCCAGTTTTGACATTCTTGACCAATAGAATTTTTCTTGGGATTCTACTAACTGGCAACCGAAGGATTACAAGTTCGAAACTCGATTCAACAAACGACCGTCGTGTATGTGAGGACTGGTGCACTTTAAATCTGTCGTGGCTTCAAATGTCCTCATGTAGCGTGGTGTAGAATTTTAGAGAGTGGAGTGCCAGTCCAGGTGTTTTCAGATCTCGTAAATAGCTGTTACGTAACGGTTAAAAGCATTAAAATGCGTTGATCAAAAATTGGTAAACTTAGTACTTACCTCCGTTGCTTACCTCGCAATTTAAGAAATGTTTCACCTTTGTACACTACTACTACTACCCGTTGTTCAATTGTGGGACACTTCAAATTCGATGTCTATCAAGCCTACTTTCTTCCCTACAATGCACTTAATGATCATGCTTATCGACACTTTCGCGTACATACCCCAGTTCCTGTTTCACTAACTCGTGTCTTTCATTGGACCTACCCCCTTGTATTTTCAAACACATTATTTCTTAGTACAAATCTTGGCGTATTGTGGAAGTTTGGAGAGTGGTGCCAGCTCAGGTGTTACCTCGTCATCTGACCTATGTTCAAATGACGAGGTGTTGTCCTCGGATCTTTCCCTTCGGGATGGATCCCGGACCGACCCCAAAAGCCTGTTGTGTTCCTCCAGTGCGTTGTCAATTAATTACCTACCTTGCAAGTCACACTAAACGGGCAGTCTGAAACTTATCTTTTCCGTCAGTATAATAGTTTTCAAATGAACACTTTCAACAACATAAGAAACTTTCTATGCCATTAGGCTTTTGGTTGTAGATACAAACCTGTTGTCGTGAACTTTAACGAACCAGGGAAAACTAACAGAATTTGTGACATTCAGACTTGTATATTTTGCAATTTGTATTCCTCAGTTTTGGGAGTGCCTGGCCCCCAACATGAAAATATTGGGCCCTGGTCCAGGGATTTTACGCCCCTTTTTGTAATTTCTGTGCAATGTATCGATTTACAAGTATTCTTTTACCAAGTATGCACATTTATATTGCAGCGTTAGTGACAATTTCCTAAAATGTCCGAATTACCCTTACGTCAAAACAGCAGCTAATATGCAACTTTCGATTCATCACTAGTGCGTCATTTTGTTTTTGGTTTGTATGCCCAAGCGATATTCCTCTACTTTCTACTCTCCATCCTTTCCATTCACAATTACTTGACATTGTGTTTGGGGAAGCTTGGCCCAATATGGCCCTTGCGCCATAAAACCCGAGAAAACAACCAATCGTTTTGGTTTGTCTTCATATTTCTTCTGACTAGACCGGGATGTGTGATTCAAAAAGAGCTCACCTTCAAACTTAGGTGCAATCTGAGGTGGAATTGAAGCCGTAAATAAAAGGTCAAAAGCCAATCGGTGCGTATATAAATATGCAGATTACCGATTCAAGGATTAATGTACTAGCACTTTCCCTGTCACATGTTTGGTGCTCCGATCCCAATGACAAATACCCCACATTTGAGTCGCAAAGAGCTATTCCACCCTCATCTGAATGTCGGCCTGCTGGTCAACCCTTAGAGAATGAAAAGTGGAATGTCCCATCGGCGTCGCTCGAATCCTCCCCCCACTTTATTCTTTCCTTCTGCTTATTATTTTTTTTTCATCAATGCCACCTTGGCCCTGCGCCCCCCCCCTTTCCCACCACAACTTCAACCGTTCACGGGTTATTAGGCAAATATCGATCGCCCCTTCCCCCCTCGAATGCACACCTCCACCCTCCCTCCTCCACCTCAAGACACCGGCCACCCCCTCGCTTTTTAAATCGAGATTTTTCTCCCCGTGAGGAGTTGTCGCGTTTTCTTGTGGAGTTGACCGTCCTTCGGCACAAGGTCTGTCGAGGTTAAGATATTTACACACAGGCAGAGGCGACGCGAGAAATGGAGTTTCAAAACCTCTCTCATGGCTTGATAATTTAAAAACAAAATGGGTGTTTTTAATAGAATATTTCATTTTTCTTCGATCGTTTTTATTGGAATTATTATTAATTTTCGTCTTCTTCAATAGCTAAAGCTATTCACAGAGTATTGGGCTTTTAGGTTTGTTCATGTTATTTAAGTTCTTTGTAAAACTTATTGTTATTCATGAAAAATGCAACTACCGGGTCATGTGAGTGCGTCCTCTTTACCGAGTAAGACGTGTAAGGAACCCCTGTAGTTGGAAATTTCTGGATAGGATCTGTGCTAGTCAAGAAGACTGTATCTTCAAGGTTGATCGTTTCTAATGAACGAGAAAAGAATCGAATAGTTAATAAAGAATCTAATAATTGATAAAGAATCTAATAATTAACAGAACCTTATTATCAATAAATTATTGAGTAATTGACGAATAATCTAATAAATAAATAATCTAATAAGCAGTTTATTTGACAAAGAATCAAATTATCAGTAAAGAATCGAATAATTGACAAAGAATCGAATAGTTGACAAAGAATCGAATAGTCGACAAGGAATCGAATAATCATTAAAGAATCGAATAGTTAATAGCTCTACTCATAACTTTTAGGTTATTCTATTTTTCTTATCGTATTTTATCTATTATCATATTTTAGGTTAGGTTATTAGCCTACTTGCTTTATTATAAAACCAATTATATTACACACAAGCGACATTAAGGCATCGACTTTTATGCAAGCATCTTCGTACCCTAAAAATTCAAAGAAATGCAATTTAAGATCAGAGATAGTGACCAAGTGATTGTTCGAATAAAGGATATCTGAAATCCAGAATATATATATCCGTTGTAGATATTTTCTGATGATTTTCATTGAAAGGAAACCTGACAAATTTTTTTCCTACTATCTTTTCTCTATTGATATCCATTCAAGTAAATAATTATCAATACAATTAACGTTGGTTATGTAATGCTACATAATGAAGGTTTACTTTGGCAATTGTGGTGAGAACGCAAATTTTAATAAGGAAGTAGAAAAATGTTAGTTTTCTTTACAATTATCATCAGATGCATTGCAAAGGATATTGCTGAAACAGATAAAATGTCAGTACGGCAGATAAACATTTACTGGTAATTATAATGGAAGGAATTGGCATGTTTCCATTTTGTTAATAGAAATCAAACATTAAGCGGAATAAATTATTTTCTCGGATGCAATTCCGTTATTTAGAAAAATAATACAAACTTTCCTTTTATAGTTTGTAATTTCGAAATGTTTAATCAATATTTAATTGTTTTTATTACAAGAATATTTACGTGTTTTTTTCTTTAAGACTGATTTTCTTTGTTTAATCACTCATACTTATTTGAATACTACATCTTACATGTGAACAAACGAATATTTCTCTGATTCGCCAATTCAAAAACCGGGAATCTTCATTTGCTTTTTGTGGTACTTTTTGAAATACGATTTCATTTGAGTCCTTAAAACTGTGTATCAAGCTTTTCGATTAGTCCAAATGTAATTAGAATGCCGTATTTGTATATTTTTACCCATCGCTGTAAATGTTGTTTTTCTGCTCGGAGACTGTAAGTGCGAGAAAAACAACCCCGGAGGTGCTTGTGAAATCTTCACTCCAGTGATTTTCGCTCTGTCACGTGATGCTAAATAAAAGAAAAGTAAATCCCTTTTTTCAATCTAGTTGATTGACATTTTTCAATTACCTGGATAGTTTTAAGCTGCGATTGAATAGACTTTACTCCGTGCTTCGATTTCCTAGCTTTTTTAAGGCTACCTTTATTACTTGCCAATGTTTATTTCTTTATTTTCCTCACGACTGTATACTTTAACTTCCGTATATTTAAAGATTGGGTCTAATTTTTTCGTAGGTCTTGCCAGCCTTTGATATTAATAAATTCAATACACCCAACAAATGGTTCTTACGTTATTGAAAACATTCATTTCGAATTTATCAATGCCTTAAAGATCTCAGTCGAACAGATAAAATTTTATTGGCAATTTTTTATGAAGTACGTAATTTTCTGTAAAATAAGTCTTATACGGTATTACTTGTTTTCTGTGTGCCCACGATATTATTGTAATTTTTAAAGAACTTTAATGGAAATTATTGGTAAATAGATTGTTTATGAGTATTTTGTATTGTACTTGCCTCCTGTGTTCATTTTATTATAATTGTTCAGTACGTTTCAAAACCTTTTCTAAGCTCAGTATTAACTTTGGACTCATTTCATTGAGTTAATTGTTTCTATTTTGGATACAATTTCAATTGAAATAGTTAATTTTTCTTGTATAAGAAACCCGCGAGATATTCGCATCATGTTGTTTCTAATTTGACTTTTCATGTGTACACATGCTAACTTGTGTTTACGTTCTGCAATTCAGAAGGTTATTGGAAAAGTCTTTGTAATGTAAACTATATTATAAATTGTCGAGTCAGAAAAATTATTTTTTGATCTTGCTGTTTTCGGGCATGTTTCATTCAAACAGGTAGAAGTCAAAGGTTTAACATATTTGCCCTGTATTATGTTATCAGGTATCTAAGATAGATCAATTTAATTATTTTGAGTTATCGTCAGACAAAAATTGGCGTGCGAAGTTATCTCTAAAGATCTAATGAACAGTCTGAACTGAACTGTATTCCCATCTCAAATCTTGGAGCTTTACATATAGAAGTCTTCTTCACAATGAAAAAGCACTGGTGATCTGAAGTATTCGAGGATCTAAAAGGATTGTAAAGGACCTTCAAACTATCCACAGGAGGGCTTGTTTTCCACTCTAAAACAATTTAATCCTTAGAAATAAAACTCAACCGTGTTATCTCAAATAACGTTTAACGCCTCTTATTGAAAATTCTCACAGAAATACTCACCACGACATTTGGTGTTCAAATGGGAAGTTATCCTTTGCTTCTAGCTTTCTGAAACTGCTTTGCAAGTCGGGATGTTCCATTGTGAAATTACGTTTACAGATCTCGAGTTTCGTTATGGAATTCCATGTTCTATTATAGAACTAACATCACTCTTAGGTGGTCATACAATATTTTGCGTTCCTCTCTCGTCATTAACTTTCCCTACCCGTCAAAGAAGCCTATGATGAGATATCAATTAGAGGATGAGGGTTGTAATAATGCTGCGCATTGTGGTTAGTAGAATATATACATATGTAATTATCTGCATTTACAAGTAAAATAAACATGAATAAAAAACAAAATTTATTATCCTTTCATACTTTGACTTAAACAAATAAAAATTAATAAGGCTTGATATGGAGCCATAAGACGGAAAATAGACCGCACTTCAATTAAAGGGACAAGTAAAATAACAACGCAAAGAATATTATAAAAATAACACAGTATCTAATTCAGATTTTGTTACTTCAACACGATAAGAATATTTGATGAAACTGGAATGGGGATTTCCCTAAAATTTTAAATTAATAAAATCACAATGCTGAATTGAATTAAAAGACATTTCTTTTGGTACTCACATACTTTTGGCCTTAAATGGCACATAGTCAAGCACCCTCGATTCCAAAAAGCGGAACACGCGCTTTTTTTTAAATCATCACTCCACGTTTTCTCAAAAGTTCTAATATATATATATATAGCCAATCAACAACTTTGGCGGGACACACATTGTGATTTTAATTGGTTGAATGGAATCGTGCAAAATAAATGTGGCGAGTAGCTTCACCACAACGCCGTCCACAAATAAACAAAATAATAAACATTTCTTCAAAATCTTCCTAAACAAATTCGATGTATTCAGCGGAATATTCACGATAGTTAAAGTGAATCGTTTTCTATGATTGTGTTCTGATAGCCTTCAAACCAACTTGCATGCTCTCAGAGTCGAAACACCATGTTAAGCAAGCTCAATTTCACGTAAGTTTCAACTGTTCCACGTTGGGTAAGTACAGCTTTGATGGAACATCCAGATTTTATGTTTCAAATTATCGAATCTCCCCATTAACAAATCATACCCTACCAATCATAAACTCTTAAGTCTTGAGAACGGTGGTCCTCGAAAAGCTTAAAAATGCTTGAATACTTTATTTTCTATATCCCCGGAAAGTCCTTGAAAATGCCATTTCTTTAGACCTTGAAAAGTCCTCTAATTTGGCCCAGGCCTTATTTTTAAAAAATTGCCCTTAACCTAACTGCTGACCTTTGTTACATAGTGTTTTAGTATCACATTTTTGCTATACTATTCTCTTAAAAATTTAATTGTTTACCAAATTTATTTTTTTTTATTTAATTTGAAACTTTTATACATTAAGTTTTAATATTTCGTAATCTATTTCATGCGTGACTTTTATTTAGTCTTGTAAAAAAAGTCTTGTTTTTCACTTGTAAAAAAAGTGTCCGTCATTAGCGAAACAAGATCCTTGCAAATTACTTTGGTTCCTAAAAAAAATCCTTGAATTCGTTTTATGTAAAAAAGAGTATCTCCCGCTCGAGAAGCAAAACATTTCGAACTCTCCCAAAACGGATTCGCGTTTGCATCACTTGCAACAACGGGGTCTTCATAACGTTGTTCATCTCTCTTTTTTTTTCGTCTGCAAGCGGCCTGTGGGAAGGGGGAGGAGGAATCTCACCACAGGCTCTCCCAAAAAAAAGAAGGCGTTAATAGAATCGGCCTCGGTTCAAATTTCTCGAACATCCCCCTCATCCCCCCCCCCGTTTGTCTCCTTCGCGCTGCTGCAAAATATCAATCCCAGAATCAATCCGGGTACCTGGAGAACCCTTCTCTTTCTTATTATTTTCCGTTCGAAAGGGCCACTTGGATGGCGAAAGCCGTTTCACCTCTCACGTGCTGCCTGCAGAAAGAAGTTCCAGGATCACGGGCATCCCGATATATTATGCAAAGCAGCCCTTGATCACCCCCTCTCTCGCTTGCCCGACCCCCCTCTCCTTGGAACATGAGGAAATTAAGACACGAAACGCATATTCCTTCCCCTGGTGCATATTCAAGAGAGGTTCCTCCTCTTTGTGTGTGTGTGTGCTACGGCGGTTATGGATACATTCAGTCAAAGACTAAAGGGTGTTCTGTGTCTCTCTCGCGAAACGGGGGATATGGATTCGAAAATTGTATTGAAATGCGAGGCGTTTGATGCCAGCCGTTGGGTTAGAAATAACAATCATTCCTCTCCCTGCCGATCGCGTATTATGAAGGGGGCGGGTGGAATCTTGGAAGATTTCTCTCTTACTCCGGCGAATGGCGGAGAATGTAGTGGAGAAATTAGAGAAAGTTCCCATCAGAAATCGAGGCAACAGTCCAATGGAAGGGGGCTCGTGCTCTGAAACCGAATTTCGATTTCGCTTTCGAATGATACTCGGGAAATAAAGATAAAAGGTATTCTCTGGTCTTTGGGAAATCTCACGTAGAGGGAGATAATACAACTTTTAAAGGCTATTAACCTCTTCAGGGATGATGAGACGTCTGGTCTACTTGAAATTGTTTGTAACAGATTGGGTCGTGAAGCTTCGTAGATGTTACTGTGGAGAACAGAGAGGAACGTATGCTATTCGATGATACGCAGATATGGCGTATGCTATTCAATGTTCCTAAACAATATGGAAAAGTAATTCATATTAAGGAAGAGAACATTAAATGTTAAAAAGTGGTAATAGGTGTGTAACAGATCTGGTCGAGCGGTATACTGATATTACTGTGTTGAACATAGAAAGGAGCACAATCTTGTCATAAATTATTTGTTAAATATATATGCACAGTACACTATTTACAGACTAAGGGAATAGCACCGTCCACTCCGTTCGGGGTCATCGTTGCTCAATGGGTATGCCCACTGCGTTAGCAACCTTCGAGTTGTAGGCGGCGTAGATTTGATTCTTGTCAGGTGCATTTCTCTCTTCTGTGTCAGTAAAACTTTCATTGTGTGTGTCTATTACTTGATGCTGTATGTCGTGTGTCTGGCGCGAAATGGCCAACCCTCAACCAACTTAAAACCCTCAAACCAACCAACCAACGGAATACCTGTTCTAAAACTAAACTTAAAAACTACAATCGCCTAATTTATTTTGTGACCTTTATTTGATGCCACGCGTTGGTCGAGTTGCCACAATTTGATGTTTGTTGAATTTTGATTTATTTATATTTTTATCTACTAGTTATATTAATTTCACGTCTTCATCTTCACGTGAAATCACCTTCGTACAACGGAGTGAACGTTATGTGAATCTCGCATGGTTAAATTTAGATGTAGAAATATTCTAGGTATATATTAATCCTGAGCGTCGTGAGATTTCCGAGTAGCCTTCTATTGCTTTTACCCCACAACACACTTAAGGACTAAGCAACCACATTTATAGTTTGAAACAATCCTCGGGATTGTTTCAACCTTTTAGAAAGATCCCAATATTTATTTCCTTCGAATTTATTTCCTTTATGAAAGTTTCTGTTGCTCTTTTCCTTGGAATAGAAAATTTCTGGAAATTTCTGTGGCTTTTTTCCCTGGAATAGAACCTTTCTGAAAGTTTCTGTTGCTCTTTTCCTTGGAATAGAACCTTTCTGGAAATTTCTGTGGCTCTTTTCCTTGGAATAGAACCTTTCTGAAAGTTTCTGTTGTTCTTTTCCTTGGAATAGAACCTTTTAAAAGTTTCTGTTGTTCTTTTCCTTGGAATAGAACCTTTTAAAAGTTTCTGTTGCTCTTTTCCTTGGAATAGTACCTTTTTGAAAGTTTCTGTTTCTCTTTTCCTTGGAATAGAACCTTTCTGGAAATTTCTGTGGCTCTTTTCCTTGGAATAGAACCTTTTAAAAGTTTTCTGTTGCTCTTTTCCTTGGAATAGAACCTTTCTGGAAATTTCTGTTGCTCTTTTCCTTGGAATAGAACCTTTCTGAAAGTTTCTGTTGCTCTTTTCCTTGGAATAGAACCTTTCTGGAAATTTCTGTGGCTCTTTTCCTTGGAATAGAACCTTTCTGAAAGTTTCTGTTGTTCTTTTCCTTGGAATAGAACCTTTTAAAAGTTTCTGTTGTTCTTTTCCTTGGAATAGAACCTTTTAAAAGTTTCTGTTGCTCTTTTCCTTGGAATAGTACCTTTTTGAAAGTTTCTGTTTCTCTTTTCCTTGGAATAGAACCTTTCTGGAAATTTCTGTGGCTCTTTTCCTTGGAATAGAACCTTTTAAAAGTTTTCTGTTGCTCTTTTCCTTGGAATAGAACCTTTCTGGAAATTTCTGTGGCTCTTTTCCTTGGAATAGAACCTTTCTGAAAGTTTCTTTGTACTTTTCCTTGGAATAGAACCTTTTAAAAGTTTCTGTTGCTCTTTTCCTTGGAATAGTGCCTTTTTGAAAGTTTCTTTTTCTCTTTTCCTTGGAATAGAATCCCCCCCTTTGGGGAAAAAATTATGTTGCTCCTTTTCTTTACGGTTCGATTCCTGTGAGGTTCGTTTTCCCCTGGGATAAATTTCTCTCTTCTGGGTGTCAATAAAAACTTTCACTGTGTGTGATGTCCATAAAGTGACGCTGTTTGTCTTGGGCTTGGAGCAGCTTGGCCAAAAAATGGCCCTTGCGCCATGAAACCCAACCAACCTTCCCTTAAAATAGAATCCTTTGGAAACATTCTGTTGCTCCTTTCCTTGTAATAAAATCATCTGGAAAGATTAGTTTGCTCCTTTCCTTGGAATAGAATCTTTTGGAAAGATTCTATTCCACGGAAAGGAGGATCTTTTGGAACGATCTTTGAAAAGGAGGATCCAAGGAATGGAACAGGATCTTTTGGAAAGATTCTGTTGCTCCTTTCCTTAGAATATAATCATTTGGGAAGATCCTATTGGTTCTTTCCTTAGAATAGAATCCTTTGGAAAGATTCGTTTGCTCCTTTCCTTAGAATGAAATCGTTTTGAACAATTCTTTTCCTCCTTTTCTTGGAATGGAATCCTTTGGAAAATTTCTATTGCTCGTTTACTTTAAATACAATTTTTTGAGGTAAATATAATTTTTTGATTTCATTGATCAAGAAGATCAAAATTGATTGAGTCATGCAAGGAAGACTGCAGATTGCAAACTAATGCGTGTGAACCCTTCAGAGGGTTAAGTAATGCTCACATACCAAATATATAAATATTCTGATTTGATATTCGGATGTCGAGGAGTGCAGTAGATGGGTGATTGTAACATAAGGGACCTGGCATATGAGATGCAGCCATGTTTTCTTCTGCACATTACAAATCGCAGATGAAATATAGAATCGATTTAATCGGGTTTTATCTCGCTTGACTCTGACAACTACATTTGTACATTACTGCGCATGTCCGAGTTCAAGTATAAACAGGCATATTTATTTAATATCAGAAGCTTCGCAGCTTTTTCAACATAGTGTAATGTTGCTACTTTTCTTGCTCGAGTATTCTATCTGTATACCTTAGTAATAGCCAAAAAGACATGATTATGTTTTCGTACAATGTTAATAATTTTAACCTAGTTATAATTAATGTATATGTTTAATAACGGATTGAGTGCTTGTCTTATTGTTTCTATTCCTCCTGGTCTAGCAGCCTGCTAGACCAGGTCTCACAAGTCATTCATTCTCAAAGACATAATGTCCTCAGGATTCTGGAATAAGTTTTAAGGGCTCATTCCGATACAGGAAAGAATGTTATTACTAGAGGCTTAGTCTCCCGTGCCCTTAGGACAAGTGTAATGACTTGCCTGTCATAACTTCGCATGTTGGAAGTTAACTATCTTAGTGATGCTTAAATTGGGTTTATCTCGAAGGCATTAGCCGAACATCCCTTAAAAACTAATGAAACTAATCTTTTATGTGCAAAATATCTATTCATATGAGTTGATATGTCTTCACCCACAAAGAGTTTGTTTTTCCTAAACACTTTTTTGGTGCTCTTTAAAGGGTTTTGGCTTTTGGATTAAAGATTTTTATTTGCTTGTTTAAAGAGTTCTTAATTAAATTCCAACTAAGCCATTCCAGCTCTATTTTATTTATATTTAATTTATGTAAAGTATTGACCAATCATCTTTCGCAATATGGTGACTTAATAGGTAGGTATTTTAATTAACGTCGCACTGGACCAACACAACGGGCTATTGGCGGCGGTCCGGGATGAAACTCGAATAGGTTACTTAATAGGTTTAAAGGGGAAAAGAAACGTTCTCTGTATGGGACCAAATAAATTCTAAGATATTTATAAAAAAGGGCTACATGCTTCCAACTTACATGCAAAGGACTTTTCGACAGTGTATCCTATTTTATCTCTAATTGGGTTGTTGAGAATTCTTAGAAGAGAGAATTTCGATAGTTGTTAGTCAGTTCGTAAAACTGGATTTTCGAAGTTTCGTTCTAGAGAAGCTTCGCAAGACGTAAAATTTAACTGAACTTACTAAGTATGGCATATCGAATTTGAAGGGTGGATTCTGAAAGATTTGAAAAACCAAGTTTCGGAGTGTTAACAAACAGTTGTTTGAAATGAAAGTTCTATTGCTACTCAATTCAAGCTGGACTTTTGATATCACTTTTATTTGATACCACTATCAAGGGCGCCCAGTTGGTAGAATCACGAATTAGCAATCAGAGGGTTGAGAGTTCAAAACTCGATCCAACCAAAGACCGTCGGGCACGTGGGGAATGGTACACGTTAAATCTATCGTGGTCTCAAATGTCCTCGCGTTGGCTGGTGTGAAAGTTTAGAGAGTGGGGCGCCAACTCAGGTGTTGCCCTCGTCATCTAACCGTGGTCCTAAATTACGAGTTTCCTTCGGGATTCATCCCAGACCGTCGTCAATATCTTGTGTTGCTCCAGTGCGACCTTAATTCAACTACCTACTTACCTGTTTTTTACTTCTACTTTTATCATAAGCACTGATGGCATGGTTATGGAACTCAAATCGGATACTAGTTCCGTACTAAAACATTCAGTGAAACATTATTTCAAATGCGTAAAAAATTGTTCAGATTAAATTTCTGGTGGCGTTGTCAAACAGTCATTTGTCACTCATGTTACATAAATTGGTCCCTGACGCTAAAATGTAACTAAGAAACCCGTTAATAATGTTTCGGTAATGGTGATTCCCACCAATCTCCAAAACTGGTACTTCATTACCGGTTTTTAAACCTTATTGCCGAGGCACATCTTT
This sequence comes from Meta bourneti, assembly GCA_933210815.1. NCBI lineage: Eukaryota > Metazoa > Arthropoda > Arachnida > Araneae > Tetragnathidae > Meta > Meta bourneti. The sequence goes on from OW119931.1 coordinate 25,239,629, forward strand.
TAAGTTATCGAGTATAAGTGGAACACAAGTTCACGCGTTACCACCGAGATAACAAGGCCAGACCGCTGTGACGTTTCGATCACGTGACTCGCTTACTAGTAGTCATAACAAACATCGCCGCATGGCCGGCTACTTGTGGATTACCTTTAATGTAGCGTAAGAAATTAGGGTTTTTTATACTATTTTACCGGAAAGCAAGTGCAGCTGCCAGTTAAATATTGTTATATAACATTTGTGGAACATTACAGTGTCAAGGTGTTAAAGGCTTTCATCAAATAACACGTTTAACGTGTGTCCAGACCGATTTCTTTAGGCTTAACCACGAGGCTATCCAAAATGCCCTTTCGATGCTGTGTACCTACTTGCTCTGGAAATTATAGATATGGTGATGCACCAAAAGTGGCAGTTTTCTCCTTTCCAGAGGATAAAAATATTAGAAAAAGATGGCTCTGGGCGATTCCACGAGCCGACTTTACACCATCAAAACGCAGCAAAGTCTGCGAACTTCATTTTCAAAACGATGATATCGTCCGGAATGTATCGAAATTCAACAAAAAAACTGGTGAGTGTTCTACCTTTTCCATGAAACGTCTCCGTTTAAAAGTTGGTGCTATACCAAGTATATTTCCATATTGCCGTAAATATCTCTCTAAAACTTGTCCCACCGTTCGTAAAAGCTGGGAAGATAAAATTCGTGAAACTGAGGAATCCAATTTATTGAGAGCTATCAACGAAAGCAAATATGAGTTCATTGCTCATCATGAATCTATTTCTTTTCAAAATTTTAATAGGCTACTAGAAATTCTGGATTCATTACCCCATAAACAAAATTGGTTTAAACTAATTGAGGAGTCAAAAGTTACTTTTTTCAAAATTTATTTTAATCTAGGACCTGCAACAAATTAGACTGTTGTAATACATTCAAATCTGAAAATGGAAACATTTATGTGGCCAAGAAATTTCTGTAGATAACAATCAAATAAAAACACCCTGTCACGTTAATAATTTGGAAGTTATTGAAAATTGTTTGAATTTTATAAATGAAATATCAATGAAAAATTCTTCAGCCAACTATGATAATAATCGCTTCAGTTGCTTTTACAGTTCAATTGCTTTGATTTCCCATTTTTACAGATTTAATGATGAAGAAAACATTAATTCGATTTCTTTAGACTATGAGAAAGGGTTTTCTTTTCGATTTATGGTCGCATTTGAGAAACTATGATATTGGGCGGTATTAAGCTTGATTGACGTGTGTATTTTAATTAATAAAAGTCATAAGCGAGTTTTTCGCTATATTTTAATTGAATTTACGATATAATTTTGGCTGGTTTTTTAATAAGTTATTGCTTTTACTATTTACGCACACTCTCTGTTTTCGTTAGTAAATAAGGAAGAAAGACGCGAGGGTGTGGAAGTTTCATTCTGAGATTATCATAGTTTTGACTAGGGAAAAACCATATTTACAAACTGCTATAATAATTTGCAATAACGTATAACAATATTTTCCTGTGGTCTCGACGTATATAGAATATATTATGTATCGTTGTAGACAGATTTCACTGTATTAGGCTTTGAATATTCCAATACGGCGGTGGTCGTTCGTATCGCACGTATGACTACTAGGGAAACGCCATGACGGCAGCGGTCAGGCCTTGTTATCTCGGTGGTAACGGTTCACGTCACGCGCATTCTTCCCCACGTGTCAGACCAGCGATAAAAAAAAGAACATTTTACAATCCATCGGAGAGACACGCTTTTTACTTCTAGTCGGGTTTTTTACTACCCTAATCTTCCCCTTAAGAAACCCGAAAAAAATTCCCCCTTTAAACATCTGGTTAGGGTTGGAATAAACATAAAAGGCTTCTTTTTCTTATGCACTCGCGTGCGCCATTTTTTTGCAGATTTTTTCGAATCGAGCGTGCTATACGAGTCTTTGTATCGTGACGATTCTCTTTTTTTGTGTTGACATTTGTACTATTTTTTTTTATATTTCTGCGGCATGCGTTCGGCGTGTCCCACTTCGAGGCAGAACCACCCCTCCCCTTCGAAAAGAAACGGGGCGCGTCGGAAGGAACATTCTCGTGTTGTTCAACACTCGTCTGACTTTCTCCTGAATGTGCGATTGTGACTCGCCTTCAATGGAAGAGAAACGATGTTGCCAATTTCGGTCAATGCAAATTCGGCTGCTTCTTTTCATTTTTACGAACTTGAATTTTCCAGATTAGGATGCTCACGGTTCGAGTGATACAATTAGCCCTCCAAGTGCTTTCGACGAGATATCTCGTCCACTAAGTTCTGGCCAATTACTTCAAGAGCTCGTGTATGCTAACTATGCGATGTCTATAGGAATCGATTATACTTTAGGAATCTTCCGAGGCAATGAATGCCGGAGACAGTCAAGGCCAGATAAATTTAACCTGTATTTTAACCTTATTAAATTATAATTAGCATTAAAGTTGTTTGGCTCTGGGGTTTTATGGCGCAAGAGGTATATTTGGCCAAGCTGTGCCAAACTGGCATATATTAAGATTTAATTTTCATGCATTCCGTCTGGCCTGGTAGCTGATTTGTCGTAGCTCTGGCCTCGGTTCAACAGAATTTAGGTTGGAATCCCGTTCTAGGAATGAATGTTGGTTGCGGTTCGGAATCCACTTTAAGCCGTAGTTTCCGATTTAATTAGCGCTATTGAAGTAAAACAAAGACCTATAAATATAAATGCGTAGTAAATAATACCAATTTTAATAAAATAATAGACTAAATAATAACAATTTTAATAATATAAAATAAACCAATCATTGTATGCCATTTTGAAATGCGAGAATAAAAAGCGGTTTTCATAGTGTTTTAATACATGTACTATATAGACACCTGAGACGAATTAGGAAATAAAACATTCGTGCTTCTAGACATAGGTACTTATGGATTGTATTTATTTCAATATAAATATACAAATCCTTGGGAGTACAAGCATGTACTCTTAAGGATTTGTTCTTATACGCATGTTTATAATCAATCTTTCCAGCAATAAAATAGTGGTAGGTAAACTAGTATTGTCTTGGAGTTATGTATCTTTATGTGTCAGTTAAAATATAAATTTACGATAAATGTTTAAACTGTTGGTTTGAAACTGAGGGAGATTATTTCATATTATCATTTCTTTGCTTATTGGGACCTTTCTTTTTCAATATCGCTTTCTGAGGGCGTTACTGGATTTTTCACGATCAAAAACTTTTCGTTTCTCACCAACTCTTGCATAAACATGTTATCTTACCGCAGTGGGTAACGAGAAACTGATGCTACATGTTCAAAGTGGGTTAAATTTGTTTTTAACCCCTTGGTTTTGAGAGATATCTTTCTATAGGATCACTTATAATTACAAAAAAATTGCTCTGTTCCTCTTATGAATTGTAAATGATACAGATCTTTGAGGCAAAATAAGAAATAAAAGCTTGGAATTAAAACGAAAACAGAAAATTTTTTTATGAAATTTTATTATAAGTCATTTTTTATCCTGTGATATTGATTTACTTAGAGAGAAATAAAATGTGTTAGGATTTTAATCATAATGCCGCAGAATTATGTTTTATAAACTGCTCTGAATTAAATGCAGGAGTCAGCTTCGAAATATTCTTTGGTTAGTTTGGGGTTTTATGGTATAAGGGCCATAAGTTCCGACAAACAAGGCAGACAACGTCAAGTAATGAACGTACACAACGAAAGTCTTTCTGGCTCAGAAGAGAGAAATACCAGGGTAAGTTTCAAGAATCATACCTGTGACGCTAACCCGCAGGATGCTAGAACAAAAGCCACTGCAGCCCCTTCAAATATTCGAAGCTTCATCTGAAAATGTATCACTTTAGAGCTATTCTAATAAATGTGTACGAGATTTGCATTCTATAGTTATACGCCTCTAATTATTACGAAGGAGGTAGGTAGTTGAATTAACGTCGCACTATAGCAACACAACGGGTGACAGTCCGGGATCAATCCCGAAGGGAAAGATGCGAGGACACCTCGTTATTTTGAATCACTGTCAGATGACGAGGTCAACACCTGAGCTGGCACAACACTCTCCAAACGTCCACACCATGCTAACGTGAGGACATTTGAGGCCATGACTATATCGAAAGAGAATAATTGACTTATTTCAAGAGTTCGAAATGAAATTTTTTCTGTCCAAATATGCTTGATGAAGAGCTCTCCTAAGAAATCGAAATGGCTAAGTTCATTTTGACTTTAATTGCGAGTTATAAATCTGCTATTAGTAATCGAACGTTTTATTTTACATTTACTACTGCAAAATCCTCGTCACCTCACCCCGACTTGTGCTTAAAAGTTCCCTGAAGAACTCAACAATGCAGGGACATTCAGTGAGTGGCCGAAATGTCAATGATACAAAAATAAATACTGAAGCTGTCTTCACACTCAAGTCAGGTCCATCGCACAAGTAAAATGAACCTAGATGTCTGAAAACAGTCAGAATTATTAAATGGAATGTGAATTGCGATCTTCCGATTGGAATAAAGAACCGGAAGAGAACCTAAATTGCTTTCTGAATACGTGTATATAAAAGATTCGTGCACACCTGATAATTATTGTTTGCTATTGCTCACTTAGAGCTTTCGAAGATAATTTTCTCTTTGGTGAACTGCCAAGTTAAGATTGATAAGTGTTTTGTCCCAACATTTTTTATATGGTTTGTCACGAAACACGTAACTATGGTATATTTTTTGTTAATACTTCTTTCGCTTCCTTTGTATTTCTTGTTTTTATTTTATATTTCTTGTTTTACTGATACTATCATTCGGTTTGTGTCTGAAAACTAATCCCATTGATTTTTTTCCTTTAAATGTAATACCGTCCATTTCTTACACTCCATTTGTTTCTTCAGTTTTTGATTCTTGCTTTGAAAATCAATTGAATTCATGAGTCTATTTCGTTCTTGTGTGTTAATGTTCTAGCCTTGAAGTCAATTTGTGATCCAGTGTAGCAATTTGCTTTTTTCTGGAAATCCTGAACATTTTGAAAAGTTTTGAATTGGTATTCGCTTATGAACTGGAAAGATCCGGAGAACTTGAGAGAAAGAACCAGAACGAACTAAAAGAAAACTCTAAACTAGAAAATATTGTTTTCCTTTACTAGAAATAACGGAACCCGGAATCAGATCCACTTGCATTAGTATTTTCAACATCTATTTCATTAAGTATTTATTACTTGTAACTGAAACCTTAGTCTAATATGTAATAAATTATGCAGGAAAAATCTTGAATGAAATAAAAATGAAAATAAAAACCTGAAATGTATCTAAAAAATAGAAATAATGCTTTCACATAGTATGGTTCTTTCAGAGAGGGATAGATTTTCTCAATTATTGCATCAAAAACAACCTCAACCGAATGAAAAATAATTTTTCTTATTTTAAATGGTAGAATCTCTTCATTAAAATGGATTCTTAAAAAAAGTTGCACATTTTTTTCTTCGTTCGATATTTGTGATGTTGGGCGGCCATCTTGCTGTGATGGCGACGAAAATGGCTACCGGGCGCGTCGAAAAATGTCCAGAGTTGGCTTTGATTATTTATAGAAGACGGCCTTTTCTTACTACACACCTTGCATTGAGCCGATTCTCATTCACGGGATTTCAGTCCCTCTGCATCGAACACAGACGCCGGACGCCATCTCTCGGCGAAAGGCGGAAATACACTTTCAACTTTGGAAAAAAATTTAACAGTTCGAGTTCAATAACCATTCGAATTCATAATCACTTAAACTTTCTACTTTTGTTTAAACATTTAAAAGAACCTGATAAATGCTATCACATATACGGCAAATTGTTGACTCGTGTGGAAGTATAATAATTTTGCAAATATACATCTCGTCAATATGATATAGAGTATAATATAATATTCGATAAAAAATGCTTTTAGAATTTTGGGTATGCTTTCATTATTAATCTTTTCATGTGATTTAGTTATTTATTTTTAAATTCGTTCTGATCGTTCGCATTGTTTATCTGAACTTGTTTTCGAATTTAACGCTTTAGAATTACTGTTCTGATTCCGTAAATCATTGTTCTTGTCTCATTGATATTTTTCCGTTGCTGCTAAAAATCTTGTAATCTAAAAACTTTTAAAATGTTTTCAATTTTGACAGGTAATTAAAAATATTTCGTTTTGTAAAAATCATATAAGTCTTATTTACATGAACACGCATCTTAAAAAAGAAGATTGGGTACAACACGCATTTCAGAGTTTGCTTCCTTTTTATTAAATTGAATATTGTAAACTTTATCCTGTTGTATTGTAACCTTTAAAAATTATTGTCAAGTGGGAAAAAAATTTACCGTTACACATAAAAAATTTCATTTCTGGATTAAAATGAACACGTGTCCTTTTAAAAAGAATTACAATTTATAAAAATTAGGATTCAAGAACATAAATTATAAACAGAGTTTTAAGCGCAGTAATTTTTAAGTAAATTTTAATGATAAAAGTGAATTATGAGGTTGCTTTTTCAAATGCGTTTACATAGTTTCTTATTTCACTTTCTGTTCAACGAAAAACTAACGACTTTTTATATTTGTTCAATTTCGCAAATACTCCTAAAGCGTCTTGTTTTCAAATAAAATACGTTTTGATGAAAAGTGGTTTCACTCAGTTTTTTTTCCTTGTACTAAGATCAAACGAAATCTGTAAAGAGAGGTTTTCTGTTGAGTTAAATGTAGATGGCGCTAGTGTTTTATGGTAGAACGTTCTTCCATTCGGTATTGAGTAACCGGAAGTAAATTTCTTATATTTTCCTTAGGTTTGTACACTGAATATCCCTCTCATTTTAGAATTTATTTTACATTTTATTTTATTTACACTCACATACGAAATTCTAATTATTTAGGGACAATTTTACAGCTTTTAAATAATCTTGTTCTGTTTTATTTATTTTTGCACTCGTGAACAATGAAAACTGAACTCATCCCTAAATATCGAAAAGTAAAAACATGATAAAATTAATGATCGTTTGATACACGAATTTAAAAATTTGAGCTAATCGCATATCTGCTTTTCTCTGATAGATTGACAGACGTCCCCAACCAATTAGAGTGAGAATGAATTCACGACATAAAACGAAAACAATAGCATTTGATTTCACCATGAATAATTGGATTTGGATTGGGAAAAAACTTGTACTAGCTACTATCTGAATTTCGATTCGTCTATTGACGTCTGCACACGCGTTGTAATTACGAAGATGGCCACATGGAGCGTTGTTCATCACATTTTGATAATGTAGATTTTAATTTGCCGATATTTATTTTGACTGTCCAAGAAATCTATCCGAATTCTTCGGTTTTCACTTCTATTCTAGAATTATACTAGCGCAATGAACTAAAATATGCTTTCTTAATATTTATAATTAACTACACGGACTAACTTCTAAGACTATTTTTCGAAAAATTCATGAATAAAAGCGGTTTTAGAGTTCAAAATCAACAGTAAATTGTATCCATAGGAATCTGATCCCTGGGTGTATTTCTCTTCTGTGTCAGTAAAGCTTTCCTAGTATGTGTATGTCCATTACTTGGTTTTGTATGTCTTGTATTTGGCGCAGCATGGCCAAATATAACCGTTGCGCATAAAACCACAATCTACCGTAGGAATCTGAAGGATGATTTAAAATTTACTTTGTTCAATGAACAGAATTCCTTATTTTTGTTTAATAATCTTTTATATTTATCACTTTTATGTGTTTTCCAATGAAAATTATTGGCTATTTAAATTTTTTTACATAGTTAGAAATTAAAAGCGGCTCGCGTTTTAGGTTACCAGACGTCCGGACAAATCCGGAATTAACGTGCATTTTCCGGATTGCGAACGGATTTTTTCAGAGAAATCCTCTGTTCAATCCAAACGTTGTACTACTTGAATCGTTTTGTGTGCAAAGAATGTGTTAGTCGTTATCGGCACTTGAGTCAGATTTTTTATTTAAAATGTATTTTTTATTTAAAAGTGATACTGTTATTTCTTGTTTGTAACAATGTTTATTTGACCGTTTCAATGTAAACGTTTTCTTCAATTGGATTTAATTTGTCAGGATTTCTCTGAAATGTCAAAAATTATAATTGAGTTGCTAGGAACTTTAGGTTTCCTCCCTTTCGTTTTTACCCTCTCTTACCCTTCTGCTTTTTGTCTTTTCTTCCTCCACTGTGTTGTCTGTCTTGTGTTTGGCGCAGCTTGGCTAAGTATGTCCCTTGCACCACAAAACCCGAAAACAACCAATCCATTTTTATGTCTAGTAACCCTACTCACGTCAGAATGGGGTTTTTCTAATTTTTAAGATACGTCCTAATTTTATACTTTCCAAATTATGATCCAAAAGTTTTAATTACTGTAATTTTATTCCTTGATTTTTTTTCTTCGAACTCCGTGTTCTGGTTTTCGAATGCTTTACGATAAAGACAAACTCCACACACATGCATGGTAGAAGTATTGATTCATTTGAAGCAACTTGGGTGTCACAATGTAATTATTAAAATAGGTTATGTGCTTACTTTATGTTTAGATAAAAGATACGTCATTACCTAGTACAAAAATTAAATTGTACTTATTGAAAGCAAATTTAGTTATTATTACTTTAATAATTGAAATTCCACATTGTACCTGAAACTAGTTATACACTTGCAATTCTATGGTAGGTTTCATTAACTCAAACATTTATGAAATTTAATTCCTAAACAGTGTTACATGATTTTTTTAATAATAATTCGAAATCTTTCTTTTTGTATTAGACAACGCTTTGAAAGCTATTTTTGAATTTTGTCACCTTTGTTTTTGTGATAAAGGCCCACATCACTTGTGATTTTCAGCATACGTTTGAGTAAAGTGCAGCTGTATTTTAGATGTTATAAAAGTATTTAATTTGCTTTAAAGAAATGTAGTTTTCAATCTTTTCTTGAAATAAACAAAACAAAAGCTACATTTAAAAGTATTTAAGTGGTCGCAGTTGGTTTTCATGTTTCTAGACTGGTATGTAATTTTATTATTTTCTGTTTAAAACCGTACGTCACACAAATTTTCAATTCTCTTAGAATGCAGGATTCTGGACAGAATCATTCTTACTGACTTTCAAGTCTAAAATATTATTTTGTTCATTACATTTCCTATCTTCATAAAATTCTCTCAACAGATCTTTGTTACTAATTCCACTCGGTGCTAAACCAAGTCATTTCGTCTTCAGAACATTGACTGGGTTCCGTGAAAGATCTAAATGTGTGTAAGGATGCATCTTACTTAAGACATTTAAGTCTTAACTAAGATGGCACAAGTCACTTAAAGACATGCCGAAAAACGATTTTGTTAAACGCGATATTTAAAAGTTTTAGTGTGACACAACACTGCGCATTCTCGGCGAAGTCTTGACAATTATTACAAGTCGTAGTCCGAGAGAAAATTTCTGGGACCTTAGAAATAAAAGGTGACCTTAAAGTGTTAGAGGTTGTTTTTTTTTATCTTGAATAGGTCTTCGTAAAATAAATTATAACTCCTCTAAACACTTCAATCTAGTTTCTTTTTGAATATTTTAGTCTAATCCTCATTAAGGGGCCACGGTAGCCTGGTTGGAAGAGTAGCCGATTAGCAACCGAATGGTTGCGAGTTCGAAACTCGATCCACCAAAGACCGTAATGTACACGTGGGCTGGTGCACATTAAATCTGTCGTGGCCTCAAATGTCTTCACGTTGACGTGGTGTGGAAGATTTAAGAGAGTCTGGTGCCAGCTCAGGTGTTGATCTCTTCATCTGACCGTTGTACAAAATGAAGAGGTGTTCTCGGATCTTTACCTTCGGGAATGGATACCGGACCATTGGCAATAGCCCGTTGTGTTGCTCCAGTATGACGTTAACATTCTGCCATAAGTACTTGTTACAATGTTACCTTGTTCGAATCAGCATACGACCGTAAGCTGATGTTTTCTTTGAGCTTTGATTAGTCAACTGTTTAAAACCGTTTGGGATTCAGACTGGCGTTGAAGACAAGTTATTAGCTGAACGTGAATACCATAACTAGCATCACTTAGCAAAACCTTTCACTAATCTAATTGTGTGCCTCAGTTTGTTCTAACCATAAAATCAAAATTCTAATCTGATTATGCAAGCATAATTTTTCAAAATTAAATCAGGTTCGAATTGAAATTATCTTAGTCGCCTATTTAACTATTATATATTTTTATTGTCTTGGCAAAAATATTAATTTGTAAAAGAAAGCACAAATAAGAGGTAGCACATATCAATTCCCTAACAGGTTTTGTGACATCAAGTCGTTGATTTTACTATACAGGGGTGAGCCTAAGATGTTTTAGTCACTATTCATTTTTTTTATTTCTTTATGCATACAGATAAAAAAGGAGATTCCTTTATTGATCACTAATCCTAAACATCTAATGCCCATGATTTTGTTTTATCAAGTTTCTTAACTCGATATTTCTACACGTTAGGTTAAGCATGCGTTGTTCAACTTCGCTGACAGTTCTGTTGAATCACACTTATTGCTTGTAGCGGACATTGACATGTGTAGCGGACATTGCCAGTCGCGAAACGGGCGATGAACACATAAATCTGCCCAAGTGTTTACAGGTGTAAACATCAAAACACTAGACAGGGTGATTAGTGTGAACACTTCAGCTGAACTCTATCCTAACAAGGAATGGCAGCACTCACATGATTATCAAATCAACCAATCAAATTCACGAGGATGTCGGTCACAATTCTTTCCGAGCTCAGTTGGGGGTGGTTCGAACAAATTCACTCTGTCTAGCGATATGGTCATGCAAGGACTTGCATGACCAATTGACCATGTCCTCCAAAATTGGCAAACCGCCTGCATCCATGCTGGCATGATGTATATATTGCGACTGTTAATGTGTTATACGTGTAGCTTATGTGTCATAAGTAAATATTGTGCCGTAAAAAATATTTATTCGGATATATTGACCTGAGGAGTCATAGAATCGCCGAGGGAGTATCTCTCCTATTAAGCACACAGTACACTCGTAATTTTCTTGTAACTATAAATACCTTTCACGACTGAAACCATTTCATCTTAGCATGGGAAACAATCGCTGTACAGAATTCTATAATAATTGCACTCTTCTCTTGCTATTCAGTACCTTACATTGCGGGAATTTCCAATCGAAGGAAAATTTTACTCTATTTTATGTCCTACATCTGCGTTGGCGCCTTACTTTTTATGGCAAAAGGAAGTTTAAAGTGTAACTTTATATGCGGTTTTCTAAACTAACTTAATTCCGCAGAAAGGCTCACAGGCCGCGGAAGAGATGGATTAGCAACCGGAGGCTTGCGAGCTCGAAACTTGATCCAATCAAAGACCGTCGTGTATCTGGATGCACGTTAAATCTGTCGAGGCCTCGTGTTGGCCTGGTGTTGAAGTTTGGTGAGCGTGATGCCAGCGCGGGTGTTGACCTCATCACATCTGACCGTGGTTCAAAATGACGAGGTGTTGTCCTCGAATTTCGGGTTTGATCCCGGACAGTCACCAATAGCCTATTGCGTTGTTCCATTGCGACGTTAATTCAACGACCTACCAAAAAGGCTCAGGCAAGTGAAATAAAATAGAGTTAAAATTTAACCTTCAATAACTACAAATATTTCATTCAGAAACATGATTTTCTAATGTCCGACCAAATTGGAGTGTTCCGTGGTGTGGAAATTTGGCGTGGTGTGGAAATTTGGAGAGTGGGGTGCCATCTCAAGTATCTACCTCGTCATCTGACCGTAGTTCAAAATTATGTGGTGTTGTCTTCGGTCTTTCCCTTTGGGATTGATCATAGACCGTTGCCAATAGCCCTTTGTCTTGCTCTAGTGCAACGTCAATTAACTACCTACCTCGGCACTACAAGGTGAAAACTGATATCTACTTGTAAAGGAGCATTCAGTGGGAAAGCCGACGTTATTTCTAACAGGAACAATCACCAACGTCCATGCGGTTACAAACCTGGATTCAAACCCGGGTCCTACTGGGTGGCAGAAAAACATTATGCCAAATTAAACTGTTGTTTTAAAGAGATGCCAAAGGCTCGTTGTGTTTCCAGTTGAATCGATATAAAACATCAATTTTACACGTCATTAGAAATTGAAATTAATTATATCCTGGTATCTTCATTTAAATGGCAGATAGCAAATTATTCTACGCAAGTATATCTAGACTCACCTGGATAGAGTAACATCAACATGTGGAGGTCACAAACCCAATTACGGATGTAATGAAACTTGTAGAACTTTTGAATGCCGTCGCCATTCATTCAAATTCCCTTCTGCTGAATTTCGAAAATAATTGGTTCTCGCAGAACCAATTATTTTCGAAAAAATGAATGAAAACAAATAATTTATATCAGATTGAAATTTAATTTCGGAAAAATAAATGAAACTTAAATTACATGGTTTCACAAGCAATTTACCCCAAAATTAATTTACTCGTTCATTTTAATCCTCGGACCGATCGATTAATTACTCCGTTCGATTAATAATTAGATATTTTTTCAGTTTTTCTTCTGATCGTTTGTTTTTCATCTCAACTTGTTTTGAAATTCATGATTTCCGAATTTGTGTTCTGATTCTGTCATGTTTTTGTTCTGGCATTCTGATGTTTTTCCGCTGCTGCTTCTTTTGATCTTTCTCTTCGTGATTGATCCCGGACCGTCGCCAATAGCCCGTTGTGTTGCATCATAGGACCTTAATTAACTACCTACCCGTTCCTGCTCCCTATTCTAGCAATATAAAAGCCCTTCAAGTTTGGATGAGTGACAATATCAATTTTTACACTCGTTTCTTCTATATTTTAAAACCAAGAGTCGTAGAAGAATTCGTGGTCAAATTGTTCCCATGTATACAAAAGTATTTATTTTATATAATACAAGAGCGTCGTTTCAGTGGTGTTAACTAAGCAAGGAATAAAATTCAAGGCAAATGAATGTCCACGCCAATGTTTATCAATCTGAATCTTTCAGTGGCGGTACTTTTTTACCTAGTTTAACTTAACCCTTCAAGTGGTTTGGACGAGATATTTCGTCCATCAAGATCTGACCAATTTTGATAATAAATTCCAACAATTATGACAGGATGATGAGATCTCGTCTTCAAGATATTACCAATTTTTTTATGATGACGAGATCAAGATCTAGTCAGTTTTCTCCTAATGACGAGATATCTCGTTCATAGATCTGGTCAGTTGTGCTAATGACGAGATAATTCTTCTAGACAACCACCAGGAGGGTCAAAGAAGACCTATTTTGTTCGATATTAGAGATTAACCATATTATTACACTTTGTATTTGTCTTTCTACCGCTGCCAGAAACCAAAACAAAGTGATTTATTAATTTGTGATCAGTTTTATCAGTGTCTTCGTAAAAATGGCTGCACATAATTCTGAACGTGGGCCGCAGTAGCCCGGTTGGAAGAGTGACGGATTAGCAACCGGAGGGTTGCGAGTCCGAATTCAGCCAAAGACCGTCGTGCATAAAGGGGGATGATGCTCGTTCAATCTGTCGTGGCCTCAAATGTACTCACGTTGGCGTGGTATGGAAGTTTAAACAGTGGGTTGCCAGCTTGGGTGTGACCTCGTCATCTTACTGTGGTTCAAAATTACGTGGGGTGTTGTCCTCGGACCATCGCCAATAGCCTGTTGTGTTGCTCCAGTGCGACATTTATTAAATACCTACCTACCATAATTCTGAACTGGCGATACTGTTTGTTATTCTGTTACTTATTCCTTAAGGTCTAGCTAAAGAGCTAGACCAAGTCCAAGAGTCTGAATACGCCAAAAAAGTCCACCACTAGATCAAGACTTCCATCGAGATCCTCCCTTGCTATACCAACTCAAGACAGGAGGCTTGTTCAGTGTTAACTTTTAGGCAAGTTGCAAAGGCTTTATGGCCCTGAACGAAGGATAGAAATCTGATGTTCCCGCTTACAAATCTAGAATTGCCAGTCTGTCACCTTCTGTCACCCGTATATTTGAGAGAGGCTATGGTATCATGAATGATTTGTCTCAAATGTCTCCAAATTTTATTATTTGAGCTCTTCATGATGAATAACTCTGGATAGGTTAGTGGGGAAGATGGATAAAAAGACACACCGCGATTTCCTGGGAAGTCTGCGATTTCATTCAATTTCATGTCCACATGAGAGGGAATCTCTTGGATATGATGGTTGGTTGGTTTTGAGTTTTATATGGACTCACAAGGGTCGTATTTGGCCAAACACAAAACAACAACGCGGGAGGAGAAAAAGCAGAAGGGTCGACGAGGTTAAAACAGAAGAGATCACAAGGGTACCTGGGGATTATGATGCCCATACAAGATGTGCCCCTGAGGGCCCCTTGGATATGAATATATCTGATTGGAATACGCCTTAAGTTTGTTTTAAATGTCATCTCTAGTTTTGTTTCTAATTTCCTCCCAACAACTAAGATATTAGATGGAGCTGTGACTATCTGAAAGGATCCAAATATCTGTGACAATCAAAAAATAATGAAGCTTAATACTTTATTGAGGGCTATTATTTCTGGACGAAAGATTAAGCCTAATCAGGATTTCTCTTAAGTTCGACGTGGGGGCGGATGCACATTAAATCTCGTGGCCTAAAATTTCCTCACGTTGGCGTGGTTTGGAGAGTGGGTGCCAGCTCAGGTGTTGACCTCGTCATCCGACTGTGGTTCAAATTGACGAGGTGTTGTCCTTGGGTCTTTCCCTTCGGGGTTGATTCCGTACAGTCGCCAATAGACCGTTGTGTTGCTCCAGTGCGACGTTAATTAACTACCTACCTCTCAAGTTCGAAAGTGCCGTTAGAGGTTGTAATGGGAACTTCGTTACTTGCGAAGACATCTCCATTTCTGCTTTCATCAGTTTAGACATGAACCTTACAATGACAACATTGTCCGTGATTTCCATTGTATAAAATATTTTATACCACGCCACATTTCATCAGTTGTCAATATCATCGATATAAAACTCATTTTTACCCTTTTTAAATTAACATTTTAATCTCTTAGTTGATTGTATTAGTATCGATTATATATCTCTTAGTATTGATATCTCGGTTTGACATTTCATATCTACTTTTATTTATTGGTCTGGTTACTATAAATAATTTAAATTTTTTATTGGGTTGCATTCTATCTTATCCTTTCCTGGATCTTGCGCCATAAAACCCAATCAACCATCGTATAAACTGAGTCTTAGGACCTAATCGGACCATGGTTTGGGAACTAGTAGATCATGCCTAGTTTTCACTCCGCGTCCAATAGTCAGGTAGGTAAGTATTTTAATTCACGTCGCACTGTAGCAACACAACGAGCTATCGACGACGGTCCGGGATCAAACCCGAAGGGAACACTTCGTAATTTTGAACCAGGGTCAGATGACGAGGTAACACCTGAGCTGTCACCCCACTCTCCAAACTTCCACACCAAAGTGAACACATTTGAGGCCAGATCTAACGGGCACCAGCCCTCTTTGTACACGACGGTCTTTGGTTGGATTCGAACTCGCAACCTTCCGGTTGCTAATCCGTTGCTCTTCCAACCCCCTCCAATAGTCAGACCCTTGAAAATTGTTCGGCGTGAACTGTTTTAAATGTTGAAGTCATTTTTTCACGGGAAGATATCGAGGAGAGGAATATTTTCCAAGGATTTTCCTTGCTTCTGTAACTGTAACCTGCAGAGATCAACAGTTTTTTCCTGGTCTTTATACTAGCTTTCCAATTTTTCTCATGGAGTGATTCCTTGATTTGCAACAGGAACTTGGACTTTTTCGAGCAAGTCAGACGATTTGCTTTATGCATAAGATTCCAGGGCTCTCCTTTTCAAATAATAGCAGCGCGACGGCTGAAAGTGTAATTCTAGCATCGCATACACTTTAAAGGATTTCTTCTCTGCGAAAGGTATTGATTTACATCACTATTTTGCTTCCGCTCTAAGAGTATGAAAAAAAAGTAATAAGAACGTCGGAGAATGAAAAAATAAATAATAATAATAACACACCCCCGAACGAAAAGTAAAAAAAAGTGAAATTTTTTGAGACTCTAAAAGGAAGTGAAGGGAGGAGGAAATGAAAAAAAAATTTTTAAAGAAAGAAAAAAGTAGAGTAAGAAGAAGAAAGAAGGGGGGATTTGAAAACATCTCTATTTTGTGTTTATCTGTGTTGTCCAATGGGTGAACGTCCAGCGAGGAATAATCTTCATTCCTCTTAGCAACTCACTCGCGTTGTCATGGTAACTGGCATCACCTTTCTCTCGCTTGGATTTCAAGTCTCTCGTTTTCCATTAAAAAATTTCTTTTTCTCTTCGCTTCTTTTCTCCCTCCCTTGTCATTTCCCTTCTCTTCTTCTTCCCTGCGTCTCGTGAAATTTCATTTGTGTCGCCCCGTGCCTGAAGAGGCGTCAGCTCAACTGAAGTGAAGGGAGGGGAGCGAAAGACAGAGGAAAGTAGCCAATCAGAAGGGACGGAATTCTCAATCGACCCGAATGACGACGAAGTGGTGGGACGGAAAGGGTAGACGGGGGAGGGCCTGGGAGGAATGTTAGTCAATACCCCTCGCTTCTATTATCGTCTGCGTATCATGATGATAATGAGAAATGTCCGATGCGTCTTTTTCGAAAAATGATCTTTTGTTTTGATGAGCACTTTCGGAAATATCGTTTGCATCAAATGGCCAGACATCTCGTTCCTCTTTATTTAATAACTCGATTAAAATCGAAATGTCGTACCTTTACGCTCTTTATTGTCCTGAAGGAATGCATTAACTGATAGATCGTCTATACGGTCGTTTTTGTATACGCGTGGGCAAATTATATGGGACCTGCTGCTTAAAGTGGATTCTGAGCACCGAACCGGGAATCGAACTCATGCGATGTTGCACCGCGAGTCAGAGCACGCTTCCACCGCATCAATTCTTGCGCGTAATATGTGACTGCAATTGCACAGTTGTGGTTTCTAGCATTCGTTAGTAGCATTGAGGATACAAGGAATGAATCGTGATATTTCTTGCATTTGATTTAATTTTATCTGTTAAACCCCTTGTCTGTTGTACTCTACGGGTTGATAGAGGAGGATTCAAGGGAGATCGGAATATAACGTGTTTTCGAATAAACTGCATTAACGTGTGCATGCTCCGAGTCTGGTTTGTGAAGGAATCTGAACCCCTAGAATTGAAGGGGCTGATTGGTTCTTACTAGCCCGGCATCTTACAGTTAAGCCCTCAGAGGCACATCTTTAGGTGTCTACGGGCATGACAACCCCGGGATATCTTTCCGCCTTTTCATTTTTACTCTTCTACCCTTCGCTTTTTCTTCCTCCCTCATTGCGTTGTCGGTCTTGTGTTTGGTAGGTAGGTATTTAATTAACGTCAAACTGGAGCAACACGACGGGCTATTCCGACGATTCGAAGAGAAAGATCCGAGGACAACACCACGGTCAGATGACGAGGTCACACCTGAGCTGGCACCCCACTCTCCAAACTTCCACACCAACGTGAGGCCATGACAGAATAAACGCGCGCCAGCCCACTTTGTACACGACGGTCTTTGGTTGGATTCGAACTCGCAACCCTCCTGTTGCTAGTCCGTTACTCTTCCAACCGGGCTACCGCGGCACTTTTGTTTGGAGCAGCTTGGCCAAATATGACCCTTGCGCCATAAAACCCCGAAAACAATCAACCTAGTTACGACGAGGATTTTCGTGTCTACTAATTAAATACTTGTATATACTTCGCGAATGATATCTCATTGTGTATATCTCACTATAGTAATAGGCACGAGGCGTTTCATCTATTAACGAACTCGGTTTATAGTTCTGCCATTTTATTTGCTACATGGGAGCTAATAAGACGGTTTACTGTGGGATTTTTCTCGGGAGATTCTGAATTCAAATCTTACTTAAACGCTTTCGTGTATGCGCACATTCAGTTCGTTTTACAAAAACGTCATTCACTTAGCCTTTCAAAGTCTGGCATAAATAAATTTCAGTTTTTGAAAAATACTTCCTATGGAACGAATCAAATACTGTCGGCTTTAGTAGTATGCTTCTGAATAAATGAAATAAAATTAGTCAAAGATGGTGTTGATTCTTATTTTCAGTAAAGTGCTTGGTAGGTAGTTGAATTAACGTCGCACTGGAGCAACACAACGAGGTATTGACGACGGTCCGGGATCAATCACGAAGGGGAAGAATCGAGGACAACATTTCGTCAGATTGAATCACGGTCAAATGACGAACAAAGTACATGGTAAAAAGTTCATATCTCAGTCATGTTTTACCACAGTTAGCTTTTGAAAGTCCACTTAATTGCACTTCAATCACTTGTTCAAAAGCTGTTCGATATTTTTTTGCCCCTAAACCTATTTTCGGGTTGGCTCAGATTTTGTTTTCTTTGCTAATTTCTATCTTCCAGATTCTTCATTACCTTCTGTAACCAGACTGTTGAAGAATTGCATTAGATCTGCCGTGTAGTTCTCACAATATTGTGCAGCTACTAGCTGAAACTAAACATATTTGAACTTTGTGGCAAAATTGGCGAATGAATCTCATAGATGTTGTTTTTATATTGTTTATATCCGTTTGTGCTGTAATTCGATGTAAACAAAGAACGCCGATTTCTGGCCGTATATTAGTGATTATTCAGATATTGCGAAGCAAGAAGGAAATAAACGTCAAGAAAATTATTCCTTAAATTATAATGTTGAAATTTCGTGGCGCCATCTAGTTTCAGTGAAAATTCCTCAAATGTCTGATTCAGAAGATACACTTTGTGGCCTCTGTAAAGAACTCTCATTGCAATTTCCACATTTCTATAGGCGCAATCGGAAATACATTCAACCGGAGGGTTGCGAGTTCGAATCCAACCAAAAGACCGTTGTGTACAAAAGGGGCTGGTGCTCGTTAAATCCGCCGTGGCCTCAAATGTCCTCATGCTGGCGTGGTGTGGAAATTTGGAGAGTGGGGTGCCAGCTCTGGTGTTGCCTCGTCATCTGACCGTGGTTCAAAATTACGTGGTTGTCCTCGGATCTTTCACTTTGGGATCGATCCCGGACCGTCACTAATAGCCCTTTGTGTTGCTCTAGTGTGATGTGCTAAGTAAAA
Source organism: Meta bourneti (assembly GCA_933210815.1). Lineage (NCBI taxonomy): Eukaryota > Metazoa > Arthropoda > Arachnida > Araneae > Tetragnathidae > Meta > Meta bourneti. The sequence goes on from OW119931.1 coordinate 25,258,774, forward strand.
TACCAAAATACCAGAAATACATTCCCAATTTTGATCAAAGCTCGCAACGGCTTCGTATGCAAGTAGAACGCTCTTGCGTACCACGTATCCATTAAAACGTTATTTACATTGTTTTTATATACAGCACGGTTCTGGTAAGCAGGGTGGTGATCTTGGTCGAGTCTACTGGTAGAACTTTACTAAGTTACGAAAAGTTCTGTCATACTCAAAAATGTGTTTGGCGATCACCATTGATGACTTTTATCGCCAATATATATCTAGTAATCATTGGAGTTCCTTCAGTCCACGAACGATGAACTCGGAGATAATTGATGAACCATTTCATCCTTAATTTATCGAACACTCGTTCAAAATCAAATGATTCAAACATTAACTTTCCATAGCTAGAGTATACGGAACAGTGTAAACCTAACTTTTAGGGTAACGCTATAAGCACCGATGATTAAGAATTGCTTGTGATTTCGTTTTCTGGTACGAAGTCCTTTGAGAATCAGTGGTGGCAAAGACTTTCATTAATATTTTTAAACAACCGTTGCATCCTAGTAGTTCTATTAAAAAGATAGTTTCTAACTATTTACTAGAATTTTTGTTTTTTTCCATGGATGGCACGAAAGGTTTCCAGAACTTCTCATGAATCGAAACAGACTAAGAACTACTGCGTTCATACGAATCCTATTTCCATATTCCAAAAGGCTAAAAAAAAATATTTTATTTTGCAACACAACATGTATGAAATTGTTATTTATGTATTGAATTTATATTTGTGTAATACGAGTGGTAAATGTGATTGGTTCTAAACAGTAATATTTAAAAATTGAAATACAATTTTTAATGCCATATATATCTTGATCTAAGCAAATTTCAACAAATTAATTTTTTTTTCTGGTGAATGAAAGTGATTACAATTGTTCAATTTTCTTTTTCCAGTTTCCTCGGCCGTGGTTCCATGTTCGTGTTCTCCAACGCTCAGTTCGAAAATATCCTCAGTCCGTACGAGATGCTCCGGGACGAATGGAAGTCACGTGGCAACCTCATGGACCTGGGGGCGGGTGACGGGAAAGTCACAGACGTCATGGCGCGTCACTTCCGGAATACCTACGTCACGGAGGTATCGGGCGTCATGAGAAACGTCCTCGCGGCCAAAAACTACAGGTGAGGTTAAGTCGACAGTTGGAGATTCTTTTTAATAATTCAGGGACCGTCGTTGAGTCACTGGATTTGCCCTCTGCGCTAGTAACCTGCAAGTTGTAGACCGCGAAGTAAAACTTTCTTTGTATGTGCATATCCATTACTTGGCGTTGTCTGTCTTCTGTTTGGTGCAACATGGCCAAATATGGCCTTTGCGCCATAAAATCTAATCAACCAACCATCTTTTTAAAAAATAATTCAGAACTGCTAATGGGGCACAATACTATCTTTTTTTATCGTAAATAAAAATACTCGTGAGGAATTTTTATCCTTATTTGTAGCTCGGGCGTCTACTCCTAGGCGCCCAAACCCTTTAGGTCTGACCAGTATTTATATGGTCGCCCCCTCAAAATGAGGGATAAATATTACAACTTAACAAATCATATACGAGTACATGACTTAACCCTCCAAGTGGTTTCGACGAGATATTTCGTCCATCAAGATCTGACCAATTATGCTAATGACGAGATATCTCGTCATCAAAATCGAACATTGCCGCTTTTTTATGATGACGAGATCAAGATCTGGTCAGGTTTCTTTTAATGATGACACATCTCGTCTATCAAGATTTTGCAGGTTTCGGTAATAACGAGATATCTCGTCGAGACAACCACCAGGAGGTCACTCGATAGGTCCTATGGCGGCTGAAAGGGGGAGGGGTTGAAATCCATTGATAGTTTTATGATTGCCTTCTCCCTTGTGTTTGGCCCAACTTGGCTAAATGCGGCCCTTGCGCCATAAAACCCCAAAACAATCAACCAGCCCAGGAATACCAAAAGGACAGTTTGATGTTTTTAGCGCCGAAATTTCGAATGACGTCCTGAAACTTTCGACGCGACTATCTACGGAATGCCACGTCCAATTCAAAACCGGACACTTTTTCGGGTTGATTTATGACAATGAATCACGTGCTAAGATTAGTGTGTGGTCCATTTTGACCACCCTGTATATGACGCCATTGGGAACCTCACCAATACTTAGCACTACTTGTACCTGGCAAGTGTTGGATATTTGAGCTTTGATTTGAACTAGAGAGGTTTTTATACAATTCTTGAAATACTTCACTACTTTAGTTTATCATATTGTTCCTTAAAACATTTGTCGTCATGTGGTGCAGTGTAGATTTTCAATTTCAAATGCTCCATGGATAAATCACATTCGATGTTCTACACCAACTGTATTTTGTTCGAAAAATACTTTTTGGTTTAGACAGTAGACAAAAGGTATTTATTACTTTAATTTGTAACTAAATATGGTGAAATATGTATTAACTTTTGTTGTATTTAATTTACTAAATATGAATTCGCAGTTTTATAAAGCTCGGTCTTTTTGTTGGAAGAATATAAGGGGCATTATAGAATATCTATAGCAGAAAATATGCATTCTGTAATTTGTACAATAATAATAAATGTTAATAATCTTTTATTAATTTCAATAGTTTAAAAACTATTATTTAAGTAGTTTTTTAATTATTTAAATTAATTAAAGAACGTTTATACAAAATTCGCTTCTAAAACTCAAGTGAGTTTATCTATCAAAGATGAATTTTATTATTAAAAATCTCATGAACGTTACCTTAAAATTCAAAGTACTATTCTAATTATATATGAAAGAACGTATTTGGTATTTTCACGTATTTCACGGCTAACACTAAACATCAAATATAATATGCCGAAATACAGTGAGGGAACAGTTCTACAGAATAATTTATTCTTTCGTTATTTCTGAGTACTTAAAAAGAATTCTCTCTAACATTTCTACGTTGGATTACTACGTAATGACGAACCCTTGTGATAGAATTATTGCTCCGAATGTTCCAATTAGTCTTATCGTTTGCAGGTTGCTGGAGGTGGAACGGTGGTTCGAGGCGGAGGAAGGGCCTAGGTACTTCGACATCATCAGCTGCCTGAATCTTCTGGATCGCTGCGACCGTCCGATACAGCTGCTTCAGCAGATCAGGGGCAAATTGGACCCCGAATCAGGTCTGCTCATCCTGGCACTCGTCCTGCCGCTCAATCAGTACGTCGAAGCAGGTAAGCAGGTCGCCCCCTTTCGAAACTTAATTTCTCGAAATGCGTGCTCATGCTTCACATCATTTTCGACCAGTGGCATCTCTTTCGAAAACTAGGTCTAATACTAATCTCTCTTTCGTTCGCTCGGCTTTTAGTCCAAAACTTAACGCGTCACAGATTTCTGAATTTAATATGAAACAGTATACAGAATTTAATAAGGACAGTGTGAGCAAACAAGCGATGATTTTATTTTCAGTTATCTAATACGTAATACGTGCAGGAAACGCCATAGAGGAAACATAAAAGTAGAGTGAGCAATGGTAACCTTTTTATGTGCCCAGGATTGTGATCAAAACTAGTAGTAACGTGGCCCTTAGACTGCTTTCGTCTGCTGGTGGAACCTAACATTCCTCATCCGATTGGTCTATGGGACGGGAGAAGACGCCCATCCTTTGATTGATCATCTGATTGGTCCATTGATTGATCATCTGATAGTTGTAGATTTTGGCAATTTTACCACTTTTGGCGCCACTCTATGGAAATGCGGACCACATCTACTAATCTCTAATTCACACATCTACCCTGTCATTACATGTTGCATCGCCAAACTTGGCGATAAGATACCAAATCGGCCAACCAAATCAACTTTTTATAGAGTAGTTGGTCACACTTTTTGACGCCCCTCTCAATAGCAATGCTCAGTCTATTTATGTTTCACGTCTTTGGAAAACGCACTCCTTCATAAAAACACTAAGTCCATCTACATTTTAGCTTCACAAGAAAGCCTTTTATATTTGCCTTTTTTTATTGACTTGAAGTTATTCGCTTATTTTTACTTTTCACAAGTCGCTTACTTATGAAACGGCTAATGTCCTTTAATAGAATTGAAATATGGATCATCTTAATGAAACCCCTTTCACTGAAAGCTATCGCAGGCGCAAAAAAATTTGATGTGGTCAGAGAAAAAAAGTAGGTGCATTGTTTCGCAGCAAGGAATGAATTAAATCCTCAAATGAGGAGGGATCCATGTTTAACGGAGAGGCCGTCGTGGCTCAGTGGATATGCCCACTGCGCTAGCAACTGGTGAATTGTAGGCAGTGCAGGTTCGTGTTGATTTATAGAATTTATGACAAAAGAAATCCGACCACTTTATACGAAAAGCAAGCATTTTATTGCTCACATGGTCAACAACAAACGAAAACGTAAAGAGCGCAGAATAATATATACAGTTTCTACAATTACGTCATAAAAGTAAAATTAACGTAATGCCTGAAATCGTTTCAGTTGAAAAATAAAAATCCCAGTGTAGCGTTCGGAAACCCTCAGAACGAAAAATACTACCAACAAACGGCCTCATCGTTCTGATGGAATTCTAAACATTACAAAAAACGTGATGCAATGCATCCTTAAATTTATTTAGTAACAAAGGTTTGGTGAGGAAGTCAGCCAAGTTATTTCTCGAGGAAACAAATTCTAAATAAAATAAATTATCATTAATTAATTGACGTATGAACTTATATCTCACGTCTATATGTCTGGTTTTGATATTTTCAGGATTATTCCTCTGAACTATATGGCTGCTTCATTATCACAGTATTGCTTGGGGTTTACAATTCTCAACACATCAAGTTCATTTAAAATCCTGGAGTACCAAACTAGTTCCTTCACACTCTCTGTCAAGGCTACAAACTCAGATTCCATGCTGCTAGGTGCAATGCACTTTTGCTTTGTCGACTTCCAGGAGAAAGGAACATTTCCAAATAATATATGATCGCTGCTGGAATGTCTATATGTGAGGCTACTACCCCAATTAGCATCTGAAAACGCTACTAATTCATTTCCACTTACATTGGAGAGATTTATTCTATAATTTTTAGTAGAGAACACATAGTTCATGAGATCAAGTTTATAAGCAAGTTCATGCACCAATGTTTATAAGTATACCCATTACAGTATTGTGATAAAATATTTACAGCAAAAGCAATATCGCATCTTGTACGCTTGAAAGAAATAATAAAGACCCAATAATAGAACGATATGGAAATGTTTTCATTATCTCTGTTTCGACAATTTCTTCCTTAATTTTTTCAGGTAACTTGCATCCAACTTTAAGCGGCAAAGTAACAAAACTTTTTGGTAAATCTCTAAATTTTAACATCAATTTTTCTACATAAGTTTTTTGATGTAAATAAATTTAATCATTAACAGTTTCAAAATTTACGCCTAATAAATATTTTGTTGAACCTAGTTCAGTTATATCCAATTTAGTTTTAATTAAATTTACAACTTCATGTACATAAGTCTTAGATTTTGAAAACAGCACCATATCGTCAACATACATAATCAAAACTGCATCATTTAATTTATACAAACAATTACACCTGTCTACTTTAATAAATCCCAACTCTTTTAAAGTGATGTCTAATGTGTTGTTAAACTCCCTTGCACTTTGGTGTAAGCCATAAATCGATTTATTCAATAAACACACTTCGTATTCTGAACCTTTTACCTCGTAACCACTGGGTTGCTACATATATACTGGATCTTTCAAAGTTCCATAGAGATAGGCAGATTTGATATCTATCTGACAGTGATACTAACTTAACTTACAGACCAGAGCAAAATAAACAATAGCTTAACAATATTGAAATTGATAACAGGAGAGAACACTTCAGTATAATCAATGCCAGGTTTCTGACGAAATCCTTGGCAGACCAGTCGTGCCTTATATTTTACAGAAACATTTGATTCATTCTTTTTGATATTATAAACCCACTTTGATCCTAAGACATTTTTATTTTGTGGGGGATCAACTAATTTCCAAACGTGTCTTTCTTCCATCATTTTAATCTCATCAGACATTGCACTATTCCAAAGACTTTTGTCTGGAGAATTTTGACTTTCAGCATAGTTTGTGGGAATTTCAACATTATAACACTCATGCTGAAATGCATCTATTTGTTCATCTAAGTAATCTAAATTGCTAGAAGAATGACACGTGAAGTTAGTATTACCACTAGCATTATCCACAATATTAGGATGAATAGATTCAGGTTTGAAACAAAATCTATCAGGATCAAAAATAAGCTTGTTCACTTTACAATAATTTTCAACATCATTTATAGAACGTAATCTCTGTTGGATTTATTTCTAGGTTTCTCAACCCTTACCCAATCCGTAATATTCAGGAGGGTTAAATCGTTTAAATTTTTTGGTTCATTTTCAACTTTTATCTCTTGTTCGATTTGAACACTCGAGATTTTACTGGAATCTATATTAGAATCCTCAATTGGAGATATTAACTCAGGGTTTGAATTTAAAGATACGTATTCATGACTCTTATTTTTACCGAACAAAGTTTCCACTCTTTTTTTGTTTCATCTACCCGGACATGGATAGATTCAATTACCCGACGTAGCTTAGGAACGTATACTCTATAACCTTTAATTTTTAATCCGTAACCAACTAGTATTCCAGGTTCAACTCGAGGCTGCAATTTATTTCTTTTGAATTTGGGGATGTGGAGAAAAGCCAAAGAACCAAAAATCTTGAAGTGTCTTACGGATGGTTTAAAGCCAGTCCAAATTTGGTTTGGAGTGAGACCTTCGGTTAATTTATGTTCACACCGATTTTTAGTGTGTACAAACATCAAAAGGGCTTCGGCCCAAAACGCAGGTTTAATACCACTTTCTTGTAAAATCGCCCGTACTGCATCCATAGCAGTTCGATTAAATTTTTCTGCAATACCGTTCTGCTCGCTGGAGCTTGCAGATGTTCTTTCATGTTTAATACCCAAGTTACGTAAGTATTCTTCAAATTCCCCGTGACAAAATTCAAGGCCATTGTCACAACGGACGCAAATTTTAGTTTAACATTTAATCCCCGTTCAGATTTGGCTAAGTATTTTTTGAAACAATCAAAAGCTTCAGTTTTACTTCTTAACACGTACACTTCAACTTTACGGGAAAAATCGTCTATAATTGAAAGAAAATACCGGCTGCCGCCGAGACTATTTACTGGAGAAGTTCCCCAAAGATCCATATGCACCCGTTCTAAAACCCTTTTTTGCGAGTTCGAATCCAGCCAAACACCGTCGTGTACAAAGGGGGCTGGTGCACGTTAAATCTGTCGTGGCTTCAAATGTCCTCACGTTGGCGTGGTGTGGAAGTTTGGAGAGTGGGGTGCCAGCTCAGGTGTTGCCTCGTCATCTGACCGTGGTTCAAAATTACGTGGTGTTGTCCTCGGATCTTTCCCTTTGGGATTGATCCCGGACCGTCACCAATAGCCCATTGTGTTGCTCCAGTGTGACGTTAATTGAAATTCCCTAAATTCCCTAAAACCCTTTTAGTTGTGCGTTTATATACATAGTCTCTTTTAAAAGAATGTCTAGTCGATTTAGCGATCTTACAAATGCCACAATTTTTATTTACATTTTTAATATTAAGATTTCCAATTCCCTTAACAGAGTTATTTTTAGACATTTGTTCAATTAAAGGCATATTCACATGACAAAATCTAATTTGAACAATTTCTAAGTTTTAAGCTAGCTAAGAAAACAAAATTTTCAGTATTCGTGGGATAACCTTTTATAACATACATTTTACCAACTAGGGGTGCAGTAAATAAATAATCGTAATTAGAATCATAAATAACCATTTTATTGTTACCCCAATCAATATGATTTCCACACAAATCTAAATTCGCCCCACCTAGTAAGTTACGCCTCATATTAGGGGCATATAAAACATCTTTTAAAGTTACATTCCATTTACCTTTGCCATCCAAGATGGTAAACTTGATATCACCAACACCTAATACTTCGAACGAAAAGTTCTTGTCACTCGTCAGTACTTTTTGGGAAGGCATTTCTTTAAATGTAACGAACCAACTACGCTCTGTGCAGAAATGTAATGTGCTTGCCGAGTCTCAAAAAATCCGAAACTGGGATCCATAGTCCAACGAAGACGCTGAAAGTGCGACGTCTGGTTTACTTGACCCCTTTGTTTGGTTGTAGAATGTTTTTCTTGTTTTTTCTAGATTAAGTTTCTTGAAACATTTGGCATCCGTGTGACCCGACTTCCTACATAAATCACAAAAAGGTCGCGGCCCCATTCGAAGATTATTCTGTGAAGACTTGAAACGATTAGACTCAGGGTCCAGTACATTTCCACTGCGCTATGCATTTCTTACCGCCTTTTTCTGCCTTAACTGAGGTGTTATTTTTGCCTTTGTGGATTATCAATAACAGTAAAGTCTCCTTTATCCTTCTTTTTTAAATCTATGCGGCTTGACTCTGTCACTAGCTGTTTCGTAACTTTGTCTATTTGGAAGTCTGTCGTCCAGTCTGTATAGGATTTGAACGATGTTGTCATACTCATCTGGTAAACTCCGGATAAGCTGGAAGCAAACAAGGGGGTCGGGAATTTCGAATCCGGCATCTTTAACTTGTCGTTGATATGCTTGAATTCTCTGGCAATAAATTCCAATAGTCTCGTTGTCTGGCTCGAAGCGAACGGATAAGAACTCATCAATCAATCTAGCTAGGCGGCCACGTGAAGAAGGTTCGAAGTTGGTCTTCAGAATTATCCAAGCTTCTTGGCCGTCTTCCGTTCTCGAAACGAGCGTTTGATACTTTCGCTCAATCCCCTGAAAAATAGGTGTATATGCACGTTGTTTACGCCACCGAAAGTCCCTCTTTTCTCGTTCAGGTGCATCTTGTGGATAGGGTACGGCGTTCCTTCTACAAACTCCCAGCAGTTTCTGTTAATAAGTAGAACTTTCATGTCCATACTCCACTCACGGTAGTTATAGTCCGACAACTTCGGGAAAGAAAATAAATCTGCTGGTTGTGTCATATTTTAACTTTCTGTTTCCAGAGTTTAGTTTTTAATATTAAGGTAGGGAAGAACATAAAATGGCCCATAACCCTGTTGATTTATAGAATTTATGACAAAAGAAATTCGACCACTTTATACAAAAAACAAGCATTTTATTGCTCACATGGTCAACAACAAACAAAAACGAAAAGAGCACAGAATAATATATACAGTTTCTACAATTACGTCACAAAAGTAAAATTAACATAATGCCTGAAATCGTTTCAGTTGAAAAATAAAAGGCCCAGTGTAGCGTTCGGAAATCCTCAGAACGAAAAATACTACCAACAGTTCTAATCCTCCCTGGGTGTATTTCTCTCTTCTGTGTTAAAAGAACTTTCCTTGTGTGTATGTCCATTACTTGATGTTGCCTGTCTTATGTTTGGCGCAACATTGTCAAATATGGCCCTTCCGCCATAAAAACTAACCCAACCAACCATGTTTAATGGAGTCAGGAACTCACGATTGGCCCAGCAAAGCAAAATGAAGTGATAGATTCCTTCAATGCTACTTTATTAAGCGTTATGAAACAGTTTATAGTAGTTCATTGATCCAGATGATAATATTCGAGTTCACAGAAGAATGTGGTTAAGAGGTGGAACAGATTTATTGCGAATCCTGTTGAAAAGGGAAAGATTTTACATACATTACATTGAATGGAAGTTTAATGCAATTGCATTTTTGATCCATTAATTCTGAAACTGCCGAACCTATCAAGAGACACCGAATTCAAGTAATCTTAAGAATTTTTATTATTTCTTTTATTTGAAAATTTTACAAAATGTTCTGTAGTAGTATGTACTCATCCGATCAATTGTCAGGTTCCAGGTACAACCAGCCTTCCGAGAAGATAGAGGTGCAGGGCAAGAAGTTCGAGGAACAGGTGTCAAACTTGACCAAGACCCTCTTCCGCCCCGGTGGCTTCGAGCTCGAGCGGTGGACTCGTCTCCCCTACCTGTGCGAAGGAGACTTGGATCAGGCATTTTATTGGCTCAACGATGCACTTTTTGTCTTAAAAGTCTCGTGCGATAGCTAATACTTGCTTTTTTTCCTACTAGAAATGTTTTGGAAGTGTCCTTACAAACGAGCCGTTTGCAGATGTGTATTTTTGTATGTACCAGTATTTCTTGTAAAATGTCTTTATAACCGTACTTTTAAAACGGTACACTTTTGTTTGCTTCCTGTTCATGAAATATCTGTATTTGGTCTGTCTCAAAACCTTAAAGATGTTTTGCTGTGAGTGCACTTCTTTTGTAGATATTGTTTTGTTCAAGCATTTATTAAAATGATTCGTTAAAATAACACAATTAAGAAGAATTTCGAGTTTTGATAAAAATTTAGTTTATTGTTAAACGAATGTGTTTATAGGCTTAAAATTATTTGAAGGTAAAAAAATATGGAAATGTGATCGTTTCCTGACAATATTTTTTCTTTCAATTTCTCCAGATTTGTCTTCAATGTTTGTGAAAGTTATGAAAATAGCTATTCAAGCATAGCATGTTTTACAAGCATACATTTCATTTGTGATGTAACATGAATTGTTGGTCATCTATTAGATGAATTTTTTTTAATCATGAGATTTTGCATTTCAAACTACTGTTTTCAGATATAAATTATATTAACTCTTTAAAATTTATTAATAATAATTATAGAAGTGTAAATTTTGTTTCTTTTTTGAGTTCACACATCCACTTTATCTCTATTACCAGTTTTTACAATGTTTCTCTCCTATTTAGGAACACTTGATTTCTCAAATACCTAATTTTATTTATAATATAATTTTGTAATGAATAATATTTTGTGTGTACAGGTTAATTATATTAGTATACCAGTGTTGATATAAAAATATGTTTTTATATTATCAGTATACCTTATTGAGATTTCAATGATTATGCAAATGTACTACTCCTAAGCTTTATTTTATTCATTTTCCATATGAATACTGCTATTTACATTTTATTTCGAATAAACATCAACTTTTATGGGACAAAGAAATGTTTTGTTACTAATAAAAGTTAGTTTTTAAATTCATATTGAATGCTAGTGGCGGGGTATTCACTTCATTTTTAATTCATTCCTTTACTTTATTAATTATTTATAATTACTACAATGTTACATTTGTTTGGAAAGCAATATGTTTTAGTGGCATGCGTCTTCCTGACTACTGTTTCCTTTCAAATGTATTATAAATTATTTTACATTCCTGCGAAAAATAGACGGACAAGCTAATGAACTAAGAAATTCTGACCTCTCTGCACATTACTTTAAATACTTCCTCGTCAAATTGTTCGGCCACGGATTTTTCAGGATTCCCAGGTGGAATGTTATCCATGAGCAATTTCTTTACTTTCGTCATTTCAATTATGAGATGTTGTAGAACTGGAAAAACAAACTCGTATTTCAAATTGGCTTAAAACCATATAATAGTGATTCTATTTAAATCTAAAATCTGTTAACTAGGTGAAACAAAGGATAAAGTATATAACGATGTATTAAAATAAAATATATCATGTTAATGCCTCAAAATAGGCGTATTCTTTTACTTTACTGTAAACTTTATATTATGCATTTTACTTAAACTACATTATTCAAGGAAATTATAAAAAACTACTTTTCAGTATTAATAATGTCTTTCCGCATTTCTGTATTGGATTTTGAAATCATTTCTTATCTACATGTCTATTTTATTTGTATCCTCAAACTCATTCTGTTTGAATTGTTTTGAAATCATTTGTTGTTGATGTTAATTCAAAAGTAAAAGAATCACATACTTTTCACTTTTTTCTAACTTTGTTGTAAATTAAACTATTAAAGAAAAAAATAAAATGTATTTTTAAAACCAATATAGTACTGAACATTTCTTCATTTTTAAAAATTTTGGTTATGATAAATTTGTTTTTCTTTTTATGATTAGTTACGCTTTAAATTTTACTCCAGTTGAAAAAAAAAGTTGTTTTTCAATATTCGAATCATGTTCAATCGTGTACACATTTAAGAATGTTAGATACGTTATGCAGTATTCTTAAATGTACATGATTAATTACCATAAAAAAATTTATTTGCAAATTTTAAAAAATGTAGTTGACATATTCTGACCTGGTATCCAATTATTCAATTCCTGACTTGTATCTGAAGTGTGTTTTGCACCAAAATCATTTTCCAGACTTTTCATTCTATTAACACCTATAAGAAAAAACATTGCAACTTAAGAATTGTACTCAATACGATTTCCATACTTCCTTTTCAAATAACAGTATTTGATCTTTCCATATCCCCTTTCCATTTTATAGAATGCGGATCATATATTGCATGTTATCTCCAATTAACCAAATTTGTCTGTTTATTGTTGTAATTATTATTTTCTAAATATACTACTGAGCATTCACACAGTGAAACAAGCTTTTTAAAAATTACGAGAAAATCCATGATCAGAAAAAATTACTGCAGTATTAAATTTTTACGATATTTCTTAGTTTTATATTTCTTAGCATGCGCCTATCGAATATGCGAGTCACATGTCGGCTTATGTAACTTGAGTACATATTGATGTGTCTGACATTTCCAAATATCTAAGTTTTGAATAATTACTAAAATTTTACAAAGAGTATCCCCGAACCAGTTGAAGAATTACTTTGTAGAAAATGAGTAGTTTAAATCAGTATCGTTCGATCAGACATTCAAAAACAGTTAAACACTGATGCGATAAAATAGATTTAAATGTTATAAAAACGGTTTAAATTGTAATGCATTGTTGCGCTATTAACGAAAACTTTTGAACTTTTCCCCCTCAGATTTATACTTCAAATTACATCCAAAGCATGAATATAATTTGACATCTCAAGCGGCGCAAGCGTTGAATGGAAGATGTAAAACAATCGATGCTATGGAATAAAAATATTTTCTTCAAAGCAACGAACATTCTCGTGGCTAAAATATTATTTTCTTACTATATTCGCTCGCTTACTTTTTAAGGTCGAGATTCGAGGGTGCAATTTCTTTCATTATACGACCTCGAATTTGAAAACAAAAATACTTTAATATCGTGTATGAAAACAATTGAACAAAAATGAATAGTTTTACACGAGCATTCTACTTTAAATATTTAAAGAAGTTTGCTCCAATGTTTACTAGCATAAATGTTTAATTCTTACCTTCAATTTTAGATTCGGAATTCTTATCCTTAGTTGACAACTTTTCCATTTCTTCTGAGTTCGAATCAGAACTTTCCATGTTTTGTTCAGTAACACTGGAAGCATTATTTTTTACTGACGAAATATTTTTATCTTGTTCCTCTGTTTCAGATCCTAATTTTCTTGGAGTAATTGTGAATTGGTTTAGATTATTTGTTTTCTCTGGAAGGAAGGAGTAAGATTTTGTTTCGGAGATCAACCTTCCTCCAAAGTCGTGGAACTGATTTCCAGAAAAGCCTTTAGATTTCTCATCTGGGGACTCGTGTTTCTTACAAGGTACGATTGGTAACCTTTGGAACTGTATTGGCGTTCCAAAAGTAGCATAAACGCCATTCGATTTTTCTACTTTTTGTTCTGATTCCCATGGAGAACTAGGAGAATTTGACATTGCCACTGGCTTTGGAGCAATCCTTACATGTCGTCTCTGAAGTTTTTCTTCTGTATCCATTTGATGGTTATAAGTAGTTCCAAGATGCCTGGATATAATCTTTTGATTGGCAATTTCAATATCCTGTTTTATTATGTTATCGTTGTTAAAATCATATCTGTGTTGCTGAGGTATATTGCTGGTATACTTGACATTATGTTCTACCTTGTTAGTTACAGTTTTACCACTGAAAGGTAAAGGGATCGGAACAGTACTGTTTATGTTTTTTAAATTAGAAATTTTAACTTCCTGGAACATCTCTTTGCTACCGTGTTGAGGAATTTTATATTCCATGGGTAAAGCGTTTATATTAAGTTCACAAGTCTCGTTACGGTTACCTTCAATAACGATTCTACTACTCGGTAGCTTATAATAATCATCACATTTAACATTTAAATAATTTTTTAAACCATCACACGAGATGTTTGCATATCTTACATGTTTATCATTAACAATATTATGATTGCTGGAAATATTCGAAAGAACTGAAGGTATATTTCGACTTGAATCGAACTCAAAATCTTTATCTTTGGCGCAAAATGGCCGAGTTTTGAGTTGTATTCTGGTAGAAAGCTTTGTCACACCGTCCTTTGTGTTTTCTATGATTCCTGTTCTTTGAAAAAATTGTCTAGTGGCGCAATTCTGGTGGATCTTCAAGTTGTGAGAATTTTCAAAGCACGGATTTAACTTCTTTCGACGACGAAACGCGTCTCTAAACTCTAAATGTTTCTCACATCTTCGGTTAAAGGTAGGGTGATTTCTTGAATCGCTCTGCTGGTATCCCATGGCAGAAATTTTCGAAATGTTTCCGTTCTTATTATCATATATTTTGCAGTGCTTAGCAGCGATGAGCATATCACTCAATTCTGACGCCTTTGAAGTCATTCTGTTCAAACTCGACGAATTTCCGAGATTTCTGAAATCGAATTTCTTCGATCTGATACTCTGGCTACAATTTATTTGTGCTTCTGTATCGCTTTTGCGCTTTTTGCTTACTTTAGGTAGTGGTTCCTTCTTCGAAGCCGAGGCATCAAACGCTGTTTTGCGGAATTTCGGTATCCGAATTCTTTCTTTCTGGAAATTTTCATATAACTGATTTTCTTCCAGGTTCTCGAAATATAATGGCATCGTTGAATATTCGTTTTGTGAGTTCTGGGAAGTGACGCTAAGATCTCTCGCTGAAAACTCCTGTTTCTTTTTCAGATTCTGAAGTTCTTGAGTCCCTCTAAAAGTTTGGTACTTATCGGTGGTGACTTTCGGACTATAAAAGTAGCTAGTCCATCGGTCCCTTATTGCTTTTGTCATACAGGGGTTGTGCAAGAACGTTTTCTGTGAATGCTCCGTAAGTCTATTGTGCAACAACCAATCTCTATTGTACGCATGGTGTTGGCTATTTTCATATGATTTCGGTGAATACATTTACTTTCTAGGGATGCATTCCATGAGAAATAATTCAATAGAAATAGTGTCCCTTCTTGAAGTATAAGTCACAATTCGACTCCTGAAATAATTTTTTAATAGTTTTCTATTTTAAATTACAAAGTTTTATTTTAACTAAAACAGAACTTTTAAAAGTGTGTTGATTTATCAAAATTATACTCTGCCTTGATACTTAAGAATTCCGCCAGCACAAATACCATACTCTGAAAAGAAAAATCACGAGTGTAAACATATTTTTGTATGAAAAATCTGGTTTAGTATTTGATTTATTAAAATTTGAATTTCTATTTGACCGAAATTTAAGGTTAGCAATTGATTTTCGAAACGAAAGTTAAACATCTATATGAATCTACTTTCTTTAATATTCAGTTCTAGTCAACTCAAATCATTCTGCAGGTCACTTTGACGAAGTACAATTTTATCGCTAGCCGCATATAATACAAATAGTTGTAAAAATAAAACATGTTAAGAAATTTATTCCATTCATTCACAGGGGTGTTAATGGTTAAACCACTTGTTTTTCATGAAAAAATATCCCTAGAGTAAATTTACGATTGCACTTTTCAAGATTTTTTGTACCTAGTATCATGAAAAGATTGTGACTAATTAACTATAGTACAATTTTTTTAGTATTCGATAGTTTTTATAATTTTTAACTCAGTTCGGAATAGTGATTGGACAAGTAATTTATCACAATTCATCCAGTAGTTGACCAGTATTTATTTTTTACAATAAATTCAAATTGAAACATTTGTGTAAATATTTTACCGATCACCAGTATATTCATAAAAAATATATCTAGTATAAACATTTTTTACATGATTATTTAAGTAAAACTTACTAAAAGAACAAATTATTGAACATTAAACGTAAACATGATGATAGTGGTTAGTACTAATATTAAACAAGTAAACTAGTTTAAATATACAATGAACTAATATTAAACAAATAAATGTTTCAATAATATTAAAGAATTCTTTGGCATCAATTATAACAGGAACTTAAGGAATTACAATTTATTAAAGTAATGAATATTTAAAACAGAAACAGAATTAAAACAAAATAAAAGTTCTAAAGATATAAATTCATGATTCTTTTTTTATATCTTTATCTCGCACAGTTGCCACAACTTATAACTAAAAATTAGATAGAATTTAAAAATACGAAAAATTAATTCGGAGCGAAAAAAGATATCACTGCTCGTGGCAAACGAACAGGAGTTTCCGTTTCATTGTAATATATCGTCTGTCCCAAATGTTCGGAAATAGTTTTTATTTTGCAAAAAAATAAGGCTCAAAATAAAAAAAATATTCAAATTCTGCAAAAAATAGATTTTTAGAAAATAATTGATTTTTGAGCAGTACTGGTAAAACAATTTAAGTAATTGCAATGCTCAATATGCATTCCAGCTTCTCCAAAACTCAAATTATGGGTGGTTTAAGTAATTACTCAGATGTTTTAACATGAAACGTGCTCAAGTACGTAAGCAAAAGAATTTAATATAATGCATTCATTACACTAAAATCTGATTTATCAAATGCAGGAGATTGCATTAAAATGTTTAGAATAAACTATATGTGATACTTCTACAAACACACAGACACAAAATCAAACAGAACGGGAAGACGTACAGATAGACTAACGCAAGCAAGTTCAGTCACTAAATTAATGTAAGTACCCACAGTATGCAAAGTTTCATGAAAATATATTCAACCGTTTGGACTTAGCATGGGCCCACACATACAGATGGACAGACACCAAACGTGCAAGACTTATTTTGCATCAGAAGTGTCCAAAACGGATAGAAAACTTGAAATGGGTCGAAAATACTCAATGTACAAACAAACACTCCATTCTTATTTATATAAATTTACCTCAAACAATTTCCAAACACTTGAACATCATGAAATATCTAACTTCAAATTTAAAATCAAAGTTTGCTAAAAATCCAGTAACTGACCAGTTTGGTCAATTACTGGAACACATGAAGTTTAGTTATACCAGTAGATTGACCACAATCTTTATGCCTTAAAATTAATTTAGATATGAAAAATTACTATGTATATCAAAATTAGATATATTTATTTACCTTTATGACAAATTTTAGTTCAAAATACGTAATAAAATTTAGATGAATTAAGATTGAAACACCACTACTCCGAACAACTTCACTGTAATGTAATTTCATAGATCCCAGTGATTTGACATCTCACTTTTGTTTTTAATTTTTTTGTCAAAGACAAAGTGAACTTCAGATTGGTTACCATTTATCCCAGAAGTTCATTTCTATAAGAATATAAATTTAATTTATTGAAGAATAAACTGGTTTATTTGTTTAAAGAGGGATATGAGGATATGGCAGCAACTCATAGGTCGTCAGGAACTGGTTAGTTCACCCTAATTATATGAAAAATCTATTTTTGACATATTGGTAAGAGACATGTTGGTAGTTGTTTTCCATAAAATTTCAATATTTTGTTAGGTTTTTCTTAAAAGCAAAACATCAGGCAATAAATATTTTAGTTTTTTTATTGTATTCTATAATGTAGGACAAATTCATTTTTTAAGTTCTAGTTTAAAGTGATTGACTTTTTCGATTTAACGTTTTGTTTGATAAAAATATGAGATTAAAGTAGATTAAAAAAAAGGAAAGGAATATTGTCTTTCCAAAATTCCTCATACCGTTAATTCTTATTAGTTTTTGTATAAAACAATTATTTCATGAAAGAAAACTGACTTTGTGATGATAATTTGAAATAAAAACATTTTCTTATCTGAATTTAATAGTTTCAATCGTTAGAGCACAAGTAATTAAATGTTAAAAATTGTAAAATTTCAGAAAAAATCATTTCAGTTACTAGCCATTCGAAATAAATCGCAATCTAAATGGAGAAAAAATCACTTAGAATTTTGTACTTACTTTATAAGCTCTGACAATTTATATCCGAGTTAGTCTTTCAAACATCAAATTTCTTTGAAATTCAAATACAATTCTACAATGAATTCCAGTTTAATTAGCATTTAAAAATATCCTACGAGTAGATCTATCAAATTTAAAGAGTAGCATACGAATTCCCAGTTGATAGATTCTACTATAAAGCTGAGAGAAAGCTGCATTTTGTTTTGCAAACGGTTTTGCTCTATCGTTTGAAAAATGTATATTGTTATGTGATTTTATTAGAAGTATTCATTTAAAGTGAGGTAAATCATCAGGATTTCCAAAAACATCAACATTTGAAATTTCCTCGATGCTTCAATTTTTTTAATGCCAAGTTATAATATTTATTATTCAATATTCTGCCATTGAAGCCTAATCATCATCGTATTTATCAAGAATTTTTGAGATAATTAATATCTTAAAATCGTTTGAATAAAATAAAGGAATCAAAGAGAATATATTCTGTTAAATATGCAAAAATCATGAAATTTTCCTGCTCTAATTTCTAAATTATGAATTTGAACACTGCTGAGAAATAATTTAGGGTATATTTTAGAATGTGGCATTCAATACTTATTCTACTAAAACCTATTGTAATTTATTATGCTTTGAGTGTATATCTGAAAGTGACAAGAGTTTAGTAATGAATAGAATAAAATGTTTTTGCAATTTTTTTTAGTCTTTCTTTTTGAAGTAAAATTATTCATTTTAGAATTCAGTTTAGAAAATTATGCATTTTTAGTTGTGTATTTTCTGTCATTGTTTAGTAAAAAAACTCATTTGGATTGTTTATGTCAAGTTAACAATATTCAAAAGAATTGAAAAAATTAAGTATTCAATAATGGTTCAGTCTGTTCTTTATATTGTTTAGTGTAATCCAGCTTGGGGGATAATCCTGTACCCTTGATAGCAACTTTTTAATAAAGTGATCAATCATCTTTCAAGATACTAATTCGTTTGATCAAAAAGACGAAATTCTATGTCCATGAGTAAAACAATTACAGGGTAACACTTTATTAATAAGTCAAAACGCATCATTTATTATCATTTACTGTGTGTTACAGAAGGTACTCAGCCACTTCGTGTTTCCAAGTATCTTCTCGGGTATTTAAAAGATGCAGTTAAAATTACTATTTAAAATTTAACCATATGAAAGGAATATCTCTATTTTAGTTTCTCATCAAAATAATCGAAGAATTATGAAAGGTTTTGCTGAAAATAATTCAAATGTAGCATAATCCACGAAATCAAGCACACAAAAATATTCTGCCTTGATTTATTTATTTCAATTTTCCTCGCAAAGGTAATACTGTAATAGGATACTAATTTTTATTCGGAGTCAGGTTTAAGACGTTTTTATCCATTACGTACTAACCAGACCTTTGTATGCAAAGCACTGCGTTTTGGGTTAATGTCATGTTGGATCAAAATTTGATTAATTCAAAAAATTAATGCTAGAAATTCAAATTTCCTTTTAAAATATCAATATATGTGAATTTAATCATAGTTACTAGCAATATATAAATTCAGTGTTTCTGCACGAGCTGCCAACATTACAGATTATTACGGAACGTGCTCTGCACTTGACAGTGATGCGGATATAACACTGACCAAATTCTGGTTTGAGCTTCCATCACAGTTTTCTTCTTAGTAGCATAACGTATCAGGGACTTCAATTCAGCATTGAAAATCAATATTCAACAAGAAAATCGTGTGAAAGAAACTCAAATGAAGAATGTCGGGAAAGGAATGTCCGCGCTTCTGTCAAATGCAGAGCATATTCTGTAATGAACTGTGGGGTATATGCCGGCAAATGACCTGGAAAGACTTGAATTTATTGTTAGTCCCAAGATTTCAATATGCATATATTGATCTTTTTAAAAAGAATTTGAAAAGTTTCCGTGATAATTTTGAATTAAACAGATTTTGGTCCAATTTGACAGTAACCTAAAACGTAGTGCTTTGCTTACAAAGATCTGGTTGGTATATAATAAATAAAAACGTCCTAAAATCTGACACCAATTAAAATATCTGTATCTTATAATGTTTGTGAAGAAAAGTGAAGCAAATAAATTTTTCTGCAGAAATTAGAGAAATCCATTGAAAATTTTATCTTCAAGCAGAGAATGAAATTTGTTCCGCTTGACCAAATACCTGGGATAAATGATATTTAGACTTAAAGCAGTCTAAGGTGTATGAGGTAATATGTAAAACAATATTAGACATTGTTTTTCACGCTTTTGTTTAGCATTTTTACTTTTTGTAGAGGGGAGGGATATTTTTGTGTGCCTGATTTCATGGGTTGTGTTACATTTTAATTATTTTCAGCAAAGCTTTTCATTATTCGATTATTTTTATGGGAATTTTAAGTACGTCTTTCAAAGATAAGTGAAAATAGAAACACGAGGTGACCGAATTCCTTTGAGATCCACTGTGTTTTCGCTGTTTTATTCGGAAAAGAAGGAAGGTGCCGACAAAAAGTTGTGAAACTTTTCTTCCTGATAAAAGAATTAACTTCTTTATTTACCTTAAATCTTAAATGTGTGTTTTGTGAAAAAATTATGTTTGTCCTCATACCGAAAATAAACGTCTCGATTTTATCCCACAAAGGTCATTTTTAGAATATTTATATTTCTAGAAAGGAACTATTATGCAATGGACAAGTTTTCCTACTATGTTGTTGAATCAATTTTTATGGACAAATCTGAAGTGAGTTCTAAATTTAGCATTAAAACTTGATTAATTTGATTCAGTAAATGATTCACACAAATTTTTCTGTTTCGAAATTGTAAATATTTCTTTTTCACTGTATATGGCATTATATCTTCTATGTCATGGCAAAAGGGGTTGAGTCAAAAAATGGCTATTTCTCATAATCTTAAATTGAATATCTCTCTCACAAGTGTTCAGGAAGAAACAGAAGCATGCCATGATACAAATAATTGTAATTTAGATTCGTAGAGTTATTTATAGTTTTAATTTTAAACTTATATTATTTTTTAAATTGTAATGGTGCAATAACTCCTTTGGACCCATCAAAAGTCAGACTTAACCCCTTTTGCCCTGACACGGAAGATAGAATGTCAGATACTTTCTTGCAGAATATCTACTATAATGGCTATATTAAGACGATTGCCTTTATAAACATTATTTACAAATACTTTTACTTCTATTTTGAAGAGGTTTTCGGATAGATGGTTCGATATCAATTTATTTTACAGTTGTCTTTTTGAAGTCTGTTTTAAAATACAAAATTTAACTATTTATACGTGCCGTTTACCAGGTAACAATTTTTAAAAACTGTAATTGTTTGATTAAACAAAACAGTCGTATTCCTCTTAGCAATTTTTATGATTTAAATAACTTTATGGCTGATCCTCCTTTACCTTCTGTGCGACTTTACCAAGAATCACAAGTAAAAAGTATTTACCTATATTACCTCCTTTCTAGGATGGCTCCTAACATAAATGATACAATTTTAAATTTATGGTACCCAGAAAGGATTCCTTTAAGAAAAATAGTATACGTTTTTAACTAATTTGACGTAGGAAAACATTTCTCTAGCTAAAAGATTTTTGGAAGAGTACCTCTATAGATTTAACTTTTCATATTTTTTATAATTGAAGGATGTTTCTATGAAAAATAGTTGAAATGACCTCTACATACATAAAGTAGGTTTTAATTAGGTAGGACTCTCCGCATAAAGTAGGTTTTGAGAAAAAGATTGTCATGAAATTATTTTGATGTATCCACATCAATATAATTTCTTTTTACCTTAAAAATATACTTCCTCATTTTGTACACTACTCTTCTGGATTATAGCACAAAAGCATTAAGTAAAAAATATATTATTTGACAACATTAGAAACATTACGGAATTTTAAATCACTTTATAATGGAAAAAGTAATTAGAAACTGTGCATATATCAATAGTTACGCAACTTCCCCCTCAACTGTTCCCTCATGAAAGGGACTTGTGAAAAAAATTATATATGCCTACCAAACCTAATTTGAATTTATTTTTAGTTGGGGAATTGTATCGTTTATTCTGTGATAACTTTTCTCGACCTCCAACACCATTATTTTTCACAATATATTAAACTTACATGTGTAAAACTGTTATTTTTAATGTACTGTTTGCTTATGATGCTACAAAATGTTTCGTGTAAAATTCGTGTCACAAAAATTGAAAAGAACTCAACTGAAATCTTTCTATAAGTTTATAAGCTAAAAGTAACTTTGCCATTGTTATAAAAAAGCTGTGAAATAAAATTCGAAAAGTTTGTTACACATCGTTTTATTGCAATAAAACAAAAACTATATGCTTAAAAGCATACTAAGGCATCTAATCTATCAGCTTCTCTCAAAATTATTTCGACATAACATCATAATGTCAACCTGAAAAATAAAGGAAGCATAAATTAAAAACATTCAGAAATATGTAAAACTAGTTATATTACCGAAAAAAACCCCAGAACGATTAATTTTCTTTCATCAAAGATGAAATGTGACCCCGATTTCTACAGGTTTCAAAAATAGTAGGTCTATTTGACAGAGTTTTGTTTAAAAAAATCACTATTTTCACAAACATTTAACACGTAATATAAATTGCTTAAGAACGACTTCAATTCGTAAATTAAGCAACTTCGACCTTCTGTCGCTACGACAAATATTTTCTAACATTAATATTCTTCCAAGATCGGTAAAGTTCGATTTAAAATTTGCGTCACATTAACTTATACATGCAGTTTCAAATTAAAACATTTATAGAACTTTTTCAATTGAGATTCAGTTTATGAAGGGAAACCATGAACTTGTGCACTTAAAGTACACCTTTAATAAACCTAATAATTTAATTTAAACAGGGGATATAAATGTAATCTTTAGTAAGCTTTATTGTCTTGTTAGGAAACCCTACGTCAAAATTTAAAAAATCTTTGAGCAATTTAAAGAACTATCTGCCAGCCTTTTTTTTTTAATTTTTTATGCTATACATTTTTTTATTTTCATAAAACAGTTATACAGCCACGTGTGTTAAAACAAGGACTTTTGTAGAAATTTGGTCAAAATATACATATGCTATCAAGAAATGAACATGTCGAAAGTAATATTGGACCAGAAGGTGAATAATTCACTAAAATCTAACTCCAAAATAATTTATGTATAACATTAAAAATTCCAGACAATCGAAATTTCGATCATTGAAAACGGAAATAAAATTTTTAAAAACCCCAAAGGAAAGCAAACGCATGTCGGATTTCGCAAGCATTCGTTCGAATTTACTAAGAAAAGCGAAATTAGTCTGAAAAAAATATTCGACAAAAAAATTATTTACAAAAAGGGAAAATAGTTTCAACACATAAGGTATTAGAATTTAATTCTATAAAAATCGTTTTACAAAAATTGCTTTACCAGTAATACTGATATAAATCAATCGGAGTATCAGCTGCAATCGTAAAAATATTCAATTTTCATCTCTCAGCTTCTCCAACACTTCTAGGTTATAGTTGATTCATGTATGGGGAAAGGGTATACGTATTCACACACAGCCGTTTTAGTGCGAAATTTGCACAAAAATGCAAACAAAGGAACAAAAATGGTTTATTCACTAATTTATATGCTTTATAAAATAGGTAAAATTTTGTAAAAACATTGAATTAATTTCATGTGATACTTGCACACACATAAAATGAAAAGAGATAGTCAGACTGTTAAGTTCAATCACAAAGACCACTCAAAATATACAAAATTTCATGAAAATATATCTAGCCACAGTACGTAGTGAGGTCACATACATTCAGACAAAAAGCGGAAATCACTGATTTTGCATTAAAATGACCCCAAAAGAATAAATAACCTAAAATGGGGCGAAAAATTTAATGTACTCAAGCACTCATTTTATAAAGATACTACCATGATAGTCTCAAGGTATGCTACTCTTTTGACTAGGACTGTAGTATATTGCGAGTACTTTTTTTCTAAATCATCGACTTTTGAATGTGCTTAAATGATTGTAATAGCGATTGGGAAAGCTTGATCCTTCGTAATTAAATTTGAATTTTATATTTAGATGTTACTATACCTATTTGTTTGCTGCTACATCCAGATTTTCAGTTGATCCTACATTTTCTGCTACATCCAGATTTTCAGTTGATCCTACATTTTCTGCTTCATCCAGATTTTCAGTTGATGCTACAGTTTCTGCTACATCCAGATTTTCAGTTGATCCTACAGTTACTTCTACATCCAGATTTTCAGTTGATGTTACAGTTTCTGCTACATCCATATTTTCAGTTGCTGCTACATCCATATTTTTAGTTGATCCTACAGTTACTGCTATATCCAGATTTTCAGTTGATCCTACATTTTCTGCTTCATCCAGATTTTCAGTTGATGCTACAGTTTCTGCTACATCCAGATTTTCAGTTGATCCTACAGTTGCTGCTACATCCATATTTTCAGTTGATGTTACAGTTTCTGCTACATCCATATTTTTAGTTGATCCTACAGTTACTGCTATATCCATATTTTCAGTTGATCCTACAGTTGCTGCTACATCCAGATTTTCAGTTGCTGCTACATCCAGATTTTCAGTTGCTGCTACATCCAGATTTTTAGTTGATCCTACAGTTGCTGTTACATCCAGATTTTTAGTTGATCCTACAGTTGCTGCTACATCCAAATTTTCAGTTGATCCTACTGTTTCTGCTGCATCCAGATTTTTATTCTTTTCTACTTCGAAGACTGCTCTTCTAACATCTCGAACCAAGTGTATTCCTACATTTAATTCTGTGACAAAAGAATAAAAGGAATACATTAGAATCTCCAACAATCATCTAAGATTCACTACTGAAAATCAAAGCTCTGAATAATATCGATATTCACAAGGAATCGAATCGTCGATATTCACATTTTTTTATCATTTTGTTAAAAAAAAATTTAATTTTTAAATTCGAAAATAATTTTTATACAGTGAGCAAAATTGTTTCTCGTCAACTTTATTTCAGATATTTACTAGTATTAGAGTGAAAAATGCCGTCAACGGAGTTTCCTCTATTGGATACTATAGAATGAGTACAATAAGATTTAAGTTTGAACTCACGCGCTGTTAGCCTCTGCGTGGGTCTTTCTGCTCCTCGCCGGAATATAGTCGGAGTAACGAACGACTTCATCTTGCTAATCCAATTGCAAAGCCTCTTCATTTCGCAGTCAATATCTCGTTTAATTGAGTCTGAAATGTGTACGGTATTACGTGAAAGTTTGTGACATTGTTTGGATGGAGAAAGTGCGTGGGAGGTAGCTAGATGTAAAGAAATATTTATAATCCTTAGAATCTAACATTCTTTAAAAGTAAGTTTGGAACCTAGCATTCATTTAAATGTGTTGAATACAAGATAATTTGGAAAAAACGGCCTTATTCCTTTTTCAGTATATTTAAATTTTTTAATACTTTCAAAATATTATATTTTAAAAATTAATTTTATTTTCTTCGAGTTGGATTTACCATCAGCATTTTTACTCTACACATGTGGTTTGGCAAAAGTTGAATTTTAGTTATTCAGCTTCATTTCTGTAGGTAACAATATTAGTGTTTTTCTTCGTTTATCAAATGCCTTTTCTAATTCATTTTCTTTAATATGCGCTGTGAATGTGATGGATCCTTTTTCTCTCCGTTTATTTTCTTAACATCTAATATCACCCTGTTTTTTAGACCAAATAAAATAACCCAAAATCAATTACTCATGTGGTACTATTATTCAGTATTACCATAAGTAATACATACACGTAATACATATATTCGTAACCAAAAATATAAATTCTCTAAATTTTCTATATAGCTGGAGACAGCTTTTAAAGTCATATGCCAAGAAACTTATTCAATGTATTTTAATATATGTAATTCAATTTCACAATAAAGTATGGATTAAATACAGAGGGTTTTTTATGTAAGGGTATTGTTTTGTTTTGGAATAACTTTTAAATGAAACATTGTTTACCCACTATTTATTCAATTAATTACAAAGAACCACCTCTGGTCGCGTTGCAAAAACGAGCTTTTCCGGATGTGAATATGAAAAGCCTAAATTTACGAAATCTGAATTTCTATGCTCTTCGTTGACAAAGAAAGCAGTTTTACTTTTAATTTTAGAGTGGCCGTCGTGGCTCAGTGGGTATGCCCACTGAGCTAGCAACCTTCGAGTTACAGGCGGTGCAGGTTCGATTCCTCCCTGGGTGTGTTTCTCTCTTCTGTGTCAGTAAAACTTTCATTGTGTGTGTCTATTACTTGATATTGTATGTCTTGTGTTTGTCGCAGCATGGCAAATATGGCCCTTGCTCCATAAAACCCCCAACCAACATCTTAGTTTTAGAAAATTTAATTTTTACCTCCTCGCCTTTTATCACAAACTAATAGTCCACAAGAAATATTCAACTATATAGTAAGTAGCAAAATGATTGAAAATGTTTTGAAATTCCTCGGAACCAGGTCTTGCAGTGAAATAGTGTATACGTATACAGCCTGTGTACCAAAAATCTGGTTTCAATTACCCTAAAACACGTGGCAATGTGTTCCATGTGCCTTTAGTGCACATTTAAAACCGTGATCTCTACTTAATACGGATCCGTAGCCCCAATGTATTTTAGTTTAGACGACAAATGAAATGCCCAAAACCTTATTGTAAAACCAGGGGAGTTGTAAATTGGTTTTGCAAATTCATACACAAAGATCATTAACAAGAATACACAATAGCGTTTTTCTGAGCGAATAACTTTTTCACAACTTACTTTTATCTTTTTCTCTGTTGTCATTTGAATCATTACTCAAGAGTCGTTGCTTAGTGACCGTCTCAGGTTGTGGTTTTAATTGACTGCCTGGTGAGCGTTTTGCACCGACGGGTTGTTTGCCTCTAACAATGGGAAATGGTTTTGATCGAAATAGAGGATACGAATTAATTATCTGATATGTTCCGTTGGATGTTTTTTCTACCAAAATAATTTTGTAGTTGTTTTCCTGGAGTTGATTAATTTGGTTGGTGCTCACCTTGGATCGCATAGCAATAGGACGAACAACAGTCGTATTGGATCCTTTTGCATCCTTTTCACTTGCGTTCTTCATTTCCAGCTTTGAATTTTGATGGAACGAACCAGCGACTGAAGAGGAATGCTTTTGCATTTCAATGGGCCTATTGAATTGGAAACCTGGAGAACGCAGAAAAGCCGAGTTAGCAGATGAGGCTGAATATGCCCTGGAACCAGTTCCTGGTTTCTGAAATGCTCCATTTAAGATGGGCAGGGTCAATTTTAAACTTCCTGTTTTTATAACATCATCATTGCGTTTCTTAAATTTGGTAATTTGACAATCTTCATCCTCGTCGGAGGAAGAGGCAATATCAATCAATTCCGGTTCAGGCTTAACGATACTGCTTGAGGTCGAAGGTAAAGTTGGGCCATAACTTATATTTTGAGATCCTTCGACTTTTATTCCTGCGTTTCGCGTGATTGCCAGTTGTCGTTTTGACGACTTCAGTAATCCAGAGACATGCCTCTCCTGTGGATGTTGACCTGCTTCTTGGGAGAGAGGACGCGTTTTGTTCAACTTGTTCCTGTCTCGCAGAGTCTTGCCCGCTACCCCACACCACAACTGCTTCTTCGCGATTTGCTTCTTGCGAAGTTCTCTTTTGAATCTGAACAATGCGCTCTTGGTGCAAATCCGTGTGGGGACCAGGTCCAACTTGCTGAAGAAGTGAGTTTTGGGATGGGTGAGGACGTTAGGAAACGTTTCAGGCTGTAATTTGGAAGCCTGCAGTGCAGCCTTGAATTCGTGGATGTTCCTCACCTTTTTGCAAGGCTTGAAACTCGGGCTGTCGTCTCTGCTGCGATTGGTATTCTCTGATGGATAGCGGTACCTGTCCGGCAGTGGTATAGGCGTAGTCAAGTCGGGGTTATCGGTGGATTCTGTCGGTTTTCCTTCTTCGAAACTAGCCTTGCGGATATTCTGAATCCAGCTGCGAGGCATTATAGAGGTTTGTCTAGTGTTGTCAGGACTCACAGTTGATGGACTAGGTTCAATGGTGAAAAAACTTGGCGGTACACAATATTCAGTGGTAGAAATATTCCTTGGCTCAGGAATGTTAATGGCCCAACCTGTTGCTGATGTAGGAAATATCATTTGATTCATCAATGCTGTGTTTCGAGCATATAGTCTTGATGCAGGTGGCAGTAAAGGACCTAAATGTATAAAACGTACTCGTTAGTGATGAATTCCTAATAAAAAAAATTTCTTTATAGTTAAATTTGGAGTAGAATTTTAGTTAAAATGAATTTAATCTAAATTCTAATGAAAATATTTGGTCCCATTTTCTTCGTCTATTTACATTGTGGGACATTAAAAAACTTGGTGAAGAGACTGGTAGATTGATGCTATAGTTTAATCTCACATTCTAGTATTCGGTTGATAACTACATTTTCCTGGTTTCCCTCGCAATGCAGAAATGTGTACTTACTTTTTCCTTTTACATATTATATTTTTAAATTTACCTTATGCATAACAAATACAATTTCAGTTTAAATATTTAATGAAAACATAGGATACGAATTTTAAAACCTTGATTATATTCAATTTAAAATTAAAGATTTATTTTGTTAGAAATGTAAACATAAAACAGTATTCAACGCTTAATATACCGATGAAAACTTAGCCTTGCATTGGTAAGCAAACATAAATACTATTTATTTGCTAAATATGACAAAGTATTCATTGTAAGTCTAACAGATGTATATCCTTAGGACAATATCTTAAATATTATTCCGCAGATTGCCAACCATCACATTAGTTCCGTTATTGGTTATGACATGTGACGGTTGTGCCAATAGCCGGTTGTGATATGTGAGGCCTTTTCTAGGTGACAGTTACTTTACCTTCCCATCAACCTGCTAATGAAATAGACGAAACATGTGCGTGCAGTTTCATGTTTTTTCTCCCGATTACTCAGAAAAATGTCTTGTGATACTGGGAAAAAGCACGAATTCTAATGTAGGACTCCTGAGGGTTCGTGCTCTTGCAATTCATTTGTATTAGTCACCGTTTTTTTCATTACAGCAGCATGATGAATTACTGCGGAAAAAGGCAGGAAAGGATACTCATTTTATGAGTAATATTTTGATTGTTTAATGATATTTTAATACCATTGACCTTCTATTGAAACAGTAGGAGTATATACGAGCAGCTTTGTGTTATTTCTTGCGGATACTCAGCCTAAAGATCCGTCACGTGGTTGTGGGCGAAAGCATTAATCTTAAACTTTTGGACATTGGTTCAAAATTACGAGGCGTTGTCCTTGAATCTTTCACTTCGGGATTGATCCCGGACCGTCGCCAATAGCCAGTTGTGTTGCTCCAGTGCGATGTTAATTAACTACCTACCCTAAATTATTGATTGGTTAAGATGATTATCCATCGTAATCAAAAACACTAATCTGTGCTTCGATAGCCAATCGGCTAAGGCGATTCGTAAGCTCATGTTATTCACCCTTCAGATTTACCCTTACCCCAATGACTCCGTCCACATGCTCTGTCTATTTCATTAGAAAGTCGATGAATTTAACCAATTACTTTATACAAATGCCACTTCCAACAGTTGCATTTAAAGTAACAGCTAGTATATAGCTCACGCGACCTACAATTCGCAGTTCTTACCGTAGCGACTACACCCACATGTTCTATATATTTCATAAAGTCGATCCACCTTCCTGGGGAACTATTAGGTAAATTGGACTGTATTTGTGCATCTCAAGGGACCAGAATAAGTATCTAACATTCCATGATTAATCCGACAGGAGCTGCGAGGATCGAACTCGAGAACTTCCACTCCGGTTTACAAGTCTCTCGAGGGAAGTTGGAAAGTCCAACGCTGCAATTCTATCTCCTGTTTCTGTACTTTTTCTTAGACTATGAGATGGATTTTCAGAATAAACAGACAAACCATCAGAAGACGAAGATTTTACTTTCCGTTTACCCAATGCGAAATGAATACAGAAAGCAAGTTCTACCACAAACACGCTACGACCACTTACAAATAAAACCTCTCATACTGTAGATAAAGGTTTGAAATTTCTTTGAATGCTCAATAGACATTTATTTGGATACTGAGGTGAATATTTAGTATTGTATTGCATAACATTTTTACAAAATATTTATGCAATATTAACTAAACGGTCACAAAACTCTGGGGGTTTTCTTAAAAGTTTTTGTTTTAAAAAAATTACTCATAACTAAACTTTCTATAAAAATAACCTTGAAACAAAAAAATCGTTTTGAGAAAATTGAGTTTGTAAAGTTTGAATTTTGAATTTCTTTCACCTGACTTAATTATTAATTTCATTTATATTTTTCAAACTCAATAGGATTTGAAAAAACCATGAAACATCATTGGAAGGAGCATACCCAAATCTTCAAATATCATTCAAATTTTTGAAACGTTCGTGTGAAATGTGAATTTAAAACACATACATTATACATAATTTTGTGAATGAAAGAAAATGCACTTTTATCTACTATTTTAATGTTCAACGCTGATGAAAGAATGATTGAGCAATTCATCGTTCACATACAGCAATTCTAGAACTGAACTAAACTTCAGAAAAGTTGCATAAATCCAGATAAGAAATTATATACAATTTAAAATTAATTATTTCGATTCAGACTTACCTTGCGGCCTGCCCTCTGTAATTTTCTTCCAATATACATACATGTTATCCTTCTAATACAAACAGATCAACTAAAAGTGAATCTCACCAGCCGACGTTTTATATATGCCTAATGCTCTTTTGATTTTCGCTTTTGTTTCGAGGAATTAATGTATTTCCAAAATCCGGTTTACGAGGAAAAGAAACCGAATTTCCAAGAATCATATCAAACGCGCCTGAAAACGTTACGAAACTATGAAACTTTTTTAAAAACTAGAAGAAAAAAACTGTTGATAACCATCGAAGCTATTTCCATCTTAACAGATTGATATGTATTATATTATTCTATCAATGAAATTAAACGAACTGCGATGAATTCTTTGAAATTCAGTGCATGTATTGTCAAGGTAGTTCTGTTCTGTAACAGTTCGCACCAAAGGATCAAAACACTTTTATTTAAGGGAAATAGTTCTGTACACAGACTATACTATACAGGGTGTCCCAAAAAGGTTGTCCCGCAATTTATCTTTTGACCATTTGAAGATAGGTAGGCAATGTAAATTGCAAAAGTACACCAAATACAGTTTTTTAATTTTTATACAACCCCTCTAGATAAAAATCCGAGATACCAAAAATGTTCCTTACCTGTATCCCTATCGTTAGCAGAAAACTGCATTTCTGTAGGTTGAACAGTAACGGAGGCATAATGACGCAAAAAAGTTGACTTATACCGTTTGTGCACAGCTGTTCAAGCAGTCAAATTAGGGACCGTATACATTATGCTAAAAAGCATTTTTCTTCGGTCAGAAAGTGCAACATTGTGCAAAGTAATGTAGTATTGCAACTGCAGATGAAAATCGCGATGAATAATAGTAGACAATGTAATCTTTAATAAAAAATATTGTATAAAAAATGGTTTAAATAGAAATAAAAGAAAATTTACAATGCATATTTAAAATGTTTTCCATCTGCAGCAATGCAGAACTTAGCTCTTCATTTTTGGCCATGGGTCAGTTTCCGTCCTAAATTAGATGCGGACCCCTTAAAATGAAACCTCCTGTATCTCCGTTAATATTCAACCTACAGAAATATGGTTTGCCTACTAACGATAGGGATACAGGTAAGGAACATTTTTGCTATCTCGGATTTTTATCTAGAGGGGTGGTATACAAATTAAAAACTGTATCCGCTTAAATTGTTATCACGTGATAATTTTATTCACATATCTTAATTACTTACCTTATTTGGTGCACTTTTGCAATTTACATTGCCTACCTATCTCCAAATGGTAAAAAGATGAATTGCGGAACAACCTTTTTGGGACACCCTGTATACTGTACTATAGTGTGAGCCCCCGAGAAACATTTGCTTTCTTCTCACGAGAAACATTGAATTTACTTTAGTTAAAAAACTGTGTTATGTTTTTGGAGTTGTATAGATGTATAATTGTTAAGAGGTATAGAGCAAAAATAGTAAAATTCAAGTTTCTGTACCACCTAAACAGTAACTATACACCCCACCATAAACTTAGGACCTCAATGGGCTTAAAAGTTTGTGGCCCTGATTGGAAAAAGTGGCTAAAAATCACGATATTCCGAGCACAGAACATAAGAACAGTTCTTTGAGAGATGTGGGTAAAATATTCAGAAAAACAAGGAAATTATTCAAAATTGTGTGCCTCTTGGTTAAAAAACTGTTCTATATTCCAAAATAATGTAATGTTGCAAATCTGACATTTAAAGCCTATCTTTAAAAATATCATAGTTATGGAGTTTTTTATTAGCCAAATTTGTTTCTAAATGTGTGCTTTGCCATTCTTAAATAAATTAGGTTCAAATTATTATTTATAACAGAGTTTTGGTCTTTTAAAGATATCTTTCCATGGTATATACTCAATTTTGGGAGTCACAGTAGTCTATTTCATATGACGTTTTGCATAGCACTACATGTCCAAGTAAACGTAAGTGTGGCACAGGTATTTTTCGAAAAGTATTGTACAATGAACAAAAATAGCTGAAGAATGATGAATGAAACGATGAATTCATTTTCTTCCCTCTTTCTTTAAACCTCGTGATTCGGTCAATATAAAACGCTTGTTGTTTGTTTCAGATTATCCATGATCTTTCAATGATAAAAACTGTTGTCTTAACAAAACACAAACAAAATAATGGCTTAACTTGATCTATAATGTGAATCAGATATACTCGTCACCAGGGCTAGAAAACCAGTGGATTGAATGTGTCCCGGTACGTTGTTTGCATCATATGAAAGGCACGAGAAAATAAAGCAAATAAAATTCAGAGAAGTGTAAGAAGAAATGCCGTACCAAATCATCTACCACGACAGATGTAAAAGCTAAGCAGCTTATTTTTCAATTTAGCATTCGTATGTTTCTTCGATTTTCCTAACTTGGTATGAGCAAGGAAGATTGTTTTTCTTTAATAGCCATACAGTACCGCTTCGTTATGTCGTGCTTCTTCGGAGACAAGAAAAAAAGTGTGATAGAGCGAGGGCCGGAAAAATTACTTATTAAAAAGGACATAAATTATACATTAGATTAAACTCTCACTTTCTTATTAAATTCCAAATCGATGGTAATGCAATATAAAATAATACTAAATACGGTAGAATAGTTTTGAAAACGAAAATTCCTCATCATGTACGCTTTAAGCAGATAACCCATTACGCATTCTTTCGGTGTTTACTGTTCTCCAACAAAATATTATATTTTGTCATTTTTCCATGCAGAATTTGTTTAAAACTCTCAATTGCTCTCTATTTGCTACATGTTGTATTCCTTTCGTATTTTTTTAATTCATTTTTATATTAAGGGCCATTAGTTAAATTTTAACACTAAAAATTATATTTTAGTGTGAATTTTAATTGACTGTCTTCTATTTTATCTGCTGTTTGGCGCTGTTCGTTCAATTGTAGACCCGAATAACCAACCAAATATTGCTAGAATCCGTGTCAATTGAAATCAAAACACTCTTCTGTTGTTCGTTTAGGCAGCATGGATGAAGTTTTAATACATTATTGTTTCGATAACCACGAACACAAAGAGACTGAATGCATATAGAACATTCTCAAAACGTCTTGTTTTCAAAAACGTTGAATTATTTACAAAGCTGGAATTCACGGAACTTGAAATTTGTTTTCTATAAGGGAATTCTGTTCCTCTCAAAAGTATTTCAGCTTCCATGCTTTTGCGTGTGGCAGCCTTTTCCAAACGCGCTTTTGCACCTAGCAAGGTCGACTGCCTTCTTGTCGAAGTCACACCACGGTTGCTAAGGGTAAAATTGCATTCAGAACTCTCATGGTTGCTGATGCTTTTCCGTAGATTCCTGCCTTTTTTTGGGCCGCTGTAGTCCGGATGGGAGAATAACGTATTATCAATCAGAGGGTTGCGAGATCGAAACCCGATCCAACCAAAGACAGTGGTCTACGAGGGGCAGGTGCACGTTAAATCCGTCGTGGCCTCAAATGTCCTCACGTTGGCGTGGTGTGGAAGTTTGGAGAGAGGGGCCAGCTCAGGTGCTGACATCGTCATCTGACCGTGGTACAAAATGACAAGGAGTTGTCCTCGAATCTCTCCCTTCGGGATGGATCCAGGACCGTAGCCAATAGCGTGATGTGTTGCTCCAGCGTGATGTTAATTTACATCTACTGTTGTAGTACGTTTTATTGACACTCACAAATTTCACAATGCTCTAGAACATTCAAGATCAATATTCTAGATGGAATGTTCTACATGGAATATTCTAGATGGATCACACAGAAACATGTACAAACGAGTAACTCAGTAGAAAAGTACATACGAACGAGTAGCACAGTAGCAAACGATTTTTTTTTCTGCATTCAAAATTTGAAGTATTTACTGTT
Organism: Meta bourneti; assembly: GCA_933210815.1. Lineage (NCBI taxonomy): Eukaryota > Metazoa > Arthropoda > Arachnida > Araneae > Tetragnathidae > Meta > Meta bourneti. The sequence goes on from OW119931.1 coordinate 25,293,410, forward strand.
CTATTAGAGTTGCAGTTAAATAATAAATTAAAATACATTTCGCACATTATTAGAATACTAGAATCACTTTTCCGTGCACAAATAAATAATAAAGCATAATACCTACCTACTTAGCCAAACCGGCCGTTTGTAATGGGTTTTCTGCTACAGAAGTACATTTTATAACTTAAAATTTTTTTTCATTTATGTATTCATTCATCGATTAAAAAATTCATCGTAGGACATTATTTTTCCTTTGAAAGACAAATTTTGATTATTCTCCAAAAGATTATTACCGAGAAATTTACATCTCTAGATGAAATGACATCCCTAACGGAAGGATATATTAAGGTAGATGTATAGAAAAACTGATTCGCACTAGCCCCACTGCTTGTGTGCAGATTTCACGGGTGGCAAATTTTGGATTTGTTAGCTCCGAAAAATAAACAATTCAATTTACTGTAAAATATATTTTTTTAATATTCTAAAATTGGTTCATTACTGTGTGACGTCTAATAAAACCAACAAATTAGCTCGTGTGGCAAAATAGTAACACTAATGAAAGATTTATCGTAGTAGTTTCGAAGTGGAAATTTCACAGTATTTCAGACATCGCCTTCATCACTTTTCACCTTTTCTTAAGTAATAAATTAGTAAAGGAAGTCATGCATAGAATGACTAGCTTTTGATTTGGTTGATAGTTACAGTAAAACTTGGATAATTCGAAGTTCAAGGCACAGCTAAAAATTTTCGAATTATTCAAGAATTCGAATGAAGGAGAGGGGGGTTTTCGACTGAAAATATGTATAATTATTTACCTGGAAATAAGATTTTGCTGTAATTTCTATTCGAAAAGTGCTTTCTCATTTCTTTCCGGCATTCAGCATTCGGGCAGTTCTTGACTATAGAATTAGTGACAGTCTCCCGGTCCATTCCGAAGTTCTTTTTAGTCCAGGTATAATTCCTCCGAATCTAAAAAAGTAGATTTATGTGCACCTGAGAATATTTGGGATGGGCACATCTCCTTTAGGTATGTAAGGGCTTCACGGACCCGAAGTACCCTAGTGATCTTTTCTTTCTCCGTGGAATTTACTATCTTTAATAACCACGAGGGTCGTGATCCCGTGATACCCAAGCGATCTTTTTCTGCTTTTACCCCATTTTTATATTCCCAATCCCTCTTTTTTCCCTTCCACGAACTTTTTTACATCAAGTTGTCTACCTTGGATTTGGCGCAACTTTGCCAAATATGGCTCTTGTGCCATAAAAACCCAAAATAACTCCACATCAGATAAATCCACGGGGAAGGGGGCTTTAAAACCCTCTTCTCTTTCACAATGAACGTTATGCATTCAATTTTTCTTGAAATATTTTTCGTTAATGTAACACAAAAAATCATGCACGATCTTCACACTTACTCGAATTAGAATATTTATCATGTAATGCAGTACATACTAGTTAACATAACATTCACTATAGAGCTGACATGAGCGTCTTATAATCAGTACAATAGTCTTTCCTCAGATAAAATGCATATAATGAAGTGAGAACTTCATGTCAGAAAACGATTCATCTGCGTTATCACACAATCGTCCCTGACAAAAACGTTCCCCAATGTAAAGCACTTTTCCCTGTTACAAATAAATAACGAATTTCTTCACTTCTCTCATTTGTCGTATGTAGAAACATTGACTCGGCCTTCGTTTTTGCAGACAACTCATTGAAAGAATAGAAACGCGAAAAATATTTTCACAATGCTTTTAAGATATATATAAGCATCTAAAGACCAGAAAAAACACTCACAAAATATTTAAAAAGTTATGAGCCAAAACATAAAATAGGGGTCATTTCACTAAAATGTAAGAATGAAATTTTTGCCGAGTTTCGAGAAATTTCCGATTCTGGAAACTTAAGAAATGGCATATTGATATTAAATAATCAAATAAAAATAATTTATTAGCTTTATATGAAAACAAGCATTGCTGATTCACCAATTAAGAACGTTATGGTTGGTTAGGTTGAGTTTTATAGCGCAAGAAGTTTATTTGACCATGCTGAGCTAAGCACAACACAGCGTCAATAATAGACATACAATGATTAAAAAGTTTCCGTGCGCCCATACTATTTGAAACAAATTGCTTTATTATTTGCAGAACATAAATATTGAAGAAGTAAAAATGAGCATAATTGCATAGAAAGTTTTTATTGCATTTAAACAAATATATTAATATAATTTAACGCATAATTCACAAAAATGTGGCAAATATGAAGCAAAAAAGTCTCCGTACGGTGAAAAATATTTCACTGAATGTTATTTCCCCCGTATGTTTCATCATTGTAAGTTGAACCTACTTTTGCTTTAATAACCTCTCTCAGAAATTTAGGCATGACTCCCACAAGGTGTTTTGTTTCTGGAGTAATTTTGTTCCAGACGTCCAGAATGGTTCCAGACGTCCAGTTTTAAATAGTCTTCCAAGAGACAGTTTCGTAACACTAGCAGGACATTTTGTTTCAAAATGTCTAGGTACACATAGCTATCCATGTTACCTTCAACAAAACATAAATTATACACTCAAGAAGAACTCATGCAATCCCATACCTTTACATTTTTCTTCCTCCGTGTTTTACAGTTCTACATAAATTTTTGTTTGCATTTGATGTTTTGGTTTTCTCTATGCCATAACTCGTCCATCTGAACTATAGAGACAAAATTTTGATTCATCCCTGAAAAGTACTGAATCCCAAAAAGTTAAGGGCTTACTCACATGCTTTTTGCAAACTCAAGACGCTTTCTTCTGTTAAGTTTCCTAATGAGTTTCTTACGCGCAATATGCCCTTTGTAGCCACCATTTTTTTTATTGCTTTTCTTATAGTTTGAGGTTGTAATCAGTTTTCAACAAGGATGCAAGTTGTGGTGCCTAATTCGTGTATTATCGCGAACGTATAGCAGAATATTCTTGGTGTATATGGCTCAATTTCTAAGGTCTTTCGGATCGGTTCCTATTTCCCAGTTTCTACCTAATTATACCTTTCAGTGATTTTTACCGTAGATTTAGATTTGTTTGCGATTTCGCCAATACTTTAATCATTGATAATCCATTATTTCTCACCTTTATCACCAATACTCGAATAGCTTTCGGAATTTCCATTTTAGGCGATCCAATGGTATAAAAATCATTTGAAATGATTACTTACACAATACTGAAGTTTTTTATCATTCGATAGTTATGATAATTGAATGCGGGGCTGCTGGACTACGATCTAATCAATTTTCATAAAGCGTAAGAAAACTTTTTTGCCTTTCATTTTGTATGTTTTTCTCAAAGTTTTAATTAATTACTTAATATTTGTGAAAGTTAAGAAAATTTTGTTGCGAACATATTCTCTAGTATGAAAGAAATTTTTTGTGCAGTTTCTCAATCTTTGGTGAGATTTATTTAGAAATTATAATAATTTATACGCCTTTTTCGTTTCCGTACGAAAACTTTTTATCCACTGTACATACACACAAGGAAAGTTTTACTGACACAGAAATAAAGGTACACCCAGGGAACCTGTAAGAACGTTATGAAAAACGAGAATTCCGATTGTCAATCTGGAATATATTCAAACATTGGATTTTGTCGTTTGTATTTTCTTTACAGAGCCGTTGTCTGAGGCTGATGTAGCTTATAATTCTCATTTTCCCCATCTGTAAAATACCAGTCAGTGCTTTGTAAGACTGGTAGACTTGATTTTTACGAAACTCTTGAGTGGGAGAATTTTTTGAACATGTCAGGTATTCTGGTTCAAAAGGTCGGAAAAATACAAATTTAAAAGCCAATCCGAATTCATTGTTCGAGAGTTATTTTAAATGGATCAACAACTCAAAAATTTAGAATATATATAAGTAAAATAATTATTACTTTACGAATATTCTTATTTGAAAACAAATGTACATATTTCTACAATTATTCCAATGTAAGTACGCTCCAAGAATGTTCGCACATACTACAAAAAAATAATTTTTAAAAGTGCACACACATTTCGAAAAGTGCACTCAACTGTGCATATTTGTTTTTGCAACATGCGCACTTTATTAACGTGGAAATATTCAAATCACGTTTGACTCTATATTTCAAATGTAAGCAGACAGGTGAAAGCTAGGCTACAAAGTTAAAATACCTATCAGGGTTTAACGACTGATGAATAAATAAGTAGTAACACGAGAAAATCAAGCCTCCGTTCATTTATTATATGCAAATTAGAACCACACATTCTTACACAAAGTACGTAGAAACATTTACTAAAAAATGCAGTTTTGCGATTACGCAGTTTTTTATTGCATATCAAATTTAAGAAATGCTCCATTACCAAACAGATTTTAACTATCGTTTTCTCATTTCATAATCGTTTATATCGATTGTTAAATTTTAATATCAGCTATCTCTATCAAAGTATAGTTTTTAAAGCTCGTAACAAAAAATAATTGTTAAATTCTGTCGGTTATTGAATTAGTTTTTCCCGATTCCGTTGATATTTGAAAATGGCCCAACCGTACAACAGATTGGGAATATATTCTTCGTAACAGCTAATGGTAAGTGTCAGTTTGTATGTAAATACTAAAAACTAATCTCTCGACTAAATCTACATTGATAACGTTATGAGGTCATACAATAGTGGAATGTGTGTACTGTACGTAATCTAGAGTTAGATTAATTAATTCCTACTATCTTATTTATCGTTTTCTATCCCTTGATCGAAAGGAATTCTTGAATTAACTATTTAGTAAAAAATTATATATTTCACATAGAATTATATTCGAAAAATATAAGTTAAACATTAAATTTTCATACTGTATCTATTCTCTAAAACTGTCAATAATCCTAATTTTCTCTCAAAGCTGAATAATTTCAGTTTTAAGAACAAATATTTGTGCAGAAAAAACAATATGCTATGTATTTTTATAGTGCAAAATTACACGGTATGGAAATACATTAATATAAGATTTAAAATATTCGAAATAACCTAAAAATATTGTAATTCAATATTTTACATAAAAATGTAAACGCTGCAAATCTAAGAATAATGTTTTGTTCTGTTACTATATAATCTTGTACACATGGTTATACATATTTACAGATACGATAATTCATAATAAATACACAAATTCATTAAATTATTTCTTAAAATTATAAAAGAAACACATCCATTTAACATGTTTTATGTGAGGCCGAATTTCAGCATGTCATACCCAAATCATTAATCCGAATTATAAATTAAAATAGTAAATGTTATTTCAAATCATGAAATAAGAATTTCATAAATAAATATTCTCATTAAATGCTATATAGCTATTTTAGTCATCATTTATATCGTATGAACGAAATAAAGACGCGATCACATTCATTTTCATTGACAGAATATTTCTAAGTAAACTTATATTTACTTGTAAAATAACTTGATCGATAGGCAGGTGATCTTTGAAATGCAACCCCAATATTAATCCGTCGCACTTTTCTTCCGGTATGATTAGCTTCCCTGTATTCGTAAGTACCAATTTGCCATTTTTGACGTCCATTCGCCGGGCCCAGCTCTTGAATTTGCTTTGTAGGGCTCGGCGATTCGTTTTCGCACCTGGGTGGAAAGTAGGAATCAAATCTCGCAATTCGAATTCGGGTGGTGCTCGCATTCTACCACTAAGAATATAGCACCGAAAAAGAATGTGCATATGATTCGTAAGCATAGCGTAATTAGATGACGAATGACCATATTCAGCCATTTTTCGGTGTGCACTAAAGAATTGAAAGAACAGCTTTAAAAAAATTAAATAAAAATGTCTTAGAACAGTGGTGAGCAAACGATCTCACGAGAGCTATGAGTGGTCACGTGATTTTTCTCCCAATCATTACAAAACAAACGAAGTTTCAGTAGTGTTCGTGCACCTGGCTCTACGAAAAGCTAAAACAAATCCCCTTCATCCTGCAAAAAAAATCGAAAACATTACAGCAGACGATTTTAACCTTTTAATTTTCTCTTATTGATAAATTTCAAATAACGAATTTATTTAATTCAATGATTGTGGCATTGTCACCTGCACCCTTTCTTATGCCCCTGAACGTGGAATAATAAAAATGACTCATCTGTGGATTTCGCTTCGTGCTGTTTTGAAATTGACCACTTTTATTTTCTACTTCCATCGAGGTTTTTTATTACTCATTGAAATAAAATTTATGCTTTCAACTTTGCCTAATTTAAGAAACAAATACTAGCGAAAGAATGCATTGAAATGACCGGAATTTTTGAAAATATTTTTTAAAAGCGCTGTTGCCATCTTGAAATAAAAATTAATCTAGATTTTTCTGATTCTTTACAATACACTTTTTTAAAATGTAAGCAGGTTTGGTTAAAATTGTTAACTAGTAAATAAACATTCATTTTTTCCAAAATAATTTTAGTCGTGGGTATTTTAGATATTTACGAATTTTAGCGATGTATTTATTTGAGCATACCAAGCATTTGTCGATTTGTTTACTGCTATTTTAAAAACCATCATTTCAGCTTTTTTTATGAGCAATTTGTAGAATTTGGTTTGAAGTATAAAAGTGATGTTAGAGGTCTTAAATGCATGCACCCCACGAAGTTTCCTTATTGAAAATGCTAAATTTGCTTAAGATGCGAACGTAGAAATTTGTATTAATTTTTATTTGGGTTTCATTGGTTTTTGCTTCAATAAAATCTGGGTAAAACACAAAAAGCAACTTTTTTAAATGAAGTGTAAAACTTATCCAGTCACCCAATAATTTTAGTGTATGTCAGGTGTACTTCGATTTTTGAATCTAAATATGCATCTACGTTTAGGTAAGAAATAGAAGACCATCTATTAACTTGAAGTTGAGTTCTAACTTAAGACATTCAGAAAATGTCTGTCCGTTCGGAATAGTCAATAACTTTTGATGTGAACGATTAACTCCGCAAAATTTTGTGTTGCTATTCAAATGGTTTTGTTATGTGTAAAATAAGATAATCAAAGGATTTTTTCAGCTTTCTAAGAGAAAGCTGAACTGTTTCGACATTGTTTTGAAAAACTACCAATTCGAACAATACGTATTTATTTCTATGTAGTTGAAAGAAATGGCTCGCACACGATAGCCGTATTGCATCCCTGTTCAGATGTCTTTGTTGCTTTGTACTTTCTGCATAGCTTTCATAGCAACAAGTCTTGCTTTTAGATTCAGGTTTAACCAAAGAATATCTGAGTGTTTTGAAATCCACTTTAAACTGTAATTCCTAATCTAATTAGCCCTCGTATAGCAGGGGAATGAACGTAGAACGATATGCAAAGTCAACTTATATGCATCAACTTACTTCTGAGGTGCACGGGGAGTTTGCTTTTCACTAAAAAAGTCATTTGGATTTTTAACTAGTCAATTTCAGTTTTAAATTATCCTATAAGGCAATGGAATAGTTTAAGACCGTCCAGGAACTGGAAGCAAAATCCTATTTAGGGGTAGGGTAATTCAATTAACGTCGCATTGGAGCAACACAACGGGTTATTGCTGACGGTCCGGGATCCATCCCGAAGAGAAAGATCCGAGAACAACACCGTAATTTTCAACCACAGTCAGATGATGAGGTCAACACCTGAGCAAGCACCCCCACTCTCCAAACTCCCACATCACGCCAACGTGAAGACATTGAGGCCACAACAGATTTAACTGGTACCAGCTCCAACGTACACGACTGTCTTTGATCGGGTCGAGTTTCGAACTCGCAGCCCTCCGATTACGATTCCGCTACTCTTCTAAGCAGGCTACTGCGGCCATTCCTAGGTGGTTTGTTTGTTTACACTGGTCTTTGATGATATGACTTAAATCGTAAAAATAACGTTGCACATTGCCGTAAGGACGACAACTTAGTTCTTAACTGGAGGTATTGTTTCGCATTCCGGTTGTTTACATTTACACTGAAAACCCCTCATTCTATGTGCCTTAGTGCTGTTATTTTACAATATTTGTGAAAAGTATTGTATTTACTTTGACAAATATTAACTCATATTGTACGGGACCACGGTAGCCCGGTTGGGGGGGGGGGAGGAGGAGGAGGAGGAGGAGTAATGGATTAGCAATCAGAGAGTTGCGAGTTTGAATCCAACCAAGGACTGTCGTGCACAAAGGGAGCTGGTACACGTGATATCTGTCGTGGCCTGAAATGTCTTCACATTGGAGTGGTGTGGAAATTTGGAGAGTGGGGTACCAACTCAGGTGTGACCTCGTCGTCTGGTATTGGTATTGGTATTTTCAATTAACGTCACACTGGAGCAACACAACGGGCTAGACCTCGTCGTCTGACTGGGGCTCAAAGTTACGTGGTGTTGTCCTTGAATCTTCCCCTTCGGGTTTGATCCAGGACCGTCGTCAATAGCCTGTTGTGTTGCTCCAGTGTGACGTTAATTAAAATACCTACCTATTTCATATTGTACAATATCAATAGATTGATGATATTCACTAGGTCTAAGCCTTTCAACGTTTTTTAGAGCTTCAACTCTTCAAATGCACTTTCATTGTGTTGCTCCAGTGTGACGTTAATTGAAATACCCCCCCCACCCCCCTACCCCTCAAATGCACTTTTATTCTTCTCGAAGCGGTAATCCGAATTAAACTGAACTGAAGTAACAGTTTTTCGAAATGAGAAAATGATTGTTTTCGTTTTCTGTTAATATTGTGCGCTTTTCCTAAGAGCTTTCTGTGAATTTATAAGAAAAGGATTTTTTGACGATGTTCTTTGCTTGTAGTTGAAAATGAATTCGAAAAATATGATGTAGATCTGCAATATTTCTCATGTATCGAAGCTATTGCTATGTTGAGGTTAGCATATTCCTACGGTTTTATTATCTGTCGTTACTTGATTATGATAGAAAGTGATATTTATAGAAAAAATGATTATGCAGTATCGTAAAAATAATTCCGCATCTTAATTGTCATTTCAGTTGAAAGTACTACATTTTTGTGTATGGAATGTTGTGATAAGCTTTTTAGAATTTTTATAGGAATTTCCATTGATTAGCTCATGGTGTATTGATGTCATTTAACAATGGTTCCCAAACTATTCCTTAACATCAGAACCGGTTTAAGAATTGTTTAATATAAGAATTAACCATACATTCTTCATTTTTATTTGTTCTGTGCTGTTGGTCAACAACTTTTCTGATTTGTGAAAGTTTTTGTTTCTTAAAATTCAAACCAGAATCAGTCCTTCCATTAAAACTTAAATTGCAATATTTTAAAAATTGGAATGTTTTTTAAATTTTCCAAAATTTCTACCTTGTGCTGCTCTCGAACTCGAATGTCTGGTTCACTTGTGTAAAACTATACCATTGATCCAAAACTCAACAAATTTTTAACAAAGGGTGTATATAAACTGAAAAATCTAGAAAATTTTCAGTGCATTATTGGATATTTCGCAAATTTGGCAAGTTCAGCATAACTGACAAATTTCATTAAAAACAATTTTTTATAGATATACCTATCTAGTTTAATCTACGATTTAATAGTAATTGTAGATTATTCTATGAATCTGGTCTGTTTTTTAGTTATATTGTAGTTAGGCAATACCAATGTGTTTATTTCTAACAAAATATCAATGTTTTTAACCTAACCTATTTTATAGGATTTTCGGAAAATTGGTGTATCATTCTAAAAATGTAAATAACACAGCACAAAATATATACGCAACAAAATACATTAACACAGTAAAAACATAAAACACTGAAAAAACCCAATTGTTTTAGTTTAAATTGCATTCAAGTTATTTTATATTGTAAGTGCAACTAAATTTTAAACAATACAATATCCATTTTTTTAATGAAAGCTCAAATTAGTATATTTATAATCTTTCAAAAATTGCACAATGTCATTATTTTTTGTATCGGCATAAAATCTTCCTTTGAAGAAATGGCTGTTATTCGTACAAAAATTGTAAGCAAATAGTTTTTGAACTAATTATTTTTCTTACTTGTCTTACTGCTCAAATTATGCTAATTGTCAAGGAAATTATATTCTACATCTTTTTTGAAGATATAAAATAAGTAGTTTCAGCTTCAAGGAAAATTTACAATTTTCACAAAGCTTTGAATGACCACATTGTAAAATTTTGGAAACTAAAATTTGTTATTATACTCTTAAATATTCTTGTGTTTCCAGATTTTCATATTACTGATGTTATATTATGCTGGATGGAATTTCCCATCTAAAAGTATCTTTAAATGCTCTAGAATAAAATCCCGGCTGGTTCGTATGATAATTCACAAGGTAATGTTCTTATAAATTTCTTTTATAAACTTGTGTTTACTGACTCTTTCAAATATTTGAATTTGACTAAGAATTCTAAATTGATTCAACAATTAGGATATATTCATGAATCAGGTTAAATATGCATTCAAAGGAAACAAAATCTATATTAATAACAATGGAGTGTTTATTTGTACATTAAATATTTTTGCCCCGTTTCAAGTTATTTATGTTTTGGGTGATTCTAATGCAAAATCAGTGGTTTCCACATTTGATGTCTATCTGTATGTGTGTGCCCGCATTATATCCAAACGGCTGGGTATGTTTTTATGAAACAGCACACTGGTGAGTACTCACAATCATTTAATTACTGAATTATGTCTGTCAAGTATCACATAAAATTTATTCCATATATTTTCCAAAAATTTTATACATTTTATAAAACATGTTTTAATTTAGTGAATACATTTAAATTTCCTTTGCTTATACATTTAGGCAAGTTTCATGCAAAAGCATCTGATACTTAAATCAACCATAATTTGGTAGTTTGGAGAGCTGGAATGTTTATTGAGCATTGCAATTATTTGGATTGGTGTACCAGTACTGATAAAAAAGCAATTATTTTTTGGAATAAATTCTAATTGTTATATTTTCCTTTCAAAATATATAAATAACTTCCTGATATGGAGGACAGGTGATATAAAGAGAATAAAGCATTCACTTTTTTGTTCTAAAGGAAGGTAGCAATTAATTATCATGTGTCCAATATTGCTAAAGATGATCGTTTTCTGGACGGCATGTGTGTATTTTGATTAACTTTCCTCAAACGACCTTGATTTAATGTACATGGTCCTAGAATTTCTTTTTATAAAAAGAAGTAAAACGTATAATACCAAACCTTTAGAACCAAGACTGGTAGCTAATCGAATTTATTCATGGTATTTTAAAATTTTGACATGCGTTTCCTTGACAAAACGATTAAATTCATTAAAACCTGTATTTCTTTTCCATGTTTCAAATAATTGGACTTTTATTAATTTACTGCATACTCTGGTGAATAAAATTAAAAAGTTAATCTCAAAAATTATAAAACCTCTATTGTAAGCATTGAGATGAAATTCTATGTATTGTAAAGCATATCCTTCCATTTGTCCCAAATAGTTAAATCAAAAAGTAATATTTTTACAGAGTGTCCTAAAAGTTCCTGTACTCCAACTTTAAAAAAATCATTTGCCCGTGTTTTTTTTAATTATTGAATTTTATCGTCTGCTTATAATTTTATGGATTCTTTAATTTTTATCGTTTGGTTTTCTTCTCGCTCAAGTTGTGCGATAATAAAGTTCCATGTTATTTTGTTCTTCATTGCAAAATGAGTTTATCACGCATTCAGATAATTGCGCTGCTTGAGGCTTACTTTGAATATAAATTATATGAAAGATGTAAAGAATTTTTACGACATAAATATCCAGATGATGCAATACCGAGTAAAGATACGCTATATCAACTCGTTCGACAATTTTGTGAGACAGGTTCGGTGGAAGACAAACACAGGAGTGGAAGACTGAAAGTCGTTACACCGACTTTGTGCAAGAAACTCAACGAAGGATATTGCAATCTCCTCATCAATCCGTGAGGTGTTTGTCGCAACAAATGGGCACATCACGTGGATCGACACATAAGGCTTTAAGAGCTTTGCATTTTCATGCTTATCGTGTAAAAATGTTACAGGAGCTAAAGCCACTGAACAATAAGAAGCGGCTTTATTATTGCCGATGGTTCATGAGATTTATTCGCAACAACATCAACATTTTGGACAAAACATTTTTCTCCGATGAGGCATGGTTTCATTTAAGAGGTTATGTGAACACGCAAAACTCCCGCATTTGAGCGACGACAAATTCCATTCATTAATGCAAAATCTTTACATTCTCAAAATATTGCCATTTGGTGTGCCGTATCACGCAAAAGGATTGTTGGGCTTCTGTTTTTCGAGTCAACTGTTGATGGCACTGTATACAGAGAACTCATCCAACAATTTGTTGCATTGTTAGAAGTGAATGAATGAGATTCTTGGTTCCAACAAGACGGTGCAACCTGCCATACAAGTTATGAAACCATGCGCATGCTTCAAGATTTTTTTGTCGATCAACTCATCTCCAGAAATCTTTGACACCTCGTTCCCCTGATTTGAGCATCCCTGACTTTTTTCTGTGGGGATATTTAAAGAACAAAGTTTATGAAGATAATCCCCTAACAATAGATGATCTGAAAATTGCCATTGCTCAAAGGATGCAAGAAGTCACTCCCAGCATCTTGAAACGCGTTTCTAAAAATATGCGCAAATGACTTCAGCTTTGCCTCCAAGAAAGGGACGGACATTTTGAACATTTATTATAAATGTGAGTTCTAATTTTTTTCCTACGTTATGTTAAAAGTGCTTTTCACTATTAACATGAAGATAATTGTTTTAAAGTTTTGTTTTTGTATAATAAATTCACGAATCGTCAGTATGGGAACTTTTAGGACACTCTGTATAATGCTCTTCCTTTGTTGGTCAAAAGCTCAATTTTGTCTGAAGTTTTTATTCGTTAATGTCATTTCATAGCAAATAACTCTTCACTGTTTTTTTAGAAAGTTTTACCTGTCCTACATCGATACAAACTACAGCTCCCTCTCGACTGCCCATTTCACAGTGTTCAGGATATTTTCTGGTGGCCTGACATACAAGTTGACTTCCAGGATGGTCAGTGGGTCTGTCCCTTTTGTGGACACATATTTCCTTCAGAAGAAGTGGTGATGAGACATTGGGATAACGAGCACATTGGCTATCAGGTATATATCAGTATGTTTTTGTTTTGTATCATACGAATCGAAGTCTGACACTAGCATATGCCCTTGTGCCAAGTCTATTGGAATTTATCCATTTCAAGTATTTGTGGTTTGAAGATACAGATAGCAACAGGATTTGTATTGTTGGCAATTATCCTTTTAAATGAAAGGAATAAGCCTAACCAATCCCATATTGATCAATTGCTCTGTGTATTTAGCATTAACTGAATCAAATTTGTTTTCCTTTGTTGGCTTGTCTATCTCAACTGAGTTAACTGTTTCTGAAACACAATGAAGTTTGAATGCCTGTCTGGAGGTCTTGGAGAAAGCTGGCCCACATTTATGTGTCAATTGCAAGGTAGCTCCTAGCCCAACTTCTAATTATCCAAGGGTCAAATCAACATTTCCAAGAAAAGGCCTCACAACAAGATTTATGGCATCACACTACTTGATCCAACCTCTATCTGTAGCATTTGTTTACTGTTCCGTTTCGGTTAAATAGTAGCAAGAGCACATTATTTCCAACTGCATCCAAAAATTCAGGAGCTTAAAATATATTTTAACGTTGTATAAAGAGGGGAAATTTAAATGATGCATGGATTGCAATTACAAAATCCAATATGTGGTACAAAAATGCATTGAATGATATCGTACACACAGCAAAATTTTATCTTGTCCTTCAATGGCAATAATTATAAGCAAGTTTATTTTGTTACATTTTGTAATTCATTTAGTTTTCTCAAGATAGGATCTATGAATATGTGGAAGACAAGGGCCAACTTTATTTTATCAGAAATATGGGGAAATACAATTGATAACATAAATGCAATCAGGTATTTGATTAAATGGTTCTTTCAAAAAAGATACTTTAAACAGATCAGAAAATTTCATTTGAAACTAGTTTTGGATTAATGGTAAGAATTAAATTTACAGTAAGTGCAGATTTAAAGACAAGGATTGTTTTGTTTTCCTATGGACCACATATTTCTGATAAAATAAAGTTGCCCCTTGTCTTCTACAAATCCATAGATCCTGTCTTCAAAGAAAACTAAATGAATCACAAAATTTGACAACAGAAACCTGTTTATAGCTCAATATCAGTTTTAATATATTTTAATTACTTCTGTGCTATTGAATGTGAAGTAAAAAAAATAATTTTATTTTTATTAGAGAAGATAATGATGATTCCATATGAATAATGTTTATTACCAAGCAATAATTTCATTTGTTCTATAATAAAATCAACTATATTTTTCTATCTTCATACTGGTTTTAACATTTCTAGTGGATTTTATATTTCTAACATGCATTTCAAAACTGTCCTTGCACAAATCTGTCTCTAAGACTCCCAGTAAACAAAAAATTTCATGCATTGATTTTACAGACAAAGGGGTTGATTATCCTTCCAGTCGGACTTGTGTTTCATTTTGTAAAGTGAAGTTCACAAACCTGTTGCAATATCTTGAATTAACACATGTTAAAAATTATTAATAATCTCACATGAAAATATCAATATTTTTATTAACTACGATTTAAACCGCTCTGTAATTTGATCATTGATATTCCTAAATTAAGTATATTATTCAATTCATTACATAAATCGGTACATGTGTAAAATCCTGTCGACCATGAAAGTTGGCCCAATTCCAGCCAAACTTGCACCAATCATTTCCGTTGCTATGGCGACAAGCAGAAGATCAAAATAAGAAAAACCGGGTTTGATTTCACGCTTTCCATTATTGGTGGAATATCGCATCGTTTGGCAACATTTTTCTGGTTTGGCGAGAATGGTCGACAGGATTTTACACATGTACCCATAAATTATAAGTATTTATTTTAAGTAATAAGAACAGAAAAATGTATCACTTCAGAATAAGAGAAAGGCTTGAAATTCCTAGGTATAGTAGCAATACCACTTCTGTTTCAAATTATCACCTTTTGGAAAACTGAATACAGAAGCTTTTGGCTCTTCAGTGTAATTTCTTTTATAGTGGGCATGATATTTTTCAAAATGAAATAGCTGTCCATGTGATGTCATAAATAAATAAATGAACTGTTAAATTATTTATTTACTCAACTACTTGCACTTTATACATAGAATTTAAATAGAGGCCATGGCTCTAAAGGTAATGTAGTGCACTTCAATGTGTTGGTCAACTAAATTAGCATTAAGTTAAAGTTTGATTAAAGTGCTAGTCGAAATCTTCCATCAGTATTAAAAATATAAATGCTCTAAAAGATTTACAAAGCCACAACTTTACTTCATTATATGAAGCATATTCACAAACAAACAATATTTGAGTGATATGGAATGACTTTTTTCATGTTTTTTATCATTCACCTGCTAATGCAGAACTAAAATGTTCCAGCTGTGTGTATGGCAATATCCATTTTGAAATTATTTGGCTTGATCGCATAAATTTAAGTTCGTAAAGAGAAATTATGAAAATTTTGAATTCATAATATTGGACTCAAAAATTGATTGTCTATCTCGTTGATATCATGAGCTCAGGTTATGTGATGCTCCGATTTCTTCCAGTTGTGAGGCTTTTACTTTCCAGAAGGTGTTTAATAAACTCAAACCAAGCACTTCAGTCTATGGGTTATCTAACTTATTGACCACTACATCAGTATAGGAATAAATATAATTTTATACATGAAGAAATTTGCTGTAATTTTCCCTCCTGATTATAAAATAACCGAGTTTGAGAATAACTGCAATTAAACAAAGTAATATTGATTGTTTAGCTCCTTCACAAACTAATTGTAAGCATCTGAAATGCATGTAAAAGAAAAGCAGACTTATTTGAGAAATTATATATTTATACGTAATTTAAGTTTCTTGCCAGTTTTAAGTCACAAGATTCATTTTCTTGCATTCATAATCAGTTTTCATTCTTTTCAGCGTGAAAGCTCAGTATGCTTAGCAAACTTTTGTGACATATTTCGTTGTGATGTGATATTGGCTACTCTAGAGGCAGAAAAAAATAAATTTGCTTGGGACAAATTTCCTAGTTTCCCAAATTCTTACAATAAAACGTCATGTGATGATAAAAAGATGTTTGTGCTGCAGAAAAAATGCAAGGTAAGTTTATTTATTAAAGTTCCTGTTCATCAATCATAAAACAAGGCCAACTCACAAGATGCCTTAGTATTCAATACTCTGAAAAATGTTCATGTTTGAGCATGGTTACTTAAATTTTATCTGTACATATCAGTTTAATTTCATCATCAAATCCCAAACATATGAACACAAATTTGAATTTTTTTATTTTATTAAAATCTTACGCTGAACCAAATTGTGAGATCCTGCTTAAAATTTCATTAAAAGGAAAATATATTAAATTGCTTTTACAATGAACATTCTTAGATACCTGATCGTATAATACCATATCTTTTGTTCAGATAACATGTATTATAAAAGAAAATTGGATGCAAGATTATTTACTTATACGTGTTCATCAAATGCATAATTAGATGAATTACTGACTAAAAACCATACTGATGTATAAATGATATGGCAAGAAGTTAGTTAATTTTGCATTTCCCATCTTTGTAAGGTATAAGCATTTTATCCTGCATTTGAAATGAAGACTGGTAATGTCAGATATGTTCATTACTTGTATATTCTCAAGTTCTTTATTAGTCTAATTTGCCCTCATGTAACAAAAAAATGATTAGAGCAACAAATCCAAACTAATTAAATACAATTTCTTTATCACCATCTGTATTCATGCTGTTGCTAGTGCCATAAATATTCACATCAGTTCTAATGCTTCAACATCAGTATCTATTGACATGTAGTTAGTTATCTTCTCCTAAGTGTTAATTAATTAGGCCACAGTAGCCGGCTGGAAGAGTAGTAGATTAGCAACCAGAGGATTGCGAGTTCAAATCCAGCCAAAGACTGTCGTGTACAAAGAGGGTTGGTGCATGTTAAATCTGTCGTGACCTCAAATGTCCTCACATTGGCTTGGTGTGGAAGTTTGGAGAGTGGGGTGCCAACTCTCGTCATCTGGCCGTGGTTCAGAATTAGATGGTGTTGTTCTTGGATCTTTTCCCTTAGGATTGATCCCAGACCATTGCCAATAGCCCTTTGTATTGCTCCAGTGCGATGTTAATTAAAAATACCTACCTAAGTGTTAATTTGCCAAATTCTTTCAACAATAGCCTCATTTTACTCATTTGAAAAAAAAGAGAGTCCATCCTTTTTCTTCAAATAATATGTAATAGAAATATAATTTGCACACTTGGAGATTGGTAGTGAATACAGCTTCGACCAACGGCTGATGATTGTGGATTTTGCAAACTTGGCAACAAATTTTCTTACATATTTTACATTGAGCTCTCATTCCAAAATATTTACTGTAGTGGTTGAGAGCTTTTCAAATTCAGTGTATAATATGTGTCGGTGCGATTGAAATGTCCGGAAAATGACCATCACACTTCAATGGTGATAACTGAAAAATACAGTACCTGACCTACTTGAAATATTCTCCCTCTGAATTGACACACTGTTGCCACTTGTCTGACAAGGCCATGATCAGGAACGAAAAAAATCTTGTGACTGGGATGCGAAGAAGTCATCAACTGCATGGTGAACCTCTGTATCTTGGGTGAACTGTTTGCCAGATAGAAAGCAGTCCAGGTGACGAAACAAATGAAAATTTGTAGGTGACAAGTCAGGGAGATAGGGAGTATGCGGCATCGCTTCATAGCCCAACTCATGTAGGGTCAGCATCATCCATTGTGCGACATGAGGATGGGCGTTATCTTGCAAGAGAACACCATGCCTGTTTACCAAAGCCGGTTGTTTCACCATCAGTTTCCAGTGCATCTGTCGTAATTCATCACAATGTTCTGAAGTGATGGTTTGGCCACTTGGCAGGAAACTGCGATCAATTATTCCAGCTGTAGACTACCATTCAAGCATAACCTTCCTGGGATGTAAGGGTGACTTGGGATGACTTCCAGGAGGCTGCTTTGCTCAACCATTGTACGGATCGTTTCCGATTGTCATAAAGGACCCATTTCTCATCACAGGTAACGATTCGCTGCAGTAGAGGTTCTCTTTCATTCCTGGAAAGGAGCGATGCACAGACTTCCAAACGTCTCATCTTGTTGGCAATTGTCAATTCATGAGGCACCCGCGAATCCATCTTTTTGACTTTACCCAGTGCAGCCAGACGGCGAACATTGTAGTGTGGTAGACACCTAGCTCGGCTGTTATCTCACGACATGTTTCCGATGGTTCAGCTTCAACCACACTTAGTAGAATATCATCAGAAATTGCAACTTCTCGGTTCGTTTTTGAGGTCCATATCTCCACAATGCAAACCATTGCCGAATGGTTTGTTCATTGGCTGTATTCTCCCTGAATGCTGTGTTAATGTTTCAAGCAGCAACTGCAGCAGAATGTCAGTTTAAATTCGTAAAGGAAGATGACTCTCAAATCTGTGTTTTCCATGTCGAATTTGGAAGCACCTCACTTATGCCCAAACAAATTAAATCTGGAACGTGTACTTCACTCGCATGATAGCTATTTATAATAGCTCTGGTGACGTAAGATACCGGAAGCTAGTAGGTAATTACTTTTAGCTGTATGGGGGTAATTCCCAAAGCTATTTCTCATCGAACATTTCATTCGCACCAACCCAATACAAGTCCTTTAACAAACTCAAGGAAGAAAATTTTAGAATGTAAACTACAAAAATTCTCTAGTTATATCACTGTATACAAATATTTCATTAATACTAATTAGAAAATAAAGCTTCTGTATTTATATTGTAAGCTACAGTTCTGTATGTGTGCAATTTCCGCTTACAAAACAGGTTCTGGAACCTAACCTCAGTTTCAAAATGGTTGTCTTTATTTCATTCCAGTCACTATCAAAGTATACTAGTAGGAAACGCATTTTTTTCTAAATAGTCACTGCATTCTGGTTACAAACAAATTTAATGCTTACATTCTTATGTTTCTGTGAATGAAATTAAATTTTATGGTAAGTTAGAGAGATTGTTTTCTGGTGTTCCACAACTTAATAGTTTATTTTTTCATCTTCATCAATTAAGATTCCTATATAATGTAGAATATGTTAGCATTTAGTGTTAGTATTCGTATGCTGATATTCATTTCTGCTTTGTGGTTTGACTTTTTCAATATGAATTGAAATTTTGAAAATAATGCAGCAGTAAAATGTTTCTTAACTATTATAGTAGTAGGTTATGAGTACGTGCATGTTAATTCTCAGTCATGACAAATTAAGTAAACATAATAAACTGACTGATCTATAAGCATAGCATCTTTTTCAAAATAAAAAGGCTTAACATTTATTTTAATATCTCAATCTTCTTGATCACTGCATTCTAAAGATATTTTAAGACTGAAAGAAAAAGCCTAATTTAATTTGATCCATTGCCCGACCACATGACTTATTTTCATACATAGACTGATGCCACCACAAGGTAAAAAATATTGATCAATAAAACCAAGTTTAAATTGAAACAGTTTTTTCATAATGTTATTATTTCAAATAATTTTTATAACTGCTTTAATAAAACTTTAGAATTTATTTAAAATGTGTTGTATAGTGCATATTAGTTAGAAAAATATTTTTAATCTTCATAGGTTATCATGGGGCAGTGCTTACTGAGCTTTTTTCCTGTTTTGTCCATACAAGATTTCCAAGATGTTGAAGGTATTTTCAAACCAGGTTTTAATCAGATAGTGAATAGTTTAGATACTTTCAAATATTAGTTCTAAGAAATATTGTTAAACAATTTTTTGCATGTTTTCATTACTTAAAAATCCCAATTAAATTGTTTTGTTTAATTTGATATTTTTGTTATTTTCTTAAGCTTTTCTTTCCTGGTTGTGTATAAAGCTATGTTTCCAAATTTAATTTAATAACAGAACCCTTTTATATTTTGTACAAATTAGCAATCCCTTTAAAAATATTGTAGATCAACACTAAAAAAATAAATGCACCCAAGCGAAACATTTTCTTGATTGATGGTCAAATACTTTTAAATTGAAAAATATATTTATAAAACTGTCAAGTATTGCTCTGAAATAAACGATAGTATCAATGTTCTTTGTTAATTACTAGCTGAATTACCCTGCTTTGCTCGAGTTGAATTGTTTATAATTCATCGTAATCTTACTAAATATTATTCCTATGGAGTTTTCAAACTGTTTTTAGCCCCCCGCAGACCCAGGATAAATTGAACTGGGTTAATATATAGCCTATGTGTCCTGTAGAAGAATTCTACAGGATGAATGTACCAAATTTAGTGTGAATTGGTCTGACATTGATCATATAAATACGCAATGTTATTCCTATGAGAATTTCAAATTGTTGTTAGCCCCCTATACCATATCGACGATAAAAAAAGATCACCTATAAAAATATAATCTTATATTATAAAAATTTACATTCCAATAATAAAGCTACAGCTTAAGAATTTATGGATTGGATACATAAACGATATAGTACTGAGCAATTTTCAAGCGCAACTGCATCCATCTGTGATTGCATCAGACTCTAAGATTAAAAAAACTCCAATGTCATCTTGAGAGGCAACTCCTGTAGATATTAACTCTGATGTCACCTGCACAGCCAGACCGGGAGAGAGCACCCCCTAGCAAGTGCTCTGTCCAGGATGACGGGACGTTGCACCCCTCTGCACACCCAAGACGAATAGAACAGGGGTTAATAGGTTAAGGCCTATGTTACCTGCAGGGTTACAAAGAATAAGTGTTCCAAATTTGGTGTGGATTTGGTCAAAAGGTATAAAGATTCCAACTCTGCTTTATATGTATATATTAGTGGTATAAAAATACACAAGCATCAGCTCTATATTTCTAAGAGAAGAGTAATATTTTGGAGAAAAGTTCTTATATCCAATTTAATTGTTGACAGCTGTATTCACATATTTTGAGCTGAATCAAGTCAATTTTGATGTCTACAACTGAGTATTAAGCTTTGTTCCAAATATTTGGCTTGTACTATACGTACATTTTTTTGTGGGGAGTAACCGTGCTGCTTTTCCAATTGTGCAAGGTTAGGTTGATTCAAGTATAATATGTAGATAGGTGCTGTAGTATACAGTTGATGTAGTGTTTATGTTCAGTATTGCAATTAGAAAGGCAGTTTAGTACACATAGTGCAATAATAGTGGCCTGGCCCAAATATTGTCTTCATCAGATGTAAACATCTACAACATTACAAAATTTTAGTTTGAAAATTTTATATTAAAAAATGTGTACTGGGTGGAACCCTTAATTTTAACTGCTTATGAAACCCCAGGGTTCCATTGAACCCAATCTGAAAAACACTGGTATACCAGAGATGAGATCCTAGTATCATAAATATACCAGTTAAATTCTGGCATGTTTCAAAGGTTAATATTGAATGTTAAGTTTATACATCTATTACAATGCCAACATTTTTAGTTAACTACTTTAGAGTCTTCAAATTAGAATTCTTAATTTAGTATCCGTAGATACCAGTCTAGTTGAAAAAATTGCAGAAGATCTGCAAATCAAATCTAAAACAGCATAGCTTTTTTGCATTCACACATCATATTTTTAAATTTTGCCTCAAATTTAGTAATTTATTGAAGCTCAAATTATACTTTTATGTGCATTCTTCCATTCTATACAAATTATAGAAAGCAAGAAAAGTTATCATGTACCATAATCTGCAACTTGTTAATAAATATTATCTCAAATTATCAGCATGTCAGAATTCAAACGTGAATTTTGAATTACAGTAGTTATATGTTTGAAATAATAGATTATTATAAGATAACTATCTCTTTGAACTTTTGATATATGCAGAAAAATTAAGCATCATATGGAATAATCAGTATATGTGAATATGAAATTGAAAATTTTTGAAAATTTCTCTTCATTTTTGAACTATTTAAACATAAGTATATGAAACATTTATGCTTTTGATGGAACCCTTAATTTTGAAAGTTTCCAAAAAAATTAGTTGATTTTTCCAATAGTCTGCAGCTTTAAATTTCACATCACTTGAAAAGATACACTCACTGCCAAAAGTTAAGCACGAAGTTGTAAAATGCGAAAAAATCGACAAGTACCGCTTTGATTGACACGAAATGCTGTAGGAAAGTAGCAAATATGTTTATGCATGAAACAAAACAAAGAATTACATACAAAGATGAAAACAATATTGAATTTTCATAAATTATAAGATGAAGTCATAGTGGAGTCATTAACAAAATTATGTTTAAATCCAAAACAAACAAACAAAACCGACATTAATAGGTATGTGACCACCCCTCATCCTCATACAAAGTTTACAGCGTGTGACCATGCTTTCCATGAAGTGATCAACCACCGAGTTAAGTAATTGCCATTCCTCCTGTAGAGCAGTTTGCAACTCTGTGAGAGTGACTGAGGGTGGGAAGCATGCAGACACAGCACGGCCGAGGGCATCCCAAAGATTTTTGATGGGATTAAGGTCAGGCGAGTATGCCGGCCAATCCATACGCGCAATCCCCTCACTCTCCAGGTAGTCGTCGACGATGTTGGCTCGATGGGGACCCGCATTATCATCCATTAAAACGAAAGCAGGACCAGCTGCTGCAGCGTACAATCTCACAGTGGGTTCTAGGACTTCATCCCGATACCGGACAGCCATCAAGAACCCTGTCTATAGATATGCAGGTCGGTGCGATATTCCAACGAAATCCCTGCCCACACCATGATGCTTCCACCTCGGAATACGTGATGCTCGATGTTCTATGGCCGATTGCATGTGCCTTGTTCTCTCCAGACCCTTACACGCTTGTCATCTGGCTCCAGGGCAAATCTCGACTCATCCGTGAACATAATGTTGGCCCAATCAGACACAGTCCAATTCACATGTTGCCGACACCACTTTAATCGTGCCCCTCTGGATTGGACGGATAGAGGAACACAAACTCTTGGTACCCGGGCGTACAGTCCATTCATGTGTAGCCTTCGGCGAACAGTAGTGGCAGATATCGTCTTACCAATGGATGGTGCAACCATAGATGTCACACATGTGGAGGTCACTCTTCGATTCCGCTTGGCTAAAACAGCAATATACCGATCTTCCGTGGGGTCGTAACCCATGGGCGACCGGCCACAGGTCTTCGGACAACTGTTTGGAATTGTTTCCATAATCGTGGAATGATGAACGCAGAAGAAAAGAGCAACATCTGTGATTGATTGTCCCACTTCAAGACGTCCCACAGAACGCCAGGGCTCACTATCTGCCATTCGTCTTCTGGAAGCCATAGAAACACGCCTGTCTTGAAAACTAATCGTACGAAAGTTCTAAATACTTTTTATCAGCACTTACATGAAACTCCTCTGACCCTTCACAATGCTGGCTTCTTATACAACTGCCTTTTTTGCATATTTCTCGACACGAAACCGTGATTGGCTGTTACAGAACATATTTGCATACTTCCATCTACCTCTGCAGTGAAATGCAGCCTCACAAATTGAGATTGGCTTCCAGAAATTAACATTTTCCTCTTTGTGCTTAACTTTTGGCAGTGAGTGTATTTACAATCATACAAAAACTTAAAGGGTACCTTTGATTTTAAAATGTTACACTCTTATATTTGATAGTCTAGAGCATATTTTGTAATAAATTTTTTTGAAGGCTAAAATTATTTTACTTTAAATTTAAGTATTGTGTGTGTGCCTTAGCGTTTTAACACTAGAAAGACAGAAAGGGCCAGTGTGCCCCCATGTTCTTATAGAGTGCTGGATCAAATGAGACATTTTAGATAACAGATAAGATAGATTATTATTTTCAATTTTAAAATTTATATCACACTAACCTGCTTTTTAAATTGAATTTTAGTTATTACATTCATTGAAGCCATCAGTACATCTCACTTCTCTTGAGGTACATTTTCCACATACTGCTCTTTTTGCAATCTGGACATCTATTTTTGTGTGATTTCATTTGTGAGAAATTCACACCATGCATTTTGATCATTTCTGATCTCTTTTTGTACTGCCTGTCTCGAAAACCTTTGTGTAGATGCATTATTATTTCTTCTTACCAGATATAGTATAAAACTCTTTGTATACTGATAGGATGAAATTTCTTTGCTAAGTATCTGCTTCCCTGCCGCCACTTCATATCAAATCCAAGCATTTTACCTCAGATATATCTAAAATATTGTAAAAATACATAAACCAAAGACCAGTCCTTTTTCTCAATTTCATATATACAGGTGTACCATTTGGTCTACAATGTTGAGACCATACTTTGTCTAGTTATCTTTGGATTGCTGACTGCCTCAGATGCACCCATGTCCACGGCTTAGTAGATTATTCATATATAAAAGTCTGAAATCTAGCTAATTCAGCATCAGAACTGCTACATTTTCCTGTTTTCATTAGATGGAAAATATTCTTCATTTTCAGAATGGCTACTTTCACTATTTTTCGAATATATTTAATCTAATCTTTGCAATCCTTTTGAAATCTCTTTGTGAGTGAAGCTGTCTTCTCGAGCCTTCTGTCTCTATTTGATGCATCTCATCAGAAAGGTATCAGGCATTCCAAATGCTTATAAAAGGAATTACGAGTGATCCAACAGTCTTGCTAAAACATAGTGTTCAGGGCTGAGAAGAGGAACAAAATATCTGTAAACATAATCAAAAAAGAGGAAAACAACATCAAATTTCTTTGAATATAATGGGGTTCTTTGAATTTCTTTGAATGCAAGGGGATAATAGCCCTCGAACAAGAAGAATTTTACTGTATCTTTGTGAAATAACCATAGGTCTCTTATCTTTCTAGGTTTTCGTACTATACAGGGTGTCCCAAAAAGTTTGTTCCGCGATTTATCTTTGCACCATTTAGAGATGAGTAGGCAATGTAAATTGCAAAAGTGCACCAAATAAGGTAAGTAATTAAGATATGTGAATAAAATTATCACGTGATAACAATTTAAGCAGATACAGTTTTTAATTTGTATACCACTCCTCTAGATAAAAATCCGAGATAGCAAAAATGTTCCTTACCTGTATCCCTATCGTTAGTAAAAAACCATATTTCTGTAGGTTGAATAGTAAGATAGGAGATACAAGGAGAATACAAGAGTTTCTATTTTAAGGGGGCCGTATCTAATCTAGAATGGAAACTGACCCATGGCCAAGAATGGAGAGCTAAGTTCTGCATTGCTGCAGATGGAAAAATTTCCTTTTATTTTTATTTAAACCATTTTTTCTACGATATTTTTATTAAAGATTACATTGTCTACTATTATGCATTGCGATTTTCATCTGCAGTTGCAATACTACATTACTTTGCACAATGTTGCACTTTCTGACTGAAAATAATGCTTTTTAGCATTGTGTATGCGGTCCCTAATCTGACTGCTTGAACAGCTGTGCACAAGCGTTATAAGTCAACTTTTTTGCGTCCTTATGCCTCCATTACTGTTCAACTTACAGAAATGCAGTTTTCTGCTAACGATAGGGATGCAGGTAAGGAACATTTCTGCTATCTCGGATTTTTATCTAGAGGGGTTGTATAAAAATTAAAAACTGTATCCGCTTAAATTGTTATCACATGATAATTTTATTCACATATCTTAATTACTTACCTTATTTGGTGTACTTTTGCAATTTACATTGCCTACCTATCTCCAAATGGTAAAAAGATAAATTGCGGACAACCTTTTTGGGACACCCTGTATATCCAGTTTGACCTCAGCCAGACAAAATTTTTAAATACGCAATAAGTGAATGAAATGATTAAGTCCTGAAATAGCCTATTCATAGGTAAGAGAGTTACTGGCTGGCAAAAAGTACGAGGGCCACAGACCCTGTCTTTCTTTCTAGTGTTGAATGTCAACAGGAATTTTGATTAGTAACATATGATTCAAAATTGATGATATTCTGATTATCTTTATAATCATTCGCAATAGAAGAAATTTACTTTTAAATAGAGAGAAAAGTGTTCAAATGATGTATATAATAAATGTTGGATATTAATTGTTTTCCTGCATCTATAACCATGTAACAGAATTTATTTTTCTTTTGGGAATATTGACTATTTTTGAAATATTTAAATTTTATGTCTAATGTTACCACTCCCTAACAATTCATTTTTTGTAAAATTTTGAAGACCGTTAAAATTAATTACAAATTCTTGTTTCAATTTTAAAATGATCTTTATTACTTTGGCAAAGTTGTAATTATACATTTATCAACTTGTATAGCTTTGTGAAGTATATATATTTCTTGTTAAATTAATTAGATGAATAGAAACATTTCCAAATGGATAGCTTTCATGAAATATATGGTCTGGATACTGCAAAAGACAAGATAACTCTCAAAATGTAGTTTTGAGTAATCAGCATTTTAAGTTTTGCAGTTATGCAATAAATTAAGTTGGAAGATAAAAGCTGTGTTGAAAAACATTTTAGTAAACAACAAAGATGCAATGCAAAGAATCATGAACAAAATAGATTTATTTGTAAATAAAAGTTACTTTTCCTCGGGGAAGTTACTTTTCCTCTTGTTTTTGCAGTAACCCGACGATATGTGACTCCTTGTAAAGTAAATTATGTCTTACATCTATGATTTAAATATTTTCTATTTGAAAATATATTTCTGCAATAAATTATTTTGAAGATAATCACAATCACTGATTGATTGATCCTGTGCTTATATTTTTCAATTATAAAGGTCAAAATGTTAGAAAATTAAATTAATTGTAGTTTAGTTCTGATTTTTTAATTTTTATTTATCAAGTGTTAATTCATAACAAAAATTATATGAAGATTAAAAACTTGTGTATTTTTTTTGTCATTTACTTGTGAGATATTTTTTCATGTGCCATACTTTTCAAACTCTTTGTTTCAGATGAAGTAAATCGAGCAATATGTTCTTATCTTACCTGCAACAAATATTCTGATGGATCTTTAAAAGTGGTATTAAAAACAATTTCTAATATACTTTTTCCTTTGTTGTATAGTTTTCATTGCATATCTAGTTTTGTTTCTTAAACTAAAAGCAACACTACACTACTCAAAAACCTCATGACACTCACAGATGGTTAATGTTTTATCTTTTATTTTTCAAATCATGTTTATATATATATATAGCATGTTTAGAAAAATAAAAGATAAAACATTAACCATCTGTGAGTGTCATGATATTTTTGAGTAGTGTATTGCTTTTGATACACAACACACATATTGACTAAATAACTGCATCTATTGGTTGAAAGAATCCTTGGAAATATTCTATTGGTCAAGAACATCAAAACTGGTTAGAAGTCATGCAGCAGACTTCAGTTTGCAGAAAGGATATATGTGTGTACGGATGGTTAATAATATTTGTAAGCTTTTAAGGTTATTTCTGTATTTAAAGAGTTGAATTAATTCAAACTAATATTGTTGTGCACGTATTAATTCACTTATCATATTTAATTTATAAATTTATTGATATTTGATCTCATTGAAACTGCAGCTACCAGAAACAATCAAAAGTATTTCCAATGTATTTAACATCTTACTGAAATAAAGTAACTCATTAATATTTTATTGTATCAATACTTTATTTTAATTTTAAAGCTGTTCTAGGAAAAAAGTTTAAGAGGGCGTTTAGTTTTGTGCTTTTGTTGTAAAGGATGATTAATTGTTTAATAGTTTCTTGGTCTAATTTCTGACAAATAATCTTAAGCAGTGTGACATCTGATAAATTGTTCTGATCAAATTCTAGAAATTTTAGCTTTCGTATGATCTTATTAACACAATCCATCAGATTGCACAAATCTTTAGAAGATTCATGTTTTAAATTTACGTAATTGATTATGGCTTATACA
Organism: Meta bourneti; assembly: GCA_933210815.1. Lineage (NCBI taxonomy): Eukaryota > Metazoa > Arthropoda > Arachnida > Araneae > Tetragnathidae > Meta > Meta bourneti. Next base: position 25,321,342 of record OW119931.1, read on the forward strand.
TGGGTATTGGCTATTCCCCTTTTTCAGTCTGATACCGTTCTTCTATCACCTTAAATAATGACTCAAAGGTGTCATCTGTCATTTGGATTTGTTTGCAATAACCTTTAACGAAGGCTTGGATGTAGAACAGTTTTGATTATTTGTTAATTGAATATTATTTGCAATTAAAAGTTCAAATTGACCTTTTAAGTTTCTTCAGTCAATTGTATATGCCTGAGTAAATGAATGGAATTTCTGGCAGTTTTGAACCTGATTTCCGATCGCTTTGACTCCCATTAACAGTTGTCTGTATTTCTGTATTTTGTTGAGTCTTCAACTTACTAAGAAGGTAAGAAAGAGTCTTACCTCACAATATTCCCTAGGCAGTCATCATTAAGTTGAAGATCCTCTTCTAAATCTGTTAGTTCTGTATTTGGAGGAAAGTCAAAATACTGACTTAGAGTTCTTCTGTTTTATTTTTTAGTTCTTTTGTAGCTTCTAATTTAAAACTAAGTTCTACATCAGATTGTTGAAAAGTTCTACATACATAATTTGCCTTTCAAGACAATTTTAATCTTGTTTGAATGGAGCTTAATGTTTATTAGATAGTTCCGTTGGAGCTGAATTTCGTCTCCAGTAAAGCAGACTACATATGGGTCACAAATTTCAGTGGACTAACTATATTAAATCACTACTATCCTAAGTACACAGATAATTATTGTACAGGAAGAGTAGTTCCTGTAAAGGAACGCTGGCGATATCCTACTGTGTCAAGAAATCAGATACTAACTGACCAGTTTACATTGTTCTTGGCACTTGCTAAGCACATGAAAAGTTACGTCAATTGAAGAGAAGCATCAACAACTCACATTTAGATACGCATACCACCAATACTCACATTCTTTCTTCTGCATTGATTTCTATCTTCCAGATTTCACATTGCTTTCTGTAATCAGATTGCTTAAAATGTTCATTAATGTAATGAGCTTTCCTGTGTAGTTTTAGAAATATTATGCTGCTTCATAACTCATATTCAAAGCTATATAAACTAAGTTGCAAAATTGGTGAATGAATCCTGCAATGATTGATTCATGATGCTTATATCTGTTATCCCATTTGACGATAAAGAAATTAACATCGATTTCTGTGCCAAGTACAGAAGTGAAAGATATATATCTAGATATGAAATAAAAAGGACAATGTTATCAGTACAATCCATAAAATATTTAGTTTATACATTATACAACATTGCTTCTAAATTATGTACTGAATGGTCAAGAAAATTATTCAATTCCAGCAGATTTTCATTATTTTAATATATATTTCTTTCATTAAAATTCTAAGCTTGAATAAATCAAGTGTTAATATGATGCATATATTATACAGAATATTATTTAACTAATTATTCCCTTAACAAACCCACCAAAAATATTTGGTCATATTAATTTTTTTAATTCGGCTTTTATTTATAAAGATGTTTTGGATAAGGGCACTTCTCATCCATCTAAAGTACTATAAGAAAACTTCTCATTTTTCTATTTGATTTTTTTGTTTTATTTTAGTGACTAGCACAATTACCCTGCGTTGCTCGGGTTGAATTTGTTAAATATTGATTGAAAAGTGATTAGACTAATCACCTCTTTCATAGAAATTGTAAACATCGTTTTAACTTTTTCATAGCTTCTACAATTTACTTTGATTGCAAATATGCATACATGATATATCCATCCATATTTTCTATTTCATATGCATCACACTTCTGCTGTAAAACAAACGCGTTTTCTAAGGTGACTACTTCAGAAGTCAATTTAGCAATATCTTTCAACTACAATGTATAGCTACCCATTTTAATTTAACGTAACCTATCTTATTTTAAAATAATTTTACTTTAACTTTACCAATCATTTTAAAACAAGAAGTTGCTTAAAAACTTACTTAAAAAGGTTTCATTTCAACCAAAGGAAAGTTGGTCAAAATATTCATATGCCACCAAGAAATTACCCATGTCTAGTGATATTTTGCAGAAAATAAAATTAATTCATTAAAATGTAATTCCTAAATAATATATCTGGAAAATGTAAAATACTGGAACATATAAATATAAACAGAAACGAAGTTCCGATCATTGAAAAATGCATAATTTTTTTTTGAATTAGAGCGATTCGAAAAAAGACTTGAAAAATATTGATAAAGACAATAATGATTTATTATAAAAGGAATATAAATTTATAAAACTTAGAAATTCTCAAATATGACCGCAACATTTCGCTGTCTTAACTCAAATGCACAGACACTGAATTCTAAATCAAATTTATGAAATTAAACATTAATTCCGGTGTTGCCATATACCGAATAGCAAAATTATGCTTTTATGATCATTGAGTTTTACGTTTGGGCTTTTTGTGTTCCATTACAAAATGTAAGATGCAAAATTAAATATTTTAAATATTCTTTTTTCATCAATCAAATATTCATAAATTATTTATATTATGGGAAGAAATAAAAAATCTGTTCAAACATAAATACTAGAATTTAATTTGTTTTCGAAAAAAATTGTTTTTCGAGCAATACTAGTAAAACAAACTGAGTTGCATATCGCAATTGTTACTCAATGTTATTCCTATAGGAAGTTTTAATTGTTTTATCCTCCTCTGCACACCTAGGACACATAGAACAGTGTTAATATGTAGCCTATGTTACCCGCAGGGTTCTAAAGTTTAAGTGTACCAAATTTGGTGTAGGTTGGTCAAACGCTATAGATTTGTATAGAGAATGGATAGAAAGACAGACAGATGCTTTATATTTATAGATTTAATCGATTCAATTTAATTGCTGGATTCAATATGTTATCACTTTTATTTTGTAGTTCAAGAAAACAAGTATGGACCTTCATGCTTAGTTGATCTTTATTTAGCAGTCTTTTGTATGATTTTTCCACACATAAATAATTTTGTTTCCTTTTGAATAAAAATTAATGTGCTTGTATTATAACATTTTGCACCAAATAATTTTTATTTCAGCAATGTTTCTAATCAGTATATCCACTTAAATGAATTTTTAAATCCAGTTTCAAAACTTATTTTAATGTAACTGTTTTCTCAATGTTTTTGGTAATCACGATAGCAGTTTTGTTACGTATTAACAATGATATTGTTGATATAGACTACTGTTAAAAATTTCTTCAATACTATGTTTTCTTTCTGTATATGATTATTTCTTTGGATGCCAAAGTTAAGTATTCATAACTGGGGAATCCAGTTCGAAAACTGCTTAAAAATTGCTTGAGTTGATGCATTTTAATACAAGTGAAAAGAGGACAGATATTGCTTAAACTTCTGGGAATATTATCATCCATTTGATTTTGAACATGCATATCTAATTAATAATATCCTAATAATCATAATCTCCTTAGTTTTATAATTTGATATTTATTGATGATGAATGTATACATCCCCTCTGAAACAGCCATGAACTATTTTTCAAATCAGAATTAACTGTATTTTTTGTGTTATTATATTTGTTTATATTTTAAATGCTCTCAGAAACAGTTTGTGTTTGTTGTGGTCTGTTTATTTAACAAGCACATAATTCAATTTTACATGGAATATTCTGGATGGAATCTTCTACATGTGATATTTTAGATGGAATGTTCTACATGGAACATTCTAGATGGATCACATAGAAATATGTACAAAACAAGTAACTCAGTAGAAAAACATACTAAGGAGACCATAGTGGCAAACAATTTTTTCTGCATTCAAAATGTAGAGTATTTATCGTTCCACTCAAGTTAGTTAAAGAATAAATCATAGCACTTACTTGGTTATATGTTAGTCATGGATAAGTATGTTAAGAAAATATAAAACCGCATTAATTTTCTATTTGAAAATAAACTAGATATTCTACTTCTATTTCAAATTTTGTATGAAGTATAAAATACAGTAAGACATTACAGTTTGGAGAAAAGTAGCATCATTGTAAAGAGATATCAAGAAACTTATCTGTTATTGTATAACGAAATCACTTATTCGTAAATAAAGTTTTTATGCAAATTAGAAAGAAATTGTTCCTTCATTTTTGTGCATAATTTCAAAAAGTCTGATCTCATTCAAGAAAGTAAGTTTTGGTGTAGTTTCACAAATATTATCCCTCTCATTCCTCATAGCTGCTTTCAATTCATTCCCGGAAGAGGATTGCTTTTTTTCCCGCATAGAACTATAGCTCAAAAGGCCTCAGGTTTCTCATCCAATTTAGACTTGGAATGACATGGGCAATGTCATTTTAATCCTTTTAAACCAGTTTTTTAACAAATTAAACACATGGCAAGAAAAAATTATTGGGTTGATATTTTCCATTTGGGAATCCCTAAGAAATTCCAAACAGTATTAGATGTTCATAGCGGTAGAATCAATTCTGTCTGGTTCATGAAGATACAATGAACTTTTCCAATCAAAAAAAATATTTAATTTCATTCTTTATTGAAGGACATGAGATTTTTGACTAATGTATAAGTCTTCTCAACAGTCAAGGTTAATTATTAATTTTTTAAATTTAATATTAGAATTTGTGTTTATATTTTTCTAGACTCACTTGAAATACTCTTACTCTTCCTACTTTATATTTTAAGAATTGAAAGATTTATTTTTGTCATTGCTGGTCTGAAGATTTATTTACCTGTTATCAAGTGCTGGTAGTTTTCCTCTCAATTGTTTCTTTTTACAATAAGTTTCTTCATTTACAGAAACACTACAAACTGCTGATTTAGAGTGTTTAATTAAGTTACTTCCCTTGCCATATTTGTAGAAAATTTTTCTTTTCATATTCAGATGGATTATTTTCCTCACTGTATTTCAAAGCCTCAGATTTGAACATTTTAAAAATAGGTTTTACTCTCTCCTTATCCATTGCAGTAATCTACAGTTACATTTATTCCATGCATTTTTCTTAGACTTAAGAATCTGTTCATTTTCGAAAGGTCTTATATTTTCTTAACACATCTTTTAAAACTTCACTTAATAGCATTAAGTTTGCTATTTTTTTCTAAACAGATGTATGTTTATTTATTGTTTTAATAGCATTTTTAAATAATTATAAAATTTGTTTATCGTTTTCCAACAGCATTTTTAAATATTCATGTGATTCTATACTTTTTTAACTTCGATATATTTATATCAAATATCTTAAATTCTTATTTTTTTGTAGGTGCAACCTGTTCCTGTACTTGTTTGCTTAATTGTTGGATTTGTGCTCATAGGTGGATTTTGCTTGTGCTATTATGTCGTATACACTCTTTCATAGTAAGTAATATAACACATTAAGTGCTTAGGATTTTAGCATATTGTATTATTAGAACTAAAGCTTCACCCACAGCAATAAGTTTAGGTAATAAAACTTATTGCTGTGGGTTATCTTATAGTAATAAATTCAGAAAAACGTATTTTAAATGGGCAATGGAATCTTTTTGTAGTCAACTGTAATTTGAAAGTTAACTATGACTCCTGACTAAAAAATTAGGCTATTCGGAAGCAGAAAAATTCTGATAACTGAAATAAAAGCAACATTGTTACTCTGAAAGCTGTTGTGTACAAATAACTGATTAACCCTCTGAATCCTAGAGCGTCGAAAACTGGGTACAATTATATCCTGAGGTTTGTTTACTAGCATATCTGTGGAGTGGACTCTTCCATTTTCCCTGCCTCCATGGGTAGTCTTAAAGCCTCGATGCTGTATATATTGTCCAATGAAGTGTCAACAGGAACCACTTCACATCAGACAAGTGGGACAATCCTCAATGAGGAAGAAAGTTCCCTACACACACATTGAGGCAGGGGTTATTTTGCATATTCTCGCTATCCTTTTGAACTAAAAGATAGCCTGTTCAAAAGTGATAAATTGATATAAGAATAATGCAGTCTGTTATTAGTGGGTTTATCAATGATGCGTATACCCTACCAGCGTTTGAATCTTTGAAACCTAAAAGAACACCATCACTGAAAGTAAGCCATAATTGGTTTCTCACAAAGAGAAGGAATCTCCACTAGTTTCTCGCGCTATGCCTAAAACATTTATTACTTTCTACAGAATGCAGGATGCTCTTGAAAATTTCACATAAAAGTACTCTTTGAGTGTCACATGTCTGTTCTATATACATCACAATTATCATTCCATTCCTTGTTGACTGATGACATCTGGGTACACCAGATAATATGTTATCCCTTCCTGTACCATAGAAGAATGACTGAAAACATACCTAAACAGCACTTTTTTTCTTGGGTTTGAAACATTTTGATTTTTAATTTTATTTAATGCTTTTCTCACAAAGAATGCAAGACAACAGTTTTCTTAAATTAAGGGGGAAAATTAAGCTACATTTGGTCAGTCTGAGTTATGTGCTAATGAAAATTCAGAAAATAACTTACTACATAAAATAATCTCATATAAGGAGCCATGTATAATACTGCCTTTTCCAGAAATGCTTTCTAGAAAGCATGTATTTTCCAGAAATTTAAATTATAAATGCTGGCCTTACATTTTTTTTTCTATCATTCTCACTGATGGAAAAATCAACCAAATTAAATATAGCACTGCCAAAGAAATTTTTTCAGAATTGGTACTTTTCCATGCTTTGAATGACTTCTCGAAATACAAAAAGCAGCACTTCCCTTCCTCCGTGTTAGCCATTAAAGCTATTCCAGAGCAAAGCAGTACATCACTGTCAAGTGTGAATGGAAGACCTTTGATCTCTTACCACTCACACAAGGAACCAGGAAGAGACTCCGCATAACTAGCTGCACCCTACAATGGAGGAAACAACCAACCGAATCCTTCCCACCAGTATTCTGCTGATTAAGGTGTTTGGGTTGTTTAGGACTCAGCGGATTAAAGTAGTTAGAGAAGGTTGTATAAAAATGGTCAAGTGATTTATATATTTACATTCTATCTTAATTTTATACAACTATAAAATAAATATGAATCCATATTGGAAGTTCAAAAACAAAATGTTTTCCTTTTAGTCTTCATAGACATTGTAGTCCATATTCCATCAATTTTTAACAGAAGCCATGTAAGATGGATTTTTAAAGTTATTTTATATTTGTGGCTTTAAATAGCAATTTGACTGAAACAAAACCAATTTTAAAAATTGAGAATAGTCTGGTAAACTAAAATTAATGCCATAACCTATCTTGAATCCAAAGAGGATACAATTAAAAAATTCAGCTCATAAGCATAAATGCTTATACCTTTTGAATTCAGCAAATATAGTATTCAACTAATGGTTAGTATTAATTATTATATTCTAGTTTTGATTAAAGTCTGTTGCTTTATCTCCTAGCACCATTCATTTCATCTTACACATAATCTTTTATATCTGAAATTACCACTTTTTTCTTAATTGGGGATGCAGCCCCTTCACCTCACCTAGCTGAAGTCATTAGGGATATAGGGAAGGTGCCAGGGAGTTAGGCAAAGGTTCCAATGAACAAGCACAGGAATCGCTTTTCACGGGGTGTGAAAACTAAACATTGAATAGTGTGAGCCGACGATAGAGCATTGCTTCCTTTCTGTGATCATGTGCTGTCCTTCAGGTCATCCTTACATGGACCCTAATTGATGCCTCTTAACAGGGAATGAATAGATTTTTTCTCTATGTAATCTTACAATTTTATTCCCTGGCTAAGGAGCTTTTAACCTTGCAGGGGCTTTGAGTTGAAATTTCTACATATGTCTTATTTTGGCAACTGTCAGGTATTTGAACTTATGTAAACCTACATGCCTTGTCTTGGTTCTGATGCATGAACCTTTTTCCATGGGCTCCAGACTAGGTTCTTACCTCACAAATTTACCCAAGCAGCTTTCCACTTGGAAACCCTTTGAGTGAAGCTTGATGTCACTACGTTGATCTATTATGAATTCAAGTTTTTCTCACTACCAGTGTTGCTAACATGCAGAAGTGACCTCTAGTCAGACTCCCCTGGATTGAAATACATTTATTTTTGCATGCATTCCCTATCAGTATGTTTTGCTGAAACATTTTACTAAGGATTTATTCCTTTCACTAATGATCTGTATATTTGTAATATTTGGGTGCAAGGAGTGTCCCCCAGTCTTGTAAATGAAAGTTTCTAACCTCTTATTACTTCATAATTAAATGATTCACAGAATGTGAATTGGTTATTAGTTGGTCTAATTGCTAATAATTTATTTTTCAGTCCTTTACCTTCCATGAACAACGAGGCATTTTGCAATGGAGCTGTAAAACCACGTTCCAACATCGCTTGCCAGTCCCGGGAAAACTTTGTCTATAGTCGTAAGAAAACCGGGCGCTACTATGCTCAGACATAATTCTAAAGGAAGTTTCAAATTTATTGTGAAAAAGACCTTATTTATGTTTTATAAAATTTACGTCTGTTAGATATAAATTACTGTTGCATTATTTGTGTTTATTTCGTTTTAATGTATTGAATTTTGATGTTAGCTTGATGTTCTTCATAATCCTTTGTTGAAAGCATTAGATTTTCAGCAATGTGACAGCAATAAAATGGAGAAATAGTTAGAACTTGATCAGATATAACTTTTAAAGACCATTTATTTATTTAAAAAATCTGCATTTTTATTGCTTTTATATTTGTATAAATTTATTGCTGCACACATGGTACAATGCTTATTTTATGAGTATGGTGCTATTTGAAAATCTTGTGATGAAAAGTGAAACTACAATTCCTGTTTATGTGTCAATGGTATTAAAATAATTTATTTAAATGAATTTTATTTTTCAAAGATTGTATTTGATAAAATGTTCTAAAACGATATCCTAACATATTTTTACTTGATTACTTTGTTGTGTGCTTGTAGATCATGCATATTTTGTCAACATAATTTCATGCATGAACTTTGAAAATTTTTATATTGTTTTCTAAAAATTCAAAATGGAGTAAAACCTCTCTAACATGACAAACCGATAAAAAGAAAAATTTTATGAACAGTACCCTCGTTAGCGTTGTGTTTTTGGCTACACTCTCTATTTGACTCCTTTAATAATGAATGTTACTCCAAAGCAAGTGGAGAAACATTCAAATCTGGATTCTTTGTAATTTTCTAAGACCTATCTTGTGTTACATTTGTGGTTTTAAACAGTTTTAACACTAGAAAGACAGGAAGTCATCTTATATCTAGAAAGACAGAAGTAACCAGTGCAGCCCCACATTCTTATGCTGTATCAAATTAGACAGATTAATTTAGGCGACAGATGTGATAGATTATTATTTAAATTCAAAGATTTTATACTAACCTGTTTTATTGAATTTTAGTTTTTACATTCGTTGAAACAATCTTATTTTTATTGAGGTACTTTTTTCACATACTGCTGGTTTTGCAATTTGGGCATTCATTTTCGTATGGTTTCATTTGCAAGATCTTTGTATGATGCATTTTGATTTTTTCTTCTGGGGATCTCTGCCTATGTCAAAACCTTAGTGTTAGCTGCATTATTATTTCTAGGTTCCGGATATTGAGTATTAAGTACTTCACATAGTGGTAGGATGAAATTTCTCCAGTTAAGAATGTGCTTCTATGCCACTTTATATAAAATACAAGAATTGACCACAGAATTATCTAAATATTGCAAAAATACATGCATAACCCAACGACTGATTTTTATTTTAGATTTGATTGTATAAAGGAGTACCATTTGGCCTACAAAGTCGACACCATACTTTGGTTATCTTCGGAGATCTTTGACTGCCTCTGGTGCACCCATGTCCACAGCTTTGTGGATTATTAGTACCTTAAAGAGGCTGAAATCTTGTTTTAGCTTATTCATCATGAGAACTGCCAGAAAGGTATCGGGCATTCCAAACATTTAGAAAAAGAATTACTAGTCAAGCAACAGTGTCGCTTAAAAACAGCTGAGAAGGGGAACAAAATGTTTGTAAACAGAAGAAAACAAAGTCAAACTTCTTTGCAAGATGATAATAGTCCCTTAACATAAAGGATTTTGCAGTGTCATTGTGAAATACCATAGGGGCTGCATGTCTTTCTATGTATAAGGTCCTATATATCCAGTTCTATGATAGCCAAGCCAGAATGATCAATTACACAGTAAGTATGGACAAAATTATTGAAAGTCTTGAAGAGCATCCTATTGAATTCATTGGTAAGGGAGTTAGTTACAACTGGCAGAGGCCACATAGGCACCATCTGTCTTTCTAGTATTAAATGAAAAAACACAAGTAAATCTAATATTTTCTCCAAGGTTTCTCTCAACCATCAGTATATCACACTTTTTCGTTTCTCCCCAAATATTCAAAGTATTGAGGAGTTACTATAATTGAAAAGGATTCCAAAAAATTTAAAGCTCTTTATGTTGCACTTTTTGGTTGATTTGTCTTGTATTTATGAAGTTTCGACCTTCATTAAAGTTGGTACAGCAGTATAGAACTAATGGTAGGCTTCACCATAAAGATTAATTTCAAATGTACTGTCCAAGAATGAACTAAGTTATTTACTTACCAAGAGGGAACATTTTCAGAGGTTTTACTGTGGACCTACATATTTAAAAAGATGTATTTTGCATGATTGTCTTTACATTTACCTACATGCGTTTAAATATGCTTTACTGTGATTTATTCTTTGGTATGTATTAAGCAACACTTTGTTTCTTTTCATGTTAAGTCGGTGTTATGCTGTGATATTTATCAATTATATAAAATCTGGTGCCAGATTCTTTGTTTTGGAAACTTGGAATTTTGTGTAACTATGTTTGTGCTAGCAACAAAAATATTTCAATGTTTCACTTGTTAGGTGGTTGTGTTTTGCATTTAAGAGGGAAAGAATTTAAAATTCAATTTTCTTCATGCTAATTCATATTCATTCTTTTCCTTAGGAAAAATAATTTTGCAGTTTGATGTGCTCTCTGATGTTTTTCCCAATCATATAATAGTTTACTTTAGTAAATTGAATCTATAAGACGAATTGTTTTTTTTCTCTTAAAATATTCAATGATTTACATTAGGAGAACCTTTCAATCACCATAATTTTTATAAATAGTTCTTTTAAATTATAAAATTTCTTTTCCGTACATTTGATTAAGGTCTCAATTAAAAATCATGTAGAAGTAATACTATATACCTTCATATATAGAATAGAATATTGATATATAAAATTTAGGTAGAATTAGTGACTAGTAATTATGTATTCCAAATCACACAAGAAGCTTATCTTAGCCTAAATCTTGACTAATAGAAATGAGTCTTTTCAATGAATTGTCAAATATTTTAATGAAAAATATACCTCTATGATGATTATCTACAAGAAAAAATGATTTGCTCAAACATCATAGTAACTGTTGGTGTTCAAAGTAAACTGCACTGTAACATGTGATACACTAAAGTTGCTTTTGACACTCCTTGTGAAAATTTTAAAGTAACACCTGAAGAAATAATAGATTTTTTAATATTTTCAACCTATAAAATAGAATTAGAAAGGAAGATACTGTTTTTAGAATCGACTTGGAAGCTATCAACATTATTTTCTAAATAAATGCTATCTTGTAAGTTTTCAATCAAAATCTGTCTCACTTTCTATATCAAGTGCCAAATTTAAATGATTGAGTTGTGTAATGTAGATTAGTTTATTCGTATACTTCATAATTATGCACAATTATGTCAATCAATACATTGTGATATTTATACTGCATTTTTCTGTGAAAAGTGTATATGTTAGATCTCTGAACTTTAATTTGTGATGTACTTTTTAATATCTACTTTTGTTATACATGTTTTTCATCCTTTTGTTATATCTTGATCCTTTTAGTTGAGTGGTTCATATTTTAGGTACTTTTAAAAATACTTTATTTAAGTGCAGAATCTCATCTTTATGTTTAGAAAAATTAATTTAAATTATTTTTAATGAAAAAAACTTATTGCAGAAATAAAACTGATATATATATATATTCATATATTCCGTTATGATAATTTGTAATATATTTACATGAGATTAATGTAAATAGATAACAAGATTTGGCATAACAAGTTTCCTGAAAAACTTTGTTTTGCTGTAGTTAAGTTAATTGTAAATTTCACTTTGGTACAAAGTTTAAAGATATGTAAAAAAAGAATAAATTATCTTGTGCAAATTAAACTCATGTCTATTCAGGTATTTGTTAACATGATACTATTAAATACATATTATTTAACTTAAAGGAGACAATAGTTCAAATGTATTGATTTTTCGTATACTCACAGAAAATATTGGTTGCTTTTTCGAGAAATTTAAATTAGAATCATTTTGAAAAGTTTGTTCTAAAAGTCATTAGATTCTTAAGCTTTTGCATTCTTTTTAAGTTTAATGTCCTTTTACATCTGATATCTCATTTTATATTTCTCCCTAAATTTACTGTCATAAAGTGAATTTAAATTTGATTTCCATTTAAGGTGATATCTTAAAAGTTCATTTTTCTATAATGTGCAATTGAACATATTTTTATATATTACATGCTTCATGCATTGAAAACAATCTGTTGAAAAGTAAAGTAGTTTTCATTAATTTCCGATTTTTATATATTTAACAGGTTACTTTGTCATTTAAAATATTATCTAATTTACCTTTTCTTTTAAATATCAAATTGTATTAAATTGGTATCTTGATGCTGCTCTATTGGTGTATTGTTGTCTTCAGTTGAATGCTTGAATCTGCATTAGCTTCAAACTATTGACAATCTCCCAATGCTGTCTGTGATTCCTGTCCATTTGTTTCATTACTGCACACACGTGCCTCATTGAATAACTACCGATGTGGAAGTAATGGTGCGCAAGAACCTTGCTCTACTCTTGCTTGTAGAATCAATCTGTTACTATTGTACGATTATGGTCAAACCGATTTTGGGTGTTTGTTTTAACATTATATACAAGGCTGCATCAACTTAAATATTATAACAACTTTTACCTTTTAAAAGTTAGATAGTGAACTTTTGCTAAACCCTTATCAAATATATAAATGGTTATTGTATAAATTAATTATTGATTAGAATTTGGAAGGAATGAACTTCTAACTTTTGTGTGCTTCACTTTTTTAATTAAAGTTAAATTGTGTCTAAGTTATGCATTACTGTTTTATATTCGACAATACTTGTTTTTTTTATTAAAGCTGTATATCTTTTCATTATATACCATTATATTTGTACTATTACCAATTTTACAGTTAATTTACATGTAATCAGTTTTGTTGTATTATATCAGTACAAATATTATTTTGAAGTTACTACAGTCAAGGTAAAAAACATGCAAAAATAGGAATAAGCAAACATAAAATTATGTTATTCTGATTTACAATTGCCAGATTTAGATACATTTTTGTCATGCCTTTGTTGACATTTTATATTTTTGTTTTATCATTAGCTTTTAGTCTTGGATTTTGAAGTGAAATCTAAAAGGAAAAGGTCTAAAATGTTTTTAAATATAAGTATTTTTATTGTTTGTAATTCCATTTTTAAACAATTGTTAGTTAAATGTAATTTAATGCTGTCAATATACTTAAAATAACACTTAATTTTTTTATTTTAACTTTAATTTTTTTTGCCTTTCCTGAAACATTGTTTTTTTTTAATGTAATTTTAGAATTGTATCATCTTCATCATTTCCAAGATTTCGAATTGGAAAAGCAGCAAAGTAATCACTAAACGTTTTATTTCTATTAGTGAAAAATCAATATGATAGTGAATCATCATCTAAGTGCTGTATCAGCTCTTGTAGTGTTCCTTGACAGTAATTTTTTAAGTATATCTTTGATAGTGTCGCAAAATAACGGACTTGATTGTCACACACAAACATTTTTACATGATATGGTTGATACTTATTCGAATTTTTTTTTTCTTATATTCATGGGGCATTTGGATAATTGTGATTTTTATAAATAACCTTAACATTACTCAAAAAAAATTCTCAAAATGACTTGCACGTTTCCTTCTGAATAAATCCTAAGTAAACTCATTAGTATGCCTTTTTTATTAATTGTTTTTTATTTCACTGATATTGTAAATATTAATTTAAAGATTGATTTCATAAAATTATTTATTGTAATAATATTTAATTGTCAAACTAACAAAACTTTTTAGACTTCAATAGAAAAAACTGAAACTTTCAAATAATCTCCTTAATAAATTTTTGATTGTTTGATTTTATCATTTTGTATTAGAAATAATTTGATTGATATTTATTTTGTTTGATTTTCTTTTTCTAGATAATCTAGTTTTTTAAAACTAATACCAGTATATATTACTATAAAGCATTTATTGTAAGATAATGCATTTTATTTCTAATTTGTTTATTATTTATTAGTTGCTTTTCATGTAATAGTTCCAATCACTGGTATATTTGCCGAAAAATGTTTCTTGTACATTTCCAATCATTGCTTGTACATGTTGCCTCTGTGCATCCCTCTGATCCAAATGTTCTTCATTGTGACTACTTTTCCACCAATTCAAGGTGGTTTAAAGTATCTGCTCATGGTAAGAGTTGATCATTAGCCCAAACCATTGACAAAGCAGCAGCTTAATCTAAAATCAACCTTTACTGCTACAGTAACTTTCTAACTATTGTTAAATCTATTTGAAGTTTAGAAATTTCTAAAGAGGCTAGGTGTCAAATGAATTAAATTGCGATTTTATTTATTATTAAGATGGTGAAATATGCAACTAGTCTGTTCCTGTAAGCAGTGGAATACAATTTGCTAGTTCGCTGCAACTATGTAATGTGTTTTCTGATTTTCATTGCAGAGTATTAACCAGAGGCTTTGTAATTCCACTTTCATGCATTTTAAATTAAATGACATGTCTATGACTGTTGTATGTTTAGCAGATATTTTTAAAAAGGTAGATTTAGAAGCTGCTTTTACACTTGTGCTGCATACATTTCTATTAACTAGTGGAAACTCTTAGCATTCTATACTTAAAAACGTAATGCATCTTTATTCTTTTAAATGGACACTGAATATAAGTTTTACATATCATGTCACCCACAACGAATTCTTTTGTTTTGAAAATCACTTTATTCTTTTCAACTTTTTTCATTCTATAGACAAAATCACTTTGTAATGGTTGCTGTATATCTTAAATTAGATTGTGCATGCTTGTTTTTTATGCAAGAAAACGTATCGACTATTTGTGACAATTCGCTCAGCGATTCTTTGTATTGTAGTATTATTAACGTTGAAACTTTTTTCATTCTATAGACAAAATCACTTTGTAATGGTTGCTGTATATCTTAAATTAGATTGTGCATGCTTGTTTTTTATGCAAGAAAACGTATAGACTATTTGTGACAATTCGCTCAGCGATTCTTTGTATTGTGGTATTATTAACGTTGCAATGTATTAAAGATTATAATGTAAGTGTTAAAAATATCTCATGTGTTTGTTTATTGCATTGATTAAGTGTTATAGAGCTTAAAATGTTATTGTTTTTAGTCATTGATTTTATTATATATGTTAGGCATTGTGAGTTTGAGATGTTTAGTTTATATAATTTCATGCACACCCACCATCCTTTTATGAAATATCCCCAAATCTTTTTGGTAATTATTCCTCTCAAAAGTATGTTGAAGAATCATGCAGTTTCATACTTTGTTCGAATTTTTTTAGACAATTTTAAAAACCAAATTTTGCACGGTTTACAAATATGTTTAGCATTAGAATTTTTAAATTTTGTACACATAGAGGTTTTGCTTTTTAAAAATGCTCATTGCAATCACTATACTTTGTTTCAGTTCAAGAATATATTACAGTGAAAAGCTAAATGTTTTCCATTATAAAAGTAATTTAATTTTTTCATTTGTCAATGATGTTGACTGATTATTCATGACAAAAATGTAGAAAATACATATTTTCCACGATGATTTGTTCTTTTAGCTCCTTTGAATTGGAAAGTGGTGTCTGAATATATCCAATGTAAGAATAAGGCGACTTAAATTCTATTGCCTTAGTTGGTGTAATCACATATGCAACCAACAATAGCAAATCCAGTTACAAAATAGGCTGATGGTTACAAAGCTAAGAGGATGCTTCAAGTTTTGGTGGTTTCGTATCAAATAGAAAAATAATAGATACATCAGTAACTGGATAGTTCTTTCCATAAAGGAAATTAATGTTATTTTAACATTTAAAAAGCATAAGTTTTGTGAATGTTTCATTAAACGATCAAGTCGGTCTCTAATAGGGGAAATATTCCTCATTTCATTGTAAATTAAGTTGTTTGTGAATCAATAATGGTGTTTTAAATGTAATTAGATATAAATATCAAAAGAAACAACGGAAAACATGGCAATGAATTGCAAGACTAAAATCGAAAGCGTAGTTAGCTGTAGTTCCGAAGTACATCATTCCCCATTGGGATTTGTCTCCTGGAATCAGACACATCACATTTATATCTTTCAGATCATCAATCTTTTCAATTTGAAATTACAGGAATGTATGAGTGTAGTCTACTTTTAGACTGAAACAAAGTATATTTATGCACGTTTTGAATCTTTTAAAATTAATTCACTGTTAGTATATGCACAAAGAAATGCAATGGATATTTTTACATGTTTATCTTACATTGCTGCTTGTTAGCTTTTGCATTATGTTACTATTAGGGGAAGTTTTAGCAATAATCTTTGTACTGAGTGTTAAGATTGAGAAGCTATGTCAACTTGGTTGCATTTTGTTAAACATTTACCTGTATTCGTATTAATGTATAATCAGTACTTGACTCAAATAGTGCTCCATTTGATGTCAAAAGGCAAGCTCTTTTAACCTTGTAATCTCATAAGTTTATGATAAAAGAATTATTGTTGAGCAATAAAAATTCTATGATAAAGCAACATTTCAAATTTTAATTGTGAATTCTTATTTATTGTATATTTTGCTCTATTCTTCCCTTAGATTTTTATGAATTGTGATGTTTATTTGTAACAATGACTTTGTTTTGAATGATTTTTCTTAATCCCAATAAATGGTATAACAAATTGCAATTTGTTTCTCTCTAAACTGATACCATCGTACTTAGTTTTGTATAACAATAAAAAGCCTTTTGTTTTGTAACATTTGATGTCTCAGAATTCAATTTTGAACTCAAATTCATTAAATTATTCTGAATATGCATAATTTGTTTTTATAACTCATTTGTCTGAAAATTTAATATGAAATGTTCCAAAAATTTTCCCTAGAATGGTTTTTAGTCCTATTACTCGCTTAAGACAATTCAATATTAAACTCAATAATCGGACTTTGACACTCGTTTGTTATATGAAAACTCAAGAATCCCCTTGATAAAAGGAAAACATAAAGGACTTGTATTAAACAAGAATTGTTAGTTTTCAGTTTGTGTTCTCTGAAGCCATTCTTACGGACAAATTTGAAATCTCGATTGGAAAATTGTTGCGTTATTACCAGCCTACAAAGATCAGTACTCGTGTAAGTATATTATGGGAAGCTTGAACTTGAGGGTTTCTGTTTCACTAATAGTTGAAGTATTTTCTTAAATATTTTATAACAGCCTCAACTTTAAACAGTTATGGATATTACTTAGTTAACTTATTTTCATTTTCCACCATTTGTAGGCTGCATGACCACCTCGAACACTGATTCAGGGTTTGCAACGCTATTGCATCCTAATAAGGTTGTGGACGAGTTCACAAGGTAGCCCATTCCTGTTATAACTTCTGATGTCACGATTTCAAAATTTGTATGTTCCAGCTGAATGTCCTCAGTTATACAAATTGCCAGTCTGTTCTGTTTCGTTTAATTTTGAGGTTGTAACTTTTAAATATGGTTACAATGTTCCTTGGGTTTTGCATGCCATAGGATCCTCATGAAATATGAACATCTGTGCCAAGTCCTCATTGCAGGGTTGCCACAAGTGACTAACTTTTTGTTTTTCAACCTTGGTGACGGGTATCTTTTTAAGCAAAATCGTCTCCAAACGCTCCCATTTTCAAAATTTTGGCGACTTTTTTTCGAAAATTCACCAAAGGTTAATGGAAATTCTTTTTAAACAAATAGATGCAAAATTTTCCAAGGTACGCCAATTTCGAAATTTTGGCGCCAAGCTGTAGTAACCATAAAAGAAAAGCATTAGAATCTGTTTGCTAGATTGTCATGAAAACCAAAAAGAAAATATTTAGGGGTTTTTTAATTTAAATTTCTTGGATAGATCTTTAACTTCTGTTTCATACTTAATAAGCATTTTGTGCTTTAGCTGATTCATTTTGTATCTGAGCAAACTAAAACGGTTTAAGAGTGCTATTTTTAAAAATGTATGCTAATATTTCAGAAGTACTTTGGCTGTAGCAGCCCTGTAATTGTGTTACTTGGACGAGTATGTCTAAATTTTTCCTTGTACAAGGTGTCAAACTTTAATAGAAGGTAAGAGACTGATAATTAAACCACATTCGCATAGGAATGCAAAAGCTCCATCTGGGGTGTTCTTGAGGGTGCAGAAACGTGAACAGATTTCTTAACCCTGGTTTGACAGTTTTTACATTCCGTGGAACGTTCCAGTCGGGTGTAAATGTTTGATAATTCAGCACATGTCTGTCAAGGTACTGCTTACAGTACAATCTCAGAAGGAATATCCAGGAAAACAAATTCGTTCTAAATTTAGTACCCCTCCATTTAGAAGCTGGCCATCTCAGTTGTGTCCTGCAGCAGTTTGGAGACTACTAGATATAAAGGCAGATCATTTCGTCAACTGATGCTTGATTCGGACACTAACAAAGCAGCCTCTACAACAAATTGACTTTGAAGATATGTAAGTTGAAAGTTTTGTCCTTTGATGTGCAAGTGTTTGTTGCAAAAGTCATACTGTACAATTTTCTTAAAGGCAGCTTTTGTTTTCGAAATATCAGGTTCTTTTTAGACTTATTTGTTTTGCTGTCTGTTATCCAAATAAGGGCCATTCTGACAAATGGTGAAATATCTAGTTATTTTCATAGAATAAAGATTTCATAATCCAAAAGTTAAAATGGATGCTCCCTTAAAAACTATTATAGAATTTTCTTAATTTTTAAATTTTATTTTTTTATTCTCTTTACTTTTCAAAGGAACCCTATACTTCAGCAATATTTGACTCATGAAGCATGTTGAGGGTAAAGGTCCTAGACAATCCAACATGCCAGTTTGTCACTGTTGGCTGGGTTCAAAAGTGGACATCATGTACCAAACAAGATTAAATAATAAAATTTCAAAACCCAAATAAAGATAAAAATGACTAACAGTAGCCCCCAAACAAGTCAAGAAAACACACCACTGACAGTCAAATACATAATGTATTCTGTATAGTAAATGTTTCTTTTTTACAACCCATCAGTTATTGTTAGCAAATGGATACAAAAGTCATGTATAATAGATTACATTGCAGAATGGAAACAGTTGTATACTATATATTTCAATGTATAATCAATGACAATGAGTTCATATAAAAACACAAAATGTGACTGAAAATACTTGACAGCAACGAGGGCCCACACAGTGGGGATTCCTCTTTACCTGGCCAGGCAACATGTCGTGTGCCTGGTAACATTGGCAGTGTTGTCACCTCAAATGGCGGATGTGAAGGCTTCTTCCTATTGAGAAAGTACAAAATCACAAAACGTCTCTTGCAAAAGTAGTTCTTTCCTAGGACCACAAAAACAATACAGCTCAACAAAAAATATTTTTATAGTTGTCAGATATTTGAACGAATTTAGGGTTGCTAAATTCATAAATAAAAGTAGTTTTTTAAATTGGCTCTATCCCTGAGATAATGGATACATAACCTAAATTAACAGGGCCTTTATCTATAAAGCATACTTGTGAGAATCAGGCAGTCAATTAGGACTTTCTGGAGGCTCAAACCCGTAAAATCTTGGTGCCTCCATCAGAAAGTTTGCTCTGAGGAAAACCAGAAATCGTGAAATGGCAAAATTCACAAGTTCATCAGGAATTCCAATTTTGCAAAATATATGATAGTGTTGAAGTTTCTACCTGGTACAGTATATATATATATATATAGCCCGGTTGGAAGAGAAACGGATTAGCAACCGGAGGGTTGTGAGTTCGAATCCAGCCAGACTTGTGTAAAAGGGGGGCTGGTACATGTTAAGTCTGGCGCAGCCTCAAATGTCCTCGTTGGTGTGGTGTGAAAGTTTGAAGAGTGGGGTGCCAGCTCAGGTGTGATCTCGTCATCTGACAGTGATTCAAAATCACATGGTGGTGTTCTCGATCTCTCCCTTGGGGATTGATCCTGGATCGTTGCCAATAGCCCATTGTGTTGCTCCAGTGGGACAATTAAAATACCTACCTACCTGGTACAGCTTCTCAATGCTCGAGAAATTCTTGGATAATCAAAAATCAGACTATCACCAAAAACTTTTGCAGTATGCTCAAACACAACAAATAATTGGAGTACTAATTTGAGTGTAAAAGTGCAGAACAAGGGGAGAGGTTGTCCTAAAAATGGTGAATGAAGAGCATGGTATCGTGTATGTTAATGCAAGACACATACCACCGAGCTACAGCTGGAGCTTTGCATGATTGTTCTGATAATCTACATAAAAGATAAATCAAACAGCAGCCACACCCCATTGAGATTATATAATCATGTAACTATTTAAATTATATATATTTACTTAGTGTGCATATGATTTAAGACAATTTCAATGCTAATGTCAGTAGGCTCTGCTAAAGATTAAATTCTTACAATTATTTAAAACATTCGAGCCAATGTAACAAAACTGATGCCATATTCACAATTAGCACCACTAACTCTTACCCTAAACCCTTTCCAATATCTGGCAATAAAATCAATGGTGACCAGTGGAATCAGTATCAGATTGACTGAATTCCAGTACTTGCCATTAGCAATAAGAATTCAAAAGGCTATAGGGGCCCTTAAATTTTCTTTATTCTATTCACATCCCAACCCATATGTTCTATGCTTTCGTAATTTTCATCTCTAATATTTTAAGTGGCCCACTCATAAAAAGATTTTGAGCACGCAAAAAATAGGATGATTTGTGATTACAAAATACATGATAGTTAAAATACTGATGAGTTAACAAATTCTTTAAACAAATTTTGCACTAAAAATAGTAGAGCTTATATCAGAAAAACATGACAATGAAAGTGGTCAATACAGTAGTACTATTGCAAGAGACCTGAGTAAAAATACAACACAGCGTGGTATAAAAACACAAAATATGGCAGTGACTGTGTAGCTGATTTTTCATTGTTGATTCGTTGACACAAACGCACATTCTACACTGCATAGATACAAGAATACAAATGTCATAAATAACAATAAAAAACTAAATCACTATTCATAGATGAAATCTGCATTCGCACAGTTAAAATACATGAGATGGGGACGTTCTTGATCAACAGGTAACGATTCTCTATTGAACACAAAACACCTTACAACTCAAAGTCAAAGAAACTTGACTTACGGACATGAACTAGGAATGAAAGTAACGGTGAGTTAGGATGGGACAAAACTTTTCTTAAAAAGTGAAATTTCATAAGAAACAAGTTTACATTGAATTTAAAAAGCAGTTTGTGTAAATTGGGAGTTATCCAGGACAAAAAAATTATTTGTGACAATTTTAAAAACTTGCATTTTAGACATGACAGATAAAGAGGAGGTAGGACATTTTAAAATATTTTTTGAAGACTTAATAAATGAGATTTGTCTTAACAAATTCGAAATGGGAAAGTTAGATATCTATTTCAAAAGACAGTTTTATAAATTTCTACTGTATAAATAGAAGTATGAGAATTAAACACATTGTTCAATGGATTTCATTAGGCAAGGCTATGTCCATTTGAAGGACACATTATTGTTATAATGGCTTCACTCTCCAAACTAAGCACTGGGTTATCGAACTTTAAATAAAATTAAAATGTGAAGTCATTCCGGAGAAAGGCAATACTGGAAAGCATTCTTATAAAAACATTATTGTAATAAGTGTGTTATAAAAATTACTGTTATCAATACACTCTAAAAGTTAGAAAAATACCTGTAAAAATGCACACAAAAGAATTGCTGGCAGATCTACAGTTTAATGTATTGAAAAAGTACAAATTCTAGGAATTCTTCCTTTCAAAGTGTAGATATCCATTTAATTTCCTTGGATAAGTTTGAAAACTTAAGAAATTTCAAATTCAAGCACAAGGGGAGGTTGAGATTTCAGTATATTTATGTTGGTCCCATTATAGAAACGATACCAGAACAGTACTAACACAGTACAGAATCGAAGAAATGCTGTACAGAAGGGAGGGGAGAAATTCTCGGAGCTATTTCCAAACCAATGAATAGACATGTGCTTATTGCATCCTTTGTAAATTTACAAGTGCTTTACAAAACCTTGGCTAATTGATGTACACAACACAAAATACCACTACAAATACAAAAGAAGTAAAGAGGCTATCTTACAGGATGCATGTTACAAAAAGAGCCAGTGTAGAACCACTGCATGTAAATAATGCTGCTTTCGCAATCTGCATTACATGGATACACGTAATGCTTATTTAAAACAGGGGTAGCCAACTGTTTGCGATCCATGCGGCAGTTTTTTTACACTCTTAAGTCTGAAGCACTGTTCGACTGTGCCTGATGAGGGCACTGTGTGCAGTTAATATTCAGAAAGTCAAATACCATGTGCTCATTTATAAATTTCTGCAAATTCCTTAATTCTTTTTTCTACATATCAATTACTGGTTTATGTTTTTAGTGTGAATGAATCTGTCACTTTTATTAACTCTGGAGTACATTGCTTCTAATCGTGTGAGCTCCTCTTGATGCATGTACAGTAGGTTGGCCATCCCTGATTTAAAATAAAAATATGGAACACAAACAGGGGAAGTATTTGAGACACAATAGCACACACATACATCACAAAATCACTTTATCTACACTTCCTTCACGACGACGATGCTTTTTGATACCCCTTTGATGACTTTTCCAGTACAAGGGAAGCTGTTCAACAACTCTTAACTACAAGGCAATTACTATATAAAAATAGATATACATTTGTCTTCGAAGTACAATTACAATCCCAACAGTTTTCTCCCTGTAATTTGTAGGCAGTGATATTTTGAATCCATTCGGACGCTGAATGCCCAACAACATTCAAAGAATTTTCCCAATAACCATCAACTGCAAAAATTCCAATTCTAAATACATCAATGTCTTTGATTACTTTTCTCCAAACATCCATCTCACTATTGTTTTCCTACATTTGACCTCTTTTAGGTAGCTTTATTAACAACTCTTGCAGCAGTGTTATTTTACTGAACAAATCAAGAGAAAGAAAAGCAGAATTTAAAGAATTATAAAATTTCAAAAATCTCTTCAATTAAATTGTGTTGGTTGCCATGGTTTTCAAGATCATCATGCACCGATATTTAAATACAGAACATTAAAAAAGATATACTGAAATTATTTTAGTTAAATATACTATCAAGAACTAAATAAGCGCACACATTCGTCAAAAGCATTCAGCAAAGTCAAAAATTGTCAAACTATTGGATCCAAGCACAAAATTTGAAGAAAAAACTAAATTTATAAACAAAGAGAAGCAAATTGTAGACTTTTAAAAGGGAAATTGTGAATTTAATAACTTTTTCCATGGTGCAAGCCAATTTCTGGGTTTGTAACCAATTCTTTAGATTGTAGATTTCAATAGATGAGTAACAGTTAACTGAAAGTTCCGAGAATTGAATAAGGGCTTGTCTTGAAGAAAAACCAGACTCTCTCTCTCTTCCTGACTGCACCTCTTTCAAAAAACAAAACTGGTTCTTTACTTGAAGATTACTAGAAATATTTATAAAATTTCAGTCTTTTCTTAATAAATTTGCTGTATAAAAATTTAAAAAATCCAGAGTAAGTTTAATTCAAGTTCATTCCTTAAAAAATAATTATCAGAAATGTAGTGTGCTCATTTTTCTAAATTCCCCAATTGTCCCCACAATGAACGTTTTGTGGGACAAATGGGGGGTATTACCCATTGCATTGACTCCCTCTAAAGTAAATCGAAATAAATTTGAGGAACATAATATGATCCACTGTACCAAATCACACCAACTTAACAAATGTTGACATGCAAAAACATGACATGCATTAATCAAGAGTTATTTGTCAACAATTGTTCCTAACCTTGGTACAAGTGCATGAAGAATATTGGTTTGTAAGAAATAATTGCTGTGTGTGCCAGAAGTGGTCGATTTATGACATGTTTTGTAAGTTATAGAAAGTGCATTTAAGTCATGTTTCAAAACAAGTCAAATAGGGCAACATATTTTAACCTGTAAATGATGCCCTTCTACAATTGACCTCTTTAGCATGGATTCTGCATTGAAAGCAACAGCACTGTGCGATTACAAGTTAGCAAAACCCATTTATATATTTAATTTCAAGAATATTTGAAGGGAGAGAAATGGAGTAATCAGAAATTCACACACATCTGTAAATTCCATATTAATTTGTACAGCTGCTAACAAAGATTCTGAGACAATTTTTGACTTGCTACTGCACTTTTGTCTTGGTTGATAAAAAGCAACAAACTTCAAAGCAGTGATAACACTGATTACTATATACTAAATTAAAATAAATCACTATACATATAGTAATCAGAACAGCCTTGTACAAATTTTAAAATGTTCTAAAAATTACTGTTTCGAAATACAACAAAATTAAAATATGAACCATCACTCTTAAACAGCAATGAACAAAATAACAAAAGATCCTTCCTAAAGGAGCATCCCATATTGCTGCACAATTAATTAATATTTCACACTCGTAGCATACACTGAACACATAATTTATAAATAATATAAATTACTTTTTCTATATTTTGATTTATACATTTTCTTTGCCACCCAAGACTTTGGAACTATGTTCCAGTCCCCGTCTTGGAGACATTCCACCTTCCTTCTAGTGTGAGCTTCAAACATCTTTTCACCTGATGTCAGTGGCGTAGCCAGGATTTCATCTCGGAGGGAGTCCAAAGTTAGAAATACAATTTTTCTACCAATAATTATCTGGACCTTGGCACATTTCAAGAGGTTCAGTCTTTGGAGCTCATTAAGACTGTTATTTAGGAAAGACTTTTAAAGGACTGTAAGTATAAAATATTATTGCTGAAAGCATACAATATTTTGGATTTATATCTGACTGTGATGGTCCTACAAATACCAATGCCAATAAATAAATATTGAATTATTTTGCTTTAATGTTGCACCACGTTCAAAGTATAGATGAGTGGTGTCAACAAATTCTAATCATTCTATAATGTAAATAATTCAATAACTATTATTTTATTTAAAGAATATACAGGGTGGTCCAAAAGTCATAAAGGAGTCTGAAGTTTTAATAACATTTTAATTTTAAAAAAAATTCAGATACTTCATAAAGACCTAGGGGATCAACCATGGAAAAATTCACAACAGAACAGCAAACAAATTGTGATTTTACTATCAAACCCAAGGATCAATAATTCTGACTCAACAGGCTTGATGTAGCCATAACGGTATGAAAGATTCTCCAAGCAAATCAATGATTGTGTTTGATAGGTCGTTTTGAGGAACAGGGTTCAGTAAGCAACCTTCCACAAACAAGTAGACCATGCTCGGTTAGGAACAAAGCCACATTTAAAGGTGTAATTGAGTGTTGTAGAAGAACCGAGCACATCAACTTGAAGGTGGTCTGGTCAGGTTGGAGTCTGATGCCACTCCAGTGTATTCTGAAAACCTTGAACATGTTTCTGTATAAAATCCAATTTATGCAACAGCTAAGCACACAGATTGCAATATGCAATTGCGCTCTCCAGATCTGACAACTTTTCATTCTATGGAGTTATCTCAAAAATTATGTTAAGCCTCAGACAATCCAACAGCTGAAGAACAATACTTGGGCTAAAATCAGCACTGGAACCTGAAATACTAAGTGTCATGAACACCTTGGAAAGGGTGCAATTGTGCAAAGTAGAAAATGAACGTCGTTTTAAATATTTGATTTTTGGTACTTAGTGTAAATTTATTTCCTATAGATATTGTATAAGATTATATGGTATCGTAAATTTCAAAACAAAAAAATGAAGGAGTTACTAAATATTGAAACCTCTTCTTGACTTTTGGCTCACCCTGTATAAAAGCAGTTTATGCTTAATTCTAAGATTTTTTTTTAACTTTGGAGAGGGGTCTTGGAGCTCCCTCCATCTGACTACGCCGATGCATTCAGTGTTCAAAATGCATCGCTAAGATGCCATCTCAAAGTACTCGTTTTATTGGGAAAATGCAGTCACATTCAAATGCAAATATTGCATGTGGATGGATGACAGAAAGGCACTCGACAGGCCCTTTGCAATCCTGAGACACCTCAAGTAAGCGTTCCCTTGCCTGTACACTCCATGGCACTTTCAGAAGCATCTCCGAGCAGAACACAAGAGGAAATAAATTACACAAATGGAAAGCTCTCCTTTCTCCATCGAGAAACGAGAGGATGAACACTGAAGGAGCACTTGAGCGGTGAAGTTGCGCTTTGATCAGAGACAGGAACCATGTCGGGAGAGCTTCCCTCACTTGCGCTTACGCTTCACTGGACGAGGCAGGACGCCCGCTTTGGTGAGGGTGGCCATTGAGGACAGCTGCAGGGCCTGGGGAGGTAGTTTGGAAAGTGGAATGCTTCTCTCGAGGTTGGACAGGATGTTGTCCTCGGCAACCCAACTATCAGGAAGTCTGGAAACATTAAAAATAGTTGGTTGGTTTTAGGGCGCAAGGGCCATATTTGGCCATGCTGTGCCAGACACAAGACATACAACATCAAGTAATAGACACACACAATGAAAGTTTTACTGACACAGAAGAGAGAAATACATCAAGGGAGGAATGCACCTGACAGGAATCGAACATGTGCCATCTAAAACTCGAAGGTTGCTAGTGCAGTGGACAAACCCACTGAGCCAAGATGGCCCCAACATTAAAAATAGAGTCAGCTTTCAGAAAAATGGGCATAGAAACCATATGTCAGCGACTCATGAGGCTTCTGCACCAAATACATTTTTTAACTCTTTGAGACACGATTTTAAAGAAATAAAAATCCAAGTTGCACAGAATTGTTTATTCACTTAGTCAGCTTCAAAATTAGCATAAAACATCAAATATCATGTTTTTTATTATAAAACAATTTATTCATTCATAATAAATGTTTACAAAAAAAACATTTACCATTATGAAAGACAAAAATTCACTGCACCACACAATTCGCCAACCTTAACCACAACAGTGTCAACAACTTACTAATGCGTTTTGACAAGTGTCAATTTTTGTTTTCAGTTATTTACACATTTGGCCTTAGTTCATAGCATTGCCAACTCAATGAAAAACTTTAAATAAAATATTAAATTGTATGATTATGAGTAATTTCAACTTTTTGAGGCGGGTTAAAAAATATCCCACCATGCATAAAAAGCTAAGCAAAAGGTGGGAGTTTCTAACCCACCTAACCCCAAAGAGTTAATGGGACAATATTTACTAATCGAAGTCATGGACTAATGTGATTTCTTCAGGTGGTACATGCAAGCCCATTTATACAAGTCAGTTTCCAAAATTTTAGGACTGGTGTGGTATCTGCACTCGCCAATTTAAATATGAGTTGGAGTGTAGCAAGGATTTTATTTTGGAGGAAGCCCCAAATTTATAAATTCCTTTTCTTATGCCCCAAAAGTGGACCATATCAAATATTTAGAGGTGTTGGGTTTGTTAAGATTTAGTGTAGAATATTTTGTGCATGAATTTCAAAATAATGGATTGTGTGAAGGCCATAAAAGGTGACATCCCAGTTTATTTGAATAAAAAAACTTTACAAGGGTGACCTCAAATCAATCACAGGCTCAACTTTTAGCATCAACAGAAATACCTAACACTATTCTACTCTCAGTGCAGAACTCTTTTGAGGTATGGGATTGAAATGATAAACTGGAAAGAAAGTATCAAAATCATGGGCACATATGGGGTTTTAAGCCCCTCCTAAATAAAATCCTGGGTGTGCCCTGATCAGAATTATATTCTACTAATAAACGAGTGTGTGAAACCTAAGAGGAAGGAAGAAAATTGGTCAGATGTATTTTCTCTACCAAGTAAAGTTTTTTTACCAATTTTAATTTTATTCCCTTTATATAAAAGAATGCTACAAGGTGTTCAAAAGTAACTAAGCATCTCTGCATTTGCTGCACACCAACTGATTTTATTCACAACGTATGCAAATGCAAAGATATGAGTTTAAAATGTTTTAGGTTGGTCTTCGGTACTATGCTTTGTTTCCTGAATTTCGCAGAAACTGCCCCTGGTCACAGTTTTTGAATTTTTTCGTGGAATCATCTTTTGGATAGTCACTAAGTACATATTTTGATGCTCCTCTGCTTCATGATTAGAGATAGAGTACTCTGAATATGCCAACTTTATTTACAATCACCCTTATAA
This sequence comes from Meta bourneti, assembly GCA_933210815.1. Lineage (NCBI taxonomy): Eukaryota > Metazoa > Arthropoda > Arachnida > Araneae > Tetragnathidae > Meta > Meta bourneti. The sequence continues at coordinate 25,349,806 of OW119931.1, forward strand.
AAAAAACTGAATGAAAAGCTATACAAGAAGTTGATTAAAAGGAATTACGAGAATTAATTAACCATACAGTAAATAGTATATACTGGGATTTGAACTTTATAAAATATTCCCCCCTAAAACCATAATTATTTCTTGTATATATTCCCAGTTAAAGGTTAATTTTAAACCTTTTCTGCAACTTTGACTTAATATAAACATTAATAGTTTTTAAATTAGATAATATTTTTCAATTTAATGTATTTTAAATATTTAATATGCATTCTACTGGTGAAACTGAATTTAAAAAGAATTGCTGTTCTTCAGATTTGTAATTTTTATATGTACTTCTCTTTAGTGCATAGGCTATGGAAATTACATGCACATTAAATTGAGTGCAAAGTTTTGGGTCTTGAAATATTGATAAATCATTGATTTGGATAGTGTAATTCATGGGTTAAGGCTATAGGTAGTTGATAATTGTCTAGAAAGGGAGCAAAGTTTCAGTTTTACATCTTGAGTAAAATAAACAAAATGCTATCAAAGACAAAATGTACCCAATTATGCCATTCAACCGTCTTTCAAATGAACTAAGAATGAAAAAGATTTAAGACATTTCACAGAATTTTAATAAGAGTGAATGATAAATTTCAGCTATTAGTCACATACAGTGGAATACTTTTCACAATCATACATATGTATTTCGTGTCACAAAATAATATAACTCAAGTAACAATTCACAAAAAATTTTCTTTTGCAGCTAAAATCACTATAGGAAATGTAAATATAAAAAATTGTGAATCCTTATTTTTGTTTTATTGTGGCAGGGTGAATATCTATTTTTGCCAGGACGTTTTTACCCTACCTTTGGTAAAAACTTGCCAACCCTGATTACAATCCACACTTTTAGTGTGCTATATTGTTTGATAATATTGGTGTAGTAAAATATAGAACCTCTACAAATATTACCATACATATGTAACCCTCCCCCAACTTGCCTGAAAGCACAATGGGAGGTGGGGAAGCTATTACCATAAAGCACTCAAGCAATTGCTTTAGGAATAGGCTACAGCATACTTACATGTCTTCAGGAGTCCAACGCAGGAGAACATTCACTCTGCCACCTTTATCGACTCTTCGAGCAACAATCTGAAACGATTACATCAAGCATTAGGTATGAATACATCTTCACTGAATTTTCATTTTAATAATTAGTCGAACCAAATATAAGTAAAAGAATAGAATATCAGCTCCAAACAATGTGGCAGAAGCTTTATAAGTTTTTAAAATACCAATAAAGCTTTAAAAATGTTTCTAACATTGTTAATGTAGAAGTTAGCTAGTCTTTTATATAGCTAGGTTCAGTCATAAAATTGTTTATTTTGGCTAATCTCACCCCATGGATGGAGAAATTTTTTGTGGAAGGGGCCAACTTAAGAAAAATAAAATGCTGAGCAGGCCAGTTTGTTTAGTAAGAGGCTATGTGGGAGAGCTAATGATTTCAAGAGTCCATATCCTGTTTCAAAAGTCAGGTTGCAAATTTTGCTGTCCAGAGTCAAGATTTATGAATCCAATTTCAATAAATTCACTGAGATTAAAACTTAACAAAAATTTAATAAGGTGACATTTTTAAAATTACAATACAATTCCGCTTCATAATGCAGCCAAGATATTTAAGCATCATTACGCTTCCATTGTTACAGTTCAACTGATTGGCGCAAGAGCGCCATCTACTGTCATTACAGAACAGGCTACATAGGTATCATTTTAATAATAGTTGAATAAGGGTTTTGATTTGTGTTGATATTACACTATTAAACAGTTTATAACACAGCAGGTTTGAATGATGATGTGTAAACAAGTGGAACTGCAAATAACTTTCCAAAGGTAGGTCATATAAATTATCAGTCTCAAATGAGAAACTAGGACTCAGTTGGAGAGAAGGGAAATTTCTTCTTTTTTCTAACTGGAAAAGAACTAGACTAGTATGTTTTAATAGAGTAGTTCTGAGAAAAATGTGAGGTAAAGCTGAACTAGTGTTTAAAAAAATAAGCATTTCTAAGGACCTAACTTGAAAAGTAATGACCTATCAAAGCTCATATTTTTGAAAATCAAAACTAAGAAATGTGCGTGCTCTGTATGGTGAGCAGAGTTTGAACTTTTGCTGATAAAAGAAATGGCAAAATGCACTTACAAATTATTCAGTTGAACTTTTTTCTAACCCTATGCTAGACCTCAGCCTTTTTGCCATACATCTGCCTGGCAACCCAATATAATCTAAAAGCAAACACACACAAATGTGTAACTGTATCAGCAGTCTTGCAATCAGGGCAGCTATTGAAGTGGTTCCTGTCATGTCTGAGAGACCACAAAGAGGGTTGGTTGGTGAGTTTGACAAGCCAATTCGGAAGAGTATTTTTCTTATGTCAGGAAAAGTCCAGGGACCATAATTTCCTATGGGCAGCCCAGTACATATTAGCCAGGCTAAAAAGGTCTTCAACTAAGATGTGATCGTGAGATAAAAAGTGCAAGATAAAAAATGACTACAATCCATAAAGCTCCCCATCGAACAAAAGAGGCAGTCAGGAGAAGCATGCACTCCAATGCGGTGTAAGTGTCCTCTTAAAAAGCGTGTCCAGATAAAATTCGAAAATTTGCCGTAGCAATATCTCGTGGCAAATTAGGTGGAACAGGGTCAGACAAAAGCTTGCTCTATGTTTTGTCAGTGGCCTTAAGCTTTTGATGGTTGCAGACAGACTTATTTATCTTCGCTCTACCAACCTGCTGGACAGCTGGGGTAGAAGACGACCATTTTTAGCTAGCTTGTCTGTGTGCTCATTGCCTGGTATATCACAATGGCTTGGTATCCATTGGAAGGCAATGATCCAACCAGAGTTCAAGATGTCACTGAATTCAGAAGAAAGGATTTTGTAGAGTCGTGTCCAATGAGAACATGAAAATAAGGATGGCTTCAGCTGCTGGGTTTCATTTCATGACTATGACTGTCACTTATTTTATTGTATCCTGACTACTTTTTGTTCTAGTACACACCCCATGACGGCTCAATGTTTAGACACGTGCAATGCATTTAATAATCTTAGTAACAAATTGGGAAGCCAAATGGCAAACGATATAATTAAGTGCCTGGCATTTGTTTCATTCATTAAATTTGTGAATTTTAATATACACTTTCTACACTATATATTTCTTTTCATATTAACAGTCATAAAATTTTTTGAAGTATGGAGGTGGAACACAAAATGCAAATGCATTGAATAATCGTGTTGAGTAAGGCTTACTGTGCTGTGGAATGTGATGGCTGATGGTGGTCCTCCATTGACAATCCCTTCAACAGAACTCAGCTGATAAAGGTTGTGCCGCACATGCTCCATCGTGGCATCGTCAAAGTAGTCTTTGGATTTATCTGAAACAATGAAACTCCAATTAACAAGGAAAATATAACAATTATAACTTTTGACAGTGATCTTTATATGTACAGTGAATCCTTTCGGTGGGAATAGTGATCTCTGCCAAGCATCCATCACCCATTTTTAACCCTCCAAGTGGTTTCGATAAGATATCTTGTCCATCAAGATTTGACAAATTTTGCTAATGACGAGATATCTTGTCCATCAAGATATTAATGATTATTTTATAACAAAATCAAGATACGGTTAGTTTTCTTCTAATGACGAGATATTTCATCCATCAAGATCTGATCAGTTTTACTCATGATGAGGTACCTTGTCAAGACAACCACCAGGAGGGTTAAAACATATTTTGCTTGAAATAAGTGTAAAAATTCTCATCATCTTTAATTTTTCCGTTTTAAGGTACGCCAGTACATTAAAATTACAACTCCACTTTACTTGCTGCAATCTCCTGATGCATATCTGTCTATGATGTCAAAATTTGACCAGGTCAAGTTACTGAGAGTTTCTTTTTTTATTCATATCATGGAAGTATTAGTTTGAACTGGCACAGTGATCTCACCTTTATTGTCTTTATTTTTCTGAAGAGTGGAAATATTTTAATTTGTCTAATTTTTATAGAAACTGCAGATTGGTGCCCAGAACACCATAGATACATCACTGCAAGTCTGACAGTATTTTATTGCTGTAGATCAATAAATTCTGTTGAAACAAAGGTTAAGTTTATTTCAAATATTGGGATACTTTAAAACATTACTACAGCATGACAAGGCAGCAAACTTCCAAGCTACAGATTTTTCACTTTTAATTTAACATAGGGTTCCAACAATGCCAACACACTAAACACCTTTGAAATACTGCAAACTTATTTCATAAATTTCGTTTCTCTAGAAAAAAATTTTATATTGAAAACGAGCTCTGATAGAGAAATTCTATAGAAATAAAAGTTTTAGAGCTGAATCCAATGATTAATGCAAGAATTGGCCAAAAGAGCAATTTTAATTAACACTAAGCACAAGACAAAACAATTACAAGAATAAACAAACATAAAAAGTAACATCTCGGGGAACAAAACTTCAGCGCGTCAGTTCTACGCTCGCCTTGGGAAACAACTAAAAGAAAAATGGTTCATTCTCTTTCGCGGAGAGAGTGTCACGTGGTCCGCCATCGCCAATCAAGGCGCATATCGCTGAGATACACGTTAAGGGGCTGATGCGTTACAAAGTTCGAAAAAGTTTTATTGAAAAGTTCTATAGAAAAGTAAAGTCATGAAACAAAAGAAATGAGCTTTTAGAGGTTTCTACAGGCATTCTAGATTTCCTTTTCTTCTTTATCGAGCTTATAGAGAAAAGGACCATAATTCTACGAATCCATGGAAATTTTTATAGATTTCTATAGAAATTTTTCGTAAAGGAAGTGATCAAAATTTATGATGCTACTGAATAGAAGCCTTCATAACATTATCAGCTTTTTCTTGTTAAATAACTAATGAAAACGTCCCATGTTTATGAATGAAAAATCCTTAAAAGGGCTCAAAACATTCGTCTTACCACCTTAAATAAAATTTACTGTCACTAACGTTCTGGCAAATTAAAATTGCCTTGAATTTTTCCCCCTCAGCGAATGTTCTCCTGAGAAATTGATAAAAACGTATTTCAAGTAACTTTGACCATAAATAAAATTTCCAATGTGACTCGCTAAGTAATCAGCATTTTGAATTCGCAAAACTAGGGGGGGTAGCTTTTTGCTTGCTGCAAATATTTAGCTGAAATAAGCGTCATTTGGAGACATCCCCATTAAACGGTGAGAGGAATTGTTTTTGTAAAATCGTTTCTGAATTCTAAACATGTAAACATTAAAAATGATATCACCCCTTGTTCAAATGGCATGGAATGACCCATGTATAAATTAGTTATTAAACATGTCTGCTTTAACAAAGGCGACAACGATGGTATAAGGATCCACACAGGCATACTATTAGTTAGAAAAATAAAATTCTTGTACCCGAACGGGAAAAAAGCAGTCTCAACCACATGATATCAGTTTTAATTCTTCAAACAATCTGGTAAAAGCCAAGTCTTCATTTAAATAGTACACACAAAATGTCTCATCAAATAAAGACTGCTTTTTTGAGCGCATTGATTTGAAATATTTTAAAGGCAGCTTAAATCACGGCAACAAAATTAAAAAACCTTTTTGGAAAAGAAAAATCACTTAAAAACCTTCATTGCTCAACTTAACAGATGTCTTACAAAAAGCACCGAAAGGAGATCCCCAAAATCAGTAGAAAAAAGGTGAGAGAAACTCAAATAAAACCGACTTCATTCAAAAGTATAAATCATGAAACAGCAATAAGCTAACAAAATCATAATTTATTTTTAGATAAACTCGATACTATAATCAGAGAATGCACCACTTTTTCTAGCTGGTTTTACTTAACTCACCATTTTATAACAAAAAACGATCATCTTTAATAGCACTAGCAATCGCATAACAAAAAAAACATTTTGCACATGCTCAGTGGAAAGAATGGCTTGTTTTAGTAATTTTTGATCCACTATTATCAGACCTTTCAATGAAAAGAAAAAATATTCAGCTCAAAGTTCAAACGAGGGAAGCAAAATTTTGACCTCCAAACTTTCTTATGTTTTTTACCATTCAAACCAATGCATAACGAACTTCCGGAATTCGTGTCCTGCAACCAAGCTTCTCAATGTTCGAAATTAGATGCAAGGCCGTTGGCACTGACAATGGAATGAAAAATAAATGCTAATTTCGCCAAATGTGCGAGAGTAAAATCGCTAATTAAAGACAAAAGTCGCTTCGATGAATACAAAAATTCGAAAGAACTTGAAATACATTTGTACGTAGGAAACATTTTATATTAGATGTTTCTGCCGAAATGTTTAGTAAGTTAAATTGGTTTCTTTTTCATAAGAATGAGAAGGAAAAAATCTAGGTGGTTCGAATCCCATGAGGTTATTTTTAATATAACTTATTTCGTAAGCAACAGTGTAAGGCTGATAACGTGGAGTAAAGTGAGTTAAACTTTATTTTCTGTTACTTGAAAGTATTTAAAAAATAAGCCCCCCACGTACACGACGGTCTTTGGTTTGTTCGAGTCTCGAACACTCAACCCTCTGGTTACTAGTCCGCGACTCTCCCAACTGGGCTACCACGGCCCATTTATTGAATTGAAATCAGTAAAAACAACCTCCGAAAAAAATTATGCAGTATAAGAAATCAGGTGTAGCAAAATTGTTACATCCAATCAATTTTTAATGGTGTAACAAAACTAATTTACAGGTGACATATCGGCGGACGTTAAAACCAATAAAAAAGGGCGAATAAATTTTGTTCTGCAGGACGTTGTAAAAGAAACAGAAGGGAGTTTATTGATGCAGAAAAAGTTTTCATTTCTTAGCACGTTTTCTCAGTCCTCGATATATCGCGCTTTTTTCTTGTCTCCCAAGAATCACGATATATCGAGAGGTAACCATGTTTAACTCTTATTCGTTTTCCTTTCAAAAAGATTAAGACATACTTGGAAAATGGACATTACAGAACAAAGAACTCATCAATTTTGCCTGGCCCAACCATTGCACTTAAACACACGTGAGTAATAGTTTATTTTTCTTCCAATAGATGGCGTGTAGACAGAGGAGTCCCTAGGGCCTTTACAAAGGATACGTTCCTATCCAGATGTGATTCTGCGGTTCAATTCATTTCAGCGAAATAAACGAGAAAAAAACGTTAACTATTCATTGACAAAACCACTTCAAATCATTTGCAAGGGAACATTCGAAGGCTTGTGATTCTTCACATTTGCTTTTCTGGATTTCGAAAGTACTTCACATAAAGTAATGAATATTTTGGGGGAAAATTTTTACGTGTGCATTCACTTCGCAACATTAGATAAGTTAACAAATGGCAATTGGATTTGGAGTTCAAACGATTGTGTAACGCATTTTAAATCTAAAGCGTTCAAAAGCATGCTAACTGACTTTAGAGACTGAAAATTTCATGGATATTTCCCTCGCCCTTCTAGATTAACATCGAAATCGGTCCTTCTCGTATAAAGTTTGAGTTTGCAGATTTGTAGTCTACAACAGATTATTTTACAAATTTCCTACAATAAATTGAATTTTATCCCTATTTGTTCGAAGAAAAGTACACAGAAATTTGTATGGACAGTACATTGTTTATACACTTCCACCTTTGACAGTCGCTGCATCAATCTTATACTCAGAAAGTAATTTCGGAGGGACTTCAATCTTGGATAAAATCACATTGAAGCATATCTGAATGTATACCCAACTCTTGATCTCGTCGTCATAAAAAAAATCAATCTTGGTGACGAGATATCTCGTCATTAGAAAAATTAAGTCAGATCTTGATGGACGAGATACCTAGTCGTAACCACTTGGAGGATTAAGCAGAAGAAAAAATTAGGGCCTTTTCGAGGCTATTTTGCATACTTTTTTTGCTACATTCATAAATCAAAGTAGATTAATCTAAGAATGAATAGGAAAAGAAACTCACAGCTTAGATCACACACTAGGGTTGGATTTCAGACCCAGAAATGACACTTGACCAAGGTCGAATGTCATTGATATTGGTTATGACGGGTGTGAGGAAAGACCTGTATCAGATGGGACTTTTTTAATTTGTCTAATTGGTTTCACAATAAGGTCGCATGTCATCGATCTTGGTTTTTGTATGCAGACGAAATAATATGTCGTCGGCTTACAAAAGAGACACACTCAAAAAACATAATTCTGAGAAAAAGAAGGGAAAAATTTCTACTAAGTATGTTTCTCAAGAAGAAATCTGACACCTTTATGCTATGAAAATATGACTCAGTGAACACACTTTACCAGTCTAAACAACACCACATCATAGTCTAGAAAAGTTGAAAAAACTCGACTTGAAAATTTTTGCTTGTAAGTCGACGATATGCAGTATTTTTGTTTTTTAAAAAAGGCCTTTTTGCATTTTTAAGGCTTTTTAAAGGCAATTAAACTTGAATGAAAAATCAGGCAGGTGTTTCGTAAGGCCCGTGGGAAACTTGGTAGTGATAGTTGAAGACCCCAATTTCGTAAATTCAAAACAAGTATGGTTGGAAGTATTCTCATTCCATTTAAGTGGTTTTTAAGGTAATAATTGTAAATAAATTTAATTTTGGGATTATATTCACATTTCAGTCGTTTTAAAAATAGGACGTTATAAGTCAGTATTTTGTTTCTTACACGTTATATTTCGTGACAGTTTCGCTGAGTCGTACAATCCCTTTTTTGGCAAGCTTCTCTTTCCATGACAGACGGATAGGGGGATTCTTTAACCCCTGCTCCATCGCTTTTATGGAAAATACTAATTGCAGATGCAGCAATGATATAATTGTGGAAGATGCTTATGTAGCGTTTTTAATCTAAAATATTTTTTCTTTACCGTGTTGAAAAAACACAAATGAATGTCGATTAATTTGCGAGAGTCCGGCAGAAATGAGGGGTTGGTAGTTGTGCTAACGTCGCACTGGAGCAACACAACGGGCTATTGGCGACGATCCGGAATCAATCCCAAAGGGAAAGATCCGAGGACAACGACTCGTAAATTTGAACCACGGTCAGATGACGAGATAAACACCCTAGCTGGCACCACCAAACATCCAGACCACGTCAACTTGAGGACATTTGAGGCCACGACAGATTTTACATGCACCAACCCCATATACACGGCGGTCTTTGGTTGGATCGAGTTTCGAACTCGCAGCAATCCGGTAGCTAATCCGCTACTCCTCCAACCGGGCTGCCGCAGTCCATGCAGAAATGGGAGAAAATATATTCCCCGATCACACAGCAAAGTTTTAGGAACCTATACTCTTGTTCCGTCAGTTCCACGTCTTCAAAGCCCGGGATTCAGTTGTGAGTGTAAACAAAAGCTTTCGGAGAGATTCCTCTCGAGAATATTTCCCACGCGGACGATAGCAACGGAAGTGGCTATTTGACTCGCAGCCCATAAAGCTAATTTCCCTCCGACAACAACCGGAAGTGCGTGCTCGTGGGGTCTTCGCTGCGTGTCATACTGCGAAGAGCGATCGTGACTCGCATCCGAAGAGTCATCTCCACCCCACCACCACCAAACAAATTGTCCGAATCCTTGGGTCCAAGAATTGCCTTGCAGAGACGGCTGCTGCAAGACCACAGAACGAAGCAGGCATTTGTTCGGGAAATATTTTCGACCCAATCTCTGCTACAGGTTTTCAATTCCATTCGAAAGGCCCTTTGGGATGGATCCCGGACCGTCGCCAATAGCCTGGTGTTGCTCCGGTGCGACGTTGATTCAACTACCCTATCTCCCTCCCATTCGAAAGGCCGTAATGTTAAACAAATACGTTTGATGATTTTTCTTTTTGACGTAGAATAAATCCATCGTTTCGTCGCAGTACTCGGTTCGAATAAGCGTACACCAGACTTCGTTCAATACTTTGAAAGCTATAATTGAAAAGAGGAAGGTTCAAAGAGTGTACCGAAATAGAGTTCAAAGTCAGATGACGCAATGGTGAGGGCGCGCAAGTCCACAATTTTGTGATGAATCCGGTCTTCGACGAGCGCGCGGTGAAATTAGTATAACTCTGGACCCGTCGGCCTTATAATGAAATAGAAAGAGCATGTGAAAGGAGTGAAAGAAACTTGAAAAAGAACCCGTTTTTTTTTTTAAATAAATTTGGCAACACTTCCCCGAAGTCTCGTCTCGGATATTATTTCATTTCCCGATCAAATTATCTTTGGAATAAACAGAGGCATTAACCTTCCATGGTTGTTTTCTAAAAAAGTTCTTTCAACTCCCAATGACCAGTTGCGAAGAATGAAACCAGGCATATTTTGAAAATAAAAAATAAGTAATAGAAATAATCAGCACTTTTTTTGCATTCAAAAGCGATTGAAATTCTCTTAAACACATCGAAGTCACAATTATTGAATCGCTTAGTTATTTTCCTTTCGCAATAATAGTATATGAACTGAATCGGTTTGGAATCCGTCCCTTTTTAAAACAGTTTAGGTTTCGTAAAATTGCCATTTAAGCTGTTCTGTTATTTCGTTTTCCGAGATATAAACAATACAACTATGCGGTTAAACGAGGCTTGTGATATTTTTTCTCTAAACAATATTTTGAAAAAATACCGTCTGGAATTCTTATCTCAGAAAATTTCATCTTAAACAGGAGCCGTGGATTTGATCTGCTGTAGGCAAAGTCAATGACCGGAATACGCCGTGAGATTTGTTTAAAGCCAAAAATTCCAGCTTGTAATGCAACCGAATTTGCTAATATGTATGCAAAACTGCAAAAAAAAAAATTCTTAAATAGAGAGCCAAAGGACTATTCTCCATGGAGTGTTGTGTGTTATTTGAAATAAACAGATCCCGAAACTCAAAAGCAGCAAGACATTTATTAAATTACATCCCTACACCAGATACCGACCTCTGAAATGCGTTCGATAGATTTTAATTGTAAATCCGTGGCGAACTTCAGGCCACGGTAATCCAGTTGGAAGAGCAGCGGATTAGCAACAAGAGGGTTGCGAGTTCGACACCCGGTCCAACAAAGGAATTCGTATGTTGGAACAAGGAATTCGTTACTGAGGCTGGTGCACGTTAAATCTGATGACGTAAATCTGATTGTAGCCTCACGTTGGCTTGTGCGGAAATTTGGAGAGTGAGGTGCCAGCTCAGGTGTTGACCACGGTCATCTGACCGTGGTTCTAAGTGACGAGGTGTTGTGTGTGTCCTCGGACCTTTCCCTTCGGGATTGAGCCCCGACTGCCCCCAGTGGTCGTTGTGTTGCTCCAGTGTGACGTAAATTTAATTGCCTACCTACTGTAACAGTTTTACGAAACAGAAAATATTTACATGAAAGTATTAATCCTCCTAGGGGTTGTCAACGAGGTATCTCGTCATTAGCCAAACCATTAGTAGATCTTGATGGGTTGGGGTATTTCGTCATTAGAAAAAGACGGTCTTATCTTGATCAGATCTTAGATCACATCTTGATCTCGTGATCGTAAAAAAATCGGCAATATCCATCGACCTTAAAATGAAATAGACGGATCATGTGGGCGGAATTGCTGTCGTAAGATCTCTGAAGGGTAAATCACAAATCGACTTAGCCGATTGGCTATGGAAGCGCAGACTAGTGTTTTTGATCACGGTGGATAATCACTTTAACCAATCGATAACTCAGGATTCGTGCTTTTTCCCACAATCACGTGACAGATTTTCAAACCGAGCGACTGGAAGAAATCACATCAAGTTGCGTGAATATGTTCTGTCTATTTCATTGGAAGGTCGATATCTGGACCGACGTGATTGCACGTACCGCGAGCTGTTATTCGTTTCGTCTAAGCGAGATCTATCGACTTGTTTTATTAACTTGATTCATATGCATACAATTTTCGAATGGGGTGGTCTTGGTATCAAATTGCGCGCGAATTTCATAATCTTTCAAACAGACACTCAAATCTATATCGCAATTTTCATTAGGTACCAAGTCCTTTGGTTCAGAAGTTTCTGTAATAAGCAAAAATTTAGAACACCTAATGATAAAGTAATCCCCCAGACTTATATCATTCGAAATCATCCTGTCAAGCCGATATTTTTTATGCTACTAAAAAAGAACCCTAAGTCTACGTAATGTTTCTTTTTAAAGTTAATTTTGGAATAATGCATTAATTATGAAATTTTATATCGGAAGTAGCAACTTTGGTGATGGAAAACGATTCAGGACTTTTTAAATGACAGCAAAATTTCAGTTCTTTTCTCTCGATAGTTCAATAGTGATTAGTTTTAGTGATTTCTTGAAAAGAAATGACGAACTTCAACGTGAAGTAGAGCTGAAATTTTGCAGTCACAGAAAGTCTTGAATTAATTTCTGTCGAAGTTGCTATTCATGTGCTTTTCGAATATTCTTTTTAAAATAGCATTGCATACTAAAAATTATCTAAGAAAAGAAATGTTGCGTAAATTTTGCATCGATTCTTTCTTGGTAACAAAAATATCAGTTGATGAATAAGAAAACAAAGTCTAGGAAACTAAATTAGCTAATTTCTATAAATTTTCCATTATCATATTGCAGAAACAGCTGTACCAAATGACTTGAAACGTTATTTTTTATATCAATTTTGGAATTTGATGCCGAAATCGGGTGTAGCGTTTTGAAGTTTGCGCATGTTTTTTTTCATATTTAAATATATGGGAAAAAAACGCGTATGCGAGTAGGGAGGTAGTTGAATTAACGCTGCACTGAAGCAACACAACGGTTTATTGGCGACGGTTCGGGATCCATCCCGAAGCGAAAGATCCGAGGATACCTCGTCATGTTCAACCTCGGTCAGATGACGAGGTCAACAGCTGAGCTAAAAACACGTCTGCAGTTTAGTTGGAGAATTTATAGAAAAAGCTATTCTGTCGAATGGCACCTTTGAATTCGCTCTACCAAAAACGATGCACGAATTAGAGGGGTGGTTCGAGATCCCCCGGTATATACATCCATTATACATCATATACACGTAGCGAGCAGTCGAATCCAGTGCTTGGCAACCGCTCCGAGGTTGTTCGATCACTAGCCTTGTTCGTGCACACACTAACACGTGGTCACATGACAGCTCGATAGTGAGTGAGCGGCTTCAAAGTGATGACACTAGTCAACAAATAGAAGATTGGACATTTCAAAAAAGATACTTCAATAGTAACTTACGTGCTTCATAGAACTTTGGTCTTTCATAGGTCTTTCTTTGATCTTCATAGAAAAAATTTTGTGTATTCGAGTAGATTTATGAATATACTAGGCAAAATTACCCTACCTCACTCGGGTTGAAATGTTTATTCATTTGTTTCTCGTGTGTACATTTGAAGTTTATGAATAGTTTATGTCGCAAATAAGGCTCAAAATGCAAAAGTGTTAGAATTTAAATTCCGTAAAAATAGATTTTGCGAAAATTGATTTTTCAGCGGTACTGGTAAAACAATTCAACAATATACTTTCTAGAAACTGCCAAATTATGGTTGATTTAAGTAGTTACTCAGATGTTTTAGCGTGAAATATTCCTAAATTTGCCAGCAAAGAAATGTTAAAAAATGTATTCACTAAACTAAATTACAATTTACCAAGTATAGAACTTTGCATTAAAATATGTTATATACATTTTATGCGATGCTTGTGCAAACACAAAATGAAACAGAACGGGAAGACGGACAGACTAACGCAACCAAGTTCAGTCACTAAATGAATGTAACTACTCACAGTATGTAGTTTCATGAAAATATATTCAACCGTTTGGACGTAGCACGGGTACACACATACAGATGGACAGACCAAACGCTCAAGACTTATTTTGTATCAGAAGGGTCCAAAACGGGATAAAAAAAACTTGAAATGGGTCGAAAATATTGAATGTACACTTCATTTTTATTTATATAGATTGGGTTATATTGTTTTGGATGTGTGCGAAATGCAGTTATCAAAATTATATTCTCAAACAAGAAAATCAATGAAATTTTATGAAGTAAAAGTGTTAGTTTAATACAATACTTCAGGCACTTTGATTTAGATGCTTAATAGTTGGTCAGTTCCAAGAAATGAAAACGTTCGTCGAGTACGCGAAAAGAAACATTTGGCCGTTCTGTCTCAAAGCGTTAAAAGTGCAGTTCAAGATATTGGTTTTTGTGACATGCTTCACAGCTGGGAAATAAGTACGATTTAATGTCAGCAGAGCGGATGCTTTCAGGGCTGCCACGGGCGACTCTTTGCTTCTACTTTGGCGATTTCAAAAAAGTCTCAAAAGAATTTATCCTAACCTGGAGGGGGGGGGGGTATTTCAATTAACGTCACACTGGAGCAACACAATGGGCTATTGGTGACGGTCCGGGATCAATCCCAAAGGGAAAGATCCGAGGACAACACCACGTAATTTTGAACCACGGTCAGATGACGTATCCTAACCTGGAATTGTTGGGGATACTGTGAGATGTAAGCTTCCGCCAACACAATAGAGTGCGTCAAATGGAAAAGTAGTTTTGAATGCTCAATTCAGAGGATTCAGAACTCTTAAATGTTAATAATTTTGAGTTTTTTCTAAACGTACATGGGGTCGCGGTAGCCCAGTTGCAAGAGTAACGGACTAGCAACCGGAGGGTTGCGAGTTCGAATCCAACCAAAGACCGTTGTGTACAAAGTGGGCTGGTGCACATTAAATCTGTCATGGCCTCAAATGTCCTCACGTTGGCGTGGTGTGGAAGTTTGGAGGATGGGGTGCAAATTCAGGTGTTACCTCGTCATCTGACCGTGGTTCAAAATTACGTGGTGTTGTCCTAGGATCTTTCCCTTCGGGAGTTGATCAGGGACCGTTGTGTTGCTCCAGTGCGACGTTAATTAAAATGCCCAACTACCTACCTAAACACACATATGTAACGAAATTGAAAATTAATTTTTAGTTTTGTATTAATGGTCTTAATTTAAGAAGCGGGAAATTCGCTTTGGTGGTTTTAAACAAACGTTTTAAAGGATATTAATAATGAGGTGTTAGTAGGGTCTATCGGAGAGCCAATCAACACAATTTGGTGTGGTCTACGTATAAAAAGAACAAGGGCCAAGGAGAACCCAGTCCCCTCCAAACACTAATGGAGTGAAAACGAAGACCAATAGAGGTTCAAAAAAATGGGAAGCGATGAGACAATGTTAAAATTCTTATCTAGAATTTTAACATTATTGTTATTGAGTTCAATTTTATTTATCAAAATTATTATTCTTCGGTGCAGTAAAAAGGTATCCACAAACAAAGAACATGATTATTTTGAAAATGACACCAAAATGAAATTTACTACACGTTCAACTAAAATATTTGCCTAATAATCATTTTAATTTCTACTGCCTCTGAGGGTCGCGGAAGCCCGGTTGGAAGAGTAACGGATTAGCAACCGGAGGGTTGCGAGTTCGAATCCAACTAAAGACCGTCGTGTACAAAAGGGGTATTTCAATTAACGTCACACTGGAGCAACACAAGGCTATTGGTGACGGTCCGGGATCAATCCCAAAGGAAAAGAACCGAGGACAACACCACGTAATTTTGAACCACGGTCAGATGACGAGGCAACACCTGAGCTGGCACCCCACTCTCCAAACTTCCACACCACGCCAACGTGAGGACATTTGAGGTCACGACAGATTTAACGTGCACCAGCCCCCTGTGTACAAAAGGGCTGGTGCACATCAAATCTGTCGTGATCTCAAATGTCCTCGCGTTGGTGTGGTGTAGAATTTTTGAGAGCGGGGTGCCAGCTCATGTGTGACCTCCTCGTCTGACCGTGGTTCAAAATTAAGTGTCCTCGATCTTTCCCTTCGAACTTAATCCCGCACCGTCGCCAATAGCCCTTTGTGTTGCTTCAGTGCGACGTCAATTAAATACCTACCTAATGTCCCTGAGTGATGAGATAAAGAAATTATATAATTGAGTGTGTGGAAAAACTTTATGATCTCGGCACACGGGCCATTCAGAAAAATTCTTTCTCATTCACACTCCGCAAAGTTGAAACAAATTTTATTAATTAACGTCGACATCTTTATCAATCGCGGCTTCAAGAAAACATATTTTCTTTTCCCCTTCGCAGATTTCTTCTAATGATTCTATGCTCACTGATAATCACCCATCGTTTTTGATGCTTATAATACCTGACAGTGCAAATTAATCCACTCTTGAAACAGATTTGAATCATCCATCGCATTTGTTTTGATTAAAAAAAGATCGTTCACTTTTCTTCCACAGATTTGATTCGAAGGAGTCACGCGATGCTTGATCAAGTCGTTGCCAAAAAGACTAACACAAATGATGCCTTCTTTTCGGAGCCGTATACGATAATTAAATATGTAGATTACGTGTAGTGAGTTCTCTGAACACCTGTCACTTACTAAATTTAGTATTATTTTAAATGATCTATTTGAATCTAGGCTTCTAAAAGTGAAGCAACAATAAGCGTAAAAGGAGTCCCTTTTTAAGAATTAATCCTACAACAGCAACTAGTTTACAAGTGCTTTTGCAGTCGGATCCCTTGGTGCAGCGCCACCCCGCGGCTATGCATAAAATTACACTCGACCGAAGCGGGATCTCGTATCTCAACCTTCGAAAACGACACGTGTTTCGCCTTCTGCTCCGATGGGGGGAGTTCCATCAAAAGGTGACATTGCATCTTCCGGTCTGACTTTCATCGTCGTTGTTTGAACCTTCTTCTGAAAGTGTCCCTCCCCACAGTGAACCCTGCCCGGGTATGACGCAGGGCATTATCTGCCCCTGGAACAATGGACACAGCTGGCTC
This sequence comes from Meta bourneti, assembly GCA_933210815.1. Taxonomy (NCBI): domain Eukaryota; kingdom Metazoa; phylum Arthropoda; class Arachnida; order Araneae; family Tetragnathidae; genus Meta; species Meta bourneti. The sequence continues at coordinate 25,366,574 of OW119931.1, forward strand.
TGTGACGTCACCGCCGGAAATGACGCTCTCACGTGGGAACGGCAGAGGGGGGTGCGGCCCAAGGTGCATCTCGGAGGGTGCACTTGTTCGCAGAAAGTGGGGCATTTTTTGTTGATAGAAATTCAAAAATCGCGAACAAGTACCACAAATGATTCCACCCAAGAAAATTTTGGATACATTTATCAACTCCAGGGACCCGATATGGCCAGGAGAGTCACGATTTCAGATACCCGACCACCACCCCGTAGAGGAAGTGCAGTCTATTTGCCCCGTTTAAAGAGTACAAAATCTTTTCATTGTTATTTCTAATCGCTTTGGTCAATGTGAAACTTAGACCAAATCCAAAAGACTATGTTCTACCTGTCGCACAGCGACCAACTCCTGTTCATCCAGAAGCTATCCCACAGACACCGACACAATCTAAAATATGAGGAGTTGCTGTGGTTTCTTAGAATGGACAAGTTGGAAAGTTCTTGATTTTTCTAATAAAAGTCGTATCTTATGTGCTCGTTTCTAAGTCTTGCAAGAGCTGTCTGGTACAGTATTGTCTTTTCATCGTATTTATATTGGGTTGATGCAAACGTTCGTTCCGTTTTGGGCGCTAAAATGGCATTGCATCGTAAAATCGAAGTGTTACTTACTTCAAATGTGTAAAGTTTTGATGTTGTTTGAAAGAAGGAATTTCAGCGAGTAGGAGAAAAAATTGTGTTTTTTTTTAAATTTTGTTAAGCATTCAAAATGGCAGAAAATAAGGAGCAATTTCAACATATGCTTTTTTAGTTCCAAAAAGGCAAGAATGCTTCGCAGACGCAAAAGAAGATGTATTGTGTATGTTGGTTGGTTGGTTGGTTGGTTTTTTATGGCACAAGGGCCAGATTTGGCCATTATTGTGTATGGTGAGGGTGCCGTTGACGATTCCATGTGCCGTAAGTGGTTCAGAAAGTTTCGTCACCTGGATCAGTTCTTCAGCCAGAAACCTCAGAACTTCTATGAGCGCGGGATTATGCAACTACCGGAGAGGAGATGGAGAAAGATCATCGAACAGAACGGCACATACTACATTGATTAAATGTAATTTTTAGTAAATAAAATTTTTCTTCAATTCTTGTCAAAAAAACGGAACGAACTTTTGCATTAACCTAATAATATACACAGCTCTTCATTGAAAAAAACACCAAGGACTCGAGTAACAGCACTGAAATGTATTTGAGCACTGACATGAAATACAACGTATAAATGATTGAAATTTACAGAACTGCAAGACAAAAGCAAGATGCTAAAATCAGCAATTTGAGTGCTCACCTTTAGCACTTACAACTGCTTGCACATGGCGGGACATTAACCGATAGATTTTGGACGGCTGTCTGAAATGTCGTTCCATGCAGATTGAACACACATCCACACTTCGTCAGTTATGACTGCGAGTGATGACAGGCAGATCAATTTTCGAGCAATCATACCACACACGAGTTCAATGGGAGACCAATCGGCTGACCGAGCAGGCCAAGAAAGAAGTGATCACAGAAGAAACGTTGGACCATTCGGTCGACATGGGAACGAGCATTATCCTCTTGAAAGATTATTCCAGGGAGGGTATGTGTATGAGGACTTCTTTCCAAGATCTCTGTAATGTACCACTGATTGTTCATGTGTCTGCAATCTGTGTCATGTGTAAGGTAAGAGGGTGAATAAAATGAAATAACACCTCAAACCAATATACTAGGAGGGAGATCACAATGACGCTGTGCAATGCACCCCTCCCGCTGCTGTTTCCCACTGCAACTAAGAACAAGGATGAGAACGAGTCTATTCGTTGAAATAGGGGGCATGAGAAACGAAAACAATGCGTTTCCACAGCTATTAGCTTTTAGGTACAAAAAAATTGTGCATTTTTTGTTGTACGAAATTTTCTTCAGATTACAATACAATATATATCTCACCATCACATGGAAATAAGCATTTAGTGTCTCCGAAAAATGTCGGTTAATAAAGTTCTCTAGGCCGACGATACTGCAATTAATGGGTACACATCTTTTGTCAAAGGATACTTGCATCATTTATTTAGCGCTTCAGTATGAGAACCGATGTTTTATTCGCAGCAAACCTTTTCTTGTGCAACCCACAACTACCACAAGATCATCGATTCCTCCACAATCCGTTCAGTCAGATTTGTCAATGACTGTGAAAGAGATGTCTACAGGAAGGTTGGTTGGGGGTTTATGGGGCAAGGTCCAATAACGGACAAGCTGCGCCAGGTGCAAGATAAAATAATATTATGAAGATATAAAAACTAAATAAAAAAAGTAGACGTAACAAGTCAAGCGCCAGGTATGAAATTTAAAAAAAGAATTTGTAGGTGAATATAAAATCCAAATAAAAAAGTAGACTATAAATATGAATCTTATTGAGGATTGAAATTGTAGAGGATTTAAAAACATGCTGGTCAACATCATGAGAGGGGTACAACTTGTTAAAGGAGAAATGAATGGAAATTCGAAACTCGATCCAACCACAGACCATCGTGTATGTGGGGTCTGGTGTTAGATCTGCAGTGGCCTCAAATGTTCTCACGTTGGCATGGTGTGGAAGTTTGGAGAGTGGGGTGCTTGCTCGGGTATTAACTTCGTCATGTGACCGTGATTCAAAAATTACGTGGGGTCCTCGGATCTTTCCCTTCTGGATTGATACCGGACCAACGACAACAGCCCGTTGTGCTGCTTCAATGCGACGTTAATTCAACTATCTACAATCCACTCAATACAAAAATTGCATATACTACAAATTATGGTTCTAAATCATATTTATCACTTCGGACCTCTATTGGACTGATGGCTGGAGACGAACGAAGGATAAAAAGAAAAGATTCTGGTGCCTCCTTTGCCACAACAATCTAAGAAGTCCCCACAGTTCGGGAACCACTGCACTCAAGCAAACGATACCGTTCTGTTGTCTTTTTTCGAATTGGAGTGCAAAACAAAGCCCCGTGATTCAATGACACACACACACTGAGGCATGCGGAGCAATAAAAAGCTTCAGCAAACGGGGAAAAAAACAACTCGCGGAAAAACGGCGCTAACCAAATAAAAGCGCTCACTTTCTCTTAATAAGCGGCTGGGAACACAGAGTCAGTCAAGAGGGCAGTGGATTGGTGGGTCGGTTGCCTAGGCAACCATCCGACCAACCAGACACGGACCAGACTACTCGGAGCAGGGTGGGAAAGGTAAAAAAAGAAGAGGCTCTCGGTAGGTAGAAAGGGAAATGGCCGAAGCAGCAGAAGGAAAAGAAAAACCTCTTAAACCGGTCCACGTTAAAATGAAAAAAAGTAATAATGATAATAAAGCGGGTTGCTTTTAGCTGTGTGGTGTAGGTCATTGTCATGGCCTCTTCGAGTTCTTTTTTCTTTTCTTTCTTTTTTTGCCGTTGATTGATCTTACTACTAGTTTGTTGGGTCATCCGGCGAAACTTCTTTTTGCACCAGATGTCAACAAAAACTCCTGGGAAAAAATTCTTCAGTCGTTTGGGATTGTTCAAAATAGTTGCGATGAACATATTTTGGGAAAGATTTTCCACGGATCCTCGTGAAAAAGGTATTTCAATCTCAAGGGAGACTTCGTTTATCCCACTTGTAAAAGAATTCGACGGTCTGCGAAGATTTTACTTCTGCCCAAATGCTCCTGCATGATACTTATTGGGGGTTACCTTAAAATGTAGTGGTTCCCGAAAATTTATTTTTGGAATTTCTATTGGCGAAGTGCTGAAATCGTATTCGAAGAACAAGCCAATTGACGTCACATTCGGAATACGTACAGGAAACACGTATCGCCGCAGAAAAACTACCGCCAAATATATATCTTGATAGAAAATGCCTCTCAGCAAGTTGTTAGAATTTAGCTGTTCAGTAGACTGAACCTAATTGTTAATTCTCTTTCTTGATTTTCTTATTTCTTTTTTATTTCTTGAGCGAAAATTTCTTATCACGGAAAGTGAAAGGGAGTTGTAAAATGGTAGTTTTCATTTTATTTTTTTGTTTTAAAATGATTTTCTCTCTATCTGTTTTCAAGAAACAAGTTGCATGCATTTCAGTGCTGATTAATTAGTGAAAATTGACAAGAAAATGTTTGCCCCAAACAGAAAACATACAAAATTGGCACACACGAAATATTCCAATCATAACAAAAACACGCAAAAGCTGAAACTTGCTTTTTAATGACAAACTGGCAACCCTTTGTCACAAGACTGCCACCAAAGCTTCGATTGATTCTGATACGTATTCATTTTTAATTTCAGAGCCAACAGTTTTTGGCGTCGATTAGTTGGCATGGCAGCGGTCACGATCGCCCGCGTCCATAGAACAAGCGTCAGGGGCTCAGTTAATTATTTGGAATAAAAATATAAAAATCATTCTTAAAGGAAATCGTTAATCCACGCGCGAACGATACCAATGGGTGGGGCATAACAACCCCTGAAAAATAATGGGATAAATTAAACAAATATAGAGAATACTAATATTGATCTAAGAAAGAGCAAAATAAATTGTTCCAAAATATATATATATATATATATATATATATATATATATATATATATATATATATATATATATATATATATATATATATATATATATATATATATATATATATATATATATATATATATATAGGTAAGTCGGAGACAGATGGCGAGTAGAAAAAAAGCAGTGGTTATGATTCAGATGCATTTGTCTGAAATCTAGCGACCGCCGAACGTTTCTCAATCCTTTTCCTCGGCTTCTTAGTACCGTTCTTGTAGAGGAGTCTACCAAGTTCAGGTGCCAGAAAGCGGAGAATTCTCACTAGATTTTTCAAACCAATTTTAATTGGGGACCAAAGTTGATGAGAATTACCGTTACCGAAACATCACTTGCATTCTTGATTACGATATATTGTAATTATTTCAACTTTATTTTGTGTTAAGAGACCATACTTTTTTATATGACCCTAGTACGGGTACATGCCATCAGTATGGGACATAATGTCGACCAGAAATCGAATCTGTACAGCAATTTTCGTCATGATGTCAATGGTTAAAAAAACATTAATAAGAGAAAAGCTACATCCACAAAAAATAATTATTTTTTTTTATCGTTTTCATGACTTATGTGAGAAAAATGTTACTATTTCAGAGTTCAAAATAATTTAAGTTTTCTTTTTGCAGTTTATATACATGAAACGATACTAAAATTAACCCTTTAAAATATAAGATTCACTACAGATACGTCTCTTAACATTCTAGAATAACTCTCCTCTTTTCAGTTTTTTTGTCTGTTGCCATCTGGTTCACATTTACAAAGTACGTTAGCACTACTGCAACCTTTTGAATTTTGTCCGTCTACCGCGACTTGACCGTAATGCTTTTGAACGAGTCTATTATTCAAATTAGGTGATAGGTTGGAACGTAAACAAAACGCTTCCACGGTTGGTGTCTTGCCCGGATTCTGGCTTTACGTTTATCGTTCAGTGCCGAAAGCAATAACAGATGGCGAAATGGTGGGGGAACCATCCACGGCGATCACCATTCACGCTTTTGCGTACGGAAATCTAATGAGTTATCCTATCTTTTCAAAAATCGAGCCACCACTATACCTCGTTAACCATAGCTTCAAACAGCCTCGCTCACACAAGTTGTTCATTTCTTCGTTCAGTGCATTCCACTTCAATACTTAAGATGCACGTGCAATTTTAATAAACATCCCGTCTTTTCTGCCAATAAAATTCCCCCCCTTAATGGGTCCCCTGATCCAATAATCTTCCTTCAAATCTTTAACCCTCAAGCGGGTTAAGTTTTAACTATTCATTTTTTTCACGAGTCACTTAGAAAATAGACCGCAGAGCCGTTCCACACTCCACACATAACAACCCCATACTATGATGCAGCACCCTTGAATTTAATGGTCTTTGTTTTCCTAAATGTATTGACTGTCTCAGCTTTCAACTTGTAAATTCAACACTACTCCCCCAACTTGAGGGGCCGCGGTCGCCCGATTGGAAGAACTAGAAACCGGACGGTTGCGAGTTCGAATCCAACCAAAGACCGTCGTGTACAAAGGGGCCTGGTGCACTATAAATCTGTAGTGGCCTCAAATGTCCTCACGTTGGCCTGGTGTGGATGTTTGGAGAGTGGGGTGCCAGCTCAGGTGTAACCTCGTCATCTGACCGTGGTTCAAAATTACCTGGTGTCGTCCTCGGATCTTTGCCTTCGGGGGTCGATCCCGGACCGTCGCCAATAGCCCGTTGTGTTGCTCCAGTGCGACGTTAATTAAATACCTACTTACCCCCAACTTGAAAGACCGCCTACGCCCGTGACACTGATATCTGTTAATATGGAATACACATATACCTCCAGATGAGAACTAGGCTGTCATGTTTAAGTCAGCTAGCGCTGACAATTTCATATGATCATTTGTACCTCAGGGTCGAGAGAAGAGAGAGAATAGAAAATGAATGCTTACACATCTATTTCGTCATTGTGTATTTCGCCAGTTATGCATTAACTATTTGCCCGTTGTGTTTGTATTTCTCTGTCCCTAAATAAATGTATTTGTTACAATTGGAGTAGTGATTGTTTTTAAGACCCTAACCGTTCAGCCTACCTAGAAGGTGTAAGGCTACACTAGAGGCGATCGGGAGGACATTAGTCAGGCCCCATAAGGATAAGGGCCTCAGGGTTAGCCCAACCGGACAACCTCAATACAATCGATTCATACAGAACATATACAAGTAATGGACAAAAATATTGTAGTGATTGTCGAATAACGTACAAGTAACTTATAGAGGATTGTTTAAGTAAACGATTCATACTGAGTCCAAAAATGAAGATTCCCATTGACGGCTCGAGACATCCGAAAAGTTTTACATAGGCATCAACTGCATGTTGTAAAAATATTGCCGTCTGGTGCTCTTGTATACAGTATACAAAACCCTTTGAGGTTTTTCTTTCGTTGACTGTCGTAGTATGGAACTAGTGCCTGATTTGAGCCCTATAACCACGCATCGTCAGTGCCCTCACTAAGGTAGGTATATAATCAACGTGGCACTGGAGCAACACAACGGTCCGGGATCAACTGCCGAAGGGAAAAGATCCGAGGACAACACCACGTAATTCTGAACCACGGTCAGATGACGAGGTCACACCTGAACTGGCACCCCAATCTCCAAACTTCCACACCAAGCCAACGTGAGGACATTTGAGGCCATGACAGATTTGACACGACGGTCTTCGGTTGCATTCGAACTCGCAACCCTCCAGTTGCTAGTCCGTCACTCTTCCAACAGGGCTACCTCTCCCCCGCTATTGAGTATTTCAGTCGGCAATGTGAAAGTGTGCAGCCATCAATCTGGTATGTTGGTCATGACGTTAGTCTGCCACCCAGTAGGTCCCGGGTTCGCAAGGGGATGGGTGTTGGTGACTGCCCCGTTAGGAGCAACGGCGGCTTACCTTCTTGGTACTCCTTCACAAATACCCGTTTGATCGGATCTTGAAGTTACTGGACGGGCATTAGAAAAAATTGTGTTCAAATACTCACTGGATTGCGGCCTCCGGAGGTGCTTGTGGCGCCGCCTTCTGCAGAGCCTGCCGGCACGGGACTGAGGGAAGTGTGAGTTGACGTGCCGCTCGAGCACAGCCTCGGAACCGAAGCGCTGCGGGCAGCCGTCCACGATGCAGCGGAACGGCTTGCTGCCGCCGTGCAGCAGCACGTGCCTCTCCAGCCAGCTCCTGGAGCAGGAGGGACGGTCGAACACCTGAAACACACAGTAACCGCGCAATGAGAAGACATGCGCAGTAAAATAATACAAATCCGACATTAATTCAACAATGAAATTGAAACGGCTGTTGGCGAAGGTCCGGATTCAACAGCACCTCGTCATTTTGAACAACGGTCAGATGACGAGGTCAACACCTGAGCTGGTATCCTACTCTCCAAACTTCCACACCACGCTGACGTGAGGACATTTGAGGCCACGACCGATTCAGCATCAGTCCCTACGTACACTGCGGTCTTTGGTTGGATCGAGTTTCAGACTTACAACCCTCCGGTTGCTAATCCGATACTCTTCCAACTAGTCTACCGCGACCGATGCAGAAACGAGTGAGAAAATATTTTCTCGGATCATGCAGCAACAGGTTTAGGAAGCTACATGCTTTTTCCCACCAGCTTCACGTCTCCATAGCCCCGGGATTCTGTTGCGAGTGCAAACAAAATCTCTCGGGGGAGATTCAAGGATATTTCCCACGCGGGCGATGGCAACGGAAGCGGCTATTTGACTTACTATAAGACAAAAGTATTTTTGGAAAAAGTTAATGGAGATGGTTTCGATACTCTCCAGTAACATCGCTTTTGGATTAAGGATGACCTATTTTAAATCTTACCACAGCGAATATCGGGTAAAAACTGAGAAATTAGCCTTCCCGATCGACACCTAAAACAATACGTCGAGCAAGCTTATTCAGCGCACAAAGCACGCATTTCATCACGATTATGATCCGAAAGTGCAAACTGAAACAATGATGAAATAAGTTGCGTCGTGTCGATAAAGTCGGTTGAAAGCCCTGATTTGTCACTCTGCGGTCAATTTTTGTCACACGAATGGCTTACAGTGAGGGATTTACGGTCAAGTCAGCGCTAGGGAAAAAGTCGCTCAATTGTTTAATCAGTCGTTCTTCTCTTTGGGTGATAGCTTCCTCCGAAACCACCGCTCGTGTTTGAATGCGAGTTCGATCGATTCTTTCCTGCTCCTTCCCAGGAAGGGCCGCGGTGGCCCGGTTGGAAGAGCAACGGACTAGCAACCGAAGGGTTGCGAGTTCGAATCCAGCCAAACACCGTCGTGTACAAAGGGGGCTGGTGCACGTTAAATCTGTCGTGGCCTCAAATGTCCTCACGTTGGCGTGGTGTGGAAGTTTGGAGAGTGGGGTGCCAGCTCAGGTGTTGCCTCGTCATCTGACCGTGGTTCAAAATTACGTGGTGTTGTCCTCGGATCTTTCCCTTTGGGATTGATCCCGGACCGTCACCAATAGCCCATTGTGTTGCTCCAGTGTGACGTTAATTGAAATACCCCCCAATTGTTTAATCAGTCGTTCTTCTCTTTGGGTGATAGCTTCCTCCGAAACCACCGCTCGTGTTTGAATGCGAGTTCGATCGATTCTTTCCTGCTCCTTCCCAGGAAGGGCCAAGGTAGCCCGGTTGGAAGAGTAACGGACTAGCAACAGGAGGGTTGAGAGTTCGAATGTAGCCAAAGACCGTCGAGTACAAAGGGGGCTGGTGCAAGTTAAATCTGTCGTAGCCTCAAATGTCCTCACGTTGGCGTGTCGTGGAAGTTTGGAGAGTGGGGTGATCTCGTTAGCTGACCGTGGTTCAAAATTACGTGATGTTGTCCTCGGATCTTTCCCTTCGTGGGATGACCCCGGACCGTCGCCAATAGCACGTTGTATTGCTCCAGTGTGACGTTAATTAAATACCTACCTACCTACCTTTCCAGGAATGAATTTGGACCTTCCGGTGTTTAGGAAACTCTAACCCAGTTCCAAAGAATAGACAACCTAACCAACCTGGCGAAACCATAGACATGAAATATAAGTAGACTGAGCATTGCTATTGAGAGGAGCTACGAAAAGCGTGACCAACAAGTCAACTAGTAGTCACGGGACCACTCTAAAAAAATTGACTTGATTGGTCGATTTGCTATCTTATACTTATTTTGGACCCACTCTTTCAAATATGTTGCATCTAAAAATAATTATCTCGGATAAAAAGGCTCTTTTGAAGAACAGTTTGACAGTGACCAGAAATTTGCCAATTTATCGCAGTTTACCAAGACTATCCCTATATATTTTGGTCGCTTGCATTTACAAAAATATCCTATTTGTTTCTAATTAATTTTGTTTTCCGGTCTATTCAGCACAATGCCAAATAAAATAAAACATTTTGTTTTATTGTTTATTTTTAATTAAATATTTATCGTACCTCAATACCTGATTGTAGGTGGAGTTTCAAAGATATGTATCGGTAGACTAGCAATTTTTTGCCCCAAGCGGAGAAACAGCTCTTTTGAAGAACAGTTTGACAAAGACCAGAAATTTGCCAATTTATCGCAGTTTACCAAGACTATCCCTATATATTTTGGTCGCTTGCATTTACAAAAATATCGTATTTGTTTCTAATTAATTTTGTTTTCCGGTCTATTCAGCACAATGCCAAATAAAATAAAACATTTTGTTTTATTGTTTATTTTTAATTAAATATTTATCGTACCTCAATACCTGATTGTAGGTGGAGTTTCAAAGATATGTATCGGTAGACTAGCAATTTTTTGCCCCAAGCGGAGAAACAGCTCTTTTGAAGAACAGTTTGACAAAGACCAGAAATTTGCCAATTTATCGCAGTTTACCAAGACTATTCCAATATATTTTGATCGCTTTCATTTACAAAAATCTTATTTGTTTCTAATTAATTTTGTTTTCCGGTCTATTCAGCACAATGCCAAATAAAATAAAACATTTTGTTTTATTGTTTATTTTTAATTAAATATTTGTCGTACCTCAATACCTGATTGTAGGTGGAGTTTCAAAGATATGTATCGGTAGACTAGCAATTTTTTGCCCCAAGCGGAGAAACAGCTCTTTTGAAGAACAGTTTGACAAAGACCAGAAATTTGCAATTTATCGCAGTTTACCAAGACTATCCCTATATATTTTGGTCGCTTGCATTTACAAAAATATCCTATTTGTTTCTAATTAATTTTGTTTTCCGGTCTATTCAGCACAATGCCAAATAAAATGAAACATTTTGTTTTATTGTTTATTTTTAATTAAATATTTGTCGTACCTCAATACCTGATTGTAGGTGGAGTTTCAAAGATATGTATCGGTAGACTAGCAATTTTTTGCCCCAAGCGGAGAAACAGCTCTTTTGAAGAACAGTTTGACAAAGACCAGAAATTTGCCAATTTATCGCAGTTTACCAAGACTATTCCAATATATTTTGATCGCTTTCATTTACAAAAATCTTATTTGTTTCTAATTAATTTTAAGTTTTGCGGTCTATTCAGCACAATGCCGAATAAAATTAAACATTTTGTTTTATTGTTTATTTTTAATTAAATATTTGTCGTATCTCAATACCTGATTGTAGGTGGAGTTTCAAAAATATGTATCGGTAGACTAGCAATTTTTTGCCCCAAGCGGAGAAACAGCTCTTTTGAAGAACAGTTTGACAAAGACCAGAAATTTGCCAATTTATCGCAGTTTACCAAGACTATCCCTATATACACTGCTGGCCACCCAAATTGCAACACCAAGAAAGACAAGAAATATCACAACAAAATTTATTTTGTAGATAACATGTTGACCAAGTATCAAATGATTAAATTTATAGACATCTGTGAAGTGTGGTTCCTGCCAAAATCAGTAGCCAGAGTAGCCGCCATTGTTGGAGATCACCGCTGCCACACGCCTCGGCATTGATTCAAAGAGACTTTGGATGTGTTCTTGGGCTACAGCAGACCAAGCAGCTTCCACACGTTGCCAAAGTTGATCTGGTGTGGCAGCTGGGGATGTATTCTGGGTCAATCGTTGAGCAACCATGGACCACATGTTTTCTATCGGTGAAAGATCCGGAGAGCGAGCTGGCCAGGGAAGCAATTCAATCTGGCGATTGACGAAGAACCCTTGGACAATGCGTGCCACGTGTGGTCGCGCATTATCCTGTTGAAATATGGCTGTGGGCAAGCCCTGAAGGTAAGGAAGGACAACTGGCTCCAACACCTCGGAGATGTAGCGCTGGCTGTTTAAAGTACCGGCAATGCGTACTAGAGGAGTGCGAGAGTGATATCCAATACCGCCCCATACCATAATACCCGGTGCAGGACCAGTGTGGCGGTGCATAACGCAGCTGTTCAGCATCCTCTCTCCACGGTGTCTCCAGACTCGAATCTGACCATCGTGGTGTTGCAGACATAAGCGTGACTCGTCAGTAAAGACAATTTCATTCCATTCTGCCGTCTACATCCTTCTTTCATCGCACCATTGGCGGCGGAAACGTCTGTGGTTCTGCGTCAAGGGTAGACGAAGCAATGGACGTCTTGCGGACAGACCACTCTGCTGTAAACGGCGTCGAATGGTACGCGCAGACACTGGATGATGCGGTACAGACTGAATGTGCTGTGCTATGGTTCGTGATGTGGCTGAGCGATCCGTCACTGCCATACGCACAATATGCCTGTCATCACGTGAAGTGGTGCACTGAGGTGGATGCGATCGAACACGTCGGTCCGTCGTACCCTCCTGCATCCAACGATCACATATCCGCATTACAGTTGTTTGGTTTCGTCCAACACGACTACCGATTTCCCTGAAAGATAATCCACAATCTCGGTAGGCCACTATCCTTCCTCTGTCGAACTCGGATACTTGATCAAAAGATGATCGCTGTTTTCTACGAGGCATAATTGATCGTTTTTTTTTAAAAAACCACAAGAAAAACACAATTGCCGTACTTGAAATCGTCGAAATCTCCAAGCCTTAAATAGCGCTTTGAAGTGGCGCCACAGGCGCGCGTGATGTGCGTCTGCGCTGAAATTCTAATCATTTGCATATCTCACCTCCGCTAATGCATGTTGTAAATTTCATATTATTTGCATGCTTCCTTCAGGGTGTTGCATTTACGGTGGCCAGCAGTGTATTTTGGTCGCTTGCATTTACAAAAATATCCTATTTGTTTCTAATTAATTTTGTTTTCCGGTCTATTCAGCACAATGCCAAATAAAATGAAACATTTTGTTTTATTGTTTATTTTTAATTAAATATTTGTCGTACCTCAATACCTGATTGTAGGTGGAGTTTCAAAGATATGTATCGGTAGACTAGCAATTTTTTGCCCCAAGCGGAGAAACAGCTCTTTTGAAGAACAGTTTGACAAAGACCAGAAATTTGCCAATTTATCGCAGTTTACCAATACTATTCCAATATATTTTGATCGCTTTCATTTACAAAAATCTTATTTGTTTCTAATTAATTTTAAGTTTTGCGGTCTATTCAGCACAATGCCGAATAAAATTAAACATTTTGTTTTATTGTTTATTTTTAATTAAATATTTGTCGTACCTCAATACCTGATTGTAGGTGGAGTTTCAAAGATATGTATCGGTAGACTAGCAATTTTTTGCCCCAAGCGGAGAAACAGCTCTTTTGAAGAACAGTTTGACAAAGACAAGAAATTTGCCAATTTATCGCAGTTTAACAAGACTATCCCAATATATTTTGATCGCTTTCATTTACAAAAATCTTATTTGTTTCTAATTAATTTTAAGTTTTGCGGTCTATTCAGCACAATGCTAAATAAAACTAAACATTTTGTTGTTTTATTGTTTATTTTTAATTAAATATTTGTTGTACATCAATACCTTGATTGTAGGTAGAGTTTCACAGATATGTATCGGTAGTCAAGTAATTTTTCGCCCCAACGCGGAGAAACAGATACTGAGTGTACCGAAGATTCCTCGAGTCCAATATTCAGATGCCGCTGAATGATCATCTCTGAACGGTATTTCCATTCCCATGCACACGAACCGCCCATGTGAAGTAGCAAGCAAAACAAATCGCTTGTCTCGTATTGCTTCGGACTACTCGCCGGCGGCCGGAGTTTCCTGGTCGTTCACCTGCGGCTTCCACAACATGGGTCGGCACAGAAACACGGAAACGAGATCTGGAAAGTTCCCTTCACACCACACCTTCCCCCAAGAAGAATTCAAACGCGAACAGAAGTAAATCCTGGTCTAAACATTGGTCTTTTTAATATTCAGGTAACTAACTTATTCCGCATTCCTTTTTATCTCTACCGTGCTAATCAAAGAGGCAGTGTTTCCGGTCATTTTCGGTTGTTACAATACTGTTTTGCGCAAAACAGCTGCAACTAAACTAACAATATGATCCCTCAAGCAACTGGGGATAGCCCGTTTGGAAGAATAGCGGATTAGCAATCGGAGGGTTGCGAGTTCAAAACTCGATCCAACCAAAGGCCGTCATGGGGGTGGGCTGGTGTACCATCCGTCGTGGCCTCAAATGTCCTAACGTCTTTGTGGAAGTTTGGAGAGTGGAGTGTCAGCTTAGGTGTTGACATCTGACCTTGGTTCAAAATGAGGTGTTGTCCTCGGATCTTTCACTTCGGGATGGACCATGGACCGCCGCCAATAGCCCGTTGTGTTGCTCCAGTGCGGCGTTAATTAACTACCTACCTTCACTTTTTTATCTCCGTGGTGATCAAATAGTGTTTCCGATCATTTTGGATTGTTACAAAGCTGTGTTCTACAAAAAAATCTGCAACTCAAATAAACTAACAATATGATCCCTCAAGCAACTTTTGACTGACAGCTCGAATTGTTTTCTAGTGTTATGTTGGGTTTTGAACAATCCTCGTCAAAACACTTCACCAAGTAATACACACGCACCGGAAGGAAAGTTTTACTGACACAGATGCGAGAAACACACCCAGGAAGGATTCGAACCATCCACAACTCGCAGGTTGCTAGCGTTATCAGGATAAAAGTAATTATAATACATAAAAAAATATACAACATGTAACAACCGTTAACCTTCGATGAAAAAACTTGGAGAAACCCCCTTAACGAAACACGACAGTGGTGTGCTTTCCTGAGAACATTCGATTCTACGAATCAGCTTGGAGAGTGGAGCGCATTCCCTTTGGGATTGATCCCGGAGGGTCTCCAATGGCCCGCTGTGTTGCTCCAGTGCGACGTAAATTCAACTACCTATCAACAGTTCGAAAAGCTAAATCAAATATATCAAAGTTATTTCGGAAGTATACTTAAACTATGGTAGCACTTCGTTTAAAAAAATTGCAAATTGATTACGACTTACTTTCTAATGAATGTAATGCTAAATAGCACAGCTTAAATTTGTGCCTTAATTGTTTTCTAAAAAATGTCTTATGATGTGAAAAAGCAATGACAATGCTTTCAGATGCAAAGCACGGATAAGTTTTCGAAATCCCAAGAACCCGAACTGACCTAAAACGGCATAAAGAAATTCGTTACTCTCCAGAAACCTCCATCGAAGGTGGGAAGTAGCATTGTTATTCCCTTTCTGATTCAGGGCAGCGGTGGCCCGGTTGGAAGAGTAACGGACTAGCAACCGAAGGGTTGCGAGTTCGAATCCAGCCAAACACCGTCGTGTACAAAGGGGGCTGGTGCACGTTAAATCTGTCGTGGCCTCAAATGTCCTCACGTTGGCGTGGTGTGGAAGTTTGGAGAGTGGGGTGCCAGCTCAGGTGTTGCCTCGTCATCTGACCGTGGTTCAAAATTACGTGGTGTTGTCCTCGGATCTTTCCCTTTGGGATTGATCCCGGACCGTCACCAATAGCCCGTTGCTCCAGTGTGACGTTAATTGAAATCCCCCCCCCTTTCTGATTCAAAGCAATAGTGGTAAATATGCCTACTTAAAAGCGTACATAAGTGTAGAGGTATATATATATATATATATTTCCAAGTCTATTCACACGTTTCAGTTATTTTCTATCTAGATTTTTCGTTAATGTTAACCTTCAAGGAGAAAGAGCAACTATGGAAAGTCAAACTTTTCGTTGAGGGTAAACACTCGAAACATTTGCGTAAGGAAACAACGTAAATCAAGGATAAAACACATTACAAAACCCTTTAATTGTTTAACTTGTCAGTACATTTATAGTTATTAAAATCAGAATAACAGTAAAATGTTCGATTGAAGATATTAATTTTTTAAAAGTGGAACATGCACAAGTCGCAAAGTAAAAAAAAATTTTACTCACTCAAATAAAAAACATATTTTTTACACTTTTAACATTTAAACTAAAAAGGAAAAATGTGTAACTAAAGGACTTAATATAGAAGCTAAAGAGTATAGCAAGGAGGGGAAATTTTTCACGTGCATCCCTGGTGTAAGAGTGGCACAAGTCAAAACATATTGATAGGAAAACAGATTGAAAGACTTTTCGCCAGTTTTACTGAAAATGAACTTACTGGATATTTGTAATCACTCCAACACTCAAAATCGACTTCTGTAATAGTCAGTGTAAACTTTTGCAATTCGTCTCACAGTATGAGTGCGATAAATGTAAAATGAATTATATGTATGAATGTATCGCGGATATATATTTGCGTCAGAAGTAAATTGTAGAAGCTATTAAAAAGGTAAAACGTCATTAAACAGTTATTTTCCGTACACTTAAATGATGCTTGCATTTTTCTATGAAAGGAAGTGATTGATCTGATCACTTTTCAATCGACATTTAACCAATTCAACCCGAGCAACCCTGGGTAGTTCTGCTAGTAATGGATAAAGATCAAGAATTACTTTTGAGTTGTAAAATGTTTGATAATAAAGTTGAGGTATGAGGATGATTTATTTAACCTGAGGACAAGAGTAAAACATTATAACATAATTTCAAACAACTTTCCAAAAATTAAACAAATTTAAAATTTTTTTGTTCTATTGGTATCATTGAACGCTACTTTTGGTTGGTTGGTTGTTTGGTTGGTTGAATTTAGTGGCACAAGGGCCATATATGGCGAACCTGCGTCAAGCGCGAAATAAATTGAAATATACAAGGAAAGTTTTACCGACAGAGAAGAGAGAAATAGACTCAGGGAAGAATGAAAGCTGTTTTTGAATAGAAGATACTGTTTTAGAATAGGGACAGGCACAAATAGTGATTTATATCAAAATTTTAGCTCGTGGTTAACCCATACAGGATCTGCTTTTCCCGGCAGATGCATGTAAGAAGATCATTTGCGGTTTCCTCAGGGGCTGGAATTTCTTGATGGACAAGAACATTCCTACGATACAAAGGAACCACAAAGCGAATTCCTTTGATCCCGGACATTAGAAGACCCGCGTTTTCGGCCAGGCATTGTTGCAAATTTGACCACAAATAGTTTCCAAAAGTTTGAGAAAAAGCTCGGCAGTACTTGGCTTCACGTCACGTAGTAAATGGACTGCAAAGTCTCAGTATTATGAACAAATCCAGGTAAATTTAGAATGAAGAATTCGTATCTAAAGGTATTTTGTGTGATAGATAAGCAGTGTTTGGGTTGATTATGTTTTGTGTTTCATGGCACAAGGGCCATATTTGGCCAAGCTGCGCCAAACACAAGACAAAGTCAAGTAATTGTGAAAAGAAAGCATGCAGAGAAGAAAGGGAAAGATTGCTTGGACATCCTGGGGAAGTAAGAGCAATGTTACGGAAAACTATCACAACAAGCGTGTAGACTTGGGAATGTTGTGATGGAATCAAAAGATTCAATGATGATAGTGCCAAATTTGATGATCGGATGATATGAATCCACAAGTATGAAAGGGTACTGAATATTTTAAATTATTCATTGACCCTTCACACATCATCAAATCGAACATTGATTTAACTGGACTGCTTCTGGTGAACACTTAGGGCATTAGCTTATGGTGCATGGCAATTAATAAGACGTCATCAAGACATTGTGTGCAGGTCCGGGATCATCCCCCGAAGGGAAAGATCCGAGGACAACACCATGTAATTTTGAATCACGGTCGGATGACGAGGTCACACCTGAGCTGGCACCCCACTCCCTAAACTTCCGCACCACGCCAACGTGAGGACATTTGAGTCTCCGGCAGATTTAACGCGCACCAGCCCCTTTGTACACGGCGGTCTTTGGTTGGATTCGAACTCGCAACCTTCCTGTTGCTAGTCCGCTACTCTTCCAATCGGGCTACCGCGGCCCTGGAATATTTTTGAAGACAATCGAAGTCGAATCTTAGAAGCTAAGCGCTGTGCAAAGCTGTTTTCCTACTGACCTTAAAATTTAAGAACTGGGGGAAAGAAAAAAAAAGGAAATTTAAAGTAAATAAAAATCGGTATGTTTCGATAATGGTATTACTCATTAATCTCCAAAACGGTATTTCAATACCGGTTAAGTAGTTTGTTATAGCACGGCGTTCTCTTTTGCTGCTCTCCAACAAACTTGGAAATGGGAGCAATCCATGGGCAAATTGAGCCGACGCTAAGTACTGTGATTCGTTTTTCCGCTAACACTTTTCCATTGTGAATAAACCATGCTTTGCGGCGTTTCCTCTTTTATGCACAATTACGAACTTTTCACAGAAGCTCATTTGGCCAGAACTAATTTGTGTGCAGTAGATTTAATTGATTCAATCAATATCACATCCTTAATTTCGATAAAATATAATCAGCATGCCCTTAAAATTTGAGCTTGTTTTTTCGCAATCATCGGTGTTGTTTTCTGCATCGAAAATTTTCACTCAAATCTTTAATCCATTTTTAAAAGCCCCTTCGTTTGTTTAAATTGTATATAATGTTCTTATCTTTCACAGTTCTTCCCTTCTATAAACATTACTCTGTCATGTTTTTTATAAATTAACATATGTTGATCTGACACACGCTTTCCACTTATACATTTCTTAACTTTAACCAAATGTGTATTCACCTTTTCGTGTCATTCACCTTTTCGTGTTGACTAACATTTTTAACTCAAACTTGTTATTTCAATGTTCACCAATTCCATCTTTTATTGTGATAAATGTTAACAACATATCTTAAATCTGCATTTATTGTTAACATGACTGCTTTTGGAAATATTTGATACATTTATATCAAATTCCTGCACTCTTCTCTCTCTCTCTCTCTCTCTCTCTCTGTTCCTTATATTCAAGACTTACTTTTATGTCCTATGTATTATGTAATCGTACGTTCAGTGCAGTTTGTCGGAATTCTTTTACGAGCCTTGAGCCGTGAAACCCAACTTCTATTGCATCGATTGTAATTTGGTTTAAGGATCAATGGAATATCTCGGTTTCATCACCTGTGATGACATTTATTTGCATTAAAGCTTGGATTCTCGGTTTGCGTCGGCCCTTGCAATTGCCTCTTCACTTTTGTCAGTTCAGTTGGTTCTTAAGATTTCCAACAGACTATCAATGCTCACCATCATTTCGAACATCCTATGTCCCATCTTTAGGCATCTTCACTACATATTTTTCCTTGTTTCAAATGCGCTTGGAAGCAAGCAGAGGCCAAGTTCAATAACCCCGTGATGCCTGTAATATAAGCGCCAATACAGTTGAGTTAAGACTTACAGATCTAGGTTATGTGAAAGTGTGTAACCATGCCCGCGCGTCAAGAAGACTAGTTTGGTAGATGGGTAGGTAGGTATTTCAATTAACGCCGCACGGGAGCAACACAACGGGTTATTGGCGACGGTCCGGTTATTGGCGGTTATTATTGGTTCGGTTATTGGCGGTTATTATTGGCGACGGTCCGGTATCATTCCCCGAAGGGAAAGATCCGAGCATGACACCACTTAATTTTGAGCCATGGTCAGATGACGAGGTCACACCTGAGATACAGATCTAGGTTATGTGAAAGTGTGTAACCATGCCCGTCAAGAAGACTAGTTTGGTAGATGGGTAGGTAGGTATTTTAATTAACGCCTCACTGGAGCAACACAACGGGTTATTGGCGACGGTCCGGTTATTATTGGTCCGGTTATTGTTGGTTATTATTGGCGACGGTCCGGTATCATTCCCCGAAGGGAAAGATCCGAGCATGACACCACTTAATTTTGAGCCATGGTCAGATGACGAGGTCACACCTGAGCTACAGATCTAGGTTATGTGAAAGTGTGTAACCATGCCCGTCAAGAAGACTAGTTTGGTAGATGGGTAGGTAGGTATTTTAATTAACGCCTCACGGGAGCAACACAACGGGTTATTGGCGACGGTCCGGTTATTGGCGGTTATTATTGGCGACGGTCCGGGATCATTCCCCGAAGGGAAAGATCCGAGCATGACACCACTTAATTTTGAGCCATGGTCAGATGACGAGGTCACACCTGAGCTACAGATCTAGGTTATGTGAAAGTGTGTAACCATGTCCGCGTCAAGAAGACTAGTTTGGTAGATGGGTAGGTAGGTATTTTAAATAACGCCTCACTGGAGCAACACAACGGGTTATTGGCGACGGTCCGGTTATTGGTCCGGTTATTATTGGTCCGGTTATTGGCGGTTATTATTGGCGACGGTCCGGGATCATTCCCCGAAGGAAAAGATCCGAGCATGACACCACTTAATTTTGAGCCATGGTCAGATGACGAGGTCACACCTGAGCTGGCACTCCTCTCTCCAAACTTCCACACCACGCCAACGTGAGTACGTTTGAGGTCACGACAGATTTAACGTGCCCCAGCCTCCTTCGCACACGACGGTCTTTGATTGGATTCAAACTCGCAACCCTCATGTTGGTATTCCGTTACTCTTCCAACAGGGCGAGGTCGTCGAGAAACCACCATGTGCGTTAATCGACAGTTGGTCACATTAAGTAACACATTCAACGAGAAGGTGCAATAAGAGATGTTTACCTTGCATCCGACCCATAGGCAGACGTAGCTCTTGCAGTCGTCCGGCTGGCTCTGGACGTGGCACTGCCGGATGTGGTCGACCAGGTCGGTGGCCGTGGTGTTGGCGTCGGCGGACCGGGTGCAGTGGAGCCACTTGCAGGCCCCATCGTCGCCCCCCGGTGGTCCCCCTCGGGGCCCCTCAGCCCCGGCCTGGCTGCAGTTGGAGGAGGTGCAGTCGCTGCTGGGCAGTTCGCGACTCTCCTCCGCGAAGTCCGATCGGAGCAGGACCACCGTGGGGGCGTCGAAGAGCCGGTCGTCCGACGAGGGCTCGTCGAAGTCCGGCGAGAGACGGCAGGACTTTGCCGAGGCGGCGAGCAGGAACTGGGGGCAGCAGAAGCGGCGGAAGGCGGCATCGTCCTCGTCGCTGCGGGGGCTCAGGTCGAGCAGGGAGTCCGAGCGGTCGTCGCCGAAGGGCACCGGGGACACGGGCCCCCCGGGGCTGCTCGCCAGGGACTTGGCGGGGCTGGGGCCGAGCCCGCTGTCCTCGCTGTCGCGCAGGCACTCGTAGGGGCAGTGAGGGGTGGGCCCCGGCGGCATGGGCTGGGGCGTGACTGGACGAGAGCTGCCGCTCGACTGGCACGAGTCCACTCCGCTAGTGATCACCACACTGAAAAAAAAACAAAAAAATGTCATAAATTCAGCTCAAAACCACGATATATATATATTTCATTGTAGCAATTCGCGAAATATGGCGACTCCGATTTGCTATGTTTAAAATCCATGGGGTTTACTGTCTTTAGTAAATATGGGGTAGCGAGATAACCCAAGCGATCTTTTCCTGTTTTCATCGCGCTACTCTGTTCTCTAATCCCTTTTTTCCCCCTTTACATTTTTTACTTGACGTTGTCTTGTGTTTGTCGCAGCTTGGACAAATATAATCTTGAACCATAAAACGCCAAAACAATCAACCGACTTTTTAAAATATATTTTTTATGAATGAGTATGCTCTAGAAACATCTGCTATCCGTATCTGGTCTGCGGGTCGGTTAAACCTATTTGAAGGGCCGTATCGGTTCCACAGGGCGGGTAAACCTCGTCGGAGGGACGTATTTGGACTACGGGCCGGTTAAACCTATTTGGAGGGCCGAGTCTGGTCCACGGACCTGATCAAAATATGGAAGTCCGGATATGGTCTGCGGGCCTGGTATACCTATCCTTAGAGCAGTATCTGATCTGCGGGTCTGGTAAACCTTTCTGGAGAACCGTATCTGATCAGAGGGCCGCAAAAACCTGTATGGAGAATCGTATTTGGTTTGAGGACCTGATAAAAATATTTGGAGAGCGGTATCTGGTATCTCTGGGCCTGAGATCAGTCTATGCGCTGCAACTGATCTATCTTAATCATACGGGTTCTTGTGGAAGAGATGATTATACCTCATCCTGACGGGAAGAACAGCTAATTCTCAAATAGCTAATGCAAGAACTAGCCAAAGAGAAACGGTACTTCATCTCAGCCGAGAGCTCAATGGAACTAGCAATGGATAGTACGCCCAGTGCTAACGAGGAATCTTGTAGTGTGTAGAAATGTAGGTAGGTAATTGAAGTCGCATTGGAGCGACATAGCAGTGTAGACAAAGGAAAACGCGGCAAATAAAAAGCGTTTGCAATTCGACGCAACAACTAAACTTGCACAGAATAAATAGCTTGCGTCAATGGCCGTCGTTTCAAACAGATTTTAACAGACATTTTCCAAAATCAAGCAGACATTTTCCAAAATTAAGGAAAAAATTTTCAAAATTAAGCAGACATCTTCCAAAATTAAACAGACACGTTCCAAAACTATATTTTGAATGCTCATTTTCCTACGCGTTCTCTTTGTCGAAACCGTTTGAAAAAAATATGCACTTGCGAATCATTATCTTTCTATGTTTGTTTCATATGGATAATTCGGATTTCCCAAGCATCTCATGAAGATGTGAGAATGCTTACTCCAAATTGCGCCGCAAGCATCCAAAAATCCGCCATATGGCAGAAATTGCTTCTTAACCGCAGAAATTCTCTCTGCAGCACAGGTGTACAAAGGTCAGTGCACAGGTAAATAACCAGAAATCTGAATGGAAGGCCAGAGGTAATGATTTCTGCAAATGAGCGTGCAGCCTGATAATAACACGACACTGAGTGTCGTCTGGATTCGGAATCCAGACGGCGGCTGGCCGGCAGAGCGTGAAAACGCATTTACGAAAGAGCAGAAGCATCATCCTGTGGGGATTCTTACCGCATTAGTTTTCTTCATGCAGTGGTGCGATCAACAGGTTCTTATAATTCGGGGGCAGCTAGTTTTGAAATATCCTTTTTCCTCAGACATGCGTTTTTCAACTATATTACAAGGCTTAATGTTCATAAACCCGGCGTCCCCTTATAAAAAAATTTTAATTAGATGGCAAAAAAGTAATCGATAAAATCTGAAACGAAAATTTGAGTGAGACAGGTAGGTAGATAGGTAGTTGAATTAACGTCACACTGGTGCAACACAATGGGCTATTGGCGACGGATTTGGGATCCATCCGGAAAGGACATCACCTCGTATTCTCGAACCACGCTCAGATGACGAGTTCAACTCCTGAGCTGCCACCCCCACTCTCCAAACTTCCACATCATGCCAACGTGAGGACATTTGAGGTCACGACAGATTTAATGTGCACCAGTCAAATTAGGTTCGAACCGTAGACTTCACAACAGAACCCATTCGTACTCAACCTTACACCTGGAATACTTGAATGGACAGTGTAACGCAGCGTACACACTAGTAAAACGTAGCACGAGATGTAACCAGCTTTAAGTGTCCAGTCACATTGCAACAAACACGTTGAGCTCACGGGCAGTTCTGGGGACCGATATAGCCCATTTGGAAGAGTAACGGATCAGCAGCAGGAGGGGTGCGAGTTTGAAACTTGGTCCATTAGTTTCTAGTGCACATTAAATCTATCATGGCCTCAAATGTCTCAGGTTGGCGTGGTGTAGAAGTTTGAACGAACGTTTGAAGAGTGGGATGTCAGCTCAGATTTCGTTCTCGTCATTTGACCTTGGTTCAAAATTACGTGGCGTTGTACTTGGATCCTTCCCTTTGAGATTGATCCATCGCCAATTGCACGTTTTGTTGCTCCAGTGCGACGTTAATTAAAAAATACCTATACCCTCCCACGAGCAGTTCTGATCCATAGTGAGTAGAAAGGGGAAAATGCTCGCTATGAGGCAGTAATATCTTCCTCGGACGTCTATACACTAGTGAACTGTAACATGATATAAGCAGCTTTAGATGTGGACGCAACGTCCACAGTCACCCTGTAACGCGTAGTGAACAGTCGAATCCACAGTTATCAGAGGGTGATCGCGAACAAACGAATCCATCGTGCTGAGTATAGATAGAAACGGAAATACACACTCATTACGAGAAACTAATACATTCGATCAAGAGAATCAGCTCTTCAATCCTCCAAATGGTTTCGAAGAGATATCTCATCCATCAAGATCTGACCAATTTTGAATTCCAAAGAAGATATTGCTGATTTTTATATGAAACGAGATCAATATCTGGTCAGTTTTCTTCTCATGACGAGATATCTCGTCCATCAAGATCTGGTAAGCTTTGTTAATGACGAGATACCTCGTCGAGAGACAACCACCAGGAGGGTTAAGCAGCGTTACTCTCATTAGCGAACTAATATTTCGAAACATGTATGTTAAACAAATAAGGTTAAGCCTTGCCACTCACTGGAGCAGCCTGTAACGAAACACACGACATGCGTACTCCGCTTCTGCACAGAAAATATGTCGGTACGCATGCCAATTTAGTGTCGCAGGTCAAATGTCGCACCAATGTATGGCTTGACTAACGAACAACATGAAACTGCCCGGAGCGATCCGACAGGTTGTCGGTTTCTGAATTGCCTCGTACGAAACAGCTCGAAGGGTCTCGGAGCTGCGAGGAACGGTTCGCAAGCACGCTGTGTTCGACTGCTCGGGGATTGGTAGGTAGATATTTTAATTAACGTCGTACTGGAGCAACACAACGAGCTATTGACGAAGGTTCGGGATCAAATCCGAAGGCAAGGATCCGAGGACAACACCACGTAATTTTGAACCACGGTCAGATGACGAAGTCAACCCCCCACTCGGGACATTGATCCCAAGGCGATTGTGGACGTATCTGAAGATTGTTGCATTCCGTGTTACAGTTCGGTGGTGACTTCGCGGCTTTAACACTCCTGGTAGTCGTCTCGACGAGGTATTTCGTCATTAGCAAGACGGACCAGATCTTGATGGACAAGATATATCTCGTCATTAGAAGAAAAACCTACCAGATCTTGATCTCGTCATCATAAAAAAAAATTGTCGATATCTCGATGTCGACAATTATCTTGATGAGACATCTCGTCGTTAGTAAAATTAGTCACATCTTGATTGACGAGATATCTCGTCGAAACCACTTGGAGGGTCAAACGAACCGCAGACCCAGTGACCTGGCGAGAGGGGATGAGTCGAGTGCAAAGATAGTTTAGAGAGAAGAGAGGTGAGAGGGAGAAAAGAGAGACGACTAACCGATATCGCACTAACGGACAGAGATGATCGGCGGAAGTGTTCAGTTGGTCAGCCAAGCGTGCCTAATGCAGAGAAAGGCGGCCGGCCCGACGAGCGGATTCGCCGAGCCGGCAGAAAGTGAGTTCTTCTGCACTCGTTCACACAACAGCACAATCGTGAATGCGAGGAAAGAAAGAGCGGCAATTCATCGTTTCAGAAAATGAGTGCAGAGCTAACAACTCCGTAATGTAAATACTTTTCAATACGCAATTACGAGTCAAAACCTCGTACAATAAAGTTTGATTTGAGACTGGAGCTGGACTTAATGTTGCGCTTACACGTTATATCTCATCCATCAAGATCCAATTTCGCTAACAAGATGTCTCGTCATCAAGATATTGTCGATTTTTTTGATGATCACGAGATAAAGATCTGATCAGTTTTTATCTGATAACGAAATACTTCGCTCATCAAGATCTATTAATGGTTTGGGTTAATAACGAGGTACCTCATCGACAATAGTAGGGTTAATACTTTCATGTAAATAATTTCTGTTTTGTAAAAAAACTATCACAGTAGGTAGGCAATTGAATTTGAGTCACACTGGAACAACACGACTAATGGGGACAGTCAGGGCTCAATCCCAAGGGGAAAGATAGGACGTTTGAGGCCACGACAGATTTAACGTGCACCAGCCCCAGTAACAGATTTAACGAACACAAATTCTTTGGTTCGCAACCCTCCGGTTGATAACCTGTTGCTCTTCAAACCGGGCTGCGGCCCTCCAGTTGCTCGATTTAACGTGCTCCCACGTATACGACGCTTTGGTTGGATCTAGTTTCGAACTCGCAACCGTCCGGTTATTAATCCGCTACTCTTCCAACTGGACTACCGTTGGACGCTCGCCACGGATTTAAAATTAAAATTGATCGAAGGCATTTCAGAGGTCGTCATCATCTAGATGTAGGGATGGAATTTAATAAATGTCTTGTTGCTTTTGAGATTCGGGATCTGCTTATTTCAACTAATACTCAACACTTCTGTCCATGGACAATCTTTGTTTAAGAATGGGTTGCTGTTTTTTGCACCTTTGCATAAATATTAACGAATTCGGTTGCATCACAAGGTACGATTCCTGGCTTTAAACAAATCTCACGGGTTTTTCCGGTCATTGACTTTACTCTACAAGACAAGATTAAATCTACGGCTCCTACTTCTGATGAAATTTTCTGAGATAAGAATTTCAAGCAGGGTATTTTCCAAAACATTGTTTAGAGAAATTGAGAGAAAAATATCACAACACGTTTGACCGCATCATTGTACTGTTTGTATCGGAAAACGAAATAATAGAACAGCTTAAATGGCACTTTTATGACATAAACCCAAACTATTTTGAAAAGGTACTTTTTCAAACGATTCAGTTCATATACTACTATTATTGCGACAGGAATAAAACTTTAAGCGAAACAATAATTTTACCTTCGATGTTTAAGAGAATTTCAATCGCTTTTGAATGCAAAATAAGTGCTCCCGACTATTTCTATTATTACTTATTTTTGATTTATAAAATATGCGTTTTCATTCTTCGGAACTGGTCATGCGGAGTTGAATGAACTGGCATTTTTAGAAAACAGCCATGGAGGGTTAATACCTTTTTGTTTATTCCAGAGATAATTTATCGGGAAATGAAATAATATTCGAGACGAGACTTCGGGGAAGTGTTGCCAAATTTCTTTTAAAAAAACAGGGTTTCTTTTTCAAGTACTTTTCAAGGACATTTCAAGAACTTCTAAACATTTTCCAAGGATTCCGAGAACCAATGATAAGGTCATAAGAAAAGAGCAGGAAGAATCAAAACGTGATGCATAAATGTTTTGAAATAAATTTTACGTAAATATTATAAAATTTTTCTTTCACGTCATCTCATAACAAAACTGGAACATAATCTGCAAAAGCAAATTCAACGTAGCTATTAGCGAAATAACGCTAGGCTTTGATTTGCAACTTTTAAATATTCATTTTTTATAAATGGGGTAGTTAATTAACGTCGCACTGGAGCAACACAACTGGCTATTGGCGACGGTTCGGGATCAATTCCGAATAGAAAGATCCGAGGACAACACCATGTAATTTTGAACCACGATCAGATGACGAGGCAACGCCTGAACTGATACCCCACTCTCCAAACTTCCACACCACGCCAACGTGAGGACATTTGAGGCCATGACAAATTTAACATGCACCAGACCCCGTGTTCAAGACGGTGTTTGGGTAGACCGAACAACGAGCTAGCAACCCACCTGTTGCTAAATATGAATGAGTATCCTCTAGGAATATCTGGAAAACCTTTTGAGGACCGTATCTCGTCTCGGCCGGATAAAACTTTTCGAGGGCCGTATCTGGTCTGCGGGCAAAGTGAACCTGTCCGTAGAGCCGTATCTCGTCTGCGGACCGGATAAACCTGTCCGGACTGTATCTGAACTTCGGGTCAGATAAACCAGTACGGTGGGCCGTATCTCGTCTGCGGGCAGGAAAAACCTGTCCCGAGGACTGTATCTGGACTTTGGGTCAGATTAACCTATCCGGTGGGCAGTATCTCGTCTACGGGCCTGATCAAGATATTTCGAGGGTCATATCTGGTCTGCGAGCCTGATAAATAGTATTTGGAGGACAGTATCTGATCTCAGGCCTGAAGTGAATTTATTCGCCACATCTGATTTATCTCATGCGTACGGTCGTTATCTTTGTGAAGGGTTAAACCTCATCCCGACAAGAACAACAGTTGTTCCCAGTTCTTCAATCGTTTAGAGAAATGTCTGGATCTTGACAGACAGTCGGAGCTCAATTCAGCACTTCGGACTTACTTCTAGAACTGTTAAAA
This sequence comes from Meta bourneti, assembly GCA_933210815.1. NCBI lineage: Eukaryota > Metazoa > Arthropoda > Arachnida > Araneae > Tetragnathidae > Meta > Meta bourneti. The sequence goes on from OW119931.1 coordinate 25,394,450, forward strand.
AGTTTGACTGAAAAGGTTCAAAATTTTTTGGAATGGTTAAATTTTTCATTTGAGCATTGTTTGAAATCGATTGAGGTGGATTCGGCAAACTATTGCGTTCGTACTGTTTGTTTCTCAGCAAGCACGATCGATGAAAGGAAAAAGTACTTTTACAGTCTTGTTTACGACAGTTGAGGTCATTCATCATTGCTTTCGGTTCTCAAAAAGCGAGCAGTAGTAATACATACACCCACGCCATTCTCCGGCAGTTATCATTTCCGATCTCTGGAGAGTTTCTCATCCCGATTGGTACAGGAAAAATAAGGGGCACCCGTAAGGCGGTATGCCTTCAAACTGAAACAAAACACTTGCAAGAAAAAACTCCTAGGTTTTATAAGTTTGCGATTATACCCATGAGTGCGTCTTTTTCTAAATTCGCAATAGAGTATTCAAAAAGCACAAACTGACGGCGATGGATTATGAATGTCAAATAAGTTTTTGTAGCACGTGAGCAGTTACAACCTCAAGAACGGTTCTGTTTATACAAAAAAATGTTTTGCAGCCAGGAGTTGGCAGGGTAAACTGTTGTCAAATAGGAAGCGCAAGGCGCAAAGTGACACGCGCAGACCAATCAGAGGTGCCGGCGCGAGAGGTGAAAACGCTCTGATTTTGTCTGCGCGTGTCGCTTTCCGTCGTGAGACACGGCTTGAGTCACAAGCAGCTGTAAAAAATAGCAAATCACATAGAAACTTGAAAACCATTGATTATTTGTACACTCCCCTTTTATCTCAACAGAATTTCCACCGATATTGATACACGCTTTTTCAGTACCGATACCTGCCGCAAAGTAATTGGTATCATTTGAGGGTCCTTGAAAGAATTTATGAAACCAACTGTGTTCACTTCTCACCATAACAGGAAACATTTGCGAATATTGTTCACTGTTGAGCAGCATATTGTTCTTTGGTTAAAAACTCAAAGAGCGCTGTTGCTATTTTCAAAACTGAACTGCGAAAGCACATGTATTAGAAGTAGTTTGCTTCAGTATTCCATATTAGTCGTATTTTCCTACCTTTAAGTTTTGTTTCGACGATCTAGTTTTTCAACCCAGTCATAAATTTTTTTTCGCTTGTTTTACGAAATTCAACCGTTTTCAATCCTTCTAAAATCTACCCTCTGACTTAAAACAGACGCGTCCAAGGTTACCCTCCTTCTACATATAACCAAAGTAATATTTATTCCGATCGATGCGCTGAATTTTTACTAAACTTTTAATTAAAAATACGACAGAAAATGCCAAAATATTGCCCCTAAAAAGAAAAAGGTTAAAAAAGGCAAGTGGTCACAACAGGACCAAGTCTGTGTTAATACACATCCACGTAAACAAAATAAATGCTAAGTCGTAGAACACTTAGGCGACTGAGGGAGTTTAGGTGCCTGATCCAATACCTGAAGTTAATAGGAACACAAACTACTCACTATAATATACAGCTTTCCCTTTTCACTTTGGGGGCCCCGGTTAGAAAACTGTCAGAGGGTTGCGAGTTAGGAACTCGGTCCAATCAAAGACCCTCGTGTACGCACGTTAAATCTGTCGTGGCGTTCAAATGGCCTCATGTTGGTTTGGTGTGGAAGTTTGGAGAGAGGACTCAGGTATTGACCTCGTAGTCTGACCGTGGTCCAAAATTACGTGGTGTTGTCCTCGAATCTTCCAATCGTAACCAAAAGCCGGTTGTATTGCTACAGTACGACGTTAATTAACTACCTACCTACCTACTCTTTGCGACTTACATTTCAACTTTCCCATTTAAAATCCCAAACGAACCCCTTCATGATCACAGCTGAGAAGCATAGCTCTTTATGACAGGACAAACTTACTAGAACTGCGTATGCTATCCTGTATCATCAACCAATTACAAAGAGAATTCGAGTCACGCCCCGTTGTCTCTTTACTGCTGGTGAAATCCTTTTACTTTGCTACAAATACAGAAGACGTTTTTTAATTGTGAGTCTCTTGGCCGGTCCGAGGCTTGTCTAAAAAGCCATGGCGAAATAAAATTAAAAGAAACAATACAAATTACCTACCGAGCGATTTCAATCCATACAAAATGCAAATTACGTAAAAGCAAGACTAAATTTTATTTCTCATACCTACCATTCAACATTACGTTACTACAAACACGAAGATGATATTTTGAATATGAACCTCATGAAGAACTCGCTTAATACAAACTAAATTCCAATCTCCATCAAATTTACATTCAAATAACATTAAGAATTCGGGTTACACTAATCGCCGGTGACGACGAACAAATTTTCGAAACTTAAAGGCAAACGGATTCTTTTCAGCCGTATTTTATCAGAAACATTGACTCTGAAATTTTAGATTTATTTATGGAAGAGTGGAGAAGAAAGAATAAATGAAGATTTCGAAGAAGACGAAGGAATAAGCGTTCCTTCATTAAAAGAAGCTACTGCTGGCTTAGAAATTGTTTGCCATTTTTTGTTAGGCAGTGAAAATTCATGTGCTCAATTAAACAGCGATGACCGCATCAAAGATTTTCTTAAAGAATGTCACACAAAAACAACACAAAAGTAGATAACAGAACTATTTCGAGACAAAAATTGCGTGATCACGAAATATCTGTGTAATCGAGAATTATCTGTATAATCTTTGTGTTGAAGAATAAATACCATTTATCTGTGAACCAAGAATTGTGCGGTTAGGAATGAATAAATACATTAATATTTTATTTTATGGAACTTATGCTTTTTATGAATTCGTATAATACAAACTACGGATAATACGAAAATTTTTACGATCCCATGAAATTCATCTTAACGAGGTTTGACTGTATTTAGAAAGAGTGTGTGTGGGGATGATGCACAGTAGCCACGTTTCGAGAATTACTTAAAGCGTTGGAACCGAAACAAAAAAATTTCAATTTCAGTTCTTTTATTCGGCAAAAAATTTGATCATATTGTTCAAAATTTGTCACCTTTTTCTCTTCAAAATGAATTTTAAAAATTGGTTGTTTTGGGTTTATGATACAAAGGCTATATTTGGCAAAGCCGCGTCTAACAACGTCAAGTAAATAGACACACATACACACAAGGAAAGCCTACTGACACAGAAGAGAGAAATACACCTAGGAAGGAAATCGAACCTGTGCCGCCTACAACTCGCCGGTTGCTAGCGCAGTGAGCAAACCCACTGAGCCACAACTCTTATATTAAAAAGAAAGTTTGTAAAGATCTAAAAGTTAGTGATCGACAAGTAAAACGCAATCGTCTCACCAATGTAATTATACAATTAGTTGAGTGAATAAAATAAATCTTTAGTAATTTTATTTTTAAAATACTATTTCACATGCATCGAACGTGAAATGTATAGCCTGCAAGAGGTGGCCCTCAGTAGGCCACCTCTTTGTGTAGGCTAGGCCTCAGTGGCACCCAGGAACGTAGGTGATCATTTCAGCCATCCCCAAAGTAACAGAAAATTTAAAAGTTAATCGCCTTGATAACACCAGCAGTTCAAGTTTGGTATATATTTGTTGCAGAATTCTACTCCAACCTCTAATGAAAGTTTGGATTTATGGGTAAAGAACGAAAGCAATGCTATTAGCTTCAGTGCCTAGCGGTTTTCTTTAGAAGTTTGATTGTAGGAAAAGGAAATCTTATCTCTTGAGGCCAAGTCATCCCCAATTCTGATGGCATAAAATTTCACTCTGTTCCGTAACACAGCACCAAAACAGACAATTGGAAGTAGGAGGTAAAGTAAGGAAGGGTGACACAAAAAGCAACATGGGGAGTCATGTATTCTTTTAAAACCAGTTCTCGTTTTCCAACTATTTGCAACTCTTAACATCCAGTCTTAGCCCTCCAAGTGGTTTCGACGAGATATCTCGTTCATCAAGATCTGACCAATTTTACTAATGATGAGATATCGCAGATTTTCTGATGATTACAAGATCAAGATCTGGTCAATTTTCTTTTAATGATCGTGAGCGTATTTTCTTTTGGTACCTGGTCAGTTTTGCAAGTGACGAGATACTTCGAGACAACCACCAGGAGGGTTAAGCCGATAAGATGGGAGGTGTTCTATTAAAATTCCTGAACGAAAGTTCAACGTTCTCCATCATAAAATGTGTACGAATTTCCCACACATAAATCAAAGTTTTGTTTTTTCTAAAACACCCATTTTCTTGCCCTAATTCTCCTTGCATCACCCCTAAAATGACTCCATCCGTACCGTGACTATTAATGACTACTACTCAGCCCCACCCAAAAAAACATTGTGGGTGCGCGCCTGTGTCAAGCCTGATCTCTTTTCATTTTCCTTGAGTAATCCATGAAACCCGAGAATCAGGTAGATCCAAAGTAACACACAGAAGTAGTACAAGATTGAGAGAAAGCATAACGGGGCTGCCACAAGTAAAAGCACTAATGAAATAGCGGCATAAATTCTGACCAATAGTTAATAGTCTCCTCTTAACCCTATTTTAGTAGCAATTTTAGTTGCACAGATATAAAATAAATCGGATGCAATATGTGCTTATTAAGTATGAAACAGATTTTGAAGATCTCGCCAAGAAATTTAAATTGTAAAATTAAAAAACTAAATTTTTTCTTAATAAGGTTTTCATGACAATCTAGCCACCAGATTCTGATGTTTTTCTTATGGTTTCCTCGGCTTGGCTCCAAAACATCGAAATTGGCGTCACTTGGACAATTTTCTATGAAGAAAAGCGATTATTTTTTCCGTACGCTATTAGTTACATGAAAGGAGCTAAATTTTCGTTGGTGAATTTTCGAAAAAAAATCGCCAATTTTTATCGCAAAAATTTGTAAATTAGGAACTTTTAAGACGATTTCGCCAGATACCCCTAGTCGCCAAGGTTTAAAAATAAAAGCAAAAAGTCGCTTATTACAGCCCTGGAGTGAGCAACTTTTGTGACAATCAACTTAGCTTTGGTTGGATTCTCTATATGATAAGGTCCATGGGCTATCACCACTGAGAAAAGAAAGTAACCCCTTGATAGCACTCACGGCTACAGGCCAATCAAATGTCGAGGAAGAATGGTATAGTTTGCACAAAAACACCATTCCAGGTGCCCGAGTGATCTGTCCTCCCTTCTCTTTCCCCCTCAACTACCCTTCTGCTTTTTGCTTTCTTTCTCTCCTCCGTTGTTGTCTAGTGTTTGGCACAGTTTGGCCAAATATTGCGCCATAAAACCCAAAACCAACCGTTCCAGGTGACGTCTCATGAGCATTGTAGGGTTGGGCGAAGCGGAGCCCCCAATTCACAGAAAAAGATGCAACCTATAAGAATTCTTGATCATTTCAACAAAATTGATTTTAACAACATAAAAAAAGTGAAGCGCTTATGAATTTCTGAAAATAAGATTTTAAAACAGCCTAATTATATAATTTATAAGTAATTGGAAAACTAAGTAATTATTTGTGCAAGCACAAATATCTGCAAAACTTAATTTCTTAAAAATTTTATAAAGATTATCTTGAAATTAATTCTGGATATATCTTTAAAGCGTGCTCAGCGAAACGAATCCAATGCGGAGATATAAATCGTTCAGAGGTCATCCATCCGTGAGAAGCAATACGACTAAGTGTCGCTTTAACTAGTGAAAAGGGTGCGAAGATAACTTTTCACTTCCATCCCCAAAGACAAAGTAATTATGAGCATTGCTGCCCTTTGGAAATGTGCACAAAACCTTCCATGGGTGATTTCTGAAGTGGTGGGAGGGCGTGCAGGTGCAGAGGAGAGGGAGTTCCGCGACCTCTGAGTGACCTTGCGCACGTAGTTCGGACTGAACCTGTCGTGGTCTTCACGAGGCAGAGCACTGGATTGTTGGGGAGAGATATGTTAAGAAGATTTTGGTAGTGATGGGAGTATTCGAATGCAAAAGTACACGTGAATTCGATACTTAAAAGCATTTGTTGCATTTGATCCTTTTCCAAACTTCGGATACAAAAGTATTTGGATACAAAAGTATTCGGATACAAAAATACAAGAGTATTCGGATTCAAAAGTACTCATCCTAGGTCAAAGTATTCGGGTACCAAAGTTCTCGAATACCAAAGTATTCGGATACAAAAATACAAGAGTATTCGGATTCAAAAGTACACATTCTAGATCAAAGTATTCGAATACCAAAGTATTCGGATACAAAATAAATCAGATGCAAGAGTATTCGGATTCAAAGGTACTCATCCTATGTAGTCAAATACCAAAGTACTGATTCGTACTATCGACTAATCGTTTTTGTACGTGTATTCGAATACTTATTCAATACTTGAAAGAACTCGAATACCAATTATTCGATTCTCAAAAGTACTCGATTCTGCCCAACTCTAATTTATGAGGAAAATACTTCACAGGAAAAGTGCTAGTATTGAATGCCTCTCACACAATTTCGTCATTCAAATGTGCTGTCTATTTGTTGAATCAGATATAAGTTTCAGATGTAAAGGTCAGAGACGAAGAAATACCGGGAACATTTTTGGTGTAAAAAGCAATTGAAAATACTTAATGAAGATAGTTCAACCAGCAAAAATCAAAGGATCATACGAATACAACACACAATATTCATATCTGAAAAAGAGTCAAAAAAAAATCCTTGAGTGCAATGTCCATTCGACTTTGGGCAAATGTATTAGAATCGAAAACCAAGAAGAGAAGATTGGGTCATTCCTAAAATTAATTTTCTGATGAAGGTTATGCCTGTCTTCATATCTCTGTGATTAATCGTTCTGCGTGCAGATTTATTCGAAATTCCCTGGCTAAACTTTGAAGGATGGTAGTAATGTATAAGGATCTATAATCTTAAAGGATGGAAATAATGTATCTATGTAACTGTTAGAGTCATCCGCAGTGGTGTCAACTGGAGGGATGGCAGAGAGACGATTTGAAGAACTCGAACTGGGCAGGCGTATTTTTTTTGGCCGTTTTCAGTTAACCCCGATTGTTCCTTTTCACAGCGCCCAAAACCTAGAGACGCAAATCTACATTTTAGCTATTTATTTTAATAGAAGAATATGTAATTATTTGTGTACATAATCTGTATATTCTTCTATTGAAATAAAAAGCTACTTTATAATTGTATTTTGGCTGTGTAGACGTTTTTCGGCACACCACTTGGCCCAATACGTCACAATGCAAATTCGCATGCGAATAATTGAGTTGAAAAAGAACGATTCGCAAACAGCGCTCTCTAGCACCTACGTACAACAGCGGCGGAGAAATACATTCTTTGAAAGAAAAACTGTCCATTTGGATGCATCCTACCATCCTTTCGAGTTGGCCAGGGAATTTCGAATAAGCTTGCATTGGTTTTTGGATAACGAAAGGTGGAATTTTGACAACATTGCAAAAGCTTGGTTCTCAGGAAGTGTAATTATGCAACTGTGTGTGTGTGCCAATAGCCCTACGTCTTTCCAGTCAAATGGAAACTTTAAGACACATTTTTAACGTGTTTCTCAAAGTGATTTTTTCAAGTAAGGATCCAGTGAATCGTGTAGAAAGGGTTTTAGCAATACGCAAGGAGTCCAATGCTTTTACACGCTGAAAAATATATTCTGAGTATATTTATTATAAAAATATACAGTTGCTTTTTTAATATAATTGTATTAAAAAAGCAACTGAGACAGAAATATAATGTTTCAAGATTTCATAAACTAAAAGTTTTAAACTTGGTTAAAAAACTTAAAAATTTAAATGTACTCCAACGGAGAAAACAATGTGTTGAGTGATTTTTCAACCCAAATATACTGTTGCTACAGAATATGCTTTTTATATATTACGCCTTTTGACTTCTTTTAGGAAGCACAAATTGATCTTTCAAACAAGCAAAATGTGGAACTGAAAACCATCATTCAATTGCTTCTTACATTCAATCAATCCACTTTTTCTTTAGGGGGTGAGGGTTATGGCACTAGAGCCATATTGCGTCCGACACGACAGACAATATCAATGATATACATACACACAAGGAAAGTGTTACTGACACAGAAGAGAGAAATACTCCCAGGGAGGACTCGAACCAGACTCGCCTACAATCCACTTTGGAACACACAGAAGTCGGTAGAAGACCCACTTCCATCTTTATTCGTGCATTGTTCACAGTAGAGCAAATTCAAAAGCATTATATGGTATGGAAAATAGTTTTCGATGAATTCAAATGCATAAAATTAATTTGCATTAGGGGCCCTCTTCATATCAAATTGTACACACATTTCATAATTTCCAATACCATCACAAAGTTTCAACTCATTTGGTCCATCCTGTTTCTGGATAATGAATATATAAAGTTTGGAACTCCTTGCGTAAAACTATCAATTTTATTTTCCAATGCCATTACAAAGTTTCAACTCATTTGGTCCATCCGGTTTCTGGATAATGAATACATAAAGATTGGAACTCCTTGCGTAAAAGTGCCATTTTATTTTCCAATGCCATTACAAAGTTTCAACTCATTTGGTCCATCCGGTTTCTGGATAATGAATATATAAAGTTTGGAACTACTTGCGTAAAACTATCAATTTTATTTTCCAATGCCATTACAAAGTTTCAACTCATTTGGTCCATCCGGTTTCTGGATAATGAATACATAAAGATTGGAACTCCTTGCGTAAAAGTGCCATTTTATTTTCCAATGCCATTACAAAGTTTCAACTCATTTGGTCCATCCGGTTTCTGGATAATGAATACATAAAGTTTGGAACTCCTTGCGTAAAACTACCAATTTTATTTTTCAATGCCATCACAAAGTTTCAACTCATTTGGTCCATCCGATTAAGGAATATGTAAAGTTTGGAACTCCTTGCATAAAACTAATTGGTAAGACCTCTTGCCTTTGGTTCATCAGGTCCTGGGTTGGAAATCCCGATAAGAGAGTGATGTTCGTACTTGTACGAAATAAACTTTGAACCGAGAGTTCCAGTTTAATTAGTTCTCGTGTAGAAAAAAATGACCGTTGAGGTGACGAACCAAACCTACTGTAAAATTAGTTCCCAGACTTTTATCCATGTTTCGATATCACGCTGAGATATATTTTGCTATTATTAATATAAAGAATATTCAACAAAATCCATCTAATTTTGTTAAATATTGTAATAATAAATATATAGTGGGTAATATGAATTAGGGGATTAATCGAAAAAATATGAACCTTGATATATTTCTTGGAATTCTATTCAGAATTTCTTATGAAGCTTTCCTCTTGGTAGTTTTGTCACTATTAAAATTAAATAATAATTGTTATTTTTCACAAAGCAATTATGAACATCAACGAGGAAGGAAGAGTTGAAATCGTACTAACATAAAAAGTCCTGAATCGATTCCTATCAAAATATATCAAGGTTGCTATTCCAAGTTTCTTCGAATATTGATCCCATAATTCACATATCATACACTAAAAAATATTTATAAAAAGAAGAAATATGACGAAGGTTATTTGGCTCTTTAACACAACTTTTCATTGCAGTTGAGTTGTTTGGCGCAGCTTGGCCAAATATGGCCCATACACCATAAAATCCCCAAAACCAGCCAACCAATGTAGATAAAACTGAGATTAAAATTATATCTTAATTTTGGCATTATATGGGGATGACCTAAATATACTAACCTAATTAGCCTAAATATAGATATAACCTAATTGCGTTGTGAACGAATAACTTAATAGGCTGTTAATTGAAAACTGCTATTTCATTTACAGAATAATGCAAGGTCATTCTGTGCAATAATATTATATAAGCAAAGATGCATTTAAAAAATTAAAAACGAACACACACACTTTAGTAAGCTTGCCCCAATGAGTAAAAATACGTTTAAAAAGAAGCTGCTGCATCAACAGGTATTATGTTCTACATCCATATTTACTAGAGATGGGAATGTTATTCTGATAGCAGTTAAAACAGCAGTGCTATTATAAATGAACAGAAAGCAACTGTTATCGAAAATATTAACAGTCATCAATGAACGTTAAAAAATAACTTTTAAAACAGCAAAACGTATTAAACAATCAAACATTTAACTATTATTATTAACTACTTTATTAATCAACATCAACGTATTAAAATAGTCGTTAATAATAGTTGTTAAATGTATTCACCAACTTAAAAATTGACGTTAACTGTTAATTTTAAAAGTAGTAGTTTCTCAAAGTATTAGCAATTTTTATTCTTACCTTATTAGAAAAATTGAAATATTTTAAAATTTATTTTTGATTTTTATAAAACATTAAAAATCAAAAATAAATTTTAAAATACTTTAATTTTTTTCCGATTAGGTAAGAATAAAAATTCCTAATATTTTGAGAAACTACTACTTTTAAAATTAACAGTTAACGTCAATTTTTAAATTGGTGAATACATTTAACAATTATTAACTATTATTATTAGCATCAACACGGATCTGGATTGGCTAAAAACCTCACTATATAGATAGAAACTTGTAGAAATTATTTGCCCAACCAGCTAGTCGTGATAGTCATTAACAGTTAATGAGGCTGCAAATATTTGCAGTAAATAACAACTGTTATCGCAAATTAGCAATCACCCAGTTGACTGTTATAGTAGCTCTGTCCATCTCCAATATTTACTTCTTCCCGAGAGCGACTGAATTAATCCATTTCTTTCCTTGGAGGAATTCTCAGTCACGTCCTGGCCTTGACACTCGAGAGGAGTGGGCCCCGCGGCCAATCAACGAAAGGAAAAGCTGACCCCTCCGCCAATCACAGCGGAGATGCGGGAAAACGAGTTCGCCACGAGGAGTGGAACGCTCGCGGAGAGAGTGATGTAATTGCAGAGGAAGATGAAAAATGTGGGATGGGTCTTTAAATACCTTCGACTTCCTTTCAGGATTGAACCCTTGGATTTCTTTAAGGCTGCGAGAACCGAATTAATTATTAATTTGTAGGAGCAAAGAAATTCAGGATACCTTAGAAACGTGGTAGAGAGTGTTTTAGGGGTTCTTAGTGGCAGTTCAGGACGAAATTTTATTGATATTACAAAAATAAATGAAGTCAGCTTAAGATGTACGTATACACTAGAAGAGTTTTACAAATTTTGACTTTAAAAATCCAATTTTTTTTCCAAGTCCTTGGCTTATGCTTAAAATCATTTATGCGGGAAAAAATCAGATTAAGCTAATTACAAATTATCTAATTTAGATATAATCAGCTAATTAGCATGTTTTTATAAAAGGGATACCTCAAATTCTAATTTGTTCAGAAAGACAATTCATGTTGAAAATTATTCCTAATAATTCTTCCTGTTTGACCCTCAATCACAATGCTAGAGGGAATATGTTATTTTTACAATTTTACCAAGAAAGTCTAAAAATCAAGACTTTTTCGGGAATTTTAACATTTTAAAATCAACTAAAAATTAATTTCGTAACTAAAAACTCTGGTTGAGGTTCAGAACATCCACTGCATTATAGAGATTATGACACAAAAATAATTATAATAGATCAATTCATTTGAGCCACTTGATCAATTCATTCTCAAGTCATTTTTGGCCACTGCTTGAACAAAGCATCGAATTGCAAAAAACACAGAAATCGAGTTAAAAATTTTGGAAACATGTTTTTACATGACAGGGCCTAACGAAAAAACCTTGTAACTAGAAAAGTATTCTGAATATTTACAAGATCTTGGTATCCTTTAAAAACTCAGAAATTGGGAAATATTTTGAAGCGATAAAAACAAAATCGATATTCTGGTCAGTCTTCGCGATTTCTAGTGTAACATACACCTTAACTGATACAAATCAGTTTTGTTTTCCCCATCAGTAGAAAAATCTTGGACCGGTGTGAAAATTTTCAACCACAAACAAAAATGCTCGTTTGATATTATAACTGTATAGATTCCTAAAGCAAGCGAAGAGTCCATCTACGTAACTACTTGAATTGGAAATGGATTGGACAATACGACAAAAATCGATTGTCTATTTCGCCTAAGACATGATTTAATAAATATCTTATAATTGAGTACATGAAACACTTAATTACGTGTTTTTTTTATTTAACGTGGTACAAAACCATGAGCTCAACACAAAATCGTCCAAAATGATGCATACCTAGAAAATATTAAGACACTTAATAAAATATACATTTTCTTAATCCAGTGTTGTCTGGGGCCGCGGCTGCCCGGTTGGAAGAGTAACGGACTAGCAACCGGCGGGGTTGCGAGTTCGAATCCAACCAAAGACCGTCGTGTACAAAAGGGGCTGGTGCACATTCAATCTGTCGTGGCCTCAAATGTCCTCACGTTGGCGTGGTATGGAAGTTTGGAGAGTGGGGTACCAGCACAGGTGTGACCTCGTCATCTGACCGTGGTCCAAAACTAAGTGGTCTCGTGCCTGGCGCAGAATGGCCAAATATGGTCCTTGCGCCATAAAACCCTGAAATCAACAACAAAACTACGTGGTGTTGTCCTTGGATCTTTCCCATGGGGATTGATCCAGGACCGTCGCCAATAGCCCGTTGTTTTGCTCCAGTGCGACGTTAATTAAAAATACCATACCAAACCAGTGCAGTGTTGTCTGTTTTTTCTTTATTGATTGTCCACAGAAAGTTTAGAAATCGAAAACATAATAGTAATGTTATTTCAATCAATAGTGATGCGAGGGTCCTATTGTACGAACTATACTGTGAATAGGGTAGAAAACAACTGTATGCTGAACGAAATGTGTAAATAAAACGTAATTTTGATGATTAAAAATTTTGTGTGATACATAAAATCTTTGTACTTTGATGATAAACTCTTTACATTTTAATTATCAAAGTGGTGAAATATCGAAAGCATTGTATGGAAACTTAGGTTTTGTTCCACTATGCAAGGTTAGGTTTGTTTAGTCCCTCTATGGCCATTTCTGACCACACGAGAGCTGATTAGACTTGGACCTAAGGCTTGAAGTCTGCTATGAAACATACAAGGAAAGAGAGGTGTGGTCGTTAATTTCCTGTTGTACATAAAACAAGATTAGATGCCTGTTGTATTTTGAGGAACACAGCAGAGAACTTTGATCATTTTACTTTAGCGGTTTGATAGGTAATTGAATTAATGTCGGTATTGGCGACGGTCCGGGATAAAAACCGGAGAGAAAGATCAGAGGACAACGCCTTGCCATCTAGACCCACGATCAGATGACGACTTCAACACCTGAGCTGGCATCCCACTCTCCAAGATTCCACACCACACACAGGACATTTGATTCCACGACAGTTTAATATACACCAGCCCCCTCGTACACATCGGTCTTTGATTGGATCGAATTTTGAACTCGCAACCCTGCGGTTGCTAATCCGCTACTCTTCCAACCAGTGGCCGGTATGGAAGCATAGAGGAAGATAAAACTGGGGTCTTTCACATTTTCCTTTCTTTGGGTCATGCGGTCTGGCATGGAAATCTTTTATCAGATGGAAGGATTCTGGTTCCGCTCCGCATCAGGAGAGGATCTGCTTCCTTCCTCGCCGAAGGGAGGAAATGAGGCGATAAGAGATAAGATCTCATTTCGACTCCGAAAGAAACACAAATGGCTCCAAGAAATGCCACACCAAACGCGAACTCGAAAACAAATCAGGAACGTATTCAGATGGGGAGGACCCTCCAAATAACCCTAGTCCATGATCTGACTGCGGTTCTGTACGAAGATTAGAGAAGGGAGGATTTTTCTTTCAGAAATGCTTAGTGGATGCCTTAGTAAGTATTCCTGACTTGGGTGGACATCCGCCATCCTGTACATTTTCTGGATATCATTCAAAATGGCGGCCGATCGATCTAATCTGCTACCTCAACTAATAGTGAGCCGTCTTTCAGGAAACTTTTCAGAAATGCTTTGTAGGAACTAAGTATTTTTGATTAAGTTTATTTAAGTGTTTTACAACTATAAAGTTATAGAAAATAATGTTGTTGAATTGGAAGTAGAACCTTGATTATCCGAAGTAATGTGGACCCCGAGGCCACCTCGGATAACCAGAAACTCTGATAAAAGCGAGGTAGTAACACAAAACAGTAGACACGAAATACAGAAAACATTTACTGTACTACATGCAAGTACTACCGCTAATGAAAGATTCATAAACAAGGAAACTGGGTATTAAATTCGGCTCGGATAACACCGACACTCGGTCAATCGGAACTCGGATAATCAAGCACTAGTGAATGACTCTAGTGGTTCCCCGTCTTTACACGCCGCCTGGAAAGGCTTAGTTTAAGAAATTGAGTAGTGGAAACACCTATTCTAGAACAACAATATTTAAACTCGCGTTTCTTGTAACATACTTCTGTCCTGATAATGGTGGACGTCTTGCTCCATCGAAATGGCCATCGACTTTTTAAAATTCGTTATTAGTCATTGTTTTGAAAGTTTTCAATTTTTACAACTAAGGTTTTACTGCATTTAAGTACATATTGCAAGATCGTGAATAAAATAAATTTACTTCACTTCCACGTACTTGAAGGAAGTAAATTAAATAAATACATCGAATTTTATAAATCGCAAACGATTCATTCTAGCATACAATGAGTTAGTGAAAACCGGACAGACCTTGCGACGAAACATTCTTGCTTGAAATAAAACCTGCGATAAATATTCCTTAAAAATAAAGGTTTCCAGGAAAAGCAATTGGCCCATGAAAACTTTAAAATTACTGATTGAGATTTTTAAAACTGAAATTAGAAAAAACCTGACCATTCCAACAATTTCAATATGAAAACCAGAGCGTCGTGTATTCTTTTAGAATCTACGAGGAGTGTTCAAATGAAAAGGTACGAAACGTCGTAAAAACCAAACCGGTTGAAATTTGAATATGCCGCTTTGGGATAACGTAGTGAGACATCTAAGGAAGCGAATGCACGAGTACCGGCGTGGTTGTGCGCATGCGCGGGCGCCCGCACATGACGCAGAAGAGAAGCATGCAGTTGTGTGTTCCGTCCAATTGACGCGGCAGTGCGTGTGAGGACATCATGGCGTTCACATTGCAAAATTCGACGATTGAGGAGCAGCGAGGTGTTATCAGATTTCTGATTGCGGAAGGTGTTAAACCGGTAGGTGAGACACTCCGTAGCCTACGCAAGTCCATCAAGAGCAAACGGCCTGGGCTGCTCACGGAGGGAGTGATTCTGCTCCACGATGACGCGCGTCCACACGTCTCCAGGGTCACACAAAGTGTACTGGCCAAGTTCAAGAGGGAGCAGCCTTGAGCATCCGCCCTGCAGCCCGGACATATCGCCCTACAACTTCCATCTGTTTTGTCCGCTAAAAAACATCTCAAAGGGAAGCGCTTCAACTCGGACGACGAACTGAAGGACACAGTGGAGGACTGGCTCTTGTCACAGCCACAGGAATTCTGGGAACAGGGAATCCTTCGGCTCGTGAAACAGTAGGATAGTTTTGCTCCGTCCTCTGGTGATTACTTTTGAATAAAGACTTCAATTATACCCACAGTGTCGTTTCGTACCTTTTCATTTGAACACCCCTAGTAGATAGAGGACGTCAAGTTTATAAAAAAAGGTAAATAACTCTTAAATTGCATCGGAAATTTGTTGATTATACGTTTAGATATATTTTAAATAAATTCTTGACAGCCATGAACCAAGCCAAAACTTGAGTTCAAATTTCACTGTAAATCTGAACAATAAACGTTCTAAATTTGTACCTTGAAAGGAAAGGGGACAATGTCCAATTTTGAGTTGTCAACAAATCACTTCAATATAATGAAATTTATAAAATAAAAAGGTGCCGATTCCCCTGCCAATATATTATGAATTAATCAAAACATTGGAATCTATTTTTTGTTCGCTGTATTAAAAATTAACGAAATAAAAAGTACTAAATCAGGAGTTATGAAAAATGGACATTGACCCTTTTTTAGCAAGGTACAGAAATATAAATTGCTAAAAAACTGTGAATGCTAGCATTAAGATGTGTAGTTATTTAATGTGTAATAATTAAGATCTGTAATAATTTAATGATCTTTAATTTAGGGTACAACTTTTTTGAATCATTCCATTTGTTTCGATTTCACCAAGTGAATTCGGCAATTTCAGTTTGCTGTCCACTTAAACTCATTGTTAGATTAGAAGAAAAGGCTCGAAGGAAGCACGGTTTGGAACGGAATGAAATGCAATAGTTCACTATTAGGTGAAGAGATTGTCCGCTGCAGCTGTTAACATACGAACTCCCACGAATATCGATTGGAATGAATGAATGAGAGGAGATAAAAGGCTGCGATTATATCTCACGCTTTCACAGATATGGGGAGGGTGTTAACAAATACGTTGGCGTCTTTCAAAATTGATTCGATCGATTGTCTTTTTGAATGACGGTTGCGTATTCCAAAAACTTATAACTATTCCAAAACTAAAAACTTATTCACTTTCTATTTATTATACTGATACCAGCAGAATCGCATATAGCATCCATCCGCTCTAAAGTTTCTTAATTGCAAATACAGTCAAACCTGATTAAGATGAACTAGCTTAATACGAATTACTGATCGTATTGGACTAAATTCCAATCCCCGTCAAAACGTATATTCAAATAATGTTAAGAAATTCATTTAAGAATTCACTAATCGGTTAAGACCAACAATTTTTCGAAACTTAAGGGCAGACGGATTCTTTTCAGTCATATTATCAGAAACATTGACTGGAATTGTAGAAGAGTGAAGGAAGAATAAATGAAGATACCGAAGAAGACGAAGGAAAAAGCGTGCCTTCTTTTAAAAAGTTACTGCTAGCTTAGAAATTGTTCACAGCTTTTTCTTAGGTAGTGAAAATTCCGTGCTCAATTAAACATCAAAGAATTTCTTAAAGAATGTCACGAAAAAAGCAAAACACAAAAATCGATACCACAAACTATTTCAAGACAAAAATTGCGTAACCAGGAAATATCTGTGTAATGAAGAAAATTATCTGTATAATCAAGAATAATCTGCACACTCTATGTGATGAATTTTATTTATCTGTGCACAGTAATGAATGATGAATTTTATTTATCTGTACACAGTAATGTATAAATATATTAATATTTTATTTTGTTAAAATAAAGCTTTTTTATGAATTTCGAACTACGGCTAATACGAATTTTTTAGTCCCTTGAAATTGGTCTTAACGAGGTTTGACTGCACCTATGAATGGCAAAGTATCGGTACTCATGTCATGTGTTAGTTAAATCCAACTATAATGAATATCAGCATCGATATGCCCATTTCGTACGTCCAAATGAAATAAAATTAGACAAAAATATAAACGGCATTTGACTACATTTTTCAAATATACTCTTACTGCTGTAAATAATTATTTCTATTCAAGTGTGTGGTAAAAGTTCACACCTCAGACGTGTTACCACAGTAAGTATCTGAACGTTCACTTCAATTGCAGCTCATTCGCTTGTTCAACAAAGGGGATTCGATATTTTTCTAAACTCTAAACCTATTTTCGTGTGGGCTCTTTAACTCCAAGATTTCTCATTATCTTCTGACATGACACTGCTGGAGAATTTCATTTGTGGTGAGCTCTTCCGTGCATTTCTTGCAATACTATGCAGTTCCTAGCTCAATTGGAGAATATTTAAAATTTGTGGAAAGTTTGTAGAATTAATTTCGTAGCGGAGCAGTGTTCTTGAGGGATGTGTTACAAGGTGACTACGGACGCGCACATCTGAAGCTCCATGTCATAGTTCACTGGTGGCAGGGGTAGAAATTAGGAACAGAAAGTCAGATGTCCGTGGCATTTTTCTTCAATCGCCAATGTACTCTATATAGGTGTGAGTTCTAAAACATATTGACCTCAGAGGCACATCCCCATTAGGTGTGAACGGGCTTCACGAATCCGAGGTACCCTAGTGATATTTCCTTTTCTCATGGGGTTTGCTGTCTCTGGTAAACACGAGGGTCGAGCTCCAGGGGCTCGATACCCAAGCGATCTTTTTCTACCTTTCATCCCGCTACTCTATTCTCCAATCACCTTTTTTTCTTTCCTTTCACGACTTCTTTCCTTGACATTATCTTGTGTTTGGCGCAGCTTGGCGAAATATAGTCCGAGCGCCATAAAAACTAAAAACAGCCAACCTACCAAAACATATTTTGTTGGTATGTGTCTATAGTCCGGCTCCCGGGAAAAAGCAGTCAACCTTGGGTACGCGAATTTCTGTATAGGTGTGAAAACTCGCCAGGAGAAGGCTGCCGTAAGCAAAAGCATGAATGGCGATCGCCGTGGATGTTTTCTCCTTTGCTTGCTATCGCTTTCGGCAAGGAACGACACACTTAGATGGTTGGTTGATAGGTTGGTTTGAGTTTTATGGCAAATTGGGTCCAAAATCGGACAAGTTATACACTTAGAACCAGAATCCACACCAAAGACGCCAATCGTGGATTGGTTGATTGGCTTGGGGGTTTTATGGCTCAAGGGCCATATTTGGCCATGCTGCGCCAGACAGAAGACGTACAATATCAAGTAATAGACAGACACAAAAAAAAAGTTTTACTGAAGAAGTTTACACAGAAGAGAGAAATACACCCAGGGAGGAATGCTCCTGACAAGAATCGAACCTGTGCCGCCTACAACTCGAAGATTGCTAGAGCAGTGGGTACACCCACTGAGCCACGGCGGTCTAGCGCCAACTGTGGAAGAGATCACCATCCCTCGTCGTTTTACCCGTCACCTCCAGTCTCTATTTTAACAAACAAACTCGTTCATTACCACGTTGATTCAACTGCCTCGAGCTGGCTATAAAACTATAAAACCTGGTGCAATTCATGACGAGGTCTGGACTGATGGCGACTTGCATTTGGGTGGACATTCTCTTTGATGGCATATTTTTTTGTTGTTTTGGGTCACTGACATTCACAGTACAGATTTGCTAGAAGGAAGAAAGAATTTGCGTCATACAAGAGAAAATATTGCGAAAACTTAAGGCATCCAAATTGATGACTGGGTCGTCGTAACAAAATCGGTTCAAACTCCAAGTAAAGAGCGCTCATTTCGAG
Source organism: Meta bourneti (assembly GCA_933210815.1). Taxonomy (NCBI): domain Eukaryota; kingdom Metazoa; phylum Arthropoda; class Arachnida; order Araneae; family Tetragnathidae; genus Meta; species Meta bourneti. Next base: position 25,413,444 of record OW119931.1, read on the forward strand.
GCTGAAGACGCGGCTGTGGTAAACAAACACTCGAGAAAAGAGTCCTTACCTCCCTGTAGAGATGAGTAGAAAGAGAGAGCAAGAACAAAGAGCGTCGTCACCTGGGGGCCAGTACTCTCTCGGATAACGTTCTGTTGGCCGTCGGCCAACTCCCTTCGGCCTTGAGCGTTCGTTGGCACAGTCGACTCTTACGTCACGACGCCGCTTTTCATTTGTTTGTTTATCTCGATCATACGGTGCTCTCCTCCCTCCCTCTCGGTCATGCGGCAGGACGAACAAATATGTCACCAAACCTGTGACGACACTTTTCGGAACACCGGAGAGGGTTCCCTTTCATCATTTTAAAAACGACAAGCATTCGATTCCAATCGCCCACCGAAGCTGTTCCTTTTCAACCCTCCAAATGGATTCGACGAGATATCTCGTCCATCCAAATCTGACCACTTTTGTTATGACGGTGTCACAAGGTACCCTTCTTTCATGTATAGGCAACTATAAATGACGCTTAATCGGGATGCTTTTCTCTTCCTTTATTTACCTTTAAGAGTATCGTACATGCTATTTACATATTTATATTTAAGCGTTAGAAGTTGTTTGGAACATGGCATCGGAGGATCCTTCCTGGTCGGTGCCCACCGCTCGAGTCCCCTCTCACCCTCATCGTTCTTCTTTCGCCTCCTCCCGGATGATCGTCCAAGAACACCCTCGCCAACGTTCCTCGGGGATTAAACGGTTCCTTCCGGCCAACATTCTTCAGTGTCTGGCCGGTGAACCTCACAGACGAGATATCTCGAAATTAAGATATTTCCGATTTTTTATGTTGACGAGATAAAGATCTGGTCAGTTTTCTTCCAATGACGAATTATCTCGCCCATCAAAATCTGGTTAGTTTTGCTAACGACGAGATACCTCGTCGAGACAACCACCAGGAGGATTAATAGAAGGTCCTCAAAACATTAAAATGTAACTGTTGAATGAGTATTTTTCACTTCAGAGTAATATTCTGCTTCCCTACCCAACCCTTACTTCAAGAGGAAAACAGGTGGTCAGAGAGGTATGTGACCACGTGACGCTGAGAGGAGTTTCACTTGTTGGTGGTAGGAGTCGAGAGAAGGAGAGAGCGAGAGTCGATCGGGTACTGCTGACTTGTCATGAGGCTCTTTGAGAGATATTGTCATTTGTTGTAATTGTCTGTTTCAACACTTGTTCAACAAATATATTGTTGAGTTCTCTTTCATCTATAAACAAAAATCCAGTCAAATACGACATTAACATTTTCAGCAAACTAGATATTTTTTCTTTTGTTGAATATTAGCTCGGTTTTAATCTAGGCTATACCGATGCTTTTCTTGACATTTGTTTTGTGCCATTTCCTCCATACAGACACCGAGTATATTTTCCTTCTGGTTCCTCCCCTACAGCGTTCTTGCCACTGCAAGGAAGGAGACAACTATTCAACCTCAACAAGACGTATTGGTGCGTCTTGATTATAAATGACAATAATTAGGACGATCGGCCTCGAAGTTACCTGCCCCTAGGGAACAGTTTCCCAAATAGATGCCTAGGAATCCTTTTTGGTTCTGAAGTGAAAAAATATGGCTTAAAAGCACTATCCATATAAAGTATTTGCAATTCTATTGTCGGGAATTTTAAGGCAGTCCCTGAGATGATCTCCAATCATTTCGTCCAGTTTGCAGAGGATAGATAGCTGATTTGTAGATAGATAATCATGTCCGGTAAGAAGCAGAATACAAACGACCTCTACAGTTCAGGATTTAGGAAACTTGTGAGGGGAAGGGGGCAATGATTGCCCCATCAGGAAAGGGGACGGTGAGGAGCACGAGTTGGCAAAAAGAGGTTAAAAATGTGTCGGGGCCTAAAATATTTCAACCTAACACGAATCTACTTGAGCATACAGACACTCATTACAGTGATACATTATCGTTGATTATTTTAATTAAAAGGCCGCGGTAACCCTGTTGGAAGAGTGACAGATTAGCAACCGGAGGGTTGCGAGTTCGAATCCAACCCAACATCGTCGTGTACAAAGGGGTCTGGTGCACGTTAAATCTGTCGTGGCCTCAAATGTCCTCACGTTGGCATGGTGTGGAAGTTTGGAGAGTGGGGTGCCAGTTCAGGTGTTACCGCGTCATCTGACCTTGGTTCAAAATTACGTGGTGTTGTCCTCGGATCTTTCCCTTGGGGATTGATCCCGGACCGTCGTCAATAGCCCGTTATGTTGCTCTAGTGCGACATTAATTAAATTATTTACCTATCTTTTAAATAAAAGGTGGAACCGACTACAAATAGTTGACTGAAGATTTGGGCATACCGCTGACGAAAATAGAGCCTAATACAGACAAATTGGAAGCACAATAACAGGCTCGTCTTTCTCAGGAGGGACTGTCGGGGCTCAGTGGGAATGACCACTGCGTTAGCAACCTGCGAGTTGTAGGGGGCGCAAGTTCTATTCCTCCCTGGGTGTATTCTCTCTTCCATTACTTGATATTGTCTGGTGTTTGGCGCAGCATGGCCAAATATGGCCCCTTGCGCCAAAAAATCCAATTCAACCGACCAATCTTCTCATGAGTGATTATTTCTAATTTTACTGATATTAATGACTAATAATAATGAGCAAAATAGTGCGTTTGTGGTCAGTTTATTTTTGTTAGTCAATTTTATTACAAATAGGCTTGTAATTGCAATTCCAAGTTGCTTTATTTCCAAATTAGCTTTTTGAAATTCTAAAACTACACACACGCAGCTACTTAAATAAAAAATTATAGGCGCAGCTAAACTTGCATTTTTATATTTTTTTTAGAGTTTCTGAGGTGGGCGTCGAAAAAAATTTCTTTTGAAAAGGGGGCGTCGAGCAAAAAAGTTAGGGAAACTGCCCTAGTATCTCAAATGGACTGAAGAGATGGAATAAAATCGATGCATCGTAAAATCAGGACAGATGGGCTTTTGTTTCATTTTGGAGGTATAAACACCAAGAAAGATTGGAATTTGAGAAAGCCTGTGAAAGGAGGAGCATTATTACTTTATGTTGGATGCCTTGTGTATGTGTTCAGTCGAAATCTATTCGCGTAAAATGTCAAACGATTGGCCATGCTTTCCTTAGACAACAGCCCTCAGAGGTACATCTTTAGGTGTGTACTGCCATCACTACCCAGTGATCTGTTCTCTCTTCCGTTTTACCCTAGCCTACCCTTCTGCTTTTATTTCCTACCTCGTTGTTGTCTTGTGCTTGGGTACAGTTTTGCCAAATATGGCCCTTGCGCCATAAAACCCAAAACCAAGCAATCCTTAGACAATATGACTCACATTTAGCTATGAAATCAGCCACTGATAGTCTTAACTCAACACATTACCTAACGGTCCTTTCATTCTTTCCGAAGAAAATAAAACCTTAGAAGCCCTTCTTTGAAAAAGGTGTTCTTGTAGCATGTAGAGGGCTTCAAGCCCTCTACATGTTTCTTCACGTTTTCAGTGATGCAACGAAAAAAAGTAATTGGTGACACCAGGGTTCAAAATGAGCGGTCGCTTGTCGTATTTTGCACCGGTGCATTTCGTTTTGAAGATCCATATTTTGGATCGTCATTTTTGACGACGAACTTTTTGTAATTTGTTTTGCTTGCATTATGACGTCCAATCAGCCGTTTATTCCATTCATAAACGTGAATGTCGAAGTTCGCACCAAAACTTGGCGACAGCTTAACGTACTTGTAATACACAGTGAATACTTCCGCCAGGTCAACAAATGTTATGGCAAATTACAAATTTATCTCAGAAAATTTAAATTTTGAAAATAAGGAAAATTTGTTTTGAAATTAAGTGCTTTAATGTTACGATTTTTATTACTTTTGCTTTACTGAGTGCCCACGCCGAAATACTTTCCACGCATAAAATCGCTTTTGAACATATGATTTATGTCCCTATCTGTAAGGTATTCTGTTCAATAAAGTTTACTCGACTCCGAGTATAGTCATTATACTGCTTTAATACATAGCTACGTTTCTTATCCCGGATCAAAATTAGATCAGTTCCATAATGTCCTTCATCCGAAAAGTGACCAAAACATGTCTCAGATCTTCATGAATGCCCTTCCATGACACCCGAAATATGTGGCCATGACTAGTCATGTTGTTACTCGGACATTTGTGACAGTCAGGATAAATCTTTTTTCCTGACACATATTTTATAGTTTTGGTGTGGCCAGTACCAAATCTTTGATAAACAATCCGTTCTTCTCTATATAACTTGAAGTTGGCATTGGTAGTCTATCGTACCCCTATTCCAATGGTTCTTAACCTGAGGTATGTGCATCCCTGGGGGTGCGAGAAAGCATTTCCATAGGTGCGAGAGAAGTTTCGATGGACGACAGCGATTTAATAAAAGACGATCTTATTGAAATATGAGCCAATGCACGTATCCAAATGGAATTTGAAAAACTGGATTTAGAACAATTCTGGTGTACACAGTTAGAACCTTACACACAGTGGCAAAAGCAGCATTGCACACTTTTACCATTTGCCGCCATCCACCTGTGTGAAGTGGGATTTTCATCACTTTTGCACATAAAAACAAAAGCCAGAAATCGCTTAAATGCAAATGATGACTTACGCGTAAAAAAGGAGCCTCGCTTTAGAAGTATATTATTATGAATAAACAACAACATAGCCATTAAAAATTGAGATATTCTTATGTATGTGTATTGTAAATGTTTGTCTATTTTTCAATAAATAAATTATATTCCAATAGAAGTAATTTCGTAAATAAATATAAACACATTTTTCAAGGGGGTGCAAGAACTTATTTTTAGATTCAAGGGGATGCCGATCACTAAAAAGGTTAAGAACCACTGATCTATACCAACGGTGCACTAACCTAGACTTTCTTTTCTTTTTTATGGGGCGGTCGTGGCTCAGCAGGTATGCAATGCGCTAGCAAATTGCGAGTTGTAGGCGGTGCAGGTTTGATTCCTGTCAGGTTCTATTACCTCCCCTCGGTGTATTCCCCTCTCTTCTGTGTCCGTAAAACTTGCCTCGTGTGTGTAAACCCATTACTTGATGTTGTCTGTCTTGTGTCTGGTGCAGCATGGCCAAATATGGCCCTTGCGCCAAAAAGAACCTTTATTTTTGAATACAATGAGTCAAAGACACGGCCACTCAAACAAAATAGATTCAAAATTGCCCCCAAGTGAAGTATTTGGCAAGAACGTTTATGTGTCAATCTGCTCTTGATATCTAACCCAGAACAACCCCTTTCCCCTTTCCATTAGGACCTCGAATGTGGAACCTCGAGTTCGAGACAGGACAGGGCACAGGTGCCAACGCATGTTAAGGGTAATTAAGACATTAGCGTGTTTTCTTTCGACACGCCCAGATTCGGGCAACGCTGGGCGTCAACGAGGCAGCCTATGCTCCCCGCCCTATGACCCCGGCCACCCCTAGACTACAGCGGGAAAAGAATTGCTTTTAATGACACCATGGGTACTAGGGTATGGAAATTGCGGAAACTTTCAATACCGGTTTTCAGCTAGTTTCTCCTTTAGAGAGAGGCCAAAGAATCATTAAAAAAGACGCACATCCATATCATTGAAAAAGCTTACCTTCATATAGATTAAAAACAACAGCAGATAAGATTTATTCATACAATGGCGAAAATCGCTGCCACAGTGGTGAGAAAGATTTACTCGCAACCTCATCCCAAATATTGATACAGCTGTTTCACGGACTTTTACATTAATCACGGCACATGGAACGTATCAAACTAGGTTCTACAACAAAATGGACCTCTACCCTTGAGTGGAGGATTTGGGAACTCCTGACCTCGCACTATATTTTTCAAACTTTGGAAACACAGCAGGACAGGACTTCAGAAATTGAACAGATACCTCAATTTCAGAAATAATAAAAATAATAGCGAGCGTATCAAACTTATTACACACGAGCTAATGCAGTATGTTTTTGACAATAGAGGTTTTTCTCATTTCCTGTATTGTATACAAGTATATTTCTTGTATTGCATTTTGTTCACTTGAAATTCAATATTAAAAGTAACCAAAGGCCGTTTTCAACACGCCGGCAATACAAGTGCCGGTGCAGCAGCAGGATGCAATTGAACCAAATGGGAGTTTGTAATGTAATCAAATCAAAGCAATGTAATCAAATGTGTGGAATGCCAGCCCGGCCGCCGGCATTTGCTACTAGCGTTGAACTCGGCAAATTAGATGCTCGAATGTTCTCATTGGTGATCGGCACGTCTTGCTTACCTTGCACTGTTCCCTGTTGTTTGTTTTTAACTTTTATGACAGCGCGTTTCTCATTTCATTTTTACAAATTTTTGTATTGCAGTAAATAAAACTGTATTCACTTTCCTTATTGATACTAGGTTCGATTCCTTACTGGATGTATTTCTCTCTTCCGTGTCAGTAAAACTTTCCACGGGCGTGTCTATTACTTGATACTGTCTGTCTTATGTCTAGCGCAGCATGGCCAAATATGGCTCTTGCGCTATAAACAATAAACCAATCAACTTTATAGTTACTGCGACCATTTTCCTTTGGAGGAATACATATTATCGTTATAATACCCTGGTGTTTTATACTATTTTCTAGAAATTAAATGTATTTTTATGCATAGGAAATTAATTGTTTTTCTAATTGCGTGCAACAATTGCCTTCCAAGTATCTCAGTCTAAGAGGAATGTACCCAGTATTGTCTTTCGTTTTCGCTTCTCCGGTACTCCTAAGGTACAATAGGGCAGTGGTAGCCCGGTTGGAGGAGTAGCGGATTAGCAACCGGAGGGTTGCGAGTTCGAATCGAACCAAAGACCGTCGTGTACAAAGAGTTGGTGCGCGCCAAATCTGTCGTGGCCTCAAATGTCCTCACGTTGGCGTGGAAATTTGGAGAATGGGGTGCCAGCTCACAGGTGTTGGACTCCTCATCTGACCATGATCCAAAACTGCGTGGTGTTGTCCTCGGGTCTTTTACTTTGGGATTGATCCCGGACCGTAGCCAATAGCCCGTTGTGTGCGGCGTTAATTAAAAAATACCAAAAAATACCTAAGGTACAATAACTCAAGGAGAGAGCGTCTGTTGACGGCAGCAAACATCGTAACTCCATCACAGCCAAAAATTTTACGTGCAAACCAATAACTAGTTATCGGCAATGTCGACGTGTGTTGAAATACGCCGACGGAATTAACCTGTGGCGGCTCCGGCACTGCTTTTGCCGGCGTGGGTGAAAACCATAGACGTGAAATATAAGTAGACTGAGCATTGCTATTGAGAGTTTCCAAAAGTGTGACCAACATGTTGACTAGAAGTTACGTGACTGTTCTGTGAAAAACAGACTCGGTTGGCCGATTTGGTATCTTATCACCTCGTTTGGTGATATAACATCGTATGACGGGGAAGGTGCGTGAATGCACATTTCTTTTGGGTGGCGACAGAAGTGGTGAAATCACCAAATTCTACTATTATCAACTGATCAATCAATGGACCAAACGGATGATGAATAAGCAGATGGGCATCTTCTGCCTTTCCATGGACCAATCCTAAGATGAATGTTGGGTTCTAACCAGCAGACGAAAGTAGTCTGAGGAAACTAGTTTTGGTCTCATGATCCTGGGCACATAAAAAGTTCACCATTGCTCACTAATTTTATATTTCCTCTATTGTGAAAACGGACTAAGCGTCTTTTGATGGGACAAAGACTTGAAATCTTCAACGAGAGCCCCATTGGCGATATGGTGGGACTGGATTGGTAGGTAGGCATTTCAATTAACGTCACACTGGAGCAACAGAACGGGCTATTGGTGACGGTCCGGGATCAATCCCAAAGGGAAAGACCGAGGACAACATCACGTGATGGGGCTGGGTAAAAGAACTTTATCGGGTACGAGTTCCGTACTACGGTAATATCGAAAAAATTAAAAAGTGAGGGGATATTGCAAAATAATATCAATATTTAATTGATATTAAATTGAAGTGTGTTTGGTAGGTTGTTTTAGGGTTTTATGGCACAAGGGCCATACTTGGCCAAGCTACGCCAAACATAAGACAACATCAAATGAAAAACGTTATGAAAAGAAAAAGTAGGGATTGGGGAACAGAGTAGTGGGATGAAAGCAGGAAAAGATTGCTTGGGTATCCCTGGAGCCCAACACCTGTGTTTACTAAAGACATTATACTCCATGGGAAAAGAAAAGACCACTAGAGTACCTCGAGTCCGTGAAACCCGTAAACACCTAAAGCAAATGTGCCCTTGAGGGCTATGGTGTGACTTGCACAATAAAAAAACACACTTAATGACCACTTTCCCGACTGACAGAGAGCAGATGATCATCACAGAGTAAATTAAACGCTAAACGATGTCAGTAAATTTTAAGCAAAGCTTTACAAGTTACGAAACTTTACAATTTTTGCATATTTTTAAATACTTTGCAAAAATTGCAAACTTGTTTTCGTTTCTTATCTTGCATCAAAATTTAAATTCGATGATGCCTTTCCAGTTAATAATGTCCAAAATATGTCTCGGGTCATCATGAATGTCCTTCCATGACATACTGAAACACTGCATTACGAAGTCAAGACCAGCCTACCCTGACCGTTGTGACAGTCAAGGTAAGTATACAAAAAATACAATAGAAGAAAAGAAATTACGTTACAGTTATTTTTATACACTTTTGGGAAAGTTGTGGCATTTTAAAGACCAAAAGCACCTGGTATTTTGTAACACGGGGATTGTGACCGTCCACATCTGAAATTCGTTACATCAAGTTACAGTTCGCCAGCGAGATCATGGCTGAGTATTGAATATCAAGAATCTTCTCTCCCAAGAGCTCAGGGAGCTGAGCTGGTGCTAATCCCGTCTTATTGCGGGTTTTTGAGATGGGTCCGTTGTAATTAAAACCCAAACAAAACCGATGCTTAACAGCGTCATTCGTGCTACCATTACCGCTGGTTAATGGGACTGAATGCTCATCCGTGCAGCTTGTTTTGTTCCATTGCCCCCTTCCACCTTGCCCGGTGATCGTTTCCGAGGCCAGAGGTATGCAGAGGTGCAATTAATGGCACTCCCAAAGAAGAAAAACCTCATGAAATTATAAGAAAGAGTGACACAATAAATCATCCCATCTCTCTCGGAGAAGGGCAGCTGTCTCCTCAGGAGTGAAAAGTGAGCCTGTATTTAATCACAACCTGCCACCGTCCGAGCTTATTGCCATTCGGCGGCCGAATGCAATTACAGCCCCGATGACGCCTCACTCAGCATTCGCACTCGGATCTCTACAGGAGAGTTCATACCCTCCCCAAAACACACAGGTTGTAATTAAAAGCGTAAATCGTGAATGGACAACTTTTGGTGATGATCCAATTTGAAGTCGTGTATTCACTAGCGAACTGACTCTTCGTGGTGAGAACGAGCAGGGATCGCGAACGACCGCGAACCTATAGAAGGGGAGTGCAGCTTGTACACTTTTGGACCTTGCGCCATAAAACCCCAACATCCATCCTATAGGAGAGATCCGAATCCTCAGCGTGCAAGAAGGGAAAATACTCGGTTATACCACACCAGTGGACAACTCCTTACACAAGGATGCAGACTTGTTAAAACCATGGGCCACATTCACTGACTTATGGGAGGGTGGCGAAAAAATATGAAAGTTATCGATCATATATCATTTATTTTATCTATATTTATCATATATTGTAGCAAAGAAAGATAATAAAATGTAAATAAATAATTTAACGCATGCCATTGCATTGATTTAAACCATGTTTTGTCCACATAAATATAGTTTGATATTTAGATCAACTTGTACTAGTAGCCAAGCGCAAAATTGATTCTAAATTTTCGGTTTCAAGCGGTTCCTATTTTTCGATTTGTAATATTCATGAATTAAAAAGTTTGTTCACAGATATATGTTGACCCAAAGAGGTTTGCGCATTTTAATGTATTATCTAGCAACGATTTACAATCGTTTTTTATCGACTCTACGATAGAAGTTTAATAAATTGTCTTCATTAAATTTATTTCGCGAGTTCTCAACGTTTCGCATGTCGATGAGTTCAAGCTGTACTGATTCGGGCGCATTCTCAGGCAAAATGGCAAGAGGGTTGCTATATAAATCTAGCAATGGTTTTACTTTTTGAAAATCAGAAAAACGATCCTTGACGGCTGATATCAAATTATCAATCTTGTCAACATATACAGTCCTGAAGTTGGCAAATTGAACTTATCAAAAACTTTCTTGTAATTATATAATGGGCTTTCTTGTAATCACATGGTGAGGAGAGCAGCTATCAAATCAACGGATGGCTGCATGCGGACCGCGGTCTGTGCATCCCTGCCTTACAGAGTCTGTAGCCTGGCTCCCCGCGAGTAGGCAGTCAAGTCACGAGGTTTTGAGTCTATTCTTTAAATTAGGTGATTGGGTGAAACGTAAACAAAGCTCTTCCACAACTAGTCCTTAGAACGGATTCCGGTACAAATTTTGTCGTTCGGCGTCGAAAGCGACAACAATGATAACGAGTTGGAAGGGCAGGGGTGAATTCGATTACATGTTATAGTTTGCTAGTAAGTACGAGGCTTTAGATGACGGGACCCTGAAGAAATACGACTTCGTACTCCACAGTATTTACACACACACAGCTTCTAAGTGATAAGATATAGTTGAATTAATACCGAACTGTGGAGCAACACAAAGGACGATCCGGAATCAATCTCGAAGGGAAAGACACGAGGACAACACTCGCCATTTTGAATCACGGTCCTGACAATAAGGAATCAATGTTTCTTATCTTCCATTATACACTTGATCACAGCTTCACATTTATAAACTAACCTCACTTGGTTTGAATTTTTGCATCTGAAAATGGGACATCTTTACTTAGATGCAATTGGTGAACTAAAACCTAATCTGTAAGTATTTAACTAAACTAAAATTACTGCGTTTACTGATTGTTTTCGGACACCTCAGTGCATTACTAATAAGATAAACGAAACTTAGATTTACGACAATTAAATTATCTTCAGTGTGTACTTTTGATCGTTTTTAACTTTTAAGATACATGGGGAAGTCCCTTCCTCTGAAAATTATCTTTGGTCACTCATGTATGGGCGAAATGGACGACAGATTTTCTCGTCTTGTCCAGTGTCTTAACATTCGGACAACACGCAGCCTGTAGATAGATTCTTCGCTTGCTTTAGCAACCCGAATACTTAATGAGCATTTCATATATTTGACTATTTTAAGTAAAGATGGAAATATTCAAATACAAAAGTGTTCGTGTTCTTAAAATTTAAACGTATTCGTTGTACTCGATTCTTTCGCGTATTTAAATACAATAGTATTCATTCAAAGTGATTGTATTCGAATATCAAAGTATTCATCTAAAGTATTCGAATATCAAAGTATTCATCCCAAGTATTCGAATACAGGAATTCAAACGTATTCGTTACAAGGTTCATAGTTGCATACTGAAGTAATCGGATACACACACACACACAAAAGTATTCGAATATCAAAGTACTCGAATTCCAAAGTATTCATTCTAAGTTGTGGTGGAGGGGCACCTTCGACTCTAAATGTTCGAATGCCAAAGTATTTATCCCAAGTATTCAAATACCAAAGTATTTATCCAACTTTTTTTATTAAGACGTTATGTCATCAGTTAGATTATTCTTCTTATCGATAAGTCGTTTTTTGAATATGTATTCGAATACTTATTCGATACGTGAAAATCCAGTATCGATACTTCAAAACCAACAACCAAGACTCGAATTCCAAGTATTCGATTCCAAAAAATACTCGATTCTGCCCATCTTTAAATTCAACAATTGCCCACGATTTTTCTCTCATATTGGGCTCAATAAAACTTTAATTTGCATATATTAAGCTATCTTCAGCATTTGTAACATCCAGAACGTTTCGGGAGGATCCATCCCTCTGAATACATCTGTTGTCCTGTACAACCCAAGTAGAAAGAAATTGTAATCGGCCTCAGAGACGGATGTTAATGTTTGCGATCAAATATGAATTATCTTGAAAATATCCGTATCTTTCTGCACAATCCGTTGAGGTTAATCACGTTCCTGTTTTGATTGCCACTTAAACAAATAGAACCGACTAAAAAACTAGTCGGGAAACGCAGGTGTTGCATAAAATGAGCGCAAACCATGATCCTGTTGCATTTCCCTCATTTTCGGCAACCGATAAAGGTACAGCTGTATTATACGCCTCGTTTGGTGGCAACGCTCTTGACGCACTCAAGTTTCAACATTTTGTATTTTTCTCGTTAATTACTTTCCTCTAAAGCTTATTATTTTCCGTTTAAACAAATTATTTTTCTAAGAATTATTTCCTTGGCGATATAAAGAGTGAGCCAAAAAATGCGCCAAGAGCGTTGCCACGAAACGAGGCGTATGATACAGCTGTACCACGAAAACTATTGTTGACATTTTAAATTGACTGCTACGTGCATTCTGCAACTATAGGAGATTGGAATGCAGTGCATGTATCCCATCAATCTGCAATAATCTAGCCACTCGGTAGGTTGAATTTACGTCACACTGGATCAACACAGTAGGCTTTTGGATCCATTCCGAAGAGAAATATCCGAGGACAGCACCTCATCATTTTGAACCATGATCAGATGAGGAGTTTAACACTTGAGTTGCCAGCCCACTCTCCGAACTTCCACACCACGCCAACGTGAGCACATTGGAGGCCAAGACAGATTTAACATGCACCAGTCCTCGCGTACACGACGGTCTTTGGTTGGATTGAGTATATATATAACTATATATGCTGGTGCATGTTAGATCTGTCTTGGCCTCCAATGTGCTCACGTTGGCGTGGTAGTTCGGAGCTATATATATATATATATATATATATATATATATATATATATATATATATATATATATATATGTATATGTATATATATATGTATATATATATGTATGTATGTATATATATATGTGTATACATATATGTATATATATATACATATATTTATTTATATTTATATATAGCTGGTATTAACGTCTTGCTAATATACACTATTGTCCATACTTGTAGATTCAGGAATATCAACATATCACACGCAGATAGATTTCTGGGTGATTATATTCAGTAGCAATTGTATTTCGGAATTGGTCAAAATTAGAAACTGAATTTTGATATAAAATTAGGATCTTATCAGATTTTAAAAAAAAAAAGATTTTTTGTGTTATCTCATCTCGGTTGATCCAAGAAATAATTAACTGAAATAAATTACATCAAATACCGTGAAGCAAATATTCAAACATTATTTCTTAAAATTTACTTTTTTTACTTTTACTTATTTTTACTTTTACTTTGGTCTCACTCTCTTGTAGAAGTTGTTACGACACGTAGATAAGTGAGAGGATGTTTGAAAATGGAACGTAGGAAAATGTCCCTAATTATGGCTCTCACTCTTCGTGATGAAAAAATTCGTTACGAAACATGATTAGTTGGATTTTTTAATGGCATAGAAGCCAAGTATCGTTACGAAATATGGAAAAATATTTTTTAAGTAATACATTCATTTTTTTTTTATGAATATAAAGGAAAATAGAAACGTATTTTATAAACATTTATAATATTTTAAAAAATCAGAAAACACCAATTTCAGCTTCTGGCAACTCAACAGCGCAATGAAAGGAGTTTTAAAAAATTAACGAACACACTGCAATTGTGAATGCAATGCAATGGTTGGAAACTCGTTATCACTGAATTGATCAATTTCTATTCATTTAAAAAAGACTTCCACTGTCGTGCTACTATAAAAACTACCAATGTTAGGGCCTTTCACATTGGAGGAAAGGTCATCGCTTAAAAACCGCAATTGAAAAGTGCTTGTAAACCGACAGTTATTTAATGCGTCATGGGTAGTCACATTGAAAGACATGATAGAAACAAATATAAGTACAAAGATAAAAGTCAAAAGAAATCACGACAGATCTTAAGACATACGAAATCAAAACTGTCCAGTTTTTATATTCAAGCTAATCCGGAAAGTACGTAAGTACAAATAAATAACAAATACTAAAGGTAGAATATTTATCAGTTTGGAATAACAGTTCAATAACGACAATGTTTTGCAAATTCTTAAGGAAATTTGCAAAGGCATGTCTATCTTTATGCTATACTTTTTTGTTCTAAATGAGTTGCGACTTTTTAGCTCTGGTATTTTCAAAACGAATTGAAAAAAGTTTCCGAGGAGGAAATATGTAGCTGTTGAATAAAAACATTTACGTTAGAGAGGTAGGACCCAAACTTTGATATTTGCTATGCGTAACTACCAGTATAAAAAAGAGGGAAACTATAGATTTAATAATTATAATGATTGAGCTGCCATAATTTCTCCCAATAACAGAGATGGGCAAAAATGGTATTGCTATTTTACGATAACACTCGAGCAAGCGTTGGGAAAGATCTAAATATTGCAAAGCAAAGCAAACACCCCCACTGAGGGAGTTACATACGATGAGTGAACTCAACAAATGTTTGGATACGCTGCCATGGGCTCACCGGCTATCCAGCACAAGTCTGTTACACTCTTTAACCCTCCTGGTGGTTGTCTTGACGAGGTATCTCGTCATAAACAAAACCAGTAGCAGATCTCAATTTCGTCATCGTCAAAAAATCGGAAATATCTTATGATCCATTCATCATTAGCAAAATTGGTCAGATCTTGATGAACCAAACAACTCATCGAAAGCACTTGGAGGGTTAAGAAGCGAATATTCATATTTTCAAAACATTATTTTACGCGTGTTGTATATCGTCAAAGCAGAACGAATCGCTATTTTGCGTCCATCTGGCACGGAATAGGGAACACAGATGGATGAAATGAGAAACAAACAGAAACCCCAACATGAAATACATTGACACAAACCTGCACATGGTTAATCCACATAGCACACACACAAACACGAGCAGCTAGGTACACACAGAATTCACATGGCCACACACTCAACTTCCGAATTGAGAAGGAGACGCTTCCAGAAGGAGCTCTGACGAACGAACGCCAGGTGGAGGGGCCCCGTCTCGCCTCGAGGGGGAACCTCTTCCCCATCCTTCTCTCCGGATGACCCGGGGTCACAAAAGGATTCCTTTCGTCCCCCTCTGATGGTCCCCCACTGCAATAAAAAGCCCCAATCGCCCCCCGACTCTAAACTCAACCAGCTTCAGACGTGCGTCCACTGGGCAAAAGTGTTATTTTACGAAAACAGACTTGTGTTAATGCTATTTTGCGATAAGTGATTGTTATCAATATAGTTTGTGTAAAGTTATCTTCTATTATTAACAAATATAAAATCAAATGAGAAACTTCAAATGCCTTTCTTTTTATATACATACCATTTCAAATGCATAGGAATCAGTTTTCATTTTCTGTTAAGGATCATTGAATAGGGTCGGGCGTAACATCTATATAAATAAGAATGGAGTGTTTGTACATTGAATATTTTCGACCCATTTCAAGTTTTCTATCCATTTTGGACCCTTCTGATGCAAAATCCGTTTCTTACACGTTTGGTGTCTGTCTGTTCATCTATCTGTATGTGTGTGCCCGTGCTACGCCCAAACGGTTAAATTTCATGAAACTTTATACTGTGAGTACTTACATTCATTTAGTGACTGAACTTGGTCGCGTAAGTCTGTCTGGCCGTCTTCCCGTTCTATGTTTGATTTTGTGTCTGTATTTGTACAAGTATCCCATATAATTTATTCAACATATTATAATGTTCTATATTTGATAAACCATATTTTAGTTTAATGAATACTTTATTTAAAATTTCTTTGCTTACATATTAAGGCGTTTTACGTTAATACATCTGAGTAACTATACTTAAATCAACCATAATTTGGTAGTTTTGGGGTTGCTGGAAGGTATATTGAGCATTGCAATTACTTGGATTGTTTTACCAGTGCTGTTGAAAAATCAATTATTTTTTCAAAAACTATTTTTACGAAATTTAAATTCTAATACTTTATTTTCAGCCTTATCTCTTCTTTAAGAAATATAAAAAAATTCTGAATACTTAGGACAGACGATAAAGAGAATAAAACATTATAAATAAAAGATACAGAACAAAACCTTTTAAGACAGGACTGGTAGCTAATATGGCAACTTTGGTATTTTTTAATCGTTTGCTTCTTTTTTTAATTTGTGTCCGTTATATTCCAAGAATCTATTTTGTAGTGAGAAAACAGATACATTCATTATTTTTCGCTCGAAGCTTTTTAAAATCTGTTTTATGATGTATTTCTGGATTTTCAATTTGATGTTTCTCGTTTAATAACTGTTATTAAGGAGGTAAGTGGTTTAGTTGGTTTTAAAAAATGTTTAATCATTGTATGATAATTTTGGGAAAAGCTTTTGTTTTTAAATGGCATACAAGGCATTTATATGCATACTCTGAACTATTTCTATGCATTCTGGGTAACATTGGCACACTCTAGAGACTTACTAAAAATTTAAGTTCTACAAAAATGTTAAATATGATATTTATTTACATTTGTGAAATAGTGTATTTAACAGTTGTGTACATTTATTAGAATGTGGTAGTTGTTACATGTTATGAATAGGAATTTCAATTTATTAACGAAAGCGGAAGTTAGTGCACCAATTCAACCCGAGTAACTCCAGGTAATTTTGATAGTAAATTATATAAGGCTGCTAAAAATAAGCGGTTTTTACAGCCTCTTAAGTTAAAATTTTAGGAATTAAAATTCAAAGCATCTGTTGAGAAAACATTTGCACCTTTATTTGTTGATCATTACTGTTCTTTAAATTCGCATAATAATTAGTAATATCAAGTTTCATTCTTAACAAATACTTAATAAATTTTAATATTTTAGAAATTTCCTTTAATAATTTTTGGCAAGTTAAGTTATTTTACAAGTTACTGCATAACAAGTATCTATAACTTGATATTTTCGATTAGAGTTGCAAACCCCGTTAATTCTTTTCCATTGTTATTTTAACTGCAATGAGAATAACGTTCCATCTCTATGAGAGTTTGTGAAAATTGTTATTTTACCGTAACCATGTTAAAGATTATTGCTAATTTGCGATAACGGGTATCTATATCATCAACTGTTAATATAAACAGTAGTTTGTTATCAGTAAGCAACTGATGCAAACAGTTAGCAACTAAATGTAACGGTTGTTATTAACTGCTTAAATTAGCTATTGAAATATTAATGAGATATGGGGTAGGTCAACTTTTTGTTTCGATTAAACATATTTGATAAATTTCAATTCTTTTTATTTAATTCGACTTTAAATTGCTTCACTGTTATTCGATTCACATTCAGGACTATTAATAATTTCGAAAACAGTTGTTAACAGTTAGTTTGTTAGCACTGTTACTTAAACTGTTATCAGAATAAGAGTCCATCTCTTAAAATTTTTTGCATTTGACAAAGATTATTGTGTCAAGGATAAACATCTATTTTAATAAAGTTCTTTCTTCTGGTGTCAAACATCAAATGAACAGTTCCCTGGTAAATTTGAAATAATCTGACTTCCCTTGGTCATCTACTTGCTTGTCTGAGGCTGTTCAGGGCGAATCTGTATTTCAATTCTTTGCTAGTCTTGGACTTTTTAAAGGTCCATGAACTCACGGACTTGGTCTAGACAAGCTAGAACAAGTCCGTGAAAATCCCCGTCTTATCCCACTTGGACTACTTTGTCTACACCAAGTGGATAAGAAGCAGTAATACAAATAATCATGATTTATAAACTACGGCTTTCAACGTGGAGATGTTTCTTGAAATGGATATAAGGATAGGAAATTCGTGAAACTTCATATTTAGACCAATCTGATTATGTAGAAAATGTTTAAGGGATGAAAACACGGTGTTTCCATTCGAAATTTTGTACTTTTAAGCGAAATTTGATATGAAGGAAGGATAGAATTCGTAAGATGCTAGTCCTTATTAATTGGTACTGTTGAAATTGCTCTGTTATGAATAATGCACGAAAAAGGTCATCCCCATTTGCAATGCATGCGCTGAAGCGACACACAAGTTCCAACAAAATATACCGAGTCGACGATTTTAATTGAAATTTTTGTTTTGGATTTCAAAATTTTCAAGGAATTTTAAAAACCGGTCGAAACCCGGTTTCAAAGAGCCGGATTCCAACTGAAGCAGTTTCCGAGGAAAAAAAGAGCCCTTTTTAATTAGGTGCGTTCAAGTGAGAGCGAGTGTTGTGGTCTCTTGGGAAAACGATAACGCAAAAGGTAAACAACACGGCGTGTTCAATGACATCCACCGCAACCTGTTCCTCTCCTCCCCCGGCGAACGAATGGCGAGGCTGCTCTTAATGAAAGCTCAGGTGGAGGAAACGAGTGATGAAAATTAGGATTCCCACCCCCACCCCCTTCATCATCAACTGAAACTGAGGATGAAAAGACTTTCGGACTGACTGCTCGAGTGACTTAATGCTAAGCGAAAAGTAAATCCGAAAGAGAATTTTAAAAAAGAAAAAAATACTATCTTGGGAATAATGTAGGAAATAAACTTCCCGATGTCCCGATTAATGTTTGTCAGTCTATTGCGTAAAATAGAATATTTAGTTTTCCTCATCTTCTAAAGGAACGGCAAAATTAGATTTGTTTGATAAAAAAAAGTAGTTTCCATAAAATGAGGCTCAAGATAAAATCTTGAGCCTCGTTTTATGGAAGAATACCTTATTAGAAAAGTTGATAAACGCAATTCCTAATGAAAAAATTTTCCAGAAAATATTGATTTGAAATTTTTTTGTTATAATAATAGTTGAGCCAACTTCTGGTAGCAATATACCCTTTTAATTATTGTTGTATACATAAATATTTTTTCTTTTGAACACCGAGAAAGCTAAACCTAAAATAATCCTACTTTTCAGTAGAGAACAGATTTTCAAAGGAGATGCTGTCTCCAAGAAAGCCAATACGGAACTTACGGGTACTCAAAATTTGTGTCCAAACCTTTAGGCGCTTTTGAGACGGAATATTTTGAAAACGTTTTCTTTCTAGGGATGCCCTCAGGGGCACATCTTTAGGTGTGTACAGGCATCACAACCCCGAAGTACCCGAGCGATATGTCCTCCCTTCTGTTTTACCCTCGCCAACCTTTCTGCTTTTTTTTTCTCTCTCGTTGTTTTGTTTGGCGCAGCTTGGCCAAATATGGCCCTTGCGCCATAAAACCCCAAAACAATCATCTTTCTAAAGATACGCTACTAGATACGATTGAGGTAAAGAGATGGTGATGAGCAGCATAGCAATGGGTTGGGCAGTGTAGGCGAGGACCAACCCATTTGGTTCGTGCTACACAACCTGCCAACCTGTTGGTCCAATCATCGTCTCCTAACAGTAAAACGCATCGTACACCATCTTGGGAAAAGTCTTCGACCACCAGCGTGTTACAGAAAATGTCGCTTTTACTGAAAGAACTCGAATTTGACCGCATTCATACTATGCACTCTTTTGGACATACATTGCATCGGTTTTCGTCAACGAGTATTTTGCATCATTCGTCCTTAAATTTGGTAGTTAGCTATCACAAAGAAAAGGGCTGTATTGGTAAATGCTCGCAGTGCGTCTCAAAGGAGCTCAGTTAGACTGAGAGTGGGTAGTTTTAAAAAAAATCAGAACTTATGCTCCACACCTCAGTCATGAAACCACTGTTGAACGGACCTTACAATAAGGCATGTTGCGTTATCATGACATGGCTCCTCTCCTTTGTACTAGGGCAGTGTTGGTGCAGCAGAATTGTCTAGAACGTCCAAGTTCGTCCTGTTATAAAAAAAGCCGACAATTCATGGATTACACAGATCTAAATCATACCACTACCACCACCGAACTTCACATATTGAAGTTCGCCACACCCAGCCATGAGGTTGGAACCATGTGAAACTTGATTCGTCAATCCATAAAATTTGTTTACACTGACCAATTCGAATGAGCTTTGCATCTGATAGACGTTATTGCACGTCTATTTGATACACAATTCAGAAGATATTGCTCGGCCATGGAAATTCAACTAGTACAACTTCGTACAAGTACACTGGTGAACAAAAAGGCTCGCGTACAACCTCATATCGATCGGAGCGATTGGTTGATGTGTAGGGCGCACCTAGGGAGGGGGTTATGGGGCTTAAGCCCCTCCCAGACCGTATAAAAAGCGAATAAAAATCCTTATTTTATTCATTGATTGATTTTTCCAAAAATCGTGTATAAAGGTGTTTTGATACTTTCCCCTTACAGTTCAAATATTATTTATTCATTGCTTTCAGAGCCCATTAACAAAAGTACTCCATTTCTTATTTACTGGGGTTGGATAAAGTAGTTGAAAATTTTAATATTATTCATTAAAAAACTTACTCCTTTTCCTTTCAATATAACTTCTATTCGTCTTGGAGTAGTTACTATAAAACTAGTCTCTAGATAACAGACTCCAAAACCAGTCTCTAGTTAACACATTCCGAAAATAATCTCTTGGGAATACACTCTTAAAACTAGTCTTCAGGTAACATACTCTAAAACTAATCTCTTCTAAATCTAGTCTATAGGTAACACACTCCAAAATTAGTCTGTAGGTAACACTTTCCCAAACTAGTCTCTTGATAACATACTCTAAAACTAATATCTAGGTAACACATTCTAAACCTAGTCTCTTGGGAGCACGCTCCAAAACAAAACTAGTCTTTAGGTAATTTACTCTTAACCTAGTCTCTTGGGAGCACACTTCAAAGCAAGTCATTAGGTAACGCACTCTTAGCCTAGTCTCTTGGGTACTCCAAAGCACTTTTAGCACTCCAAAACTAATATCTTGGTAACACACTCTTAACCTAGTCTGTTGGGAGCATACTCCAAAACTAGTCTCTAGATAACATACTCTAAACCTAGTCTGTTGGGAGCAAACTTCAAAACTAGTCCTCTAGATAACACACTCTAAATGTGGTCTCTTGGGAGCACACTTCAAAGCTAGCCTTTTACGCACTCTAAATCTAGTCTCTTGTGAGCACAATCCAAAACTAATCTCTAGATAACATACTCTAAAACTAGTCACTGATTAACATACTCTAAAACTAGTCTGATTAACACACTCTAAAACTACTCGATATTTCAAGCAAATTTTGAAATTTTAAAATCACCCCTAGATAAAGAGCTTGCTTTAAAAATGTAGCCCCCTCCAGTTTAATATCCTGGATGTGTACCTGGTAGAAGTAATTTGCGATCAACACAAAAGAGTCGCAAAAGGATACTGTTCGCCAGATGCCTCGAACCGAGCATTTTCCCATTCCACACGCCCTCAGGGGTATATCTTCTTTTGGTGTGTACTGCGGTGATCTTTCCTTCCTTTCATTTTTATCCTAGCCACCCCTTTTGATTTTTCTTCCTCCCTCATAGTGTTGTCTGTCTCATGTTTGGCGCAGCTCGGCCCAAATATGACCCTTGCGCCACAAAACCCGAAACCAACACCGTTCCACACGCTGCAGCCAATGCTCGCGAGCTGTTCGCTGCGGATTGTGCGCGTTGCAAGGCGGCCATATCCAGCTGGTCTTGTTGCACTTTGATTACGCGTCCCAAGAAAGCGTGCAAGGAATGACGACCTTGAGTACGTCTATTTATACACCGTGTGTCGGCCACAGACCGCATTTCTATAAATGGAGGAAAAGCGAATGTTTTGAAGAGAGAAATACTCCGAGAGAGACCTTCACACAAACAGTACAGGCGATCAGCTGGTCTTGGAGGGGGGAGAGAAGCGCTCCCGTTCTGATTGGTCGGGATATCCGGTGTGTGTTAACGCCCGACGTCACAATCACCCTCCCTTGCATCCCCCTACACCTCGGATCGAGCTCAGATGGTTGACGCTTTGTCGTCCTCTCGTTCCCCCGATTCCTACCTCCCTCTCTTTTGTGTTTTTCCCAAAAACTCTTTTTTGGTCGCGGAACACTTTCCGTGAACGGACACGGAGGAACACTGGTGTTCCCGAGCTCATTCATAAAATAAATTAGATGAAAACTTTTCTCGTTTGCCAAACAAAGCTGAGCAAATTATCCCGAGGAAGACGGCGGTTTTTGCAATGGCTTCTGTTGTGCAAAAATCGTGAAGATTTTCATTCCTTGCACAGAAAAAATATGGAGGGAGTTTTCGAACTCGAGTTTTTTTCACTCGGAAAGTTCTTTCAACTCAAACCAAAACTCAATTACGAGGACTCAAATTTCATTTACACTGAAGTAAATATTCCTTTTCCCAGTTCCCACAGTTGTGCTTCATTACACAGGTATTTAAAATTACCCGAGTTCTCGGAACGCAAAATTAAAAGAACTTCTGTTGAACCGACTAAATGTTTGCTATCACAGACTTTTCATCTAGTTTGAAAACCTTCCAGAGAATCGGATCAGTGACGCAACGAGAGATAATTTAAGTGTGAGAGCTCACACAGTGAGAGAGACCCATTTAATTTGTTACTCATTCGGCACATTTCCCTATTCCTACAAACATTATCAACACTTTAAAGAATTACCCGACCTTATTCGAGTTGAATTGATTAACTATAGATTGAAAAAAATTACCAGAGAATAACCACTTCATACTTTCCTCTTTCGTAGAAACATGCGAAATCATTTTAGTGTGGGCAAAATAACTTTTTAACATCTTTTCGACATTTTCATGGGGATGCGGTAGCCCGGTTGGAAAGTAATGGACTAGCAAACGGAGGGTTGCGAGTTCAAATCCAACCAAAGATCGTCGTGTGCAAAGGTGGCTGGTGCACGTTAAATCTGTCGTGGTCTTAAATGTCCTCACGTTGGTATGGTGTGGCCATTTGGAGAGTTGGGTGCCAGCTCAAGTGTGATCTCGTATCCGACCGTGATTCCAAATTACGTGATGTTGTCTTCGGATCTTTCCCTTCGGGGGTTGATCCAGGACATCAGCCAATAGCCCGTTGTGTTGCTCCAGTGCGGCGTTAGTTAAAATACCTACCTATCTATCAACATTTTCGTAATTTCTACAACTTACTTTGGACACAAATCCTATACACGCAAATCCATCCATGTAATACATTTCATATAAATCGCACCCTGCTAAAGCTACAAAATGATGTAAGGGGACAGTAAGGTAACTGCTAACAAGGACTATTTTGAGGGTGGATTAGGAATTCCCTCAAGTTCTTTTCCTGTAAAATTGCTCTACTAATTCGTAAAAATTATGAATCTACGGCGAATAACTCTCGCACTCATAGTTTCCCTACGAATATTTTTTTGACTTATGGAACTCTTGCATCAGGTATGCGATGCTATCGAATTTCGCCATCTTTAATGGAAGGATGACAAATTAATTTTATAAGATATTCATCACTAAGTTTTTTTAATTAATTCATTTTCCTTAAAAATTCCATTTTGTGGCACGTGCAATAACAAAAGAACTTGTTTTAAAATTGAAGGTCTACAGTAGACAAAGCAAAGGTAAGCTATTACCATTTTTAAGGAAATGGTAAATCGATTTGACAGCGTTTTATTTTTCAGAAAACATTGTTTTGAACAAACTTTTAACATATATAAGTTGCTTAAATATAGATTCAACTCGTAAAATAAGCCACCTTGACCTTCTGTCATTCTGACGGATTTTTTATACGGACATTTTAACATTAATATTCTTCCACTAACGGCAAAATTACACTTAAAAAATTTATTTATTCTGACTTACCTGCTACTGTAAATCGAATGCTTAGTGATGGTGTTGCGTGTGATGAAAAGGAATTATAATTTTTTAAAAAAGTAATATTTCATAAATTTACAGCAGAAAACAGCGAAATAAAACCAAAGTTGTCAGGAAAAAAGTTGTTCTGAAGATACTAATTCGTGATTCTTTTTTATCTCGTGATCTCGCATAGTTGCCACAACTTACAGCTAAAAATTGGACAAAATTTTAAAATACGATATTAATTCCGAGCGAAAAAAACAGAAAATATCACTGCACTTGGTCAACGAACACGAGTTCTCGTTCGCTGCAAAATATCGTCTGCACCAAATATTCAGAAATCGTTTATATTTCGCAAAGAAAAAATAAAGCTCAAAGCAAAGTATCAGAGTTAAAATTCCGTAAGAATAATTTTTGGAAAAATAATTGCTTTTCACCCAAGTAATCGCAATATACTCAATATACATTCCAGCTTCCCCTAAACTGCCAAATTATGGTTGATTAAAGTATACTTACTCAGATGTTTTGACATGAAATTTATCTAAATATGTAAGCAAAGAAAATTTATATATTGTTTCACTAAACGAATATATGATGCATAAAAAGTAGACAATGTATCAAATTATATGGAATAAAATTTATGTTATACTTGTATAGATACACAAAGTCAAAATTAAAACGGGAAGACTACGTTCAGTCACTAAATGAATGTAATTACTTAGAGTATGCGAAGTTGCATGAAAATATATCCAATCGTTTGGACGTCGTACGGGCAAACACATTCAGACGGATGGACAGATACCAAACGCGAAAGAGACGGATTTTGCATTTGAAGGGCCCAAAACGGGTAAATAACTATAAATGGGTCGAAAATATTCAATGTACAAACACTCCGTTTTTATTTATATAGATTAATCACTGATTTCAATAGAAAAAACAATAAGTTATCAATACCATGGTTGGATTTCGTTTACACGTCATCTTTTTGCTAATACTTCGTAGACAATGTTCTTGTAGACAGAAATTTCTCATGATTCTGGAAATCTCATGATTCTGGAAATGTAGAGTTTACCGGTCCTTTTAAGAGGGCACTTTTTTGGTTATTTTTTACTTTTAGGAAATGGCTCGGTCGTTATTCGCGGATTCAGCAAAATGCTCTACTTTTGTCCTTGGTATTAATCAAGTTTTTGCTAAAGCATTCTCACATCGCATTCTCACATTTTTCATGATGCTTATGCTAGCTTCTAGTGCCAAAAAATATTTATCTAATGCAAAACAAATCATTTACAGAAAGGCATTGGCTTCGCTATGTCTTTGTCGCCTTATATTACATTTAGTCTTCGGACAATGAATTTTAAAGTAAGGGTAAGAATAAAGTGAGAAAGCAGTTTCCTAAGACGCAATAGACAGCAAGCAAAGTCACGCGATCCGAATTCCCTGGAAATTCACTTTTCACTTATGTCGCAAAGGAGGAGTCATGAACGTGAGACGACTTTCAGAAAAGGTAGGTAGGTATTTTAATTAACGTCACACTAGAGCAACACAGCGGGCTATTGGTGATGTTCCGGGATCAACCCCGAAGGTTAAGATCCGAGGACAACACCACGTAATTTGAACCACGGTCAGATGACGAGGTTACACCTGAGCTGGCACCCAACTCTCCAAACTTCCACATCACGCCACAGTGAGGACATTTGAGGCCACAGATTTAACGTGCACCAGCCACCTTTGGTTACTCTACCTACCGCGGCTCCGCATAAAAAGGAAGTAATTTTTTCTTCAGGAAACGAAATCAAATACATACCAATGAGCATCTTACGAAGAAAAGTATGGGAACTTCACTCACCTGGAAAAAAAGAAAACAAAATTAGTTTCATGTTACATGTACTATACATACGTATCTACACTGCATTCAAAAGAAATGAAAATGATCCATTATTCTGTGTTCATAACATTCATTTAAATTCAACCGCCACGGGACTTTCCCAATTTGGCCACTAAGTTTCACTTATTTGATTTGAGCAGCAGAATGGTGCTAAAACTACACGGTATAGCTCACCACTGATGAATCTATTCAGCTGACTGATTACAAAAGGCAACGGGAAATCTGAAAGAGGAAATCAGCGCAGAAAAGAAAATGTCAGCGAACGCGAAAATAGATCAAAAAGTACCGATCGCCTTTTAACAAGTGCATGGGACGCAATTGAACTGAACGTTGAGAAGTTAATTGTGATAATACGACTAAGGTACTAAGGTATGGCAATTCTTGCCATACCTTAGTCGTATACCTTAACTGCATGGCAATTCTTGCCATACTGTTATACGAAATATGAATGTCACGAGTAAGAAGTATTAAATGTAGCTTCATATTTTTGATTAATTTTACTTCATTAGAAGATACGAAATGAATGTGCTTATATTAATTATAAATGGATTATAATAAGGAATCAGATGCGAGTCTCATATCAATTGACATAAACAATTTAGAAACAAGCGCAGATGCTATACGAGGGTCTACTAGTTTAAAATAGTTCGAGCTCGAGCTCCATGGGTCCTTCCAAAGAGGAAATTTAAAAGTAGAGTGAGCAATAATAACCTTTTAATGTGCCAAGGATCATGTAACCAAATCTAGTAGTAACGTGACCCTACTTTCATCAGCTGACAGAACCGAACATTCATAATTTGATTGGTCAAAGGGATGTGAGAAGACGCCCATCCATTCATCCTCTGATTGGTCCGCAGGACATAGTAGTAGACTGGCGATTTTATCAATTTTGTCGCTATTCTATAGAAATGAGCATTCAAACACCTACCCTGTCATTAGATGTTATATCGCCAAACGAGGCGATAAAATATTTTCCAACCCCGTCAATTTTTCACAGAGCAGGTCACATGACTACTAGTAGTGACTAGTAGTCATGTATTTCAAAAATTGTGATAAGATGTCTATCTTATCACAATTTTTGAAGCTCCTCTCAATAGCGATGCTGTCTACTTAGATCTCACTTCTATGGGTCCTTATTTTCACGTCCAATTCAATCTCTTCCCATTCAGGCATTCACCTAACACATGGATGGATTCTTCCCTTGCTTTAGCAAGCGATCCAAATGCTTTTATTTACTAAATGAGGATTTGTGTCGTTTGAAAATATATTTGGCCATTTTCAAACCTGTTCGCGGTGTTTCTACTTGTGGCTCAGTAAAACATCGATTTTCATGGATTAAGCTAACGTCAGCGTTTTTTGTAACATCAATAACGTTTGGGGGAGGGAATGCGCCCCTTCGAGAAGGAGGCGTAATCGGGGCTGTCGTCTCTTCTCATGCATGTTCACAAGCCGGTCTTGTCCCCTGGGACTCAAAGGGTTCCGAGGAATTAGCGCCGGGAAGGAAAGAAAAAAATCACGTGAGCGAGGGTTTGAATCATGTTCGTGGCAGCACCCGATCCACGAACTCCAATCAGATTTTGTTTCTTAGGCAAGCCACATATTGGTCCAACATGAGTCTTCACTAAATCGTCGGCTTGGCTCGTCAATTGACAAACGAACAAATTTTACAACACAGCAGTTAAATGACTTACTCCTAAAGTTTAGGTCAAAATTAAAGATTGAAAACATTTTGATAGTGTTATATTACATTGTGATAAATTACAAAATGACTTTATTTCTCATGAAAACCTGTATTTTGTGCTAAAAAACGCATATCCGAAATATGTCAGTTGATCAGTTTCTGCTCTAAAGTGAGAAATAGGCAAAAGTACGCATGCGTTCAGACACGTTTTCGGTACAGAAGTGGAGCACGCATGCGCGTGTCGTATGTTTGAGGGAATGCTGCTCCAGTGCCGGGCCTTACAGTTACTTTATCACTCTAACTAGCTTCAGATGTACGTCTCCTATCCTCTTGTAATACGTCGCCAACCGACCGATTGTCAGTTTTTACGACGGACACATCACTAAGATGCTGTTAGGAACTTTTCGTTTCTGTACATCCAGAATGTTTCTTAGGGAGGGGCTGGGAAAGAAGACAAAATCGTGCTACTGATGTAACACCAGGGTGTCAAGAGTTGCATATAGTTGGAAATGGTTTCTCAAAAATACATCACACGGGTGTTACTACCTGTTTCACATCCCTTACTTTCGGCGACGGAACGTCAATGGACCACTCCCATTCCACTGTCCGTTTTGATGTAAGGTTTGGGCGCTGTGGAACAGTGGTGATCCGAACAATGGATTCGAGATAAAATGCTCTTGTGGACACATCTGAAGCTGGTTGCATCACGTGTGACAGTTCTCTAGTGAAGCATAGGTAGGTATTTTTAATCAACGTCGCACTGGAGCAACACAACGGGTTATTGGCGACGGTCCGGGGTCAAACCCGAAGGGAAAGAACCGAGGACAACACGTATTTTTGAAACACGGTCAGATGACGAGGTCAAAACTTAGAGCTGGCACCCCACTCTTCAAATTTACAAGCCACACCAATGTGAGGACGTTTAAGGCCACGACATATTTAATGTACACCAGCCCCCAAGTACACGATGGTCTTTGATTGGATCGAGTTTCGAACTCGCAACCCACCGGTTGCTTATCCGCTACTCTTCTAACAGGGCTCAACGGGGCTCAAGCCCGAAATATATTTAGCGTGGACCCACGCATAGCATCCAACCAAAGACCTTCGTGTACTGGTGCGAGTCAAATCTGTCGTGGCCTCAAATGTCCTCACGTTGGAGTGATGTGGACGTTTGGAGAGTGGGATGCCAGCTCAGGTGTTACCTCGTCATCTGACCGTGGTTCAAAATTACGTGTTGTTCTAGGACCTTTCCTTTGGGATTGATTCCGGACCGTCGCCAATAACCCGTTGTGTTGCTCCAGTGCGATGTTAATTCAAAATACCCTATACCGTCTGAGACCTTATTTAAATCCATTTGTTACGAATATAAGCATTCATTTCGTATCTCCCAATGAAATAAAATTAATAAAAAATATAAAGCTACATTTAATTCTTCCTGTTGAAATTTATATTTATAATAACTGTATGGCAAGAAGTGCACACAGTGGAGAGTGGGACGCACATGAGCTGGCACCCCACTCTCTAAATCACTCCAACGTCGTCGGATTGCATTAAAATCACGAGAAGTCAGTGCGAGTGGTTTCTGGGTGAAAAAGAGGCCTCAAAACGAGTGCCTAACGCAATGCAGCAGAGGCCCCAAAAGAAGTTGTTGCGATAGGAAGTTTTCTCCTTCCCATGCCATGGTAATGGTCTGCTGATCGCCACACTCGACTTGCCTCGATATGGTAATAATAATAATAGCGGTCTCTCTTTTCTCTTAAGGAGCTTGTTTATACCTTCCTATCTACGGGGTGGGGGACACCGTTACGAAGAACAAACTGGAGAGAACAATGGCTCAGGAATGATGGGACACTTTTCCACCCCTCCGTGGGATATTCGAAGAAATCGTGTTTTTTTATCTCTTGGGGCATTGTCTGCTCGTTAGTATCAATGACACGACATAAATACCAGGAGGGTTTCATGCGTACGGGGAGGACATGACCCTTAGGGTGAGTCCCAACGTGCAGAAAGTGGCGGAACCAAACTGTAACACGGAACGTCACCAGCTTCAGATGGTGACATCCACAGTTGCCTCGTAACACAGAACGTCGCCAGCTTCAGATGGTGACATCCACAGTCGCTTCGTAACACAGAACGTCGCCAGCTTCAGATGGTGACATCCACAGTTGCCTCGTAACACAGAACGTCGCCAGCTTCAGATGGTGACATCCACAGTCGCTTCGTAACACGGAACGTCACCAGCTTCAGACGGTGACATCCACAGTCGCCTCGTAACACGGAACGTCGCCAATTTCAGATGGTGACATTCACAGTCGCCTCGTAACACGGAACGTCGCCAGTTTCAGACGGTGACATCCACAGTCGCCTCGTAACACGGAACATCACCAGCGTCAGACTGTGACATCCACAGTCGCCTCGTAACACGGAACGTCACCAGCTTCAGACGGTGACATCCACAGTCGCCTCGTAACACGGAATGTTACCAGCTTCAGACGGTGACATCTACAGTCGCCAAGTAACACATAACGTCCCCAGCTTCAGACTGTGACATCCACAACGTCTCGTAACACGGAACATCATCAGCTTCAGGCGGTAACATCCACATTCGTCTCGTAACACAGAACGTCACCAATCAAGTCGCGAACCGTTTTCGGAGCGAACAGCTTCCTATTGCGAGGTCAGTTGTGTTCGCCGCATAAACCACCGAGCTGTCGGATCGCCCCCAGTAGTCCGAAATGGTTCACGACGAACCTTATTGAGGAAGACGTACACACAAGCGAATCGGGTTTCTATGCGAATACGTCTTTAACATCGGAACAGCACTGCGGGGCATTTATAAAAAGTCTGTTTTGCCCTATAATTTCAGAACTAGAAGAAACATCCAGAAGAAATATATGGCGTCGCGTATACAAAGGATGTCTCTACCTGACATGACGTACGGACCGAGTGTACAGGCGCACTGAGCGAGGGGAGGGGGTTTGCAATATGTCGAAATTCTACGGTGCTGAGCGAGCTTTGGGCCAGTTTAACTTTGACGAAAGCTACCGAACTACGCTACAATTAATATTGTACAACAATCTCTCAACAATTAATAGCAAACTGCATTTTAATCTTTCACACACAAAATGTAAATCAATTGTTGAATATATTCGCAATAAACAATCGTCCAAACTTCCTATGTCTGTTTCATTCATTCCACAATCCAACATCAAGCCCGAGTATTCACGTCAAAACTACGGTTTGTGTCCTCGACACCGCCTAACAATTTTTTTACAAATAAAAAATAATTTATTCTAATTTCAAAACTTGGTGAGCAAATAGTACAAGAAAGCAGTCAAATTACGAAAACTTTAAATTATCTTCGTTGCAGCATAGATAATATCTGTGAAACCCTATAGAACGAGTCATCCGCATTATGTACCTAAAGTTAGTTATGCACCTAATTATTTTGCATGTTATTCTAAAAACCTTCACTCGCGTAAGAAAAATTTCCCACATCCAAAATTCAGTTCCATGAAACCTCGAACTATCTAACTTGAAGATGATTTTATATTCATTCAATATATTAATTAAAATATGATCACTTTTCTTAAAAGTAATCAATAATCGTCAATAGACTGTAAAGCCAAAAGGCTCATATTGGAGATGAAAATCCGCAGCCTGATATATTGTTCAGTTTAGTCCACTCTAGGATCCCCTCTGGGGCATATCTTCCTTAGGTGTGTACGGGCTTCACGAACCCGAGGTACCCTTGTGATCTATTCTTTTTCCATGGAGTTGACTGTCTTTAGCAAAACTGGGGGTCGCGACCCCAGGATGCCCAAGCGATCGTTCTCTTCTCCCCCTTGTCCTTCCTTTTCACAATTACTTGACGTTGTCTTGCGTTTGGTACAGCTTGGCCAAGTATGGCCCTTGCGCCATAAAACCCCAAAACGACCAACCACTCTAGGATATGTCAACATGTTTGGTAGTCGCAATTCTGTACAGTTCGGTGGTTACGCCTCCCCGAAGCCCTCCCACTATCCAAACCTCCACACCGACATATGATATTGGGACAGCAATGAAGTGATTTGAACAAAATCTAATTTTTAATTACAGAATTAAAATTTTTAGAATATTTGATAAAAAATACAAAGTTGAAAAAACAATGTCTTAAAATCACTTAAAGGCGAATTTAAAGTTAATAAAAACAACGGAAACTAAACGTTGATGCTAATTTTTAAGAGTTTACAATAACCGTTAAGTTTCGTTGCTAACGAAAGTAGCGGTTGTTGTAGTAGGTTGGAAGTAGTAGTAGCGACAAAACTGCTTATACTAACAATTAATAACAATTGTCATCGTGAAATAGCAATAAAGCCGTAATAGCAATGAAACTAATAGCAATAAAATAACGTGAATAACAATAAAACTGTTATCTTAATAAAACAGATTTGCCTCATCTATTGTTGAATACACCGTCTCCACGACATTCAGTTGACGACTTTGAAAGTGAATAGCACTAGGATCGGAGGAGAGGGGTGAAAAAACAGAGCAGGTGACATCAGAACCTGTGCACGTGACACACGGATCGTCTCTCTGTGACCTACTTCCTCCCCCCGGCCGGGAACATCAGAGGGAACAAATGGGGTTGGAGGGAGAACAGGGGCCTTGTTTTTGTACCACCCCACCTCATTGCACACAAAGGGGGAAGGAGAAACCTGTTCAAGGCGGTCGACAGGTGACCGGCAAACGCAGTTTCCACGTGTCACCTCAAATATCCTCACGTTGGAGTGACGTGGAAATTTGGAGAATGGGATGCCAGCTCATGTGTTGACAGTGGTTCAAAATGACGAGGTGTTGTCCTCGGATCTTTCCCTTCGGAATTGATCCTAGACTGCCGCCAATAGCCTGTTATGTTGTGTACCAGAACGTGTAATCATATGCAATTTATTTGTGGTGTATATTCAGAGGTAATGGTAATTAATTAACGTCGCACTGGAGCAACACAAAAGGGCTATGGTAACGGTCCTGGATCAATCCCAAGGGAAGGATTCGAGGACAACACCCGTCATTTTGAACCACGGTCAGATGACGAGGTCAACACATGAGCTGGCACCCCACTCTCCAAACTTCCACACCACGCCAACGTGAGGACATTTGAGGTGACGACAGATTTAAAGTGTACCAGACACCCACGGTCTTAGGCTGGACAAAGTTTCAAACTCGCAATCCTCCGATTGCTAATCCGTTACTCTTCCAACTGGGCAACCCTCATATTCAGAGGAACTGAAAAACAGCGATCCATAAGCGAGGTTCTTGTCGCCTGATAAGCAGACTTGAATGAAAAAACAAAAACAAGGCAAATGAAACCAGAAATAACAACAAAAACTTATTAACACTCTCATGGATTACAAAATAAACGAAAATCCCAAACTAAAGTGATTGGATTTTGAAAATTAACCGCTTTCCAGAAAGTTCTATCATGTTTCAATCCTCCCCGCACGGAAAAAAATGACCTCAATTCGTTTACCTGAAATTGATTCTTTCAGCTTCTGGACAGATCTGGAGTTGAAAGAGGCACTTTCCGTCTTTGCAGAAAGCTTCCGCTCGAGGGAACGTGAAAGAGAGGGAGGGATTGCTCTCCAACCCGATTCTGCAGAAAAGGGACTGAATTGCACGATGAAGCACACGGCCGAAGTATTCATTAAGTTTTCCTTTAATCGAAACATGGTTAGCAGATGTGCTCGCTTTGGCTCGTGTCGGAGATCTTGTATAGTGCGGCTCCGACGAGAAGGCAGTCGACCTTGGGTCATTCGATTTTTGAACAGGTGTGAAAAGTTCGTTAGGCTGTCATACGCAAAAGTTTAAATGGCGGTTGCCGTGGGTGATTCCCCTCTGCCAAATCGTTATCACGGATATCACATTCGGCATCGAACTATAAACTTTGAACCAGGATGCATGCTACGAACGCCAGTAGTGGAAGCGCTTTGTTTACGTTTCAACTAACACCTATAATTTGTAGAATAGACTCTTCCAAACTACGTGACTCGATTCAGCGCGGACTATAGTCCTGCTAATTCTGCGCATGTCAAAGCGTCCAAATTTATCATAGTTCATATTAGAACAGACTTACGGAACGAAGAGCTAAGTTAGGAATGTTGAAGGTTCGGACTGCCATAATCAAAAGCATGAACCACGATCGCCGTCGATGGTTTTCCCCTGATAACCCGTTATCTCTGCTGTAGCTTTCGGCATCTAATGATAAACGCAGAAAATGCGCGTTTAAGACGCCAATCTTGGAATCGATTTGTTTACGCCACCAGTCCCTAATTTGCCTTCTCCAGGGAGCCGTCCTATAGTGAAGTAAAGGGACTGGTGGTAACGTAAACAAATTCCGACCGCAATTGGTGTCTTTAGCGATGGTTCTGTTTTATCATTCGGTGCTGAAATGCGGTGATTCGGTTGAAAGCGATAGCGGTGATAACGAGTAGGCAGGAGTTAAGCCTAGAGCAACACAACGGGCTATTGGCGATGGTCCGGGATCAATCCCGAAGGGAAAGGTCCGAAGACAACACCACGTAGTTTCGGGGCCGCGGTGGCCCGGTTGGAAGAATAACGGACTTGCAACCGAAGGGTTGCGAGTTCGAATCCAGCCAAACACCGTCGTGTACAAAGGGGGCTGGTGCACGTTAAATCTGTCGTGGCCTCAAATGTCCTCACGTTGGCGTGGTGTGGAAGTTTGGAGAGTGGGGTGCCAGCTCAGGTGTTGCCTCGTCATCTGACCATGGTTCAAAATTACGTGGTGTTGTCCTCGGATCTTTCCCTTTGGGATTGATCCCGGACCGTCACCAATAGCCCGTTGTGTTGCTCCAGTGTGACGTTAATTGAAATACCCCCCCCACACGTAGTTTCGAACCACGGTCAGATGACGAGGCAACACCTGAGCTCGCACTCCTCTCAAACCCGAAGGACAACACAACGTAATTTTGAACCACGGTCAGATGACGAGGTCACGCCTAAGCTGGCACCCCACTCTCCAAACTTCCACACCACGCCAACGTGAGGACATTTAAGGCCACGACAGATTTGACGTGCACCAGTCCCCCTTGTAAACGACGGTCTTTGGTTGGATTAGAACTCGCACCCCTCCGGTCGCTAATCCGTTACTCTTCCAACCCGGCTACCGCGGCCCCTGTTACTGTACTAATACTAAAAAATAATATGCGTTTTTTATCGTCCACCCGTCGCCTCTGGGGTTATTTGGATTAACCATTTGATGTGTATTGGATTATAGTGAGACTTTAGTGTAAAGGCAGATGACCTAGGTGAAGTCTATTTGTTGTTAGGCTCGCCAGGGGAAGTGTTGCAATACGCAAAATTATGTTTGGTAGAGGAGAGATAGAGAGGGGCGTCCCCATACAAATGTTCCTGAGCTCACTCGTTCAGTCAGTCCACTAGATCCGGATTCGTATCCCCGCGAAACGTAATTAACGTAGGCGAAAATTTCGCTCTAGTAATGTAAACGTATCGATTTGAATCTTGTAAACAATAAACACAGGAATAAATTGTTGCGCTTGTTTTGTTGGAAATTTGGCATTCATGAAAACATAGAGATAATTTCGATATTAATTAAGTATATGGATTACGATATTAAGTATATGGATTACGATATTTTGAACTATTTTCCCATAAAACTGTTTCTGAGTGAATCAGTTTTTGCTACTTTGCTTTAAGTTAAAATGTAAAACCACACCCAAGTTAAATCCAAATCAGTACTAAACGCAAATGCGAGTATAAATTACAGTTTGTGGATGAATTATTTTAGCTCTTGTTTTCAAAATATTGTTTTTGAAAATGTTTTGTATTTGAAATTTGTAATTCTTATGTAGAGACAAAAACTGTTAATAAAACAATTAGATTATAATTCGAAGCTAGTTTTAAAGTTGCTTGTGAAAGAACACATAATTAGAAATAAAAAAATTGTACTGTTCTACTTTGATACCAATTTCCAAAATTTAAAGTTACAAATACACTTAAATATTTGAATGTGGTAAAAATATAATTCACTTTAGTTTTATCTATTATTTCTCGTTTACAAAATCTACATTTACTACATAGTATGTTATATTGTAAACGAGTAAAATTTTTATATTTTGTTTCGATGCTCTAAGATATATCTTTCTGTAACGCGTCTGTTCGGTCTTTCGAAAATTGAACATACATCCTTATGAGTATTGTTCGCAACGAAAAATTCATGACTATATGAGTGATTTAAATATGAAGCAAAATTCGGTACTTAAACAATCATTTATAAGCAGAACTTTTAAAAAATTCAATAATAAATACCACGGTAAAATCAGGATTTTAAATTCTTCCTTCAGTAGTCAAATTCAACATTTAATTCTCCAATAAAATCACTGAAGTTTTTCATATTGATCGTATTATCGTGCGAAGGGTATCGCATCAAAGCACTTATTTGCATATTACAATTTAATTACAAAATGAAAGAAAAAGTACAGTCAAAAAACGGAAAAAACGGCAACCTTTGAATAGAAGTCCTTTAAACTATACTATATATTTAAAAAAACACAAAAAATATTTTAAACTATTTAGCAAACTGGTTATAATATTTGGTTCATTGACTGAAAGTTTCTACAGCAGCATCCTTTTCATCAATATATATGCTCTTTTTTTCACCTCAGAAGGGTTTGCAACATTTTAGTGCCAAAGTGTGGTTTGAAGTCTGATTTTTCTTTACAACACTGAAGATTTTACTTCCATTATAGTCTTTCAACTCTGTTATTCTTATCCAAATGAAATCCAAGCATAAAGTTTCCTGTCCTCAATCTTATCTCTGATAATATACAAACTATTTATTTTCCCAAAGGTATGTCATCAAGCATAGATGACTAAAAGTTTAAACTAAAGGAGATTGATTTTGTTGGAATAGTTGGGTTTAATGATCTATTCTTCGCTACATGAGCAATAATTACACCTTTGTTTAGTATTACTTGCCTCCAATTGTAAAACAATCGTGAGGAAATGAATTCGTTTATCCCCTTGGCTGGTGCTTCTTGGTGAGTAAGTGGCCTCAATCTGTTTGTTTAGTTGGTTTGAGGTTTTACGGCGCAAGGGCCATACTTTACAAGCTGCTCCAAACACAAGAAAACGTCAAGTAAAAAATGTCGTGAACAGGGAAAAAGGAAATTGGAACAGAGTAGTGGGATGAAAGCAGAAAAAGTTCGTTTCGGTATCCTTCGATCTGTTTGGTGGTAGGCCATCCTGAACATAAAACAACTAGAGGGAAAACTAACTTTGAGAATGGAAAATGTTTTTCTTAAAACAAATATTAATTTTCCATTACAAATGTAGCATAATTCGCAGTCTTGGCATAGAATTTTTTTCAAGCATACACTACGGTATTAGGCATTTTTTTAAAACACCAATTGGATCTCTTTTGAAATAAAATTCAAATGCAAAGATTCATTTGTAAATTTCGCAAAAAATCGTACAATTTAAACGTACGTTCGTACAATTCAGCCAAAATTCGTACGTTATACGGTCAATCCACACATGTTGGGTTAAACTACGCAACTGATGACTGTATTCTGGAATCCAGTTATATATTTGTACCTTGGTAGAAAAAAGTCCAAATTCTCTGATTTTGAGTAATGATAGAAAAAATGCCAATGTTCTCTTTTCAATACATTATAAAGGAATCAGATACAGATATTTTGTAGGATTTTTAAGATCTCACTATAAAAGGGCCAAATTAATTGCTTGTTGTTACCATGTCTTGTTTTTGAGAAACAAAACAAATTAAAAGATTAAAATTTGTTTTGATCTTTTAAAATTTAAAACGATCATGGCTCTGACACTATAAAAGGTATTCAGAAAAAATAATCGATCTGGAAACTATTTTTCCCGCTAAAAGTTTTTGTTGCCTACGTCAATCTGGTTGGTTCAGAAGATATTTCGATTGGAAATAGGTTTCGAAAGGTTAGCGAAAACACATTTAAAAATATCTTCGTTTCTTGGAAAAAGTGGTGCAAAACATCAATGACGCATGGAAACCATTCTTGTTTTTTCATAAATTTTACTACATTTCTGATAAAAACAAGTTCAGTCGATTGGTTTGGGGATTTTATGGCACAAGAGCCATATTTGGCTAAGCTGTGCCAAACACAAAACAAACAACATCAAGGGACATATACACATGAGGAAAGATTTACTGGCCTAGAAATGAGAAAAACAGCCATGGAGGATATGAACCTGTGCCGCCAATAACTCTCAGATTGCTAGCGCAGTGGGCCAACCAATTGATCTATGGCGACCCCGAAATGGAGGTTCAGCCAAAATAGACAAAAGGTCAGAGAATAGATTTTTCTTTTTCGTCGGTAAGATTAAGAGAACAATTTTTTACATTTTTATTTTTATATATCATCTATTATGGTCCATGGTAATTTACTCAAGGCAAAATTTTGTGCAAAAATTTAAAGAAAGCATTGTTTAGATTCAAATCACACTCCAGCCCAACATAAATAAATCTGTGGTCGCTGCAGGACTCAGAATTTAAAATTTTTCAGGGCAGATTTTTATTGTTCCATGACTTCTGTAGAACATACCGAATGCCTTTCAAAACTTGTCATCTTATTATTTTATTCTACACCCGTCTCCGGCCATCAGTCGATGAGCAACCCATTAGAGGTCTAAGGTGATTAAGAACGCTATTTGAAAACGCTATCTACAGTATTTGCAACGGTTTTGTCTCGAATTTTAGAGTCATCCTTGAGGTGGTCTCCAGTCATTTCGTCCAGTAAGCAGAGGACAGATAGCTGATCTCGCTACTCCAATGCGATATGTCTTTTTAGGTCTTCATGTCCTGCAGGAAATCGAAAACAAGCGACTCCTACAGCTCTGGGCAAGGAACCTTCGATACGAGCTTTATTCCTCAATAAAACGTTTCAGTTCTTTCCAGCAGACATCTCTTTGTAGACTGAAAATCTATTAGTCGTTACAAACGAGCATATAAACCTTTTGGTGTAGGGAGGCAAATGGGATTAAGCCTCAGTCAATGAGTCAGTCTGTTCATTGTCAAAACCCAAATAGGTGTAAAACGCTTCAAAATATGCGAACCATTTCCGTCAGCTTTGAGACATTTAATTTGCATGCTGAAACGCACGGAATGGACGCGCGAGATCCTTTGTACGCGATATCAGCAGCGGTGTTTACCGAGCGACACAACTGTTCCGGATTCGAAGTTGAATGTGTCAGTTGTGTGCAGTTTCCCTCTCTCTCGGCCGAAGGTCAAACAGCGGAACAAACACCCCAGCGGCAGATGACGAGCTCCTATCGGCCGCCATCTTTGACCTCGCCGGGAAAAGCGTGTTCTGAAATGGCGGGGATGGAAAAGTATGTCGTTCCCACAATTTGGGGGTGAACGCTGAATCTCACGCCTTGGAAGGATGACGTCACGAACGAAGCCCCACCATGTTTATTTTCCTCAAGCATTGCGACTGTGAGGGGCTTTTCTTTTAATGGAGTAAAGAAACTGAGAAAAATTGTTCTCAGGATTTTTCTCTTGATTTAAAATTCATGCTTTTCAACTTCACAAGCTGGTTGTAGAAAGGATTTACCTGATGAATGCTTTCTTTTCGGCCCACTTTGACTTGAAAGCTGCATAATTACTTTCGAATCTGAATACGAGGCGACAGAAACATTGTAGTGAGGACAGGTACCAAACCTTTTTAAAAAGTAGAATTAGAATAGAGAAAGAGAATAAAAAGGCGTGAGCTGTTTGCAGAAGTGAAAATAGTACCCGCTGAAGTCCACAAAATCATTCAGACGATCCTTCCATGGCGGGCGATTTACAGTTCACCTCGATCAGGAGATCCCCAATAACACGGGACCGGAGTCTAAACTGACCCATGAAAAGATTTTTATTGTAACGATCAGTCTGTTTTCAGACCAGTGGTTGTCTTGAAGTGGTATCTCGTCATTGGTAAAACTAATCAGGTCTTGTTGGACGATATTTCTCGTCATTAGAAGAAAACATGATCGCAATCATTAGAAGAAAACTGGCCAGATCTTGATCTCGTCATCAGAAAAAAATCGACATCTTGATGACGAGATATGTTGTCATTATCAACGATGATGGACGAGATATCTCCTGGAAACCACTTGGAGGGTTGAAAGGCAAAAATCAGGGCCCAGGATTTGTTGACCTAAAAATGTATGACTAAATGACCAAGAGTGTGATGAAAAAAAGACAGAAAATTTTAACTGATGTACTTTCGATTAGAAAACCATTTTCTATTTCACGTTGTCTGTAAATAAAATATGATTTTGTACTGACATTCTCTAGTTTTGATATTACAATTGTGACCAGATGTGATAATCCAAACAGGTAAACTTTGTAGGAAAAAAGTGAGTTCCTTAGCAATACCACTTTCAATTAGACGATGGTCACAACACTTATACTTTTGCACGAAACATTTTCGAACGTTTTTCTAATATTTTCGGCTGATCTTTACGTTTCTAGGACCGGTATGGGCTTGCGGATGACAGTTTGGGAAACAGTGCTTGAGAATTTGGCATCGTTAAACGTTTCGATAAGTAACTCGAAATTCCAAAAGTACGTGATCCATCGTTTTAGAGGAAAAACCTCCAATCCTCTTTCCAGTTGTTGAGAAAGATCACAAAATTATTTGTTTTGCGTTAAAGAGTAGATTGGGATATTTAAACAAACGCTTGATTAAAACCACGGATAAAACTGAAGGATTATGCTAAGAACTCGAAAAATGATCAAGACCCTTCCTAAATCTCAAAAATCGCCAAAAGGTCTCAAAAAGACCTACAAGAGCCGATACATGAGCGAAAATAACATTTCTAGAATAAGATTTCAAACTGAATTTTTACTGTGTGCTGTAAAAATACAGTGTGCTCCATTGGCATTGTCTGCGAAGTACTTGAACTAAAAGATGACGCGTCAACAATCTTCTCTTCAATGCAATCACCCTATTCATTGCACAAAATGTACAAAGAAGAATTGTTTACCAGTTAAAAGAAATAAACCAGTTGAACACATTTAGTATTCGGAATACATTATTTGTATTTTATGAGAGGACTCTTATACTGAGAAGTGAACTGGCATGTTTCCAATTATTAGAATCAACCCGCACACTAATCACAGCACGCTATTCCTTGTCGAAAACCACCCGAAAAAGTGTTCCGTTTTTCGATAGGACGTAACATTCTGGTTATGCGTACCTACATCTGATAGTTTAACACACACAATCAAATTTGCATATCCACCTGGTGCTATATTTTCGCTTGGATTGAATCTATCGGGAACCCCAGGGACGCCAAAAGGATAATTTGGTGTTTTCAGCTTACAAATTTCAAATAACCAGAACGGATGTCTTTCGAATGGACGTGGCATGCCTCCGGAGTGTCACATCCATTCGAAACGGACACACTTTTTCGGGTTAGTTTTCGACAAGGAATTGCGTACTATGATTAGGGTACACAATCACCTAGTATAGGTTTTTTAGCGTTTTACTTTTTCGATTCATTATTATCCAGAATGACACACGAAATTATCTTTTGATGTTGATAGACATAGAAAAAAATACTATCAATATCGGTGTACAGTAACACTTCAGTAACGAAATTTTGACATTTAAGATAATCTCAAACATATTTTTTTGCGGGGAGGGAAACCGAGGAATAAAGAAAATGTAGAAAAATACTCCTTTCGATTCAAAGCTGAAAAACTCATCTTATGTTCGCTGATTCCTTTTACTTTAAACCAGTGGTTGCCGTCTTTTTTGCATCTCAACTCGACACCTCAAAAAACTGAACCTCACATTGACGATTTTTTAAAAATCTACCATGATGTTCATCGGACTTGCATTTGACCTTCGAATACAAAATTCTGAATTACAGAATCTTCTCAATTATTTATTTCATCTTTTCTATCACCCTAAACCTCATTCATAAAAACCTCATCAAGCACTCGTAAGTGGGTTTCTAAACAACTGAAATTAGAAACATCCGTAAATCCTTAATCCATTTCTACTGCTAACGTCGATCCAAATATTGATGTACCCTCAAAATTTTAAATTACTTTCAATGATGTAATGGACTTTTTCAAATTGTTACGAAAACATACTACGAAATATAACAGAATGGAATTTACGTGGCAGAATTTCCTACCGTTTCAGATAAATAAAACGTGTCAAAAGATCGGGGAAATTAACTTCAAAATGAGCTGCAATATAATGAGCAACAACGCAACTTGCCACAATGCCCCTTTGTCGCACCAAGCCAATACGAAACTGATCCGGATCTGGCAATTAGTGGCATTCAATGAGGAATGGAAGCTGACAGATGACTCAGTTTTGGGTCACAAGCTATTTTTCATCTTCGTAGCTAAATGAAAAGGTTTTCTTATGGTACTATTTTTAAATTGACATCCTATATATTCATACTGTCCCACGTTTAGAATCACGGATCTAAACACAAGTGTTGGTTTTATAGTTAGTTTATTTTCTCAGTCTCGGCGTTTCGAGATAACCTCAAAACACGCCCTCTACCATGCCTAGGGCCACCCAAAAAGCATTTGTTCACGCGATCCAGTGAATGAGACTCAACGTAGACGAAACAAGTCACTGCTCGAACTACACGCAGGCATGTTTTGGGGTTCACACTGATGAAGGTCTTCCAGATTGGGGTCTGGAACACCCCTTTTGGGGCAGATTGTTTTTAATACCGCCAACCTTGAAACGAAAAATGCATATTTATTAAACTTGCGCTTAAATCAAACATTAAAATGAAAATAACAGTTTTCTAGCATAGGTGCAAAGAAACGAATGCACGATTTAAGCGATAATGATGCGGTTTAATGGTATCTAACCGTTCTTTTCGCTATCATCCACCTGGGTAGGAATATATTGTTTATTTTTAATGGAGCTCTACGCAACCTAGTTGTATATTTTTTGTGCCTCTAACTGTGTTAGCCGCACATTCCTTCTCAGATCAAACATTGTTAACCATCCGAAGAGCTTGGAGCAAACGGAAAATGTATTTCATAACTTGGCTGAAGTTTGTGACCCCTTTCATGGTCGAAATTCTCAGCTTTTCAAGTGGGGTTGTTTAGTCGATTATTACAGTAAAGAAAGCGGCCTTGATGTGTACCGGGACAAACGATATTCTCGAACCAGGAACCATTATAGCACCATAATATTCCCAATCAAATGGTAATATACAATACTATAATGTCTTGAGCAGTTATTGCCGCCCATGGCGGCTACACAAAATACTGATTTCTTCGGGTTCCGCAAGTCAAATGGAGCTGTAATATCAATCATCTTACCCTTGTGTCGAATTTTATTTGAATAATAAATATGATTTTGGTATGTCTTGTCTTCCATGGTGTTGCATTTGCGATAGCCAGTGTACTTGAATTTTAAAAAGTTAAATCGATAGCTATATTCCAATTCATTGGGCTTATTAAATTAAAAACAAGTCATCCGAAAACCAATGCTGTTAAGATTTTTCAAGGTTGTCAGATAAGATATATCACCAAATTGCACTGAAAAATTCATGCTTAGATTTTAGGCTGAGATACAGAAATTCCCTTTTAATTCTTTAATATTTGTGTCTTATATTACATGTACTTTCCGAAAAAATCCCAATTTTTAACTTAAAAATTGGCAATTAAAAGGGTTTTGGTTTCCAAAATTGAATATTAAAAACTTTTTTGATTTGTATTCAATTGTCTTTTGTCGGATGATTACATCACCAACACTGTCAGGTTTGGGTTCATTGAAGTATAGCAAAGAAACCTCTGTCACTTACGAAATATCAATAAATTCGTACGTGGTAAGTACAAATGTGTGTCAAAAAAACTTCTCAAATAGATGAAAAGTGCAAAGGCATTGTTTATAATTATTTGAATATGAAGAGTTGATGAAATTTCTTTTCTGGGAGTCTAAAGAATAAAATAGGACCGATTTGGAAGACGGACTCCGCATTGTATTACAAATACATAAAAATGGAACAGATTTTTTTTCACCTATTTACTGGAAAAATCAAAATACATCCTTCTTTGTACAGAATACATCTCGAGTAAAGATAATCCCGATTTCATCGCCATTCCCAAAAAATGAGTAATATTTGATGTACCTGTTTTCCTGAATCTAATTACCATAACCACTATATATTTATTGAATTGTTCCTCTACAGAAAAATATCCAGTTAGAGAACAAAATACGATCCAAAATTGCACGAAAAAACACAAATAGTTAGGAAATAGATAAAACAAAACACATTTAATTTAATTGAAGTAGATTACTTATCTTATTGAAATCATTAAAAAAGTATATCAACCTCCGAGAAAGAATTATGCAGTTTAAAAATTCTATTTGTCACAGAATTGTTACATGCATTTTTATAGGTTATATATTCATTGGATGGCTGTAGCTGTATTTAAACCAGCCACTTCGTCAACTTTTTTACTACAATATGCGATAAACATAAAAATGTTTTGGAAAGGCAAATGTTTCAGTTTTTCTCATTTAACATATATATATATATAAATACACAAACGCTCTGGTTAAAACGAGAATCCTAAGATTACTTCACAAAAATTTCAAATGTTTACCTCCGATATTTTTCTAGAAAAGATACATTCTATAGCAAG
Source organism: Meta bourneti (assembly GCA_933210815.1). Classification (NCBI taxonomy): domain Eukaryota; kingdom Metazoa; phylum Arthropoda; class Arachnida; order Araneae; family Tetragnathidae; genus Meta; species Meta bourneti. The sequence goes on from OW119931.1 coordinate 25,457,427, forward strand.
AAAAGTCATTTTTGAGAAATGAGCCATTAAAAAGGCTCTAGATGAGAACGTTTACTTCTTACGATGTCTTAAAAGGTATTTCCGAACAGCTATATATAATAGAAACGTGATACACCGAGAAAAAAAGCTTGTAAACTACCAAATAAAAACATAAATATAACAAACCCCTCAGAATTGATTTTTTGGTAATTCAATTTTACCTCATAAAAGAGCGATCTTTTCACAATATTGCTCGGCGATCATTTTCCAACATTACTTCACCCTAAGCTGAAATTCCAGGTGACACGATCGTTGGTTGGTTGTCCATTCTGCATTTAGGAAGTCATTTTTGAAAAGATTGTCCATCCAATCAGGCGGGAAAGTGAAAGGTCCACCCCAGTGACCTTCAGAAGGTCAAGGACCCCGAGGAAGGAACGCGCTCGAGAGAGAGAGGCCCTCGCAAGGGGCGGAATGTTTATCTCCGCATGACACAATTCGCCCGCTGCTGCTGCTGGGATGGGATGCAGAAACCTTGTCGATACATCGCTCATTCTACTGTATCTCTCGTTTGTGCTTGCCCCTTCTAGTTTGTGTTTGCCTCCCCCCGAGGAATTTTAAGTTTGTGAATAGCAGAGGGGAAATCTCGATCGATTTATTAAAATTGGGAGTTCAAAGTTTTTCTCATGGAAACACTGAAATTTCGTAAGACACCTGCAGACATCGTCAAGTTTGAGGTTCTTCATCGGTTAGACCCCCGAAAGGAAGATAGAAAAATCGTAAATTATTTATGAATATACACAAATATTCAATCGCATTGCGTAGTTCTACGTAATTTTAAAGTTTCGAACGCACAAGAAATGCACAAGTTGCTCTTTTTAATCCATAAGTTGCTCTTTTTAATGCATAAGTTGCTCTTTTTAATGCATAAGTTGCTCTTTGTAATGCATTATTTGCTCTTTTCAATGCATTATTTGCTCTTTTTAATGCATTAGTTGCTCTTTTTAATGCATTAGTTCTCTTTTAATGCATAAGTTGCACGCATAACAAAATGCACAAGTTTTGCTTTTTTTCTTTAACCCTCCTGGTGGTTGTCCCGACGAGGTATCTCGTCTCATTAGCGAAGCTGACCAGATCGTGATGGAAGAGATATATCGTAATTAGCAAAATTGGTCAGATCTTAATGGACGAGATACCTCGTCGAAACCACTTGGAGGGTTAAGTAAATTTTTCTCGGCTCTCGCTATATCGTTTCTCTCCATCGCACTTTCATGGGGCGCTGCTATTATCACTTAATTTTTCCAAATATACCACTTAGAATTTTTTATAAGTGAAGGAATGAGGAAGTACACTAACCTACAGTTTATACAACCTTAGTCTACCATATTGTAGTTTTACGTTGTTACGAAATTTTAAAAACGGTACTCGAATGCATAATTTCCGTTTTTATTTACCAATACGTAAATTTTTCTCGACCCTAGCTATATCGAGCTTTTATCTTGTCTCCCTTGAAGCGCGATAAAGCGAGGGGTAATTCGACCTGACGATCCCTCAACCACAGGCAACAACAATGGGAAATGATTCCCGCTTTCTCACATAAAATTAAGGGGACTTTTCAAAAAGTTCTGAAACCAGAGTTCGAAATGAGTTAGGCGGAACCCCTTTCCTTCAGTCATCAAAATGCTCTACTTGAAATTTCAAAACATATTTTGTTTATGTGGATGTACATATATGACACATTATAATGGCTAGGGTTTGTTAAAACCCATTTGCATTTTATTTATTTAATTGTTGTTTCTCTACAGAAAATGTGCAATTAGAGAGAACAAAAACTATATGATCCAAGAATGAAAATACTTCATGAAGCAGATTGCGTATTGATTAGAAAACATTAAAAAAGTTATATCGCCCTCCGAGAAAGAATTGTACAATTTAAAAATATATTTGTAGCAAAATTGTTACATACATACTTTATCCATTTACATTTTAGGAGGATCTTTTTTCTTTTAAGGACAAGATTTTGTTTGGGTCATTGTCTAGGGACCGGACGAGTTGCGTTTGGCGGCCTTTTTTTCTCTTTAAGGACTTATTTTCTGTGGTACTTTATTTCTCTTTATTCATTTACATAGAGATTGTAACATAATTTACAGATAGATTAGGTCAATAGAAGGGAAAGTAAGGAGTCGATATGTCGAAAGGTACGTCATACCAGCGAAAAATATTCGAAACATTTGGGCGTCAAAAACTCGATCGTGTCAAAATAAAACTGAAAGGTGAAAAATGTGAACGCTCATTTCGAAACCTGCTAAAAATATATTTGTCATGTTAATAATGAGCTTTCATTTTCAAGACAGTCAATTGAAGACTAGGAAATTAAAATTGAATGAAAAAGTATCGATAAATAAGTAAACTCCATTTCTAAGAGATTAATAGACGTGCTTTAAATTCAGTATGTAACAAAGATTATACCTACAACCAGCATCTTTATATATCCAAAAAACTCGGCACTAGTCATAGCTTTTTATAATTGTGTAAGTAAAATCACTTACATAAAAATCATTAAATCAATTAGCAACATGCAATAAAAATGACGGGAAATCAAAGAAATGCAAAAGATGAACAAATTGGAAATGTATAAAAAATTGGAAATATTTTATGTTAACAGGCAATTTTTTATGTTTAAATCCATGTAAAATTCAATGACTTCGAGGTCTAAACGAATGCTTTTTAAGTACTTTTCATCAGTTAGAGCCAGGTTTCAACGTTTCAAGGAATAAAAGTGAAATTCTTATATCCTTTTCAGAAATCAGGCAGTCGATTTGCAGTATTGACCAACACACAAGCTACGAAAGCAAGGAAAAAGAACAAATGAAGGTTGTAACGCATCAGACCCTTAATATGTGTCTCAGCGATATGCGCTTTGATTGGTGATGGCGGCCCACGTGACACGCTCTCCGAGAAAGCAATGAACAATATTTCGTTAGTTGTTTCCCAAGGCATGCGTAGGACTGATGCACTGTGGTTTTGTCCCGCCGAGATGCTAATTTTTAAGTTTGTTTATTCTTGTAATTGTTTTGTCTTGTGCTTTGTGTTAATTAAAATTACTCTTTTGGCCAATTCTTGCATTAATCATTGGGTTCAGCTCTAAAAGACAAAATTAAGATTGTAATATTTTTTTGTTATATTTCACTTTCTTCGGCTATCAGAAAGTTGATTCAATTCAATAGAATCAACTTGTCCTGCTCTGGGACAAATTGATTCAGTGTCCCTTCAGTTTTAAATCGGAATTGCTGTTTGACCTTTTTAAAATTGTACAGAATTTTTTAAAATTGTATAGAAACAACACTAATGTTTATGCATGTATATGCATGTTTCATTATTATGCTTACGTTTTCAATTGTCTGATTTCTGTGCTCATTTTGTAAATTTTACTATCACTAGTCTCTGAGCAGTTAAGTTGTGCTACGGGATGTAGTGTCTATGTAACATTACCTTTGTTCATTTCAATCATTAAGTTTATTTACGTATTCTTATTTCGTCTACAGAATGCAAACGAAACAAGAATACATAAATAAACAATTTCAACAGTATGTAAACGGCTTTTGTAGTTATGATTGGTTTCTGGATCCTGTTTATTTTGGAGAGAGAGAACTTGTATTTGCTCTATATGAATCAATTCTATTTGATTGTCCTGTTGGGCTAAGGACCCTGTGACCTAAGGGGCTTGATAGAGGTCCTCCCGACCGCTTCACGTGTAGCCTTACATCCTCTGAGTAGGCTGAGCGGTCAGGGTCTTAAAAAAAAACCTAGGAAAGGATATTAATGAGATTCGACTTTGAGGAATAACCGTTTTCATATTAAAGAGCACGAAACGAAACGTGTCTTAACAACTGACAATAGGAAAAGGACATTATTCACTCACTAAATTTATAATTTTTTTAAAAGCGATTTCAAACATCCAAGAGAATTTGCGAAACGATTGAACCGAAATATGAATCTTCATTCGATTATAAAATCATTGTATCGAACCTTTTCGCGCATATTGCCATGCGCAAAACCATCCTTTCTGTAGACTGTAGACGCATGTTGGGCCATTGCCGCTCGTACGATACTTAGTTTCAACCCACCTATGAGATGGTTGATGGGTTTTGTGGCGCAAGGGCTATATTTGGACAAGCTGAGCAAAACAAGACAACAACGAGGGTGGGGAAAAGCAACAAACAGAAGGGTAGGCGAGGGTAAAACAGGAGGGAGGACAGACCATTCAGGTACCTCGGGGTTGTGATGTCAGTACACACCTTAAGACGTGCCCCTGAGGGTCCCACCCTTGAGAAATTGAATATTTATTTCAAATATTGCTTATGTACTAGGAAAGAAACTTATCGTGGTATTTAGGCTACATTATTTTTCGTCTGGGAACCGAATGAAGGATTATCAGTAGATTTGGGGTCTTTTTCCTTTTGACAAGGGTGAAGTTTTTGGACTACTTCGGGTACGACTATTTGAAAGCGTATCTTTTTTATTATTATCAATACTTAGTTAAGTCCTTTACGCGCTCATAACGATCACATATTCAGAACTTAAAAGTATGATTCTATATTTTGCGATATAAAAGAAATACCAATATAAAGCTTATGAATTTGCATGACTTTAACGTCAAGCTGACAGAATTTTCCTTTTCTTGGCAAGTGGGGACGGACCTTGAAAAGTACGATTATATAAAAGAAACCATACATCTCATATTTTGATACTAATTGAAAACAAATAGTCAGCGACGCACTGCTGCTAACTTTTAGATTATAGAATTGGGCAAAAGAAAACGGAACTTTCAAAGGGGGTTAAGAAAGAGAGTATACATATTCATATAACGGCATCAGTCACAAATACCGGTTTCTAAATTCGTTGAACAGGACAAAAAGAAACAGGTCCCAGCTGGCGACGTGTCATCAAGTGTCTGAATGAATCAAAGCATCCAGTCGCGTGGACGGGTTGTCAGCCAAACAGATCTGCGCAGTGTGACAGCAGGTGGCACATTTCCTGCGTGACACTCGCCGTCAGGAGCATCATCAGTGGCCGCACTAACAGCTGCCAAGCATCGCACTTGTAAGTGGACTGGAACACATCTCATTAACGAACATCCAACAAGGGATGCTTCACGACCAGGCAAGAGCGCAGAAAATAATTTCGGCTCAAAATTTTCTGGTTTTCCATTCCTCCGCTGGCTCAATTAACGAGTTTAATGCTCTTTTGACTGTTTTCAGACATATCTTCGATTGCTTTACCTGTGGAATGAACGAAACTTCGATTGGCGCTGAAATTTTTAGTGTGCACTTTTGACTTCAAATATTTTGGGAAGGGCTGGACTTGGGCCATTTTCTTTAAATACTTTCTTGGTCACTCATGTCTAGACGAATGGACGAGATACTTTTGTCCAATGTTTCCCATTCAGACAATCACCTGGCACATAACCTGGCCACACACTGCAGCAGCATGTGACAAAACATACGACATGAGCATGCGCACTCCGTTTCTGTTCAGAAAACATGTCGGTACGCATGCGTATGTCAGCCAACTGTGTCGCATGGCTGACGTTGGACCAATGTGTGGCTTGCCATAGATGGATTCATCGCTTGCTTTAATAAATACTATATGACCTTTCTTTTGCAAATGTATTTAACTATTTTCAGACCTGAAATGAGTTCATGATTTTTTCTGCTCATGGGGCTTAATATAACTTCAATTGAGCTAACTTCAACGTTTATTTTTGTAGCATCAAGACATTTCGTGGGCTGTCCCCCTTTCCCTGAATATGCCCGCATGCGTAATCCTGGGAAACAAAGAAGGCTTTGTTCTGTAACGTGCTGCATGTTATCTAGATCTATTCATTGTGTATATGTTACGGTTCATTTGATTAATCGGTTATTATTAATATCACCTAATAATCGCATGAACCGTATTAATAATGGCCGGTTATTATTAATATAAAAGACGCGGTTATTATACTAACTGAATTTATTACATGAATCGTACCATGTATAACACAATTGTATAAGGTTGGTTGGTTGATTTTGCGTTTAATGGTGCAAGGGCCATATCTGGCGAAACTACGCCAAACACATCAACGAGGTAGGAAGGAAAAAAGGCACAAAAGTAGAAGGGTAACAAAAAGGAGAACAGATTACTCGTGTACTTTCGAGTTTGTGATGCCCGAACTAAATATTATAGGGCCAATTGTATAAAGGAAGAGAAAAATCTGAACATCAATGAGAGTTAAAACATTGGGTCTTTTTCATGTGGGGCATGTCATCTTATATAAGAACCCGGGGGTCGCAGATTTGGGGGGTTCCTTTTGGAATCACTTCAGACGCACACTGCTTGTTTGAAAAACTGTTATCTGGGTTTTTCATAATTTCATGAATTTCGTTAGATGGAACAAAACTATTTCCGGGCCTTTTCCGTTGAACTTTGTCACGAGATTTCCAAAGGAGCTGGCTGATTTCTCTCCCGTTATCTTTCGTTGGGGGAACATTCGACCGAAAATTGGAACGAACGAAATTCCAGAGGGCGCAAAAAAGGCACGATCGATGAGCTCAAAGGATCAATATTTACTTTTCACTTCAATCAATTTCCGACCGGGTCCAACGTGAGCATGAATAAAAGATGGAAGGAGGGAAGGATAACAGTAAATAAACATCGACTCAACGGACTGAATTCCTTTCATCAGAAAAAGGGCTCGAAGGGGGATTGAACTGATTGTATGGCAACTCATCCAAACAGTATTACAAAATGCACGCGCTCTTTTTCATCTTAATTTAATTGGTAGGGAAATTACTGAAATTTATTGAGCTGGACTTTAAGCGCACGGTTGGTTGGTTTGTGGTATGTGGTCTAGAAAACGAACAAGCTGTGCCAAAAGTAAGGTAAGACAATAACAGCGTTGTAAAAATAAAGACAGTTGGTTAGTTTGGGGGGTTTCATGGCGCAAGGGCCATGCTGCGCCAGACACAGGACATGCAATATCAAGTAATAGACATTCACACGCAGTGAAAATTTTAGTGACACAGAAGACAGAAATACACCCAGGGAGGAATGCACCTGAGAGGAATCAAACCTGCGCCGCCTGCAACTCAAGGGTTGCTAGCGCAGTGGACATACCCACTGAACCATGACGGCCCCATATAGATTTAGGAAAATTGAAGGAAATGAAAAATGTTAAATTGTGACACGCTTCTTGAAAAATACAAGTTAAATTGCGAAAGGCGGAGCGTTAAAATATAGTACATTTGAAAAAGTGAAAAATATTTTACGTTAAAAAAATCCATACAAAAAATACGTAAGTTAGCACTGAAATATCATGCTTTTGCGTATGACTTTTGCTATTTTCCTAACGTGCTTTCCCACCTATTCAGAAATCAACGGCCCCAAGGTCGACTGTCTTCTCCCAAAAGACACTACACAGCGTCCGACTCTCTGCGTAGGTCACTGCAACCAATCATATCGCTCAGAGTGTTTCGCGATCCCTGCTCGGAAGGTGCATACGTTTGCGATTTCGGCAACATTTCATGTTACAGTTAATGAGGTTGGATTAAAGTAGGTAGGTAGTTGAATTTACGTCGCATTGGAGCAACAAACACAACGGGCTTACGGCGACGGTCTGGGATCAATCCCGAAGGGAAAGATCCAGGACAACGCCTCGTAGTTTTAAATCACGGTCAGATGACGCGGTTAACACTTGATCTAGCACCCCACCCTCCAAATTTCCACACCACGCCAATGTGAGGAGATTCGAGGCCACGGCAGATTTAACCTGCACCAGCCCCCGTGTACACGACGTTCTTTGGTAAGCGCTCCCTTTTTGTTTGTTTGGAGCTGCGTTTTTCTAATGAATAATTTGTACTGCTGATCAAACTTCCCATGACCTTTTAGGAAGGGAAAATGCTTTCTGAGCGCTTCTCGAGCGACACGTAACTGAGGTTTATGGAATCTGATATGTGACCCATATTCGGTTCGCAGTGACAAACCATGGGTCGGGCTCATTGTTTGGGGGAATATTTACGAGCAGGAAATGATTTCCCGCGTCTTTGGGAGCGGACTAATGAGTCACGCCGGCATCACGAAGAAAGGGTCTGTGAGAAAGATCACTTTTCAAATTCCAAGTCATGATTTGAGTTACATGCCACGAAACTGGACAGAGATGGCTGTTCCCTTCTCACACGCTGTGGAGTGCCCTCGATTCAAAACGACACGTTTTAGCTTTACTGACGTGGACCTCAGACATGGGAGTATTCCAATACGAAAGGAATCGTGTACTCGATACTTAAAAGTAATAATGTACTCGAATCTTTTTCAAAGTATTCAGATACAAAAGTAATCGGATATCAAAATATTCGTTAAGTAGGCATTTTAATTAATGTCGCACTGGAGCAACACAACGGGCGACGGTCCGGGATCAACCCCCGAAGGGAAAGATCCGAGTACAGTACCACGTAATTTTGAACTACGGTCAGACGACGAGGTCGCAACTGAGCTGGCATCCTACTCTCCAAACTTCCACACTAGCCAACGTGAGGACATTTGAGACCACGATAGATTTAACGTGCACCAGCCCCTTTGTACAGGACGGTCTTTGGTTGGATTCGAACTCGCTGCCCTCCGGTTAATTGTCGGTTACTCTTCCAACCGGGCTACCGCGGCCCTCAAAATATTCGGATACAAGAGTATTCGAATACCTAATTAATCGGATACAAGCGAATTCTAATACAAAAGTACTCGGATACAAAAATATTCATCCTTGGCTTTCGAATACAAAAGTATTCAGATACAAGAGTATTCGAATACAAAAGTAATCGGATACAAGCGAATTCTAATACAAAAGTACTCGGATACAAAATATTCATCCTTGGCTTTCGAATACAAAAGTATTCAGATACAAGAGTATTCGAATACAAAAGTAATCGGATATAAGAGTATTGAATTACAAAAGTACTCGGATACAAATATATTCATCCTTGGCATTCGAATACCAAAGTATTCATCCCAAGTAACTATGTCGCATTGCTTTCTTATTCATGTTGCTCGGTTATTAGTGTTATATTTCTAGTCTCGATTTTACTTTTCTCAATGAGTACTTGGTATTCAGGTACTTTTAAGTATCAAGTATTCAAATACATATACAAAAGCGATTGACCGATAGTAAGAATCAGAGAACTACGATATAAGGCTGTAATATAAAAATAACAGTTGATTGCTTTTTGTGCACCAGCATGTTTAGTGCACTGGAGTGTATCGTAGTGGATCTAGGTTCGAACCCGCTGCAAGAGGAAACTGGTGGATAGTTGCATGGTTTATTCCAAATGTAGATGGTAATTTTTGATCAAGCTGGGTACATTAAAAAATGAAACTTTTTTTACCAAACTCAAATTTTAAATATAAATCATATTTTTATTATTATTAGAATTGTGAATGTAAATTTTTAATACTTGTAAAAAGGTATCAATATACTACTATTATTAATCTATTTGAATTTAAGACACAGAAAAAAACGTTTACAAAAGAAAATGTTTTTGTAAAATTAAATAGGGCGGAATAAATTACAAATCTACAACAGAAATTAAAAATTTCCAAACTTTTAATTGTCATTGTAAAAGTACGGAATGAAATTTTTTCATCACATTACAAAACAGCAAAAAATTAATCTTATGCACAAACTTGATGTAGATCTTAAAAGTCGTTACACTGTACACCATACTAAATTTTAAAGTGAGAAATTCCTGTCAGCATAAAGCTTCGACAATATCTAGCCCTTGCGCAATTTAAACTCATTAAACCAACTCAATCTGTCAACATAAAAAATGACGTATCTCGATTTGAATCGAGCACAGAAATCACTTCACAATGGTTTACTTCAAATTTATTAACGAGACAATTCAATAACATCAGTAATTATTCATATTTTTCGTTTCTCGAAATTCATTTTTCTGTCACTTTTGAGGCGTTGGGACCATTCCAGTGCACAAACCACAATGCTGGTAAATTCAGTATTGTGTTATTTTTATGTAAGACTCAAATCGCAGTTAGTTAATTCTTCCTATCGATCGATAGTTATTTGTGAATGTATTCGAATACTTATCCAATACACGAAAGTACTCGTATACCAAGAGTATTCGATCCTTAAAAGTACTCGCACACATAGTAATCGATTCTTAAAAGTACTCAAAAACCAAGTATTCGATTCTTCCCATCTCTAGCACCTGACCAGTGGCGCAGTCAAGAGCTACGCCACTGGTTTCTTCCGCGAGATCCCTTTGTGCTGGTCGCAAAAACCGACATCCGGTCGGATCGTTCTGCGGTTGTTCGTGAGCCATGTTATGGAGGCAAGAACTTTGGTTGCATTACGAGTTGCAGCAAGTGCAAGAAACTGTAATTCCGCTCCTCAAAGAAGCTCCAACCACTGGAATAAAAATACTCCCCTGATGACATCTCGAGGAAAACCCAATTTCCTCTGCTGGAATAAAGAGGAGTGTAAAGGGGGTTGATCATCCCTCAGACGAGCCACTAATGAAACCCGCAAGCAGACGATCTTTTATGACCGAGGGGCACCCCTTGGATGATGACCAGGGCAGGAAATGATTGGTTGAGCGCGGTCTGATGGGTTTTGGGAAATAACGATTATCCGGACTCCATTCCATTTTTTTTCCGTAGCTTTTATTTATATCTCTTTCTTGGGTGAATCGAATTTGAAAAGATTTTTATTACTTTCGTGTTGAAATCCGCAACGAGACAAGACAGTGTACAGCTTTTCAAAAAGCTGTCACTATTGACTGAAGGCGTACTTGCTAACATATGACTCTCTTCTTTCAGTACTGATGACTAGAAAGTCTCACGCCCTGACGTCACAGTCACGTGATATAATACAGCGCCTTAAAAGATTGGTGACATCTTGAAGCGTGCATATTTACCATTTGAAGAAAAACATCCGGTCATCTGCTGCCGATCTTTACAGTATATGGATCAACATGTGTGTGTTTTCAATCATCCCTTTATATTTATTCTATGTTGACCATTTGTTTAGTTCTCTTCCATGTTATTGACCAACATGTTTATTTCATCAACAAATTAAAATCATATTTTAAGTCTATAATTTGTTTGACTACCTTTTATGAAAATAGAAAACTTGTTTCTAAAATTTCTTATTTTGTCTTCTATACTATAAATATCCTGCGCTTGTGTGTGTGTGTGAACGTTATACCATCTTTTTTTATAAAGCTTTTTTATCTGTATTGCTTTTATTGTTTTATCTTGCGCTTTGCATATCTTGTCCCTTTTTGGATCTTGAGCCATAAAACCCTAACATCCAATTCAATCCGTCTATGTAGTCGAGGCTGCATTAGATCTTGGTACATGAGTCTTGTGCATTGGCATCGGCATCATACGCATACATATGAAACGCACTATACAAAAAAACGAATTAAAAAAACAGGAATAAGGGATTGTAAAAATCACAGTTCAGTCAAAATTTGCCTTAAATAGTTCTCTCTAGTACAGAGGAACAAGATGTCCACCAAAATCTATTCTTCAGGCACACAACACTTATCTGAATCAACAAGAGGAATTTGAGCAAGTAGGCCTAAGTGACAATATGCCTATTCCAGCTTCGGCACAGAAGATGGTTGGTTGTTTTGGCGCAAGAGCCATATTTAGCCAAGCTGCAATAAACACAAGACAACGTCGAATGAAAAATGTCGGCACAAAAGGAGGCAACTTCGAATAAACTGAAGATAACGGTTGGAAATGTTTTGGTACATTCTTTGACATTTACCTAAATACACATTGAAGTGAACTGTTATATTCTTTATCAATAAGACGAGTTGAACCAACTTTCCTCGCCAACACAACTGCTATCGTCTCGGATAAAAGTCTGAGACCCCACACTTAGAAACTCATCCAAGGAATAAATTTTAAACTTAAAAATCACGACCCCCATAAAAATGATTCGCTTGGCTCGAATCATCTCAAATGACTGCTCCCTAAAATGGAGGGCTTTCGACAACAATGCAGCCCCCCCCCCTTCCGCGCGAAGGTGGGTACATTACGTGTTGCAGTGTGCGAGCGCTACTGCATCAATGAGCGACGGTCGGGGAATCCGAATGCGAGTGAAGAAAGAAAAAGAAGATAAGAAGGAGAAGACCTTCACCCCGCAGTCAGCTGGCATTTTTCTCCGCTCATTCACACACCTCTCCGCCCGGGGGTTGCCGCAACCGCCTTGGCGACATTCGCCCGTCGCCAACCACCTGCGTCCCCCTCTCATTCATTCCGCACACAACAGACCAACCAGAAAAAGGTGGGAAAAGTTCTCACTCGTTTTTTATTTTGCATCGTTGTCACTGCACTCTCTTTTTCCTTTTCTGAACTTACTATAGATTTTGCATTGGTTTTTTTTTTTTTTTTTGGGGGGGGGGGTATATTTCAATTAACGTCACACTGGAGCAACACAACGGGCTATTGGTGACGGTCCGGAATCAATCCCAAAGGGAAAGATTCGAGGACAACACCACGTAATTTTGAACCACGGTCAGATGACGAGGCAACACCTGAGCTGGCACCCCACTCTCCAAACTTCCACACCACGCCAACGTGAGGACATTTGAGGCCACGACAGATTTAACGTGCACCAGCCCCCTTTGTACACGACGGTGTTTGGCTGGATTCGAACTCGCAACCCTTCGGTTGCTAGTCCGTTACTCTTCCAACCGGGCCACCGCAGCCCCATTTGGTTTTTGGAAACAGGAACAATTATTTAAGGAGTGAATTTAAACAATAACTCGCACGATTTTATAAACCTCTCGTTAAACAACTGTTAATTTGCATTTTACAGTAGCGGGTATGTAGGTAGGTAGCTAATTAACGTCGCACTGGAGCAGACTATTGGTGACACAACGAACTATTGGCAACGGTCCGGAATCAATCCTAAGGGAAAGATCCTAGGACACCTCATCAATTTGAACCATGGTCAGATGAGTATGTCAATAACTAAGCTGGCATCCCACTCTACATATTTTCACACGACGCAAACGTGAGGACATTTAGGGCCAAGACATATTTAACCTGCACCAGACCCACGTATATAACGGTCTTTGGCTGGATTCGAGTTTAGAAATCGCAGCTCTCTGGTTGCTAATCCACTTTCTCATCCAAACGGGCTATTGGATCTTTCCCTCCGGGATTGGTCCCGGACCGTCGCCTATACTCCATAGTGTTGCTACAATGCGACCTTAATTACCTACCTCCAACCGGGTTACCGTTTCTTTGTAGCGGACCTACAGGCCTGGTTTTGAAGTCAGAGTGTCCGACTCCTCCATTTCGTTACGAGATGCGATGCGTAAGATTGGAACGTCTTACCACCAAGCAATGGTAAAATCGCACTGGAGCAACACAGCGGGTTATTGACGACGGTCCGGGATCAATCCCCAAGGAAAAGATCCAAGGACGACACCACGTAATTTTGAACCAGGGTCAGATGACGAGGTCAACACCTGAGTATCTTTTTAATATTCATCCTCATTTAAAGAAGCTTCATCACAGCAACGTGGACGATTCGCGTCTTAAGATCTTTGGTCATTCATCAAATGATTCAACTGTATGCAAATGAAGTCTATGATAAGAAATGAATGCAATTTATACTGGGATATCTCATCATTAGGATGATGCATTCGTTTAGGTTATGCCTTATGATATCAATCATCGTACATAATCATTGAGAATGTCATAAACAATAAATACTTAGAAATTTTAATGCTGGTCTATGAAATTGTACGCAACTTCTCTCGATCTTTTTGCATTTTAATAATACCACAATAACCAATTAAATCAAACCATTTTCGAACAGACGTTGGAATGTTCTTTTTACAAACCAAACGAAACGAAATAAGTTTTTAAAAAATACCATAATAATAGGAGTTCGTGTGCGTCTCGAGATTAAAAATTTCGGCAGCTTGGAAAAGTTCTTACAGTGGGGCTTTGGCTCAAGAAAATTCGATTGGAGAAGTGTTCTTAAGTGTGCTTCTCTTAAACGAACAAGATAAGTCGGTATTTTTTATGAATAAAGATCACTTTTACAAGAATAAATGTGAATAAAGATCACTTTTATCTATACATATAAAACTGAGTTGGCATCTGTCTGTTCTCTATAGAAATACCTTATACCATAAAACCCCAACATCCAATCTAATCCAATCTCCATAGAAATCTACACCTTTTAACCAATCTACACCCAATTTGGTACACTTATTCTTTGGAACCCTGCGGGTAACGTAGGCTACATATTAACCTCCGTTCTATTTGTCTCGGGTGTGCAGAGGGGTGTAACGTTCCGCCATCCTGGACAGAGCACTTGCTAGGGGGCGCTCTCACCCGGTCTGGCTATGCAGATGACGTCAGAGTTAACTACAGGAGTCGCCTCTCAAGATGACCTTGGAATTTTTGACGGAAAACGTCCTACAAGGAGGGTCAGTACGGCGGAACGATTGTCACGATCTTATGACTACCAAACTTTAGTTCATATCTTTTATAATTTAATAGATCTAGCAAATATAACTATATCATCGGATAGAGGAAATAACAAAGACCTAGGATAACATTCTGGATATTTCTGATGACGTCATAACAACAAACAAGATGGCCGCCAAGTTGAGGTAGCGAACGCGTGGTCGCGCGCGCACTGAAATTAGTATGGCTCTGCTTCCCGACGAGTGAACACATCAAGCGAGGTGTTGTTTTGTAGCTGTTTAACAGTAGAATAAGTAGTAACAGTAAGTATAGCTGACAATTTGGAAAAAGCATAAGGAATCAAAGTGCGATAAATTTGTAAAATTTCACTATTTTTTCAGAAATGTCCAAATATCTAGCCATAAGAAGCAGAAACAATATAGAAAACGTATAGCGAACGAAAGAGGAAGATCTGGGGAATCCAAAAAGGTAGCCATGACATGTGCCGAGCGTAAACGGGCATCACGGCAGCGGCTCAAAGATGGCGCGAGGTCGGCCGCCGAGTTGGTGATCGAACCGAGCGCTGCGCCGTCAACTGCAGCCGCTATGGATGTAGAACAACGAGACGGAACAAACGGAAATTGATAACGAAATCGAACAGAGATTTGAAGTTCTCAAGGGACCATTGGAGACTGGCCACCGTTCATTTCGAGAAGTCCTGTGGCAATGAACTTGGTTGTGCATGTTCAGTTTGTGATCGGATATGGTTTAAGAATGATTTGAAACGCCCAAACAGACAAATCTGTGAGGTGCAAAGACAAGTTCAAATTGTGCTCTACGTGACAAATTCAAATTGTCACTGGCTACAGATCCTACCGACTTCACGACCCTTAAAAATACTACGATAGATCTTACATTCTCAAGAGATATCAATGTACCTGCAAATCTTATATATCTTATTGTTCCTATCATTGCCCAGTCTTTAATAAAATTTTTCAAATCGGCAGACATTCTGTACCATACATTGAATAAATGAAATCAAACAAATGTGTGTATTCAATTCATTTCTTTATTCCAATCAACCCACCTAGTCCATATCATACAATCCAAGACATTTTCCGACAAAATATGACGCTATTGCAGGGCGCACTAGCGTCAGATTTTGTCCCGGGCGCACAAGCTCCGAGATTTTTTTAGAATCTTAAGAGTATGGTGCAAACGCAGATAGGTGCGGTTGCGCCGAAAATCGCTCAGCATCATATCGTTTATGTATCCCGTCTGTAAATTCCTAAACTAGCTTTATTATTGGAATGTAAATTTTTATAACATAAGATTATTTTTTATAGAAAGTGGTCTTTTTTTATCGTCGATATGGTACAGGGGGTTAAAGACAATTCAAAAACCTCATAGGAATAACATTGCGTATTTATACGATCAATGTCAGACCAATTCACACTCAATTTGGTACATTCAAACTGTAGAATTCTGCAGGACACATAGACTGTATGTTAACCCCGTTCGATTTGTCCTGGTCTGCAGGGGGCTAAAAACAATTCGAAATCTCCACAGGAATATTGAGTAATATTACGATGAATTATAAACAATTCAACCCGAGCAACGCCGGGAAATTCGGCTAGTATTAAATAAAATTAAGTACATTGGAAATTTGAAGAATGGCAACTAAAAGATATAAATTTTAACGCTACAGAATTCCATCGTCAATTTCACCCTTAGTTTATTATGCTTTTGTTTTGAGTTAAGGAGCTGCATTATATTGCTAAAACTACACGAAAGAGCGCTCGCTAATAATGAAATTCTTCAGCAGTCTGACGACGAAACAATGAGGAATCTGGAGGACAGAAATCAGGGCAGAAAAGGAAATGCGAGAATAGGTTTAGACGTCAGACAGTCTTTAACAAGTGAACACAGGATACAATTGAAGTGAACATCCAGAAGATAATTGTGGTTATATGACCGAAATATAAAGTTTTTCCCAACCACTTTATGGAAATAAGAATTAAAACAGAAAGTTGAAATGCTACTTTATATTTTTGATTAATTTTATTTCCTTTTCCATCTGATATATGCATATCTGTACTTATATTCACTATATATGGATTTAAGCCAGCATATCAAACGCAATCTGCCATCAATAGATACAAATAATTAAGAAACTTTAGCGCAGATGTTGTGCTTCTACTTTCTTAGCATTTTTAAAAAAATACTTTCACTTATGTTCTTTTTTAAGAATCTATTTCGACGGGTTCATCAAAACGAATTTTCGGTCGAGATCTTTAAACGATCTTTGGTCTCGTGTCACGAGACCAAAGATTGCGGAAGACATTAAAAGAACGAACCCTCAAGGAGACGCTCATGCAATGGAGATTCTTATCGGGGCGATGGAGAAATTAAGCAACAATTGGGGAAAGCTCAAGTTCTCCACAAGTAATGACAGCCACACCATTCACCCCATGCTGCATTGAATTACACTATCTTGTAATAAATTATGGCAACACATTCCTAACCGACACCCCAACCGTTCTAATTGCGAGAGGCTCAAATGGCAAAAGTTGCCTTCACTTTAAAGCGTAGAAACCTCGTGCGGTTTTTACGAGTTCTTCCCAAAATATACTTTTGTTGTAAAAATAATAAACAGTACACGCTGAAATCAGTTTAATCTACATACATCGAAGTTTGGTTTAATTATTTGAGGCACACGATTTTAAAGAGAAAAAAACAAAATGCAAAGAATTGTTTATTCACTTATTCAGCTTCAAAATTAGTATCAAACATGAAATAGCATGTTTTTATTATAAAACGATTTATTCACTCAATTTTTACGATAAAAAACAACATTTACCGTCCACACAATTCGCCAACTTTAATCACAAGTGTCAACAACTTACTAATGCGTTTTGACGTCTAAATTTTTGTTTTCAGTCATTTACACATTTAGCGTTAGCTCATAGCATTGCCAACTCAATGAAAAATTTTAAATAAAATATTAGACTGTATGATTATGAATAATTTGAACATTTTGAGGTGGGTTAAAAAGTATCTCACCATGCATAAAAAGCTAAGCAAAAGGTGGGACAGTTTTTAACACACCCAACCCCAAAGAGTTAAAACATGTAAGCAAAACATAGTGTGCGATCTAAGAGTGGGCCACCTGTGTGAGCGTGCAAGTGCTCCGTCAATTTAATTTTTATCGCACGCGTGCAACTGCTACTACCAGTGCACTTGTAAACATTGCTGTGTCTTGACATCATATTTTTTAAGCACGCTCAAACTACGATGTTAGTGAATGTACTTTTAATTATGCACGTGCGAACCTGTAACCATGATACGGAATATGATGAAAAATTAATTTGGAATTCGGAAGAATTGGAAAAAGAGAAAAGAGAGTTGATCTGTTGTAGTTTTAAATCGTCCTTAGTTAATAAATGTCTAGATTTTTCTCACAGGTGTTTCGTTTCCATGTATGCAACCGAAAAACTTGTCCACAATTATTTAATGCATCCCTACTGATATTCTCACCCGAAAAGCGACGAGCCGTAATCTCAGGGTAAATTAGGAGACGACTCGAATCATCACGTCATCTCCCGACTTTAAACTGTCGCAGCTTGTTCGTCTTTGGACCTTGCGCCATAAAACCCATACCAAGCAACACGACTTTAAAATGGTGACAGCGGTGAGATCATTCAATCTCCAGACATCAAAGGCAAGGTGGCAGAGGTGGGATTCAATATCCCGACGTAAAATGGGGGCAGCGGTGGGACCATTCAGTCTCCAGGCATTAAATGGTGTCAGTAGTGAAATTCAATATTCCGATTTTAAATGGTTAAGAATTATATTCAATGTCCCGACATAAAAAGGTGGCAGTAGTGGGATTCAATATTCCGACTTTAAATGGTTGGGAATTATATTCTATATCCCTACATAAAATGGTGGCAGCGGTGGGACCACTGAGTCTCCAGACATTAAATGGTGTCAGTAGTGAAATTCAATATTATGGTTAGGAATTATATTCAATATCCCGACATAAAATGGTGGCAGTAGTGAAATTCAATATTCCGACTTTAAATGGTTAGGAATTATATTCAATATCCCGACATAAAATGGTGGCAGTAGTGGGATTCAATATTCCGACATAAAATGGCAGCAGCGGTGGGACCACTCAGTCTCCAGACATTAAATGGTGGCAGTTGTGAGATTCAATAATCCGACTTTAAATGGTGGCAGCGGTGGGATCATTCAAATATCCGACATCAAAAGATGGCAGAGGTGGGATTCAATATCCCGACATTAAAAGGTAGCAGTGGTGGGATCATTCAAAAATCCTACATAAAATAATGGCAGTGGTGGAGTTCAATACTCCGTCCCCTCTACCCCGCGAAATTATTTTCTGCCTCTACAAAAGGTGAACAACGAACGTCTTTACATGTCATTGTTGGGGTACGCGGTTTCGGAATATCCTCAAAAACCCCGAGCAAAGAAACATTAAATACGCACTCCCTCGCATATTTTCTTCGCCCTGAAGAATCCATCCAACACATAACGTGAGGGGGAGGGGCACTTCCCCACCACAAAAGAAAGCACAAAAAATATCGATAGCAATTTCTCCGCACTAGAATCTTATCGGAATAGAGATGGATATATTCGGGGGAGGAGGCACATATTGGGGAAACACTTCTCGCATTGTGCAGACAAATGTGTGTGTGCGCAGCAGCTGCAGCTGATTGGCTGGGGCGGTTCTTCTGGAGGGGCAAAGAAGGGAGCTTTTGATGAGTCCAAATGGACGGTTTCTTCCTTCTGCAGCTCAACTCGGGAAGACTCTTCCTCCACCACCACCCCATCCGAAGAAGAAGGTTTCTTATATGTGATATCTGCAGATGAGCAAAACTGTTGTTTTACGACAACGGAGTTAACGGTTATTGGAAATTTGGGATAGCAGTTGTTGTTAACTATTAATATGAGCAGTTTTGCGGGCACGGTAGCCCAGTCGTGGATTGGCAACCAGAGGGCTGTGAGTTTGAAACTCAGTCCAGTCAAAGACCATCGTGTACGTGGGGGTTGATGCACGTCAAATCTGCCTTGGCCTCAAATGTCCTCACGTTGGCGTGGTGTGGAATTTTGTAGAGGGAGGCGCCAGCTCAGGTGTTGACCTCATCATCTGACCGAGATGAAAATGACCGAAGGAAAAATGACGAGATCTTTCCCTTCGGGATGGATCAGACGTCAGCATAGGAGAAATTGCAATGGATGATACATTACGAGTTACGCTTCGCGGATACGTACTCGACTTCACGCTGTAGGACACATCTTATTTATTCATCCTACGTTTCAGTACAGAACAGATTTTCGAAGAAAATGCTGTTTCCAAGAAGGTCAATCCGGATCTCACGTGTACTTAAAATCTGTGTCCAAACCTTTATTTAATGATTTTGAGACGGAATATTTCGAAAACGTTTTCTTTCTAGAGATGCCCTAAGGGGAACATTCTGCTTTTTATTTCTTCCTCGTCGTAGTCTTATGCTTGGCCCATCATGGCCAAATATGGCCCCTGCGCCATAAAACCCAAACCCAACATCGACACACTACATCACAATGGATTCGAATGTTCCAAACTTGTGAGCAAGGCAACTGTGGACGAAACACATCTGAAGGGGTTTACATCGCAGTATACAGGGTTTCGAAAAAAGGCCCCGCGCTGGACAAACGCGGAGCCCTTGGTCATTTGGATGCGCGAAAGCGACCTCTAGTCTGTAATTAGCTATCCACTCGTGAAAGAAAATGGAGGCGAAAAAAAATTCCTCCTCGGAACGAGCGCCCCGGGGCAGAGCGGGCTCGCCCTCCGACAGAAGAAAGGGCGAAACCGTTCCATCGTGCAAATAAACGCTCTCCCTCCTTTTCTGCTCATCATGGCCGGCGCCAGAGTCCCCAGTCGATAATAGGGGCATGGCGCTGTTTCCTGCTCCAGACTCCCAACAAAACACGGGCTTTCAAGGAACCAACAATTCGCAAAGTACCATGTGTTGCAATTGTTACAAATGTGAGCGATCTTCTTATAAAAGGGGACCGCGGTTGCCCAGTTGGAAGAGCATCAGATTAGCAACAGCCAAAGATCCAGCCAGACCGTCGTGTACAGGGGCTGGAGAATATTACATTACAAATCTAGCAATTAAAAAATGCTTTACCAGTTTTCATCCTCTCTTGAAAAAAATAGTCCTTCTAATATTAAGTTTCAATAAAAGTTCTAAAATAAATTTTCAATGGAACCCATCACATGTTGGCATTCCGGGCAATGAGAGAGCTGACTTATTGGGCAAAAGCTGGAACAAATAAACAACATGGCACAAGAGAAGATACCGTCCTGCTCTCAGAGAAC
Source organism: Meta bourneti (assembly GCA_933210815.1). Taxonomy (NCBI): domain Eukaryota; kingdom Metazoa; phylum Arthropoda; class Arachnida; order Araneae; family Tetragnathidae; genus Meta; species Meta bourneti. The sequence continues at coordinate 25,478,275 of OW119931.1, forward strand.
GATCACCTGTCCGTACTTAAAAATAAATTGAGCAGATCATCTCCAGTACCCTTTTATCACTGGTACCTCAGTGGAACACCAGGAGAGCTGCCTGCCTTAAATTTGCCCCCAAAAACTTTATGCTTGCCAGGCTCCGATCTGGCCTGTTGAAAAAGATGATTTTCATTGATGGCCAGAAATCCTTTCCCACCTGTATAAAGTGCGGCTTATTACCATCCTCTCCCTCACACATCCTTAATTGCATTGGAACCATACATGAAGACATTTTTAAATACCCATCTGCCATTGCCCAAAAACTTTTTTTTTTGCACACTCAATGACTTAGTGTAATTTTTTTCCCACTGGGATAAGAAAGAAGACATCTGCCAGAAGAATCATCATCCACAAATGTCCTCACGTTGGCATGGTGTGGAAGTTTGGAGAATGGGGTGCCAGGTCAGGTGGTTGTTCTCGTCATCTGACCGTGGTTCAAAATTACGAAGCGCTGTCCTCGGATCTTTCCCTTCGGGATGCATCCCGGACCGTCCCTAATAGCCAGTTGTGTTGTCCAGTGCGACGTTAATTAACTACCTACCTGCTTATAACAGACCACAGACAGTCGAATCCAGTGATGTAGACATTCGGGAAGGTCGCAACATCCCCTTCGTTAACATCACGCAATTTCTTAGTTCAAATTGGCAACAGTAACTACCCAGCAATTATCGAAATAGATACATACGATCCCACTCAGTAGATCAAGAAAAACCTTCTTCCAGGCAGATTGAGACCTCACAACAATATATATATTCTTATTTCTTATCCCCATGGGCAATGGCAGATGGGTACTTAAAAATGTCTTCATATATATATATATATGAAGACATTTTTAAGTACCCATCTGCCACACATTGCCCATGGGGATAAGATATATATATATATATATAATTTAAATCAACATTTAGTTTAAACTTTAACATTGAATTATGCTCATGAATTTTTCTCCTTGTATTCTATGTAAAATTTTTTTCAATAATTAAGCACTCCTATTATTATCTAATTATGCACTTTTTAAATTCTTCCTATTAATTTCTTAATTTTATCGTAACTTCCAATTTTCAAGGCCCACTAATTTTCAATACCGGAGTTTAATTCCCCTTCGGAGCCATGTGCTCCATCATCATGCAAATTTCATCAGAATCCAATGATCAGAGAACGCAGAGAAATCCATATGGGTTCTCTTGGAACATGATCGCTTCAGGACAACACACGTCGAACAAGTCCACTATCTTTGTAAGCGTTCACTCCATTTGCGTTTGTTCCAAGAACGAGCATTGCAAGGTTGTTCGCGGGCCTTGCTTCAGAGCAGCCCGTACCAGAGAAACCAGTTATAGATGGGAAAAATTGTTATTTTATGACAACAGCGTTAACGGTTATTGCTAATTTGTGACAACTGTTGTCAAGAAGTGTTAATATTAACAGTTTTGGTATCACTAAAAGAACAGTTGGCAACTAAATTTAGCGGTTATTATCAAGTGTTAGAAATTGACGCTAACTGCTTAAACTAGCCGGTACGTGATTGTTAAAAATTTAGTGATTTCAACTATTTATTTTTGTTAAAATATTTGTTATGAATTTCAATTTCTTTATTTAATGTTTTTTTTTTCAATTCAAGCAGCTTTACTGCCATCTCCCAAAAAATTTATCGATAACTTAATATTTTCGATAACAGTTGCTAACTGTCGTTTTGCAATAACACTTAAACTCCTATCGAATTAACAACTCATCTCTACACGCTACAATTCGCCAATGAGAACGCGGCCTCAGGTGGATGGAATGGCTCTCCAAGGCTCTTTCTATATTCCAGAGAATTTCTATTTTCCCCCTGAAATAGTTTTGTATTTCATTCGCAACTCTAACAGCGGGGGCCTTCATTCTCAATATCCATGAATCCTAAATGAAGTAGCTTAATTTCATGTAATATTGGAAGAAATGAGTTAAATCATCTTAACCCTCCAAGTGGTTCCAACAAGATATCACAACCATCAAGATCCGACCAATTTTGCTAATGATGGGATACCTCGCCATTAAGGTATTGCCAATTTTTTGATGACGAGATCAAGATCTGGTCAGTTTTCTTCTAATGACGATATACCTCGTCCAAGATCTGGTCAATTTTCTCCTGATGTTTTTAATGTCGAAATACCTCGGCGAGACAACCACGAAGCAATTTGACGAAAATTTCTCTCGGCCTGATGTTATTAGATGATTGCCTGGGGATACAAATGACACCGCGTATAGCCCGTTGTGTTGCTCCAACGCGACTTTAATTGCCATTACCAAATTATACCCTTTTATTTCCTTTAATTAACGATAAATAACCGTACTTATGGAAGGAGAAGGCTTGGCAGTCTCGGAAGTTGAAATTAAAAGGCAAGTACCTTTTCAAACCATCCAGAGGCGCATGGAGTTGATTCAACAACACTGCATTTAAACGCCGCATTATATCATATACCCGGGAGCTCGAAAGGTAAACAGCAGCTGTGGGAAATGGAGGTCGGATCTTTTCATTCACTACACCTGGTGACTTAAGTCACTTCTCTAACAAGGCTGTAACAACAGTCAGCATATAACAAACAAAACTGACGACGAGCATTTCGGTACGGAACCTTAGCATTTACCGAGTTGTCTATATATCCCACCCCAGCTGCAATACTGTCATAGTAAAAAAATTGAATTTCCAGTTTTATGTGTAGAATGACTGAATACATGCGTCTGCAAAACTGCCCTCTACCTAGAGCCTCAACTAGAATCTACATTTGTGGCAGTTTTCCAACATGTGGAACTTATTTAGTCTTTTCACACATAAAACTAGAAATGCATGCTTTCGAGTTATGGCGGTATTGCAACCGGAATAAGATATACATATGTGTGGATTATTCTCAGAAGTAAGGTTGGTTGGTGTTTGAGGGTTTTATGGCGCAAGGGCCATATTTGGCCATGCTGCGCCAGACACAAGACATACAATATCAAGTAATAGACGCACACAATGAAAGTTTTACTGACATAAGAGAGAAATAAACCCAGGCAGAACTCAGAAGTAAGGAAACACGATCAAGAACTGTTGGTAGGTAGATATTTTAATTAACGTCGCACTGGAGCAACACAATGGGCTATTGGCGATTATCCGGGATCCATCCCCAAGGCAAACACCGAGGACAACACCACGTAATTTTGAACCACGGTCAGAAGACGAGGTCACACCTGACCTGGCACCCCACTCTCCAAATTTCCACACCACGCCAACGTGAGGATATTTGAACCCCCGACAGATTTAAAGTGCACCAGCCCCCTTTGTAACAGCCGGTCCTTGGTTGGATTCGTACTCGCAACCCTGCGGGTGCTAGTCCGTTACTCTTCCAACCGGGATGTCCCTGGATACTTCCCGGAGACCTCGCATGTTTTACCGATTAAATTGATTTCGGGACGTGTACCTTTCATTATTTAAAAACGCAAAACTGATTTCGTGGAGGTCTCCAGCCCCGAGGGCATTCCTTTCAGACGAGGAGACACATGAAGCTATTTTTCTCATCCTGTCCCAATCAAAAGCAATTCGCGAGTCCTTTTGCTTAAGCAGCCAATCGAATTGCTGTTAATCTAAATGAGCGTTCCGTTTGCAGATGGATTTAAAGCGTTTCCAGACCAGTCTGCGCGTTATCTGTTTTCGGGTTTGACAAAACTTGGATTTGCATAGATTAAGCGAGCACTTGTGGACCGTTTAGGAATGGAGGTGGGAGTTGCCCCACGTCCGGGAACACGTTCCTGCCGGCGCGTGCGACGCAATGAGTGGCGGGTCCCCAGGACCGGCTGTTTTCGCGACGTCTCAGCCGCAGTCTCGCTCGAGTGCCAATAACCCAAAACTCGGGCGCGTCTCCTTCTATTGTGCAGAAATCGGCGAGATCGGGTCTCGGGAATATTTTGCGGAGCTCTGGTGTCGTTCACCCGCGACGCGAGTCCGTTTCCCTCGAATGCAAAAATAAGACCCTTCGATAAAAATAAGAATGTTCTGAGCGAACATTCGCTCAGAGTGGTGAAACGAAACTCGACTTTCGATTAAACACATGTAAAATGTTCGGAGGTGATGTTTTTAGATTTTCGAGTTCCTAGCCATGGATTACGACGATTCAGGTAGGTTGGTATTTAATTAACGTCGCACTGGAGCAACACAACGGGCTGTTGACGATGGCCCGGGATCAACCCCCGAAGGGACAGATCCGATGACAACACCACGTAATTTTGAGCCAGTCAGATGACGAGGTCACACCTGAATTTGCACCCCACTCTTTCAAATTCCACACCACGCCAATGTGAGGACATTTGAGGCTACGTGATTTAACGTGCATCATCCCCCTTTGTACCCCACGGTCTTTGTTTTCGAACTCATAGCCCTCCGGTTGCTACTCCGTTACTCTACCAACCGGGCTACCGCGGCCCTCAGGGTGATTCAAAGCCAGCCTAAATAAAGACCGATTCTGAATTTCCACAATTATCCAAATTATGGCCTCCCATTGAATACTATACAGTAACAAGGATTATAAATTTAAAAAAATTAAGGCCTTTCAAATTATAATTATAAGGCATTGCTAATGACTCCAACTCCTTGCAAAGGAGGTCCAGTCTTGTGACGTAAATTCAGCGACTTACCTACCTTGTCATCAGACAGAAGTATTAAGTTTTCTGTCCTACCAAGAAGACAGAGCTAAATAAAATTTCGGACCTTTTCCTCTCATCCTTTAGAATAATTTTCTTTAGCATATCCTTCGTCATCTGACTGTAGTTCAAAGTGACGTGGTTTTGTGTGTGTGTGTCCTCGATCTTTCCCTTCGGGTTTGATCCCGGACCGTCGTCAATAGCCCGTTGCGTTGCTCCAGTGATACGTTAACCTACCTAACTTTAGTATGTCCAAGACATTTGTTATCTTTTTAAGATACATATGAGCTTAACCAATCCAGCGTATCATTTACATCTGGTACGTCTATGACAGGAATTTTCTATCATGCTAAATATAGGTGGCGGTAGAGTTTCTGCGACGATACATGTTTCCTGCACGTATTCCAAAGTGACGTCACTTGGTTTATTTTTCAAATACGATGCTGTACTTCGCCAATAAAATTTCCAAAGAAAAAACTCCGTATTGATAAAAGAGAACTGATTGGTCAACGCCAATTAGATTCAACGCCAAACGTTAAGCGGTCATAAACTACATTTTAAGTTACTCCATTATGTATCAGCACTTGGAAAAAAATAAAATTTTCACAGACCGTCTGGTTTGTTTGTTTACCCACTGAAACTCCCTCTCATACAAGAAAAATCCTTCATTTTCTGTCAAAATTTTAGTTAAAAAGGAAATCTACCTAAAATAATTTTTAAGGGAAAGAAAGATTAAGAAATAAAAAACGCTAAATCAACAATAAACAAAGAGCGTGCCAAATAAAACTTTCTGGTTGCACTTTATTGTTTCAAAATAACTGTTTTTTCGTTAGTATAAAAGTATTGCTATATCTACCTTGAGAGAATGCACTCGGCGCTACCTATTTGGCGGTATTTTGAGTCAAAAGGACGCCAAATCATCGCAACTATTCACACTTTTTTTATCCTTGTTAATTAATTCGTTAAAAAGATTTTTTTCCAATTGAAAACAAATCAAAATTTTCTATTTGAAAACAAATTAACTCGATACTCGTTCAAAGCCACGTATCTCGACTGCTTTCTCGCGGGAGCCGGGCTATATCGCTGGAATCCCAATTTTGTATTTGAAAAGGAAAGAAATTGTTGATTTTTCAAAAAGTAAACAAAATCAGAATATCTTGTTTTGAAAATTGAAGAGAGTAGGAAGATAGACTGCCTCTTCCGACATGTTTGAGAAACTTATTCCTATCATTTTGTTTAATGTTAATTTATTTTGTTTAATATTTGTTTTTTGCTCCCTCTCTGTTTGGCCATTCTTCGTTACCGGGAGATGATCAGGGAAAGGTTGTTTAAGAATTCCGTAGGTCAATTTCAAAACAACCATTCGGAAATGAGTTAAATGCTTCTTGTTAGAAACGTGATCCAAAAATACACAACCTGTTTGGGTGGAAAGTAATCCTGTTATTACACACACAAAACTGCCCCTTCCGATATGTTTGTAATATCCCGTTGTGTGTTGTTTCAGTGTGACGTTAATTAAAATACCTACCTTCATACCTACCGATATGTTTGAAAAACCAATTCCTATCATCTTGATTTATTTTGTCTGATATTTGTTTTTTGCTCCCTCTCTGGCCATTCTTCGTTACAGGGAGCTGATTAGGTTGATAGTTTAAGAATTCCGTATTCAATTTCAAAACAACCATTCGGAAATGAGTTAAATGCTTGTTAGAAAAGTGATTCGGAAATACACAACCTGTTTGGGTGGAAAGTAATCCTGTTATTACACAAAACGACTAAAAGAGAAATACGAAGTCCTTGAAAATGGAAAATTTATTTTCAGGGGTAGGTTTTTCCTTTGTGCCGAATGCTTATCCGAAGGAGCGCGGTAGTTCATGGGGTAACTGAATGATGCAACACCCTCTTTTAAGGAATCGCAATCAGTTTAAAGTAGTTAATTAGCATTGGAACAACACAACGAACTACTGGCGACAGTCCGGGATCAATTCCCAGAAGGAAAGATCAGAGGCCAACACGTAACATTGAACCACGGTCCGATGACGAGGTCAATACCTGAGCTGGCACCCTCCGAACTTTCACACCACACCAAAGTGAGGACATTTGGAGCCACGACAGATTTAACGCGCACCGGCCCCCAAGTACACCACGGTCTTTGGTTGGATCGAGTTTCGAACTTGCAGCCCTCCGGTTGTTAATCCACTACTCATCCAACCGTCACGGCCTTCCCTCTGCGGTCAGATGGAAGGAGAATAAAGCAGTAAACGACGTTCGGAAGAGTGGACATAATTAAGATTTGTTTTCGTGATGGCATCATGAGTGAATGCAAATTTTCAAATGGTTCACAAAAACAATTTTGAAAAGCAAACAATTTTTCACCACATACACACGTGATTAAGGACCGGATGGAGACTGACCGCAGAAAAGCATCCTTATTTGAGAACAAAGGAATAAGGCAAAATCGTTAATGCACCCTTCAATGCAAAGGGGAGATCACGCAATGACATTAAAACTATTATAACCCGAATCAAGCGAATCATTCAGTTGAAGTTGAAGTCCATCCACCTGGGAGGGGCAGCCAATGCAAACAATATGCAAAACATTCGTTCAAATTCTTCAGCAAACAAGCCCGCGTTCCATGGGGATGGAGCTCCTCCCCTTTAAAGCTTCGCAAAAGGAAACGAACAAAGAAAAGGAAAAATCAATGCCACGAATGCGTCCACATGCTCAAATACAGAGAAATGAATCTCGAAAAAGTGGTCTGACTTACAAAGCAGCAGCAATAACCTTATCAATTTATCCATCCTTTTGATTAGCATACATGGAAACTACGATGTTAAACACTGCTATTTTGAATTTATGCATAATATTTCGAAAATTACTTTTGTGTTCATCTTAGATATGAACAATTTTTCGTTGCCTGAAACTTGTTTGGCACTGAAACGATTAACCCACCTAGTAGTCTCGACGAGATATCTCGTCCATCAAGAACAAACCAATTTTATTAATGACGAGATATCTCGTCCATCAAGAACTAACCAATTTTATTAATGACGAGATATATCGTCATCGAGATATTGCCGATCTTTTTTATGATGACAATATCAAAATCTGGTCAATTTTCATCTGAGATATCTCGTCCAAGATATTGCCGATCTTTTTTATGATGACAATATCAAAATCTGGTCAATTTTCATCTGAGATATCTCGTCCAAGATATTGCCGATCTATTTTATGATGACAATATCAAAATCTGGTCAATTTTCATCTGAGATATCTCGTCCAAGATATTGCCGATCTTTTTTATGATGACAATATCAAAATCTGGTCAATTTTCATCTGAGATATCTCGTCCAAGATATTGCCGATCTTTTTTATGATGACAATATCAAAATCTGGTCAATTTTCATCTGAGATATCTCGTCCCAGATATTGCGGATCTTTTTTATGATGACAATATCAAAATCAGGTCAATTTTCATCTGAGATATCTCGTCCAAGATCTCGTCAGTTTTGCTAATGAAGAGAGACACCTCGTCGTGACACCTACCAGAAGGGTTAATCGATCACTCAAAGGGTAAGTGAAAATCGGTATTTGTGTTATTAGCTTACTTAAATTCATAGATAGTAATTCAGTTGCCATGGGATCTACCGCGAGTTATAGGAGTCGCTTGTTTTCGTGTTCTCAATGGACGCGACTACCTATAAAATCATCTATACCGAATTGGCTTGTCAAACTCGCCAACTCTGCGGCCTTTCAGACATGACAGGAACCCACAGTTGCCTTGATCCATCGACCTTTAAATGAAATAGACGGAGCATGTGCCTGCAGCTTCATGTTATTTCTTCCAGTTGCTCGGTTTGAAGATCTGTCACTTGGTTGTGGGTAAAAGCATGAATCCTAAATTACTGATTGGTTAAAGTGATTGTCCACCGTGATCAAAAACACTAGTTTGAGCTTCCATAGCCAATCGTCTAAGTCGATTTGTGACTTATCCTTCAGAGATCTTACGACAGTGACTCCGACCACATGATCCGTCTATTTCATCAGAAGGTCGATGCTAATAATGAAATAGACGGACCATGTGGGCGGAGTCGCTGTAGAAAGATCTCTGAAGGATAAATCACGTGGATTTACGAATCGCCTTCTTCGAATGGCTGTCGAATCGCAGACTAGCGTTTTTGATCACGGTGGATAATCACTTTAAACCAATCAATAATTTTGGATTCATGCTTCTACCCACAACCATGTGACAGATCTTCAAACCGAGCAACTGGAAGAAATAACATGAAAGCTGCGGGCACATGCTCCGTCTATTTCATTTTGAGATCGATGCCTTAATCTTACTGACGTAGAAGTGAAAAAACGCTGATAGAGTTACTTTTAATTTCTTTTTCTAGACTATATTGGGCTGCCAGAAAGAGACTTATGGTGAAAAAGCTGGTCCGGCAAAGGATAAAAAGTTCCAGAAACAAAGACTCCATGTGTTGGGTCTCAGTAAAAGGTGTAAATTCATTCTTCTATGTTGCACACACCCCGGGAAACAATACGAGGTGTTGCCAGTATCACATTAAGCTTCATTACAATCGCTAACTCCCTTTCTACTCCATGAACCACAATAAAAAGATAACACCAGTCTTCTTATCTTCAGACAAAACGTTCGATTTCCTACTTATCGGCCTCAGGATTCGAGCGTTCGAGGAAGAAATCGTCTGAAAAACACATGCAAACGCGCATCTGCGGGCGTGAACAATTCTACGTACTTTACAAATGCGCGTTCGATGGCGTATGGCAATTTCTTATCTGCGTTGGACAGGCGTGTTTCAATGCCAATTTGCACTTCCGCTGCAGCAGCGCCCGATGGGGATTCAATTCATTTCCTCGACCCACCACCGGAGCAATAGAATAAAAATGTAAGAGATGGGCAAAACTGTTATTTTACAACTGTGCTGACTGTTATTGCTAATTTCTGGTAACAGTTTTGTTACTCACTCAAGTAAGTTCAATAGTAACACTTGTTTTCAGCAACTGATCCTAACTGTTAGCGACAATATCTGACTTAAAAATTGACATTAAAGTTTAATTTTAATAGTTATCAATTGTTTAAATTTTTAATGTGAATGAAACAAATGCCAGGCACTTGACTTTGCGTCATCCGCAATTTGGCTTCCCAATAGAACTCGGTTACTTACTGAAAAAATATGTAATCACATACGCCTGCCTTTAATATCTCCATTTCAACTTCTGAGTAAATACACATACTATATCGCATTTTTATGAAAATGCGGCTTTTAATTTGCACTTTTAGTATAAAAAATTGCAAACACTCATCATAAGGAAAAAACACGTCCTTATTTATAACAAAAATATAATAATATGCAGCAGATAACCGACAATTGGCTTCTGAAATTTACATGAAAAGACTTGGTCACAATGATAAAGTTTTCTTGAGTATCGCAAAAGCCTTCCAATTTTGCAGAAATCTTTATAATTGGAAATTTTAATATTTTCAGTTTGTTTTGTGTAATATGTTGGTTAATTTTTATTTAAATTTAATTGGGAAGTTTTATTCATGGAATTCTTTACACTGTTAGCATAACTATTCTGTATTTATGGTATTGAAATTTGAAATGTGAAGTTAATTCGCCCATCTGATAGTTGAGTATATTAAAATAGACTGAATTGAAGCTGAAAGCTATTTTAACGATTATGATGATTGTAATGATGAATTTTTTATGGCACGCTCAAAATTCCACTGAATTGGCATGTTCTGGGGAATGTTATTACACTTATTCTATGCTGTTCATAGAGAAAAGCTTAATTTTCTTGAATGTTGTGTATAAACCCTTTGTGTGTGTGTGTTTGGAATCACTTTGAAATACTTATCAATGCTCAGAGAAAATCGGAAAAATAGGCATATTTGATATCAATTTATGTATATTTCCATGTCTTCTCTCATTTTTTTACTATAAAAACAAATAAAATTTCTTTCACAAATAAGTGTTTTTTTGCAAGCTTAATAGAAGAGGAATTTTTCATGAATTTTGTTGCAAGTTCCTTATTTTTATTTTCTATTGGTCACATGATTTTTTTCAAAAACAAGTCTTTAACCAATTAATTACTTTATATAAAAAAACCTGAAGAAATTCTATGTATTTTATTCATATATGAGAAATAATAATGGAAAATAATTCTGAAATTTATCTGATTTTTGATTAATTTTATACAAAATTTATAATATGATGTTAGTGGGATCTCGCCAACATTGTTTACCTAGGTCCAATACATTTCATGCCACCGGTTATAGGTTGAAATCAAACTAATCGAAGCCGTTCGAAAACCAGATTTGAAAACTTTGCTTATGCATGGTATTGTTGTGCTGTTTCATTTACTCCATCATGTGATTAACTTTGCTAACCTCTCTTCTACAAAAATGTATATTAAATTTAAAAATTTACGCAGTGTCATGGCGTAAATAACTGGCATTTTTGCTCATGAAATAAAATTTTAAAATCTACCCTCCGTTTATACGAGTACCCTTTTCCATTTCAATCGGTACTAATGAGCTCTCTGCACAACAGCTAGAGAAGTATATCCTTAAATATTTCTATCTATGTTATAAGTTGAGTCCTTTCCAATTCTGTGACTGGAAAAAAAGTGAGAAATATATTGTTCTTTTTGTCATTAGGGATCTCCACATTTTAATACTCATAATTCAGAAACGACTGAGTTAAATGACTTGAAATATGGCATTCGAGACTAAAATTTGATATAAATTCTAAATTTTACACAAAAATTGGGTGTTTGTATGCAATTTAATATGAAGACAATCCCTTATACAAATTTTATGCATATCAATTTATAAAAGTTATAGAAAACAATATTACCTTTGTCAAAAGAAAATAGTTAACTTTAGATTTGAGTGTTATGAACACAAATGGATTCGGATGTTACCAGAGATTTAGAAAAATTATTTAATGTTTTGAAACAGTTACTCCTTGTGAGTGAATATTTCAGTTCCTCCAGATTATCAAATGTTGGGAAATTGTCTTGTTACGCATACGATGAAAAAAATATTTCTTCATCTAACCAATGTTTTAGATAAGTGTAATTAATTTAAATGTTTTTAAGAGAAAAACATAGGTATGCGAATTATTTAATAATTAAAATTCGATAATTTACATTCAATTAGAAGCAAATTCGTCAAGTATTCTAATGCATATCTCTTGATTTTAATGTTGATTAATTATGTAATTTAATTTAATTTATATGGAATAAAAATATCGATATATTTTAATCTGCACAAATCAGTTATGCGCAAGGGGCTTATAAGTTACCTGCGCATAATAGCTCAAAATGGCGATCCATCACTGTCAAAAAGAGAAAAAATGTTTGAAATAGGAAATAGGGGAAAAGTATCTTTAGAGAAAGAAATAACGAGCTTAATACAAAAAACGGCTCATCGGGGCGGAAAACGTTTTATTCAATTTAAATTGTAGGTTTATTGAGTGGTATTGTGTTTGATTAAATTTAAAAAAAAATAAACGATATTTCAGTTGTTCTGGATGAAAAGAAAAACCTAGGTTCGAACTGGGTTCCTTGGCGTTGTAAGCTGCGACGCTACTAACTCATCTGTGCATTACGCTTACTAAACGAACTTCTAAGGGATTTCAAAACATGAATACCAGCATTCCGTTGCTACGAGTGGCTAAGAGATACTTTACAAGCAACCAATCAGATTCAGTCACAGTTTAGAATCACAATCACAGTTTAGAATCACAATCACAGTTTAGAATCACAGATATTCTTCAGTAGCAGTCACAGTTAGAACTGTTACTGTGAAATCACTCTTTGTACCATCTCTGCCTTCGCCTCCCGAAGAACGTAAACATCTCGAAGCACAACAGATTTGTGCGATTCGCCGGCGCCGAAAATATAAACACCAGTCCACTGGCGACGGTGTAAGAACAACTCGGAAAGGTTTCTCAGCACGAAGTCTGGTAAGGTTGCGACAAGGAGCGCTCTCTCCATGTCTGGATGTGCAAAGTTGACATCTACAGTAGTCGACACTCAAGGTGACCTTGGATGATTTTTTAGAATCTTAGAGTATGATGCAATCGCAGATGGGTGCTGTTGCGCAGAAAATCGCTGAGTATCATATCGTCTATGTATCCCGTCTGTAAATTCTTAAACTGTAACTTTATTATTGGAATGTAAATTTTTATGATAATATAAGATTATTTTTGTAGAAAGTGGTCTTTTTTATCGTCGATATGGTTCAGTAGACTAAAGACAATTCGAAATCCTCATAGGAATAACATTGCGTATTTATACGATCAATGACAGACCAATTCACACTAAAATTGGTACATTCATCCTGTAGAATTCTATGGGACACATTGGTATATATTAATCCCGTTCGATTTGTCTTGGGTCTGCAGAGGGGGCTAAAAACAATTCAAAATCCCCATAGGAATAACATTGAGTATTTTTACGATCACTGTCAGACCAATTCACACCTAATTTGGTACACTCACTCTTTGAGTCCTGCGAAAAAATATAGGCTGTATATTAACCCCGTTCGATCTGTTCTGGGTCTGCAGAGGGGGTTAAAAACAATTCGAAATCCCCATAGGAATAATATTGAGTAACATTATGAATTACAAACGAGCAAAGCCGAGTAAGAATAGTCTAGTAAAGAATAAATTTAAGACATGTATAAATCCAGAGTGGCTGATGATAACTGAACATGAAAAATGGAGGAAGTCCACTTGTGACATTCCTGCCAGTCCTCGCAATATGGCTGCTTTTAGATTATTGACAGGACATTATTGCCTGGACAAGCTTCATCTATAATAGCCCGAAATGTGTCCTATGCAGAAGGATGGCTGATGTGAACAGAGATTACCTCTTGGAATGTTTTAGGGAGGGGGTTTCCGTGCAAGCTTTTGGATGGTTAGAGAACTTTTAAGGCAGCTGGAATCTTGATCTTATTTTTCCACCTCACTTTTTGTCCTAAGCTCTAACTTCATGTGTCACAAAGTGAGACATGGGGATGCTAGATGATTTTGTCTAAGACCTTTGCATAAAAATGTTGACAGCTGTTAATTTTTTTTTGTGACAACAGTTCGTGTCTGTTATTTTGTAATAACACTGTTCACGTTGCTATCGGATTTGGATGGGTTTTGGTGTCGCGGCGCAAGGGGTGTCACATTTGGCCAAGCAGCGCGAAACATAAGACAACAACGAGGGAGGGAAACCAAAGAGAAAAGCAGAAGGGTAGGCGAAATTAAAACAAGGGGGATGACAGATGATTGTTGGGGTTTTAACGCCCGAACACACCTAAAGATGTGCCTCTGAGGGTAAGTTACAATCGGAATAACAGCCCATCTGTAGACAATACAACTTGCATTTCAGAAGGGGTTCTCACCTGATTCAGGGTCAAAAATATCAGCCAGTAGGAAATGTCTTGAAAATCGATAAAAACTGTTGTGCAGAGTGTGGGAAGGGGGTTTCATCCCAGTGACCAAGGGTCGCGTGTTTGGGGGCGGCGGGGAACACTAATCCCGCAGCTAACAAGAGCATCCACCCAATGAAATCGGGGCGGCGGAAGGAAAAGAGGAGCTCTTCCCATCCCCCGCAGGGGCTGTCCGTCCGTCCAGGAATCGATGGACGGGGGGTGGGCGGACAGAAAGAGTTTTCGGGGATATATAATGAAATGTGTGTGCCGAGGGCCCGGTCACGTTTCGCATGACGTCATGGGACGCGGACCCCCCATCGGGACCCCTCGCTGCAACCGGGATCTTATCAACAGTGCGCAGGGGGTGGGGGAGGGCAGATTGCGGAGGGCCTCTCACGAGAGGGCAAATGGGTTGGATTTTTACGAGCCTGCGGGAAAAAGTCTTTATCGTGTCATGAGCTTCTTTCGAGAGTTGCTCATTCGCCCTTGCCCCCAACTTTCTAACCTCTCTCTCTGATAGCGGCTCCTGAGTCTGTACTTATATAGTTCTGAATAATTCACAGTGCAACGAACAATGAGATATTCTGGAGATGCGTACCTACACCTGATAGTTTGGATTTGCATATCTATCTGGTGCTTTATTTATGTCTCGATTGACTCTCAGGTACAGGGAACCACAGGGACGTCAAATGGTCAGTTTAACGCTGAAATTTCAGACGTTGTAACAACCGCTTTTAACGCTTGTTTGTTTGTGGTTCTTTATCATCTACATATACGTTACCAGAGAGTGACACTTCTTCGTGGGAACTTGATCATCAGGATTTATTTACATAGCATTAATAATTATATTTACAGCAATATCTTGCACTATAACAGGGAAAAGACTTGCGCACGTCCGTTCTCCCGTCTCCGTTGGTCCAGTTCCTTTTCCTTTCTAGCCCGGATGATCGTTCAAGGACACCCCGCCAACGTCCCCCTCGGTGACCCAATAGTTCCTTCCGGCCAACGTTCCTCCATGTGTTGGCCTGAGAACCTTACAGATGTGTATATGTGACAATATTTTTGACGCAGATATCGCAGGAATGCCACGTCCAATCGAAAAACTGACAACAGTTTTCAGGTTGGTTTTCGACATGGAATCGCGTGAATTGATTAGTGTGCTGTCAATTCTGACCATCCTGTATTCCTGGAATTTGAATCATACGGGTAGTTTACCTGATTGTTTTTTATCAAATAAGGTTATAACAATTACCTAATGGTAGAAGAGTGTGTTACACTCAGCCTCTAGGAGTAACACTAGTGGCATTTCTACAACCGTAAGTGCAGATCACACTAAAAGATAAAAATGTCTTGAATCTGACATTAATATAGGTAAGATAAATATACTTTGATTAGCGGGAAAATGTAAATTATACATTGTAAAATGTGTTTAACAATGTTATGCATTGTTAAGCACATTTTACAATGTATAATATTTACAATGTATGGCCACAAGGTGGCGGGAGGGACTCAATCTCTTCTGTTCAGTTAATAACGACTTCCCATTCCATAAATAACTTTTGTTTCTCTTCTACTTCTCCCTTCTAAGGGAGCACCATTTCGAGACGTACTTGTTTTATTTGTACCCTGTAAACATTTTTTTGCGATCCAAAATAAACTTTTTCATGATTAATTAAAATAGTCTTTTGCGGCCAAGTCCTTTAAATTTGCGATTGAACGAAAACAAAAGTATTGTTCCAGAATAAATATAAATGAGAAAACATATAATGCTATTTGTAGAATATTTATTTTCAATTATGCGTTACGTTATACTTTTTAGTGTGATATCCTGTATCTGGGCCGTGTAAAAGTCCAGAAAACACAACAGAGGCTGTTCGGACATTTTTTGAACGTTTTTAATGGACTGAAGCTCAATTTTTTACATGAAATTTTTGTGTTTTAATGTTCCATTTTATAGCCCTTATTGTTAACTATCTTTCTACACCTTAATTTCCATGATAATAATGACTTTTGTAGTATCGACATTGGTATTTTGTCCCATTCTTTCTCCAGTTTTCCAGTCCTTGAATGGTTTTCGGTCGAAGTTTCGATAATGCCCTTTTTAAAAGTCTAAAAGCACAAAAGTCCATGGGTGAAACATCTGGAGATTTAGCAGAAATATCAGTAAAGGGTATTGACTTGATACCAGTTTCTTGTTCGATTTTTTCCAAGAATTTAATAGTCGATTTAGATGTGTGGCTGCTTGCTTTACACTGGTGCAGTTCTACTGATTGTTGGCACTGTGGGTAAAGATATGGTACTTCTTTTTTGAATATTGGGGATAAAATATGGTCTTGATAATATGTGGGAGTTGATTTTTACATTTTTTCCCCTCCTTTTGCTTTTAATTTTCCATTATATGCAAAACCGGCAACAATCATAAATCTCTTAGAGAAAGTTCTCACGTTCACTTTGCTATAGTCCTTTGACTTGGCGAATTCTCTTTTAAAATTAAAGATCTTACCTTACAAATATTCTCAGAAATTTTTTCTTTTTTGGAAGTATTTTTCCACTTTTACGTGTTTTAACTTTCTCATTTATAATATTACTTATCGTACCATTAGATATCGTAAAACCATGACTTTTACAGCGTTTTTGAATAACTGAATAAACATAATTCTCTTCGGAAAGAACGGAAACATAGCCTACCATCCATTGCTTATTTAAAAGCGCCATTTTGAAAGTAAACAAAACTCTGATTTAGCAGACGATAAGTTAGTTATACTTTAACTATTTAAGTGCTGTGAAAATAAAATTCTTTCGTAACAAGCAATTTTTTTATAGCTCATCAAAATCGTTCAAAAAATGTTCGAACAGCCTCTGTATTGTGTTAATGAAAACAATAGGAGCTTCCTCCTTAAACAATGAATGACAGCAAAAAGAAAGAGGATGAAGATTTATATAGAATATTTTAGAAAGAACCATTTCAATTGTTGCATTAACAAATTAAACTCTGCTATTACAACAGCGCCCAACCTCCCATACAGACAACAATTTTTGGTGGATCTGATTCTACTCCGAGCATAAGGCAATAGGATTGGTTGTTTGGGGGATTGAACGGGGGGCAAAGGGGCCATATATTGGGCCAACCAGAGCCAAACGTCTAATAAATGGACATGAACAAGGGAAGCTTTATTGACATAGAAGAGAGAAATACACTTAGGGAGGAATCGAATCTGCACAGCCTACAACTAGTTGCTAGGAAACCCAATCAGCCACTCAACTGGAAGGTTGGTTGGTTTGGGGTTTTGTGGCGCAAGGGCAATATTTGGCCTAGCTGCGGCAAACACAAGACAATGTCAAGTAAATCTGAAAAGAAAGGATAGAGAGAAGAAAGAGAAAGATCGTTGGGCATCCAGGGGTCGCCACCCCCTGTTTACAAGGCAGTAAGCCCCATGAGAAAAGAATAGATCACTAGGGTACCTCAGATTCGTGAATCCCGCACATAGCTAAAAAAGATGTGACCCCGAGGAGCTCAATTGGGAGGATAACGGTGGACAACTTGCCCGGGCACACACAGGAGCATCAAGCGAAAAAACAAACGACACGCATGAGCACTCCGCTTTTGTACAGATAGGTAGGTCGCACTAGAGGAACACAACGGGCTATTGGCGACTGTCCGGCATCCCGAAGAGAAAGATCCAAGGACAACTCGTAGCATGCAATCGTAGTCAGATGACGAGAACTTGAGCTGGCACCCCACTCTCCAAACGTCCACGCCAAGCCAACGTGAGGGCATTTAAGGCCACGACTGACTTGACGAGCACCAGCCCCATGTACAAGATGGTCTTTGGTTGGACCGAGTTTTGAACTCGTAACCCTCGTAACTCGTAATTCGTTACTCTTCCAACAGAGCTGCTAAACAGCAAATATGTCGGCAAACATGCTATTTCAGTCAATTTAGTGTCGCTGTACGGATGATGGATCAATGAATGAATGGCTTGCCTTAAAAATCAAATATATTCGAGAAGAGGGGGATGACCGTATGATGTACGCACGAGGACAGGACCTCTCATCAACGCCACTGTCCACGAGGCAACCGCAAGCGACATCCAGAGGAGGATCAAGGAACTGGTGACCGAAAGTGGAACGTTCGCTAACTACTCCAACCACTTTTGTTTCTGGAGGCTCGGCGCTTCCGCTGAGGACGTCAACAAACACCTTTCCGCCGCCGCACAAGGACACTGGGGCGATGCATTTCACACACAGCTGGAGGAGGTGGAAAACCTTCATTTGCCAGCTCGGTTTCTCCGACATTGCAGCGGGAAATTGACTATCACTTGACATTTCTACGGGCTTAAACACTTCTCGTAGATGTGAGCTCAGAACGCTGCCAACATATTTAGCATACATTACACACTTCCTTCTCCCAACAATAGGCCATTTATTAAGAATTTACCTTTTCTCTGGTAGCCAAAAGCAGTCATGTACATTTTTCTTTGTAAAAAGGATTATTCAATAGAAGACTTACTCAGACTTGATTACTTGGGAGGTTGCTTTCAAATTTTAGCCAATTTTTCCCCCAAGAACAATATGGGAAAATGCGATTTCAAATCTTATTCGGTCCAAATAGGTTTTATTTCTTGATTTTTGTGCTTTATTAGATTTGTCGTTAATTTCTTCATTACCTCCATACAAATCAGAATTAAAGCAAGACACAGGCGGTAGCTGGTTGGGTTTTTATGGCATTGGGTCATGCTGCGCCAAACATAAGACAGAGTCAAATAATGGACATACATAAACAAGGAAAGTTTTACTGACATAGAAGAGAGAAATACGCTCAGGGAGGAATAGAGCCTCCGCTACCTGCAACTCGCAAGTTGTAGAGCAGCGGGAAACCCACAAATCCACGGATGAAAGGGGACATCAATCCCATATTAAAATCTATATTAGTCATATAAGATCCATGGTCATCATCTAAAGACTGGATTGAGTGGAATTTATACACACCTTGGAACATGCACAGAAAACAAAACATTTTTGGTATAGATATATTAACTGCTGAACCAAGGTATTGGCCTCGAATCATGACAGATGGGTTGCTTTCATTGTTGATACTTGACTACGTACCCTACTCCTTAAGTTTTAACAATCCCAAAATAAATTTACATTGGTATTCACTTTTTGGAAACTGCTCTGGTCTTAACAGAAGAGCTAATTGACGCTTATTCTTTGTTTCTAATCTCTAGTTGATAGGACAATGTCTAGACTAGGTTCAGATATCTGCTTCTTGGAAGAAGCTTCAGTAGGACTTATCATGAAGCATTGAAACCATCCAAATGTTAACATGTCACCACTTCAGATCAGACTTTACTGTATTCTACTGTTCGCTTCTTTCTTGTTATCGTATTAAATTTACTCATCGGCTGGGTACCTTTGACGTACCTAGTATCATTTCCCCACATCCAGATTACTTTGTTGCAAAGTAGCAGTAAGAAAGCATACTATTCCTTCAGTTTTGCACGCCAAAGTACTACGGCATTAGGCACAATATTTATTGTTACAAAAATTCGCCAAAGGACACTCGCGAATTCAGCTACGAACGAGCGAATTCTAAGGCGTACAATCAGAGCTTTTAAAAATTATGACTGGCATTTTGTTGAAAGTGTAAATTTTTTTTATCCAATTTCATGATCACAGCACATTCTCGCAGAGGGGTCGCAGCCGCCAACGATACCCGAGAGGTTGAAGGTTTAACAAGCGAATTATTTCTCCTCCACTCGACGCAAACAATAAATTTGCGAACTCGATCGGATAAGAGCCGATAACAGGCATTCAGCAATCAAAGAAGCGCACCATCAAAAAAGGGAGTCAAAACAATGGAAGCCACAAAACAATTTTTCGAGAGGAAGCAAGCAGCGAGGCAACCAGAAAGTGGTTTCGGCAGCAGCACTTTCCATCTCAAGTGGCAGATGGTTATCGGGACGAGGGGCATCGTTCCGTCACGTAAAGATTGTTATCCATCCGCTTTCCTCGTACTCACTGGCAAACTGTAACATGTCACGGAGAAACCAGGTTTTCAGATGGGGACGGTGCGTCCGCAGTCGATTTCGAACACCGATTTCCCAGTGCTCGAGAACCGATCAAGAGCAGTGCAAATCAACAAGGCGGTAGAATGGAAGGTTCGAAGCACCTAGCGAACAACGGAGGCCCTTTGTGTTCGTTGCAAACGCTAACAGGTCAGATCACTCTGAGCGGTTCGAGTACCTTGTTCGGAAGACGTGCCCCACCAGCGAATTTGGTTGCATTACAGTTTGCTTGGAAGGACGCGGTTTAAGATACAATTCAATTTAGGTGGTAACCCTCCAAATGTTCTCGTCGAAGATCTGGTCAACTTTGCTAAGGACGAGATACTTCATTGAGACCAAACTGACCCATTGCTCCAAGAAGGAATGAAGATCCAGGTAGGAAAAACAAATTGTCCCTTGCCCAAATTGGTGACAGTTTGGAACAGGTTTTTGCACCAGAGGCTGGATACTACGAGGCAGTTTTCGATTCGAAGATAGACCACCAGGAGGGTTAAATTGCCCTAAGAGTGCACCAAAGAATCAGAGAATTTAAAACTTTGATAACTGCACTTGGAAATTGATTTCATCTTTTTTCCTCTCAGCATATCCTGTTGGGGGATAACTCTTATATCGGTTGGGTTTGGTTTTGGGTTTTATGGCGCAAGGGCCATCCATATTTGTACAAGCTGCACCAAACACACGATAATGTTAAGTAATTGTGAAAAGAAAGGATGAGAAGAAAGTGGAGAAAGATCAATTGGACATTTCCTGGGGTCGTGACCCCATGTTTACCAGAACTTTTTATATGGGATTTAATTCTTACTGCTTGATGCGATATATTGAAATACCAATGATACCGGAGGTAATGGTTACAAAGGTCGTATAGCAAGATGAAAGTAGAGACAAACTGACGACTACAGCAATGAATTTTGCAAGGGTGGTGCTCATTGTTGCGAATCTTTCTGCTCAACGAAAGGTTTTTGATTAGTCGCCAACTCGGAATCAAGTTGAGGTAACTTCCTGTTGAGTAAGGGACGGTTGTGGCATGTTTCTAAACAGGCTGCAGCCTCGAGCGACAGCCTTGAGGTTTTTTGCAGCGAAAACTACTTTAAAATTATATTTAAAAATGAAATGGCATTACAAATTAGCGAACTCTTCCATTGTGATAACATTTAACGAATGCAAAAGCTCTCCCTCCACCCGTGGTTGGGATAGTTGGTGCAATGATACAGGAAGAGTCGAATCCAGTGTTGGGTAGAACAGCTCACAAGCACTGGTGAAGAGTGCAGACAGAAGAGGTTCAATTAGCGAACACGTCCTTGTAAAGTATCGAGGAGCTTACAAATATATCATTCTGGAGGGGCTACATATTTATCGTAGGGTCTTAATGTAAAGGGGTCTCGTCATCTGACCGTGGTTCAAAATTACGGTGTTGCCCTGGGATCTTTCCCTTGGAGATTGATCCCAAACAGTCACCAATAGCCCGTTGCGTTACTCCGGTGCGACGTTAATTAAAATGCCTACCCACCTTTACGTAAGGGGTGAATTTAAAATTAAAGAAATTCTTTGGAATAGAGACTATTTTTAAAGTGCGTTACACCTAACTAGTTCTAGAGTGCGTTACCTAGAGATTAGTGTTAGAGTGCATTATCCAGAGACTAGTTTCAGAGTGCATTATCCAGAGACTAGTTTCAGAGTGCATTATCCAGAGACTAGTTTCAGAGTGCGTTACCTAGAGATTAGTGTTAGAGTGCATTATCCAGAGACTAGTTTCAGAGTGCGTTACCTAGAGATTAGTGTTAGAGTGCATTATCCAGAGACTAGTTTCAGAGTGCGTTACCTAGAGATTAGTGTTAGAGTGCATTATCCAGAGACTAGTTTCAGAGTGCGTTACCTAGAGATTAGTGTTAGAGTGCATTATCCAGAGACTAGTTTCAGAGTGCGTTACCTAGGAATTAGTTTTGAAGTGTGTTACCTAGAGACCAGTATAAAAATGATATTCCAAGGCGAATAGAAGCAAGAAAAGAGATGCCAACGTTTAAATGAAATTACACTGCTGGCCACCCAAATTGCAACACCAAGAAAGACAAGAGATATCACAACAAAATTTATTTTGTAGATAACATGTTGACCAAGTATCAAATGATTAAATTTATAGACTTCTGTGAAGTGTGGTTCCTGCCAAAATCAGTAGCCAGAGTAGCCGCCATTGTTGGAGATCACCGCTGCCACACGCCTCGGCATTGATTCAAAGAGACTTTGGATGTGTTCTTGGGGTACAGCAGACCAAGCAGCTTCCACACGTTGCCAAAGTTGATCTGGTGTGGCAGCTGGGGATGTATTCTGGGTCAATCGTTGAGCAACCATGGACCACATGTTTTCTATCGGCGAAAGATCCGGAGAGCGAGCTGGCCAGGGAAGCAATTCAATCTGGCGATTGACGAAGAACCCTTGGACAATGCGTGCCACGTGTGGTCGCGCATTATCCTGTTGAAATATGGCTGTGGGCAAGCCCTGAAGGTAAGGAAGAACAACTGGCTCCAACACCTCGGAGATGTAGCGTTGGCTGTTTAAAGTACCGGCAATGCGTACTAGAGGAGTGCGAGAGTGATATCCAATACCGCCCCATACCATAATACCCGGTGCAGGACCAGTGTGGCGGTGCATAACGCAGCTGTTCAGCATCCTCTCTCCACGGTGTCTCCAGACTCGAATCCGACCATCGTGGTGTTGCAGACAGAAGCGTGACTCGTCAGTAAAGACAATTTCATCCGTCAAGACATTCTGCCGTCCACATCCTTCTTTCATCGCACCATTGGCGGCGGAAACGTCTGTGGTTCTGCGTCAAGGGTAGACGAAGCAATGGACGTCTTGCGGACAGACCACTCTGCTGTAAACGGCGTCGAATGGTACGCGCAGACACTGGATGATGCGGTACAGACTGAATGTGCTGTGCTATGGTTCGTGATGTGGATGAGCGATCCGTCACTGCCATACGCACAATATGCCTGTCATCACGTGAAGTGGTGCACTGAGGTGGATGCGATCGAACACGTCGGTCCGTCGTACCCTCCTGCATCCAACGATCACATATCCGCATTACAGTTGTTTGGTTTCGTCCAACACGACTACCGATTTCCCTGAAAGATAATCCACAATCTCGGTAGGCCACTATCCTTCCTCTGTCGAACTCGGATACTTGATGAAAAGATGATCGCTGTTTTCTACGAGGCATAATTGATCGTTTTTTTGAAAAAACCACAAGAAAAACACAATTGCCGTACTTGAAATCGTCGAAATCTCCAAGCCTTAAATAGCGCTTTGAAGTGGCGCGAAAGGCGCGCGTGATATGCGTCTGTGCTGAAATTCTAATCATTTGCATATCTCACCTTCGCTAATGCATGTTGTAAATTTCATATTATTTGCATGCTTCCTTCAGGGTGTTGCATTTACGGTGGCCAGCAGTGTATAATTATTTTTATTGCTTTAACCAACCCCAGTAAATAAGAAATGGGACACTTTTGACTTGGCTAATAGCAATGCATAAATTTTAGTTGACTTCAAGGAGAAAATATCAAAACACACCTTTACATACGATTTTTAAAGAACTAATCAATGAATTAAATAAGGATATTTTTGCTTTTTATAGTATCTGGGAGGGACCTAAGCCCCTTCCGAAGAAGCGCCCCTGAACGTATCAGCGTGAGTTCGTTTGTGTTCGCAGCAGAAACGAGCTGTTCGAAAGTCTCGTTCGGGAAGTGCATTTGGTTCCATCGCGCGTTCGGGGGATTGCGTTTCGAATGCGGCAGAACGCGAACGCTCCCCGGTGTCGTGATTCATTAGAGCGCGGCCTCTCTGCACCCCGCAGAGGAGGAAGAAAAAAAAGCAAACGATCGCTCCCTTTCGGCACTGGAACAAAGGAGGCCCGTTCCCATTGGCTCTGGGGTAAAACACCCAGCCGCAACCGACAGAAAACATCGGAAACCATCCAATTTTTTTCCCTTCTCCTTCTTGGTTGCCTTTTTTTCCCTTCCAGGAATTCCAGCCTGCACCAGGTGTTCCCTCGAGAGGTGGCAGAAAGGGTTGCGCGAGGGGGGGGGGCGATCTAACGAGAGTTTTCGCAGCAGTCTTCCAACGAGCACTCCAATGTCCGAACGGAACTCCCAAAAGAAAGCCATTAGTGGCTTCAATTACACTTCACTACACACTGTATGCACAAAATCAACTTTCAGACATAAATTATTTATTTCCTTAATATCCAATATAAATTTTGTTTCTCCAGATGGTGGATAGTTAACTGTTGAATTGACATAGCATTGGAGCACACAACGGGCTATTGGCGACGGTCCGGGATCAATCAAAAGATCCTAAGACCAACATCCTGTCATTTTGAGCAACGGTCAGAAGATGAGGTCAACACCTGAGCTGGTATCCCATTTACCAAACTTCACCAAGTCAACGTGAGGACATTAATTATCAGCTGTGTTGCTGCAGTACGACGTAAATGCTACTCCAGTACTACCTACCAACCTCATGTAGGTGAATGAACTAACCCGTCTGGTTCTTTTTTGGCAAAAGGAAGAGAACACTTGGAACTTAACAAAACATTTAGAAAATAAACGTTAAAATAACACATAACAATCTTTGTCCAAGGGAAGAGCCTCACAAAATACGACCGATCTGCTATTCCCGACCGTCTTCCACGCTCTCTCCTTCTTTGACCTTTGTTCTACTCAGACCACTCACAAGTGAAACTACTTTTGGACTTGTATTGTATCTTTTATATCTCTATTAATATTTTTCATGTTCCATTTTCCACTTCACAATATCTACCTATTACTGTATAGAATAATGTTCTATTAAATTTTCTATTATTGTATACTTATTCTGTACAAATCAAAATTTCTCATTATAAATTATTCTGTTAAATTACTTATAGTTCTGTGTTTTTCTTTCATTCTGTACATATCAAAATTCGGACTGAAACTGTATCTGTTTTCTACTATTTTGATGTTCTTTACCACATTGTTCAATTATTTTACACATTAATGTAAAATTGTTACCTTAAGGTATGTCTCTAAATTTCAATAAATGCCGCACGTGTCCACTTAAGGGGAAGTAGCGATGCTTCCCCTGTCCTGGTCTGGGTTTCTCGTTCGGCCCTTTGGTGCTGGTGAAGTCTTTCCCCACCCCTTCATATATATGCTCTACACCACTTGGTGAGTAGAAGAGGTGAAGGTCTGGAAGTGAAACCACTCACAGCATTACATGCTCACTTCTCTGTATGTGGGGGCTTTTGCGCGTTGAATCTGTCGTAGCCTCAAATGTCCCTCAAGTTGGCGTGGTGTCTAAGTTTGGAAAGTAGGATGCCAAATCAGGTGTTGACCTCGTCATATGGGTGGTTCAAAATGACGAAATGTCGTCCTCGGACCTTACCCTTTCGGGATGGTCGCCAATAGCTCGTTGTGTTGCTCCAGTGCGACGTTAATTAACTACCTACCCACCAGTGTCACAGCGCTTTAGTGTAGACGCGGCATTAGCTCAACGAAATTAGCTGAAAAACATTTCCTTCAAAAAATGTTTCATAAAGAACTTCATTAACCGATTTTAGCAAAAGGAACCCGAGATCTCATTGGGCTGGCAACACTTCAAACCTCAAACAACAACCCCATTCCTCCAGGGTCGCTGTAGCCCAGTTGGAAGAGTAACGGATTAGCAACCCAAGGGTTGCGAGTTCGAAACTAGGTCCAGTCGAAGACCGTCGTGTACGTGGGGGGTTTTTGCGCGTTGAATCTGTCGAAGCCTCAAATGTTCCCACGTTGGCGTGGAAGCTTGGAAAGTGGTATGCCAGCTCAGGTTGTAACCTCGTCACCTGAACGCGGTTCAAAATTACGAAGTGTTGTCCTCGGATCTTACACTGCGCTTTAGTGTAGACGCGGCATTAGCTCAACGGAATTCGCACTGTCTTTAAAATATGTTTCATAACGAACTCCATTAAGTGATTTTCGCAAAGGAACCCGAGCCCTCATTCGTTGGTCGGAGAGAGTTGAGTGTGCTTCGGTATTTCGCAGCTGAAGGCGGCGCATTCAATTAGTGGCGCACAGGTGGGGACGCACGTGTCCGCGAGACGTGCAGCGCATGCGGGATGCTGTTTGTGAGGGAAACGGCGTCATCCATTAAAAGCTGCCTTCGCTGTCCACAAAGAGCGTCATTTTCATCGACGTGTACAACGGAGGTGGCACGTCTGGAAACAAATGTGGCACGACAATGCACAACGGTCCGACAGCACGTGTCGATTCTTACGGAAGGCTGAACACGACAGGGCAAGAAGTCGATCCCACAAGGGTGACCGCTGGAATTAGGAAAATGAGCTGGAATTTTAGTAGCGCGGTTTTGAAGGAGTCAATCGCAGGTAGGTAGTTGAATTTACATCACACTGGAGCAACGCAATGTACTACTGGCGTCGGTTCGAGATCCATCCCGAAGTGAAAGATCCAAGAACTACACCTCGTCATTTTGAAACACGGTCAGATGACGATGCTAACACCTGAGCTTGAAGAGTGAGGTGCCAGCTCAGGAGTTGCCTCGTCATCTGACCGTGGTTCAAAATTACATGGTGTTGTCCTCGATCTTTCCCTTTGGGATCGATCCCGGACTGTCACCAATAGCCCGTTGTGTTGTCCAGTGTGACGTTAATTAAAATACCTACTTACCAACCAATCGACCGTTTATTCTTCCTTTTAACCACTTAACGCATTTACCCGTGTCTGACGCGGGCGAAAGTTACCGGCAAATTTGCACAAGCGGCACAAATTCTCCACGGGCGCTCTTGTATCTCGCGTTATTTTATTTCTAATGCCTCCCACAACTGAAATTGCAAAAAATAACTTACACTATACCTATATATTCATTTTCTGTCAAAAAAACTCGATCATTTTTTACCAGTTTTTCCGAAAAAAAAACTCGTGCTTTAAGTGGTTAATAATCTTTCCTCCTTTTTTCTCTAAATCATATCAATACTGAAAGGTAAAGCAATGAGAACAATTGACAAAAAAGTTATTAAAGGTAAAAAATCCCAAATGCAGCTAGTTGTCAAAGTCCAGGCCTAAGACAATGACCCAAACAAAATAGTGCCCTTTAAAGGACGAAAAAACCCCTCCAAATTGATCAAAATAGGTTCGAGTCACTACCCTGAGTGTTTATACACATACGCATCAACAAAATATACTTTGAAATAAATTTAAAATTGAGCACTTTGGCAACTGATTGAAAGTGTTTTGGTCTTCTGCCCCTAATTTCATGAAACTTTTTAAATATCGTGACGGGGCATGCGCAGAGAAGGTTAAGATATTCTATTTCATCTCTTCCGGGCGATAGCATCGTTTCACTCAACATGCTGACGCGTGTGCAACCTTCTCTAACACTTCAGATTCGGATCGATTAGCATATTCCTCTCTCCCGATGCCCCATTACGAGACGAACTCTGACCCTTCGTGGAATCGTCTCATTTTCACTTGTCTCGGTTTTCACGCGCCTTGTCTGGGGAACGATTTCGTGAATTGCCTCACGCTCCCCCAAAGTGTTCCTTGTGTAGTAAAAATAAAAACTGAAGTTAGCTTGATCTATGTAAGATCTGCTTAATCCATAAGTAGGTGGTAAAGCGTGGACGGGTCTGAAAGTAGTCCAATATATCTCCGAACATCATGTGGCGTATCTTGTCCGTTATTGGACCTATCGCCTTAAACCCCAACCAACCTCCGAATATAATGCTCCTTTAACATGTCCTTCGATAGGTCACTGAAACAAACGAAGGTCCGAAGTATGTGCTGCATTTGAAGGTAGGTAGGTGGTTGAGTTAACGTCACACTGGAGCAACACAACAGGCTATTGGCGACGGTCCGCTATCAATCCCGAAGGGAAAGATCGAGGACAACACCTCGTCATTTTGAGCCACGGTAAGATGATGAAGCCACATCTGAGCTGGTATCTTATTTTCCATACTTCCACATCACTCTAACGTGAGGACATTTGAGGCTATGACTGATACAACGTGTACCCGGTCTTTCGTTGGAGCGAGTTTCCAAATAGCAACCTTCCGGTTGTTAATCCACGACTTTTCCAACCGGGTTACAGCGGCCCCAGCCTTTGAATGGGACAAGGCAGACAAATAGTATGAGTGGTTTCTAGTCCATTCGCTTAGCCGCGAGGACGACCCGAAATATATTTTAAAAACAATTAAAAAACACACAGTGAAACCAGATTAACCCTCCTGGTGATTGTCCTGGATGAGACATCAGCAAAAGTCATTAACAAATCTCTTCAGTCATTAGCAAAACCGACCAGAACTTGATGGATGAGATATCTCGTCAAAAGAAGAAACAGACCAGAAGAATCTCAATAAAAAAAACCAGCAATATCTTAATGACGAGATATCTCGTCATTAGCAAAATTGATCAGATCTTGATGGACGAGAAATCTCTTCGAAACCACTTGGAGGGTTAATCTGTATAAATAGGAGTTTGGAAACGTATGCAAATGCGTAAATCATTAAAGAAAATCATACTGCTGTGAGAGAAGACGGGATCACCCCCAAAATCATTTTCTGCTCGCTGTGTCGTCATTGAAGCACCCCACAGACCGGATGACACGTTTGTGATGACACTCTCACTTATTACTCACTCCTTTGAAAGTTGCCGACTCAAGCGTAGAATTAGCAACGGAAGTTCTAAATGCATGTCTTTAAGGGTGTATTTTTCCTTTTTCTTCTTTTTTATGGAAGGAGGCACTGTGTGTGTGTGTGTGTGAGACTAGACGTGATTATAGGACTTTAATCGGGAACTATTCCGTACAACCACACAATTAAAAAAATTCAAATGCATGAGGGAATTTTGTATAGTAATAATCAGTGATCAGTTAATTACTTTTGAGCAGAAAAATGTGCAGAGCATAATAATCACATGTTCAGTTTCCGAACTTTGACCTCATGAGGTTTAACCCTCCTGGTGGTAGTCTCGACGAGGTATCTCGCGATTAGGAAATACCTGTGTGTGTGTGACCAGCTCTTGATCCCGTCATCATAAAAAAAAATCAGTAATATTTTGATAACGAGATATCTCTTCATTAGCAAACATTTTCAGATCTTGATGGACGAGATATCTCGTCAAAACCACTTGAAGGGTTAAAACACAAATCTCAGGAATTTTTCAACGAAAAAACTTCCAAAAAATAGATTTATCGTGCAACAAAAAATGACCGTAGTGCGGCAAACTAAACTGTTTATTATAACAGATCTAGAAAAAAATTTTTGCTTTGTTTCATCAAAGAACTGCTTTTTCAGTGCTTACCCCTTCTGAAGTAACAAAAATTGCCGTCGGGGTAAAAAGACAAGTTCTGTAAAGTTAAAAATTTGCAAACATTTACTGCGAGACTTATTCCACCCTGAAAATAGTTAATACTTATATTGTAAAATAGCAGCTTTGCCCATCAATTTTTGCTAGTCACAAAAAATAATGAAACTAATTTCAAAAATGAATCTAGAAATTTCTTAAAATTAGGGGAACGAATGGAACTGCTTTCGACCTCATTGACCTAAGCATTGAGTGCAGCTGGAAAAAGTTCCATTTCGAAAACATCTGCGTGATACTAATCATTTTGCTTTTCAAAACAACCGCCAAACTTTTCAAATTTTAATCCATATTTTGTTTTTCCATTACGTTTTTATAAACAATCCTATCGATCATTTGGAACAATATCTGATAGCATTTCCGTCTATGATATCGTTTTCTGAACTTGGGGAACAAGAGCTGCCGAAGAGATAAAAACGCGTTCCCCCTTGGCCTTGGTTCAACGTTGAAGTGACATCCGCAACGAATAAAAAGCTGCGAAACCGTAATCGGGACGACAGATCAGCGAGCAGGTGAGAATATAGGATGAACAGAATCGAGTTCTTTTATGAATCAAATATTGGATATTCGAGTACTTTCAAGCATGGAATAAGTATTCGAATACACAAAAAATGATTGATCGCTACTAAGAATCAGCTAATTGCGATATAAGGCTATGAATACTTTTGTGTTTGAACACCCCTTTGATGAATATTTTTGTATCTGATCACTTTGGTGCCTGAATACTTTGGTATTCAAATACTTTGAATGGAGACTACTGCATTCGAAAACAACAGTAAACTATTGAGCACAACGAATACTTTAGAGAATCGAGTACAACGAATACTTTAGAGAATCGAGTACAACGAATAATTTTAAGAATCGGATTCAACGAATACTTTTTGAATCGAGAACAACGAATAGTTTCAAGAATCGAGCTCAACGAATATTTTTAAGAATCGAGTACAATGAATTCAAAAAGAATCGAATACACGAGTGTATTCGAATTCCGATCTCCAAGTAAATAAGCATCTAAAGCAGAACGGTAACATGTTATGCAACCAGCTTCAGATGTGGGTGTTAGTCACTTCGAACCGTGGATTCGAATCCCGGTTTACGAGCAGACGAATCCACAGCGAAGTACGTAGAAAGGGATGTCAAATCAAATAAAAATCATTAATAAAAAATCAAAAGCATTAATATAAAATGCGAAAATTCATTTTACATTTTTGTTTCACATTTTACAAGTACTTTTCGAAAAACTTCTCATTATAATAGACATGGATCATCAAAATGAAGCATTTGTGTTATTTTACCTAACTAAGACTTTCACATTACCCAAGAACTTCTATTCGCAAACTTAAACAAACTAATAAACGTCAATCACAACCCTGCACCAAGGGAGAACATAGTTTCTAGCAAATCAATTGCCACGAAGGGCGTGACTGTCTCATTTGGAGAGTGATGTTCAGCAGGAACAGATTATACCCCCTTCCAACTTGAATTGCCAGAAAACCTATCTCATTTTCGCTTAATTTTTTTGTGTTTATAAATACTTCAGAAATAAAGCTATTATAGATTTGGAGATGCGTAGGCTTCTTTAAAATGCTTAATTAAAACCCCTCCAAAATGGTGATCCGGTCGTTATTTGAACACAAAACGACACCCCATTTAAAAAACGATTATTCATCGTGCACTACATAATCCTTGAGGATGCTTCATTATCTGACAGCTTCTCCTACACTGCTAGGTTAGGGTTGATTCAAGTGTGTGTGCAGTCACCTTTGTCTGCGTCTTTGGGATGTTTCCTGGCAAATGAAATCTCGCCGCGTCCAAAGGGTTGTTCTCCGCCGCGACAACCGCAGGTGACGAAGCTTTGTCCTCCGAACAAAGCTTCCACGAAATCGGAATTTAGAATCTTAATTGGATTATTTCACAATCCGATCTCTGCGGGAAGGAAGATAAGATCTGGGAATAGAATTCCCGCGCAAATCAATTATCTCCGGGGGAAGATGAGAGATGAGATTGGAGGGTTCTTTTTCGGTTCCCGTTTCTCGAATTTCCGAAAGAAAGAAATTTTAATGAATGGCACAAGTGCAGGTTTAATCTTTCACTGCATATTGCATCCAATTTAGTTTGGGAATTCCCCTTCCTTTAATATCCAAGTTTGTTTCTTCTAATGGATAGTATCAAAATTTTGAAACATTAACTTTTCGAACGCTCTTACAGGTTATTCCGAAGAGAAAAAAGACTTTGTGAGTGTAGACCAGGGATGCACAAACCGTGACCCTCATGCGGCCCTCCATTAATTTGCTAGCGGCCCGCTTCACCATGAATTATTATTTCAGCTTTAACAAGTTACACAAAACGGGTATAATGCATTGAAACGCGCAAGTCTCTTTGGGTCAACCATATATCTGTGAATAAACTTTTTTTGCGGTCATGAATATTAACAAATCGAAAAATAAAAACCGCTGGACTTTGGAAACTTACAATCAATTTTGTGCTTGGCGAATACAAAGATCGAACCCAATATTAAAACAATTGTCAAATCAATGCAATGGTACGCATTAAAATTGAACTCTTCACTTTTGTTATCTTTCTCTTTTTGTAACATTATAAAATATAAATAACAAATATCAATAAATATAAATAATATGATAGATAACTTCATGCTTTTTGGCGGACCTCCCATAAGTCACAGTGAACCTATGTGGCTCAAGTCTGCATCCTGGTGCAGACCTATCACCTTATGTCAGAGTTTTTCAATTGATGTGCCTCCGTACGAATGGTGGAACGGTTTATTTCGCGCGTATAAGATTTATTTCTTTTCCTTAACTTGAGCTTCAGACAAGCGTGTCCAAAATAATTTCAAGTAATATACGTATAAATAATTTTGAAGGTTATTTTTTTCATTACAAAGTATCCTAAATAAATTGTTTCAAAAGATTTTTTTATAAAAAAACACTTTGGAGTAAAAAAAGTAAGAAATTACTATCATTTTCTGTAAATCAATCAAAATAAGTACAATTTTGATCGATCGGAAAAAAATATAATACATTTTGGTGTGCCGCTGATGGGTAATTAGTTTATGTGTGTTAGGAGGTAAAAAAAGGTTGAAAATCGCTGCCTAACATGAATGTATTTTTCACATCAAAAATTAGTTATTTATTATGGGTCGGAGGGTGAGCCCCCTTAAATCACCCCCTCATCCAGAGCACTCCTGAACATCAGAATAGCAAATAAAATAATATATATATACACCTTAAAACAGCTGTACTATACCTAGAATATTTATAAACCTGTATTAAACCTTTCAAGGAGGTCAATCGGCAGACGTCTTATCAACCTTTGAAAGGGTTAAGAAGCCTTATAAACACTGCTGTCGCTATTTTCCGAATAAACAAGAGCGCAAATTTTCTCTTTAGTTGAGCAGAAGCCATTTGTATTCATTTGTACCAGCTGTGCCAAATGCTGATAAAGGTATTAGTGTTTGAAAGTCGTTATGCGTTTGATGTTTTATGTCTTTTTTCTCAGGTTGTCATACATTTTGATTCATTCATATATCGTGTTACATTTTTATAAAAACTTAGAGGACATACATTTTTAATACATTGTGAGAATTTAATTTAATTATGTTGCATTCAAAGTTTGAGTTTGTGTATAGCTATTACCACCTACATAAGAAAGTTGATTCGCCCTTTTTTAAATTTACCTAGGTATATCACAACTGTCTCAATTATTTCTTGTTAAATCTTTATAAAAGAATGTATGTACCAATTTTGCTACAAATAGATGTTTTAAAATGTACAATTCTTTCTCGGAGGTTGATAAATATTTTAATGATTTCGATAAGTAATCTACTTTGATGAAGCGTTTTGTCTCTTATCTCTCTTATCTAACTGTATTTGTGTCTTTTTCTTGCATTTTTTGAATCATATTTTGTTATCTGTAAGTGGTTTTTCTGTAGGGAAACAATTAAATTTATTAAGTAATTATGTGTTTAGAAATCTCTAATGAGTTTTTAAATGATGCGATGACTTCGTAGAGGGGATTGAGAAAATATGCTAGAAATGGGCTATCTACATTTTCCAAAGGATTTTGAGAGAATTAAGTCCCCTTTTACAAAAGAATTAACACACCACTGCCGACATTAATATTTGCCGCTTATTGTGTAGCTTAATCCCCTCAGGAACCCATTCAAATAGACGCAATATCATTGTAAAATCACCGGTTCGTTAAATCAAAACCTTCCCCTTATAAAAATCAAAAGTTTTTCACTAAGTCTAGCAACATAAAACTGAGCAAAAAGAATCAAGGTCAAAAACCAATTGTTCTTTTCTTGGAATTCCTCTCTCCGCTAAAAATAGTTTACTCTCCAGGTAAGTTCAAAAACTTCTCGCCGCATTTGCCATAGGCAAGAATTACCGTAAAGTTAGAGTCATCATTAATACATCATTAGGAGTAAAGAATAATGATTCTAAAATTAAAAACCTTTAATCACTTAGTTCGGTCACACACTGGAGCAGCCTGTGACAAATCACACGACATGCGCACTCCGTTTCTGAACAGAAAACATGTCGGTAGGCATGCTCATTTCAGCCAATTTGGTGTCACAGGATTGATGTTGGAACAGTGTGTGGCTTGCCTTAGATTTTATTTTTGCTGTTGACAGTAGCACTCGATTTAGAAGCTCCTTTTTTTGGTATTCCGTTATTTTTTCACCCGCAAGTAACATGCCTGTACGGATCCTATGTAGATGTTTGTTTTGAAACTGTCCTGTAGCAAAAACTGATCGTAGAGCGAAAATAAACTGCGCCTTAATTTAGCTATCAATGAAACTGTTAATTTACAACTGACATATAAATAATCTAAGCCTTTATAACACCTTTTCTGAATAAACAACTATTTTTTGCTCTGTTAAATGGTCTCGAACACGAAAAATATTTAAAATTCGGATTCATAATTTTTGTCAACAAAATGCAACGATTCAGAAAGACTATAGGGTATAAATTCATTCATTCTCAACCCATGCCACCCCAAACCACCCAAAGGGTGTAAAGTTAGGTCAAGGGATGATTAGAAGTACCCACCCATCACAACAGCTTCCTGCAAAATAATAAACAATGTATCTGTATCTTGGTAAAAAAAAGGTCCAATGTCCAAATTTGAAGATTTTGAGTTATGTCCATGAATCACTTCAAGGTTATAAGACTTGCAACAGAAAAAGTACAAATGTCCTCCTGTCAATACATTATGAAAGCATCAAAACATTAGAAGTATTTTCAGTGCACCAAAATCAAAACTAATACAAATTACACTTGCAAAATAGACTTTGGCACTTTTTCTATCAAATGAAAAAAACAATCAATAAATAATAAGAGCAAATGTGCATAAACGTGGAGAGAAAAATTCTTTATCAGAATAACCATCACAAAAACAAGGAATTTGTACTCCAAAAGAAAGAGCCAAGGAAAATGTTTGAACAAAATGGACCCTCGAGGTAAAATATCAGAACTATTATTGATCAGAATAAAAGATAATGAAAAAAAGGATTTTTCAAAAGCCAAAAACTTCAAAAAATACTCTGGCATTGTAATAAAATCGAAATTGCAAAAAAGTGAAAATAAAATGTTTATATTATTTTGTCGTGTTAGGCTAGCGGGATAAAGATCTCAACCTATTTCAAGGAAATAGTTTAGGCTAGCTCGACCGCCTCATTGGACGGCGGAACAGTCGTCATTGGAAATGTGACTTCATTCGAGATGAATGTGTGACATGCTTTCCTTCACCACATAAAATTAGTTTTCAGAAGGCTCGTACGCAACCTTTCAAAACAATCCGGCATAAAAACCTGACGTAAAATAACCGTGAAGTTATGAATCTCCAAACAAACTAAAAGGAGAGAAAATCGTCCTTGAGTAGAGCTTCTGGCCGCGAGCCAAGACAGGACGTCAACAAGACAAATCAACAAAGCTCCGATCGAATGACCCAGTGTGCATCGGATGAAAAAAAAGGAAGAGTGTAGTGATTTCTGTGTTACAACACAATCATTTGGACGAAATCTTTCTTCCGTCTGAGGGGATTGTGATTCGGATACCAGCGAAGCTCAGACACGCATTCAAAAAATAATTTATTCATCTATCCCTGCTTTTTATTCGAATCGCAAGACCGAAATACGAAATGAACCAGACCTTCAATGCTTTTGTTTTTACTGTTTTCATAGATATCTTGGGGCATTTTACCTTAACTCTTTGGGGTTAGGTGGGTTAAAAACTATCCAACCTTTTGCTTAGTTTTTTATGCATGGTGGGATATTTTTTAACCCACCTCAAAAAGTTGAAATTACTCAGTCATACAGTTTAATATTTTATTTAATGTTTTTTATTGAGTTGCACACTGTCTAAGCGAATAGACAAGAGATGTCTTGTCAAAACTCTTCCCAATCAATCACAAAGCCTAGTTTGGTTTGCTTTGGTCGAGACTCTTTTTTGCTACACGAGGGCTAATTGGACCTACGGCTCAAGGCCTGAACTTAGCACATAAATGGTTCCTTCGCTTGCTTTAGCAACAAATCCAATTGTTATAATACTAAATGAACATTCCGTTTGCAAATATTTGACTACTTGCACACCTGTCTCAACTAGAGGAGGCAATTTTTAGAGGGACACTTTTGCCCCACTCCGAATAACTTTTGATTTTACACAATGTGAGCGATAAATATTTCAAAAATATAAATTGGATAGAAGAGAAATGAAATCAAATAATTCGACACTGCAGTACTCATACCACGAGACCATGGACAGAATAGGGAAATAGGATGCTCGTAAACGGAAATTAAAATTTGTTCCATAAAAATTCGGAGGGACTTCATACAATTTTGTAAAATCACGTGCGTCGAGTATGAAGTAAAATTGGATTCCCATTATACCTCCCCCAAGAACTTCTCCAAATTGGCATCACTCAGATAAAGGACAGGTTAAAATGAAGCAATTATAACTTAAACTTACGAAACAAATTGCACATTAACAGTAAAAAACTTTTGACATCCCTATGTTTGTCCCTCACATTCCGAGTCCTAGTACATCTTCAAATGAGGGGGCTTGCACATAACGTATTAAAAAAGCAGAAGTCGAACTTTATAAAAAATTATTGGGTGAAAGTGTCTTAATCATTCATGGCCTCACACCAAGATATTATTTTGTCGAAACTATTTTTATCTACTCATTTCATTACCAAAACTATTTTGTGTTTTTATTATTTTTTATCTTTCACTTTCTTTATAGGGGAGGGCAAATATATATATATATATATATATATATATATATATATAAAAAGTGTGCAGGGGTGCAGAAAGGTTGGGCCCCTAGGAGTTGAAAGAACAGATTGCACTACTCGGAATTTTCCACCCTAAAAACTGATGCAAATTTAGGGTAAATTTATGAGTACCGAGTCCTTATAAATAAATTGTTATCAAAGTAACTAGTCCAATATAAAGGTAATAAAGAATCTGATTGAAAATTATGTTTCATTTGCTGATTAGGTTATGTATGAAATAAGGGGAATTGAATTAGTGTTTTTCAAGTAACAATACAAATACCTCATTTGGATGTACAGTTGCGGTTAACTACCCTTCTCGTATTTCCACGTCGTTCCTAGTAGAGCAAATTAAAAGATACCATTCAATAGGGAGAATAACATCTATTAATTCATAAGCTGAAAATGTACTAAAGGGTTGTTTTCATAATAAATTTGCTCCCAAGATAGTCTGCACTGTCGAACACCCAATTTTAATACTAAATTTCGGATATATCCAAATTTAACCTCGAATACCAAGTTTCAAGTCTTTCTTTCCCAACCGATTCTGGATACGGACAGAAAATAGGGAGCTCCTAATGATAAAATTCATTTTTTGCAGGCTTTTATTCATATAATCAGAAATAATCTTCCCACCCGCTGAAATTTTATCACGTTATTATGAAAGAAAAACAAAATCCTGGACAAATTTTTGTTTTTAGATTAATTCTGTGTAAATAAATTCATTTTTTACAGGCTTTTATTCATATAATCGGAAATAATCTTCGCACCCGCTGAAATTTTATCACGTTATTATGAAAGAAAACAAACAAAATCCAGGACAAATTTCTGTTTTTAGATTAATTCTGAGTAAATAAAAAAGGTTATGAACTTAATCGAAAAAATAATGAACAACCTTGATCTATTTTGATGGAAATCGATTCAGGATTTCCTATGCAATAACGCATAATTTCAGCTCTCCTCATGAAAGATAGTCATTTCTTTTGCAAATGAATATTAAATTTAGTGTCATAGTAAAAAAGTTATGGGATGAAAAAGCAGATTTTTTAACATAAAAATAGAATTTCCGACATTCCAACAACCTCAAAATGAAAACTGGGCTTCTAGGTAAAATCCCTGATATAATCAATTATGTAGATAGGTTGAGATTTTTATAGACGAATAAGAGTTTGAATTTTGCTAGAGTATTTTGTTTGTTATATAGTTAGACGTTTTTGAATTTGTTCGTGTACGATGAATCGCGCTACAAATGGTTAAATCAGCGAACTCCATTGTATTTCTCTCTAAATCTTAACTGTTCAAAATATAAGCAAATGTATTTATAGAAGTCATTACAAGATTTCAAAAAGATAAATAATTCCGAGTTTAACAACTCAATAACAATTTCACTCTGGTGTCCGATTTTCACCTTGATCTATTGTAGTTCTCATTCGGAAGCCCAAAGGAATCCGTGTCGTGAACATCTTGTAGGATTCGCTCTAGGGTCAGATTTTGCTACGCGGTGGTGTTGGGAGGGATAAGACAGGGTGGAAGGAGGGAGTTCTTTATCTCTCGCGTCGCTGACGGTCGATGCCACTGCTCAGTTCGAACGATTGCAGCAAACGAACTAACAGATGGAGTGACAACAAGCAGAGGAGGGTCCCTACCACCACCACCCCTTTCGAAAATTTGATGATTTCGCTAGTTTTGAAATGTCTACTTGCAAATAATGGAACACATCAAATGAATAAAACATTCTTTTGCATAATTTAAATTCAACAATGCATGTTCATTGACTAAAATAACTGTCACATACTTTAATTTTGGTAATACTTATTTATTACTTAATATTTAAGAGAATTATTATGGAATTTGCTGCATCTGGGGTTCCCATTGTTCACGCACCTATACATCCCATCAAGTGTCACAGAAGAGAATTTTCGAACACAAAGAGTGCTTAGTGCTATCTGTTGTCCTTGCGGAACAATCATTTCTAAGTGATTTCTCTTCTAGGATCAAATGAGATGTGTCCGCTTTTTGTGCTTTTATTGATCACCTTTAACCCTTCAAGTGGTTTCGACGAGACCTCGTCCATCAAAATCTGACCAATTTTGTTGCTGACGAGGTAGGTAGGTATTTAAATTAACGTCACACTGGAGCAACACAACGGGCTATTGTTTGTTGCTGATGATCTCGTCATCCAAGATATTGCGGATCTTTTTATGATGACGAGATCAAGATCTGGTCAGTCTTCTTTTAATGACGAGATATCTCGTTCATCAGGATCTAGTCAATTTTCTTCTAATGGCGAGAGATCTCGTCCATCAGGATCTGGTCAGTGTTGCCAATGACGAGGTAACTCGCCACCGAGTTATTGCCGATTTTTCGAGGATGACGAGATCGAGACCCGGTCAGTTTTCTTCTAATGACGAGATATCTCGTCAGTCAGGATCTGGTCAGTTTTGCTATTGACGAGATGCATCTTCGAAACAACCACCAGGAGGGTTAAAAATAATAATCAGGGGATCGAATCATGCAGACAACGAGCCTGATATGCTCTTCGAAACGTGTTCGAATCGTATTTGGCATAAAAAAAAATTCTATAAACCCCTGAGGAATTAAAATTTTAGTTACCCAACTGGCAACAAGTGGTGGGCGAAAGAAGTGGTTATCCAGGGCCGCGCATTCGCTGCAACACGCCGCGAACATTCGAATCCGGTGTTCGCGAGCGGTGCTGGGGAGATTCGAATCGCTCCTCGCCGCGAGACCCTTTGTGTTTGTGGTTCGCACCAACCGGTCGGATCGGTACGAGGGTGTTCGCGAGCCTCGTTCGAGGGGTTCGAATTTGGTTCCACCGCAGGTTCGGCTTGCGAGTCGAACAGATGGGAACGCTCGAACGGCGGCGGCGTTCTCGGCAAATAAACAAACGGACGCGGCGGTCGGGCAGTAGGAGGAGACTCACCTTTCGGTCGATCCCGATCGGTCTATCCTGAGCGTCCTCATGAGTCCGGAGTCCTCGGAGCACAGGGTCAGGGGCCCATTAATCCAAGGGGGGCACGTGGCCAACATGGCAGTCACTTTCTCTTCGCACACGGATCGGCGGACGCTCGGCTCGGCATCCGGGCCGCGCTCCGCACACCCGTTGGCAGCCATCTTTGAACGCACACTCTGCCGTCGGCCGCTCGCTCTTCATCCGCCAGGGGGCGCAGGGCTGCCGCAAGCGGCGACGCAGCGCCAACGGCGAGACCATTCCGCGACCAAAACAAACAGTTTTCGAAACGGAAAGTCTCCAAAACGAGTTTTCGTTTCTTTAAAGTTCGTTTTCTGCCCATCGCTCTTGTTTTCGGTGACGGATGTAATGAACGCACAATCCCTGCCATTTGTAAGTGATCGGATGATCTGCGTGGTTCAACGGCCCGCAGGGCGAAATGCAATTTTGCGCTCGAATTGTGAGGATTCTTCGTTTTGCAGTCAGAAATAGAGATGGGGAAAACTGTTATTTTAAGGCATCGGTGCGAAGTGTCATTCCTAATTTGCAATAACAGTTCTAATTAACAGCTAATATTAACAGTTTCGTTATCAGTCGGCTTCTAACAATAACACTTACCAACTAGATTTTCGGGTTTTTGTTAACTCTTTGAGGAACGCGATTTTAAAGAAATAAAAAATCCCAAGTTGCACAGAATTGTTTATTCACTTATTCAGCTTCAAAATTAGTATAAAACATCAAATAACATGTTTTTTTCATTAAAAAAAACCGATTTATTCCTTTATAAAAAAAATTTTGCAAAACAAAACATTTGCCTTTATGAAAGACAGAAATTCACTGCATCACACAATTCGCCAACTTAATCGCAACAGTGACGACAACTTACTAATGCGTTTTGATATCTGAAAATTTTTGTTTTCACTTGTTTACACATTGGGGATCTTTAGTTCATAGCATTGTCAACTCAATGGAAAACTTCAAATAAAATATTAAACTGTATGACTATGAGTAATTTCAACTTTTTGAGGTGGGTCAAAAAATATCCCACCATGCATAAAAAGCTAAGCAAAAGGTGGGGCAGTTTTTAAACCACCTCACCTCCAAAGAGTTAACTGTTAGAAACTGACATCAACGGTTGCTTTTTCCAGACATCAACTATTTAAAGTAAGCCATAAAGTAAAATTACAAAATAATTCGTTTCTGCAACTTTTTATTTCAATTCGCTTTGAATTGCTTCTCTGCTATCTCGATAACATGTATAGGAAACTTAATATTTTCAGTAACAGTTGCTAACTGTTATTTTAACTGCCATCGAAATAACAGATCATCACTAGAGAAATGTTAGTTGATGACGTGTCCAGTAGGAGTCATATTGAACCATGACCAAATAATATCGCTATAGTTACATGTAGAATCCCGACAGAATAAAGTTTCCAGAGGAAATTCATCCATATTCTGCATAGTCATCAGAATGGATGGGCATGCGAAAATGTGTTCCCGGATGTGTTCAGTTTAAGTTCAATTTCTGCAACCTTGAAAAGATCTTGTTCCACATCCTCATTTATTTTCCTTCCTCTAAGATGACGAGTTCTCAATCTTATAATATACAATGAGAAATATAGAACAATTTATGCTTATACATCATGCTTAGAGACACAAGATACAAAAAGTTTTAAATATAGCAATTCATTTCGAAGTTTTGGTTGAACATTGCAATGATGCATCAGCAGTCATCACGTTGGCATGATGTGGAAGTTTGGAGAGTGGGGTGTCAGCTCAGACGTGACCTCGTCATCTGATGTAGTTTAAAATGACGTGATGTTGTCCTCAGATCTTTCCCTTCGGAATTGATCTGGGACGTCGCCAATAGCCCCTTGTGTTGCTCCAGTGCGACGTTAATTCAACTACCTATCGTTACAGCAGGAAGCGCGTCTATGAACTCCTCATGTGAGGATGGTCATGGCTAGAGAGACATTGCACACCCAGGAGACATACATGTACACCCAGGTAGGTATTCAGAAAATAATTTCGGTCCAAATTTCTGTCCCGAATTTCTATTTCCAACCAACAGGCCGTAATACTGAATGAACATTGCGTTTAATTGTTTTGTGGCTGTCTTCAGACATATCTAACTATCTTACCTATGTGATTAATGAAACTTCGATTTAACCTAATTAAACTAGCTTAATTTTATTAATTTAGATGTATGAAATCCATTTATGTGAATATGAATGCTAAATTCATTAAATGGAATGAAATAAGACGAAGTCTGAGAAACGTGACACTTTGCCTTCTATAGATATGAGTAGTGACGGGAGTATTCGAATACAAAAGGTACTCGTGCACTCGATACTTAAAAATATTCGTTGCACTCGATTCTTTTTCAAAGTATTCAGATACAAAAGTATTCGATATCAAAGTATTCGGATGCAAGAGTAATCGGATACAAGAGTATTCGGATATAAGAGTATTCGGATATAAAAGTATTCGGATACAAAAGTAATCGGATACAAAATTATTCGAATTCAAAAGTAATCGAATACAAGAGTATTCAGATACAAGAGTATTCCGTTACAAAAGTACTCGGATATAAAATTATTTATGCTAGATATTCGAATACAAAAGTACTTCTCCCAAATAGCTGTGTTGCATTGCATGCCTATCCATTTTGCTCATTTATTAAAGTGTTTTATTTCTAGTCTCGATTTTACTTTTCCTTCCTTTACTTTACCCGATTCCTTCCCTTTTTTACTTTACTCGATTTTAATTTTACATATATAGGAAAATTCGCACTATATTTATGCAGAATCGTGAAAATGACTAATTTACTTTTTAAACGAAACAACATCGAAAAATTCCACCGATAAAGATATGGGATTTTAATTTTCTGAAGCAATTTCATTACCTTAGTGCCTGCATATTATAGAACAGTCGAATTTAATTATTAGTAGTTAATTACATATTTGGTTTACTTTTTATTTTCGAAAATCAAGTTGGATTGTTTTTAATTTTTCAAATTTAAGTTCAATTGATTTCATTGCTTTCTTTTATTTCTGACATTTAAAATTTCTCAGCAAATAAGATACTACAAATCCTTGAAATGTTTTTTTCCATTTCACAAGTTAGATATAGTTATTTTATGAATTTATATTATTTTTAAAATATGTGACAATTTTTAATACGATAGCAATGATCATGGATACTTTTTTCTGCTTTGGCTCATCTTCTCACATCTTCGTACGTACTCTCAACAGTGGTAGCAAAAATAAAGTTAATTTACAGGAATAAAATTTGATTATTTGATGTAATTTATTTTGTCAATATTTTCAGAATAACCATTGTAGCCATTCTTATACTTAGATCCATCGAGATGTGTCACTTTTATGATAAGCTCAA
Organism: Meta bourneti; assembly: GCA_933210815.1. Lineage (NCBI taxonomy): Eukaryota > Metazoa > Arthropoda > Arachnida > Araneae > Tetragnathidae > Meta > Meta bourneti. The sequence goes on from OW119931.1 coordinate 25,521,529, forward strand.
AGAAATACTTTTAAATTTCATATCCTCGATTACGTGGTGTTGTCCTCGGATCTTTCCCTTTGGGATTGATCCCGGACCGTCACCAATAGCCCATTGTGTTGCTCCAGTGTGACGTTAATTGAAATACCCTACCCATATCCTCGAGACTAAAAATAACAACAAAAAACTTTTTTATAGTAGGAGTTTTGTATAAAAATTTTCATTTTTATCTTCGGGGTTTCTCTTCAAAACAAAATTCTGACCAAATTCTCTGTTGTGTGCGTGTGAATTTGATTATTGATTTTCACCAGAACAAAAAACATTCCTTTTCATTAGTTAATGAAAATTAACGCAGACAGATGGGTAGCAAAATATGGTAGAGTAACACAGATTATGGTAGAAAATCAAATCAACCAAATGTAAGAACTAAAATTTGAAAATCATGATTCGTACAATCGCGATTAAAAATACTTCATACATATTTACAATTGCAGAAAATATATGCGTCATTAGAAAATTCAGAAGTTTGTACATATGATTAATTTGATGTTTTGTAAACATGTTAATCAAAAAATTTCAATCCATTCTTGGAACGAAAAATGGGAATAGAAAGTTTAGAAAATTTTAATTTTATGTTGTTTATTTGTAATTTCCTAGAAACGCATTTTCTTTTGTAAACACTTGCTGTGTGCCTAAAATTCAAATAGATTAATAATCGTAGTATATTGATACTTTTTTAAACATAAAAATTGACATTAATAATTATAATGAGAAAAGAAATCCAAACATAGTTAAGATTTAAGATTAGAGGTTTTGAAAAAGTCCCTTTTTAAGTACTGCTTGATCAAAATATTTCAGAAATTTAATACTTTTTATTGTCTTATCAAAAATTTCATTTGCATTCAGAATAAATAATACAATGATCCTCAAATTTCCTTCTGCAATGGGTTCGAATCTCGGACAGGCATGCTTCAATTCTAGTGCAATAACCACTGTGCTGAGAAACACAAAGCAGTTGAGTATTATTTTTTGTGTAAAAGCGTTTTGTATCGTAGATCTGATTCCGACTATCGATCAATCGTTCTAGTGTATGTATTCGAATGCTTACTCGATACTTGACAGTACTCGAATACAAAGTATTCGATCTTCAAATGTACTAGATATGGGTTATTAAGAACATTTAAAGTAGGGGGTGTATTTCAATTAACGTCACACTGGAGCAACACAACGGGCTATTGGTGACGGTCCGGGATCAATCCCAAAGGGAAAGATCCGAGGACAATACCACGTAATTTTGAACCACATTTAAAGTAGGTACCATGTGTTATGTAGCTAGCTTAAAATATTTCGATTAGGGATCGACATAGGAATCGACACAGAAGAATAGACAAGAGATTTTTCGATCGTATCCAATCCCTTCCCATTCCGACTTTCACCTTGAACACAGCCTAGACATTTCGCTCCACGAAATATTTAGGGTCAGCCGCCCTCCGTACATAAACCCTTCCGAACTGCACTCGGGCGTGTCGCTTGGAGGGTTAATCTCAATTTCCCTCGAATTTTAGTCTCGAATTATCATATTTTTAGCCACCATAAGTTGTTCCATGAATAACCTATTTGTTCTTTTATATCTCATCTTTCAACTTACACCCATTACGTCACTTAAACCACATCCATATCATTAGTTCTAGAAACGCTTTTTTCAAATCTACTTTCCGTAGTTGGTTACGTTATTTTAACCTTTTATCGATTTTCATGGGCCTGAATTATGTCCCGTGTTTGGCACAGCTTGTCCGTTTTTAGACATTGCGCCGTAAAACCCAAACCAACCTTGACGTGCTTAAACAACCGATTACTAAATTAGCGTTTAGTTTGCGAATATATTTGACTGTTTTGAGACCTGGCCGCAGTTTTCCTTGAATTTCTCCGAAATTTTTGCATTTGAAAACGATTACTGTGTCAATAATAAACATCTCTTTTAATAAAGTTCTTTCTTCTGGTGTCAAGCATCAAACGAACAGTTCCCTAATAAATTTCAAATAATCTGACTTCCCCCTTGGTCACCTACTTGCTTGTCTCTGAGGCTGTTCATCATCTGCATTTCAATCCTTTGCTGGTCATGGACTTTTTGAAAGTGCATGAACTCACGGACTTTGTCTAGACAAGCTAGACCGAGACCGTGAAAATCCCTTGTATTTTGTCTCAATGCGATTGCGAGAGTGGTTCTTTTCTTACCAGAAATATATATGTTAACTGAGAGTGATACTTCTTCAGGGGTACTTTAATATGCATTTTAATACAAGAGATAGGTACCATACATTGCTATGTACATATTTATATAGTAGTAGCGTTCACAATACTACGAAGGACAAACATAACGTCCTTCCTTCTCCGTGTCCACCACTCGAGTTCCCCTTTCAACCCCTACAGTTCTTTTTCTCCTCACCCAACATTCTTCAATGTGTTGGTCGGAGAATCTCACAGGTTTAATAAAACTTCGCATCCCATGAATTTGGCTAAACTCAGCATTTATTTTTCAAACATCAATGAAATTTCGAGGGGCGATCAAGTCCACTCCGCTCTGAGTACGCCCCTGATTTCACACGATGTGTCTACGGGGCTGAGGTTGTAATCGAAGAGAACCTGGGAAAATATTGATGCTATGGATTCGATATTGCGATCGGGCCTTATGTGCCAATGGAGAAGTGACAATTATCGCACTATTCAAATGAGAGGGTTGAAACGATGTGTAAGAAAGAGGAAATAAAGACGAAAACAGTATAATATATTTTATTTATTTAGTTATTTAATTGTTGTTTCTCTACAAAAAAATATGCAATTACAGAGAATAAAAATATATAATCCTAAAAACACAAGAAAAAAGACACAAAAATACAGTTAGAAAACAGACAAAACATTTCATTGAAGCAGATTACTTATTCAATTGAAATCATTAAAAATATATCAACCTCCGAGAAAGAACTATACAGTTTAAAAAATCTATTTGCAGCAAAAGTGTTACATTCTTTTTTAAAGGTCTTTCACAGAATAATTGAGTTTCTGGTTCTGGTGATATACTTGGAGAGGAAGTCAATACACAAAACTAAAAAGGTAGAATCAATTTTGTTATCTAGAAGGTTGTAAAAATTTTTGTTAAAGCAATGTTCTACGGAGCGCTTTAAAGTAATAATGCTGAAAGACTTAAGCTGAATAAAAAGAGGAAGCTCTTTTGCTTGACATATATGGCGTATTTCTGCGATGAGCTTTAAAAGCTTGTCCTTAAGATATAATATAAACTACAATATGGACATAAATAGAGGATCCAGAAGGTGAGATTCCACAGCTGTGCGGTGGTTAACGTTAGAAGAAAGAGAAAAGTATGTGCGTAACTGAAGGTGCTGAATCAGCAAATTCTGGGTTTGATTCACACGCTTGATTCGGAGAGAAATGCAATGGCATTAAATGAATGAATCTGTGACAAGGAAATACTGAGAAATAAAGAAACGAATACAAATGGAGTGATTTAAAGAAAGTTTTAGTTATGCTTGGTTAAAATTTAGCTTAGTTTTATGTATGTTGGACTTACGTTGATTAGTTTTATGTCCGCATACATAAAACTAAGTTGGATGCTTGAAACTTCAAGTATTTTTTGTTTCAAAAACCTAACAAGTTTTTGCTGTACTTCACTTTCAATCAATAAACATAAAAAGTAGAAGCAAACAGTAAGGAACAGATTTGTTCAGTAATAAATCCGGTTTCTCCATCCATGATTCTTATATTTTTTCCAATGCCAGCTCATTGATGAGACAGTCCAAATATATGTTATCACTGGTTCAGTAGTTTCTCAAGGAATTTACTTATGCAGGGACCTATTCAAAGAAAAGACCACGAAACGGCCTACTCTAGAACTTTAATTTTTACGCTGGATGAAGCTTATCTGAATCTTGTAACATTTAAAAATACTCCAGCAAATCTTTTTAATGACCATAAATAAAATCGTGTAAAAACTTCCTACCACTTCTCAGTTGTCTGAAATACTAATGCATCCATTGAGGCTTTTTTCCCATTTTTCGAGTATAGAGGGTTTTTCTTAAAATAATAGACCACAATGCATTTATAAAAGAACTATGTTATTCTGTACTGCACTTACTGCCATTCCTGAAACAGCAGCTCAGGTGTCACTTCGTCATCTGACCATGGTTCAAAACTACATGGTGTTGTCCTCGGATCTTTCCCTTCGGGTTTGATCCCGGACCGTCACCAATAGCCCGTTGTGTTGCTCCAGTGCGACGTTAATTAAAATACCCACCTACATACCTACCTGAATCAGCTAGATACACGCGCATTCAGGACATAATTTAGGTAGGTATTTTAATAAACGTCGCACTGGATCAACACAACGGGCTATTACCGACGGTCCGGGATCAATCCCGATGGGAAAGATCTGAGAATAACCCCAAGTAAATTTGAACCACGCGGTCAGATGACGAAACATAATTTAGGAAGGGGCCAAATCTCTTATTTTCGATTCAAATCGAAAGGCCATACTGCCATATGAATATTATGCTTGCGGATTTTATTTCTTTTCAGGCATCTCCGTGCATCCTACCTGTGTGGTAAACGAAACTTCGATGAACTCTGATTAAATTAGCTGTAGTGATTTTTACAGATTATTTTTAACAATAAAATATTTCGGAGTGAGCTCCAGCCTTTCCTCTAAATACGTCCTCATTTCAAGACACAAATAGACGAGGGATATTTCCCCTATCCCTTTCCACTCAGACAGTTAGCTAGACGGAGATCCTTCCCTTGCTTTAGCAACCAATCCAATTGGTGTTGAACTGAATGAGCGCCCATTTCTTGTTTGCAACTAAACATTTTGGAGTGTTGATATATTTATGGAGCACATGGCCCCGCAGGTGCCTAAATCTCCGGTGTTGAACATAGAGCTTGACTTATTGGAATTTGCCTTGTTGAGTTAAGCCTTGAAATTAACAGCTAGCTAATAATAAACAAGAATCCGGTAAAATTTAGGAGTTAGGAAGAATAAGGATCAATTATAATGAAATAAGTCAGTGATCTCAGCTGTCCAATGTGAGGGTGCGCCTAGGTCTGTATTTATTTTGATGAAGGGTTGGGTCGTAGATTTCTATTTCCTGCACCGCTGCATTGTGACTATTATTAATTTGGAGGAAGAATTTGAGAGAGATTTTATAGATAAATTTTCTTATGGTTGGATTTTTTATTGAGAGCTCTGGTGATATCGCTATTTGCAACTAAACATTTTCAGGCATGCCCACGATTTTTATACTATTGGCTTGTCGTGGCTCTTCGTTGGCAAAGGTTGGCTGGATGGTTTTGGGTTTTTTGGCTCAAGGGCCGTATTTCGCCAAGCTGCGCCAAACGCAAGACAGACATCAAGTAATTATGGAAAAAATGGAGAAGGAAGATCACTTTGGCATCCTGGAGTCGCGACCCCCGTGTTTACTAGAGGCCTTAAACCCCATGGGAAAAGAATGTATCACTAGGGTACCTCGAGTTCGTACACACCTGAAGATGCACCCCCTCGAGGGGTTGTTGCCAAAGGAAAAAGATTACTTGAAACTTTCGGTTTATTTGATTAAACGTTACAACTGAAAATTATAACGAATGAAAATATTTTTCTCAGAGAAGAGCCTCGCAGCGCATGACCGATCTGCAGTACCCGATCGACTTCCTCACTCCCTGACTCCTTCCCTCGACTACCACCCACTAGTGCAACCCTTTTCAGCGTCAAGTGGTTACTTAGCTCTGACCACGTGAGACGCACTTCCGTTTTTCTAAGAGTTGGGGGGCCGCGGTAGACCAGTTGGCAGAGCAACGGATTAGCAAGCGGAGGGATGCGAGTTCGAAACTGGGTCCAGGCAAAGACAGTCGCGTATTCGGGAACTGGTACACGTTAAATATGTCGTGGCCTCAGATGTCCTCACGTTGGCATGGTGTGGAAGTTTGGAGAGTGGGGTTACAGCTCACTAGTACCTTAGTGGAACACCAGGAGGGCTGCCTGCCTTAAATTTGCCCCAAAAAACTTTATGCTTGCCAGGCTCCGATCTGGCCTTTTGAAAAAGATGATTTTTATTGCTGGCCAGAAATCCTTTCCCACCTGTATAAAGTGCGGCTTATTACCATCCTCTCCCTCACACATCCTTAATTGCATTGGAGCCATACATGAAGACATTTTTAAATACCCATCTGCCATTGCCCAAAAACTTTTCTTTTTGCACACTCAATGACTTAGTGTAATTTTTTTTCCCACTGGGATAAGAAAGAAGACATCTGTCAGGGCCACAAATGTCCTCACGTTGGCGTGGTGTGGAAGCTTGGAGAGTGGGGTGCCAGTTCAGGTGTTCACCCCGTCATCCGACCGTGATTCGAAATTACGAAGCGCTGTCCTTGGATCTTTGCCTTCGGGATGGATCCCGGACAGTCGCCAGTAGCCCGCTCTGTTGCTCCAGTGCGACGTTAATTAACTACCTACCTACCACCTAAGAGTTAGGCAGAGAAGCAGAATATCACGCTGCAGAGCTTAACAAACTCCGATTTACATTGATTAATCCAACTTCAGCATTTATTTCTGAAACATTAATAATATTTCGGAGGAGGTCCGAGCCTTTTTGGACGCGTTCGTATTCCATGTGTTCTTCCTATTACCTGTTTAGTTCAGACGATGGAGCTTTATGTTTTTGGAGGCACTTCGAAAAAGCTGTCCTGTTTCGGCGTAGAAACGTGTTTGCGTCAGGTTCATCTAACTTATCAGCAGAATCCATATCCTGGATGTGCTTAAAGAAATGTACGCATTTTAAACTGATAACAAGACACTAGAAGCTACATGACAGGTAGAACAACTTTCCTGACCATTTGACAAATAAGAACACTCTTTCGTAAGGGTGTAAATTGCATATAATTTGCCCCTCACACATTCTTGAAATGACTATTAATCCTGCTGAGCGAGTTTATAAAGATACAAGGGAAAAAAGACGATACAATACCATGTCATCAAATCGAATATGACAGCCCCATTCACCACGTACACCTGTCATTTATATCGGATGTGATCCGTCATGTGTATAGCATATTATAGTATAGTTTAATCGGACCATAATCAAAACTTCATTGAGTGATGCTTTTTTAACACTTTTGGGTTGTCAGTGAGAGAAAACAAATTCTCAATGTGTATTCATATTTCCTAGTTAATCATTAATTGAATGACAGATACGTATTTTAGTAATTACTATCGTATTTAAAAAATATTACTAAAGTTTTATATATTTGCAATACTTAATTTTTAGAGATAAACAGGTACTAACACTCTAAAGCAGTGTTTCTCAACCGGGCCCGGCATCAATTATACCCGGTTCTGAGAGGTTCTCCTGGAATTTGCCATTTGTTTTTAATCATTTTAATAAATATTTTTAGTTGAAATATTTCGAAGATAATAATGTTGATCCAGAACACCCAAAAAACATCAGTGTAGGAAATACCAGTGACCAATCAGCAAGAAAATTTTCGGACTAAAATTGAAGATCTCAAGGCAGTCCCCTGTATCCGGTTTTCAAATCTTTTTTCTGACTATTATTTCTCAGTTCGCGATCTTACCTCTCTCTAGAGATCCTCTGCTCTAGAGAGCTTGAACTCCAAGTCCTTTGCATCTATTTAGTAGACTTGTTATGCATAACAAGTGCTACGCCTCCTGTGGTAGACGGTATAATATGCTATCTAAACTAGTGGTTCTCAACCTCATATCTCAGCTCAGTAAAATCTTTTTTTATAAGACAAGGGCCCGGTCAAAATACCTTTTCAATATTTTTAAGTTCATACATTGAGCTAATATAAGTATTAATTACGTCACAATCATAGAGAATATTAATACATTTATGCATACCGTGTGGCATATTGATAAGTATAACAATGCATTTGAGATCGTTATCAATCACTGGACTAATGAAATCTTGTTGCTTTTTGTAGTTTCCTCAGGCCAACATCATTAAAATAATTTGTTATGATTTTATCGCCATATCTCTTTCTGATTACCAAAAACCTATGTTGCGTCATAAACACCTCCAATACGAGATTTGTTAACACCAAAAGTAAACAAAGTCCCGTGTCTCTCATTAATATTAAAATTTAAATCTGCAGGCCTATTATTTTTTTCTATTATTTCACTCGGGTTTCGAAACAACCAGTTACACACTGCAATGCGAACTTGCGAAGAAACAGTATTCTAAAAAATGATTTGAGAACGGGATAGTGCCTTGATCTTCAATTTCAGTTTGAAATTTTTCTTTATATTTCTTTTCTGATTGGTCACTGATATTTGCCTTACTGATGTTACTTAGATATTCTGGATCTGAGCTTTCCGACACGTTATTCTCCTCGGGATATTTCAGCTAAAAATATTTATTCATAAAAATGTCGGGCCACGGTAACCCAGTTGGCAGAGTAACAGATTAGCAATCGAAGGGTTGCAACTTCGAAACTTGGTCCAACCAAAGACTGTCGTGTAGGTTTCGGCTGATGCACGTTGAATCTGTCGTGGCCTCAAATGTACTCACGTTGGCGTGGAAGTTTAGAGAGTGGGGTGCCACCTCGTCATCTGACTGTGGTTCAAAATGACGACGTTTTGTCCTTGGATGTTTCCCTTCAGAATTGATCCCGGACCGTCTCCGATATCCGGGTTGCTTTGCTCCAGTGTGACGTTAATTCGACTACCCTAAAAATGCTTAACGGAAAAGAATGACGAATTCCAAGGGAACGTCCCATGACCCGGGGTATGCCTGATGCCAAGGAGGTTGAGAAACACTGATCTACATACAGCGGCCGAATCAGGGAGAAAAAGTCAAGTACGTCATTAATTCTTTCATGGGGTTTGAACGCTAATGATGTTACGCCGGAATTATTTTATCTTTTCATCTGTATTACCCATAATACTTGTATTTTGTATTGTTTATAGCTCACTTTTGGGGGCAGACCCCCTATTCCAGAGCCGAAATGCATCGCCCATAGATACGAGTGAGGTAGAGAGAGTAAGGAAATGGACAAAAAGCCAGACAGGAAGTGTTTTGATGAAACAAAAATCCTCTTGGAAAGAGGTGGGGGTGGGGGTACTATTTGGGCGGGGAATCGTCTGAAACGGCATCTGGCACACTCGGGGAGTCGGAAACAAAGGATTGCCACAGAAAGAGGTGATGTCGATCCCTTACTGAGGACGTGTGCAGAGGCGCTCTGTCATCCCTCCGATGACGGTCTCGCTGAAAAAGTCTCCAGACCAACTTCAAAATATTATCAACTACTTTTAAAATAGGTATAAAATCTTTATTTCACACCTTTTAGTAAACTAGCATTTCCGAAAAAAAAATTTCCATTCAATGTTTTAATACATCGTTTTTTCCAATATGTTCAGTACATTGCTCATCCTGTTCTTAACAATGAAATAGCTGCACTAATTTATATAAATAAAAATAGAGAATTTGTACATTGATACTATATCATGATACCCAAAGTGGATAAACTTGAAAAGTGATCAAAATATTCGAACTAATTTGTGATCTTTCCTTCAACCCTCCAAGTGCACTCGGCGATCAAGGTGGACAAAATATCTCGTCCATCAAGATCTGGCCAATTTTGCAAGCGACGACACACTTCGCCATCAAGATATTGCCAATTTTTTTATGATGAGATCAAATCAGGTAGGTTTTTTTCTAATGACGAGAAATACCTCGTCTAGACAACCACCAAATGGGTTAAAAGATGATGAAATTAGGAAATGTCGCATGCCTGGTGCAAGAGTCACACAAGTCCAAACGTTTGGTAGGAAAACTATTAGTGCCGTATATTTTTGGGAATCGAGAGTTACGGCAATTTTACAGAAAACGAACTTGAGAGTGGCGTCCTCCAAAAGAGGTCACTTAAAACCGACTTTTGTAGTGCAGTCACCTTTCGTAATTTCGTCATATAACAGGAGTGCGATGTATGTGAAATGTATTAAATGGGTGGAAGTGGCCAAGGTATGCCATTCGCGTCCAAAGTAAGTGGCAGGAATTATAATAATGTCGAAAGGGTGTTAAAAAATTATTTTCCAGACCCTTAAATGGCATTTACTTTTTTCTACGAAAGAGAAAAGTGATCGTTCTGATTACTTTTTCTATCTATACTTGTAACAGGTCGGTTGTTTTGGGGTTTTATGGCGCAAGGGCCATCTTTGGCCATGCTGCGCCAGACAATGCAATATCAAATAATAGACATACACACGCATGAATGTTTTTACTGACACAAAAGAGAGAAATACACCCAGGGAGTAATGCATCTGACAGGAATCGAACCTGCGCCGCCTACAACTCGAAGGTTGTCAGCCCAGTGAGCCACGACGTCCCCTGTAACAGATGGGTGAGTGAAGTTTGGAGTAAGCATCTCGAGGTTAAAAATAGCACAATTTATTTTTACAATAGTAGAAATTACGAGAAAACATTTAGTAGGTAATAAGACAAGACCACAGCGCAGTGGCGTGCCTGGAAGGAATCGACAGAACTCCTCTTTTTTCAAATGGGAAAAGGGTTTTCAGTTCGATGACGCAATTGGCAACGTGCCAAGAAAGGGTTGAAAGTTTATGGCGTCGTTGGCTGTCAACAAGCCAGTAGTTCTGCTCGCTTTCGACGTTCAAATAGTTCGATTTGCTACACAGTTAACAGATCCAATCCTAGTTCTAGTAACGCCAGTTAATTCGCTGAGCCGAGGTAGCCTGGTTGGAAGAGTAGCAGATTAGAAACCGGAGGGTTGCGAGTTCGAAACTACATCCAACCAAAGAATGTCATGTTCGTGGAGGCTGATACAAGTTAAGCCGGTCGTGGCCTCAAATGTCCTCATGTTAGTGAAGTGTGGAAGTTCGGTGAGTGGGGGCCTGTTGAGGTGATGTCCTCGTCATCTGACCGTGGGCTCAAAATTATGAGGTGTCCTTGATTTTTTCTTTTCGGGATTGATCCCGTTGTGATACTCATGCGAAGTTAATTTAACTACCTATCTACGGGTAATTCGCTATTTATTCATGAATTAATAAACTTTTCTCCGAAGGGGAGTGTATATTTGAATCAAATTTTCGTCTTTTTGATAACATAAATTCAAATATTTTCACAAAATTCGGTCGGTGATGTAGTAGGCGGGACCGACACACCTCGACAACATCTCAAGGACATATGGGTTTTGCTATGTCTATTCTAACAGAGAACTTTTTCTATAATAATTATAACTCTATATAAATATCTCTAGCATGACCAATTGATAATTATTATCAATTGGTCGTGCTAGAGAATATTGATTTGTGTAAATGCAATCCAAGCTTTTGTGGTCAGAATTGCCAACCCCTCCCGACAGAAAGGAGTATTTTTAAAATTTGGAATCTGGTAAAATAGGCAATAAACAGGCCGTGGTCTGCCGAAAAGAGTTAAGAATCTGTTGGGTTTAGTTAGTGGTAACTGGGGACCGATGCTCAGAGATGTCAGAGAAAGAACTCTGAGCAAGATTCGGCGATTTTCCATTATCTATCCAATCGAAAATTATTGAATTTTTTTAGAATCTGGAAATTAAAATAAGCTTCTTTTGGTGTTTTCAAGTTGTGCTCTTTTTATTTTCCATATGCAGTAACCTCTCGATATATCGGCCTTCTTGAAGAGCACGACAAAAGCAAGAGCTGAGAAAATTTTACTCGTTAGAGAAAAAAACTAGTTTTACATTACATTTCGATATTTTTCATTTAAAATTATGTAAAATTACAAAGCGATAGAATATTGTTGCAAGAGTAGATCATTTGCCATTTCTCTACCTTCTTTCAGGTAAGTAGTTGAATTCACGTCTCACTGGAGCAACACAAAAGGTCAACGTGCACCAGCCCCTACGTACACGAAGGTCTTTGGTTGGATCGAATTTTGAACTCGAAACCCCCTGTTGCCAATCCGCTACTCTTCCAACCGGGCTACCGCTGCCCTCCCTAAGGGAAAGATAGATGCGAGGATAACACCTCAACATTTTGAGCCATGTTCAGGTGATGAAGACAACACCCAAGCTACCTTCTTTCGGGATGTGACCGATGTAGAACCTCAACTCCTCTAACTTGAAGATGTCTGTAGAAATTTTGTATGATGGGCAGAAGCGAGAAAGGTAAAATAACTGATTGAAATAACAGGTGCCTTTGAACTAATTCTAAAAAAAAACAGATTTCCTCTGCTCTGTGTGTTCCGTAACTGAACTCATCGGTGGACAAAGAAAAATGTGCGATTCAGTCGATTGAGAGATACAGAGAGGTAACTGTAATTACGCTTATCGTATCTTACACATTGAAAGAATACAGAATAAAAAATTTCAGATACTACTTTTATTTGAAGAATCTTTAGATATACATTGTCGGAATTAAGAAATCATCTCGGGTTCATTACTTTGAAGCTCCGTAGAGAAGCTTTAACAAAAACAAATTCTACAACCTCTTACATAAAATTGATACGCCTTTTTAATTTTTTATATTTAATTTAACGTCCCCAGGTATATCTGTATATCACCAGAAACTCAATTATTTTCGTCCAACATTTAGAAAAGAATGTTTGTGACCTTTTGCTACAAATAGATTTTTTGTTGCAAAAGGTCATATGCAACATTCATTTTTCAAACTACAATAAATAAATAATTGCATATTTTGTCTGTTTTAAACTTCGGTATATTTCGCTCATTTTTTGAATAAAAAGTAATCTCTTATTTAATTTCTCAAAAGTGAAATTTTTGCTGAGATAGCTATAGGTGTCTATGTAAGCTCTCTTCCACGTGAAGAAGGTACGAATTGAGAAAGGCAGGGAGGGGGCGATGGGGGACAGACAGACTTGCTATTAGCCTTGTCAAGGTCAATTCGCTTTCACGAGATATTCTAATTGCAGCAAGGGTGGATAGCTAATGGGAACTCCTCTCTTTTCAGAATAACAATGCGATCATTAAATACTATATGAATGGAAGAATTAGCTTTAAAGTGCCGTGTTCTAAACATATGGCATAAAAGTACTCATTTCTCCCACAGCACTGGAAAATATTTCCGTGACAGGAACAAATTGTTCTAAAAGTTACAAAAAATCCAAGAAAACTACTTTGAATAAATACTTTTGAAATGCCTTCCCTTTAGATATTGGAACCTCCGCCGCCCTAGTCGCTTCCTCTTGGCTTCACCACTGTCTTTAATATGTATCGTGCAAATTGGTCCCATTCACATTGATCCTGATTGATAAACTATACGAATGAAAGGTAAATGGGTAGATATTAGTCAGAGATTGTTTTTCATAGGTCATTTTAAACATTTTAAGGAGACACGGTACCCTTTGAACATTTTTTGTTTTCATATTCACAACAAAATGTTTTACTGTACCTTATTCGAATACGCATTAAATGTACATTACAAAAGAAAAAAATAATAATTTTTACATTCACAAAATTTAATTTTTATAAAAATATTTCACTATTTTAAAAGTCCTACTACAAATTAAAAATGCTTTCAAATATCTTTTTATTTACCTTCCATGAAGTTTTCCCCACAATTTTGCGCATGGGATTACATATACCACTGTTGCTTATTTATTACAAATATTTTTGTAACTAACACTGTAAAAACAGCAAAAATTGTAGCTGATTTTGTCAATTTTTGAAAAAATAACTATTCATCCAAATCCTTATTCCATGCACAAAGTTATCAAATACATCATAATAAACTACAAAATGTTTCAAATCTCTACTTCAATTATTAAAAACCTTAGCATTTTAAATACGCTGTAGTCATGAATAATAAAAAGCTGAAAAAAAGCACTGTCAAGTTTTAAATGGCTTTGGTTTTCGGTCCTTACATTCGATAGAAAAACTTTAATAACTCGCTACATAATGTAGCTACAGCTATAAAATTTTGCACAAAGTTTTTAAGTTGTAAAATTAATAAAAGATAATAAAAAATCGACATTTTGATAATTTTTAGGGTATTGTGTCCCCCTTAAGGTCTTAAATACTTAGTATTTACATCATTTTGTATCTCGGCACAGATCTGATTGCCACATAAAAGACCAAGCAACTCATTAAAATGTAAATTTAGCACAGATTCTTTGTTACATCTTCGGATGGATTTGGTCTCTCGCCATTCAGTCATTTTTCTACACGATAGCTAATTAGACCATATTTAATTAACGTAGCACTGGAGCAACCCAACGGGCTATTGGCGACGGTCCGGGATCCGGCCCGAAGGGAAAGATCCAAAAATTAACCCACGATTTGCTGTTTAAAGTGGATTCCAAAGCACAGCGAACATCCATGCGATGACCGAGCCTGTTGAATCGAGGGACAGAGCGCCAACCTCTAGGTAGGTAGGTATTTTAATTAACGTCGCACTGGAACAACACAACGGGCTATTGGTGAAGGCCCGGGATCAAATCCGAATGGATAGATCCAAGGACAACACCACGTAATTTTGAACCACGGTCAGATGACGAGGTCACACCTGAGCTACCAACCTCTTGGCTACCAGGTCCGCATTATCTGTTAGGAAACTATTTTCATTCGTTTAATCACATTTTTCATATGAAGACACATGAAGACAAAACATTTCCCCTAAGATAAAAACTCGTTGCTTCAAAGAGCATGTTTTTAAATTGTAACGGAACCAGGATGACCTAGAGCGGAGGAGGATTGGCCCCTTCACGTGCAGGGATTCATTTGGAGTTAGTTGCTTTTGCCGAAGGTCCGCGGTCCCTTCAGAATAATGAAGGGAAGCACGGCATTCGTCCATAAGCATTTAGTGCTCTTTAATCATTTCCATGGACAATACGGGAATAACCAGTGTCCTAGTGGAGGGGGTCAGAACCCATACCATCAGCTCATTTTTTTAATACAAAATTTGTAAACGGAATGTTTAGAGGTAAAATGTACCATTCTTTGCGTAGGAATAATTTTTCATCCTTCCCTGCGTCGTATTTGATTTTTATAAGTAATACTCAGCAGAAATTTTATTTCCATCTCTAGTACGCGTTGTATCTGTTATTTATTTAATGTTGCTTCTCTGCACAAAAATATTCAATTACGGTGAACAAAAAATGGGTGATCCAAAAAATGCAAGATAAGACAAATAGTCAGAAAATTGATAATACGAAACACTTAGGATTGAAGCAGATTATTAGTTGAATTGAAATCATTAAAAAATTTATCATCCTCCGAGAAGGAATTAGGTAATTTAAAAATCTATTTGTGGAAAAATTGTTTCAGACGTTTTTTTAAAGTTTTAACAAAAAATAATTGAGTTTCTGGTGATATACCTGGGGATGTTAAAATCAATAAAAAAAACCTAAAATCAAATCAATTTTGTTATGTAGAAGGTTGTTTTGTACCAAAAGAAGCCTTATCCTTGATTTCCATTTTCAGGAATATAAAACAGTCTTAATTTTCCTACTGATTGTTCTGAACTCCTACCAGAGTTTGTTATCTGTGAAAGCACTTTAATGGTTTTATATCCGTAGCATTTTGAATAATTATTGTATCACATGCTAAAGCTTTTATACAAAATTAGGGAGCATCATCCCCGCTCGCTCCCCCTGACACATCCCTAAAATGCCCAGCAATCATTGGTTTGCTGCTCGAATCACGATCTCCATACAATGCGTCCTATCATCAAAACATTCGAGTTATTTTTTAATAAAAAGTATCGATTTAACCCTCCAAGTGGCTTCGACGAGATATCTCGTCCATGATGATCTGGCCAACTTTACTAATGACGAGATCAAGATCTGGTCAGTTTTCTTCTAATTGTCGTGATCACGTTTTCTTCTAATGACGAGATATCTCGTCAATCAAGATCTAGTCAGTTTTGATAATGACGAGATACCTCGTCGAGACAACTACCAGGAGAGTTAAGGACATCATTTGATATATGGAGAAAGAAACTTTTCAACTAGACAATTAGGACTAAGATACACTAGAAGACTTGGGCTTGTAGATGATCTGACATCAGTCATATATAAAGAGTATGGCAGGAGGAAACTAGAAATTATAGCTATAATAGCATTCTTCAGTCTCAATATGTAGCTGATAATTTTTTAATAGCTTTTCATTAATTTTCTGTTCAACAAAATCACATTTATTAAAACTTCGTGATAATCTTGCTGATTTGGAAGTATGTTCCCATTATAGTAGCACTTCGTGTCATTTTGGAAAAATTCCTTAAAATCCAACACAAAGCACTGCAAAGATCTCACCAACCAACATAATATCGCCTGATGCATAAAGGTTTTGTCTTCAAAGTTAACTTTGTTTCACATCTATGAATCCATTTCCACTATTCTTTTCCACTATGTCTTTACTTATTATGGATGAAATGCTTGGCAGCACCCAACTTAAATTCATATTTAAAATACAAATTCGGATTTACACGTCACAATTGTTTTGATTAAATCCGATAAAAAAATTCCATTCTGATTTGAGCAAAATCATGAGATGTTTGATTGAGTCGTTGCCATACGGCAAATATAAATTAGGTTTTTTTCGAACCACGTAAGAGAAATATATGTAAAAGTAAAACTAACGTCGGCTTAGAGAAGGAACTCATTGACTGACATTTTTTTCGGGGATACTAGATGCATATTATCATGATGAGAAATGGATTGTTATATTGTAATCTGTTTGAAAGATATCTAACGGTACCAAAACGCTTATAACTTTTATTTTTTGACATAAAATCTAATAATTAGGCTAACAACAGCTGTAAAGTAAAAAAACAACCATATTTTGTCAGTGAATGAGTTTCTGCACTAAGCCTACGATATAAGAGAAATAGACCAAATAGTCATTTTAATACATTTATAAAGTCCCACTTTATTATATGGTTTTCAAATCGATTTTCATATTGTTTGTATTAAGTTGATGCAAAGTTTGTCCCATTTTTTTTACAAAAATTGGAAAATTTTATTTACTAAAAATTGCATTTAATTAATATAGTATGTGCCGTTTTGTTCGATGACCTTTTTCCATCTCTCCTGTAGCTGCATAATCCTGCGCTCATAGAAGTTCTGAGATTTCTGGCCAAAGAACTGATCCAGGTGACGAAACTTTCTGAACCACTTACGGCACGTGGAATCGTCTCAACGGCACCCTTCACCAAACACAATACATATCTTCTTTTGCGTCTGCGAAGCATTCTTGCCTTTTCGGAACTAAAAAAGCATAATATGTCGAAATTGCTCCTTATTTTCTGCCATTTTTAATGCTGAATAAAATTTAAAAAACACAACCAAATAACACATTTTTTTCCCAAGTTCTCTCTGAAATTTCTTCTTTCAAGCATCAAAACTTTACACGTGTAAAGTAGATAACACTTCGGTTTTGCGATAAATGCCATCTAGCGCTAAAAATGTGGCGAACTTTTGCATCGACCCAACACAAAGCCAAAAAGAAATTTTTGTTCGAAATTAAAAAAATCACGAAAAAGAGAAGAGTAAAAGATAAAAATCAAAGATTATCCAATCAGTCGATAGTGTAAAAGCTCCAAAAACGATTTATGGATAAAATGTAAACAAGATAATGAAATTGACTCCAGCTAATGACTAAGCTATTATTTCAACTGAAAAAAACTCAAAATTCTTCCTCATCCAATCAAACCTCCGATCCATGTCCATGCTATAGTTGAAAAGATCTTCCGAATTCTTAGGCGATGTAGAGGTTTTTTTTACCTAATGATGGTTGATTGTTTATTTATCCATTCGAGCTCCTCGAACAGCGCCAATCGTGCTTCTACAGGTTCTGCTTGAGTTTCCATGTATAACAAAACACTAAGGTATTATAATTTAATTATGAACAAAGGATTCACATAAAGAAAAGGAAATGTGTGACACATTGGGTGCGTTTGCCCTTTGGAGTCCACAGAAGAAAATGCAGAACGGACAATTTTCTTAGAAACCGCGAAGATCTGCGTTAAAGTTTCTTAATTGTTCATACCTATCGAATGCAGTCATTACCTACACGTATAGCACATTTAAATATATTTATAAAGAATATAAGCAACATTGATAAGCACCAATTCATACCTCGAATTCAAAAAAATTACTAAAAAATATATAGCTGCATTTCGTCCTTGTGTTAACTCTCATTTCCTATACAGTGCCTTTTCAAAAAAAGTTGAACTCGGTTATATCAGCACAAAAGAAGCTTCTAAAACTTCACATCAATTGCACACCTTTCGCTAGTTAATAGCACGTTGTGTTGTGCTCCAGTGCGACCTGTTAAGTAACTGCCTAACTAAACATAACCCTTTCGCTAGTTAATAGCATGTTGCGTTGCTCAGTGCGACCTGTTAAGTAACTGCCTAACATAACCCTTTCGCTAGTTACAGGCGATTCAGTATTTTTGACGTCTAACCCTATTTTCACGTTTGCTCACATACAATTTCTTTGCTGTGCTGTTTCCAAGCTTCCAGTTTGTCTGATATCCAGTAAGTCACGGATTCGAATCCCGGTTTGTAAGCACATGAATTTTGGCGATCCTTGTAAAGTGTAACAACGGTTCACTCACTGGGTGGTCCTTCACAAATAGCCGCCAGTTTGCACCTTGTAGTGTCGAAGGCCGAAGAAGTCAGTGGTCGGGCATTAGGTAGATGTTATTTAACGTCGCACTGGAGGAACACAAAGAGAGCTATTGGTGACGGTCCGGGATCAATCCCAAAGGGAAAGATGAACCATGGTCAGATGACTAGGCAACACCTGAGCTGTAGGCAACACCTACTCTCTAAAAGATCCAAGGACAACGCCTCGTAATTTTGAACCACGGACAGATGACGAGTCGGACATTAGGGAAAAAAGGATTTCTCCCTGCCTTCTGTAATCAGACTGCTGGATGCATTTTCCAACGTCTTTTGCCAATATTGAATCACAAAACTTAACTAAAACAAACAAAACCTTTTTCACGAGATGACAATCGAGACGGTGTTATTTCTGCGAATTGATACTGCTAAAATCATAGCCTAATATATAAGGCGTTCAAGTAGTTTAGAATTTCATGCTTTGATCTTAACAATTCAGTCTTCCCTCCCCTGAGGTCAGTAGATTTTCCCGGACCGAAAGTAGTCTGAAGTACGCATGCGTATTGACATGTTTTCTGAACAGAAAATACAGTAATTTCTGAACAGTACGCATGTGCATATAGAATGTTTCGTCTCATGTCGGATCAATGCGTGGATTGCCTTACGGTTCTCTAGTAAGTAACATTTCTATTCCAAGAGTACGAGTCTTTCCGGGAAAAGAATGTATCGACAAAGAAAGAGGACTACTCGAATCTTTTTATTCTTGGGAGAGGTTTTTGTCCTCGGGGGTTGGTCCTGGAGGGCACAACCGCGTGCCAGTGCCACGAGAAAACGAAGACGAGGATCTCGACCACTGTGATGATGCTGGCGCCCAGGTAGAGGCCCAGGGCGCCTCCGAGCCGACCTGCGGACAGACAGCAATTAGGTTCAATAAAGAAACTAGACCAATAAATCATTTTTTAAACTTTCCTGTGGGCATTTTGGAGAGATCTCGGCTCTGGTAAAATGGCAGATGACCTCGGCCGAGTCCACTTCGAAAACGACATTAATCCTCCTGGTGGTTGTCTCGACGAGGTGTATCGTCATTAGAAGAAAACTGACCAGATCTTGATCTCCTCATAATAAAAAAAAATCGGCAATACCTTGATGACAACGATATCTCGTCGTTAGCAAAATTGGTCAGATCTTGACGGACGAGATATCTTGTCGAAACTACTTGGAGGGTTAAGTTCGCTGTGAAGAGGTTCTGCCACACGCAAAAAGATGCACGCGAATATGTTATGTTTATGTTATGTTTATGTTATGTTTATGTTATGTTTATGTTATGTTTATGTTATGTTTATGTTATGTTTATGTTATGTTTATGTTATGTCGAATTTAATTGATAGCTCCGAAATCACTGCCCTGCTATCGCTTAAATTATTTAAATTATTATATTTGGATTATTTCAAGAACAAACTGCACCGAACGACAAATTCAGAGACAGAATCTACACCGAAGGCGTTAATTGCAAAAACGCAGTTGAACCTGTCACCTAAATTAACGAATACTCACTGAAGACCACCATTTGACTCAGATGGTAACCCACTAGGGCGGACTCTCCTACCACTGTCAGGGTCAAAATTAAAAAAGAAAAGTTCTTTGAACAGTTGTCGCTCACTCTTTTCAGCCTCATGCAGCCAGAAATGACTGCAAGAGTGACAGAATGAACTAGACCAAGTGCAAAGGCGGAGAAGCACTGGTTTACTTAATTAATGCGTTCGCTGTTAAACTTCATTGGCTTCAATAGATACCCGGTCCATTTTTATTATACTTGCACAGATTCAAAATTAGGAGAATCTCCCTCTGTCCGTTCGTTTCGGAGGGCGATCCTGACCACTAAGTTTTTTCTCTATTGAATTTCACTTGGCTAAACCATCCACTTACAATCAATTATAATGGGTAATTAATGTAATCAATAATGAACAATGCATATGGCGAATACGTGAATGTGTCTGGGTGGCCTCCGTTACGGTGGACTGGGAGGATATATTTGATCATACACATGTTTTCTTTGTTGTATTTAAATTGTATCTTTATTACATTGTATCTTATCTGTATTTAAATTGTATACTTGTTTCTATTGCTGATTTTCTTTTCTTTCTTTTTTGATAAATGCTTTCTGGCCATCCCCTATGCCAGTATATTGGCAGGCCGGTAGTCCTGTATATATAACTGTTATGTATTCAGAACCTTATAGCTTATAACTGGGCCAATTTTGCGGATTTTGACTGGCACATATGTTCTTAAGACATTAAAGAATAAAATTATGTAGGAAAGATAAAATGAATTTTTCGTCGAAAAGAAAAATTCCCCTTAAATCCGCTTGTGATTTATTAGTCTTAAGTATATGTCTTGCATGCCTCTACATTCTTATAAAAGTGAAGTTTTAAAACGGTTGTCTATATAACTGATGGATGGCAAAATGCTTTATCACATATGTGAACTGTCTCCACTTACTGTTTTGTTTTACTACATGAATGAAACCAAAATGCATTAAAGACTCGCTTTAAATGAGAAAATTTTAAAAACTTTTCACAAAATTTTAAAGTTAAGCTTTTTGCGACGTTGTATTTTCCATTTGCGGCTTTGTACCTTTCGCTGCGACGATGTAGTCGCGGAAAAAAAATGAACCACCCCTCTTCATTCAAACGATTTTAACAGTAGAGCACATTCATAGGTGGCATCCGACAGGGAATAACGTCTTTTATAAATTCATCTGCATAAAATTTGTTTAAGGGGCCCGTCTTAATATTAAATTGAGTACCAACTTCATAATTTCCAAAAGCAACCCCTATTTTGACATAAGATTTCGAATCTATATCATAATTTAACTTCAGATGCCAAGTTTTATCTCATTCTGAATACAGAAAGTTGGAGCTCCTATATACTTTCCTAGTCTTTTATGGATATCTTTCTAAATAATATTCCTACAGCGCTTATGTTTTGTAGCATGTTGCCCCCTATTAAGGTACACAAACAAAATATACATAATGTTTTAGTTTTTAAATAAGTTTAAGTTTGCAATATTAATTATTAAATTAATATGCGAACAAATTACGAATAGAAACCTTGATATATTTGACAGAAATTGATTCAGAAAGACTTAATATTGCCATAAAAATTTTAAGCTCTTTCCTCTGGATAGTTTTTGAGCTACATTTAATTTTCGTCACTACTGTGATTTTAGGGGGCATCCAAAAGTTGAACAAAATTATGACAAACCTGAGGAATGTAAATTTTTGAAAATGTTTGGAAATATCATTTATGTAATCTAATGGACATTGCCTTCTACCTGCTACGTGTGGTACAGCTGAACAATGATCAATCTAGTTGTAGAGATTGGCAAAACTATGCTTTTACGATAACAAGGCTATTGCTAACTTGCGATAACAGTTGTTATTAACTGCTATTATGAAAAGCTTATTTAATAGTTACTCAATAAGTTTAACAGTTATCATTAACAGTAAGTATTGATTATCATTCTTTACGAATTTCACATTGAATATCTCCAGACATAAGAACATTAAATTCATGAAATTTCATATTTAGACTAATTTGACGATGTAAAATCTAATTAAGACACCCAAACACATTGGAAATCTTGTTGTTTATGCAAAATTGGATATGAAGACGGCTCCTTATACAATGTTTTTGACTGAATTTGTAGAGAACGTTATTCACTATTGAATGATATTTTTGAATTTGCTCTACTATAAATAGTGTTCGAAATAAAGGGGCGTGGTTCGTTTTTTACGCCGACTGTACCTTTCAGAGTACACTTTAATGACCAGACTTAGGCCTCAGAATAGTGATACCATAAACAAGGAGTTCTCAAACGCTTTGTGAAACCTGTAAATTCTTTTCTTACAAGACGATTTTAATTAAGTTCAAACATTAAACTAACATAAGTATTAATTTTGGCGGAGTCATGAAGAGTATTAGTACATTATGTGGTATGTTGACATATATAAAATTACATTTAAATTAGTTATAAATCACTGGACTAATGAAATTTTGTAGTTTCCTCGGGACAAAATCATGTAATTACTTTGTGCTGGTTTCATATTAAATTTTCATATTATATTACTTTGTACTGGATTCATATTAAAATTTAAATCTGTATGACTATTACTTTTAAAAGTACTACAGCAATGCGAAGTAGCGAAGAAACAGTATTCCGAAAAAAGGAAAGAAAAAGAGAACCCGGTAATAGGGGGACTGCCTTGATCTTTAATTTCAGAGGGAAATTTTAATTTTCGTTGTATTTCTTTGCTGATTGGTTAATGACATTTATTTATTCTTTATTTAGGCGTTCTGGGCCAGTTTTTGGGGGCGCGGTAGCCCGGTTGGAAGAGTAACAGATTAGCAACCGAAGGGTTGCGAGTTCGAATCCAACCGAAGACCGTCGTGTACAAAGGTACTGGTGTACGTTAAATACATGGTGGCCTCAAATATCCTCACGTTGGTGTGGTGGGGAAGTTTGGAGAGTGGGGTGTAGCTCAAGTGTGACTTCGTCATCTGACCATGGTTCAAAATTACGTGGTGTTGTCCTCGAATCTTTCATTTCGGGTTTGATCCCGGACCGTCGTCAATAGCCCGTTGTATTTATTGTTCCAAGTGCGACATTAATTAAAGGATTAGTTTTTCGGTACAAACGGCTATTATTTTCTTCAGAAGATTTCAACTAAAAAATTTTGTTCATGAAAATGCTTAAGAAAAGAAAATGACGAATTCCAGGAGAACCGGTATGGTATCAGTCCGCCGTCCAACAGTTGAGAAACATTGGTATAAAATATATCAAAGAATAGATTCACGAGCTGTAACGACCATATAGCCGTTTTAGATGGACTATAACTGGTATAGATTTTTCAAGGCGAAAAGAACTTTCTGACCCGGGGAGGAATCGACGATAGTATAAGTTTGTTTTGTCACTCTTTGGTCATTTTGCTGCACAATTACCATTAATCTACATTAATAGTAGATTAGTAATACCATTAATCCACATTAATAGTAGGATTAAATAGAATTAATTCGACATCATGGACAATCCCTACAATACGGTGAATCACTTGCTTGCTCCATGCAAACAAACTTCCTTGAGGTTCAGTCGGTGAAAAAATCATGCAAACACCTCTTGTTATTCACGTCCCTGGATTCACAATCAAGTCAAATGTGTCATTAGATTTGGAATAATGAATGGGCTATAAATAAATGTTCATTTTATTTTCATAAATCTCCATAATTATTAAGATGTTATATCCAAAATTTCAAATAAGAGTACCCACTTTTAACATTACTAAAAATTTCCCACATCATAATTTTGTTAAGAGTTAATTTTTGTGTAAATTTGATCATAATTGTCGTAGAAAAAGACAATAGTTTCTATTTGAGCAAATGATTATTTTGGAAGGTATAAGGGAAAGACAAAAACACTCAATACAGCATTAGGGGTTTGAATTTTAACCACTCATAACAGATAGATTTTGCTAAGGTAAATATATTTTTTATGAATTCTGACTTTTTGATCCAAATAATCAAAATATGGATTAGGTAGATAGGTAGATATTCAATTAACGTCGCATTGGAGCAACACAACGGGCTATTGGCGACGGTCCGGGATCAAACCCGAAAGGTAAGATCCGAGGACAACACCACGTAATTTTGAACCACGGTAAGTTGACGAAGTCACCTGAAATCTGGATTACAAAATACTAATAACACAAGCATATAAGCCTCTTGATGTTACGTAGAGGTAAAGGGGATTTAGGCTGGGGCAACTCCAGCCATAGCCAATTGGTCCGCCTGCTCTTTGCCATATATACCAGTCACTTGGAATCCTCTGTAAGGCAACTTTTTTCTTACCTTATGAAAATGGAATGCACATTTATGTATAATAGACAATGTTTTTTACCAAGTTTAATGGCACGTTTTGTTTGTACGACTCCAGGGACGGAAATAACAGAAAGTGTTCCTGTTTGGATACTTTTTGACCAACTTCAGACAGTGTATGTTGTGATGAGTGGTCCGAGTCTTTACGGCAATGCTATAAAAACTCCCAAAGAACTTAAAGTTGTCCAATTTGAAGAACTAGTGACTGCTTTAGAATGAAAATTTCAAAATAAAGAACCTCTGTGATGATCAAAATATTTCAGATTGTATTCTGAACGAATTGGTGGTTGAGAAGATTGCAAATATCACATCCAAAGTGTCCAGCACAAAAAAGTTTTACTTAACTCTGAATAGAAAAAAGGACTCACTGAAGAGACTGGATAGTGTGGTGGTGCGGTGTTCGTGGAAGATGTACTGCTTCGAGTTGTACAGGATCTCCACTCGGCTGCAGAAGACACAAGGCATTAAAACTAACTGCAAATATAGGGGAAGTCCGTGCATTTTGGACACACATAACTTTTATATCAATTAACTCTATAATATTGCAAAGGAATGTAATATGAAACAGACATCAATTATCAGTGGGGAGTTTCATTAATCTATGAAAACTTTCGTTTAACAATAATAAACATTGCAAAATGTTTATGTGTAATTTGGCCAAGTAGTCTTCAAAGAAGTAGTTTCTAAGACTCAATCTGTTAAAACGTGTGGTTAAAGTAAAGAATGAGATATCATTGCTGTGAGAAGACAAGTCAAAATAATAATTGTTATTTGTTAGTTTCATTCAAATTCTTGGAGGCACCTATCTATGTTTGGTTTGTTATTCGCCCTATGGTCACACATACACATTTTTGCTACACGAGAACGATGAGACAGGAGCGGGTTCTGGTGTTAGTTAATTCGGAGCAGTTTTCATGCGGCAATCATTAGAGCTTTTCACATTGAATAGTCTTCCTAATAACGCTCCTCTCGTACTAGAAAAAAGCACGTCTGCATCATCTACATCTTTCTCTTTGTTTTACGGAAATGTTTTGGTTTTTGATTTTGAAGTTTCCAGTATGTTGAGGCCACTCCAAATAGATACCATATTCTAGTGAAAAGCCAGATGACCTAGGTAGAATCCATTTCTAGAACGGTAATAAGCTCGTCAGGAGGAAGGGCTGCCATATGAAAATCATGCATGGTGATTGCCATAGGTGATATTTGTTTCGACAATACGTAATCACTACTATCATTTCACCGAACGATAAACTTGGAACAAGGACCGACGCTTAAGACGCCAATTGCGGGAACGCATTGCCTACATTCAACCTGCCACTTAATTGGACGAAGATTCATTCAAAACCGTGACTCACACTTCAAAATTTCCTCTTGAAAACATTTGCTATCAATGAGGGAATAGGACAGTTTTACTTGGAACGAGATGAGCTGTTATTCAGATAACAGTTTAAATAACAGTGTTATCGCAGAATAGCAGTTAACAACTGCTGCCGAAAATGTTAGCAGTTATAGAAAGATAAATGTTATTGGAACTGTAAAATAAAGCAATATAAGATAATTTAACAAATTTATAATTTTGAAATATTTAATAAAAAGAAAAAAGTTGGAAAGACAAACTATTTTATAATCCCTTCATGGCGAATTTAAGCAGTTGATAATTGTTAAAGCTATCTGTTAATGTCAATTTCAAACAGTTAATAATAACCGTTGAATTTAGTTGCTGAAAACTACTAATATTAATAGGCTGACCCTTTTTCCTTGAGACAAAAACGGGACAAGGTATTGTAATATTTTGTATTCATAGAAAATACAATAAAATTATTTCTGGATATCGTCATTGAACTGCAGTTTTGTCTCTGATATTGCAAGGATAGAAATAAAGCTTTAAAAAATAAGACTGAACTAAATCAATGCAGGTAGCTCTATATATCGAATAATGCTATTCCATGGATATGAAAAATTACCGATATTCATGTTATTTATATACGGTTATAGATAATGAATAATAATTTATGATTGGCCAATATAAAAGAATATTTATAATTTTTATTGAAAACGAGACAAGGTTGACATTTTTATAAAACGAGTACAGAGAGAGAGACAGTGGACGGGAAATTAAGAAAAGAAAAACGGTGGTACTGTCCGTTCAAAACGGTACGTATGGTCAGCCTAAATATTAACAGTTAATAATAACTGTTATCGAGAAATAGCAGTATCGGTTAGCATTGCTATTGTAAAATAACAGTTTTGCCCTCCTATACTTGGGAAACAATCTCTTTGAACGCAAAGACGGAGTTGAGATGACAATTGCAGCAGGTGTTATATTCCGATCCGATGACAGTTGATGAAACAATACCTGCATTCCTAAAAACAGGCTGTATCCCTCCTAGACGACTTAGTGCCTTCAATACTATTCTTTACAGTTGAAATTCTTATCTTTCCTTATTTCGAGCGCATACCTTCCAAGTTTCTCTTGTCACTTGGAAAAATGCAGCGATTTATTAAACATTACATAATTGGACCAGCAATTAAAATTAAATGTCCGAGTTATACATCACACTAACAAACTTGGCGTAACATCGAAGTATCAGAAAATATTTCCAAACAGGCAAGACCTTCGCATAGCATCTGCGCTAAACTTTCCTTATCGCTCATATCTATTGAGTCATAGTCAATTAGATTATTAACGTCGACATTTTTAATTGACTATTTTCGCTCATATTTTCTTTCCTGTGCTGATTTCTACATCCATGTTTCTCAATTCTTCCGAAGATTGAAGGGGATTGATTGCAAAGTGCCGTTACTCACATTCCATCCTATTTCAATCCATATGTAACGAATATAGGATCAATATTCACATGAATGGATTTTCTACCTCCAAATCAGTGGTTCTTAACCTGGTGTGTGTACCCCTGGGGGTGCGAGAAAGCATTTCCAGGGGTGCTAGAGAAGTTTCCATGGACGACAGCGATTTAATAAAAGACTATCTTATTGAAATAGAGCAATGCACGTATTCAAATGAAATTTGAAAAACTGGACTGAACAATTCTGTTGCACACAGTTAGAACCTTATCCACAGCTGGCAAATTCAGCAGTGCAGACACTTTTACCATTTGCCACCACCTACCTGTGTGAAATGGGATTTCACATAAAAACAAAAACCAGAAATCGCTTCAATGCAAGTGATGACTCACGCGTGGCTCTTGCAAAAAGGAGCCTCGCTTTAAAAGTATTATGAATAAACAACAACATAGCCATTAAAATTGAGATATTGTTTTGTATGTATATGTAAATACATGTGTTTATTTTTCAATAAATAAATAATCTTACAATAGAAGTAATTTCCTAAATAAAGAAATAGAAACACACTTTTCAAAGGGTGCGAGAACTTATTTTTTAGATTCAAGGGGATGCCGATCACTAAAAAGGTTAAGAATCACTGCTTTAAATGAAATAAAATTATCGAAAAATATATTATAGCATTTCGTTTACATTTACTAGTGTTAATTCTCATTTCCAATAAAATGCATGGCAGAAAGCACACCTCAGTCAAGTTACCAATTAGATTATTAACGTCGACATTTTTTAATTGACTATTTTCGCTCCTATTTTCTTTCCTGTGATGATTTCTACATCCCTGTTTCTCAATTTTTTCTTTAATCAGACTGCTAAAGAATTTTATTAGAGTGACGAGCTCTGCTGTGTAATTTTAGCGATATTATGTAGCTCAAGTCAAGCAAATTAAGAAGCCAAACCAATTTTCCAATTTATGGAGATCATAGTCTGGATATTTCCTTTGAAGTGCTGAAGTCTTAAAAATTTATAACTAACTTGAAAACTAAAATCTTGAATTTGGTTGATTGTGTGTGGTTACCGCGGATGGACTTACCTCATGTTGTCCCCGCCCAGGCCGATGTAGGTGGCGTCGCTCCGGAAGTTGTACACGACGCAGGGTTCGTGGCACATCCGGTCAAAGTCGGTCACTGAAATCAGAACACACACCTCAAGCACAAGAAATTCAATCCCCGATCTTGGAAAATTTTCGCGAGATTCAAGGAAAATATTGAAACAGTCGACTCCACATAACGATGACTCAAGAGTTTTCGAAAACCAGCAGAATTCTCCTTATGAAACAAGGTTCTTTGTAATGTAGGTTTTATATGAACATTTTAATTCCACTTAGTATATTTCACAATATTACCATAAGCAAAGACATCGGCTTGGATCAAAAAGAGGTAACGAATTAACAGAGAACCAACGAGTATACGACGAGAATATCTCGTTGGCTACACATTGAGTGCTGATCACGCCAGTCTCGATGTTAAGAGAACATCGTCCTTCTAATGCAGGGATGCAAAGACCGCGACCCGCGGGCCTCATGCAGCCCTCTGTTGATTTGCTAGCGGCCGTCTCACCATGTGTGATTTTAACTTTAACAAATCATACGACAGGTAATATAGGTTAAAATTTCGTTGTTAGATAATAGCAATTAATATGCGCAAGCCTTTGGGTCTACCCATATATCTGTGAATAAACTTTTTCAGTCATGAATATTAACAGAGAAAAATTGGAAGCGCTTGACTAATGAAAATTTAGAATCAATTTTGCGCTTGGCTATTACAAAAATCGAACCAAATATTAAAACAATTGTTAAATCAATGCAATGTCACACATCAAATTAAATTCTTTATTTACTTTTTATTACCCTGCGTTTTTGTAACAATATGAAGTATAAATAATATAAAAAATAAATATAAACAAAATAAGCAATATATGTTAGATAACTTTGATAGTTTTTTGGGCGGCACTCTCAGTCACAGTGAATCTATGTGGCTCTTGGTCTTAACAAATCTGTTCTAATGGAATAGACGGAGTTTGTGCGTGTAGTTTCATGTTATTTCTCCCGATCTTTCGGTTTGAAGGTCACGTTGATAATGGAAGAAAGCACATTTCTTAATGTTCAACTAATTGGCGAGCGTGATGAAAAGCACTCGTTCGCTCTTCGATAGTCAATCGGCACAATTTAATTAAAAAGCCCAAGTGTCTTCCACTTCCGAGATCTTACGACAGCCTTGTGTTGCTCCCATCGACCTCAAAATGAAATAGACGGAGCATGTGCCCGAAGCTTCATGTTGTTTCTTCCAGTTGCTCGGTTTGAAGATCTGTCTCGTGGTTGTGGGAAAAAGCATAAATCCTAAATTATTGATTGGTTAAAGTGATTATCAACAGTGATCAAAAACACAAGTCTGCGCTTCCATAGCCAATCGGCTGTCTATTTGTGATTTGCCCTTCAGAGATCTTACGACAGCGATTCCGACCACATGATCCGTCTATTTCACTAGAAGGTCAGTGGTTGCTCCAGTGCGACGTAAATTCAGATTACCTACTTATTCATCAGACGCAGCAACAACTCCGCAAAGAATTCTATTTAAAACAACATAAAGTTAGAGTAAAACACATTTTAAATGGAACCACCTATATTTAAATAATATTAAGGTTGAAAAAATCCAAACTAGTACTTTTGAATTATTAAGAATTCTTTGTCGTAGTGACAGAAGGTCAAGGTTACTTACTTTAAGAGTTGGAGCTATAAGCAACTTATTAGATCTGATAAAAGTTTGTTGAAAATAGTGATTTTCTTTTAATAAAAACGCAATGAAATGGACTTTCCATTTTTTGGAAAATGGTAACAGTTTACCTTTACTTTGTCTGCACTGGAGACATTCAATTTTAAAAAAGTTCTTTTGTTATTACACGTGCCACTGAAAGGAAATGTCAAGAAAATATGTATCCGCTTAAAAAACTTAGTCATGAATATCCTATTAAATTAATTTGTCATCCTTTCCTTGAAAATGGTGAAATTCGGAAATGTCGCATGCTTGGTGCAAGAGTGCGACAAGTCAAAAAATTATTGGTAAGAAAACTTCGAGTGCTACAGTATTCGCCATACATTCTTTACTTTTCATGAATTGAATAACGGAAACTTTACAGGGGCAGAAGTTCCTAATCCCCCTAAAAAAATCCTGGAGGTCGACTTTTGTAGTAGCCCCCTTAGTATCACCTTAAGTAATTTTGTTTACAACAGGGATGCGATGTATGTGAAATGGATGTACATGTATACGATTTGCGGCAAAAAGTAAGTTGTAAGAATTATAATGTTGAAAATTAAAAATTATTTTCCAGATAGTTGCAATTTTCTCCGAAAGTGATTATTCTGGTAGTTTTTTCAACCTACACTTAACCAATTGAGCCTAAGTAATGTCGGGTAATTTTGCTAGTTTGAAATAAATTTGAATTAAAGATGCGGATATCTGGTATTCTTTCATTTGAATTAGAAAAAAAAATTCCAGCAAGTTTTCTTCCAGTCTAACTAGGGTATATTTGATGCTCCGTTAAACATTTTATTTTGAGCATCTGATGGTTCAGCGGAGCTAAGAAAAAAAGACAGAAAAACTCCCTCTCTCCGCTTTGCAGTGTCTCAGAGAGCAGATTTTGCAAAAGGATTAAAACTGTCTCAGTTTCACAATCAATTTACTATATCCCACGGCTACTTCCAGCTGCTCTTTGGACGTCGGAATTAGAATATAAGCATTTTCTTTCCACGGTAATAATCCGCTTCTACAACTGTTTTGATCTTCCGAGAAAGCGGTGATTGACACTACAGCAATAGCAATTTGGTGAAGGGGGTATTGATGAACCATTATTTGATACCCACTCATTGACGTTTCTTGTGCTTTACTCTATCAGAAAAATCGTGATAAGAATGCATGGGTCATTCTCCCGGTACTCTTAGTATTGTTGGGATCGCCCAGGAAGATATCTTGCTCTCAATTGCGAGACATTCAGACAGTGCTCTTCCGCTTTTTCAGTGGCCATCTGAGGAGGTCTGCTGTGGTTGCAAGATTCATCATCCTGACGCACATTCTCGAGTGCCTGGAGTTGTCCCGAGACGACCTGTTTTCTCAACCTCTTGGTGTATGACTTTGTGCGGGTGAATGGACTTATGGATTTGGTCTAGCTGGAGCTAGACAGAGATTCGCAACAACAGCAGCAATAGTAGTGCATGACGTAAAAGGGACTTGCGGCCAACAGCCTGATGGTCCATTCCCTGCTTATAAAACTCGTTGCATGCTCTTACTTTTGCTGTCATCTGAGATTACGTTCTAATAAAGGAAAAGCCGAAAAGGCGGTATTTTCTGCTGTTGCTGAACAGAAGGGCAAAGGTTTGGCGACAGGAAAATTTCTCAAAACAGAAATTAGTTACGTTTCATCTGATGGATTTTTGAAAAAAGAACAAACCAGACGGTCTGAGAAGCTTGTACTTCTGTCCAAATGCTCTCGTATGATACATATCGGGGTTACCTTAAAGTATAGTTTATCGCAATTTTGACAATGTTTGGCGTTTAACCTAATGGATCAATCAACTATCATATATCAATTCAAAATTTATTCTTTGGAATTTTTATAGGCGAAGTGCAGAAATTGTATTTAAAAAAATGGTAGGTTCTGTTCCTCAACAGAACCTACCATTTTTTTAATACAATTTTTTTGAATATACAACCTTAGTTCTGATCTCAATCCTCTGGCCTCATGTTCAATTGTGGAATGTAGGTAGGTATTTTAATTAACGTCGCACTGGCGGAACACAACGGGCTATTGGCGACGGTCCGGGATCATTCCCCGAAGGAAAAGATCCGAGGACAACACCACGCAATTTGGAACCACTGTCATATGACGAGGTCACATCTGAGTTGCAACCCCAATCTCCAAACTTCCACACCACGCCAGCGTGCGGAAATTTGAGGCCCCTGCAGATTTAACGCGCACCAACCGCCCTTTGTACACGACGATCTTTGGTTGGATTCGAACTCGCAACCCTCCCGTTGCTAGTCCGTTACTCTTCCAACCGGAAGAGTAACGGACTACCTAACGGCTACAGCGGCCCAATTGTGGAATGAAAGAAGCCGATATAGGAAGTTTGAACGATTGTTTAGTGCATAAATATTCAACAATTAATTTACAGTTTGAAAGATTAAAGTGCAATTTTATTTAATATTATAAAAAATAATTTTATTGATTAGAGGTCTGTAATTGTAGCGTAGTTCAGTAGCTTTCGAATGACATCATTTATGTGGTCCTCACTTCATCCAATCCAAAGTTACACTGGTCCAAAGATTGTTCAACAACGTAGTATTGATGTATTTGGACCTCTTCCCGTGCTCAGGGCACCTGGACACTCGGTCCGAAGGTCATGTCAGGTCCTGACATATTTCGTTCACACGACGCTATATTCATCTTCTGGATCAAGAAGATAAGTCATAAGTTCTTCAAGAAATCATAAGACAAAAAGCTGTGACGTTTGACTTCTCATTCATGCCGCCAATACTGTTCCGATTTTAAAGACGTATTCCAATCAGCAAGCCAACTGACGTCACGTTCAGAATACGTATAGGATACACGTATCGCCACAGAAACACTATCGCCATCTATATTTAGCTTAACAGAAAATACCTCTCGTAGGAATTGTATTTCATGTTTAGTTCTCTATGTTTCAAAGTTTCGTGAAAATATTCGTTGAACACTAGACTCAACTTCAGTTAACTATTAATAATCAGTGTTGAAAAAACGAGGAAGCAAGTGTGTGTCCCAATTAAATAACTTGTCCATTTCTTAAATTTTCCTAAATGTTACAAAGCACAATTTAGATGGTAACAATCACATCAAATGTTGTCTGCACATTGGGAAGCCAAACACCTTTGCTTATAAAAGCTGGGGAAAAGCGGCCGCGTATTCACGAAAAATAAAATCACAAGAAAAAAGTATTTTAGTTGATATTTTGAGATGCCCCTAGGGACTGAAATTTAAGTGTGGGAAAATCGAGGATCATACGTTATGATTACTTTCAGGGTTCGTTTTTTAAAAAATATTTCAAAGCATACTATTTTTTAAAAGAAAAATAACTAATAAAAACACAAAAACAAAGTCACCAACAATTATTACAATTTATTAAAAAATTGGAAAATTTAGGTAAAAATAATGACGTTAACGAAGAATATTACACTGAAAAACTTATGGGTACATTTGCCTAAAATTTTGCGGTTTCCTAAATATATAAACTATGGTGTGAACTAAAAGATATGAAATAATCCTTACCACTCATAAGATATTTGAAATAATGCAGAAGAAAACATGAATTTTTGAAATTTTACCTCACACCCCAACACTGAAATCTCTCTAAAAAGTTTTTCTTTCAATATAGCTCTTATATTCTAGTTCAGGTCCTCCAAAACAAATATAAAATTCAGTACACCAAATTTCATTCAAAAATATATAGTACATTTTTAGTTATCGCGTTTATCGTGTAAAAATTTTACTCAAAATCACAATCAGAGAAAAATGCATTCAAGATTTCAAAACGAATTAAAAAACAGCTGTCAAGATCTATTCAAATTGCTATATCACCGCTACTATTCACTGCAAAACAAAATAAAAACAGTTTTGAAAAGAAAAATGTCTAACTATTAAGAATATTAAATCAAATTAAGTATAAAATTTTAGCCAAAAATCGAATTTTCAACGCAATCAGAATACTTTAATGTAACGAAAGTAAAGTTATCGTTGAAGTAAAGAAATATATTGTAGGTAAACAGACGAATCCCTAGTCAAACTGGTAGTAAAAATGTAATTGGTAGTAAAATGCACTTCTGTCCCGATGATACTGGTCGTTTAGCTCCATCGAAATGGCCATTGACGATTTATTTTTATGACATCTTTATTAGTGATTTTTTGAAGTTTTCAAGCATCTAATCCGTAAATCATAAAACATCACATTCGCGTGAATCATAAAATAACAAGAGTGAAATAGGGTTGCCATACGTCCGGGTTCAAAGGGTCCCTTCTGGGGTCCCGGTTGGTTGACCCCTTTTAATTTAGTCCCGGTCAAGAGAAAAACAGCGAGGAAGCTTTTATTTTGATGTATCTTGATAAGTTGGTGTTTAAATTAACGTCACACTGTAGCAACACAACGGGCTATTGGTGACGGTCCGGGATCAATCCCAAAGGGAAAGATGAACCATGGTCAGATGACTAGGCAACACCTGAGCTGGCACCCTACTCTCTAAACTTCCCCACCACGCTAACGTGAGGACATTTGAGGCCACCATGGATTTAACGTGCACCAGCCCCCTTTGTACACAACGGTCTTTGGTTGGATTCGAACTCACAACCCTCCGATTGCTAATCCGTTACTCTTCCAACCCGGCTACCTATTTTGATGTAGCAGGCAATTGTGAACTCATTTTTTTAAGTACAAGATTTGTTTCCGTGTGTAGAAATTTCCCCTGGAGCAGGTACTGATATTAGTTTAACCCTCTTGGAGGTTGTCTTGTTGAGGTATCTCATCATTAGCAAAACCATTAGCAGATCTTGATGGACGAGATATCTCGTCACTAGAAGAAAACTGACCAGTTCTTTATCTCGTCATCATAAAAAAATCGACAATATCGCGATGACGATATATCTCGTCATTAGCAAAATTGGGCAGATCTTGATGGGCGAGATATCTCGTCGAAACCACTTGGAGAGTTAAATCAACGATTTTCAATGATGTCCCGCTATAATTGTAGTTTTGTGAGGTAAGGATATACGTATAAATAATTTTAGATTTACCTTTTTGTTAAAATGTATCATAAATAAATTGTTAGGAAAAGATTAAAAACCCTTTGAGGATAAAAGGGTAGATAACAAATATTACTTTACGTAAATAAATTAAAATTATACCTATTTTTTTGTCGGATTGGCAAAAATTACATAATTTTCCACTGAATTTTAGTAATTAGTTTGTGCCAAGACGCGATAAATGCTGAAATCGCTGATTTAAATGAAGAACAATTATATTATTCGGCACGAAATTTCGGTAACGTAGTAGTAATAAACTTCGATTAACTGTTTTGAAGTAGCGACTGCCAGAAGAGCTCTGGTCTTCATCTGTAATAATGGAAAGCTGAGAATTTAACCTCTGAAAGAAAATGGATTCAAGGAGTCGATCAGTTCGGGCACATTTGTGTAATGAACCTCATATCCGAATTATAAAATGCATTTTATGTCTACCAGATATTTATCGTTCCTAGAGAAAAGGTGTTCTCAATGATGAAAAATGTTTGGTTTGAAGAAAGTGGTGACAAAAGAAAGAAAAATTCCACACATATTAATTATATTATCATTAATAATGTTGCGAGGATTAACGAATTAAATTGTATCATTCGTAAATAAGGATACGAACGAATTCTACTAATTTTTCAAATAGAGAAATCAAATATATTTGAAGATTTTCAATCTTTTCTCAGAAGGTGCGATGTTTCTAACTGGATACACAACACTGAAAAATGGAATTAAGAAATCTCAACCTATTCCCTAAATGGAAATTATTGTTCCCTTAGTAATGATCACCAACACAAAATTAATTCATTAACCAACACTTCCAAATGTTGTCATTTCATTGATTAATTTAACAATATAATAAGAATATGTAAATATTTCAGATCTCCCTCGTGTAGTGATAATACTTTTTAAGATGTTCAGTTCAATTTTGAAGCTCATTAGCTTCGAAATTGAATGCATCGACTCATGCTGCCATCTATTGGCTATTTTACAAGTTATTTTAATATTGATTAAAATTATTACTAGACGTATTATTATACTTGGGGTGAGTGAAACTAAAAATGCACACACAATTCCCATTCTCCTCCATTTTTCAAATGGAATATGTCAGAGAATAATAGCTTAACCAATTTCTTGCATTTGTAAGCGTTTCATGACTGATTGAGTATAAGATATTACTCGGAGCAAATCCACATTGAAATTTATATTATTCCCAGATTTTGGAGTACGGATATTATTATAATCTACATTTCGCCAATCGGACGAGATATTAAGTATTATATCTCATTTGTTTGTTTAGGATTCTGGAATTGCATCAAACTGTGGCAATAATTCCTTGTGTATTAGACGGAGTTGGTAGTTTTTCATCATCATATGTACCAGAGCGTAACACCGAAAGTGGGAGTTACCACTCCATTGTGGGTTACCACTCCCACTGTGGGCGCTAAAGGAATGTTGGGGCAATGCTGGACCCATGAGCTAGAGGGGGAATTGAAAAGCAAGGAGGGCTAAGAGGCTAAAACATTTGTCGCCGTAGATTGGTCGTTTTGCCCACTGAACTAGCTACCTGCGAGCTGCGAGTTGGAGGCGGGCGGCGCAGGTTCGATTCTTCTCTGGGTATATTTCTCTCTCGTGTGTCAGAAAAACTTTCTTTGTGTGTATATGTTACAGTGAAAGACCGAAATCTGGAGAATGTCGACTTTCACCGGTGAATGTCAACATTCACATAGTCGCTTGGTGTATGTCCGAAATATTTGCTAAATACCCTTATTTCTGACTTACACCGGCAAATGTCGACATTCACCATGCACTAATGGTGAATGTTGAACCTGTCGGAGATTTATATTTTCTTCTCCGTATTTCAGTCGCGATAAAACGTCACAAGGGTGACGTAACTTTTTCGCCTCTCTTTCTGAGAGGAGTGACCAAGAACTTGAAACAAACAGTACATTCTAAATGAGAAAATAAAATAATAGAAATTAAAAACTTACTTAAGTAAGTTTATACAGTACATTCTAAATGAGAAAAGAAAATAATAGTAATAAAAACTTACTTAATTATATGATTCAATTCTTATTTATTGCAACAACTTAAACTATTATGACACTTTGAACTGCACAAGAGTCCCTTGCTTTTACAACTGCATTTGTTTGTGGAACACTTCCTTTTGCAATGACAGCGTGTATAGCCTTGCCCCCCGCTTCTCGAATTAGCTGCAGCTGCTTCTCTCAGCGACATTTCTTGAAAAGAAATCTCATCTATGGAAAGTAACTTTTCTTTACAAATTACGAACTGATTACGTGTGTAAAGCTGCTTGAGGGTACCATTTTTATTTGCCAGTTTATAGAAGTCGGAGTCTTCTATTCCAACAACAACCGCTAACACATTTCGGCTATCTGTACGACCACGGTCGACATCAGGGACTTGTATTCGTACAGTATCACCAATTTGAGCAGGAGGAAATTGTTTTTGTGAGGTTCGTAACATTTCAGAAAGTATTTTAGAGTACTTTTCTTGAGAAAAATAAAAACAATTGTCTTCTCGTTTACCCGCAATTAATGCATTCAACTTTTCAAGACAAAGATCACGATTCACTCAGTATCCATTCAGTATAAATTATGGTATCGGAAAAAAACCTCGGCTCCTCTCTTTTCGACCTCCACCAGAGCATATCTGTGATTGTCGACATACACCGGTGAGGGTCCGAATGCACAAGAATGTAATGAAATATTCGATCTTTCACCGACGTATTTGGTATGTGTCGACATTCACCGATGAAAGTCAACATTCTCCAATTTCGGTCTTTCACGGTAACATATGTTATATACATTATTTGAATTTATCTGCTTTGTTTTTGGCGCAGATTGGCCAAATATGGCCCTTGTGCCATGAATCCCTAAAATCAACCATCCAAAGTTGAAGGAAACCAGTGAGGGCCTGAATATAGAGCTTAAGTCGGGTACTAGTTTGGAGTTTAGTACTTTGAGTACCTTGTGCTGCAGCATCATCACGGCGCTATCTTCTACGGTCTCTTACGTACATGTTCTCGAGATCTACTTTTTGACATGAATACGTCTTTAAAATCGGAACAGCACTGGGGGCATGCATGAAAATCGAGCGTTACAAAAAGCGTTGCAGCTGTTTTGTGTTATATAGCGTCGTATAGACAAAGGATATCCGTACCTGACACGACTTCGGGACGAGTGTGCACGACACGACTTCGGGACGAATGTGCACGACACGACTTCGGGACGAATGTGCACGACACGACTTCGGGACGAATGTGCACGACAC
This sequence comes from Meta bourneti, assembly GCA_933210815.1. NCBI lineage: Eukaryota > Metazoa > Arthropoda > Arachnida > Araneae > Tetragnathidae > Meta > Meta bourneti. The sequence goes on from OW119931.1 coordinate 25,559,996, forward strand.
GACTTCGGGACGAATGTGCACGACACGACTTCGGGACGAGTGTGCAGGTGCACTAGCACGGGAGGGAGTAGAAATTCTACGATGCTTGGCGAGCTTCGGGCCAGTGTAACTTAGGATTGCTAGGAGTGGTGTCATTCGAAAGCTATCGAACCACTCTACAATTAATATTGGACAACAACAATCTCGTAATTTAGTCATTTTGCATACCGTATTTTCTCTTCACATCATTAACTATGAAGTATATTTTTATGAAATTTGTTAACATGATGAACAAAATGGTAACCAAGTCATAAGTGATTGATTATGAACTACACCTATGATATAAGATGAGGGATGACATGTTAAAGACCCTGCCGTTACTAGACGACACAAACGAATACTCTTCAGCGCAGATGTGTTTAAAATACAGTGCAACTTGGATAATTCGAAGCTGAAGGGACCACTAAAAAAATTCGAATGATCCAAAACTTCGAATTAAAAAAGTTACATCTTTTAACTTTAATTTCAGGTCCACTGAATGCTTGAAAAGATTATTCTGTCAATAAGTAAATATTTATTCAGAAAGATCATGGTATGAAAGACTTAAACATATGTATGTAAACAAAATAAGATTTACATTACGTAAGCTACAGTACTGTGACATCTTAGCGCCCAAGAGTAGGATGGCGGGCTGCAGACCGGAAGTTTCATGTTAAGAGCCCTTCACTACTGCGCTTGCGCATGTGAAGAGGATAAAAAACAGTTAGCTCACGGACTCCGTCTAGTTGTTACGTCTTCGTAGCAATTCGGATAAAATTTAATATAAAATTAAGCATTTTGTTTCGCGCGTCCATTTTATTTGTTGGGCCCATGACATGACATGACAAAACATGACCCATGTTTTGTCTGTAAAAATAAATGTTATTTTTTTAATGTCCAGAAAAAGTTTGGATTAATTCGTCACAGTACATATTACATGTACTGTAGCTTACTTAACTGTACATGTACTGTACTTAAACTTCGAATTAAGGAAGTCGAACTTCGAAATATCCACGATTTTTTAACATTGATTTAATGAGAAGTTCAAGGGACTAAGAGAAATCTTCGAATTAACGACGATTTCGAATTAGAGACGTTCGTTTTATCCAAGTTGCACTGTATAAGGAATTGCATTCGGGAAAAGAGAAGGTTACTTACGATTGTTCTTCAGGCAAGATTTCATCATACAGCCATAGTGGTCCACTGGGTCACAAAGTCTCAAACCAGGGATTTTAACTGCAAGACAGAGGTATACTGATTATCGCAGCAGTTCGAGTTTCGATAAGATATGCTGTGCTTCTCCGGTTATTCGATGTTGCGGATATTTTTTGACCCTGCTGTTCACAAACCCGAATGTGTCGGAGAGTGTCTTACTTTTATAATATCTCTTAACAAATGCGACATCACCAAAGCATTGGAAACACATCGGAAGAAAATTATCAGAAATTTCAGATTTTATTTAATTTTTGTTGTACTTATCCTTCAAGTGGTTTCGACGAGATATCTCGTTCGTTAAGATCTGATCATTTTTTTTTAATTACGAGATATCTAATCATCAAGATATTCCCGATCTTTTATGATGACGATATCAAGTTGGTCAGTTTTCTTCTAATGACGAGATACCTCGTCGAAACAACCACCAGGAGGGTTAACGGGGTCCTGCCTGAGATATGAGTGGCTCAAGAGCAAACCTCAACAAGCCGTTCCCCCTTCCCCAAAAACATTTGATTTTATAAACGAACGCCCTTCATCAAACATGTATTCTGATAATAATTTCGGTTTTCTTTCTCCCGATTCCTTAAATGCCCTCATGTTAAATGATCATTGCATTTAATGATTTTCCACTGTTTTCAGACTATTTACGAATCAGACATATTTTACCTATAAATTACAAAGCTTTGATTTTCTCTGATATAACAAGCTTCAGCGTGTGTGTTTGGTAGCTTTTAATTCCGAAATCATTTCGGAAATGATTCTTACTGTTGGCTATCTCCCTCGAAACTGTTAGAATAGAAATGCTGATCTTTGCCAAAGCCACATAAATTGCGCCTTCTTTATTTTGCGTGTTTGTGTTAGCTGAAGTGGCAACAAGTGTTTTAGTTTGCTTTTTTAAATTAACGGTTTTTTTTAGTGTCAACAATTTTCTTTTTGTCATCCATCACGCTCTTAACATCTTATGATATCGTTTTGCTAATATAAATCCGTTTTGTTTTAAGTATTTGTAGATTTTATTTACCAAATACTAACAGAAACATATCCCTGACTTTGATGAGTGCATTTCGAATATACTAAACTAGATTAAGAACAGACTATGCAGTTTCAAAAGTATTTTTCTATTATTAATAGATTTGGTAGTAGTGTTCGCAAACGCTACAAAGATCGAACTGGTTTAAAATTAGTAATATCGGAACATTTATTGCTGGACACATGCTTATTTAAAATTGAAGGCATACTGCTCATCTCTATGGACAGTCCGTATTTTTCTGACAGCATGCAAGTGCTCACCACTCGGGAATGATCCTACGTATTCATTACTTAAAAACATTCCAATGAAATTTCTAAACGATCAGTTTTTTTCTCCAGTTTCGAGCTATTTTTCGGAGACGCGTTTTTAAAATCCACGTTTTTTTAAATCAATTCTCTAGCGGTTTATACATTTTTAAAACTAATTTCCAAAATTGTTTTACATTGTTACTACAGTATCAGCTATCTGTTTACGTAACTACATTTGTTGCCTACATTTTTTTATGAATTCTCAAGATTGTTTTAAATTTTCATACAGTATCAGCTATCAGTTGACGTTGGTTTGGCTAGTTGAGTGTTCTCTAAATTCAGGAAACTACAGGAACAAGATCAAATCAGAAAAGTGGGACAGAATTGGGTGATTCGAAAATGATACTCATATGTCAATAATGCGTGGTTACTTTGTGATCCCACTGTTTTCATTTAGTGTAATATAATTACATTAGAATTATATTATAACAGAATCAAACAGCTGCATTAAATGGAATCAAACTTCACTAAATAGAATCAAGCAATTACATTAAATGGAATCAAACAACAGCATTAAATGGAATCAAATAATGCGCTAAATAAAATCAAACAACTGCATTAAATAGAATTAAACAACTGCATTCATTTGAGTCAAGCAATTGCATCAAATAGAATCAGACTATTATTGGGTTGATGCAAAAGTTCGTCCCATTTTTTTCGACAAAAATTGAAGAAAAATTTTATTTACTATTAAAAATTACATTTAATCAATCGTTTAATCAATAATCCATCTTTCCAGAAGCTGCATAATCCCGCGCTCATAGAACTTCAGAGGTTTCTGCTAAGGTAGGTGGGTATTTTAATTAACGTCACACTGGAGCAAGACAACGGGTTATTGGTGACGGTCCGGGATCAATCCGAAAGGGAAAGATCCGAGGACAACACCACTTAATTTTGAACCACGGTCAGATGACTCTGGCTAAGGAACTGATCCAAGTGACGAAACTTTCTGAACCACTTTCGGCACGGGGAATCGTCTCAACGGTACCCACCATACACAATACATATCTTATTTTACGTCTGCGAAGCATTCTTGCCTTTTCGGAAATAAGAAAGCATAATATGTCAAAAATGCTCCTTATTTTCTGACATTTTTAATGCTGGACAAAATTTAAAAAACACAACCAAATAACACAATTTTTTTCCCAAGTACACGCAGAAATTACTTCTTTCAAACAACATCAAAACTTTGCACGTGTGAAGTAGATAACACTTCGGTTTTGCAATGCCATCTAGCGCCAGAAACGGGACCAACTTTTGCATCCACCGAATACATTAAAAAAGTATTTTTATGCGTTAAAGCATTTCATTTGAAAATTGATTGAAAAAGCACTTGAGTTGTTTAAATCACCTTCCGAGGTAACGGTCTGGCACTTGCAGCTGAATCTGAGCAACTGTTCCAGGAAGAAGGTGGGACACGCCTTGTGGGTGTAGCGGTCGCCCTCCACGAAGTGTAGAGTGGGGCACGATACGGAGACCCCGTTCCATGATGTGTACAGGGCCGTGCGATCCACCTGCGGGAAGGAAATCCCCATTGACCAATCCAATCACAAGTGTTATGGTATAATCGATGTTTTGATGGGTTTTCAATGACAAGGCTTTATTAAGATTCGGACATTTCGTCTGGATTTGTACCCTGTCTTGTATCGTCTATAAGGGGAAACCAAAAATGGCTTCCAGATTCTTCTCTTTATTCCCCACTTAAGTCATACCATTGCACAAACCCTTCAACGTTTCGATGTAAGGGTTGTTTTTCTCTGTTTTGCACAATCCATATCCAATCTGCCAAAGATCCCACTTAAACCACCTACATGTGGGGAATATACCACATACCCTGCATACTTGCGAGAACACATACGTTGTGTTAAAAATAAGGAAATAAACAAATCTGCCATAGCTCAGCTATGCAGGAAATTTTCTCACCAGTTTGATTTCAAGCAAACAAAAGTGGCTACACACGATCTACTCGATCGCTTATATAAACAGAGAATAAAAATTATAGAAGGTTGTAATTGAACGACAACTTGCAAACTTTCACAAGATATTGGTAGAGTGCACCACTAAAAGTAAAGCATTTAACTCGTGTACGTATGAAAGAAAAATACTTCAACCAACCTTTTCGAGCTGAGCAGAGATGGTGGTGACGAGCCCGGGCACGATCCTCTGCCCCTCGCCCCGGAAGAATAGGGGAGCCTTCTCCAAGGGGTCGGTAAGGAACACGTGGAATCCTATTTCGGTCAGACGATCTGTCAAAACCAACGACACGCGCATTAGATTGCGAATCAGGTAAAGAAAGGCATATCTCAAGACATGCATGTGTCAGGAAAGTGTAGAAAACAAGTGGTTGATATCGGATAGCTTTAGGAAGACGTGATATTGGCATTTGGAAGAACATCCCCGAAGCATTTCATGAGAGCAGAACTAATAGACGCACAACAAAACAATGTTAGATGCATTCCAGTCGTCGTTTCTTCCATATTATGCTTCACTTTAATTTTGAGCCGAATCGAGATATTTCTGAACCACTAGTTTTCAGGAATGAATGTAAATAAGTGTTTACGTTTTTTACAAAACATATAAAAGTGAGGCTTAACAAAGTTAAAAATTGGTGCGAAATTGAAAATCACACCCTTTTACTGTCCAGAATATGACATCACGAACAACTGGGCTTTTACTGATAATGTGAGTTTTTCACTTGATTAAGAGTTCTATTGGAATTTGCAGAATAACAAACGTTTCTGTTGGTATCAAATGCCAGTTTTTGACCAGCCCCCTTCCAACATCTGCCCTAGGATATCAGGTAACGTGACGGGACCCAGTACAAAGTTAGAACACTTCCCTTTGAAAATGCAAAGGTTTCACACTTTCACTCAATGTCTAACTTACACAAATGCATAGGGAAAACAGAGTGTTACATTTTGAATTTCGCAGGAATTGCAAACGAAGTCAAGAATGGATAGCCCCATGATAGCTGAAAAATCTGTTATTAGCAGTGTATTCTAGTCAACAAAAACTACAAGAAAAACAAAACACCATTGCAGTGCAAAATCTGTTCCCAGAGTGGGTGGGGGCTTACCTACTAGTGGGGGCGAGCGCAGGTCGATGCTGAAGGCTGTGTCCACGGGCGAGACCCTCTGCAGCTCCTCGATATATCGGGTGTTGTTCAGAGTATGGCATATGCCCATGTTGGTGAGGACGGACTGGAAGAGGCCGCAGCAGTTAAGAGAGAACATCATGACCTGGCAGCCGACGAACAGCTCCTCGCACCTGCACAACAGCGATTGTTACAGTGAGGTTTTAGTGAGAGGGCAGATGTCCTTGGTCGAGTACACTTCTAGAGTAGTTAGTTGGTGAAAAAGTGTTGCCATATGCAAAATCATGTGTGGCGATTGGCATAGGTGATTGTTTAACCTACTCACAATCACTACTATTGCTTTCAGTACCAAACTACCAACTACACGCCAGATTCAGCTGTGAGAATGCATTGCTATGTTTAATCTTCACTCTAAATGAACGAATAGACTCGCTCAAACCCCGTGACTCAAATGTCAACTCGCCAGAGCCAGGCTACACATGATGTGTGTATATGATGCTTAAGAATAACATTCAGTCATGATAGAATGTACTCTAGCATTATGAGACAGCATATATTTGCATACGCAGCACATTGAAACTTTAACCCAGCGATTTTCAGCTGGTGTGCCTTACGGATGATAAAAGCGGGTTAAATTCTGTAAGATCTACTTCATTTCGACGTGAATTTTGAACTTTTGACAAGTATATTCAAAATAATTTCGAGAAACACCTGTTTAAATAATTTTGAACGATTTTTGTTACAATCTTAAATAAATTTTCAAAGTGATTTTTTAAAAAGCTACTTGGTATGGCAAAACCCCTTGGGAGCAAAAAGGGTATATGATTAATAATATTTTTGGGAAATTAAGAAAGATACCTTTATAGTGAGAGATTGACAAAAAATGTTTTCTTTTTTTTAATTTTTAAATAGAAAACAGGATTGTTTACGCAAAATTTAGAACTACACAGAATTTTAGTAATCAGTTTATGTGTGTGTCATGAGATGAAACAGGTTGAAAATCGCTGGTTTAACCTAAAGACGGAATTTGGAGATGATTCCTTCTTTGAGAGGAACACGGTGGTGATAGTACGATGGTAAGTTGGCGTTGGAGTCACGTGGATATGAACAAGTCTATTCGATGCATCAGGTGACGGATTGAAACGTAAAAAATGTGCATCTTCCATTGAAGTCCTTAGTTCTAATTCTGGCTCTGTTTTTATCGTTCGGTGTAGGAAACGAAAGCAACAATTACGAACTCGCAACAAAATAATCATCAATGCCAATTATCTCACTTATTTTTGAGGGAAAAAAAATCAGCCCTTTCCCATCGCCTCTGACGTCGTTTTGTACCTGCCTACGTAGCATATCTCCTAAGCAAGATGGATCGGACGTGGCGGACCTGTGGCTTGGCCTCCTCGCTCACCGGACCTCAACCCACTGGACTTTTTCTTCTGGGGGCATATGAAATCTTTAGTGTACCAGACGCCTGTGGACTCGGCTGAAGATCTCGTAGCGAGAATCGGTGTTCCGCAGACAAAATTAACACAACAGCAGGAATCTTCGAGAGGGTGCGCCAGTCATTCCTTCGCCGGTGTGAACTGTGCAACGACACTTTGAGCACTTGCTGTGAGTTTTTCTCTGATCCATAAATCAGATTGTGCAACTTTTGGTATCGTTCATTCGCTTTCCCAACGCTGTTGTAAGTTTATGTTGAAATTCTAATTTTTCTCTTTTTTCTGCCTCTCAGAGCGGAATGCGACCCTGTGTTCCATGGTAATTATTGCTCGTCTGGATGGGTACTATCACCCCTCCTATTTTGTAAAAACAATTTAGACTCACCCTGTATATTCAGACTTGAACAAAGCCATCTATTGACTGATATCACAATTACAGAATAGCGCCATCTATTGGTGGATAGCACAATTATAATATTAGATATTACATTTTACACTTCCCACATACATCCGTTAAGCGGATGCATCAAATTAATCAACTTGAGTCTCTAAACTATAAAGTTTTTCAATTGGTATTATAAGACGTTTGCTAATTAAACCTCACAAGATCTTACTCTTCCATCTCTACCCTGAAACAAGTCTTTAATCCTATCCAATTTCCAATTACAGAGCTTAACATTATCTTCTCGAATTACTTTTGGAAATAGAATTTTTTTGAATTTTAGAGAGCATTGCAGACCTTAATTCTAACAGATATTCCTTATGAAATCTTTTCTAAAATCGTCTATTTCCATCGTTTGGTCAATTCAAATCTTGTGAATTCAGGTTTATTTACCCTGGTGCAGGCAAAACAGTTAATCTAGATCCGACAGAAAATGAGATGGAGTAAAAGGATCAGGATCATTTGAATCATTATGCATATATGTAATGGGTCTGGAATTTACAACTGCTTCCACTGCACCTAACACTATATACAAGTCTTCAAAAGACAAGGAAAGCCTACCTAAAACTCGTTTTAAACAAGATTTCGCAGATATTACTAATCGTTCCTAAAAGCTCCCGACCCACAGAGCTCCTTCTGTTATAAGTTTCCATTTAAACCATTCTTTTCAAGAAAATTTAAAATATTAAAATAAAAATAATAAAAAATTAAAATATTTATGTAACATAAGTTATATAAATATTTTAATTTACGATCAGCAGATTTAGACATTTTAGCATTGTCTCTCAGAGGAAATAACTTTACAAATTCCTCTACGTGCACAAAAGATCCCCTCATTGCTTAAATAAAACACTCCGTACTTAAACTAGACATTAATTTCAAATAAAACAGCACAAGTGAACAATGAAATGTACACCTTTAAATACAGTGGCCCAGCAAAATCTACACCAATTACCACAAAGGGTTGAGGTTTCTCAACTCTGTCTGGTGGAAGGGCAGAAGTCTCTTGTCCTGCCCTAGCATTGAATTTTTTTATAAACTCTACAAGCATATAACACAGATTTAACAAAATGTCTACCCCTTTAAACCCAAAATTTACTTCTTGAAGTATCATTCAATTCACTATGAAGGCCCCTTCATGACAATTAAGCGAGAAAAATAATTATTTGGCAATATTATGTCTTGCGTTTCATCTATAACTAGGTGTGAGTTAACTTTACTTCCAACCGTCAATAGACCTTATTCGTCAGTCTTAGGACTGACTTAATAATTTTTAGTTCGTATCCAAATACTTTTTACACTTTATATTATTTAATTCTACAGAGAACCATTTATTCTGACTAACTTTACACAATATATCGTGGCATTACTCATTTCACCTGTACTTATGGGTACAACCACCTTTTCTTTTAAAATTAAATTATGTGCAAATCTAAATACCAGTGAAATGATCCGTAGAAGTTAACGCATTTTGAATTTTCAACACAGATTCCACACTAGTTTTACAATTGGTAATTTGATGCACAACACATTCTTCATCTGTTGGGCACGATGGGTCACTGTCATTTTTTGATGCAAGTTAGTTTTTCTCTTCCTCAGCCAACCAAGAAGGACCATGCCATCACACATGGTCAGATGCCAGAACACGAACAGAAACACCACGGGTTATCTTGTCAGCCGGATTGTCTGCTCCTGGATAGTGACGCCACATGTCCGGCGATGTATTATCTTTAATTTCTGCCACTTGATTCTGCACAAATGTCTTCAACGTCGCGGTGAATTTCTGATCCAGGACGGCAAGATGACGGAATCAGTACACATGTACCTCTTTAATTTTGGGAAATGTGCTCCAATACTTTGAATTAACCGAGCACCTACAACTGCAGTCATAAGCCCGAATCTTGGCAAAGCCAACTTTTTCAGAGGAGCTACTCTCCCCTTGGCGATCACAAACGAAGTCACAGCATTGACTGAATTCGTAAACTTCATATACGCAACTGCTCCGTAAGCACAATAAGAAGCATCGAAAAGCAATGCAGATCTAAATCAGTGGGTGTTTCTCATGGAAAAACACAACGTAACTAAGCATTCTCTTACAAGCTCATGAATTTCAGAAAATCTGAAATTATTTATTTTGAATCTTCAATTCTTAAGTTCTATAAAGAATATTCAACAATTCTGCTGAAATTAACTTAGGGAAATATTACTTATTTCCTGATTGCGATAAGTGTAACTAGTCTCTAAATAGGAATAGTCTTTAATTAATTTAATTCCCGGATCGATGGAACCCCCCACCATGGTACTGATGTTTCGATCTGTCGGACTATGGCCATTTTTGTGCATATGCCCATGGACGCTCGCTCACCACACAACTCGTCTCGGAAGCGCAATTTAGAAATTACGAAGAGGACAAGAATTTGAATACATAAAATCCCAAACTAATTACAAATATCAGAAAATCAGTGAACAAATTAAACTTTGATTGTAGCAATATCTCATTGCTCCTATTCATTATAAAAGTCATCAATATATAAACTTTATGAATAGCTGAAATTGAGTAAATTGACCCTCTGAGAGGTTCATACACATATGATTGTTCACACGCAAGTGATTTAAGAGGAACTCGGAAAAAAAGCAGCGATTTGAGTCGTTCTGATCGATTTATTGTTTCTAACGAACGATTTAAGATTGTGCGAATTCGAGTTGAAATGTGCTTTGATATCCGATAGAGGGGTTTGGGTTGGTTGTTTACAGGTTTCATGGCGCAAGGGCCATATTTCTCCAAGCTACGCCAAACGCAAGACAACATCGTCAAAAATGTCGTAAAAGGGAAAATTTATTGGGGATCAGAGTAATGGGATGAAAGCAGAAAAAGATCACTTAGGTATCCCGAGAGCGCGACCCCCGTGTTTACTAAAGACAGTAAACCCCGTGGGAAAGAAAAGACCACTAGAGTGCCTCGGGGAGAGGTGCATACAGTATATCAATCTGAAAGGGCCTGCATTTTTATCGTAAGCTCTTTATTTAGGGTGATTTTAAAATTAAAAAACTCTGAAATATAGAGAAGGTTTAGAGTGTGTTAATCAGAGACTAGCTTTAGAGAAAATTACCTGGACTAGTTTTGGAGTGTGCATCCAAGAGACTAGATTTATAGTGAATTACCTAGAGACTAGTTTTGGAGTGACTACTCTAATACTCCAATAAAAGCTGCATTGAATGGGAAAGGTGCCCAATTTTTAATGAACAATATTTGTTTTCAGTTACTTTATTCAATCCCAGTAAATAAGAAATGGAGCACTATTTTAATGACTTAAAGCAATGATTAAATATCAGTTGACGGGCTAAAACATTTTATACACGATTTTTAAAGAAGCAAGCAATGAATTAAAGATAATTTTTGCTTTTCAAACGGTCGGGAGGGACTTAAGGGCCAAATTCAACTGCAACATTTCTCGATCATTTCGCCTTGAAACTCGATTGGTCGTGGTTCAACGCCTATGTTTTGATGCAACTGAAACGACTCGATCGTGTATACTCGATTCACTGATCGAGGATATTCTACTCCTCTCCGCGTTACGAGTTAATTCGATGCGATCATTTTCTGTTTACATTTCTTCTGGACATGCCGGATATCATTCATCTTTCAAGAAGAATTCCTCGATATTTACGAGTTCGAGGAAATCCTTTCGATTCACCCAGACCAGCTAGCTCAACGGCCACTTCATTCCATCCTTGCCGCTGTTCGGCTCAAGTGGCATAAGCACCGCCGAGTTTTCCGCTCACGAGATCCGGGCGGACTTCTAAGGCGGCAACCAAAACTTCCTCTTTCTTTGCTCATTCTATAATTGTTAAAGGCAGGTGGATTCAAATTAGGAGATTGTGATAGTTAATGCTCAATATTGGGAGAGTGAAATTAGGGAATTGGCTTTACCAACTTACACAATGTCGTTCGCAGAACTTTCAGAGCGACAAACTGAGCCGCCAAAAAATAGGTAAACAAACATGACCCAACTTCAAGTTCTCTTATTGGTCAATTGACGATCATGTGACGCCACAACCATTTGAGCAATCATCTTACTGCTGTGGTAACCCTACAGCCTCGATCGTATTTAGGCTGGGAAATGAATTCCAAAATAAGACTCAATCGTAGTGCTTTTAGTCGATCGAAGAGATCGATCACGTATCTGGCCCTAAGTCCCCATATCCCCCTCTGTAGACCTCGGGTTAGTGAAGCCCGTACACCCCTAAAGGGGATGTGCCATTCAGGGCAGAGGGGGATTCCATAACCCCCTTTAACTACTCCACTTTTCTGTAGGATCCTTACCTGACTCCGTGCCGTCTGAAGTACTTCCCGATGTCAAGTGCCTGAGAATTCATCAACTTCTCGTATCTCCCCTGGAGGCGCTGCATTCTTCGCTGGAAGGCAGCGGACTTGGGGTGGTCGAGGGCGAAGTTCGTTTCGTTCCCGTGCAGGACGTGGTCCACCACGAGGGCCAACTCTTCGGGCGTGAGGGGACTGAAGGGATAGCCCAGGGCCAGTGTCGCGTACTCCATCAGATCCAAGTAGGTGTTGTTGAACTCTGCCAACACATCAAGGACAACGAGAATTTAAACATCGAGTATGTGGGTATTTTAATTAATTTCACACTAGAGCAACACCAATTGGCGACGGTCCGGGATCAAACCCGAAGGTAGTTATATTAGGTAGGTATTTTAATTAACGTCACACTGGAACAACACAACAGGATATTGGCGACGATCCGGGATCAATCCCGAAGGGAAAGATCCGAGGACAACACCACGTAATTTTGAACCAAGGTCAGATGACGAGGTCACACCTGAGCTGGCACCCGACTCTCCAAACTTCCACACTACGCCAACGTGAGGATATTTGAGGGCCTGCCAGATTTAAAGGGCACCAACCCCCTCTGTACACGTCGGTCTTTGGTTTGATTCGAACTCGCAACCCTCCGGTTGCAAGTTCGTTACTCTTCCAACCGGGCTACCACGGCCCAGCAAATTCGCAGGAAAAGAATAAATATGCAAGTGTCTTTGGAAGGGAGAGATAAGTTGGAATTAAATCGAAAGAGAAAGATGGTGATGCAAAAAGACACTCACCTGTCCTGTGGAAGGGCTTCCTGCATATGGTGATGCTTGGGTAGGTGGGGAAGTAGTCGGGGTCTTCGGCTATCCCGACGCTGGTGTCCTTGCTGATGCGCCTCACGTACGACGACTCGGAGCACCACGACTCCTGGACCAGGAAGATCACGTTCACCGTCAGCAACAGGAAGCAGACACAAAAGAAGATCCTGGACAGATAGAGAGAGAGAACATTTCATCGAAACATTAGAGGAATGAGAAGCAAATCATCTAGCATCACGAGCTGCATTAATCTGAGATCTACATTTCCAGCGCCTGCCTCACAGAAGCTTGAAAAGATGGATGGGACGTCGGTAATGTTACCTGTAAACGATTCTCATGCCTCCCGAGACCTTTCGACCCGGGCAGATGTAGGCTGTACCATGGACACTGGATACCTTGAAGAAATTCCGTGCCAGTTTTGTTCTCTTCTTGGGATTGCCACATCGCCATTCTGCTCTTTCTGGACCCATGGGGCGCTTTGGAGGCGCCCTCTCAGGGCCCCAATTCACGTCCTTGGGTCTGAGGTACCATTCATAGTCAGTAGTTGAAATCATGTCTAGGACAGGGAAGAGCTACCTGAGAGAAAAATGGAGAACAAAGAATGGTTTTTAACCCTCCAAATTGTTGCGACGAGATATCTGGTCCATCAATTTCTGCTCAGTTTTGCTATGGATGAGATACCTCATCGAGGCAACCACTGGGAGGGTTAAGACTTCAGATTAAGAATACCTAAATCGCATCCCGAACCCATTCTATTGACACTTACAGCTATTGTCGGAGGCTTTTTTAAAGCTAAATATATATGGTGCTCGTGCTTTTGTGGTAGAAAGTGATGCCTGTTCGTATTACGAACGGTAACCGGTAGTAAAATCCTCTTCTTACGGTGGTGTGTTTACCACCCTCAAAATTCCTCTCATTTCTGTCAACATTTTCTCCAAATGAAGCTTTTTCGAAGTTACTATCAACTAGCGCAACATGTTTTATGGAGCTGGTGATAGTAACTAACGATTTATATAGAACTAGTTTGTATTTTATAGAACTTTCTTTATAGTGACTTTCTGCGAGTTACTTTTCGACCGCAAGTAGTTACTTCAAAGTTCTCAGAGATCATGTGCCAAAGTCTAAGCATATACAAAACGTCTTGAGTTGTTTACTTTATTTTCTAGTCTTTTTGTTTATGCGTTGCATGCATTCCTCAATGTTTGTACTACAATAGACATAATTTTGCTTAGGCCATAATTTCTTATAAATGTCGGAGGATTCTTTCAAGAAGTAAACAGCTCGGTTCAGAGTAACGAGTTTAAGAATACGAAGTTATTCACCAACTTTACTTTTCCCTTAGCGATAGTTTACTTTTTGTTTATTTTTTCCAATAGCAAAAAGTTCAACCCTCTTCTTGAAAAGTGTGAACCCGAATATCCCTCAATTGTGGCATCAAAATAGCTGCAAAGAGATAGTACATTTTATTTTTGAACTGCTTAATTACAAATACACTGGTCACTTCTACATCTCGTGGTTATCAGGTTGGTTTGGGTTTTTATGGCGCAAAGGCCAAATTTGCCACAGCTGCGCTAGACACAAGACAAACAAGTTCAAGTAATGGACATACTAACAAAGAAAGTTTTACTGACACAGAAGAGAATATTACTCAGGGAAGAATCGAACCTACAACGCAGACAGTTCGCAGGTTTCTAGCTCAGTAGGCAAACTCACCGAGCGACCCCCATGGTTACCAGGAGAAAAAATTTGCAACTACTTTTGTGCAAGTACAGAACCTAATCTGGGCAGCATTTTTATAACATGACAGCCTCGAAAAGAAATGCCAGGGGCCATGCATTTACAATACTTATTTTTAAAGATATCAATAATTCCTGACATACCTATTATCACATTGATTACAATTAATCTACTCTGAAAATACCTCGCTTTATTTTAAATATATATAGAAAAGTATTAAAGCCAGCACATACCTTAAAACATATCTTGGTACTCCTAAATTGTATTATTTAATTCTATCACTTGATTTCTATGTGTCCGGGTAATTTAGAATCTTACCTGTGTCTGGACCTTTTAAATGCGACATTTCAGTGTGTGCTCAGTTTGATGTTCATTTATGGAGAAGTTGTGTTCGAAACTGACAAAATTGACGCCTTCCATTACTTTTAATCATTAAAGGCGCTCTCTTGAAGAATTGTCTTTTTCGGTCGTCTCCTTGCCCTTTTATTTTTAACAGAAATTGATAATTAAAGGCGTTACGTCTTTTGTGCACTTCCCTTGAATCGGTAGGAAAGATCAATAGTAATTTCCATTGTTGATCTGACACTCGTGCAGGACTTACATGAAAAGGGACGTTCAACTCACTAATGGCGTAAGCAGAAAAGCAAGTTGCCGTCCGATTAATTAACCCTCCAAGTGGTTTCGACGAGATATATCGTCCATCAAGGTCAGAACAATTTTGGTAATGACGAGTTTGGTAATACCTCGTCATCAAGATATTGCCAATTTTGATGAGATCATTATTTGATAATGAAACATGTCGATGAGATCAAGATCTGGTCAGTCTTTTCTTTTAATGACGACACATCTCATCCATCAAGAGCTTATTTGTTTTTCTAATGACAAGATACAACCATCAGAAGGGTTAAGGTTGTTTACTTTGGTATAGTGTGGCTCTGACAAGCAGGCAGTCGACCTTGGGTCAGTCGATTTTTGAGCAGCTGAGAAAGCTGGTTAGGAAGAGGCTGACATACACAAAAGCATGAATGGCGCTCGTCGTGGATAGTTTCTCACCGACAATTCGTCATCACTGCTATCGCTTTCGTCACCGAACAATAAACTTGGAATCAGAATCCACGCTATGGACGTCAGTTGCTGAAGCGCTTTGTTTACGTTCCAACCTAGCACCTAATTTAAAAAATAGACTCGTTCAAAGCCATGTGACTCTACTACCAACTCACGGGAGCCGTACTGTATCAAGAAATTGGTGTTTGATCTCATTTCTTTGCTTGTCTTTACATTTGGACCACACTGTTTGGTATATTCCGATTTGTGTGCTTGATGTCAAGGATAATCTCGTTGTCAAGTCAGGAAAAACACACAAAGAAGGCATATACAGTGGTACCTTGAGATACGAGTTTAATTCATTCCATGACCGAACTCGTAAGTCAAAATGTTCGTATCTCAAATTAATTTTCCCCTTTGAAATTAATTGAAATGAGATTAATTCGCACCAGCCCCTAAAAAACCACTCCAATTTTTTATAATAATGTATTTATAATGAACAAATATTATATGTAAACAAAATAAAACCAAATACATACATACTTGTAAAAGAGAATCTAAATAAATAAATAGATGTTTGCGGAGCCGATTAGCGTATGGTATTATCTTTTCTTTCACTTCACTTTTGCTTAACTTAATTTTCTTCTTCACTAGTTTTTTCTTTTTTGACACTCTTACGTCACTTTGATCCGCAAGGCGTTTCAATAGAAACCTGTCCAAGGAGCTTTGTTTCTTCCTCCCTTTTAGAATGCTTCTGAAATGAGTTAGGCAAGTTATTAAATAGCGCCACTGCACGACCATTTGCAACTTTTTCAGGGTGTTTCTTTTCAATTAACCAGGTCTTTTTCCAACATTTCTAACACTCCTTTTTATCTCACTTGAAGAGACAACCTCCTCCGCCTCTGCGGTTGTACCAATCTCCTGCAGAACCTCCGTATGTTGCTGCCTGTGTAGTTCCTTCAACTCCTCCGTCGTCAGTTCCTTGGAATGTGCGACGACAAGGTCTTCGATGTCACCCTCATCCACTTCCAGAGCCATGGACTTTCCGAGGGACACAATCTCCTCCCCAGCACTTCCTGTTCAGATCTAAATCCTTCAAAGTCCCTTTCAGCCACATCCTCAGGCCACAGCTTTTTCCCTGCAGAAGTCAAGGTTATTTTTGTAACACCCTGCCAGGCCATATCAATAATTTTAAGGCATATGACAATGTTGTAGTGGTCCTTCCAGAACTCTCGAAGGGTGAGGTTTGTGCTCTCGGTAACCTCAAAGCAGCGTCGGAACATGTGTTTGGTAAAAAGTTTCTTGAAATTGGAGATCACCTGTTGGTCCATGGGCTGTAGGATAGGAGTGGTGTTGGGTGGAAGGTAGAGAACCTTTATAAAGCTGAACTCCTCGAGGATGTCGTTCTCAAGGTTTGGTGGGTGGGCAGGAGCATTGTCAAGGACGAGAAGGGCTTTCAGGGGTAAGTCATTGACCTCGAGGTATTTCTTAACGACAGGACCAAAGACCAAGTTGACCCACTGCACAAAAAACTGCCTGGTGACCCACGCCTTTGGATTTGCCCTCCACATAACCTGCAGTTTTCTTTTAAAACCTTAGTCTTGAAGTCTCTTGGGTTTTCTGAGTGGTATACAAGCAGCAGATTGATCTTGCAGTCGCCACTCGCATTTGCACACAGTGGAGGGTCAACCTATCCTTCATGGCTTGTGACCTGCCACCTTCTTTTCTTCTGCCGTTATGTAAATTTTGCTTGGCATCTTCTTCCAGGAGAGCCGTCTCATCACAGTTGAAAATTTGTTGGGAATGTATCCTTTGGCTACGATCAATTCATCAAAGGGTTTTACAGATATCTCATGTGCTTCACCATGCCTGACAACGGAATGAATGCCGGTCCTTTTTTGAAAATTTTCGAACCACCCCAGACTGGCTTTGAACTGCTCTTGTGAAGCCTCCTGTGCTGAAGTATCTGGGGTCTGCTGCAGCAAATCTGCGTAAATGGCTCTTGCCTTCTCGCAAATTATAGTCTCTGTCACAGTGTCTCCTACGAGCAGCTTCTGTCAACCACAAAAACAGCAGGTTCTCCATCTTTTCATGGACAGAGTTGCGCAGCTTTGAAATAATTTTAACGCCCTTAGCTGAAGTTATGGCCTTTATCTAGTCCTGCTTCAGAATAGTACATATCGTAGAAGTAGTGCGATCGTACTGCGTTGCCAAGTCTATTACTCTTACGCCTTGCTCATGTGTGTCTATTATCTCACGCTTTAATTCCATGGATATCACCTTTTTCCTTTTATCACCAATGTTCTTTACACTCACCTTCTTTGGACTCATGGTTATACGAAAAAAATTAGCTAATAACTGTACATACACCCCGTTTTTCCGTTTTTAGAATTGAAGCATCTGGTCGAAGAAAAGAAAAATAACTGGCATCAGGTGAGGTAAACATGCGAACGGAAAGACGCGCAAGACTCGGGAATCTGTGGTGGTTGTGACGTCACCGAAGCAGTCGCGTATCTCAAATTCTGGCTCGTAACTCAAGGCAAAAAATCGACTTAGTGACGGCTCGTATCTCAAGGTACCCCACACAATGTATTTGCAAATCAATTCTTAACCTTCCATTATGGTATCATGTCATTCGTTGTCAGTGAGCAGAAAACAAATGTGTGCCATATTTCAGCTGAATAGCAGGACCGGTTTACTCTTTTGACGCCTGTAGGCTGGACCTTTGACTGCTTCAAAAATGAATGTGTGGTTGAAGCGTCTGGCGCCACTTGGGTTGGCGAAAGTGCACACTTCGGGGTAATGCAATGGAGAGAACGTACTTTGAAAGTGCGGTCTCCGGAGAAGGTTTAGAGAGATCTGGTATTAAATGTATCTTAGAAACTGATTTTTCTTGCAAATACTTTATTTGTTATCTGTATATGTTGAGTTCTGTACAAATAAAACGTGTTTCTCTATTTCTCTGGATTTCTTCGCTAACTGGAGAACCACACCACCAATTATAGTACTACAGTGGCAATGGACATTTGTTGTGAAATATTCTCGACATGAGGTTAAATTATTATAGATTTGGGGATAAAATGTCCGTCACTCTAAGCTGCAGTCTAATTAGAAATACGTCACTGTTGAAAGAGTTAAGAGAGAACAGTTCCTTTAAGCATTCAAATCAGGTGGAAAACAGTCTAATTTTGAAAAACTGTATCTTCTAAAGTTTACTGTGCGTCACAATGCAACTTTAAACATTGTATATTTTACACAATACATAAAAGGTTGGGTTAATATTTGGAAATTAGTAATTAAAATATTTTATTCGAATTACTCAATCTACAAGATAAATATTTACAAGGACAACTTGCGCAGATTTCTGAGCACACTCAGGCATTTTTTTACCAAAATAATGACTAAAATGAGTAACAGAGTACTTATATTGAAAATTGAAACAAAAACTATAACTCAAGTAACACAAAAATATGAAATAATCAATTAATATTTCACTTAATTGATTTTTAACAAACATCCTCTCACAGTATTCTCTTATTTTTAAATAAAGCTCTTACTTTCGTGCAAAATATTTTTTGTTTTATTTTGAAACTCTAATGATATAATTCAACTCTTCATTCTAAATTTCATGTGTCTGAGTTCAATAATTTAAGAGTTATAGTGTGCGAAGAGTTGAAAATTCTCATTCTGAGAAAATACGATTAAAGTTAAGTTGAAAGAGTCAAAATTGAAATCGGAGTGTCAGAAAAATTATAACTGGTAATAAACTTATGCGAAATTTTGAAGCGTTTTTTTAACCAGAATCAGAACATTTCAGACTTATAAATTCATCGATATTAAAAAATTAAATTTATTTGAAGATACTGTGTGTCGCCTTAAAGCAAAGTTGAGAACTAAGCATTCTGTAAAATACTGAGAATTCACACCACTGTGCACTTAAATGCTTCACCGTATCCTTCCATGGAATGGGATGAAGTTCATTACTCATTGAGAGAGAGTTTGTGTAAAGAACTGCGTGTTGTTCGCGTGATGTTTCAGAATCAAATGTCGATGCTCACCTTTTTTAAACAAGCTTGTCTTTAGTATATCGATACTAATTTAGTTTATAGAGACACGCAAGGCAGTGTGTGCTTGTCAAATTGGAATCCTACCGTTTTAATCGAATTTTGTAATTCTAAATCCGATAAGCGAAGTTTTGTTTAAATTAATCGAAATATGCTACGAAATAAGGTCTGAAATAGCTGGCTTCAAAAATAGTTTCCAACTCCATACCCTGTCGATATTATCCTAAATTTTCATCAGGCTAAGATGAAATTGATCTGATTACTAAAGTTGACGAAGAAAGTAAGACATTTGCTTATTTTTAATTGTTATATAGAGATTAACCATAACAAGAATGAATCGTAAAGTTTTTAATGGGTCTCATTCAAATTACGTAGCGTTAGTTTGGCGTTTGGTTCGAATTATTTTTGAACTAAAACGCAATTTCTGAGACCTTTATTATTTTTGAAATAGATATTTAAAAGTATTTCTGTATTATAGTTTTGAAATTTGAGAAACAATTACAACTAAGCGTCAAATTTTCTGCAACGCTTCAAGTAAAAATTAGTGATCACATACTTGCTCCCCTGGTTTTCATCTAATTGCTACGATTACTATTTTAAAGTAGGCTTAATAGTTTAAGGCAGATTTAATCACCATTTTAACAGCCTCTACAATATTATACCATACACTTTAAAAACAATAAGTTTAGGTTATTTCTACAGTAAACTGAAATGAGAAGAAACTAATCGAAAAATTCAAATTACAAAAGCCCCTTAATTAAAAGTCAAATTATATTGTCTTTTTCTGTCACTACAGATTAATGTGTTTGTGAGTTCTTGATAATTATTATACCAACTTCGTAATAGAAAATGTAGTTTATTAGGAATTGTTAACATATTTACAGAGTTATGTGCGTTATCACCCTGTTGTTCTACATAAGAATATACACTAAGGGCCAAAAGTAAAATCATGGTCAGATTGAACAACCGCCAATAGGAGTATGGCAAGTCGACGGGGATTCTCGGAGTTTGAACGAGGAATGGTAGTGGGAACTAGACAGATGATATATTCGTTCAGTTTCCGAGTTTGTTGAACATTCAACATTCCACGATCCATGGTGTCAAGTGAGTACCGATAATACTTCAATACTTCATGGAAAGTGACCGACTACGGGTGCGGGTGCTGAATGACTATGACCAGAAACGTCTGTCCAGAATAGTCCATACAAACAAACAAGCGATAATGACTGATATACGTTCACATCCACTGCAGGAGGTAGAGACACATCCATCAGGTCAGTGCAGCAGAATTTAACGTCCATGGTGTAGAGCAAAAGACCCACTCAAGTGTCTGTTAATATTACGGTATCGGACACGGCCTCTCATCTGGGCTCGTGAATACGGCAATTGGACCCTGGAAGACTGGTAGCAAATGGCGTGATCCGATGAGTCGCGCTACCAGCTGTCATAAATTAATGCTAGGGTTCGCGTGTGACTCAAACCCCATCAGGCCATGGACCCAGGCTATCAGCAAGCAACACATCATCAAGTCCACACCTGACTGAGTATACACCGGCCTGTTGCCTATCAAGGATCGGCGATTCAAAACCGAAAACTTCAATTTTACCAGATACCCTACCTCCACTGATAGCGGATGAAAGACCAAAATCTTCGCTTTACCAAGACTTAATACTATCGGCATGATGGTCATTTTTATCAGAACTTTGTGGACTAGTTGAGCAGATGTTTCAATGAGATTGTGTGTTCTTTTTGACTGTACTATCTTTTTTTATATTGTGTATTCATTCCTATATTGTTGCATAATTGCGTTCTCATTATATATTACAATAGCGCTTATGCACAACAACCATTGATAGTGCTCAGTTGTGAGACCCAGATTGTTCAATAAATGTCCGTTCGCTTGTCGCTGTGGGTACGGGCTGGCTCTGCCTGGCGATGAGTGGCCATAGGGGCCTGTTGGTGTTGGGATCGCCTTCTTTCCCTGTCCCTCCAATGAGAACTCTAAACCTGTGGCGAGTCGGAGCGACGAGGGTAAAGCAAGTAAGCTATCAACAAGGCACTGAGCAAGCTAATGGTGGTTTCATACTTGTATGGGGTACCTTTACTATCTTGGTTTCGGTCTTCTGGTCCTTGTCAACGCATAATTAACCGGTGCTCTTTTATTGTTCTGCTGTGTGATCATCTGCAGCCCTTCCTGGACGTCATGTAACCCAACAATAAAAGGATTTTCCGGGCACCATGTCATCGGATCCAAGTTCTCCAAAATTAGTTGCAGGAACATTCTGAAGAGTTTCGACGGTGGGCGAGGCCAACAAGTTAGCCCCACAAGATACAGCATTTACGGGACGTGGTGCTGTAAAATCCATTCGCACCATGGATTTTGCACTTACTAGTACCATTGTTTCTGTGTGATTATACAGATAGCACGGCTCAATATTTCTCCAGAAGTCGGCCACTGGTGGAATCGATGACGCGTCGCGTCACTGCACTTCACCGGGCAAAAGGATGTCCTACATGATATTGAGTACCAACCCCATGACTTTTGGCACTTTAGTGTGTGCATATAGTTTAATTCAAGAGTAAGAAATGTAACAAACATTGTAAACAACAAAGAATAAGATATAAGGTAAGATTTAGAATTCTGATTGTGTCGGAGTCTATTTGGACAGTTTGTCAGAATACCACATTAACTATAAAATATGATTCATACCGTGCAAAACTCACCTAGAACTTCCGTAGAAGTGGCGGAATTCTTATATCTGAAGGTCTTTTCAGAGAGAATAGTGTTTTTGCTTCTCTTAAGGGCATGGAGTAGGGCAATCGTATGGGCACTACAGGCTTATGAGTAAAGCAGACTCCAACTCATCCATTCACAAGAATAAAAATGCAAATGGTCAAAAAGCGTTGGAGTTTTTGATCGTTTCAATGACAATCAATGTCTTTTAATATTAAAAACACGATGTAAAATGAACATATATATATATATATATAAATTTAACTGCACGTAATATGGAACAGGTTGTGATATGGAACACTGCAATATTTCAATAGGTAATTTTCAAAATCTATCAGAATTTACTTAAAATACTTCTTTGTTAGAAGAAAGCACCCATATTAATTTTTGAGCGTAAGTCGAGAATAGGTTTCTTAAATCGAAGCATTTTTGTATTTCGAGGTGATGAAAGTATTTTAGAAACATTAAAAAGAGTAAGTTATTTAAGAGGAAAAGTACAAATATTTTTGTTGCGTGATTTCTTTTGAAACTTGTTTGTGAATGTCCAATACAAATTCTGTTAATTTTTTTCCTTAAAACAAGTGTAACTTTTCCGTCGAAACTCAAGTGTATGTAATATGAAACACCTCGACTGCACACAATGCGAAACATGTTCCACATTGCGTGCCTTTTCCGTAATCTGAAATATATTTTGAAAATATGTTACTGTAACATTTTCTACGGTTAATGAAGTGCAAATTAATTCATCAGTGTTTTCCTACAAAACTCGGAGAAACGAGTTTGACTGATACACCATATCCATGGAAAAATTCATGACTGCCAGTAGTTTCTTCAGTGAGATCCACAAATCTCATGCATTGTCTTTTAGTTATATCGATTCTATTGTACGTCATTGAATTATAACATATGCAGTTTAGTGTTACTGTTGTTCTTATTGTTTACATATATTAAATTCAAACTGCACTTGTAAGAAGAAAATCACGAGGCGAAGAATGACTGCCGTGGTGCTAAGGTAAGACCTCACGTGGAAATTGAGAAACCGAAATCTATAAATACACCATCAGGTAAGAATTTACTGAGATTTTAGTTGCAAAGCTGGTTGAATACAGCAATGATATAGATAAAAGTTTTTAGGTTTAAACACAGCATATCGGAAAATTTCAGAAGTACCTAAATCAATGAATAAAGAAATATCCTAAATTGAAATCGAAGGCGCATAAGAATTAGCGGGGCTCATTCCTTTCTCAGCTTTTGTCATAGAACACCAGAAACTTTCACGAAACAATTTGGAAAATACTGAAATAGTGAATGGTATATGAATAGTTTAACCATTGCTTTGGGCTTC
This sequence comes from Meta bourneti, assembly GCA_933210815.1. Classification (NCBI taxonomy): domain Eukaryota; kingdom Metazoa; phylum Arthropoda; class Arachnida; order Araneae; family Tetragnathidae; genus Meta; species Meta bourneti. The sequence goes on from OW119931.1 coordinate 25,583,605, forward strand.
GATTATAACCGAAAGCTCTTTTCTTATCCCCCAAGTATAATATAAAAGCACGTGTTAATCTTTTAAGTTAAAGTGAGGGGCAAATACATAGAAATTCGAGATGTTCTAATGTAGTCCATGATGAATAAGATCCATTGCAGATTTTTAATCCTCCAAGTGGTTTCGACGAGATACCTCGTCTGCGATCTGATCAATTTTGTTAATGACGAGATACCTCGTCGAAATAAAACTGCCCTATTACTCCAGTGGGAATGAAGATCCAAGCAGGAAAAACAAATTGTCTCTTGCTCAGAACTGGTGACAGTTAGCAATAGGTTACTGCATCAGAGGCCAGGACGGTTTTGGAATGGTTGGGGAACATGGGCCGAAAGTCCTCAATCTCCTGTGAAGTATTACTTCGTAGCTGAACTGAACAATTGTGAGTTTGTCTGTATTTTATAGGTTTTGCTGGGACTTGGATAAGAGGAGTGGAGGGTGTGAGGCACCAATCAGGAGGCTTGCTTCCTTCTCGGTGGGTGGAGCTTGCATGTCAGGTACTTCGAAGATTTCATTTCAAAGTTTATCGAGGAGAGAGGCAGTCGTGGCATCAGAGGCTGACCACTATAGGGGGATTTTCGACGCGAAGGTAAACCGCCTGGAGGGTTAAATAAGGATCTGAATCTCGTGAAGACTAGAGTGGATCAGCGGTATGAAGTAGTGCCGAGTTGTGAAAGATTGCATCCATCTGGATCAGTCACTTGAAGCTGGGGTGGTCGGGGGTACGCCGTGCCCGGGTCCTGGAGGGCATGCACGCGTACCATATCCATGAGAGAACGAAGACGAGGATCTCGACCACCGTGATGATGCTGGCGCCCAAGTAGAGGCCCAGGGCGCCGCCGATCTGACCTACAAACAGACAGAACATCAATTCAACCTGCTTTATATACTACCTGTGACTAGAACTCGTCGCGCCACCAAGTCTGACTGTCGTTATAGGAGCAGTTTCTCGACCTATTCTTGATTTTATTTTGTTTTGGGTGAATGTTGGTGGCAGTAGTAACAAGAATAGATCTCTCAAAATTGTAACACATATATTTCCAATTTAGGGGACAACTTGCCTCATAAGTGCAATCAGCAAAATAAAAATGCACAAGAAAATCAAACTTTGAAAGCCACAATATTAAACGGTAGGTAATTGAATTTACGTCACACTTGAACATAGCATAGGTCTATTGGTAACAGTCCATAATTAAACAGAATTTTATTGTCGTATCAAAATTTTTACTCAGTGCTTAATTTTTTAGATAAAAGATTAGTGTCTTACGTTAAGGTAGGTAGGTAGTTAAGTGCTAGAGCAACACAACGGGCTATTGGAGACGGTCCGGGATCAATCCCGAAAGGAAAGATCCGAGAACAATACCTCGTCACCTCGAATCACAGTCAGATGATGAGGTCATCAACACCTGAGCTGGCACCTCACTTTCCAAACTTCCACACCACGCCAACGTGAAGACATTTGATGCCACGACGAGATTTAATGTACACCAGCCTTCACATACCCGACGGTCTTTGCTTCGATAGAGTTTCGAACTCGCCAACCCTCTGCTCGCAAACCCACTACTCTTCCAACAGGGCTACCGCGACCTTATTCAAGCTAGAACTGTGCTTTATTCTCTAAATACCAATATTAATGATTATAAAGCTTCGCATATTTCTAAGTTTTAATACAACGTGTATCACTGGAGGAAACATCTCTGTTGGACATTAAAAGTAAAAATGCTTCATACAATTAAATATAATATAGTATGTAGCGAAGGACTAAAAGTTAAAAAATTATACAAGATTCTTAAAGATTCGAGATATTTTTTTTTATGAAGTCGATGTATTTTTTCTGACTGAAGGGAATTGTGAAAAAAAATGTACTTACTAAGAAAGTACATCAGAAAAAAATGTACTTACTAAGAAAGTACATCAGAAAAAAATGTGCTTACTAAGAAAGTACATCAGAAAAAAATGTACTTACTAAGAAAGCTGGATAAAGTGTTGGTGCGATACTCGTGGAAGATGAACTGATTCGAGTTGTACATGATCTCCACTCGGCTGTAGAAGAGAAACAAAATAATTTTGTGCAACTGAAAAGCTTGTTGCTATAAAGGAGGATTGTTTTAAACAAATATTTAGTATCAGTACATGAAGTAAGAACATTTTTGAATGGTGTATACCGTTTTATTTTCCCTGGAATATCTAGAGCAGTGGTTCTTAACCTGGGGTGTGTTTACCCCTAGGGGTGCAAGAAAGTATTTCCAGGGGTGCGAGAGAAGTTTTGATGGACGACAACGATTTAATAACAGAATATCTTATTGAAATAGAGCGAATACACGTATTCAAATGGAATTTGAAAAACTGGACTCTGAACAATCTGTTGTATACAGTCAGAACCTTATACACAGCTGGCAAAAACAGCATTGCAGACACTTTTACCATTTGCCACCACCTACCTGAGTGAAATGGGATTTTCATCACTTTTGCACATAAAAACAAAAGCCAGAAATCGCTTAAATGCAAAGTGATGACTTGCGTTTGACTCTCAAAAAACGAGCCTCGCTTTAAAAGTATTATGAACAAACAACGTAGCCATTAAAAATTGAGATATTTTTTGTATGTATATTTAAATGTATGTGTATATTTTTTAATAAATTATCTTGCAATAGAAGTAATTTCCTAAATAAAGAAATAGAAACACATTTTTCAAGGGGGTGCGAGAACTTCTTTTTAGATTCAAGAGGGTGCCGATCACTAAAAAGGTTAAGAACCACTAATCTAGAGCAATGAGAAAGTCTAACAAAAGGATTACAATCACAAATTCCAGTGGCGAGTTTTGACGAGATATATTCTCATTTGTTATAAGGCACATTTAATGAGTCATTTAATTGATATTACACTACTCAAAAAAATCTGCGGTGGGTGAAAATCATTTGTAAAAGAAGCTCCTTGTGTGTATATCAAAAACTCTGTGTATCACTGATTATAAAATGCGGCTCCGACCTGAAGGCAAACGGACCTTGGGTCAGCTGTTCGCTATATACAGGGTGAGTCTAAATTGTTTTTACAAAATAAGAGGGGTGATAGTACCCTTCCAGACGAGCAATAATTACCATGGAACATAGGGTCGCATTCCACTCTGTGAGGCAGAAAAGAGTAAAATTAGAATTTCAACATGAACTTACAACAGTGTTGGGAAAGCGAATGAACGATACCAAAAGTTGCACAATCTGATTTATTGATCAGAGAAAAACTCACAGCAAGTGCTCCACGGTAGTAGCGGCTACGCGTGTCGTTGCACAGTTCACACCGGCGAAGGAATGACTGGCGCATCCTCTCGAAGATTCCTGGTGTTGTATTAATTTTGTCTGCGGCAACACCGATTCTCGCTACGAGATCTTCAGCCGAGTCCACAGGTACACTAAAGATTTCATGTGCCCCCAGAAGAAAAAGTCCAGTGGGTTGAGGTCCGGTGAGCGAGGAGGCCAAGCCACAGGTCCGCCACGTCCAATCCATCTTGCTTAGGAGATATGCTACGTAGGCAGGTACAAAACGACGTCAGAGGCGATGACTTGTTCATGCTCGACGCGTTTCGACTTTACTCTTTTCTGCCTCTCAGAGTGGAATGCGACCCTATGTTCCATGGTAATTATTGCTCGTCTGGATGGGTACTATCACCCCTCTTATTTTGTAAAAACAATTTAGACTAACTATGTATACAGGGGCCTCAGTGGCTCAATGTGTTTGCCCACTCCGTTAGCAGCCTTCGAACTGTATCAGGTGCAGCTTCGATTCCTGTAACTTACTCTGGGTGTATTTCTCTCGTATGTGTCAATAAAACTACTTGTGTGTTCATTGCATGACGTCCATTTATAAGCGGTTGCTTGGGGTTTTCAATGGCGCAACAGTTGTAATTGGAAAAGCTGTACCAAAGACAAAACAACTTCAAGTAAGGGACATACAGACACACAAGGAAAGTTTTGCCGACACGGAAGAGAGAAATACACCCTGGAAGGAATCGAACCTGAGCCGCCTACAACACGCAGGATTTAAAAGAGGATTCTTGATAGCAAGCGGAATATATGCTAAATAAATTCATCAATCAATCGCTATATACAGCAGAGATTTATACAAGATTGCTTAAAGTCGCTTTTTGGTAAAGTAACGTCCGAATAGCTTTAGCTCACCTGATGTTGTCTCTCCCGAGTCCGATGTAAGTGGCATCGCTTCGGAAACTGTATTTGATGCAGGGTTGGAGACATACTTGTTCCAGTCCGGTCACTGTCAAAAGAACACAAGAATCAAAGCACTCAACCTATTCCGAAGTGCGTAAAGTTAGATGAGGGTGCATGACCACCAACCACAGTTTCAGTCAAAACCAATAAACATTACATGTCGACGAAAAAGCAATCAATAAATTTTTAAAAGTTTTCAAAATTATATAAATGTGGAGGGAAAAAGTAAACGAAATGTTATACTTTAGGATCACTTTATTTCATTCCCAGGTATTGTACTGACTTGCTCAAAATTTTAATTACCATCACAAGGAATACTCCCTTTTTGGTTTAAACCATTTTAATGAACTCACAGACACAGTACAAACACGACACACAACATAAATAGAAAAGGTAGTATATATCAAAATCCACACATCTCACACAGTCTCGATCACTCTCCAAAAAACACAACCCACACGTCTCTCGCCACACTCGTTCTTAACTCTTTCCTTTCTCAAAGTCCTTCTGGGCATGCGCAAGGGCGCCATCTATCTTAGTCTGAAGTCTTTACAGACTTATAAACTCCTCCCCACAAGGAGGAAACTTTTCTCGAAGAATGAGGGAAAAGTTTTGATGACTCCACTGCCTGAAAAAGTCTCCAGATAGGTGCAGTCATTGGAAAAGTTCAAGAGTTCAAGTACACAAAATACACTGCACATGTACCAGATTATAGCAATCAGTGCCTTGAACTCAAAAATATTATACAAAAAATTATATACTTATTAAAAATTTAGGAAAACAATTTACACTAATGATAAGAAAAATTTAAAATTTTCACACATAATACAAATATCAAAATAAACAATAAACTTACTAATATAAAATAAAAGGATACGAGGTTTATGGGATGCGACTTAATGAATCAGCATTTTGATGCTGTTTCCCCCTCTTATGGACAACCTCATAATTGAATGGCTGCAGGATCAAAGCCCAACGTAAAAGTCTAGGGTTGGTTCCCGTATTTTTGTCCAGCCAAACAAGGGGATTATGGTCCGTCTGGATGATGAACTTCTGGTGTCCATCCAAATAACATCGCAGCTTTTGGATGGCGAACACGATAGCTGAGCACTCTCTCTCGATGGTACTGTACTTTTGTTCTGCATTTGAGAACTTCCGACTCAAGTACATGACAGGATGTTCCTCACCAATGTCATTAATTTGGGACAAAACGATGCCAATCCCAAGATTTGACGCGTCACATTGGACGAGAAACTGTCTCGAGAAATCTGGACTGTACAACACCGGATTCTCCGACAACCGTTTCTTTAACTTGTCAAACGCCTCTCGACAAGCATCAGTCCATATGACAGCAGCATGACGATTTTTTCCTTTCAGCAGATCTGTAATTGGTGCTGAGAGGACTGAAAAGTCAGGAATGTATTTTCGATAATACCCCGCAAGTCCTAAGAAAGATCGGATCTGCGTCTTAGTCGCAGGGGTCGGAAAGTCCTTTACAGTTTGGATCTTCAATTCTCCAGGTGTTCTCTGGCCCTGACCAACCAAGTGCCCAAGATACTTTACGTACGCACGAGCAAACTGGCACTTAGAAGGCTTGATGTGCAGATGAGCTGCATTCATCTTTTCTAAGACGGTTTTCAAATGTTGTAAATGATCTTCCCAACTTAGGGAATAGATTGCTACATCATCCAAGTAAGGGCATGCAAATTCTCCACAGTCTTTCAACAGTTCGGCCATCAAACGACTAAAGTCATAAGGGGCATTTTTCAAACCGAATGGCAATCTCAACGGTCGAAATGTCCCAAAACTGGTTACAAAAGCTGAATATCTTTGGGCTCGTTTACTCAGAGGTATTTGCCAATAACCTCGGGTCAAATCTAGAACGGTGATATACTTGGCAGCTGACACTTTTTCAACAAGCTGCTCAATGTTTGGCAGAGGAAAGTACTGGGTTCTAGTGACCTTGTTGAGTCTTCGATAGTCGATGCACGGTCTTGCATCCTTTCCTGGTACTTCTACCAGAATAAGAGGAGAAGTAAAATCAGATTCTCCTGGCTCAATGACTTTGAGCGACAGCATCTTCTCCACTTCCATCTTCAAAATTTCTGTTTGGCGTGGAGACATCTTGTAAGGTTTGGCACAGATGGGCCTCTCAGATTCAAGCTCAATGTCATGTTCAGTAAGATCAGTACACCCCGGCTGGTTTGAGAATGAGCTAGAGTATTTTGATAGCAACTCTCTCAGCTGCTCCTTCTGATCTTCTGACAAGCGACCATTTTGTTCTATGTCTTGCCAAATTTGTGTCATTTCCGAGACTTCAGGCTTCTGCTCGAGACTTGGAATGTCCTCCTCGTTGTCACAGTTCCTAATCTCTTTTAGACAGATTAAATTCACATTTTCGGGTCTCTGGAAATATGGCTTGAGCATGTTCACATGGTACACATGGGATTTGTCTTTTTCTGGAAACTGCACAATGTAGTTGGTTTCGGAAAGCTGTTTAACGACTTTCCCTGGGCCGATCCAATGAACTGCCATTTTGTTAGGCCTAGATGTAGCGACAACCAGCACAAGGTCGCCTTCACAAAATTTACGCTTCACAGCCTTGCGATCATACCATAGTTTTTGTTTGTCTTTGGCGTTCTCCATGTTTTGGACGGCTAATTCTTGACACCTTTTCATGCGGTTTAGTAGCTTGAAGACATATGATACTACGCTAGTCTTCTCTTCCTCGCTTTCCGTCAAGTTCTCGTACAGTAGAGTCATGGGAGTCCTCAAATTCTGTCCATGAACCAGCTCAGCTGGAGTATATCCAGTACTGTCATGAGTAACAACTCGTAGAGCAAACAGGGCATGAGGCAAGATTTTCTCCCAATCAGGTCCTGACTCCAGACACAGGACTCGAAGAATTCTCTTCAAAGTTCTATGTAGTCTCTCCACAGGATTGCTCTGGGGATGATGTACGAAACTTCGCACTACTTTAACTCCAAATTTCTCCAGGAACTCCGTTGTGAGTGCACTTGTAAACGACGTTCCTTGATCGCTTTGCAGCTCCCTCGGGAAACCCATCCGACTAAAGATTTGCAGGAAACTATCGACCACGGTTGAAGAACTAAGATTTGGGACAGGAACTGCATCGGGATATTTGGAAGACATGCAAATTGCAGTGATGAGATACCGGTTTCCAGATGGTGTAGTAGGTAAAGGACCACAAGCATCCACATTAAACTTTGTGAAGATCTCCGAGATGACAGGAACGATCTTCATGGGTGCCTTCTTCTTATCCCGAGGTTTCCCGACTCGCTGACATTGGTCACAAGATCTGACAAATTCTTCAACATCTTTGTAACAATTCGGCCAAAAAAAAGTTTTAAAAAGAGCATCTTTAGTCTTGGTCACTCCTAAGTGAGCCGCTGTTCCTTCATGAGACAGTTTAATTGGTCCCGAAACTTCTCTGGAACAATCAGCAGTTTTCTCTGCGTACCATCCTTGTCACTTTTCAGATAGAACAGCATTTGATTAACGATTGCATACTTGGTTTCCTTTGCTAACTCCTCAGCTTCTAGGAAAAGTGGTTTCAACTCTTTACTCTTGCGCTGCTCTTCGACAAAATCATTCCGTGAGGCTTTAATCAGATCTGGAAGTGAGGCTTCTTCCGCCATAGGCAATACCTCTCCGTCTTCCTCTGTTAACACGGTACTGTCATTCTCTTCTCCAGGACTCGACTCAACTGGATACTCTTCAACTTCGGCTGTCAAAAGACTTTTCTGAGCTCTCGTCTGAACTGCATTAATAACTTGGATCTCCAGCTCCTTATCTTTTTTCATACTCTCGATCAGAGCAACGGTTTTGTTACTTAGTAGGTAATGCTCTTGATCCAGAAAACTGTCTCTTACAGCAGCTTTCGTAAGGACATGTCCCAATTCGCAGTTCAAATCAACTTCTGCAATGGGCAAGCAGACCGGGCTGTCTACTAATGGAGAAGCGAGCCACACATGTTCACCTGTGTACATATGTGGTTTGATAAATTTTCTGGGAATAAGATCGATGCTGGCACCAGTATCTCTCAAGATAGACATTTGGGCTCCATTTACTGTCCCAGCACTAGTATAAGGAGACATCAACTCAGGCACGTGTCTTCCAAAGACTTCATTGGCAGCTACTACTTCAGATCTCTTGAGCTTCGGGCATTGGGGTCTCAGATGTGATAACGAACCGCATTCATAGCATCGGAGCTGTCTTCTCTTTTTAAACTCTCTTTCACGGTTTTCGTTGCTTGCGGGTTCGGTTTTGACCGGATGTTTGTTCTTGTCATCCTTGAATGGTACTTTGGGTCTACTTCCACTAAAATGTCCCTTTGAACCTTGATAGCCATACTTCTTTGGAAATTCCTTCTTCCTGAAACTCTGCCTGATGGTTTCGTACTCCTCGATCACTTCTGCCAATTCAAAAGGTGTCTTCAACTTCATCCATTTGTCAAGAAAATGCTCCTTGATTTGATCTGGTACACGATACTTCAATTGCTCGGCAAAGATTAAATCTTTTAGTTGCTGAAAGGTTTCAATTTCCAATTCAGCAAGCCATTCAGTGAAGTAGCTGTACAGTTCATGAGCATAATTTCTCCATGTTTTCACTGCTGTTTTCTGATGTCTGTAGAAACACTGTTTCAATTTTTCAGCGTTCATTTTGTATCGTTTCAGAATGAGATCTTTCACAACATCATAATTGTTGGCCACTTCAGGAGGTTCTCGGGCAAGCATGTTAGATAACTCGGCTGGCAAAACGGCCAGCAAATAAGCCACCCAGTCCTCCTTCGGCACTCGAGCCATCTCTGCTTTCCTCTCGAAATTGATCAAATACAATCCCATTTCATCCCCTTTTTCGTCAAATTTGGGAGTGATTTGGGTAAGTTGGATTTTTCTGTTTCTATCCGCCCCATTTTCAGATTCCTCTTCAGACCGGCGAAATTCCTTCTGAGCCATTTCTAGTTTTTTAATTTCGAGTTCATGTTGTCTGACCCTTTCCCGCTCTTGTCGTTCTTCTTCTTGCCTAGCTAATTCTTCCTCACGAATTTTTTCTTGTCTAGCTAATTCTTCCTCTTCCAGTCTATCTTTTATGACTCGTTCCATGATTATCGTTACCTCCTCCCGATCGAAATTTGGGCTTTTTAAAATTATTTGTTTAATATCCGCAACCTTGCACGAAGTTGGTACCTTCTCACCAATTTCTTCCGCAACAGCAATTAAGTCCTGCTTTCTACCAATTGCAAGAAATGCCATGATTAAGGGCCAGGGGAAACACTATCAAAAACCTCTATTAAGGTATTAAATTCCAACAGAATTCACAAGACTTTATCAAAGAATTAAATTCGCTAATTCTACGTTGCAACTTTCTTACCGAACAACCAAAAATCAATAGAAATAATTTTCGAACACATAAACAAATTAAAATTTCATTCATTAAAACAATATCTTTTTTTTAAAGATGTTTTCAAATTGAGAAGAAAATAAACAGTTAAAGAAAAGTTCAACTAAAGAACAGCTGTTTTGAAAATAATACTACAATTAAAATACAATTCAGAATATAAACTCAACTTTCCTGTCTAATCAAGAAAAGGTATTTTCAGTTCAAAAGAATTCCCTTTTCTCTATGAACAATTGATTCACACTCAGAAGCATAAATGCACACACAAAAATATAAAACAGAATATCATTCTTTTCCTTTTCTTTTTTTTCGTCAACAAACACAGGAAGTGAATAATTCAAATCCACACTTTCAGATTATTTTTTTTTTCGAGTTCTTTTTCTGAACACAAAATGGTCTCACATTTGCCAAATTAGTTACACAAAGCAATTTCAAATTACTAACAAAAATTTCCTTAAGTACACAAGTTAGACATTCAAAATTCCGCAAAATAAATAAACAATTCTAAGGGGTTTCTTAGTCATTTAAATGAGCAACAAATGAAAATGACAATTTCAAAACACTCCAAAACTCTTTTAAATGAATTTCCGATTCATTCAGAAATATAACAAAATATTTTCCAAAGCAAAATAACCCAAGACGCACTAAATATTGAAAATTCTAGGCATTTGGTGCTGTTGACAACACTCATCAAAAAGAATTATACTTGTAATTCAAACTATATACTTCTACACCAAATTTTTAATTCTATTTTGAATCATACAACAGAATCAAATCAAATTTTAACAACACTTCAATTGTCATCAGATAGCATCATACAAAAGAACACAAAACAAACTAGGCTATCTCAATTTAAAATTTTAAAATAATTCTCTTTTCTCAGAAAACAAAACTCAAACTGACCATTTGAATAGTTCTAATTCTAACCATTCAGAACAGAAAATTCTTTTTTATATACCACATGAGTGTCCTAAATTTTCTTTTTTTTTTACAATCAAACAAAATTTTAACTATATCAGTCTAGCTAAAATAAGAATAGTTTTGCAAATCAACAGAATAAATTTGCCTTTCAAAATCAGACAAAATTTTAACTATATCAACCTAGTTAAAATAAGAACACTTTTCAAAATTACCACTCCATTTTACCAAACAAAATTTTAACTATATCAGCCTAGTTAAAATAAGAACACTTGCAAAATTACAACTACCTTTCACCAAACAAAGTTTTAACTATATCAGCCTAGTTAAAATAAGAACACTTTTCAAAATTATCACTCCTTTTACCAAACAAAATTTTAACTATATCAGCCTAGTTAAAATAAGAGAGCATTTTTGCATATTACAACTGCCTTTTACAAAACCAAAACTGCATGAAACCAAAACAACGATTTTTCAATGAACCAAAACTCAACATGCAAAACTTTACAAATTACAATTAAAAAGGCACTGTTGCTAATGAAATCTGGTACTCACCCAATAATTTGCACTGGAGATATCAGCAATACCAGGATCGTATCCAAACGGCTGCCACCATTTCTTCGTCGTCTGTACTGACTTGCTCAAAATTTTAATTACCATCACAAGGAATACTCCCTTTTTGGTTTAAACCATTTTAATGAACTCACAGACACAGTACAAACACGACACACAACATAAATAGAAAAGGTAGTATATATCAAAATCCACACATCTCACACAGTCTCGATCACTCTCCAAAAAACACAACCCACACGTCTCTCGCCACACTCGTTCTTAACTCTTTCCTTTCTCAAAGTCCTTCTGGGCATGCGCAAGGGCGCCATCTATCTTAGTCTGAAGTCTTTACAGTATGAAACATAGACGTGAAATATAAGTAGACTGAGCATTGCTATTGAGAGGAGCTTCAAAAAGTGTGACCAACATGTAGACTAGTAGTCACGTGACTGCTCTGTAAAAACTTGACTTGGCTGGCCGATTTGGCATCTTGTACCTCGTTCGGCGATGTAACAGACAGGGTAAGTGTGTGAATCCGCATTTCTAGAGTGGTGACAAAAATGGGGAAATTGTAAGTCTACTACTATGTCGCGTGGACCAATCAGATGATGAATCAATGGATGGGCACCTTCTCCCGCCCCGTGGACCAATCAGATCATTAATGTTAGGTTCCACCCAGCCGATGAAAGCTGTCTAAGGGTCACGTTACTACTGGTTTTGGTCATATGATCCTGAGTACATAAAAAAGTTACCATTGCTCACTCTACTTTAATATTTCCTCTATAGTATTAAACATGAATTATTATTACTACAAACGCAATTATTCATTACAAACAGATTGAAATAAGATATTAAACGTGAGGAGCGGCACTTTGCCATTAGCAGATAGCAATGAAGAAAGTTTAGAGCAGATGCTATGTACGTTTCTGCTAGTTTTAAGAGTGCATATAATTATTAATATAGAATAAGAGATATACAATGCTAACAAGTTAAAAAAAAGACAGCAAGATCTCCCTTGTAAAAAAATAGAAAACAAATAATAAAATTAAAATAGTAGGAAATAATCTTACAAATATTCCTATTTTTTTCGGTCTGTGATGTCGAGACAAGTTAGACATTTTGGTAAATTTAAAGGTAACAGCGCATGGTATATGAGAAGTAAAGATTTCAAAATCTAGTTATCTGTTTCCTACTTCATGCAATCTCCAACTAAAAGTACGTGTCAAGCAAATACGAAAAATGGACGCCAACATAAGATCTCAAATATAGATCATTCCAAATTAAAGTAACGTGAAGTCATCAACAATATTAAGTACAACAGCCTTACTACTAAATTTCAGGATGGGGAGAAGGCTTTAAAATGTCAGTCTTAATTTAAGAAATAAAACTTATAACTGCCCTGTTACATGGTGAAAGAATCAATGTGGGACTTTCTGATTTGTGTCTCATTTCTAAACTTTATTTCGACCGACCTTTATTGTACATTTTAAAAATGCAGCTTAAATTAAAAATTGTATTCCTCTGGAAAAAAAATCCTCCAGAAATTTTCCCTCCCTTCAATTTACCAATTAAAGCGGTTGCTTATTTAGAAATGAGACACTTGCTGAAAATAAAAAGTTTATTGGCTTTATAACTGTACTGCTTGTCACAGCTTGGCCAGATCTGGCCTTTAGGCCATAAAACCCCCACTAGCCTTATAATGTGTTAGAATATGAAATTTCCTGTAGTCTGGCTCCCGTGAGAAGGCAGTTAAGTCACGTGGTTTCCAAACAGTCTTTAAAGGGTTATACCGAGTTGTAACTCAAAAAGTCGACTTTTCAAAGTAACATTTTCCGGTTGTACATTATCTGGAAAATGTTCAGTTTTAAGTTGATCCAATCAATATTCTCCAAGTTACACGCACTTTTCTGGAGATGTCTCAGAACACTTGACAGCTGTTTTTAAAACTTTAAAAGCGTTTTTCTCAAAACCAAGTTTTTAAAGTCGGTGATCAAAATATCTTGAGAACCGCTGAACCAATCGTTCCAAAAATTTTACTGCCTTTACTTAACATAATTTACTGATCTTTAATCGTTGGACTTTTTTTCCGATCAATAGTATGGATTTTATAAGCTAAGAAATGCAATTTTTTTCCGTAAAAATCGAAACTATATCTTCCGACAGCCACCATTTTGTGAAAATTTAACTTATTCGCTCGATTAAATACTAAAACAACATATACTAAAACAACATACTAAAACTTTTTTATTTTAGATAATTCAATTCGGATATCTTGATCACCGCAAAATTCCTTTTTTTAAAAGACCCCATCGGAAATCGGTTGTAACTGGTGTAAAAATCAATATTTTTAAATAAAAAAATTGTGATAACATCTTCAATATATGCTGTTTCAAACGTGAAAAGTTTCATTTAAGTATATACATATGCGTCTTCCCAAAAAATTCGTGAAAAATCTTGGCTTTTTTTGCCTTGCAATAGGTATAACCCCTTAAATAAGGTGATAGTTTGAAACGCAAACAAAGCGCTTCCAAACCTGGCGTCTTGAGCGCGGATTGTGGTTCTAAGTTTACCGTTCAGTTCTGTTAGTGATAGCTGTGATAATGAGTTGGAGATTGGAAACCATCCACGGTGATCGTCATTCTTTCTCTTACGTTTGACAACCCTCCTGACGACCTTTCACGCCTATTCAAAAATCGACTAACCCAAGGTCGACCGCCTTCTCGCGCGAGCCACACTATACAATACATTTAGAAACAAGTAAAATAAAAATGAATGCTAAAGAGGGGCCCTTACGGTTGTTCTTGATACCGACGCTCATCATGCACTCGTACTGGTCCACGGGATCGCAAAACCTTAGACCAGGCTGCTGACGCCCTGCACAAAATAAAATTTACTTATTTTAAAATGAATTTAATAAGGATACTAATTCGTACCATATTAATTTGTTATAAAATTGCACATTTCCCCAATTTTATTGCAATTAGCTACTGACTATTCACCAGGAAAAATGATTGATTATTGACTATTCGCCCAGACTAGCAGAGAATTTTTAATAGATCTCCAGAATGAAGTGAGAAAAGACACTTCCTCTGTTTTGTGTTATGATGTTTGTGGGGATACAGAGATTCTAGGAGTCTGCCTATTTATTGTACTTTTTTCACACTTCCTCGATCTTTACCTTTTCAATGGAAACACGAAAAAATGCAAAATACCTAATTTGTCTACAATTTTAATTTATAGTCTATTTAGTACAATTCTCTATGAAATGAGAAAAACGTTTAGTTTTGCTGTAATAGTTACTTAATTTTAATGAATTGTTTAACTATTTCCGATGCCCAATACTTTTTTGATTTGCTTTGTGCCTCTCCAATTTTATGATTAAATTAATTATTTCTTTCTTAACTTAGCAGGAAATATCCAGCTAAAGATATTTTGCTCTATCGCTCGTTCACATGTAACGAAAAGAAAATTTGAATCGATCGAAGAGATTTCTTGCATTGCTGTCTGTCTGCTATAAGAACTGTTCCCACTACAAAATTTACGCCTACCTGTTGCAGTAGAAACGGAATACATTTCATCAAGCATCGGAACAAAGGAGGTGCTAGGCGCAATGTATTTAAGTTTGTCCCAGTGGCTTACTCAATGACAAATTAGAAATGTATTCATGATTTTTAGTCGCCAAGATTCTTATTAGTAAGTCACCTATTTCCGCCATTAACATTCACCAAAAATAAAATGATGTCCACTAGTCACCACTACACAAAATGAATGGGCTCTGGGAGTTCTCATGGTAGACAGACAGCCCATTTTTTGTCTATTCACATTCTTTTCAAACACAAATTCATTATGACATACACATCTACAAAATGCTATGGATTGAAACCTTTCCCAATAAACTTTTTTTTATCCTACGCTCGTCTTCGACCTCTCGGCCATCCATGAACAGCCCAGTTGAGTGATACATTGTATTTTACAATGAACTCTTGTTTGCCAAATTCCATATATATGTCGTGTTAAAATGAAGCAGTCGTGGGTCTAATGCTTAATTCAATAAAAAAGCTGGTTTATTGCTAGTGATCGCTACATTCAGACCAACTCACCGGTGGCTAGGATGGACTGACAAAAGCAGGATTTCTTGAGCATCTCGAAGATGTAGTAGCTCTCGCACACCTTGAGGGAATAGCGGTCTACCCCCTTCTCGAAGGGCAATACGGGGCACCTCTGGGACAGCCCGTGCCACGCCGTGTGCAGCGCAGTGCGGTCCTTCTGCCGAAAGAGATTACGAACAATCATTGATCAACGAAAGTCGTCTGTAAGTGCGTTTCAAAACAAGGAGAGGTGGATAACTCAAAATTAAGCTGTCGATGCATTCGGGATGTGCAGAAGTGATCGACAGAAAGTACTGGATTGGCCATAAAGTTCTCTAGATCATTTAAACGCAACGAAAACGCTCCGTTTTTTCTAAATAAATTGTGAAGGGTGGTGAAAAGTGGTTAATTTACAATGGGATTGGAAGGGAGTACTTACGAGCTCCTTTCGCAAAATCAAACGATTCGATCCTAGAAGTACTGATCCCAATTATACCTGTCCTCGGGGGCACATCTTTAAACGTGTACGAGCATCACAACCCCGAGGTACTAGAGTGATCTGTCCTCTCTTCTGTTTTACCCTAGCCTACCCTTCTGCTTTTTTCTCTCCCTCGATATAGTTTGTTTGCTTGGCCTTGCGCCATAAAGCCCAAACCCAACCAACTTTCGTTGTCGATAAGGAGTTGCCGTAATTCAGTGGGTTTGCCCACTGCGCTAGCAAGCTGTGAGTTATAGGCGGCGCAGATTCAATTCTTGTCAAGTTATATTCCTCCCTCGGTGTATTTCTCTGTTTTAACGGTAAAAACTTTCTTTGTGAAAGAATGCCCATTACTTAACGTTGTCTGTCTTGTGTTTGGTTCAGCTGGCCAAATATGGCCCTTGCCCATAAAACCCCAAACCAACCAATACCTACCCATATACCCCAACCAACCTATATATGGACCTTGCCCATATACCCCAACCAACCTATTGAAAACTGCACTTGACGAAAAGCGTCCGGAATTAATGAACAGAAAAGGCGATCCATGGCGATAACACAAACCGCATGTTTGGTGACCAGGAAAGACTGGTACAGCTAGACTGAGCATTTTTGACATCCGCCGTATTTACTAGACTGCATTTTCAGATTTGCATTTATTCCGATTCTTACCAAATTTTCTGAATGGAAAAACTTTCAATTGCTTGGAAGATTGCAAAAGGCGCCCTCAACAGTTCTCATTTTTTCTGGATTGATAAAAGAATTTGGAAGTAGAGATCATGAAGCTGTGTGAAAGATGGTAGAAGATAATGAAACAAAACGATCAATACGTTTTTCAATAAACTTATTTGTGACCATGAAAAATGTTACTTTTTTTACTTAAGAACCGAATGAACTGTTTTTGGCCACCCAATATGTAAGTAAACCTTAATTTTAGTTTTACATTAGTTGCACACTTACAGTTTTGCAGTGGGTGTTCAAAGTTACGACCTGTAACAGTAATGCACCCCTGACATTGCAGTAAAAACTGCTACAGTACCAAACAGCCCACTTTGGCAAATCCAGTGGGAGCTTGTGGGCATACATCCCTATGTGAAAACTGGTTTTGTGTGTTCCCAACATACCCTTTAAATTTGAACAGGAAGTTTTGAGATACCCTGTAGAAATCCACAACTTGACAGAGAGCGGCAGGAAATTTGCGCAAAGCAACGTCAGGACCCGAAGAGTATTTGGTAAGCTAGTTTTCAAGTAAAAAATATTTTCAAAAAAGAAACTGTTTTATTATGCGATTTCAGATGGAAAAGTTTTGTTTCACATTTTCAAAAGTTTTTATGTTGAACTGACTCATGGTGGCGACTTTTCCATGGTTTTTTATCATAACGATCAAATGACAAGAGCTCTAGGAACGTCGTCAATAGCCGTCGTCTTTTTGGATCGCCGAGTTCTAGAGGTCCATAAATTAAGAATCGTTAGTCACAGAAACCCCTTCTCATTCCCGCTTTTGAGGATTATTTTTACCACCGCAGCTTGCAATAACGACCCGAAACCAGTATCTCATAAATCTGTAGCCTCAACTACAGCTGGAAAAAAGGAAGTTTTCGGCGGTTGTTATGGTTATCGGGTTTTTTTCTTTGATTTGCTTGTTCAAAGAGAAAACTTAAAACCTTTTGATTTGCTTGGGGAAAAAAAGCAAAAAGCGTCATTAAGTTCAAAGAAACCTGTTTGGTTTCTTTGAACTTAATGACAGCACAAACACAATAACCACAATATTATATTAAAAACAATGCAAGATAAACTAATAAATAAGACAATAAATACTAAGCCCAGTATTAAATTTAATAACGAAGTAAACAATATACACAATATAGTTAATACAATATACAATATAGTTAAATTAAGAGCAAGCAATGCATCAAAAGCATGTTAATTAACATGAAAAATAAATAGTTGTATGGAAACATACAATATGGAAACATGTAATAAAAAAATTGATTATTTAAAGCATGTGAATCAATACGTGAAAACTGTATAAAAGTCATGATGGATAAAAAAATGCTACATAAAATTTAAAAAAAATAATTGTATTTAATTAAGGAAAATATACTTGAATGAGAATTTCTCCAATCAAATCTTGCAAAGATAGGACGGGTTAAAGTATTGAATTATATTGAGACAATCAAGCACAAAAGCTGCAAAGGTAGGACAGACAAAACCTATTATTATTAGTTTTAGATTGTTGGAAACAATAAACATTTCAAAAATTGGTATATGTATGATATACAGATTGATAGTAAGTAATCAAAGTTGCATTTAAAAAATCGAAACATAAAAAGCATAAAAATAGGCAGGAAAAACTAGTCATGGAAAGAACACAGAGCTTAGAAAGAGAACTTACAATAGACTTACATAAAGACAAAAAACACCTGACATACAGAGTACATATAGAGGGAGCGTCCACAGAAAACAGATGTAAAGAAAAGTATTGCAAGGACTAGAAGAGATTTATATAGGTAGACATATACACCGATAGCCGCCAATATGCAACATCATGTAGGAAGCATCCAATAGACTTGAAATTTGCAAGATGCTTATGCATCATGGATAGTTGGTTTTGGGGTTTTATAGCGCAAGGGCCATATTTGGCCATGCTGCGCCAAACATCATGGATGAATATGCCAATGATTAGCACTGCAGTGTATATGCAAATCACGTGCGCCAGTGTTATATAGGCGTTCTGGATCTGAGCTTTACGACAATTAGAATATTCTCCTCAGAATAAGTCAACTAAAAATATTTATTCAAAAAATGCTAACAAACACAAAAATGACAAATTTCAGGAGAACCTCTCACGGTCAGGTATAATTGATGACAGGGCCCTGTACTGGGCAGTGGCCCGGTGGATGAGAAACATTGGGATAGATTGTCTTTTATAGTGGGACGTGGGTTAAAAATAATTTTAACCCTCCAAGTAGATTCGACGAGACATTCGTCCATGAAGATATCAATTTTGATAATGACGAGATATCTTGCTATCAAGATATTGCCGATTTTTTTATGATGACAAGATCAAGGTCTAGTCAGTTTTTTTCTAATGACGAAATGCCTCGTTCAGACAACCACCAGGAGGGTTAATCACAACAAAAAGTTAGTGCGATAGCGGTACGTTAGCGAGTGATGCAAGATCGAGGATAAGACGTTTGTGGATATATATAATTGGGAGTATGCAGAACTGAAGAGAGAATGGGTACCTTCATGAGCTGGGCAGTGATAGTGGTGACGAGACCGGGTACCGCTTTCTTTCCCTCGAAAGGGCTGAATTCGAAGTTGTCCGTCTGGAAGTCGCTGAGGAACACATGGAATCCCACTTCCAGCTCACGATCTGTACTCCAAAGAGATATCAAACACGTCACTTAAAGATTACAGTTCGCCATCATCCAATCCAAATTTGTGAATTGCCAGTCGCAACACCAATGAAAGTTAATTATAAGAGAAGGCTTTTATGTTATGTCACTCTCCCCCTTTCCATATTTTTCGTAGTAAACTATTTAGCCTGTTTTGAAATCTGTCACTTCGTAGAAAAAGGGCCAGTGTCCAAATTCGCTGATTTTGAGTTATGTCCACAAATCACTGTGATGGAAGTTATATAGATAAGAGTTTTAGAACTAGCGATCAAAGTAATGAAATTTATAATAGAAACAAATTAAAATGTCATCCTGTCAATACATTATTAAAGAATCAAAACATTAGAAGATATTTTTGTACGCTTATTAAATAATAAAAATAAAATAATTACGTAATCAAGTGTTTTCGAAAACTTGTAAAATGGACTTTGGCCCTTTTTCTACCAAGGTGCGGAAATATTCTGATACAAAATAGTTGCTTTTAATTGATCATATAAGAACATATTTTGTATTTTCTCAATATTGAGAATATTTCGCTCATATTAAAAATAGAGCGCATTAGTGTCACATTTATCCTAAGTTGTATTTGCGAAAATTTCGTAGCATGAACAATCGCTTTTCTTTGCAAGCTAACCGTTCTATGCAGAAGAGACCATCCTAAGAGGGAAGGCGAGAGAACATGTGGTTAGACTTATGACAGACGAACGTGATCCTGCAATTTCGCAGCATGTTCCGAGGGGGATAGAAATATACTAAAACCGTCAAACATACGGGAGGGTTTTACGATGTTGCCTCTGTAACACATACTAAGCTAGTAATATCAGAGGAAATCGAAGTTCCGCACATTGCAGGAAAAACATGGCTAAACTCGTTCATAATCTCAAAGCAGTCGAAAAAATCATTACACGCAAAGCTTATTTAACGTAGCTGCATGTAAGAAACCGGGATAATTCGATATTATTTTCAGTATAGATTTCTTTGCTTGATGAAGGGCGTTCTTTTGGAAAATTAAATGTTTTTTTGAGAAGACTGGCTTGCTGAGGTTTGCACGTGGACAGTCCATACCTCAGGAACGGTCCTGTTCGTGGGAGAGATTGTGAATAACATAGTCGTCAAAGATTTCTTCAAACAGTGCTCTCCAACACAAATGTGCTCCAAGGTCTCTTTTCTTCAGACAAACAAGTCATTTATCTAAATCAACTAGGTAAAATCTGTTCAAGTAGACCTGAGTGACGATATGGCCTATTCCAGCATTACAGCAAAAGTGGCAACTTTTCTGGAGACCTTTCTGAACAATATGAGCTCATTCGGTTCGTACTGAAAGAGAAAAATGTGCTCAAGATTCCAATATTCGTCCCCTTTCGCTTGAAATCGGTCATACTTAACACTTTGAGAGAGTGATCCTAGATATAGGAACTTTATTCAACGTTTTTCATGATCATAAAATCTCTGCATCAATTTCACTCGCACAAACCAAAGTTTTCTTTTTAAAAATTTTCATAACCCATCTATCTTGTTCTATGAGGGAGGAGAACGGTTGAACTGATTGTGAAGTTTGGGAAAAGAAATCCCCAGTTAGAAACACAAGCAAAACTATACCATAATTATAGTCCGGAGTCAGTCGCGTCACGTGGTTTTGAACGAGTCTATTAATTAAATTAGGGAACTGGTGGTAAAAACAAAGCTCTTCCACAACTGGCGTCCTTAGCACGAATTCTGGTTCGAAGTTTATTATTTGGTGCCTAAAACGAGAGCATTGATAGTAGTTATCAGGGGAAAACTAACCATGGCGATCATGATTCATAGTTTTGCGTATGGCAGCTTCCTAACGACCTTTCACACCTATTCAAAAATCAACTGACTTAAGGTCAACTGACTTAAGGTCAACTGTCTTAAGTTCACCTACCCGTCGTAGGAGCCGAAGCACTGTCACGGCACCACCCTAAAAAAAATCTTTGTGTACTCGGGGCATCAAATGAAGAGCGGCATCCTAATCTGAGAGCCGTTGTGTTCGTCGCAAATCTGACAACCGGTCGGAACGCTCCGAACGGTTCTGGGGTGGTCTGAAAGTTTATACTGCGGCTCCGTTGTGAAGGCAATCGACCTTGGGGCAGTCGAGTTTTGAAAGGGTGTGAAGCCTTGTGCCGGGGAAGGCTGCCATACGCAAAAGTATACGCGCCGTGACTGGTTTCCTCCTCATCAGAGGCGAAGCTAGATTTTGGGGGGCAAATGAGGCTGATGCCACATTGTTCAAAACAAAATTTGCGTACCTAAAATGATGATTTGACAGAATATATTAATTCACACCACATTAATTTTGTAAATATATTAATATTTCCAATATTTTTATTCCAATTATTGATTGCGCATAAAAACTAGCAAAAGGCCGACCTTTGTCAATGCCCTCCTGTTATTGGTTCTCCGGGAAGAGAAGCTGCCTTTGTCTTGCTTTGTGTTCTCCAGACGTTTTTTTAGGAGAGAATTTTAATGCATTCTCTTCCTGATCAGTAATTAGAATGCAGATTGTACACGAAAATAATTGACTTTTAAGCGTTGTATTTTATTGATGGAGTAAATGAAAGCACTTTCATTTCATACGCATGGGACTTTAAAATACTTCTGTGACAAGGAGGAAGTTATGCTTGAAATTGTATTGTTTTCAATGAATTGTTCCAAGATATACCTTTTTTAAAAATAAATATTTCTGAAATGTCGACACTAGCTCTAGAGCCGCCGTCTCCGTCGACCCTTTTTAGCTACAACTCTGACCCTCAACAACGCGTTATAATTGCTGTCGTTTTCGGCACCAAACGATAAACTTAGAACCAGAATCCGTTCTAAAGACGCCAATTGTGGAATCAATTTGTTTACGTTACCACCTATCTCCTGATTTAACTAATAGACTCGTCCGAAACTACGTTACTCGATTGTCGACTCACGGGAGCCACTATACACTCTAGGGAATCTGGTTGCATTGCATGTTAAAACCCTCCAAATGGTTTTGAAGAAGTACCTCGTCCATCAAGATCTGACAAATTTTGTTAATTACGATACATCTCGTTATCAAGATATTGCCAATTTTTGATGAAGACTCGGAGTCAGCTTTCTTCTAATGACGAGATATCTCGTCTATAAAGACCTGGTCAGTTTTGCTAATGAGACGAGACATCTCACTAGCAAAACTGACCAGGACGTTAATCGTCGAGACAACCAGCAGAAAGGTTAGCAGGTCTCGTGAGCGCACGGTTACGCACACATCCAATGCTCACCTATAAAAGGAGGCGAAACCAAGTCAATGTTGAAGGAGAATTCGATGGGTAGGGTGTCCAACACCTGTTCGATGGCCGTTGTGCTGACGAGGGTGTAGCAGGGACCCATGCTCGTGAGGATAGGGTGGAAGATCTCGCAGCAGTCCAGGGAGTACACCAAGATGACGCAGCTGACGAACAACTCCTCGCACCTGTCAAACAGTGATGATTATCTGACCTGTAGCAGAACCAAGAAAGATAATGGCACACTATACAATAAAGTAAATTACCACCATTCTGATTTTGCCTTTCCGTTCGAGTTGAGTGTCTTTAACTGGCTGGTTTACAGTTACTTTATTTGCACCTAAATCTCGAACAAATATTTTTCGGTTTTTTTATTTATGTTATACTCTAGGATGCACTTTGTGTTCTCTAACCCCAAGTCACAAACCTCAACAAATTCTCTTTATGACACGCGCGCGCAGTCATAAAGAGAATGTACATCTTTAATTTTCTGTCTGAAATATTTTTACCGTGTATGAAAATATTAAAATGCAACCCTTGCTTTTGCAACCATCGGGGTGTAGTTGAATTAACGTCGCACTGGAGCAACACAACTGGCGACGGTCCGGGTTCAATCCGGAAAGGAAAGATCCGAGGACAACACCTTGTAATTTTGAATCAAGGTCAGATGACAATGTCAACAGCTGAGCGGGCATCCCACTCTCCAAAACTTCCACACCACGCCAACGTGAGGATATTTGTGGCCACTACAAACTTAACGTGCCCCCACGCACAAGATTGTCTTTGGATCGAGTTTCGATTCAAATTCGCAATCCTCCAGTTGCTAATCCACTACTCTTCCAAACGGGCTACCATTGCAAACCCGGAGGTGTAGGTACTTCCGAATAACGTCTTTTCAATGCACTTTACCTACTTTATTCGTAATTTAGTATGAATAAAAAATGTGTACTACAGTGAAGATCCACTGAATCCATCTCATTATGAATGATGTGGACCACCACCATCATGTCTCTCAAATAGAAAACCTGTACAGAATGAGCTGGAAACTATCGTAGGTTTTGCATCCGGTTGTATCGATTCAGTCTTAGTGGATTTTATTTTTTATCCTGAGGGCTTACACCACGCCCTTGGTACCGAGGGTGATTTGCACCCCCTGATCGTGATCAAGACATTACTCATTGGGACTCACTCGACTGCGCTTCGGTGGATCAATCGCTTTACGTCGAAGTTCTTTTGCGAGCCCTTCAACCCCTGGAACCTGCGTCGCAGCTCGTGCAGGTATTTGCGGAAGTCTGCTGCCCTGGGGTGTTCGGTGGAGAAGTTGCCCTGGGTCCCGGACATGATGATTGTGGCCAGGTGGGACATCTCCTCGGGGGTGAGGGGGCTGAAGGGGAAGCCCAACGTCAGCGCAGCGTACTGCACCAGCTGTAGGTAGCTCTCGTTTAAATCTGGAAACAGAAGATTTCATAAGTACTCATTAAGGAACTGTAAAGTGCAAAAGTGCGGTTCCAGGGAGAAGGTAGTCGACCTTGGGTAAGTTGATATCCGAATAGATGTGAAGTCTTGTTAGGATATGACTGCCATCTCGTTGTCAATGCTCTCGCTTTAGTCACCGAACGATAAACGTAGTGCCAGAAACCGTGCTGAAGACGCTGATTGTGTGGTTGTGAAAGGGATTTGTTTACGTTACCGCCAGTTCCCTAATTTAACTAATAGACTCGTTCAAAACCACAATTCCACAATCGGCGTCTCTAATACGGATTGTGGTTCTAAGTGTATAAGATAAGAGTATAAGTGTCTAAGATAAGAGCATTGGTAATACGTTGACAGGATGAAAACTAACCAAGGCGATCGCCATTCATTCTTTTGTATGTAACAGCCTTCTAACAAGGCTTCACACCTATTCAGAAATCAACTCATCCAAGGTCTGCCTTCTCGCGGGAACCACACTTTACATTTTTAATTGAAATGCATTGACACAGGAAGGATATCCGCTCTGGTTGCGGATTTTGGGTTCTGAGTGGCGCACTTCTCGTTGCTTTCTCTACCTCAACTATCCTGTGAGTCCTCTGTAAATATAGATTGCTTTTGTCGTCTCATCGTTAAGGGGTTAATAAGAGTGGCTGATTGCAGTTTATTTTATTAAATACTGCCTGCATAGCGTCGTCATTGCTCTTCTCTATTTAATGCGAATGTTGTCACCGCAAGTATAGACACTTTACTGCTCGATCAACCTCCTGTGTCAATGTATTCCAGCAGCAAGTTAGGACGCGAAGATGAGAGACATGAAGATAATATTTGCTATTTATCTCAATAAAAATGTACAAATCCCTACACAATTACAATAGAGAAAAATATGCTCATCGCACAAACTGTTTTTATATATTTTTTGATAATTATACCATCATTTATGCATTAAAATCTTAGACATCACGATTGTGAGGCTTGCATCTGACGGATAAAAAGATTACGAAAATAAAGTGATTTGAATTTAAGACATTTTTAAAATCTCCATATTTCATCCCAAAACAATATTTTGTCAAAAATTTAATTAAAGCAAAAAAACATAGAGTTGCACATAACTTTACTATGCTATACTTGTCTTTACGCGTAGAACTACGTGTGGGTGGTGAGAGAAATGAAACGAGGTTGTCTATGCAATAATCATGTATTGGATGACAAATCACAGCACCTCTATAGATTGAATCATACATGGCAAGCATAGGGTGATCATATGAAAAGTACTAAGTGCTTCTTTATGCTCCCGTTGAAGGCGTACTTGTAGTCCAGTTGGGAGAGGCATCTGCATGACCATGATATCGATATATATATATATATATATATATATATATATATATATATATATCGACGGTCACGTTGATTACTTAACCTATTATCTTCTAAAAGCCTGTCTCCTGTCACATCAACCGCTAGTGATGGAATCTAGCGGTGTGTCTAGCTAAATGGTGTCGCCTTGTAATAAGCCTAGTACTGATGTACTCGATCTCGGCGTACCGTTGCCTCGACACACTCGGCGCAGGTGTCAGTTTGGTTGCTGCTGCATCCACGTCCATGAGCTCGTGCTGCATGGTGATGTTGGGTGCAAGAAAAGTCAATGTTTCCAGCTACGAAGTCATGTGAATAGATTTTGCAGTCACCCATGCCGATTTCTTCTGTGCACGCTGCTCACGCTTTCACTCAACAGGGTCTCCGCTATCTTTCAAATCCCAGAGCCTTCGAAAGTGAAGCTCGTCGGTTGCGATAGTATTGTGCATCGTGTATCTTGGGCATGTTTGAAATTTTTAATTCGATTATTCGCTTTAGAGCCCCTACTTCTGTCAAAATTTACGTTTTCCCGCCGTCGTGATACGCGTCTAATAGCTCGACTCTCTAGCTACGAACTGAGGTGCTGAAATCAATGAAATGACATGTGGTTCAAACGTGATGACATCCAAAGAGACTCGCGGAAACTCGATAAGCCAGATGTGAGACATTTTCGAGACGTTGGCAGCTCTTTCACGTTCAACCGGCAGCAGCTTTTTATACCTCGTTTGATGCTTCTTTCTTTCCTCTATCTAACGATATATGCACCATATCTGTGCATCTTTTCATTTGTGAGGAGTAAGGCGAGAGTTGGTTGTATTTTATCGTGACGCTCTCAATTTCCAAGTTATTCCCCCATAATGAGGATGAATACGTGATAGGCACAGTATATTTGTGAGATAACAGAGCTGAAATTAAAACCTTCTTTCACACTCAACTAGCTATTGTTTGTACTGAGTAAATAACCCCTGAGGTCAGGCATATAGTAGATGAAGGTTCAATCGTATATCGCCAATGCTTGTTCTCTTTGTAATCCAGGCCCCCGGCCTGCCAACAAGAGGCTAAAGGCCGGTTAAGGGGTGGTCGGGATGCATTTATTTAAAAAAAAAACAAGAAAAACAATATTAAAATTCAAGGGACGACCAATCGGGCTGGTCAGGCTTCTAGATCGAAAGGCTCGCGGCTCGAATTTGGAGTAAGGCATAGATCAGTGATTCTCAACCTTTTTTTTGTCGCGGCACACTTTTAACGATTTCAAAATTTGGCGGCACACAAAGAAAAAGATAAGTTTAAAAGTTGTTTACTTACCTATAATACATTGTGTAAAATAGTTTATGATAATAATTGTGAATGTAAAATAAAATAATATAATATGTACTACAAAAACAACAGTACGTTTATTAAGGGATTAATTACAAGGTAATAATAAGAATACTTTTAATGAGAAATTTGAGCTTGATGTTTTTTGATAATTTCTGTTAGTAAAAAGAGAAAATAAAACTATTCTCATACTTCTTTTTCACTTCCTTGATACATTATTTGATTGAGGGGTGGAGGTGGGGATACTGGGAACACTTGAAATTTCTTCACGTTGGGGCGAATATTTCACTTTATGTAAGGTCACAGTTATCGAAGATAAAAAGAGTTAAAAATATGGTATTTAACTGTAAAAACAACAGTTTTCTTTTACAGTGTACTTTTCCTTAATTTAAATAAACTTTACTCGTAATAAAAAAAAAGCATTATAATTTTTACTATATACATTTCTAAAATTTGGCGGCACAATCTAAGAATTTGGCGGCACACAAAAGTGCCGCGGCACAGTGGTTGAGAATCACTGGCATAGATGCTTGCCCTTCTGGAATGAATGTGTGACCTCTCTATAAACGGGTTGTGCCTGGAATGTATGTATATATGTGAGGTGTAACGTGAACCCATCCCCAGGTAAACGTCAAGTGGTTCACAATTCCACTCTTGTTTCGCCATGATGACTAATGTTCAATTGGTAGGGCATTGGCAAAAAATATATTGCTACAAGGTGCTTGCATCTTGGTCAGAGTTTTTTTGGATTGGATTGGACGCCTTAGATGGACACTATTTCATCAATGCGACTCTCAGCAATATGGCCCTCTTTACGGAGGGGTTGCAGGAATTGGAGAGGACCGAAGCAATCCCCTATACGGCGTTCCACGATATAAATCGTGACCTGAATCGCTACGTAAACATCTTCCGCATTAATAACGTGTCCTTTGCTTCGTGAGGTCTTGGTGTCAACTTAAGCAGCCGCAGTGACTTAGAGAACTCGTTTGGAAAGCGGTAGACTGGAAAGTAAGATCGATCCTCTTGACGATGTCGAGCTTGCTGGTTTTTGATAGTTGACACGACAATAAGTGCCAGCTTCCCCAAAGATCTCCATGTGGACACCCTACGTTTCGGAAACTGTTACCCCAGCTCGAGTAGAATTCCCACCAGATCGAAACAACCTGGTACATTGAGGTGATACTGTTGATGTTTCTTATTCCTCGAGCTAGACCAAGTCCAAACTATAGAGGAAATATAAAAGTAGAGTGAGCACTGACAACCTTTTATGTGCCCAGGATCACGTGACCCAAACTAGTAGTAACGTGACTTCAGACTACTTTCGTCAGCTAGGTGGAACCAAACATACATCATCTGATTGGTTAATGGGACAGGAGAAGACGCCCATTCATTAATTCATCATCTGATTGGACCGCGCGATATAGTGGTAGACTTTGGCGATTTCGCCACGATCCTATAAAAATGCGCATTCACACACCTACCCTGTATAAGACTCTGTATTGTCATAAGTCTACGCAAAACGAGGCGAAAAGATGTCAATTCGACCAAGTAAGTCAATTTTTCATAGTGCAGTCATGTGACTACTATGCCACTTTTTGAAGGTCCTATCAATATCAATGCTCAGACTACTTATATTTCACGTCTATGGTCCAACAGTAACAGTTCTCTTGCGCGGCTAGAGCGAGAGAGATATAGAGCATTTCCTCACCTGTCCTGTAGAAGGGCTTCCTGCAGATAGTTATGCGCGGGTAGGTGGGGAAGTAGTCTGGGTCTTCCTCCATCCCTGTGCTCGTGGCCTTGTTGATGCTGTTCACATACGACGACTCGGAGCTCCACGTGTCCTGGATCAGGAAGATCACGTTCGCCGTCACCAGCAAGAAGCACACACAGAAGAGGATCCTGGGAAGAACAACGGGATGTTAGAGGCGACCTTCTCCCATTTTTCAGCCGTGTCGATGATGGAAACTTTTTTAATACAAATTCTTCAGTAGACACTATTATATAGAAATCTTGACGACTTTTCTCATAAAAATCAACAAAGATCAATGGAAAACAAGAGCTAGCTTTACTTTTGCGTACATTCTGCTAAGATAAGTGCGAGGCGGGTTGAACTAACATGACTGTCACTCTTATAACAGCTGTAACAAGCAGGATTGTTTGGCTAACTTGGAACTCTCACTCTCAACTCTTAATTTTTATAGTTGGGTTCGGCATCTCAAACATGTAGGATATGTATAACAAATACACTGATAATATTTAGTAGTTAAATATGTAGGGTCACTCTACATCACTGATTAAGTCGTATGGCAGCTATGTCGAGAGAACAGAGAGCAAACTTCTAGGTGTCCTACCCTCTTGACATCTCCCCCAATCATTTTTATAATCAAACCCCCAAAACGGGAAAGATTAATACTATAACATGAAAAAGGATCTTATTAAATACATACGTATATACATTTCATTACCAATGGAAATGTATATATGAAGCGATTGATATGTTACTAATTGAAATGTATATATGAAGCGATTGATATGTTACCAATTGAAATGTATATATGAAGCGATTGATATGTTACTAATTGAAATGTATATATGAAGCGATTGATATGTCATCTTGCCTCTACCCCCCATAATTTTCTTAAGTTGGCGCCACTGAGGTTTTGTGACTCATCCACGAACTAAACTACGAGCTCCAGCCCCTTTCCAAATGATAACACTTGTCTTTGTGCTCTTGCGATAAAAAGGAATTTAAACTGGCTTATATATACCCATAACCCAGTTTAGTTAACCCATCTAAGTCAATAAATTTTCTAATTTGGACTGAATCCATCATTGGTCCCCTCAGGGGCAAATCTTCTTTAGGTGTGTACGGCTTCACCTACCCGAGGTACTCAAGTGATCTTTTCTTTTCCTGTGAGGTTAAGTATCTTTAGTAGACACGGGGGCGCGCTTCTGGGATACCCAAGCGATGTTTTCTGCTTTCATCCGACTACTCTATTCCCCAATCCCTCTTTTTTCCCTTCGCAACATTTTTTATTTGACGTCGTATTGTGTTTAGCGGAGCTTGACCAATTATGGCCCTTTCCCCCATAAATCCCCTAAACAACCAACCGTCATTGCTGGCTAACGATATAAAATGTAAAGTATCAAAATAACGATGGTTTGGTCTAGTATCCTTGAAGGTCGTCTAGTTTAGTAAACCCCCGTCTACGTCTATAAACTTTCCGCTTAGGCTGAATCGATCATGGATGACTAACGATATAAAATGTAAAGGATCAACACATTTTTATTTAAATATTTCTATATATAAAAAATGAAATAACAATATTAGTACACTAATCATTTAACTGCCAGTTTGTTGAAACTTTTCAAGCAGATATGAAAGTTTCCATCCCAAAATGTTGTTACTTTCGTTGTGCGATTTCAAATACTATTCCTTCCAAATAGTCTCGCAGTGTCTTAGCAAATTTTGTTTCAATGTGGCCAGAAATAGGAAGATAAACAAGTGATAGACTTGGCTCTTAAGGAGTCAACAAGGCATGTCCTCTCTATGTAGAACTGATATTTTCCAAGTGGCTTTTTGAAGTGAAACTGACCTGTACAAGATTTGAGTGCACTTGGAGACCCCTTTGCCCGAGCACAAGTAGGCGGTTCCGTGTACGCCGGACACTTTTGAGAATTCTTGGACCAGCTTCTTGCGTTTCCTTGGGTTGCCGCATTGCCACTTTGTTGTCGTAGGGGCTCGCTTTGGGGGTTTCATCCAGTCTTCAACATGCGGGCTGAAATTCCACTCATAAGCCATTGGAGGCGGGTAGCTCTCTGGGACACCTGGAAATGTTTTGAAAGTAATGTAGCAAAGCTTCAGTGGGATGTCCAATAACAAGACGCATGCATTCCAAAATGATTTTCATTAACAAAACATACTTAAAATACGTCGTAATCAAACAAAAGAAATCGGCTCGCTCAAGTGATAGACCGCGACTTTTCCGGTCTCAAAATACAATTCTGCTTTAGCTTTCGTCAAGCTAAAATCATAATTTTCACATTTACATATGAAGGGGCTTTTTTGTAAACCTAAGTATGAGAAGGAACTTTCTTCGGGGATGAATCACTTCTGGTTGCATTTTGGAAGGGATGTAACTTTGCATGTTCTTCGAATGCAATTTCAGCACGTCGATTATCTAGTTAATTTTAATTTTCAGAATTTTAATCTTGTTTATAATAATATTTTTTATTTAACAGAAAATGGTAGGTTCCAGTTTAATTAGCCCTTGCGAAGCAAAAAGTGACCGTAGAGTAACAAACGAAACAAATGCTGAAAACCTGTTCAACTCATGTGTTGCAAATGTCTTGCTCCATAATTATTCCTCAAGATTAATTTATATCAAAATAATTAGCTTAAAATGTCGACTTAATAGCAATTTCAGAGTCCATTGAAAATAATGCTCTATCGTTCATCGAGAAAAGAATAGTTCTTAACTGGAAGTATCTTTACTTCTTTGAGTAGAGTTCTTTTTTACATATTTTGGACTGAAAATTCTCATACTCTTTTCTAAGGTCTAGATTTACATTATCATTTAGATTTATACACTGCTGGCCACCCAAATTGCAACACCAAGAAAGACAAGAGATATCACAACAAAATTTATTTTATAGATAACATGTTAACCAAGTATCAAATGATTAAATTTATAGACTTCGGTGAAGTGTGGTTCCTGCCAAAATCAATAGCCAGAGTAGCCGCCATTGTTGGAGATCACCGCTGCCACACGCCTCGGCATTGATTCAAAGAGACTTTGGATGTGTTCTTGGGGTACAGCAGACCAAGCAGCTTCCACACGTTGCCAAAGTTGATCTGGTGTGGCAGCTGGGGATGTATTCTGGGTCAATCGTTGAGCAACCATGGACCACATGTTTTCTATCGGCGAAAGATCCGGAGAGCGAGCTGGCCAGGGAAGCAATTCAATCTGGCGATTGACGAAGAACCCTTGGACAATGCGTGCCACGTGTGGTCGCGCATTATCCTGTTGAAATATGGCTGTGGGCAAGCCCTGAAGGTAAGGAAGGACAACTGGCTCCAACACCTCGGAGATGTAGCGCTGGCTGTTTAAAGTACGGGCAATGGGTACTAGAGGAGTGCGAGAGTGATATCCAATACCGCCCCATACCATAATACTCGGTGCAGGACCAGTGTGGCGGTGCATAACGCAGCTGTTCAGCATCCTCTCTCCACGGTGTCTCCAGACTCGAATCCGACCATCGTGGTGTTGCAGACAGAAGCGTGACTCGTCAGTAAAGACAATTTCATTCCATTCTGCCGTCCACATCCTTCTTTCATCGCACCATTGGCGGCGGAAACGTCTGTGGTTCTGCGTCAAAGGTAGACGAAGCAATGGACGTCTTGCGGACAGACCACTCTGCTGTAAACGGCGTTGAATGGTACGCGCAGACACTGGATGATGCGGTACAGACTGAATTTGCTGTGCTATGGTTCGTGATGTGGCTGAGCGATCCGTCACTGCCATACGCACAATATGCCTGTCATCACGTGAAGTGGTGCACTGAGGTGGATGCGATCGAACACGTCGGTCCGTCGTACCCTCCTGCATCCAACGATCACATATCCGCATTACAGTTGTTTGGTTTCGTCCAACACGACTACCGATTTCCCTGAAAGATAATCCACAACCTCGGTAGGCCACTATCCTTCCTCTGTCGAACTCGGATACTTGATCAAAAGATGATCGCTGTTTTCTACGAGGCATAATTGATCGGTTTTTTTTTGAAAAAACCACAAGAAAAACACAATTGCCGTACTTGAAATCGTCGAAATCTCCAAGCCTTAAATAGCGCTTTGAAGTGGCGCCACAGGCGCGCGTGATGTGCGTCTGCGCTGAAATTCTAATCATTTGCATATCTCACCTCCGCTAATGCATGTTGTAAATTTCATATTATTTGCATGCTTCCTTCAGGGTGTTGCATTTACGGTGGCCAGCAGTGTAGTTCTAGCTGCATGTTTAAATTTAAACTAAACTTCAAAGTTCTGGTGATGAAAATGGAGTTTAATAAAAATTTGAAAGGATAAAAGTCCGCAAAGAACTTATTTATCGAAAGATGTTTCCGCACTCTTGAAATACGTATTTCAAGTATTCGATGTTTAACACTAGAACTATCGATACTCCCTACAACATACACCGGAAATAAATTGCACAAAATAGCTGTATTTAAATGGCATCATTTAGCATTTTTCGTTTTAGTTAACGTGAAGCTTATTTTAAATATTTCACACTAAAAAATTTCTGTTGAGTGCTTATTAAGTAAAACGCTTAAAATTCAGAAGAAATTGTCAAAATCTGACACGAAATGCAAAAGGGAAAAACCAACAAATGTACATTGCACGTTTGCTGTGCAGCTTTATTATTATATTACAAATAAACATATTTGCAATTTTTAAACTTAAAAAAAGCAAGCTGCACACTACATTGCAATTTTTTTTTAACATTTCCCGAGATCCCGCCTACAAACGGACTGAGTGATAGTGTGACAGTCAATTGATGATCGAATGTTAAATTTTACCTTAATGGTTGCAGTATTTGTTCCGCTCCACATGGCTGACCAGACTAAGAGTGGTTAGTGCTCTGGTTCTCGCAGTAGAATAGACAGGTTCAAATTCCGATCTAAGCATCGATGACGAGGTCTGATGAAAAAAACGTCTCACTTTTATTGCATTACTTTAGTTGCATTACCAGCTGCCTTCCAGAGACAGGCAAATGCAACCTCTGACCCTACTGCGCACGTGAATCCCATCAGCAGCTGTTAGGAAGCCGTTATAGTTACACGTATTCATCGTATTCGTGTGTCCAGCCGATATTACTGTTGCAAAGTGTTGGATAGCGACAATGTTTAACCATTATTTTCACGAAAAATAATCATGATCGGAAATAACTCCTGAGTTTACGGACATACGGTTTACCTCGAAACAAAGGCAGTCTTCTCATTGTAAAACGCCAGGGTCTCCCACGACCAAAGACACGGTGATCACAAAGCAACTCTAAGCTCTTGTTGACAGACTTCTTTTCGACCATTAATGCGTAGTTCTTCATGAGAACGCTTATTAGGGACAAGCTATCTCAATAAGGAATATTATCTGATAATTATCCATCGCCTACGAGAAATTGTTAGATGAAAGATATCACCACTCACAGACTGAAATATCCCCCCCCCCCCACAAAATTCTCTGGCATCGTACTGCTTCAAGAATTTCTTTTTGGCGAAATACGGGTTCGACAATTCTACTTCCAGGACATGATTTCGTGCCATTCTTGACCAATTCCTCAGACTGAAGATGACACTCAAATGGACAAGTTTTCAGAACAGAGTCTATGTGCTGAGACTCTGCTCATGGAGATCCCGAAAAGGACATTGAAAAATACTTCCAGCAGTAAAAGAACCTCTGGTAGAAATGTGTCGACAGATGTCTGTCTGTCTTGAAGAGAATTTGGATTTGATCTAAATATGAAAAGTGATTATATTTTGTCTTATACCGGATATTTCTAAACTTCCTGTTCAAACTTTACAGGAGGTAGGAACACACAAAATTAAACCCTATTCACATTGGATGCATGCCTGCAAGCTACACTTGGATTTACTAGAGGGCGCTGTTCAACAGCATGGGGAGTTGACCACTGTGGGCTATCGTCCTTTTAGACGTTGATTTCATGTGGGTAATATGTGTCATTTCACGAATGCTAACGGTGAGTAGGAAGGAGGTGGGTCTAGAATGCTGTAACAGCGGCTCAGGAAACTGAACAATCTTGCCGGCGATCAAGTGCCGAAAAGAACGACCACCGGAGCAGCTTATTAACGGCAGATAGAGAAAGTACCGCTTCCAGAGGCGAAACTGTTGGTGGCTTCGAAACAAAAGGCGGGCGCCCTTTTGTCGCTCTCTGTGACATTTAGAGACAAAAGGGTACGAAGATGAGTTACGATGACCACTGCCGACAAGGGTTAATGGTCCCCTTTCAAGTCCGCCGAAGTCTGACGTAAGAGTCAAGGGGAGAGGCCAATATGCGAGGGCCATTCGGGAAGGCCCGAAGAAGGTGAGGTAATCAACAGCCAATGAACACCGACTAAGAGGCCAACCCGAGACGAAAAGGAGGAGTCGAGAAGCACCCGATATATAGAGTTTTTCGGATCTTTGGAGAGATAGAGAGAGGGAAGAGAAAGAGGAAGAGAGAGGGAGAGACAGTTATTGGAGAGAGGCGAGAGTCGAACAAGAAGTGAACACCCGTTCACTGTCGGCGAAAGATTGCCATCTTTCGGGAGAAACTACTCGCCCGAGTAGTGGAGATTTGAGCTCACCCGAGCTGAAAAAAGTTGATTTATCCCTCATTGGGACTATACTCGCCTGAGTATTTTATTGAGAAAGGCTTGCCAGCAGCCATAAGAAGCGCCTTGATAAAACATTGGACTTTCCAACGGACTATCGCTCGTGAATTCATTTTGAACTCTTAAATGAACTCTTCATTTGTTTTTTCGACTAATTGTAAAACGTGTAAATAAAATTCGTTAATCTAGAAACGGATCACTTTTGAATGGTAAGTAGTCTAAGCTACCCGTAAACCAAGACGTTACAATGCCAAGAAGTCTGACATGCAAATGGACAGCTAACGAAATGTGAGGCAACGAGTTGAACATGTACGTCGATCCCTGCTTCGACGTAATTAGAAGAACATTGCTGTTGGTGATCGTACCTACTGTGAAACTGTAAGTGTACAATTGCTGTCAAACTGTAATGCTAGGACAAATTGAAATGTCGCTCTCTACTCTCTAGCACACTCAGGAAGCGCATACATCTCTTTCGGTTTAATTTTATGCTCCCTTAACGTTTGGACAGGAAGCTTTGAGACACCTTGTATGCGGAGTGTCCAGCAGCGGAGACTCGTATTTATTATGATGCTATTGTATTACCAGCTGTTCTTGGGGTGGAGCTGAACTAATAGATCTTATATGTGTATTTCAGTTTTTGCAATCCATGCCTTCCGATTCACCGCATGAGGAGGCGAGAACGCATACCTAACAGATCGTGTATTACGGAGGCAGCGCTATGGACTTGTACACCTCACATCGATCTAACCACCAAAATTTACCAACCTACGAATTTAACATGCAGTATGAGAGGGCCAACGGTGTGCGTTTTTTATATCTACCATTAACGTGTATACCGTGCAAAAATAAAGCTTAACTCACCTGAAAGAAAATACTTGCTTGTATCTCTTTACAACCTGCTGCTATTCTTCATATTCATAGAGTAGATTCCAAAAAAGGGCATATTCCTACATTTTAGATAGTGGGTCATTAGGCAAATTAAAGTTGGAACATGTTGGTTGTTCTTATTTTATTTTCATTGAAAGGTATCTAGAGGTCAAAACATAGACATTCCACGTCTCTATTATTGAATGCGGCCTCATCGAGTGAGTTTCTTTTCATAATGCACAATCCATCCTCGGACATTTGCTTTGATCCACCATCGAATTCGAATGTCGGATAAAATGGAAGACATCACTGTGGGAACATCAGGGATTCTTTTTTCTTTCATTTCTCTTTGTTTTTGGAAGTAGCAGCACGAGACGGGGGGGGGATACAAATCAATAATGAGTATTGGGTCGCGTCATGCTGAGGACTCGTTAAAAGCTTGCGTTCCGCGAAATCTCAAAACAAAGCTTACGGTTAGCTCACAAGTGGCTTAGTACAGATTGGTTTTACGCAAGAACATTTTGTTCGATTCTGTGACAACTTCCATTTTAACATTTATTGAAATCAATTTTGCATCCTCCAAGTGTATTTTTATTACGACAAAAATTACTTAGTTTTCTATTATAAATTAAATTCTTCACATTCCAATTTCTTGCGATATATAAGACAATTAAATGTACAATAAACAGTACTAGAGCTGATACTGTTAACTCCCTATTTACAGGTGATGTAATGCCCATTGAAGCCCCTAGTAAAAAAAGGTTAAATTCAGTGGCAAAACAAAAACAAATAAAAACTTGGAGCAAAAACTTCACTACAATTTGGCTAATTGTGTTTGTCTTCTCAATGGCTATCTTTAGATATAGACTCCTATCCCTACACCACGCTCTTTACCGAGACCGAATTGTGGATGTTGAGGTTTTATGGCGCAAGGCCTTGCTGAGATAGGTATCCAGTCCAGATAATATGTCCAGTGGATCCCTGCGCATATTATCTGGGGGGGGGTATTTCAATTAACGTCACACTGGAGCAACACAACGGGCTATTGGTGACGGTCCGGGATCAATCCCAAAGGGAAAGATCCGAGGACAACACCACGTAATTTTGAACCACGGTCAGATGACGAGGCAACACCTGAGCTGGCACCCCACTCTCCAAACATCCACACCACGCCAACGTGAGGACATTTGAGGCCACGACAGATTTAACGTGCACCAGCCCCTTTGTACACGACGGTGTTTGGCTGGATTCGAACTCGCAACCCTTCGGTTGCAAGTCCGTTACTCTTCCAACCGGGCCACCGCGGCCCCGCATATTATCTGGATCTGCGCATGATCTACACTGCTGGCCACCCAAATTGCAACACCAAGAAAGACAAGAGATATCACAACAAAATTTGTTTTGTAGATAACATGTTGACCAAGTATCAAATGATTAAATTTATAGACTTCTGTGAAGTGTGGTTCCTGCCAAAATCAGTAGCCAGAGTAGCCGCCATTGTTGGAGATCACCGCTGCCACACGCCTCGGCATTGATTCAAAGAGACTTTGGATGTGTTCTTGGGGTACAGCAGACCAAGCAGCTTCCACACGTTGCCAAAGTTGATCTGGTGTGGCAGCTGGGGATGTATTCTGGGTCAATCGTTGAGCAACCATGGACCACATGTTTTCTATCGGCGAAAGATCCGGAGAGCGAGCTGGCCAGGGAAGCAATTCAATCGGGCGATTGACGAAGAACCCTTGGACAATGCGTGCCACGTGTGGTCGCGCATTATCCTGTTGAAATATGGCTGTGGGCAAGCCCTGAAGGTAAGGAAGGACAACTGGCTCCAACACCTCGGAGATGTAGCGCTGGCTGTTTAAAGTACCGGCAATGCGTACTAGAGGAGTGCGAGAATGATATCCAATACCGCCCCATACCATAATACCCGGTGCAGGACCAGTGTGGCGGTGCATAACGCAGCTGTTCAGCATCCTCTCTCCACGGTGTCTCCAGACTCGAATCCGACCATCGTGGTGTTGCAGACAGAAGCGTGACTCGTTAGTAAAGACAATTTCATTCCATTCTGCCGTCCACATCCTTCTTTCATCGCACCATTGGCGGCGGAAACGTCTGTGGTTCTGCGTCAAGGGTAGACGAAGCAATGGACGTCTTGCGGACAGACCACTCTGCTGTAAACGGCGTCGAATGGTACGCGCAGACACTGGATGATGCGGTACAGACTGAATGTGCTGTGCTATGGTTCGTGATGTGGCTGAGCGATCCGTCACTGCCATACGCACAATATGCCTGTCATCACGTGAAGTGGTGCACTGAGGTGGATGCGATCGAACACGTCGGTCCGTCGTACCCTCCTGCATCCAACGATCACATATCCGCATTACAGTTGTTTGGTTTCGTCCAACACGACTACCGATTTCCCTGAAAGATAATCCACAATCTCGGTAGGCCACTATCCTTCCTCTGTCGAACTCGGATACTTGATCAAAAGATGATCGCTGTTTTCTACGAGGCATAATTGATCGTTTTTTTGAAAAAACCACAAGAAAAACACAATTGCCGTACTTGAAATCGTCGAAATCTCCAAGCCTTAAATAGCGCTTTGAAGTGGCGCCACAGGCGCGCGTGATGTGCGTCTGCGCTGAAATTCTAATCATTTGCATATCTCACCTCCGCTAATGCATGTTGTAAATTTCGTATTATTTGCATGCTTCCTTCAGGGTGTTGCATTTACGGTGGCCAGCAGTGTATTACTTTCTTCCTTCCTCACTTTCCCGTCTTTGTAAAACAGCTTCAAGCTTTTATGACAGCGCTCGGATCATCCACACAAAGTTGTCAGGATAGCGCCTTTTGGGCTCCTTTCTAACTTGGCTAGGTAGGTAGTTGATTAACGTCGCACTGGAGCAACACAACGGGCAATGATGGTCCGGGATCCATCCCGAAGGGAAAGATGACACCTCTCCATTTTGAAACACCGAAAACAACACCTCTCCATTTTGAACCACGGTCAGACGACGAGGTGAACACATGAGCTGGCACCCCACTCTCTAATCTTCCACACCACGCCGACGTGATTAACTTGGGCTAAAAAAGGATTTGTATTTTAACGGTGAATTTAGTTGAGTTATATGGTTACCTAAACCTAAGCAATACATTTTGGCTTTCGATCCATTCTCGGCATTCCCAGTTATCAATGTTACATTGCGCATCTATTATTTATCTTCAGATATATAAATAATGAATCTTACTAAGATTGAATTACTTAATTTGGGTTAGTTTTGGACGCGAAATTGGGTGCGTGCACATGTTAATATTAGGCTATCACGAGAGGGTTGATCCATTTTCCAAAACTGAAACCTATGGTTGCAATTTTGGAATTGTGGCAGAGGTGGATGTAGGCGGGATTGACTTTGAGACTGTCATCCAGGATCTTTACAAGGAGTTAGAAGATTTAGATGAGGAAAGACGTGGGGAGGCCTTCAAGTCTATGTCACTATGATAATGTTGTCACCAAGTTGATATTTGAGCCCCTTGGTTTTGGCTGAGTCTACTTGGTCAAGAGGGGGCAGCTTAAACGTAAGCAATATGCTCCCACAATCGGCGTCTTTAAGTTTCTGAATCCAAGTTTATAGTTAAATGTCGGAATTCATAGCAGTGATTATGCTTTGTCGAAACAATTAATCACCTATGACGATTGTCATACATGATTTTGAGGGTGACAGCCCTTTCCCCTGTGAACTTAACGTAGCTCCTGATCGGACCCACACTATAGCAATGCACTATGGTTTCTGTGACCATTTTTTGGCCAAAATTCAGAAAACTATCATAGTGAAAAAATAATTGGTTTGAATATTTCTTAGAACAAAATTGAAATCATTAATGATCATTTGATTTATAAAATGTTGTCCAATTTTGGTAAAATATTAATTTTGGGCCCAAATTAATAATGGACATTTAGGAAAAATATAATTTTTTTTCTTGAAACGAAACTAAAGTATTATAATTCAGGTTCATTTAATTTTTAATTTTTGATAATTAAACCAATTTAGGTGAAAAAGTATTTATTTATGTACAACAATGTTTCATTTCCTAGTTCTATTGTATCTAATAAATTAACAGATATGATCTCTAAAGGAAAGTCTTGATTCGCCTCTGATTGCGAAGCTTCTGGTTTCGGCTCTAGAACAACTACTTCAGAAGGAAATTTTAGTTAATCATGGTGATTCATTCGTTTTTGTAAATTTATAATTGAAATCATAGGATCTAATATGTCCATGACTATTTAAAATATCATCCATATTGTTCTGCCTACTAGTTTTTCTGAGTGGAATTGTCTATAGTGCTTGTAAAGTTTATTTCTGCTTCAGATCCTTCTCATAACTAATCTCCAGGTAATGGAGAATTTTTCATTATCTGTCGATCATGAACAAGATCTTTATGTATGGTTACTGGGATTGATTACCAAGAGTACTTTACCATGTATAGCTTAGCAGTTGTGTGAAAAGAGTCTTCAAACTTTTGTGCATCTGTCTGGTATTGACAGGAGAGGCAAATTAAAATGATTTTGAAATTTTTAATTGTTTTCATCAACATCTGTAACTATGGAAAAACATTTGCTGCCTTTAAATGCTCGGAGTGTTGCCGTCGTTTGTACTACCAAATCTATTGGTTTTCGGTTTATCCACGAGTAAATGTAATTGCGTTAAGAAATGTTCTTGTACCAATTTTTTCCGGCTGTTGAATGTCTTTACTTGGGGTCCCCCTATTTACCATTTATGTATGTCATATCGATAGGATATGTGAAGTATACATTCGAAAAAACGAATCCAAGCATGCAAAGCCATATGCCATATAGCAAAGTATTTGATTTGGGGTCAAATGCTTTTCAAATCCTTAACTTGTTGAAAATTTCGAGGAGTGGCACAGCTTATATACCAAGCCTGATTGATTTCGTACCAGTATCATTCAGCATTTTACTATCAATTAAAGTCATACAAAGATTGTTTCATATGCAATACTTTAAGGGTTGAAAGATATTTTCAACGTAATCTAGATTTCGATTTGCAAATCACTATATCTCGATTCAATGTACAACAATGGTCTATTTCCATGACAAAAAATTTCAGTCAGACAGAATTTTAGTTTTGGAGTAATTCTTGTACAGAAAAGCTCTCGATACCATCTTTCGTCTAAAGTGCGACATAAACGACGAAGTTTTTCCTTTATAGCTCAGATAATGAATTAATATTCTCATCAATGTTTCTTACTTAATCAAAATTTATTGAGAAATTTCCATCTGTGGGACTTCCTTGCAACCAAATTTCGGAAAGGTGTTAGCTCTTGAAATGAGTGATGCATGTCTATAAGTAACTGAAATTCTATCAAGGATTGCAAGTAGTCGCAGAAAAATGTTCTATAAAATTAAACGCTGATAAGTACTGAATTCAACCATGAAAAAATTATTACCGCCATTTTTTGATAAGTTTCTTTGAATATTCGTATTTACATTTTACAAAATAAAATTTTCCAAATAATTTCAGTTGCAACTTAAATACTAAGGTCAGACTTACGGGTGTTCCCTTAGATATATTAAAATTACTAATGGGATATAAAGCAACATTTTATCAAAATGTTGAAAAACAAAGTAACAGTACATTTTCAAACTTGGTATGCTCTCGATGACTTTCAGACAACTAAAACTTTTATGACAAATACCCAATAAATCTACCTCTAAAACGGAAATAAAACGTTGGAACAAGAAAGTAAAGGTAAGACCTTTATAGAGTTTTCTTTCAATTTTGGTGCATGACTAAAAAAAAGCTCATTCTAAAAATCGGAGAAAAGGATTTTGCCTAAGAAATCAGGTCTCAGAAACCACAGTGAAATGATATGGAAATGTTATTTTGTATATATGAAACAATGTGTGTGTGTGTGTGTGTGTGTGTGTGTGTGTGTGTGTGTGTTACTGGGCGTATGCCTGATCGTCCAAAACTTTTAATGATATCTGTATCGCATTGGTTAGTGGTGTTCGTCATACGCAATAGGTATCAGCAACACCAAACCTTCGTCCCCAAACCTCACATAGATGTAAGCATATAGTCCAGTTCATATGTCCATTTGGTCCTTGAGCATGATCTAGCAAACTTAATTCGCACCGCTTCTAGTTTCACGACAGCTGCAGCGCTTGGAACTTAAGACATAATTCGTGCTCGTTTACGGGTATTATTTAAATACTTCGTTGTCGAGTTGCAAGCAGTGTTATTTCGTTCCTTGTGTTCTATTTATCGAATGTTTTGTTGGGTATTGAAATTTTATAACAAAGATTATTTCGATAACGTAAGAAATATTCATTATGGCCATTTTTGTACTTTATGCCGCGAGCGATTATGTTAAAAAATCACTCTTACTCACCTTCAAAGGAGGGGCCAAGAATCAGGTTCTGACATTTCCATCATGGAACGAGAAGTCTTCTTTACTGACTATAATGTACAGTTGCTGGGGAGATCAAACCATTATCGTTCGCACATCGCTCGTAGACTAGCAAATTCAATCTCAGGTATCTCCAGTTGCAAAAGGTACTGGTGTGTGAACGTGAGCCTCAGAAACTTTTAGGATGGACTTGGACCACTGCAAAGAGAAAATTTCAGTCCTCCCTTCCAACGAAATAGGAAGAAAAATGTCTTCCTCATGCCATACGGTAGCTCATTACGGATGATCGTAGACATGTCGCTTTAATTTATCGCGTGATGTTATTTTAGACAGCTAATAGCTGCACTGTCGGTGCTCATCATTTTGAAGTGAGTATTAATTTGGTCTCCTGGGTCGATTGAGTTTCATTTCGGAAACACGCAAGAATTCGGAATTTATGTCCAGCTAAATATAATAATGTGGTAGTGTTAATGCGACGATTGTTTCTTGTAAGTATTCTGAAAGTGGTGTCAGTTGCGATTTTATGATTCACCGATGAAATCGATTCTGCGTTGAATACGATTTCAGCACTTCACCAATAGAAATTCCAAAGAATAAATTCCGAATTGATAAATAATAGTTGATTGGT
This sequence comes from Meta bourneti, assembly GCA_933210815.1. Classification (NCBI taxonomy): domain Eukaryota; kingdom Metazoa; phylum Arthropoda; class Arachnida; order Araneae; family Tetragnathidae; genus Meta; species Meta bourneti. The sequence continues at coordinate 25,626,449 of OW119931.1, forward strand.
CCAACACCAATTAGATTAAAAGCCTAACTTCAGCCAAAAGGCTGAAGTTAGGCTTTTAATCTACATTTAAGACATTTAAGACGTTAATGACATTTTAAGACGACCACGATATGTATCATGCCTGAGCATTTGGACAGCAGATAGGTAGGTATTTCAATTAACATCGCACTGGAGCAGCACAACGGGCTATTGGCGACGGTCCGGGATAAATCCCAAAGGGAGAGATTCGAGGACAAAACTACGTAATTTTGAACCACGGTCAGATAACGATTGGACAGCAGAAGTAAAATCTTTTCAGTCTGATTTTGTTTTTTTTTATACTGAAAATCTCTCTCACAAACTTCGTAAGTCGTCACTTGAAGACTGCTCATTTCTTCATTGGTTGACAGTATTTTTTGGTAGTTTTCGAGCCAAATGCTTGTCCTACACAAGGAGAGAGAGGTATACAGATAATAGAGTCGCCACTACTATAGTACGAAGATCCAAGGAAAATTTTAACATTTTTTAAACAGGATTGTCAGTCTTTACTAACTTTAAAAGTTTATAAATTATACGCATACTAATGAAGCTTTTTTATTATTTTATTTACAAATTCCAGGCGTTTGACGTCATTAGCCTTCTTACTGTCTCTGAACAACACAATTAACCAGAATTGAATAAAGTACAATTACGTGAAATCCAAAGTTCAATTCTAAATAGGGTCCGTGGTTGCCCATTTGGAAGAGTAACGGATTAGCAACCTGAGAGTTGCGAATTCGAAACCAGGTCCAACCAAAGAACACCATGTACACGGAAGCTACACGTTAAATCTCGTGGCCTCAAACGTCCTCACGTTGGCGAGGTGTGGAAGTTTGGAGAGTAGAGTGCTAGCTTAAGTGTTGTCCTCGTCATCTGACCGTGATTCAAAATTACGTAGTGGTGCCCTCGAATCTTTCCCTTGGGGACTGATCCCGAACCGTCGCCAATAGCCCGTTGTGTTGCTCCAGTGCGACGTTAATTAACTGCCTTAACTACCTGCAAATGAATTGTCATTGAGGCGATCGTATCCAGTCAGAAGACGAAACAAAGCAACAGGTGAACAACGAAGTAAAATTGTAATTGGAGATTGAATCAGCACGGCACTCCCAAGCCTTTCCCCTAGCTTCATTGAACATGTCGATTTTGAATTTTTTCCCAACTCCAATTTAATTAAAAATGTGTCAAATTGGTAATTGGTAATTAATTAACGTCATACTAGAGCAACACAACGAGCTATTGACGACGGTCCGTGATCAATCCCGAAGGGAAAGGCCAAGGACAACACCACGTAATTTTGAACCACGGTCAGATGACGAGGCAACACATGAGCTGACACCCCACTCTCCAAACTTCCACACCACGCCAAAAAATGTGTCAAAATAGAAGATCATTAACCCTCCAAGTGATTTCTACAAGATATCTCGACCGTCAAAAATTGATCAACTTTGCCAATGACTAGACATATCGTCATCAAGATATTGCTGATTTTTTTATGCTGACGAGATCGAGATCTGGTCAGTTTTCTTCTATTGACGAGATATCTCGGGCATGAAGATCTTCTAATGGTTGCTAATGACAAAATACCTCACCAAAAAACCACCAGAAGGATTAAAGAGTTTGTCTTTTGAAGAACTGCTCTACCTTTCTTCGCTGGAGGTCCGGTCTTTCCATTTCCATCAGCACCACAGGGTGTAAGAACCCACTGCACCACGACTGAATCAATCCAAGAGTTAACAAATAATCTAGTCTTAAACTCTGTTATTAGTCACACAATCTATTCCAGATATAAAGTTATCGAAAGTAGAAGGAAAATAAAATTTATGCATTTGGGGGCGGGACAGAAAAGTCAAATATCGAGTATTTTTAATGCATCTTTGGATTCCATGAAAGATCTATCATACAAACTAGCATTGGGGTCAGTCATCTAACCTGGTACTAGGGAATGGTCTTGTTACTATTCTATTGTAAAAGCAATCAGCACATGAGCTGGCACCCACTCTCCAAACTTCCTACGCCAATATGAGGACATTTGGGGTCACGGCAGATTTAACATGACCCCACGTAAACGTCAGTCTTTCGCTGGATATTTTCGAACTCGTAATTCTCGGGTTTCTAATCCTTTAGTCTTTCAACAGGGTACCGGGGGCCCCAAGATTATTGGTTGTTGTTGAACTGTCGTACTGAAGCAACACAGCGGGCAAATGGAGATGGTCCGGGACCATTACCGAAGGAAAAGATCTGAGGACACCATCTAATTTTGAACTAAGGTCAGACGATGAGGTCAATACATGAGCTGGCATCCCATTCTTCAAACTTCCAAACCACGCCAACATGAGGATATTTGAGACTAAGACAGATTTATAGGCACCAGTCCCCGTGTATATGAAGGTCTTTGGTTGGATCCATAGACGTGAAATATAAGTAGACTGAGCATCGCTTTGCGAAGAGCTTCAAAAAGTGCTCCCAACATGTGGCTAGTAGTCACGTGACTGCTACGCGAAAATTCAGCTTGGTTGATTGATTTGATTTTTTATCGCTTCTCTTGGCGACATAACATTTACTTATAAAAAGTTAGCGATGCGAATGTGTATACTTCTCAGTTCTTGAATTTGCGTTACGTTTTAACATTGTTAGGCGATGCGAATGTGCATACTACCGAATATTTATTGAATCTGTGTAACTTTTAAATGTTTTTAGCAATTTGAGCTGTTATATAATTAGCTTAAGTTCTCATTGTGATAAAATTTAACTAGCACGTACACAACAAAAATCCGTAGCCTACGTGTAAGATAAATACGTTGCAGTGAAAACATTGATTACTGGCCCGGAGTTCGGATACGGCCCTCTGGACAGGTTTAACCGGCCCTCATGTCGAATAAGCCCTTCGGATATGTTTACCTGGCCCGCAGTCCATATACAGTCCACCAAATATGTTCATTAGGACAACAGACCAGATACTGGATATGTTTAACCTGCCCGCTGTCAGATACGGCCCTCAGGACAGTTTTATCTAGCCCGCAATCCAGATACAATCCTACAATTTTTTTTATCAGGCCCGGTCCTCCAAATCGGCTTAACCGGCCTGCAGTCCAGATACAGTCCTCCGCACAGGTTTACCAGACCCGCAGTCGAGATCGGTCCTGTAGTGCTAGTTTGATTTATCGCTGGATTGTTTACCTTTTGCAATTGTATATTAAGAGAAAATCTCAAAAGGGTTAGGGGATGCACACAAGTTTATCGTCACTGGTTAAAATTTTGTGTAAGATAATTGTCCTAAACCTGACTTTCTTCACTTAAATATATTATATATTTTTCTTTAACAACTATATTAGGTGTTGTGAAAATTATCTTAAAGGTTTAATAGCAGAAAATCATTCAAACTTCCTTTTGAAACTTAATGAGGTTAACACGAGTTTGAATAAATTGAAAAATAAATGCACAAGTTAAGAAATGACTGCTGCCTAAATAAATATTTTACTGATGCATAAAATAAAAAAAGTGAAAACAGATAAAGTTGCGTGCTCAAATCAAGTCCGGGTCATTACTGAAAGCTTTCATTTATATTATGGATCATTAATTGCTTATGTTTTCGTAAACGCAAATTTATTTTAGGACAGTCACGCATAAAAATATTATTAACATGAAAAGTTATACATATAATCTTTACAAGACGGAACCATATACTTGAAGTTAACTATTTTGCCCAATTTTAAATTTCTGGTTCAAAAACTAAATAAGTCACATCCGTGTTCTATATCTGGATTTTAAATTTATCAAATTGATCATGTAAATAACTCTTGACAATTGTCATGATCTTAAAAGTGTGCAAAAGTGCAGGATTTTTAATATTAAATTTGTATTATTTATTGTGTATGTGTGAAATCAATATTTTATAAATACGAAAGATAAATAAGAAACAGTAAACTTATAAAATTTATTGTCAGATTCATCACATTTCATATCCACTAAATAAAACTCATAGAAACATGTAGTCATTTACTAGCGACCTTCTTTCTTATCTTTGAGGAAACTAATAAACGGAACAAAAAATTTTTTAATACATAAGAACTGAATAAATGAATTTTTAGCAGATACACATCTTTACAAGTTCTTATGACAAGTATAAATTGCTTTACTTATAATTCTAAAAATCAGAAATACAAAACTATGTTTATAATTTGAAGGACAATACCTTAAGAGTTTAAGTTATCACAAATTTAATGCCTTTAAAAAATAGGGTTTTTTTTTTCAATTTAAAAAATTGTAGAAAATAAATGTTTCGCTCGATTGAGGAGCATGTTTTATATGTGCACAAATTTTCACAAATGTATTTAATTCGTTCGAATACTCTACTTAGGAAAAAATCAGTGTCCTTTTTTAGGTAGAAAACGAAAGAGGGAAGGATTTCATTTCGCTGTGGAATGTGTTTTTATCACTACCAAGCTTATTTATCGATTTAAAGAACCATATAAACATTGAAATGTTCACAAATATCGTTCAAAATAACCTAAAATTCAATATTATTTATCTCAAGATTAAAACGTGTAAGGAAAAAAGATGAATCTGGTTTAAAAGTGGAAAATCAAATTTTAATGTTAGGTTTATTTAAACACTAAGCAAAAAAATCACGGTGTTAAACAGATGTTTTTACAAAAGGAACTTTTTCCAGCTGCGCGGATTGTTTGGAACTAGTACAATAGAAGTTTCATTTCTTTCTCTGATTTTTTGCTTTTCCCAATTTGCTATATTGTATGTTTCATTAATAAGAATAAAAATACGCCAAAGCAGATACAGTATTTCAATTTCCGTTCAAGCACTGTTTTTGTTTTTCATAGAGAACGGAATTTGTTTTTCACCATTCCAGTAGAAAGTTATAAGGTTCAAGTTGGCGCCAAAAAAATCATCGCCAAGACAGAACGATTTCACACAAGTTTTTAAAGTTCGATATATTATTTTTAATACTATTTTAAGCCCTTATGGATGTATAATTTACAATAGCAATCGAACATCAGTTATTTTATTTTAAACACTATTTTAGATATATATATTGATTGCAAGTCAATGAAATCTTTTTTATAGAACGGGAAATGTCAACTGGTTGGTTATATTAAGAATTCCAAAGTTAGAACATCTATTTTTTTTTCACACTATCAAATACTGAAAAACACAAAAAACAAATATAAGTACACGTAAATCGGCTTAACTGTGAAATGTGATGTTTCCACCATTAATAAATTTGGAATTGTATCCATATTCACAGCACCGTAGAACCGTGTTAGCTTTCACTTTCAATGCATTTGCAATGGAAGAAGGGAAGCGCAAACTATATGCGCGTCGGAGAGAAGAGTCTAAGGATCACTTGACTACTGGTTTTGGTCATATGATCATGTGGACATAAAAGGGTTGCCATAGCTCACCCTACTATTATATCTCCTCTATGGTTGGATCTAGTTTCGAACTCGCAGCCCTCGGATTGCTAATCCGTTACTGATCCAATCGGGTTACGTTTGGGTTTGATTCCGGACCGTCGTCCGTCAATAGCCCGTTGTGCTGCTCTGTATGTATGTATATATTTTAATTGACATCCCACGGGCTATTGTGTTGCTCTAGTGAGACGGTAATTAAAATACATACCTACTTACCAACCGGGTTACGTCTGCCCACACTATTCGAAAAAAGGGATATACTACGTGCGTTTTGTTGTTATCTTCATATGAAAATGCCTGAGCATTTGGCTAACAGGAAGTAAAATCTCTGTTTATCGTCTTTATTTGCCTGCACTGAAAATCCATCTCAGTTACGTGGGCCGCGGTAGCCCAGCTGAAGAGCAGCCCTCTTGTTGCTAATCTGTTGCTCGGTTGCGTCCGTTGCCAAAGACCATCATGTACACTGGGGCTGGTGCACGTTAAATCTGTCGTGGCCTCAAATATCCTCACTTTGTCGTGGCGTGGAAGTTCGAAGAGTGGGGTGCCAACTCAGGTGTTGCCTCGTCATCTGACCGTGGCTCAAAATTACGAGTTGTTATTTCCCTTCGTGATTGATCCCGACCGTCACCAATAGTTCGTTCTATTGCCCCTGTGTGACGTTAGTTACCTACCTACCTCATTGTTATGTATACGATGGGGTACTTGGCTATTGGCAAGCGAAACTACATGTCGTTAATTTTGAGCTGGTATTGGTATTTTCAATTAGCGTCACACTGGAGCAACACAACGGGCTATTGGTGACGGTCCGGGATCAATCCCAAAGGGAAAGATCGGAGGACAACACCACGTAATTTTGAACCACGGTCAGATGACGAGGCAACAACTGAGCTGGCACCCCTCTCTCCAAACTTCCACACCACGCCAACGTGAGGACATTTGAGGCCACGACAGATTTAACGTGCACCAGCCCCCTTTGTGCACGACGGCGTTTGGCTGGATTCGAACTCGCAACCCTTTGGTTGCTAGTCCGTTACTCTTCCAACCGGGCCACCGTGGCCCTAATTTTGAGCTGGAAATGAACTGAAGTGAAACAAATTTTCTTTGTAACTGTCACTGTTCAGTAAACTAAAACTTAGAAATAGTAAATAATGGAAGAAATTCGAAAGCTTGAGTATCTTTCACTTGTTTCTAAGATATGTACTGAGCTTGACAATCATTTAGGTCTCAATGACAAAGATCTAGGTATGTTTAAGGTATCAGTACTGTCTTGGTCAATCAATTTTTTATTTCTGGGAAATGTGTAAGCTTGGTCTTATCTATTTTCAAATCTGTTTGAAATTTCATAATGCGTACTCTTAATGCTTCAACGAATCTTGTAAAGATCAGGGTATGAAAAAAATCATTAAAATTGGATTTATTTGATTTAAATCAGCTTTTTTAAATTTAAATTGGATTTTTATGATTTTAATTAATCCCTTGCCCGTACAAGTTTAAACTTGCTGGACATGAGACAATCCAATCAGTGTAGTTTCTAGATATTTTTGATTTGTGTTAAGCATTAATATTTGGAATGAATAACGTAATGTATTAAGAAATATAGCAGGGTAAATTTTTGAAAGATTAAAAAACAGGATATAGTAATTAGTAAAGTTGATCGCATGGTAAATAGAACAGCATAACAAATGCCATGCATAAGCAGTTTTCCCATCTGGTTCTCGAGCGGTTTGGATTAGTTTGATTGTCACCAATATAAAAGAAAAGAAACTTACAACAAAATTCATGAAAATATTTCGACTTTTCATTAATATTAAGCTTGCAAAAAGTACTTATTTGAAAAAAATGTCTTTTAATAGAGTAAAAAATGAGACAAGACATGAAAATATACATAAATTAAAATCAAATATGTCTATTTCTCAAATTTATCCAGAGCATTGATCAGTATTTCAAAATTATATGCCAAGCATACAAAAAGGGTTTATACAAAACATACAAGAAAATGAAGCTTTTTTCTATGAACAGCATAGAATAAGTGCAACAGCATTCTCCATAACATATCAATGATCCATAACATACCAATGAAGTGAAATTTTAAGCTTGTAATGCAAAAAATCATAATCATTAAAATAGCTTTCTGCTTCAATCCATAATCTATTTGTAAACATTATCAGATGGGCCAATTAACTTTTACATTCCAAATTCAGTTCCCTAAATTGGAGCCGTCGTGGCTCAGTGGGTATGCTCACTGCTAGCAACCTTCGAGTTGTAGACGGTGCAGATTCGATTCCTGTCATGTGCATTCCTCCCTGGGTGTATTTCTCTGTTCTGTGTCAGTAAAACTTTCATTGTATGTGTATGTCTATTACTTCCTATTGTATGTCTTGTGGCTGGTGCAGCATGGCCAAATATGGCCCTTGGCCATAAAACCTCAACAAACCAAACCAATTCCCTAAATTCAAAATAGTTATGCTAGCAGTGTAAATTCCTAGGGTTCAATGCATAAAATATAAAGATTTAGAAAATTATAAAGAAAAGAAACTAAAGATTTATGTGCAAAATTGAAATGCTTTTGTGATACTGCAGAAAACTTTTTCATTGTGACTAAAGTATCTATTCTTTTTCATGGGCAGACTACTTAACTTATTTGAATAAAGTAACATTTCATCTTGTTTATAGTTATTTGATTTTCAATGTTAATAAACTTAATACAGAAAGGAAAATTTTAATTTTGATTTAAATCAATGATTTTTTGATAAAAATCACTTGATTTAAATCAAGCTGATTGAAATTGGCATACCCTGGTAAAGAGTTTTATTCTTTGAATCTGCTAAATTTTAATTTAGCCATCCCTTTACTTTTCAATGTTTACTGACATTATTTAGGCTTTCGATGTTTCCCAAAGCTTCTCTATCTAGATTTTTGGCCCGTCTACTGACAAGCATAGAGTTACTAGGAGCAGGTTTCTGAGTATCAGTATTGCTTATATTTAATCAGATCACCCATTAGAAAGCTTTATGTTCCTGTTTTTATAATATACATTCATGTCATTAACAGTAAACTTCTCTTTTGGTGAACTTGATTTTTTTACCAGCTGTAGTCCAGCTCCCTGGAGTTGGCTTGGCGTAGTTTGGGGAATGGGGTGCCAGCTCAGGTATTGACCTCATCATCTTATTACATCAAAATTACAAGGTCAACACCTTGTAATTTTGATCAGATATTTCCCTTTGGGATTGATCCCGGACCGTTGCTAATAGCCCCTTTGTGTTGCTCCGGTGTAACATGAATTAACTAACTACCAACTACTGCCCGGGAGTTGGCAGTCAAGTCGCATGGTTTTGAATGAGGAATTTGGGGATTGGTGGTAATATAAACAAATCATCTCCACAATTGGTATCTATTGTAGGGATTCTGGTTCTTAGATTATCGTTAGGTGTTGAACCCAACAGCAGTGAAAATTATTTATTTTGTGGGGACGTTTTCATTTTGATTAACTGGGGCCTACAGATATTAGAATTTACAAGTCATTTTAAAAGTTAAATTCATTTGTTAACAGAACTTATTTGCAAGATGAAACAGATATATTAAACATCATTCAATCTAAAAGACATTTAGCCCCATATCTCAGTTTGATCCCTCCTAATGAAAGCTATGTATAGATAAAAATTAAAGAACAGTACATTGCATTCTTTAGAAATCAGGTTGTCTGCCAGAGGTGACTGATTCCAGCAGGACCACCCAGGAAAAAGCATGAATGGCGATTGCCATTCTTGCTTTTTCATATGGCAACCTTCTCCCGACAAGGTCGAAAAAATCGATTTCCTTCTCACCGCAGACGCTTTAGAAGTGTTTATTAAAGCATCCTGTTGGTAAACTAATTGAATATGAAATTTTAATCACGTTTTAACTGTTACACTAGACTGACACATGATGCTTTTGGCATAGGCAAAAAATAAGCTTGATTTGGCCATCAAAATGGGCTGTACAGATTTCATTCCTGATGTTGAAATATTAGAAACTGTACTGCCTCAAGTTTGATCGCAAGTTTTCATGGCTAGATGGGTTATTATTTTGACAGTATTATCAGATACAATTCCAAATTCTATGAAAAGTGCTTGTTATTCTGTTTCCTCCCCAATTTTGAAGAGTTACAGACTGAATATTTGTTATGAATCTTATTAGAGTTTTAAAAATTTGCTTTCTAAAGTTATATTTTTATTTATACTTCTGTCCTTTTGTTGATTTATTTGTGTTTCCTTCATTTTATGTATACATTTTATTATTTTTCAGCTGAATTCATTATTACATTGGCTGAGAAAAATAATTCCTTTGACAGCTTTAAGAGAGCCTTGAATGAAAATGGAGCAGAATTTACTGTAAGATATACTTGTAATTTTAGCCACATCTGTTAAAAAGTTCCCATGCAATTCATTTGCCTATTAAAAATTTTATCTATGTTATATTTCATATGTTGCATGTAAATCAGAAAATATTTTTACTAAATTTGATGCTTTATCAAACTTTGAATTGTTTTAGTTTCGTTATTATATACTTTTAGCAATCAGATTTTAACTTGGGTTCTGCAAAACTATAAAAGGGAACAATAGAATAATTTATTGCATATACTCTGTTGATTATAAAAATAGAAACTACATTGTACAAATAAAAGTGCCCCTCTCATATAAGAAAATTTAATACATCTAGTTAAGAAAATAATAGAAATTTTGGATATGTAGCTGCGTTTGTTTTGATGTTCTTAGTCCAGAGATCAGATTGGACTGATTGCCACATGTTACTGTGGTGTCCAAGCTGTAATTTCAATAGAATGCTTGTATATATTTTTTCACTTATAGTTCCTGTGAATGTATTTAAATTTTATAAGGAATAAATTTAAAACTAAGGTATGTCCTATTTCATTTTCAGCTTGTCTTAAATCCATCTAAAGCACATCTGCTGGTGTTGTAGTTTTTAACCAGTGCTGAATTGTCCCGCAATGTTTTTATGTGTATTATGAAAGTATAAGAAACATGACAGCTGAAAAAAGATGTTGCAGTAAATTTACAACACATATTGACCATGTAAAACTTAATTACAGTTTTGATATTTTTACTTTATTACTACTTTTTCCACAAAGAATTTCTTAGAAAAACACAATTTTATATATATGAATTATTGTTATTTCAAGTTTAAGTTTGTTCAAGTTAAACAATTTATTAGTTTTAATGGAACCAGGCTATATGGTATGAATATTATAAGAGATTACATTAATTCTACCAAACTAGAGGAATTTAGACATGGAATAATAAAAAATGGTTTTCAAAAATTATTATTTGTTCCATTTTGATGATTATGCAAATTTTAAAATAAACTTTAATATCTTGACATTAAAAAGACATGTTAATGCATAGTATACTTTATTTAGAATTCAGAGATGCCAACCATTCCATGTTTTCTGGAACAATCATTCATGGATTTGACGACATTGGGCAGATAGAATGATTGTTATGGAACATTTCATTTGGTAGATTTGCAATCTTAATGCAAAAGTGTATTTTTCCAGTTATTATATTTTGGTACAATTAGGGGACTGCCCCTATTCTTTCATGCTTGCTAACCTCCAATATTGCTATGCAATCTTATTTGGATTGCTACACAAACTTCTCATTTTGCTTTCTGAAGGTGAGATGACAGCACCAGCCAAAATCATTGAAAATATCAAGGAACATAACTTAATAAGTACAGAAAAGAATTTATCAATTATATATTTAGAACTTCTGAAGACTTCTGGGTTTATAGTGATTCCTCAATCATTTATCGCTCTCAGGGGCTCTCCTTTAGGTGTGTATGGCCTTAACAGAACTAAGGTACCTGAGTGATCTTATCCCATGGGGTTTACTGTCTTTAGTATATATGGTGGTCCCGCTCCTGGGGTACCCAAGCGATCTGTTTCAGCTTTCATCCCATTGCTCTGTTCCCAATCACTCTTTTTTTCCCTTTTGTGACATTTTTACTGGATGTTGTCATATGTTTGGTGCAGCTTGGCCAAATATGGCCATAAGTTCAAACAAATAATGTATTTTGGCATCAACATCAATCATGCTGGATGACAGATGTTAGGACTTTTTCCTCATCTCACCTTTCCTCTAATGGTTCATATGCTTATTGATTATGCTTTGCTCTTTATGCTGATAATGACAACACAAAAAAAATTCAATTTTAAAATGTAAAATTAGAGAAACCATGCATTGCATTAATATTCAATGAACAAGTTTGTCTACTTTCTGCCTTCAAATTTGATTTGACTGCGGAGCCTTGTGATGTTTGATCGTCATTGCCATAAGACAAATACAAGTGAAGTCTTTTTCAAAATTTAGTAACACAAAACTATATTTTTCCTATATAATGTATTTATGAAAATCTATCTTAAATTTCCAAAACATCTCATCGGGTTGACATCTGAGAATTGTATAACTTGCAAATCATATTTGTCTGAAATGAGACTTGTTAAATAATTAGAGCTCTTGAAAAAAGAATTTCCACATAACAATGCTTTAATAGATAGTGCTTCTATAAATCTAGAAATGGGCTCAAATTTGTCTATTTACCCTCTACATACCATTGACTTGTGTTTGTTTCTTTCAGGACTCTTTCATATCCAATCTGCTGCGCATCATTCAACAGATGAGACCAAAGTCCAGCTCTCCCAGTGGGGACGAGGTGGAGGATGAGAAATCTGAGCTGGACAAGAAGGCCCAATTTCCTGGTCTAGTGATACCTGATGATGATAAAGTTAGAGTGAGTCTGAGAGAATGCTGTCTGTCTTTTCTGTACATATATATGGAATGTCTGTAACTCGTATGGTTGCTGAAAACCTACTACAAAATTACGTAGCCAAAACAGGAAAAATTATCTTAAAACTTCTGATAAATCAGGTATTTGGTAGCATCAAAGATCAATTTATGATGTCTTAAACTTTCAGATTTGATGGAGGTTCTACCTTTTATTTGTTTTTTCAAATTTAAATACCCATAAATGGAAGAGAGGTGCATATTTTACTTGTTGCTTTTACCAATTATGATTTCATTACACTAGTGAAAGGAAAACGAATGGGAGATAATTGTGTTCACTTGATTTCAATCTGTTGCGTTTATTCAATAATTAGCCTCAAAAGTAAAAATTGGTGGCACAATTTTTTTATTCAAGGGGTAATTTGGGAAAACTTTGAAATTGCATCAAAATCTAATTGTTATAATAAAGTGACTGATGTTGGGTCCTGTGATTTTTTTTTTGCATCATGACAGAAAGAGTGTCAAATCTTTGCATGTATATTAGGGTGGGTCACCGTTGTATGAAGAAAAATAATTCTGATTTCTATCCGGCACAGCTAGAAAAGGGTGCCAAATGATGCTTTTAGCTCACATAAAATTTGATTAGAATGGGATATCATCTTCTGCCTCCGGATTGACTTTTTAGAGAACACATTTTGAAAAACTTCTTTTTGATGAGTTGTTACTGTAAGGTTAACAAAAAGTTTAAAAATGTGGGTCTATAAAACAAATTGAAATTGTATAAGTGACATTTATTTATTACAAAAATGGTATTTATAATATTATATTTCAAATAGCATGAAAATCCTTCTTGCTGTCGTATTTCGGCATGGCTTTTTGAGACTATTTGGTTTTTATGAAGCCTTCTCTCTCAGATTTTTTGCACAATGTGGCTGAAGCTTCTGTCAGTCTTGACTGCCCTTTCAACAGCTTGTGTATGACATGGCAGGTGCAGTAAAGACACTTCTGCTTTTTGGGCGACAAGCAGTTGGATGTCTTCGTCAGATATGGATTTCAATATTTGTGGATCAGATATATTCTGCCAGTTAATGAGATCGGTGTAAGATGATGCATCAAATTTTACAGTAGGAAGTTGAAACAGTCAGTCTATTTTCCTGAATGCCTCTGGCTTTCAAAATGCGACTGGCTGCCAGTTCGCGGATGTGCGGTTCAGAGTCGGTCAGCATTGCGATCAATAAATTTTCAGGCATGTGAAGTAACTGTTTCTTTGAATTACGGGATCTATTTTGGCTTTCGTTCTATAGGCAATTATCTAGTTGCAGCGATGTGTTTGAACAGGTGCCATGCTCCATCTTTACAGGAAGGTTGAATTTTGATAGCATAAACCAGGTTGGAGCATAAACCTTGACGACATATGTTGCAAGAATTACTAAGTTTTCAAAAGGAGATTCCATCAAAACATACAAACATAGAATTCGATTAGCACGAGTTAGCCATTGGGCATGAAACATTTTGCCTGGCGATTTGTTTATTAAATCCTTAGGAAATATGCCTGTTGAAACCACTGAGACTATTCTGTACAAATATGTTTGATCTGTGCTAATACCTTGAACAGAAAACTCGAGTAACTCTGTTGAAATACTCTGAAACCGAACGTTTTTTCACACATTTTTAGATCTTTGTAGATTCTCCCTGAAAATGTCTTGGATCCCAATGTGCTGCCATCAATATGTAGAAACAAGTGTCGGAACGGTTATTCGTTCATATGCAGTAGGCAGATAATCCACTGTAACGGTTTATCTAACCTATTTTCAAGCAGACGTATGACACCTCCATATTTACCAACGTTCATATTAGTTCCATCACACCCAACTGCCACCAGACATTTCTGATTCCAGGAAGAAATCGGTGATTGCTTGTTCTATGCATTCAGATATGCCAATAGTTTTGGTGCAATATAACCCAAGAACTTCGATTCTGGTTCCATTATCAATGAAATATGCTCTTCAAGAATGCTCTGTCTATACATCATTCCATCCTTTTCTGATATTATTAAAGTTTTATCTTTCCGTCCGTCGAAGTATAAAGCAGGTATTTGTAGGACTGTCTTGTTCTGCAGCCAATATTCATGCTATCTTGCGTTTCCGGAAAAGCTTATTTTTATCAATAATTTCCGAAGTGAAAGTGTGAAGAATGCTGAACCAACAGCCACCCCAGCCCTGTCTGATACATGTTCTTGAAAGTCAAGCGTAGTCTACTGTATTGTTTGTAGCTGTAGGCTTATCGACAGGAGCTGCCAACGTTGAGGCTTGTGACTGGCTGGAACACTGTACGATTGACTAGATTCAGATGAAGTCGACACATTAAGCTTCTCTGTGCTTTCTTTTGAGGCTGAAACTGATTTTTGCCTTAACATTTTCCTTTTCAAAGTGTTCGTTACTTTATTCATTGTAACAATATCTACGGTTCTGATCACCATTCCTCTAGTGGTTCATTGGCCGATTAGGAAGCTTTCATCTCTGACAGGTAATTTTTTGTGTCTGGGACAAAATGCACTCATCGATGTTCTTACACTTGCAGGATGAAATGTCAAACAATACTTTACCGGTACGGCGAAACTCTTCTAATTTCTTTGGTATTTTAGGGTGAGATTTTAAAAGATTTTTGCATTTCAGATGATACGCCTTCAACATTGCTTTCACTCGTTTATGTTGGACAGTAGGAATGGAAGCTCTTGACCATATTTCTTCAATTTTTGCCAACGACAATGTCCTCTATTTCCTTATACGTGGGTTCTTTATTAGTTTCATTATCACGTTTTATCTTATGCCGGTTCCACTCATAGAATTTCATAACATCTTCGTAGGTTGGTAACATATTACATTTAATATCACTTGAATCACCAAACAATGGACATTTCCACTCTGAACGAGTACGATCCATGATAAAAATGGTGCAACACAACCTCACCTTATTGCAGCCGGAGCTATACTAGAAATGTGGGCAGGGCGCGCACGCGCAGGGTGTTCCTCGACTCTACCCCACTCGACCTACCCACCCCTCACAGCTGCAATCATGATGCATTGTCCATGTATGAAGAAAGTAACGTTTATTGGTTGGAACCCTAACTGAAACTTACCTCGGAAAAAAACTAAACTTTGATATCAATCAGGAGGCAATTAGACTTATCTGAATGTAATAATATTTCACACATATTATTTTGAGACCATTTAGCACCTTTTTATCACTGTGCCCCTTAAAAAGGGGAAAAAATAAAATGACCCACCCTAATACATAGATTAGAATCTCATAATTTTATTTCTGCTTCTTCGAATGATAGTTGCAGTTTCCTAATTTTTCTTATTAATTGTATTTCCAATAAATGTACTTGCATGTCAACTTGTATCATTTGGCTGTACAATGCATGGATTTTGACTAAATAGCATGGGCATGTGATAAGCTTGTATGGTTTTCGTGAAATTTATAAGTGAATCTTAATTTCTGTTTTCAAAGGAGAGATCCAATGTGTGTTTACAGAGAAGACCCAACTTGGTATGGCCTACTGCCTGACGATGGACATTTGGGAAAAGGGCTTGTGTATGATCTGTCTGATAAGTAAGATCGAGTGTAGGAAATTTTGTGAATTGTACTTTGGAAGAATATTGGACCAAAAAGGCTTGAATAGGTGCTTCAACATTGAAAGAGGAAATCAGATTTCAAACCAAACTGGCACTGAAATGCTCTATTCATTTTTTGGGGCCCTCAGGGGCACATCTCCTTTAGGTGTGTATGGGCTTCATGGACCCACGGTACCCTAATGATCTTTTCTTTTCATAAGATGCTCACTGCTTTTAGTAAACACAGGAGTCATGCTCTCGGGATATCCAAGCAATCTTTCCTGCTTTCATCCCACTACTCTGTTCCCCTATGCCCCTTTTTTTCCTCTTTCATGACATTTTTACTTGACTTTGTCTTGTGTTTGGCACAGCTTGACCAAACATGGTCCTTGGACCATAAAATGCCAAAATAACCAACCTTTTTAGGGTTAGCATCTCTTCATGAGGTCGCTGGTGTCAAGTTTGTTAAAAAATATCAGGTTCTCCATTCCTCCCTCTAAAAATTAAAATTTTTTGGAAATGATAAATCAACCATTCTAAAAGCATAAAGTATATAATAAAAATTCAAAAAGAAGAATGTTTTGGGAATTATGTATATATATGTTACCGTTAAGCTCGAAAGCCATTAATATGCACATTACCTAGGTAATCTTCAGATTACCTTATTTATTCAGTTAAAGTGCAGAATCATCTACAAAATAAGAGTTTTTCCACACTTTACGTAAGTAATGTGCACATTAATGGCTTTCAAATCGTTAAAGTGCAAAAGTTTGTTTCTCTAATTTCCTTTCCCTTTTTCCTTACGCTTCAAGTATTCTGTTGATTGATTGATTCTATCAACTTGATTCTTTAGATATCGAAAAATAAATAAATAACATGTTTCAACAATTGTCAGTATACTTTATTTACATCTGCTGATTATTATATGAAATTACTTATAATTATGGGATAAAAGTATAGCGTGTTTTTCAATTAGTAGTACCTAGTATTACTGAGTTGTTTGTTTGAGTATTAATTTAAGCATACATGTCGGAATGTCTAGGCGCCAACCTGCCCACGTTCCAAAAAGCACGGGAAACATTTCCCAAAGACCAATCGGAGCACTTCCCGCCAGAATGCGCGAACCCCGCAGACTGACTCCGAGTGATTTGATGTTAAGACGTGGCTTTGCACGGACGTGCCACCAGGATGTTAATCCCACTATGATTTGATGTTTAATCTGATATTTGTACATAATTGACCCCTGTAATTAACCCCCCTTTTCCCCTAGATTTTATTAAAACAATATTTAATTGTAACGATGCTCTCATCAATTCACTTCTAACATATTAATCCACAACATGGGGGCTCAGGCCTCCCGTTGCCTCTCAATCGTAAGCTAAGTAGCTGCAAGCTGTAAAGCTAAGTAGTGCAACGCCAAGTGTTAAGAAGATACGACGATCCGAATGGATAACGACGATGCCACTTTGCGATGCCTACAAATGGATACATTCTGTCTATGGTGCCTACAAGTGAACGAGATTTGACGAGCCAAAAACGACGGAGATTCTAACCAGGACTATATGTGAGTGTTTTCTGTTCACATTTTTTAGATTTCATTGCATTTACATTGAAAATGACGACTCTTGGAACAATTCCACATGTTGCTTCATCCATAAAAACGTCGAGCACGAAAAATGTGCAAATGCTGCATAAAATTCTATTTCCGAATACAGAACTTGACAGAAAATGTCGACAAAATCTTCGTAATTTTTCTGGTTTTTCTGATGATACAGACTTTGACTCTATCAAGAGTAAAATTCTGGAAGATTTCTCACTTCCACAACTGATTACAATTTGCAATATTTTGCACATTGAAATTTTAGAAGACAAATCCCTTTGCTGCGACGCGATAATTACTTCTTTAAAAGATTTTTCGCTTCTAACTTCGAATGATGATTCAGGCGGTGAAAGCGAAACGGAACAAGAAAATCAAAGTTCTTTTTCCCAGCGTGAAAGTTCTGCATTCACGAATTTAAATGTGTCAGCAATTGGTCAAGGCCACGAGCAAATGCAGCGCTCATTCGAAAATACAAAACACATATACGAAACCGCTTTTGATTTTGAACCAATGCTGAATCCTTTTTCCAACGATTTGCGGTCTCGCAAAAAAGAAGAAACTGTTTATCCTTTTGCGTCTGAAAATAAACAGAGTTTCAGCATTAATTTTTCTCTGAAGGATTTAGTTGAAACAATTCGACCTTTTTCATCCGAAGATAATTACCCCATTGAATTGTTTATCCAAGAACTCGAAGAACTGTTTTTATTTCATAATTTATCTAATGACATGCAAAAAATTGTTTTTACTAAGCATTGTCTATTGCACTCTGCAAAATTATATGCACTAACATTAAGAGGTATTGATACATTTGAAGCATTAAAACATTCTTTATTAGATGAATTTAAAGCATGTATTTCAAGTGTTGACTTACATAATCTTTTGCGTTCCCGTAAATTAAAACCCGGAGAAAATTTATTTGCATATCTAATAGCTATTCGAGAAATTGCAAGTCGTGGTAATATTGATTGTGCTTCAACCCTTGAATATTTTATAAATGGTATACCTGATAATTCACATAACAAAATTATTTTATATGGTTGTAAGTCTTTTGGTGAATTTAAAGAGAAATTAAAAGTGTATGAGAAGTTGTTTAATGTAAGCAACCATAAAAAAGATTTTATTGATCACTCTTATCGCCCAAGGTATGATTCTAATAAAAGTCAAAATTATCAAAGATCCAAACAATCTTCTAATGTTGCAAAGTCCACTAATCACTGTTATATATGTGGTAGTAAATTTCATATTTCTAATGAGTGTACACATAAAAGTAAAGGTTACAAATGTTTCTCCTGTAATGTATTTGATCACCATTCTGCAGAATGTCCCAAAAAAGCTGCTCAAACGCCAAAATTTACAAACTATTCCAGCGTATAATGAACAGTACAGCTCCCAGAAGCACAAAATTCACACCCTTTGAACTTTTGATCAGAATAAGAATGAAACAAAAAGAAGACCTACACATGAAACAAATTTTGGACGAAGAACACTTATGCTCCACAATAACAGAAAAACAAATTCTCAGAAACGAAGCTAAAACAAACATCTTCAAAATGCAAGAAGAAAGCCGACGACAGTACAATAAACACAGAAAAAAGGCCCACATTTACAAAGTTGGTGACCGTGTCGCCATAAAACGTACTCAGTTTGGAACACTCCTTAAGTTACGACTCAAATTTTTCGGACCCTACGAAGTTACAGCAACACACCCTCATGATCGTTATGATGTTAAAAAAATTGGTCAACACGAAGGACCAAATGTAACTTCCACGTCAGCTGATAACATGAAACAGTGGTCAAGAAACTGATTTTGAACTTTAACTTTATTATCTTTGTCATTTTATTTGTATTATTTTTTATTTTTATGTCTACTTTTGAAAATGAAAAACTTTTTCTGAAAATTGTCAGCAAATCTATTGTGAATCTGTCAACAAGCCAACGAACTGTCACGTGAACATGTTTGCAAACAATGAGCATTTCCTGTGTAAATATTGACTGATGTCCACGACTGTAAACGCCATCTACGATGTCCCATGGCAACGATGTATAGCTAAATTAGCTATTAACCATGACCAATGGTTAAGATATTATTACGATGAAAAGCACACACGATGAGCAGACCACGATGTTCTCTTTGCTGCACCAGTGCATTTATCAGTCCTTGAAAATTTCCCACAATGGAAGGCCGAAGCATCCCCAACATGCTCAATGTCGACAATCTACAAATGCTGACATTGACAGATATTTTTTTTCGAACTTTTCCTCTTTTGTTTTTGCTTCTCGTTTCAGGTTTCTTCACTGCCCAGCGTGTCAGGAGGATGTCAAGATGGACGAGTGTCGGAATGTCTAGGCGCCAACCTGCCCACGTTCCAAAAAGCACGGGAAACATTTCTCAAAGACCAATCGGAGCACTTCCCGCCAGAATGCGCGAACCCCGCAGACTGACTCCGAGCGATTTGATGTTAAGACGTGGCTTTGCACGGACGTGCCACCAGGATGTTAATCCCACTATGATTTGATGTTTAATCTGATATTTGTACATAATTGACCCCTGTAATTAACCCCCCTTTTCCCCTAGATTTTATTAAAACAATATTTAATTGTAACGATGCTCTCATCAATTCACTTCTAACATATTAATCCACAACATGGGGGCTCAGGCCTCCCGTTGCCTCTCAATCGTAAGCTAAGTAGCTGCAAGCTGTAAAGCTAAGTAGTGCAACGCCAAGTGTTAAGAAGATACGACGATCCGAATGGATAACGACGATGCCACTTTGCGATGCCTACAAATGGATACATTCTGTCTATGGTGCCTACAAGTGAACGAGATTTGACGAGCCAAAAACGACGGAGATTCTAACCAGGACTATATGTGAGTGTTTTCTGTTCACATTTTTTAGATTTCATTGCATTTACATTGAAAATGACGACTCTTGGAACAATTCCACATGTTGCTTCATCCATAAAAACGTCGAGCACGAAAAATGTGCAAATGCTGCATAAAATTCTATTTCCGAATACAGAACTTGACAGAAAATGTCGACAAAATCTTCGTAATTTTTCTGGTTTTTCTGATGATACAGACTTTGACTCTATCAAGAGTAAAATTCTGGAAGATTTCTCACTTCCACAACTGATTACAATTTGCAATATTTTGCACATTGAAATTTTAGAAGACAAATCCCTTTGCTGCGACGCGATAATTACTTCTTTAAAAGATTTTTCGCTTCTAACTTCGAATGATGATTCAGGCGGTGAAAGCGAAACGGAACAAGAAAATCAAAGTTCTTTTTCCCAGCGTGAAAGTTCTGCATTCACGAATTTAAATGTGTCAGCAATTGGTCAAGGCCACGAGCAAATGCAGCGCTCATTCGAAAATACAAAACACATATACGAAACCGCTTTTGATTTTGAACCAATGCTGAATCCTTTTTCCAATGATTTGCGGTCTCGCAAAAAAGAAGAAACTGTTTATCCTTTTGCGTCTGAAAATAAACAGAGTTTCAGCATTAATTTTTCTCTGAAGGATTTAGTTGAAACAATTCGACCTTTTTCATCCGAAGATAATTACCCCATTGAATTGTTTATCCAAGAACTCGAAGAACTGTTTTTATTTCATAATTTATCTAATGACATGCAAAAAATTGTTTTTACTAAGCATTGTCTATTGCACTCTGCAAAATTATATGCACAAACATTAAGAGGTATTGATACATTTGAAGCATTAAAACATTCTTTATTAGATGAATTTAAAGCATGTATTTCAAGTGTTGACTTACATAATCTTTTGCGTTCCCGTAAATTAAAACCCGGAGAAAATTTATTTGCATATCTAATAGCTATTCGAGAAATTGCAAGTCGTGGTAATATTGATTGTGCTTCAACCCTTGAATATTTTATAAATGGTATACCTGATAATTCACATAACAAAATTATTTTATATGGTTGTAAGTCTTTTGGTGAATTTAAAGAGAAATTAAAAGTGTATGAGAAGTTGTTTAATGTAAGCAACCATAAAAAAGATTTTATTGATCACTCTTATCGCCCAAGGTATGATTCTAATAAAAGTCAAAATTATCAAAGATCCAAACAATCTTCTAATGTTGCAAAGTCCACTAATCACTGTTATATATGTGGTAGTAAATTTCATATTTCTAATGAGTGTACACATAAAAGTAAAGGTTACAAATGTTTCTCCTGTAATGTATTTGATCACCATTCTGCAGAATGTCCCAAAAAAGCTGCTCAAACGCCAAAATTTACAAACTATTCCAGCGTATAATGAACAGTACAGCTCCCAGAAGCACAAAATTCACACCCTTTGAACTTTTGATCAGAATAAGAATGAAACAAAAAGAAGACCTACACATGAAACAAATTTTGGACGAAGAACACTTATGCTCCACAATAACAGAAAAACAAATTCTCAGAAACGAAGCTAAAACAAACATCTTCAAAATGCAAGAAGAAAGCCGACGACAGTACAATAAACACAGAAAAAAGGCCCACATTTACAAAGTTGGTGACCGTGTCGCCATAAAACGTACTCAGTTTGGAACACTCCTTAAGTTACGACTCAAATTTTTCGGACCCTACGAAGTTACAGCAACACACCCTCATGATCGTTATGATGTTAAAAAAATTGGTCAACACGAAGGACCAAATGTAACTTCCACGTCAGCTGATAACATGAAACAGTGGTCAAGAAACTGATTTTGAACTTTAACTTTATTATCTTTGTCATTTTATTTGTATTATTTTTTATTTTTATGTCTACTTTTGAAAATGAAAAACTTTTTCTGAAAATTGTCAGCAAATCTATTGTGAATCTGTCAACAAGCCAACGAACTGTCACGTGAACATGTTTGCAAACAATGAGCATTTCCTGTGTAAATATTGACTGATGTCCACGACTGTAAACGCCATCTACGATGTCCCATGGCAACGATGTATAGCTAAATTAGCTATTAACCATGACCAATGGTTAAGATATTATTACGATGAAAAGCACACACGATGAGCAGACCACGATGTTCTCTTTGCTGCACCAGTGCATTTATCAGTCCTTGAAAATTTCCCACAATGGAAGGCCGAAGCATCCCCAACATGCTCAATGTCGACAATCTACAAATGCTGACATTGACAGATATTTTTTTTCGAACTTTTCCTCTTTTGTTTTTGCTTCTCGTTTCAGGTTTCTTCACTGCCCAGCGTGTCAGGAGGATGTCAAGATGGACGAGTGTCGGAATGTCTAGGCGCCAACCTGCCCACGTTCCAAAAAGCACGGGAAACATTTCCCAAAGACCAATCGGAGCACTTCCCGCCAGAATGCGCGAACCCCGCAGACTGACTCCGAGCGATTTGATGTTAAGACGTGGCTTTGCACGGACGTGCCACCAGGATGTTAATCCCACTATGATTTGATGTTTAATCTGATATTTGTACATAATTGACCCCTGTAATTAACCCCCCTTTTCCCCTAGATTTTATTAAAACAATATTTAATTGTAACGATGCTCTCATCAATTCACTTCTAACATATTAATCCACAACATACATAAACTTTGCTGTTCGAGTAAAGATCTTATTTTCACTTTAACGAGTGCCTAGTAGGTAATGTGCAGATTATCTAGGTGATCTGCAGATTACCTAGGTAATTTGAGAAATTAAACAATTTTCCTTTCAGAAACTTTAATGGTTCGGCGTAGTTAATCTGCACATTGCTAAGTAATCTGCAGATTACCTGATTTCCATACTTTAGTGGTAACATATATATACATAATCCCCAAAACATTATGAGCATTAAAAGTAAATTATACATTTCACAAATCTATGTGTGTATTGGACCCATAAAAGTTGTAAGATTTTCAAAACTGACATGTTGGCAGGTGTGAATGTATGATGCACCTAAAATTCGTGAGTGAAAAAGAATTCTTTATAAACTCTCAAAAACAATATAATACAGTTAACTATAATGTTTTACAAATACCATTCCTTTATGTAACTTAGGTTCAGTTTCTATTCTAAAATGTTTGTCCTTTCTCCCTCTTTGTATTCAATGTTCTTTGTTTTCACAATAGCTCATGGTGAAATGTAACCCTGATGGCGGTGATGTTCATGAGGAGGATGAAAGAATTGCTCTTGAAGCTTTATCTCAATTAGAGGCCCTTGCACCTGGCAAAAAGTAAGCATATTGATTCTTTAAATTTTTAGAAGTTCAAACAATTTAATTTTTGTTGAAAGTTTTATGTAAATTGAATTTTTTTCATTCCCTAAGAGTTTATAAAAAATCATGATTTTAAAAAACTAAAAATCCAGTTTTAAAAATTTAAATCTGATTTTAATTTGTTGCCTATATATGGTCAAACCTGTAAGGTATGAACCATGCAAACCACAATATAGTTTCTGCATTGATTCATGTTTAACATTAATATACATATATAAGGATTTAGAAAATATAGCAGGAAATTTTTTTTGAATATTAAAACAATTAAGATTATCATTGGGCCTTGTTACTTTTATTCTTCCATTTGCATTGTATTCCATAATATAAATCCATAATACTTAAAAATTTTACAAATTTTTATAAATCATAAATGAGTTAAATAGATTTTAATTTTCCAACCTTTTCATTTCCCAACTTGTTTCAAGTGTAAATCAGGTTGAAAATATTCTCTTTACAAATACATATGAAGTTGTGTGGTAAGATGGCTTTCCTGTCTGCTACACACACCAAAACCTGAGTGAGTTCCCTGTTTAAAACAAGAATGCAATGTTTTTGCAAAGAGGAAATCAAGAATTTCATGTGTTTTCTTGTGAATTTTCCGAATTACAGGCATGATACTGGATGAATATTTTACTTTTGTGAATATTAAGAGGTCTTTTCTGTTTAAGCTCAGTCAATTTTTTCCAGAGGGTTTACTAAATAAGCTAGGAAGTAAGGAGCACCTAGTACTCATTCTTAACTTACTGAAAACAAATATTAAACAGTGTTTATTCCTTTATTAGAATTAGCAAATTCCTTCTTGAAAGGGCATCAGTTCAAGCCTATGCAACTGTTCCATGCGAAAGACTGTTTAAATTATCCAAAAATACTGTACTGTACGAACTGGTCCCAAACTCTGCTTCTTCATGTTTTCAGTGAGCAAAAGGCAATATTTGTTGGTCCATTATCCCAACTCCTAGGGATCCAAAACCCTTGTGTCCCCCAAAATGGGAGAGGTAAATATTTCAAATGAGTAACCCCCAAAAATAAGTAAAAAACACACCAAACATGCCCTTAGAAAAGCCTGACCCCCTTGAACCTTTTTATAGTAGACCCAAGAACCTCAAACATAAGGGTTAAATATAACAAACAATAAGATCAAATAAGCAGTGATTCTATTCTCTCAACAGATAACTTATCAGAAGGAGTGAAAAATTCTAGACCTGAAGTCCTTGGGTCCTAAATTTTTTTTGGTAGGGACGTGGACTACCTCCAACATGAGAGATAAAAATTATAAATATACCAATAATATTGGTAATAATTTACATTAATAAAATATAGATTTCTAAAACACCCTCATATGAAGTAGGTGGTGTTTTACTTCCTCCCCAAAAATTTCTCCAAGCATTTCACCACTGCATCCCAATTAATGCTACCATCTTTAAAAAGGAATCCATATATTTTCAATTAAAAAAAGTCATTCTTCAGATGTTATTGAGTAGAAGCAAATTTTTAAACGTATTTGAATAAAATAACTTACGTTCAATCCCAGATTAACCTTTACACTATGACGCTTTTATTCCACTACCCGAATACGGTACGACTTGCACTGCCAGTAGTCTAAAGGTTAATATTATTAAACTTCAATTAAGGAAAAAAGAAAATTTTAAATTTGATTTAAAGTATGATTTTTAGTAAAAATCACTTGATTTAGCACTAGAAAGCCGTGAAGTTGCCTTATACTTAGAAAGATGGAAGGAGCCAATTTGGCTCTTATTGAGCATTATATTATACAGCTTAATTTAGTTTTGAAATGATAGATAATTAGTAATTGAATATATACTAGTATTCTCAAATTGAAAATTTAGCACACTGACCTGCTTTTTATAGCATTTTATTTTGTTCATTCGTTGAAGCAATCAGCACATTTTGCTCTCTTGTCCTCAAATCCCTCAATTCTGTAGACAATATTAGCTAATAATCCTACATAAAATGTCACCTTCTAAGTCCATGCAAGTTTATTTAATTTATTAATGCTCATCTATGTGAATATGAATGTGTTTGTTCTATTAAACATTACTTGAAAAATTCCTACTTGTATTTTTTATTCACAACTTCTTAATATATTTTCAATCAATGCTGATGTGTTTATAACTATTTCCTTGAAATCAGTTTATTTTCATTTCTTAATTTGCAGTTGCAAGTATAAAAACTGAATACTTTATGCTATATATGAGGTTTTGAAATTCCTGATGATTTTAATGCTTATTTTTTAAAGGTTTGAAGCGCCTCTCTTCAAAGTCACCTGTAAACTTAATAAGTACCATTTTAGGTTCTGGTAAATATTATTTACAAGTGTACTTTATCTGTTGTCTGATATGTTTCAAACTTATCCTCTTTTTCCATAGAAGAAGCTCTAATGAGAGGCATCACAGAAGAAAACACTCGAGGTCAAGATCTCTATCCCCATATTACAATCAAAAGCGACACAAGTTTTCTCGGTCGCCTTCTCCCAAGAAAGACAGACGTAGGCGGCACCACTCCCAGTCCCCGTCCCCCTACTACAAGAAGAGCAGGCACCATAGTCCCGAGAGCAAGCATCAATCCTACGAAAAGAGATCTGAACGAGAAAAACCACCAACCCTGCCCATGGAACCAGTGGTGGGAGAGGTAAACAGATACAGACAGCATTTTGGATTTTCCAAGAATGCCTATAGTTTCATTTTTCATTACAGCATATAATGAAATGAATACAGAAAGCTCATTGGATTGATTTGCATCATTTCCATCTGTTTACTTTTGGGGTTACTATACTACAATTGTCACTGCACTGTCTGTCTGCTTCGAGAACTGCTCCAGTCACTAAGTCTAGATGGCTAGAGTAACAGGGCTTGTTAACTTTGAGTAAGGGCGATTGGTTGAAATTTTATTTTATTTCTGATTAATGTTGTCAATGAGAAGAGAGTTTATTAGAATAAATCATATCCTATTGCTGCGGCAAACCATACGTGAAGAAATCTAACTGTTTTTCTGCACAGTAGGATATGCTAAGAAATGCTCTGCAAGCATCGTTAATTGTTTTCTGAAAAAGACTTAATTACGAAAGAGCTGGTAAATTCAATTTTATTTCTGTGGTTTTTCTTTTATAGGATTTGTAGTGTTTAATAACTTTTTATTAATTTTTTAATATTTACTGTAATTCCTATTTTAATTAAAACAATCAGCCATTGTGCACTAAAGTATTTTGATTCTTTGTAATTATCTATTGACAAAAAGTTTTTTTGCTCGCTGAGTGCTCTCTTTCCTTTTATTTGAATAATGGCACAGTTTACTTATATTTTTATGCTTTTCTCTATTCGATTTTCTGTTAAAGAACATGACATTGCAGTTCTGAAGCAAAAAACGAGTAATGATATCTTTAATTACATGATCCAAATTAAATACAAAACAAACAATATCAGGATCTTTTGCCTGTCTGCTGTCTGGGTGGTACAGGTTGCTATATTATCATGACTTGTCTATTCTCTGTAGGGTTTACTCTGGTGTATATTAATTTTATTTTGTCTGGCAAAAGGTGGCAGTAAACAGAGGTAGTGTACTAGTAGTTCTGGGTGTAACAAATTCATAACAAATATATTTCCAATTTGTCTTTAAGTGAAGTAAGTAAATGACAAATTGAATACATTTCTTCAATCATCCCCCATTGAAAAGGGACAAGGTCTGTTTCTATGGCAACAAGACTGAAGCAGATCTTGATAGAAAAACTGCAATAAACCAAATTTTGCCCTAACATTATTACTTTTAAATTTAGAAATTTATTTACATAGACAATTCTTCTGTCATGGATGACTTTAGTTTTTAAAGATTAAGCAGTCTGGCAGTATTCCCATTGTTTCTATATCATTCAAAATGTTTGTATATAATCTAAAGAAGGTGTGGCTATTTGCTGAGGCTAAAATGAAAATGTATTTTTGTTCACAGTATTTGTATTGCAATAGAAATGGTATGGATATTTCTGTTTAGAAAAACCTACTCCTAAGGAAACCACCTGCTGTAAAGAATGTTCATAATCATGAAAGAGTATTGAAATTATATTTAAAAAAATTTGTATAAGTTATGAACACACACACAGGGCCTGGATTTGGTAAACATGTCAACTTTTGTTAATACTTCATAGACAAAGCCCATATAGACAGGAATCTCCTTCCTAAACTCCCTATACTAGATATGAACAATTTTTGGTATTGATCAATAGACCTTTTTTGTCATTAGGATATTAGTTTCTTTTCGAGTTTTTAGCAAATAGTTCTTTGTTTTGTATTGAGTTTTGACCAAATTATAGTTGAAACGTTTTCTAGTTTTAACCTCTTTCACGATTTCTCATTTTTACTACAACACTCATGAATAACTTATCTGTCAACTCCGGGCTCCAAAATATTCATGACCTACCTTTCAACATAAAACCAATCCTTTATATACACTTCTCAATTAGTGGATGAATTATTGACACCAAAAAGGGGTGGACTGGAGGGTTTTTTCTGTAGTCATGACAGAAGAAAACTAAAGATGACATTTTACAATTCAATTTTCGAATTGTTAATTGAAATGAAGTAGCATTTCCGAAGCTGGCCTGCATCAGCATTGCTAATATCTGCAGAAATTCCATCATTTATTACCAAGAGTTTCTTGATTACCATCATCTTTCATTTTATACAAATTATTTTGAATTTTAACATCTGTTCATGTCTTTTTGTTGAATCAAACTTCAGATTTTCATAATTCGAAACTTTTTACTGCTGTTGAATTTGTCACTGACAGCCTTTAGCAATATTGTAGTTTGCATTTTGGATTATATAAAGGCTTGTTTGATTATTGGAATAAATAAGTAATAAGTGTTTATTTGCTGCAGTTTAATGAGTATTGTGACCAGTAATATTTAACCCTCATTTTAATCACAATATATCTATTGGCATGCTTATCAATTAGTTTGTAACATCTGTAGTTTGATGAGGTAGTTTTTGTAGGTTAGTGCATAACTGCAAAAAAGATTACTAAAGCTTGAAATTGGTAGTTTTCATTTATGTCTCCAAAATGTTTTTATTATAAGTGCTTAGCTTTTGATTAAAAACTATTAAATTGGTAGTAAATTATTTTGTTAGTTGCAGTTAACTACACATAAACTTTATTGTAATTACAAGCATGAGTAATTTGAAAATATAATTTTAAAAAATTTCTCCAAAAGTTTGCTAGGTTTTATTTTACTTTAGCACAAGTACATGTTTTGCTCTAATGTTAATACTTTTAATCCCAGTAGAATGATCTAATGGCTATTTTACAGCTATTGCATTAAAAATAATTTAAACACATTTTTTATCATTTAGAAAGCTTATGCTAATTATGCATGTCTTTTATGACAATATTGTAGATTGAATTTGCATTTTTGCATTACATTTCTTCAATGTGATTGAGTCTGTTTGCAGTGCTCCTACAGTTATTGGAAAGTACTTTAATTCCATTTTAACAACTCAGGTTCCTGAAAAATCCTTAAAAAATAGTTTCATTAATCCTTCAAAAGTCCTTGGACGTAGTACCCAGATTTGAATTTAGACAAAATTTATGCACAACCCAAAGCTATTCCAAATTGCAAATGTTTTGCAATTTTTACCTGTTTCTCATTTTTATTCGCTACTGCTAATCTATTTACTAATTTCATTGAATTCATTTTACTTGCATTATGGCAAAACGTACCTTTATGATGTTCTAGAAATTGAAAATTTTAATAATTTTGAATTCAATTTTAATTTTCTACGTTGCTATGTGTCTTATACATATTTTGTTGAAAGTGAATGCTCATCATTCAGGAATTTCTTGAAAAATACTTGAATTATGTAATCAAATGGTGACCTGAGTTTAACCAATGGTAATTTTCTGTGTTAGTATGTGAAATTGCTCAATTACCCACTCTGCAGCATTTGTTTCAGTTTAAATTTAAGGAAAAAATCGTTATTGCTTAAGTAAAGCAATTCATCAGTGTTCAAAATGGTAAAAATTACTGAATGGTCAAAATACATTTAACTAGCTAACAATTTCCATTGCAGGAGTTGTTTTGTATTTGATTTGCCATTTTAATAGAGTTAAAAACTGTTCAAATTAGTTGCAGTGCACAATAAGATGCCCTGAAACCATATAATTTAAGTAGAATTGTCATGCCGTGTTTTTGTGTTTAGTTTTAGTAATTCCAATTTTCAGGCAGATTTTTTTCTTTATAAATCTTAGCATATTTTCAGTGGTTCTTTCTCTTCTTAGATATACAATGGAAAAGTTACGAATATCATGAAGTTTGGATGTTTTGTACAGCTAGAAGGTCTGAGGAACCGATGGGAAGGCCTTGTGCACATTTCTCAAGTAATTTTATTATGGATAAATAACCATTTAACTTTCAACTGATGTTTCTTCAAAAGATACATCCAGATATGCATGAATGTATATACTCTGGTGTGACTGAGATTCATTATAAGGAATTAAAATGTTAAATGGAATATTTACATAGAATTTTTCTATTTTGCTTACTGTATTGGTATTTTTCTATTTTATAATATATTTCAATATGAATAATTCTGGTACTTTTGTATGATTTTACATATTTTAGTTTCATTTACTCTAAAATGTATTTCTCAAGTATTTCTTATTTGTAAAAACATATTATGACCTATTAAAATTACCTTACTTTTACTTTATTACTAAAAATCCATAATTTCTCCTTTCCATCGTCCGTCTTTGGTTTTAAAATATAAGACAGAAATTAATAATATGCACAACAACATATAACTTAATTTCTATACCTGAGGACACTTTCTGCATTGTGGTCTTATTTTGTGTTTAGACTAATGTTTCCAGTTATACTAACTGCATTTCCCAACCTTAACCTCAACAATAAATATGATTATTTTTTCACTACTGCCCATGCCTTAATTTGCAGATTTAATTTTTTAAATCTTGAAAATTTAGTATGTAAACAATTTTTTCTGGTTTATATTAATATTACAGTTGTAGAAGCTATTTCTACAAAAATTAAAAACTGAAATGAATTTTGAACAATTTATCTGAGAAGTGGTGAGCAAAAACGAACATTTTAAATACATGAAGAATTAAAATTGAATCCCACAATTTTTATTAAAACCATTGAAAAGCTCAAACAGATTAATTTGCCTAATCTAATTATAATTGAATCTAAAATTTCGTTACATGTCCTAAAAAGTCCTTATCCTACTATGCCTTAATTATAATTTTTTATTTATGCCATGAATCTATCCACATGCAGTTTCAAACATTTATTAGAGATCCCTCCAATTTGAATAACCCAAAATTATGTATATATACACTAAATATGAACAATAAAAAAGTGCATCATTTTCAGAGATTGAGTTAACAGTTATATTTCTAGTCATTTTACTGTTACTGCTAGTCACCAAATTAGTAATGATGAAAATGGACTTACAAAATGTTTTATAAGCATACTATGCTGACAATACAATAAGTATTTAATTTCCACATTGCTTTTCCCATGTACAATATGACTAATTTAAATGAGGTATGAAATATACAATAACACTCATCAATAGCTATTAGGACACTTCAGTGCATGTGCTATTGCACAGATCTGCTAGTGCCCATATTTGATTAGGTTAGAGAATCACAATTATTTGTGAAAGACCTTCCATAAAATTTTTAGGTTCAATTAATCATAATTGGATGGAACTTAATGAACCTGTTTAAATTTTCAATTTCATGCTTTTACTATACAGCTTGAGAAAAATACTATGTAACTTATGATAAGTAATAGATGAGATAATACATTATATTACTACGAATGAATTAGTAAGTATTCATACGATGAAACATGAAACTGTGAACTAATTCTTCGTAAGAATTCTTTTGTTGAATAGGGTGTTCAAATATTTTGGAATAGATAAAACAGAAGTTTGGGTCGCAAACAGTTTGCATCTCCAATTGGATCCATATTTAGAAACATTTTATGAAAGGAACAAAACCTGTACCAAACCAAAATAGCAGGTGAATAAGAATTTTTAAAAACCAACCAAATAGTTTATAGATCTGTATTCACACAAAACTGATTGCAACCTGTTTTTAACTTGGGATCGGCATGGCTTAGCAGGGTTGTCCATTGTGAGTTCGATTCCTCCCTGGAATGTACATGTAATCCCCGTATAGCACGGCACTTCTATAGCACAGATTCACTCTAACACGGTTCACGAATCGGGAACATCCCCGCATAACACGGTGCTTTTATAGCACGGATTCACTCTAACACGGTTCGAGAATTGGGAACATCCCCGTATAACACGGTGCTTTTATGGAATGATTGGAACAACGATGCGAAAAGGACGGGCATTATGAAAGTTTAATTCAAACGATGTAGCATGGGAATATCCTAAGAACTACATGCACTGATATTATCTTGAGATAAATTAAATAAAAAGTAACTTAGCTTAGAAGAGACATGGCGTCTCTTGGGGATGGATCACTGCTCGTCATCAAAAAGAAAAATGGCAAGAACGCTTAACATGTTTCTTTCTCACAAAACTGCAATGTCATTGGACTGAGGCGAAAAAAAAGAGCGTGTTCTTCCTCTCCAGGCTTTTTATCAGTTTCTCAGGGGGTCGCAAATCAGGGGAGATGGTCTTGTCAATCAAGGGAGCTGGACTTCCTGATTCACTGTTTTTAAACTAGCTCATCTGTAATTTGTTAGACGGACACACATGACATGGCATGACGTAACTTTCTGGAAGATTCTTAGCATAATTAATGAGTGTCACTGGAGAGAGGGAGAAAATGGAATTGAGAAATAAAGGACTTAAGAAATAAATGGCTCTCACTCAGAGGATGAAGATATCTTGCCAAAAAGAAAACACCCTCGGTTAATAGTGCTTAGTGATGACGAAGAAAACATTGTTTAATTCATATTAATATGTATTACTTCTTAAGAAAATTTTAATAAAGATATTTATCTTAATTATGAAAATATAATAGCATGTTTTTTAATTTTTGGAACCTAACCCCCCTTTTTGTACTAGTTCTTTGTTTCGTATAACACGGATTCGCATAACACGGATTCGCATAACACGGCAATTTTTTGGAACATAACTCTCTTGTTATACGGGGGTTACCTGTATTTCTCTCTTCTGTGTCGGTAAAAATTTCCTTGTGTGTGTATCTCCATTTTGTGATGTTCTCTTGTGTTTGACGCAGTTTGGCCAAATATGTCCTTTGTGCCACAAAAAAGCCAATGAAAAAAACTTGTTTTCAACTTATCTTTCCTTTTGTAGTGAATACAAGCATCAATATGTACACTTGGTACCTGTAAATGAAATAATATTGATCAAAACTGGAAAATAGCATTTTGTGTATGCTGTTCTCCACGTTATACCCTTCCCATCTTCCCTTACTTTTCTTGGAGAACTTTTAAATCCTGGAAAATTCAGTTGTATAATATAAACACTAAAGTTTACTTTGAACTAGATTTGTCTTTCCTAAATTATTTACATTTGTAAGTAAGTTCAACGATTAAGTTTTATCTTATTTTTTCCATCCTCATGATCTGTAAATTAACATTTTGCATCTTTTGATTTGCAGTTGCGCCGTGAGGGTCGATTGACGAGTGTGGGCGAAGTTGTACAGAAAGGCCAAAGAGTTAAAATTAAAGTTCTGTCGTTCACTGGTCAGAAAACCAGTTTATCAATGAAGGTAAAGTTTCAAACATGCTTACGTTTCTTAGCTCATATTACTTTACTTCAGCTGCTATTCTAAACGTGTGAATAGTAGAGGCTGAGAATTGTGATGGTGTAAGTAAAAAATAATCTAATTGAGTTAGCTCACATGATTTCACATTTCAACATCACTCTTTATTATCATTGCATTTGAAGTATTATTATCATTTTGTTGTAAATATTTCTAAATTAAAGTTTATATTGTATGATGCTGGTAAATCGTTGAGAATCACTGATGTAACTCAGACTGTTTCAGAAGGTTCTTTATTGACCCAAAGGATATGTTTATTTCCTGCATCACTACCACAAGGAAAGATCTTGCATTTCATGTTAATATTCTTATGACTATTGATAACAGCAATAAGTATAGCTAGGATTTTTATGATTTTGAATGGGTGCCTCTGGCAGTAGTGAAATATGATTCAAGTATGAAAATGTTTTCCATGAAAAATACATTGAATTGGGCTTGTGGTAAGTCATAATCTAGTTGTTTTAATAGAAAATTAATGTTGGAGGCATAGTTAAGGGAGTGGATAGGAGCTGTGCCCAGCCTTGAATGCCAAGGAGGTGTGGGGTGGCATTCCAGATTTATATGTTTAGACATTTTGTAATTCTTAAAAAAAATTGTTTTTACTTGTAAGGAAAATTTCATTCCGGTCACAGAAGTATTTTCTTGTGTTATGCATGTGAAGTGAATGCTTTCATGCATTTCATCTTCAGAATACTTTTAAAGATCATTCCTTTCCTGTAAACCCTGCAATCATAGTACTATTCAGAAACAAGGTAAAGCATTAAAATTCTCTTCACATGCGTCTGGAAAAAACAAGACCCCCTCAGAAGTCTAAATTTGCCTCTGATTAATGTCACTTTTGAGTAACCGTTTTACATATTTTCACATTTTTAGAGAACAGGTACTTTTTAATAAATTTACCTAAAATTTATTACCCATTTCTCTGAGCTTCTTTTCCTTCCAAATCCATTTTAGAATGCTTCTCCCTTGCTGAAATTTCATGGGACTAAACAAAATGACTTCATTCATATCATATATATACTCCTGTGGGTCAGAAGTAAAATAAGTTTTCAGTTTAAAATATAGTTTTTCAGTTTGAACTACACTACTCAAACAATCTTGAGTTTGGCTACTGGCAGCACTGTTTCTCATTAATATCCCTTTGGTGATTTTGGATTTTCTTCAACTCTTCTTTACACAGAAAAAGTAAACATAGCTTGATATGTAACCTACGTTTTCCTCAATTTTCCAAAGGGCAAATATATCCAATTTGGTATAAAGTAAATATTTGTGGAGCACTGACAGACAATTCTGTTATATATGTTTAGATTATTTTCTATTTTACAATTGACTTTGTATTTAACTTGTAGTTTTACATAAATTTTTTAATACAGAATATGTAATTTAATATGGCAATTTGGTCCTTTTTACGTCTAATATGCAAAGTTTTTGCTACATCACTCCTCTTGATCGCAAGAAACTTGATATATCAAGGGTTTCCGCATGTGTATTGAATACAGTTGAAGTAGGGTTAAACATACTTTTAAAGATTAGATTAATCAAAGATAGAATTTTCTACAATCTTCATGGATTCAACTGTATTCTCAAAATACAATGAATGCTTCTTGCCTTGAATAAATCACATGCCCGAAATTTCATTGATTGGGATCATTCTTCCTTGTGCAGGATGTGGATCAGGAGAGTGGAGAAGACTTGAACCCCTCAGTCTCCAAGACAGAACCATCCAGAAGGGTGTCAACTCAAGACATTCTGAGGAATCCAGACCGACCCTCCAGCCTCCCCCTCATCTCCAAGGTGGATGACTGCGACGTGGCCACTAGGAGAAACGTGCAGCGAATCTCTTCCCCTGAACGATGGGAGATCAAACAGGTAGGTCAGTGGAGTCTTAACTGTTGGGAAGAAAGTGCTTAACAAGAAGAATGCTAGAAAATATCTATAATTTCTGTCTGTCTTAAAGCTAGATTGTGATATGCTTTATTTTCGCTTAGGAAAGACATTTTTCTGTGAAAATTTTGCACAGATCCATAAATTTTCCATTTTTGTTTCATCTTTCAGTTATTTTTTTGGAAACTTCAAATACCTTGACCCCTAGCTGCTGGGGTGGGATAGCAGGCTTTCTGCTGTTAGTGTAATTTATTTTTAAGATTTCTACAACGTTTCTTCACTTATTCTCATAAATTTCCCGATTTTTTTATCTTGTTGAATTTTGATGTATGTGCAAAATGCTTATCAGCAAAACATTATAAAATTATCTTTAATGTTCTCTAAATTCACAAAATGTACTTGAATGCCAGTGAGCAAACTCACAACTGCTTTTTTTGCTGGATTGCTCCAATTTGTCAAATAACGGAAGGTATTCCTATCTATACATTTGAAGAGAACATCCTCATACATGCTTATAAATTTATTCATTAGTGTGGACATAGAAAAATTAAGAATTAATGATATAGCAATCTTGTCAGGTGAGCCAAAAATAAAATCTCAGGATAAGACAACATTTATTGACTGACAAGACTCAAAACGGTACACATCTCAAAATGATCAACAGAATGATTTTGGTCTCTTGCTTTAAGAAAAACCGATGCTTCCGTTTTAACCAAGGCATGTGCACTGATGAGAGCACGATCATGCACACTTAAAACCAGCTGATAACCTACAGCTCAGGGAAGAACAATGATTCTGCTATAATATCAGTTACTTTTTGCAATTAAAATGTAGTTCAAATTGAACCCTGTTAGTTTTCCTTTATCATTGTTGGAATTCATTCCTTATATTTTTTATCTGCTGATAAACAGTGTCTTGTTCCACTCTGGGAAGAACAATGGTTCTGCTACAATATCAATTACATTTTGCAGTTGAAATGTAGTTCAAATTGAGCCCTGTGAGTTTTCTTTAGCATTGTTGGAATTCATTCCTTATCATATTTCTTATCTGCTGATAAACAGTCTCGTTCCATTCAGGGAAGAACAATGGTTCTGCTACAATATCAATTACTTTTTACACAAATATTTTTATTCAACAGTTTTGCAATTAGAATGTAGATAAAATGACCCCTTTGAGTTTTCCTTATTCAGGATTGCAGGATGGCAGTCTTCATTCCTTTAAATCAAAAAGTGGGATTGCTGATATTTAAACAACTATCAATGAAATTACTAATATTCAGATAACTATGAATAAGTTGCTGATATTCAAGCTATCAGCACAATTACTGATATTCAAACAAAAATCAACATACATAGGGCTACTTAAAAGAAAATGTAGAATAAACCGTTTCGAAATTGTCAGAAAGCAAGAACATTTGAAAATTGAAGATATATCTTTATTGTGAAAGAAAATGTCCTGATTCCTTGTCTAGGCATGGATGTTCATAGTGGTTTGGAATCCACTAAACTGTAGGTCCAATCTAATTAGCCTTTGAGTAGCAAAAAAGTTGATTAGAGCTACAAACCAAAATTTAAAAAAAATCTAAATCGAATGAGAGGGAACTTATCTGAATCTGCTTTATCTCTATTCACAGATAATCCAAAAACATCCAAGCACCAAACCACAAAAGGGTATATTTGAAAAGAATTTGTATTACTTGTAGATTAATTATATATACAGGTAGAAATACTTTTGTTATGCAGGATATGGACAATGTATTTGTGCTCTGAAAAGAAGAGGGAAAGACATGCTCAAGTTTGAAGCAGTCGTCTAGTCTGAAACGAAAAGTTAATTTTTCACAGTTCGTTTGCACATCAAACAGCACCCTCTCCAGCTGAAGGAATACAGATGTAAATGTAATTTGTAACACAAGTGCTCATAGCATGTCAATAAATATTGTACTTATCATGACTTAATATTTTGCTTAGACATGAATTAACTGTCAGTCTTGGTTGTGTCTTGTTTTTTTTTTGTTAAAATTTAATCTAATTGCCTCATATGTCTTTCGTTACATGTGTATATAATTTTAGTTATAATTTCTTGCATCTTTTATATCTGCAGATACTTGCAGCCAACTGCATTGACAAATCCGAATTGCCAGATTTTGCTGAATTCACTGGAATGTTACCCAAAGAAGAGGATGATGGTATGTTTGATGCTTTCTTCCTACCTGAAAATGAATTCTTTTATATGTTTTTGTTACTTATAATATTCGTTTGGATTTGTAGATGAAGACATCGAGATAGAACTCGTAGAGGATAAACCTGTATTTCTTTTGGGACATGGGCATGCTAATATGCAAGATCTTAGTCCTGTCAGAATAATGAAAGTAAGTCAAATATTCTTTATAAATTTTGTTATTTTCAATGAGAGATAAAAAGAAACTTCATTGAGCTCACTCCAAATGTTGCTCAAATTTGTCCAGTTATTTTTTATTTAGCACATTAGAGAGCTTTGCCCTCTGCTTGCTGTCACTTTGTTTGATTGGCTGTATAAACCTTGTTTGTTTTGCTTGTAATAATAAAGGATGTCATCTGTAGCAGCAAAATATTTTATAGTATTCATCTTTGAAAGCATCCAGGAACATTTTGGACTTTGAAAACAGTTTAAAACTACTTAAGTTATGGCGGATCAACCGTTTTTCCTGAAACACAATATATTTTTTTAACACAATGACTCAAATGTCTGCATTCTTTTTAGCAACCTAAATGAGCATATTTGTTATTCATGCTCCAAATCAATGAAGCAATCTTCATAAGTTGGCAAGCAGGGGAGTGGACCACCTATTTTAATGCGAAATAGCATAAATCATCAGCAGAGAAATGAAATATTTCTGTTTTTTGTTTCCAGAATCCCGATGGCTCCTTAGCCCAGGCAGCGATGATGCAGTCTGCTCTGTCCAAAGAGAGACGGGAACAAAAGCAGCAGCAGCGAGAAGCCAAGATGGATTCAATTCCTGCTGGGTTAAATAAGCACTGGATAGACCCCTTACCTGATGGTATGCACTTTGATTTTTAATTTAATTGTTTTGAGAATGTAATCCATTGAACCGATTCTCAGTAGAAGTGTGATATTGAGTCATATTCGATCAATGACTTTTTAAATAAGCAAGGCATGCAGAACTGTAAGATAGATGAAAAAATAAATGAGGTATTGTGAGTAAAGAATAAGGCATGCAACAAACATTTAACTGTACCTGTTTTAAGCATAACAAGGGGAATCCTGTTTTGTTGGTAAGGGTTGATGTTATATTAT
Source organism: Meta bourneti (assembly GCA_933210815.1). NCBI lineage: Eukaryota > Metazoa > Arthropoda > Arachnida > Araneae > Tetragnathidae > Meta > Meta bourneti. Next base: position 25,665,091 of record OW119931.1, read on the forward strand.
GTATAGAGACCTTATAATCTCATGTGTTCCAGTTTTGTCTAAGAAGTACAATCCACATGCATTTCCTACTCAACAGGAGTGAGGTTAGTGTAACTTGCTTGGAGTTTGAGATTTGAAATGAGTATCCCTCTAGCAGTCTGATGTTAAAAAGTACTGAAGTTACTATTATTAATTTCAGACTCAAAAATAAATTAGAGTCAGATAAATGTCTGACTTTCCATAGACATCTGCTCTATAAAGCTAAGGACTAATCCAATTCAAAAATATTTTAACTAAATTTCAAACTATTTACCAAATTAGGTGAAAATCTGTTACTTATTGATTGTTATTGAAAAATTTGTGATCGTTAATATTCCTTTTGTAAAAATATGACACATTTATAGTAAAAATTTGTATTGATTGTCTAGTGTGAGTTATACCTGCTTTTATGTACTGATTCAGTTATGTTTCAAACTTTAATAAGTTTGAAACTGAAAGTACTATTTTCTTATGAGAGTCAACAAACCTTGCAGTTAGTATAGAAGTTAAATTCAGTTGTAAATTTTAATGCACTTTCAAAATTTGGTTTAAAATGCTCTGATTTTATAAAACAAGCTACTACAAACTGCCCAATACAACATCTTTTCCCTCCACAAATGTAAGTTTTCCTTAAAAGATCAAAAGCTTACTGTAGTCCTTTAAATTTAGTAATTAGAAAGGAGTATTAAGGATTTGGCATTACAATGGTAGTTTGTTAAGAAAAATAGAAAATTTAATACCAAATTGAGGAATATATTACTACTAGCAGACTTGTGCATAGCATTTGGAATAAACTTATTTGCTTATATTTATTGACGACAATGTCATTACACCTACTAATCCATTTATAATATATATTATTATCCACATTCACATAAACAGATTACGTTTACTTTTACTGGTGTTAATTCTCATTTCCAATAAAATGCATGGCAAAAAGCACACCTCAGTCGTTTCCACAATTAGATTCTGAAAGTCTTTTGATTTCATTCCATTCTCTTGTTCTAAGACAATTTCGCATTTTTTATGCTAAACCTATTTTTGGTCATATTTCTTTTCTGCCCTGATTTCTCAATGGTTTCTGTAATTACACTGCTGAAGAATTTCATTAGGTTGGCAAGCTCTTCCGTGCAGTTTTAGCAACGTAAAACAGCTAAATCAAGCATATTTAGACTAACGGAAAAATTGCCAAATGACCCCAGTAATGGTGAATTTTATATTGTTTATATCCGGTGTTGCCATTCGACAATGAACAAATAACATCAATTTCTGTGTTCTGTTGTGCATGCTAGTGAAATATATATTAATATTAGAGAATGTTGATGTATTAATGGAATGATTGTTTTATTTTTTTTATTTTGACCACTCCATGTCAAGTTGGAATTGGTTCATTGTTTGAGTTATACAACTGGTAATTGTGACTTATTGCAGCTGAAGGCCGCACTCTAGCAGCCAACATGCGTGGTGTTGGGCTGTCCGCTCAAGATCTGCCAGAGTGGAAGAAGCACATCAGCGGAGGCTCGAAAGCATCGTATGGTAAAAAAACTCAACTCACCATCTTAGAACAAAGGCAAAGTCTACCCATTTACAAATTGAAAGATGATCTCATAAAGGTATGGTCATGCCCACAGTGAGCTTGCTTCAGAATCTTTTTTACATGAATTTCATACTTGATATTAATTGAACTGTCTCCTTTTGCAGGCTGTCACAGACAATCAGATTTTAATTGTGATTGGTGAAACAGGATCTGGCAAAACCACCCAGATGACCCAGTATCTGTGTGAAGCTGGCTTCACGGCCCGAGGCAAAATCGGCTGCACGCAGCCCAGGCGTGTGGCTGCAATGTCTGTCGCAAAGAGAGTGGCTGAGGAGTTTGGTTGCCGCTTGGGACAAGAAGTATGTGGGCACTTTTTACTCTGCCATTTTTTAAAACATTTTGACCAGTGACTGAAGAAGTGGTGTTGATACTTTTTTACCAACATAAGTCAGTAGTTGCTAGAAATACCAAATCAGATGCAAATGTGAAAACACTGCATTATTATTTGTATGCTTTTTTATTTTGACATAATTTCCACCTTTGTTAATACAGTTATTCAATTGCTTTATCAGTATATAACTGGCCATATGTACCATTTGGAGGGTACAATACCATTTTTTTTCATATTTCTTGGCCTTCCAGACGTTTCAATAAAAATGTCAATGTTGCCCAGTTTTTTAAAACAAACTATCATTATATTTTAATATTGGTCAATCATAAATTACTATTCATCATGTATGTTTGTTTATTAATATCCCCCATGGATACCAGGAATTTGCATAACCATGAAATTGCATTATTTGATACTATGCATTGATTTATTTAGAGAAAATACACATTGCTAACACTTAAGTGTTTGTTCTGCTGTTGCACTAGTTTTTATTTTACCTGTGTGCTAACTGGTGGCTTTGTTATTCAATACTGATGGGTTTCATATTTTTAAAGTTTTTAAGTCTATCCTTTGCAATATCAAAGAGGCAAAACTGGTTTTAATGATGATCTCCAGAAATAATTTATTGTTTTACATTTTGTCTGAATTTTTTCTCTACATTTTTTTGAATATTATATAACCCCTGTCCCATTTTTGCCATCTTAATGTCCTGTTTTTGTCTCAGGGAAATATGGTCTGCTTATCTGTGCCTCAATACCTGCTATTTAAAAGCCACTGGTCTGTTGTCGTGACAAATTCGCATCCTTGACAGAATTTAGCAGCCCTGTTGTGTTCTGCTTTATATGACTTCTCACTCTAAATGTAAGCATTTGGGAATAATTTGTAATTCAGACAAGAAGTATAAGAACGCTTTACAGTAAGTCCTTTTGACCTCAACAGCGTTTTGCTCTTCAGCTGTACACTGCAATAAGCATGGTTGCCAATTTCAAAACTGATTTCGTAATTTGGTTTTTAACCAGTCATCTAGCAGAAAGGTGCTCTTATCTTATCTGCTTATACTATTAGAAACCATTAACTATAACTTTCAGCTATCAAATACCACTATCTCATTTTTGAATTCCAGAAGGAAAGAAGAAATAAAATTGTTTTTGCATTCATATTTGAAAAGAATTGCAGGGCTGCAGACAAGCATCATCATTATTTACAAATAAGAAAACTTCACAGCAAATTCGCAGGTAGGTATTTAATTAACGTCACACTGAAGCAACACAACAGGCTATTGGCGACAATCCGGGATCAATTCCGAAGGGAAAGATTCGAGGACAACACCACATAATTTGTTGTTCAGATTTGTTGTTCATAACACGTTGGTCAGATGACAAGGTCATACCTGAGCTGGTACCCTACTCTCCAAACTTCCACACCATGGCGAAGTGAGGACATTTGAGGCCACATCAGATTTAACATGCACCAGCCCCTATGTACACAATGGTCTTTGGTTGGATTCGAACTCGCAGCCCTCCAGTTGTTAGTCTGTTACTCTTCCAACTGAGCTATCGCTGCAACAAACTGCTCACAGTTCACACCAAATCAAAAATATTCACAATTTTTTATAAGAATGAAAGTTTTAAAAAAAAGAATTTCCTGTGTGATAAAAATACTTGAAAGCCACAGTCTTAGAATTATATACTTTGTACGTAATTAGTAAGTATTGAATAAACACTAAAATTGTTATGTATTTCACTTGCCATGTATAAAACTGATAATTGCTCATCACAATTTGAAAACAATTTTATCATGATTTAAGTCTTCTCACCTATTTATAATATTGTACAGTAAATTGGACATAACATGGTACAGATTACTGCCGCTGCACATTGGACTTTATGAACCTGTTGGAAGTGGGTCCTATTACACACAAGCAAACACTTGTTTGTTACGACCTGTCGTCTTGTTTTTAGACCTATCAGTTGTGACTTGTATTTTACTGCATATTATTCTTGTAACAATGCATTACTGTAGTGAATGTGTCTAGTCAAGTAGATAAGTGTTTGCAAAAAACATTTTTAGACAACAGTCTTTAGCATCTATTGCCCACTCTTTCTCCACAACTCCCACTCCCCCTATTTTTCCCGTGATCAGCATTGCCCTCAAGATTCCTTCAGTTCCACTTTGGGAATTTAGAATAGCACAGTTTCAGAAAATATGGTCAATCGCAAAAGAATTTACAACTTCACAGTTCTGTCAAATGGATATATATCAGTTGGATGGAGTCCAGACAGAAAGATGTTGATGCCTTAGGACGAGCAAACCCTACCACCAGTTCTCAAAATCAGTGACCTGTGTTTCTAGTCATTCAGTTGGATCAGATATTTTTGTCTATTTCCTTCACTGTACTGAAATAAAAATCAACTACCTTTTCCTGCAGCATCAATATTTGCTGTTTCTCAAAAGCTGTTACAGGGTTTCTATGTGCCTTAAAATGTCTTAATACTCTCTGAAAGTCCTTAAAAATTTTTGAAAAGCCATAGTTTTTACAACATTGCCTATTTATTTCACCTGCATTCAAAACCAAGATCATGTGTTCAAGGTCAAGTGTCAACAAAAATCGAGGGCATAATATTTATAGATTTGCTAAAGATTTCTGTTTGTAAAATTGTGTCAGTGACACCCAAGCCTAGCAAACAGAAAGCTGTGCACTCACGGGTTAACCTTTAGCAATCTATCTGAAATGTAGCCTTAAAAAATGTAAAATAGCCTTAAGAGGTACCATTTTTTCCTGCTTGAAGAGTGGGAACCTTATTTTGGCAGTTAAATGGATTTTGTGCCAGGAAGAAATTAAAAATAGAAACCCATGAAAATTTCAGCAATGTTGTAATTTCAGCAACTGAACTTAATTTAAAATTTCAGCAACTCGAATATGGAATAAAAGAAAGGACCATAAGGTGTGATGCCACTATTGGTTGAACTTGGATTTCATTCCATTAAGGATGCAATTCAAAACTCCAATAAGAGTGGAAATATATCGCACCACAAGTGCATGATATATAATTTTGAATTTCGTTTACAAGACGATATATGTTAAAAATAAGGAAACTAACAAATCTGTCATTGCTGAACACTGTTGTGTAAATTCTCATCATTTTGAGTTTAACCATGTTAAAATAGTTCAAACTCGGATGCATTCTTGAATTAAACAAAAGGGAAGTAATATTTTGTTCCTTATCAAAAGTAATAGGTGACAACAATAGTGTTCCTCAACCTTTATCCTCAGGGGAAAACATCTTTAGGTGTGTACAGGCTTCACAAACCTGAGGTACCCTAGAGATCTATTCTTTTTTCTTGGGGTTTTTCCATGTTGCCTCTGGTAAACATGGGGATCGTGACCACAGGATGCCCCAAGCGATCTAATTCTACTTTCTGTTCTGCATCCTTTCTTTTCTCAATTACTTGACATTGTCTGTCTTCTGTTTGGTGCAGCTTGGCCAAATTAGCCCTTTCGCCATAAAACCCAAAACTAACTACCTTTATGCATACTCTGGAAGAGCTTACTCCATTTTTGAGTTCGGATTTACCCATGTTTTGCTACTAGGTTATTAGGAAGCCAAACACAATAGAAATTAATCATAATTTCTCCTGCATTGTTTGTGGCAATTATAAAATAATGGCATGTGTATTTTCATCTCTATAACATAATATTCTGATAGAAGTAAATCTGAAATTGCAGTATTTTTATGAGTTTGCCAGGAACATTTAGTGTTTGCTGTTTACCTCCTCAAATCATGTTTAAATGTTTTATTTTTCAGGTGGGTTACACAATTCGTTTCGAAGACTGCAGCAGCTCGGAAACCTTGATCAAGTACATGACGCACGGTATGTTGCTCCAAAAGTGCTTGGTGGATCCCGACCTCAAGAGCTACGCAGTGATCATGCTGGACGAGGCTCACGAGAGAACAATCCACACAGACGTGCTCTTTGGATTGTTGAAAAACGTATGCAAGTTAACTTTTTGTCACTGTCAGTCATTGTAAATAAAGCAGTCATATTTTTTTTGTTTTAGCAAATCATTATTTTGCACTGTTTTCCCCAACCTGTACTTCAAAGCTTCTTATATGCGTGTAAGGCTGTTTCAGTAGTCAACTGGTTCTTTCTATAAGGAATAGCTACAGGAGTGCATGCCAAATACAGTGAATGCTTGTTACATTGTGCCTTGATATAACACACATTGGGTTATATTGCTCTGTTTTACCTGTCCCTCAAAAAGTTTTAAGTTTGTGAACAGCAGAGGAATTCTCGAAATTCATTGAGAGTTTCTTATAATTTAATAATTACCTAACTAGCTCTTGTGTGGGTTTGAGTGTATCTTATGTGTTTTTATTTATAGTAAGGGAATTAAGTTTAATTATGAGAGCACTGGTAAGATTCTCTATCAATATTGAGTATAATTCATAAAATAATACTCTTAAATGTGTTGTTTTCAGGCTGTCAAACGAAGACCAGAATTGAAACTTATTGTCACATCTGCTACTCTAGATGCAGTCAAGTTTTCACAGTACTTTTATGAAGCAGTGAGTATTGGAAAATCAATTTTGAATTCTGAATTTGCTTTTGCAAAAATGTCTGTGTTGTGTTATCTAAATCTGGTATTTTAAAACTTAATATGCATTCTTGGAACATTTGCAACAATATGGATTTTTTTCATTTGAAAATATCTTTTTCTCAAATACAATTTAAGAGTTTGTCGCTCAATAAAACTTAAAGATTTTAATGCTTCAATTACTTCTTAAATTAACACAAATGCACAAATCAAGTGTGAATATTTTGACTGAAACCTAAATTATTCTATAACTAAAAAATCGTTTAAAATGGTATTTTAAAATGAGTTTAAACACTCATTGCTAACTTAGTTCCCTGTAGCAGAAAAGTGGATATTGAATTATTCTTTTCATGTGTTTTTAACTCATTGTTGCAGCTGTATTTGTATGTATCAGAATATCTCATATTTACAAGATATGACTACAGTTCTGTCTCATATTCACTGTTTTGTTTTTCTTATGCAGCCTATTTTCACCATTCCTGGTCGCACATATCCTGTTGAAATTTTATACACTAAAGAACCAGAAAATGACTACTTAGATGCGTCTTTGATAACTGTGATGCAAATTCATCTCACTGAACCACCAGGTATGTTACACGGTGACAATTTTTGTAAAGAAAATTAATTAGTGTTTACATCCTCGACCAACCACTTTAGAATGTCCATAGTTTCTGCAGTTTAAGTTTGACTATGAAATTCCGGACAGCACAGCCAAGACAGGAAAATTATTTTTAAACTTCCTTTTCCCCAGATCTGATTTGGGACAGTAAAATAATTTTTAACTGTAAGAAATAATGCTGTAATTAATAGACATTTTTTTATTAAATTGTACCTCCTAGAGGGGCTCAAAATTAATGGTTTTGAATTGTATCTTGTACCTTTAAATTTTGGTTTGGCAGCCAAGTTCTTTGACCCAATTTTCTTTTTCGTCACCTGTTTTCTGAATGTTTTTGCTTGTATCACATAAATTCCAATCAATCTACTGAGGCACCTTAATGATCTGTCCTCCGTTTTACCCTATATTTGCTTTGTTTGACAGTTCGACCAGATCTGACCTTTGTACCATAAAATCTAACCAACCAATTCTTTTCCTCTACTCTAATCTATCAGTAAATTCAATTATTTGTTTTCAAATGAGAAACAAAAAAGTCCTTTAACCCTCCTGGTAATTGCCTTGTCAAAGTATCCTATCATTAGAAGAAAACTTACCAGATCCTGGTTGATGAAATTGAATTCATTAGAAGAATACTGAATATAACTTGATCTCGTCAACATAAAAAAATCGGCAATATCTTGATGACAAGATCTTGCCAGATCTTGATGGACGATATATCTCGTTCAAACCACTTGGAGGGTTGATAGAAAAAAAAATGCTCATAAATTCAAATAGTCATTAAGTCCAGTCTACTCATGAAACTATTTATTCGCATCCACATAAACAAAATACATTTTGGAATTGCCCCCAAGTATTGTAGCAACTGAGGGAAAATGTTTAGGTGCTATTGATGCTTGATTTTCTGCTCGTAATTTCTACTCCTTCCTTCTGGAAATCTTAAAAACACCCCTAAAATTTGTTTTTCCTGGCCATGAACGAACCCCAAACTCTTACAATTGGGCAAACCATGCATGGGATTTTATTGGTGTATCCTTCCAAATTCTTATCCTTAATATCTTCTGCCTGCCTGGTTGAGCTATTTACCTTAATGATTTCACGAGTCACACTATAGAAAGGTGCAGGATAGTATCCTGTGAAGTATTGTAAGTTTTGCTGAGCATTTTAACCTCCTGAATGTGAATAAAAATTAATGTGTTGATATTCTTCCGTGTTATTTATTCTGTGATGTTTTAAAAATTTCCTAAGCTTTATTAAAATTAAGCATTTCAGCAATGTAGATGAATTTACAATAATATTAATTTTAATATTTTCCAAGTTTTATTGTAGATGTTGCTATTATTTCATATCTTACACAATTATAATAATTTTTTATAGTGTATAGTAGTTCAGAAAGCGTCCTGAAGTCATGCCCCATCCTCACCTCCCATTAAAAAAACAGTAGAACTAAAAAAAATGTGGATCATGGCAATGAGAATTTTTAGCCATAATTTGTAAGCCCTAATTGTTATTGTTTTTACATTTTCTAGGTGACATTTTACTCTTTTTGACTGGTCAAGAAGAGATCGACACTGCATGCGAAATTCTTTATGAAAGGATGAAATCTCTGGGACTGGAAGTGCCCGAACTCGCCATTTTGCCCGTCTATTCTGCCCTGCCCAGTGAAATGCAAACACGTATTTTTGAACCTGCTCCACCAGGCTCTAGAAAGGTATGTAGCCTGATCCATTGCTTCCACTGCTAGAGAATCTCTCCTTTGGTGTCTATTAGTATTGTCAGAATTCATACACCTGGAAATGTTTTAAGCCTCCTGGGAATTAATTATATTTTCAAGTTCTCAGGAAAACTCCTTGAGTTGACTTAATACTCTCAAAATCTTTTATCTCAGTATTGATTACTTCTAATGCATTTAAATTTGGGGAAATGGTTTTAAAAAATATTCAGAAAAAAGCAAACTAAAAGAGGGGAAATTTGTTCAAAATGTCCCGTTTTTCACATTTACCAGTGAGATTTGATAAATCTAAAAATGTGTTTATCCGTCCCGTAAATGCCCTCAGGGGCATATCTTTAGGTGTTTATGGGCATCATAACCCAAGGTACCTGAGTATTCTGTCCTCTCTTTTGTTTTACCCTCCCTTACCCTTCTGCTTTTTGCTTTGTTTTGTTCCCTCGTTATATTATGTTTGGCAGAACTTGGCCAAATATGGCCCTTGTGCCATAAAACCTAAAACCAACCATCCTATAAATAATTAAAGTGAAATGTGGTACCTGTGTAATCTGGTTCAATTGTATGTCCATCTCATGGAAAGGATCATCTTTGGCTCCACCGTATAATTTACATGGTTGGTAGTGAAATTTTTAAAAATTTGGATGTGTTGAAGTGTGCTTGCTGGGACTATTTATATGCAGTGTAGATTAACTTTGTGCTTTCTTTTCAGGTTGTGATAGCTACCAACATTGCAGAAACTTCTTTGACCATTGATGGAATATATTATGTGGTTGATCCTGGATTTGTGAAACAAAAGGTTTACAATTCCAAAACGGGAATGGATTCTTTGGTTGTGACTCCCATCTCACAGGTGACACTTTTTGGAGTTCAAAATATTAGGAAGAGACTGGTGTTCTAATAATTGTACTTTAATTAAAAAGAATGAACTGTTAGGGTGGACATGCCAAAGATGTTAACATCGTGATCCTGGCAGACACTGACATGCCTCTGAGATATTGCAGTCGAGGTTTGTGTCATAATTGATGCTTGAACATTTCTTGGGTATTTGTTTTTTATTTTTATAATGAAACAGATAAACCAATACCCAAAATGTAATAAAATTGAACTACAGTGCAAACCCAACAATGCACTGAACACCAAAAGGATAATCTCTGATTTTCCTGTCATTGACCAAGATCAGTTTCCCAAACTTTTTTGACTCAATTTTAAAGAAAAATTTTTGTAGCTCCCCTCTTGAAACTCTCAATAATAAATTGCAAGTGTAGCTGTGTCAGTAATTTTTGAATTTTTCCAAAATATTTATGTAGTTGTGAGTAATTTTTGAATTTCAAAACACTAGTTTGGACATAAAACAACTTAGAACTAAAATTCCAAAGCTATTTATTAAAAAAAATTATACATGAACACATTAGATTACTAGTAATTAATATCAATAAAATCAGTAAAGTGAAAATAATCACTAATGAGAAGGATGAGCCTGATGTTATGCTAACAATTTGTCTATATTAGGCTCTACTATCATCATGAGCATCCTGAAATCTCTAGTTAGCTATTCGCAGTGTTCTTTTGTTAAAAGAATTAATAACTATACTTCACTGGTTGTGAGTGTGTCTATGGTCAAGTGGATAAGTGTTGCTTAAAATATTTTTAGGTGTCAAATTTTTAATATTTTTAGCATCTCATTGCCTACTTTTGCTTCTCAATGCCCCGTTTCCATTGAGTCCAACATTGTCCCCTAATATTCCTTTAGTGCCCACTTTGGAACACTATGACCTCGATCATGACCTCCACCAGGATTACAATGTAAGCATCGACTGCAATGTATGTGAGACAGTGTTTTGACTACTCCAGGAATGCTATGTAAACATTTTCACATGTCTGTACCCTGCGTTTTTGTGTTTTACTCATAAGTTCTAGAAACATTTTGGTAGAGTAGAATATCATGTCAGCCCAGTTTAAAAAAAATTGAATTTAGGAAACCACAAAAATAAAGCTATGCAAATACCCTCTTCAAAAAGTTTATTGCTGAACAGTGTTTAAATAAGTTGTGATTTTTCTGAACCTTCTTGGTATTTGTCAAATTAAATTTAACTTTCCTGGGTTAACCACTAAAAAAAGATAACCCCAGTCAATCATTTATGTTTTTTCTAGTGTTTGTTTGGTGACCATTGCTTTTAAATTGTATAGTAGACACTGAAATCATAGCTAATGGCTCCAAACTTTTAAGTGGTGTTTATATTTTCTATAATAAATAAAGACAACAAAATGCTAAATTTTAAACAAAAAATGCATTTGGTTAAAAATTTAATCTTTGTAAAATCTGTACCAAGATAATCCAAGGCAAAAATGGCCTTATTTTTATTTTTAGGAATGTTTTCGTTTACTATTTTTAGGATTTCATTATTGAAGAGAGATCAGAAGTTTGAGAACAACCTATTTTACTCTGAAATACATTGCACAATAGATTTTCATTTTCCATCTGTTCATAATGTGTTTGCTAAGATACTGTAGAAATTAAGCTTCATAAAATTACATTTAATTCTTAACAATGCAACAGATGATAAAAACTTTATTTTAATACAGTGGAACCTCAGTTTAACAAATTCCTCAATTTAACAAACTTTTTCGAAATTCCAATGAAAACAAACAAACCATGAAATAATTTCAATTTAATGAATGTTATCAAATTGATTCACTGGAATTTTTATAAACTGCAGTGTGATAACTTTCTCATGTTGAAATTACTTAAATACATTGAAATCAAACCTTGGTCTAATGATTTTGTTCAGGCCCAAGCGAAGCAGAGAACTGGCCGAGCAGGAAGAACTGGACCCGGCAAGACCTACCGACTCTACACTGAGAGGTCATATCGAGACGAAATGCTGACAACCCCTGTACCTGAGATCCAGAGGACAAATCTCGCTCACACTGTGCTGCAGTTGAAGGCTATGGGCATCAACGACCTATTCTCCTTCGACTTCATGGATGCCCCACCACCAGAGGTAAGTGTTGTCTTTTATCAAAAGTTTACATGATTAAGGGTATTAAATTTCAACAAACAATCAGTTGAATTAACCTTAATTAACCCTTCTGGTAGTCTCGATGAGGCAACCACCAGATAATTGACCAGATCTTGATCTTGTCATCATCAAAAATGGACAATATCTTAATGATAAGATCTCATCATTAACAAAATTGGTTAGATCTTGATAAACGAGATATTTTGTCGGAGCCACTTGGAGGATTAAGTGTCAAGCAGTATGTCCATAACTGATAGTGATATGGTTTTTAAATCAATCCCTCGAAATTTTTAAGGCACCATAATATATGTTGATCTTTCTATTTATATTTCATATTAAGTTAAGTTTAAAAGAACATTCGAAAGTCCATTAAAAATCAAATCTAAAGCAATTGTGCTTGTATGTAGTTGCGCAAAAAAACACCCCCCTCTTCATTGGAGCAATTTTAATAGTAGAGAAAATACAAAGATGGTGTCTGACAGGAACTAACATCTATGAATTCAAATACATAAAACTTGCACAAGGGGCCGTCTTCATATTAAATTAAGCACCAACTTCATAATTTCTAATGGAAACCCCCTATTTCGACACATAATTTTGAAATACTATCTTTAATACTAAATACTATCTTATCGAAATTTAATTTCAGATACCAAATTTCATGTCATTAGGTCTTATCATTTCGAAGTTATGAGTGCAGAAAGATTGGAGCTCCAAATGTTAAATCAGTTTCTCAGTCTTTTATGGATATCTTCCTAAATAATATTTCTATAGCGCTGATATTTTATATCATGTTACTGTTATGCAACCCAAACAAAATCCACCTAATATTTTATTCTAAAAATAGATTTTAGTATGCAATAATTATTAAATTAATGTTTGAAAAAATTATGAATTGGAACCTTACTATATTTTGATGGAAATCGATTCAGAAGGACTACTAATATGACCAATCAAAATTTCAGCTCATTCCAATGGTTAGTTTTTATGTGGAATTAAATTCTCATTATGGCGATTTTAGGGGCAACCAAAAGCTTAAATAACGTCTGACAAACCTTGGATAACAATTCTCGGAACGTTTTCACTTGCATAATAAAAATAATTCTCAGATGGTTTGCACGAGCTGACAAATACGTTTGAAATAATAATCAAATTTGAAATTCGGGTAGTAATAACTACAATTAATCTCGATCTACAAATAGGATTTTCAATGTGGAGATGGTCCCTGAAATTGACTGCAACTTAAATATCTCCGGATATAAAGATAGTAAAATCATGAAATTTCATTAATTTAACAATGCAGAATCTGATTAACTCATCAAAACATTGTTTTTCCATTAGAAATTTTGTTTTTGTGCAAATTTTGATATGAAGACTTCCCTTATGCAATTGTTTTGCATTTGAGTTTGTAGAGGACGTTATTCCCTATTGAATGATATCCTTGAATTTGCTCTACTGTTGATAGTGCTTGAAATAAAGGGATGGTTCGGGGGTTTTCCACGACTGCAAATTATGAAGTATTAAAAAATGAGTCCTCCGGAAAAACTCTAGGTCTTTGGGACAGAAAAAAATTATTTTCTGAATTTTTACTCGGGGACATTTTCTTATGATACCAATTTTGAAATTTTGACACCAAGCCATGGTTGAAAGAAACCTATCAGAATCAATGATTGCTAGACTGTTGGAAAACCTTTGGCACTAATGTTCAAGAAAAACCTTGACTACATCTAAGCATATAACAGTAATAGAGAGCATGTTACTTTCTTTTTTTAATTGCTTTTTCATAAAGCCGTATTTGGCACAATTGTTGCCTAATTTAGTGCTTTTAACCATTTTTATTTTAAGAAATATTTTCATTTTTGATAGTTGCTCCTTGATTTTTATGTCGTCAAAATCTTCCAGATTTTTTTTCTTAGGAATTGGCAGATATGGGAACTAAGGTTGCAGATACCCTTGGTTCTCAAAAATTCAATCCAAAATCTCATGGTTCTCGAAAAGCATGAGTTCCTCAAACTATATATGCCCTTAATGCATTGCTTTATCCCTTTCTTCTACCCTCATTCTTACTAAATATTCAGTTATCCCTAACAAATAATTCTTACCAAAATCTTAAAATTACTTTTCATTAGGTGCATCAAATATCAATTTCATTCATGTTTTTAAATTGAACTTTAAAAGTATTTGTAAATGCAATTACTTTCATAAAGTAGATTTTGGAATCATATTAAAGTAGACTTAACCAAAATCGTAAATGTTAAAAATATTATGTACAAACATTATATCCATTAAGCAAGATACCGTATCACTACAGCTGCATAATTTCCTGACATGTTTTATCTTGTTCATGCAAAGCTGCTCTATAGCCACATAGTTAATAATTATTCTGAATTCAGTATTAAGAGGTTTTGAAATAGTAAAAACTTAGCTTGTTGTAAAGGCATTATTTGCATTTTTTTAATTCTGAAGATAATTTTAATATGCATAATACCTGAATTGGCATTTGTTATTTTGATATTAAAATGCTATATTTAAAATGTTTTGAAGTTGTGTAAACTAAAAGATGTGTGCTATAACTGAAATAGTGGTACATGTTTTGTGGATGTAGATTCCATGATTTTTTACTTCTAAATTATTTTAACCTACAGTAAATATTGGTATGCATCACAAACATTATGAGACTAAAATATTTTAATTAAACTTACGAAAAATCTTGATTTTTCAGAAGTTAAATTTAAATATTTTACTTATTACTTGCATGTTTTCAATCTGAAAGTAAATAACCTAAAGCTATGTTGCTTATCGCAATAATAAAAATGCTATGTATTTAATGTAATGTAATTTTTGTTTGCAGTCTTTAATCATGGCTTTAGAACAGCTGCATTCCCTAAGTGCCCTAGATGATGAAGGACTGCTCACTAAGCTTGGAAGAAGGGTAAGATGGTTCTACCTAATGTATTTGATTTTTGATCTTCACAAAAATGTATTAGATATTTAGCCATGTTCCTTTAGAATTGAATAGTTTTACTATAAAAGGGGAATAGAACTCAAACAGTAATGTTACTCATACTGAAAAATTAATTGTTCTCAAGTAGGAGTAAAAAACACATTTAGTTTCTGTTAACAAATCTAAATCAAATTGTTAAGAATCAAGAAAAATAAATGAACTGTAACCAATATATTTCTTTAACTTTATTATGCGTAAACACGAAAAGGACAATTTAAGTGTGAATAGAACTAATAAACAGATACTGATAAATAAAACAAGTAAATAATACACAATTCTAACAAATGGATTTCGATCAACCCTGAGAATTTTCTCTTAATGCTAAGTATATTTTGACTAATCAAATTCTGCACAGCAATCATAGTTTTTTATCAATTTCGATTATTTACAAATTGATTTGATTTTGGCCTGCATAATTGATTGAATTTAATAAGATTTCTTTTGCGGCTGATTTCAAGAAGTTCATCCTTTGTTTCTTTCTAACATGTAGGGATGGGAAAGAAAGAACAACCTGTTCTTTTTCACCTGTTCTTCAAAAAGAACGGGAACAGCCTGTTTCCACTTTTCACAAAACCCTGTTCTCCATTCTTTTTGTAAAAAGAAACATTGTAATTTTTTTCTAATTCTATTTTAAACGGATGGGAATTTTGCAAAGAAAGTAATTTATCTTTCCTCGAATTTTCTAAGTTCGCTAAAAATTTTCGTATATTCTAAATTATGTCCGAAACACAGCTGTTCATCCTACCATCCGTGACTCACTGTTTCTTATTGATTCTTTCACCTGTTTTCTGTCCATAAGCCTACTCCCTGCTCTGAGACTACTTCCTGTTTGAGAGCAGGAATCAAATTTACAGAAGGAATCGATTCCTGCTCTCAAACTGATCCAACCCTGTTCTCCGTTCTCGGAGCTGTTTTACTTCCTGTTCAGAAAATGATTCCAGCTCTCAAACTGTTCTGACCCTGTTCTCCTTTCTCGGAGCTGACCTCGATGAATTGTTCGCGGGGCTGTTTTCGGTAAAACTCTCTCTGCGCTCGCTGGACTGCACCCAGAACTGTTCTCACTCTGCTCTCGCAGAACTGTTCTTGACTGAACCAAGGCCCCGGCGTTTGACGAATTTGTGAAAAGACTAGCCTAATAATAGTGAAATTTTTTAATTAGGCAATGAAAGGGTGGTAAGGGAAATTTTAAACAAATTAAAAAAACATTAATGATTAAGATTTAGTTTAGATTTTCTTCAGACTGTCGTCAATAGCCTGTTGTATTGCTCTATTATGACATTATTTAATTACCTTTACCATACCCACATGTGCAATTCAGTAATTTTAAACTTTTAAAAATATATATGTCACCAAATACAGCAAAGGAGAGTACACATTTAAGTAAAAGAAGTCACTTGTAAACAAGTATTAAAATATCCATTAGAATGCTTTTAACAAAACTTAAATAAATTCAATGCTTTAATCATGGCTTGCGTCTAGCTAACTACCTCATCATGTTGCTATTTGTACAATATTATATATATGCATCTAGAATTCAACTCTTTATTTCCTAGTTTTCATTACGACTGAGACTCGTCACTTGTGACTTGCCTCATATATTTTAATACATGTAATGGTTGTTTAACTTTCCAAGATATTCATTTTTCCTTGCAAGAGGATTTAAGCTTATGGTATTAAGTATAGTAGCAAGAGTATCAAAGCACCATAAGAGAGTAATTTGTAAACAATATCTACTAGGCACGTGTTGAGCTTATGTCATGGCTATCCCAGTCACTTGAGTTAATCCCCTTCTTTGCAGATGGCGGAGTTTCCGATGGAGCCCAGTCTCTCCAAGATGCTTATCATGTCTGTGCATTTGGGCTGCAGTGAAGAGATCCTCACCATTGTCTCCATGCTGTCTGTGCAGAATGTGTTTTACAGGCCTAAGGTAATTCCTTTGAAAAATATATTTACTCTTTTGCAGGCACTACTAATTTCAAATGTTGCTATAGTATTTATGATAACGTTAAGGCTGAAGAAGTGAAAGTGTTGCCAAAACTCATTTTTTGAACTAAGCCTTTCCAGGCCATGTGTGAAAGCGGAGAAGTACTAGCATCATTCAATAATGTGTTTGAGAACATAAAAGTATTCTAGACTTCCGATGTTTAACTCTAGAATAGAGATCTGTGAGACTGGGCCAATCAAACTGGTGAGAAAATTCCCAACAGTGTTAAGCGAAGGCAGACTTGTTTATTTACTTATTTTTAACACAGCACATGTGTTCTTGCAACTGGAATTTTTGACAGCTTTTTCAATTTTTACTAGGAGGTGTATATTAACTAAAATCAATTTTTATGACTGCTGCTGTTCCCTCCTTTTTCTCATGCTTTTCAACTGTTGAGTTTTGAAATGGTTGCAGCTAATTTCTTCAATACAGATCAGGAGGATATTATTTTCAATAACTAACTCTTCACAGTTTGTCTTCACTTTCTGTGCATATATCTTTTAAAAAATGGTTAACATTGATTACAAGATTTAACATAACCACAGTGTTTCTTTCTTCCCCTCCATTTCACAGAGTATAAAAAATTATTCCTCTCAGTGAACTTTTCAGAATATATAACTTTTAAAAAAGAAAGTATGACATTTTTAAAGCATGTCTGTTCATCTGACCTAATATGGAAAACAAAATGTACAATTACATGACTAATAAAAAGAGTACCTAATTTCAATAAGAATAAAACTTGCTTATTTTAGGTTTACCCAGGAAACCTAGAATTTTTTTTTCCAAAATCCTTTTAGTGTATTGTTTTTATGTTATTAATGTAGTAAAAGCCAATGTTTGTCATGAATACACCTGGAGGTCTTCCTTCATTCGTATAAAATGACAACTGCTATCAAACTTGGAAAGAATTTATATTCATAGGAAGAAGTCATAAATTTCTGAACCCATTTTCTTTGGTGCCAAATGGTACCGCACTGCTTTCCCTGGTTAATGGGGGAAATAAGCAATGGGGGTAAAATGTGACTTGTCATTAATATCCAGGCTTTAGTCACCAGTAGGCACTGATTGATACATACTCAGGCCTTATTTATGAGCTTTTATTACTTTATAGAGCATATTGAAAAATAAAAGTTTATTTGAAACTCAAATCAGTCGTGGATTACACACTAGATGCTGACTTAAAGCTTCACAGACAGGAGAGGAAAAAAGTAGAGCATTTTGTCTAATCTTGGTTCGATCACACAACAAAGATTACAAAGCAAACATATTTTCATCCAGCCAAATTCAAGGAAAAATATATAATTTTAAAACTAAACTTTAAGCAACAGAATGTTCTTCTGGAAATAAAACATTTTACTGCATAACTCTTTATATGCCTTTCAAATTTAGTAATTAGTATATTTTTGCAATCAATATTAAGTAGTTGATTTAGTTGCTAAATTAGTTGATTTAGCAGCACAATTAAGATAGTATACAATCACATTTAAGCTAAATGTTGCACACCTACGTTTGGAATGTTGATGCCAAATGTAGGAAATCTTTGTCTTCATTTTGTACATATCAATCTTCTACATTGCTTATATCTTAAAATAAGATCTATCCTTGTACTTACTCTCTTGTACCTCTATGCTTGTGCTTACAAACCGTCAATTTTTAAGGCACTAGTTTATTGCTTATGCAAGTTTTATTGCTTATTCTTTTAGGACAAACAAGCATTGGCAGATCAGAAAAAAGCCAAATTCAATCAACCTGAAGGTGATCATCTGACATTATTAGCTGTATATAATTCCTGGAAAAACAACAAATTTTCAAACGCTTGGTGCTATGAAAACTTTGTACAGATAAGAACTTTGAAAAGAGCACAAGATGTTCGCAAACAGTTACTAGGTATCATGGACAGGTAATATATCCATGTATATATTAATACTTATCCATAAATATATATCATTCAAATTTAGGCCAAATTCCTCTCCCAAAAGCCCAAGCTGTATTTTAAGTAATGCTTTGTGTGATCAAACATAGAGCTGTATTCCTGGAAATGAATTAGTGGTATATTAGAGCTTTTTTCACAAGCCCTGGAAAACTTGAATTTACTTAAAACTTAGAAAACTGAAATGCACTCCTGAAAATTTTACTTTTGATGCTGATTATGTATTGTATGTAAATGCTGTTTTGCAAGAAAAAATTTCTTTTCCAAATTTGTTTCAAAACTTGTTTTTAAAAAGTTATTCAAATAAAAAAATTTAGTTCGAAATAGGCCTTGTAGATGGCACCCCAAAGAAATTTGAGGGATCTATTCTTTTCCCATTGGGTTTACTGCACTGTAAACATGACGATCGTAACCCAAGGGTACCCATGCAATCTTTCTCTACTTTCTCCTCTCCATGCTTTATTTTCACAATTTCTTGCCACTATCTTATTATCTGTTGCATCTGTCATGCTAAGAAAATGTTGGATAGAAATAGAAGAGAACATGCTGACTTAAATGCAGACAGGAAGAATTAAAATAAAGAAGTTCTTAAGTACCCATAAATATTCACTTTCCTTGCAGACTGATAGGTTTCCAGTCACATTTTCTTGAGCAAAATTCGTGCCAACTATATAGTATATAATTACCTGTATATGAAAATTTATTTGAAATGCTGAAATTATGGTAAAAATGCAAATTAACGATCTGTATTTGCAAAGAAAAAAGCAATAAATTTGTTATCAGGCATTAAGTAAAGCCAGTAAAATTTTGAAAATAGCTTGCTTTAATTTTTTCGAAATAATTCAACTTATATTTTGTCTCACCTACAGGCATAAACTGGATGTTGTGTCATGTGGCAAAACCATGGCCAGAATACAGAAAGCCATCTGCAGTGGATTTTTCCGAAATGCTGCCAAAAAAGACCCGCAGGAGGGTTACCGGACACTTGTGGATGGCCAACTGGTCTACATCCATCCATCGAGTGCATTGTTCAACAGGCAGCCAGAGTGGTGAGTTTCTTTTATTTGTTCACAATTGCTATTACATGCATGCCATAATAACAGATCAAGAGTCCTGTGAGTGGTTTAAGAATTGTACGTCACAGGAAAAAACAAACCACCAATCATTCGAATAATTTTAACAATAGAGAAAATATAAAGATAGCATTCGGACTAATGTCTTCTATAAACTCATGCATAAAATTTTTGTGGCATTAGAGACCATCTCATTAAATTGAGCACCAACTTCAAAATTTCCGATAGCAACCTCCTATTTTGACGCAAAATTTCGAATCTATATCATAATTTAACTTCAGATACCCAGTTTCATGTCATTCATGAATACAGAAAGTTTGGGCTCCTATTGTTAAATCAGTTTCCCAGACTTTTATGTATGTCTTCCTAAATTATATTCCTATAGTGCTGATATTTTGTAGCATGTTGGTATTAAGGTACCCAAATAAAATGTACATAATGTTTTAGCAGTTTGACCTGAACCAGAGTTCTAGGAAATAGTTTGATCTGTAACCTTTTTTGTAATTGGCCCATGAATAAATGTGTAGTTGGAGTTTAATCTGCAAAGGGGATTTTAAAGATTATTTTGATTAGCAGCCAATTAAATTAGTTATAGACAGATAAGGCAGGGTTTCTGTAAAGTTCGATTGGACATTTCAAATGCATGGAATCTGCAGGGCAAACAAAAGGAAGAGAAATAAATATTTAAGATCCTGTTTTGTTATTGTTAGCATGCATTATCTGAACAACAAAGGCTAACTGGAAGTGGTGTAAACATGCATTGAGGATAGGAACTAGATGACTTTATGTTATTTAAGCAATGAGAAAAATAAAATGGCAATAAATTTGTGAAACAAGGGTTCAGAAAAGCTAGTGAGAGGAGATAAGTAGAAAAGAGTTACTGTGGGAACATTAAGTGAATTATTTATATAAGGGATTATATAAAGTATTAGGGGTTTAATTTAATGTGTCATAAAAATAAAAAACTTGTTAAAAGGCAATTAAAATTTGCTCTGTTATACTTGGACAATTCTTAACCTTGTTTGTGATGCGTTACAAAGATAGGTCTGTAATTTAGGCTAAAAAAGTATGAAATCATATGCACATTTGTAAATAGTTTATTATTTGTACACTTTCCCTTATTTCTCAACATAATTTTCACCAATATTTACACATTTATTCCTTCAGTGCTTCAATACCCTCTGCATAAAAGTGAGCCAAATTTGCATCTTTTGGGCATCCTTCAAAAAATGTATCAACCCAGTTATGTAGCACCTGAGTTGACAAACACTTCTCATCCTAAACTGGAAATATTCTCCTTGCTCGTGGGTTGTACAGTCGATGAATAGGGTTGCCGTTTTCAAAACCGAACTGGCATGAATCGTTTCTTAACATACCTTCAAGTGGAATATTGTTTTGTACACCCTTAAAATGAACTAACACCAATGGTTTCCATTCCAGGGGCACATCCAGGATATCTATCTGGAGAGGGCTACATTTTTATTGCAAGCTCTTTATTTAAGGGGTGATTTTAAAATTTCTTTGAAATATAGATTAGTTTTAGAGTGTCACTTAGACTAGTATCAGGGTGCGTTACCTAGAGACTTGTTTTGGTGTGTCAAACTTAGAAGCCGTTTTAAAGTGACTATTCCAAGACAAATAAAAGCTGTATTGAAGGGAAAGGTACCAACGTTTTAATGAAGTATTAAAATTTTCAAGCAGTGAATAAATATTAGTTGACTGCAAAGAGAAAATATCAAAACACCTTTATACACGTTTTCTAAAGTAGTCATTAAAGTAAGTAAGGATATTTTTTGCTTTTCATATGATCTGGGGAGGGACATAAGCCCCCTCTGTAGGTGCACCCCTTGTCTATTCCATATCACTTTGTGACCTATTTCCCAACTTTCCCTCGTATGTGTAACTCCAAAGTCTAAATAATTTCACTCCTGAATGCTGTGTCTGTATTCCCATTGTTGCATCCCAAATGCAATTCTTATTTACTGGTTGTGTTTCAGGGTGGTCTACCATGAGCTAGTGCAGACAACAAAAGAGTACATGCGGGAGGTGACAACCATCGACCCCAAATGGATGGTGGAGTTTGCGCCCGCCTTCTACAAGTTTGCCAACCCCACCAAACTGAGCAAGCAAAAGAAACAACTGCGCCTGGAACCCCTCTACAACAAGTATGAGGAGCCCAATGCATGGAGGATATCGCATGTTCGTAGGAGGAGGAATTAGCTGTGTTGATTCTTTATTGGGGCCTTTTGTACATATGGGAAAAGTGTATATAAATTGTGACTTTTACTACATTTGGTGCTTATATTTATTGTCTCAGTGGGAGCATTTCCTCAAATGCATCTTGTTAAAAAGAAATTTGATGGAAAAAATGTTAAAAGTATTAATTGAACATAATTAATATACAGATCATCATGAAGCCTAACACAATTTACAATTGGGTTATTTATAGATACAATAACGGAAGGTAGTAATTGTACAGCATTGTACAAACTAGTAAGATTTAATAAAAATTAAGGCCTTTGAATTATTAGTTAATGTCCTTGACAAACTGGATAAGAAACATCAAACTCGCAGCAGGTTCTACTAAAGCCCATAATTTATTTGTGCATCTTCTCACCTAAAGCTTTGATATGCACAAACCTTTCACAGCACACCTGTTGCAATCCACCATACAATCGATCATGCAACTCAACATATTTTAAGCAATTAAAAATGGTTTCCAGTCTCACACTGACAATCAATTTTTAATTATCTTTTTATGTTTAATGCAAATTTAATATATAATTAAAAATTTTAGTTTATACAGGAATCAGCTTATGTTATGTGATTAATATATCAGGCATCATCTCCAAAACTAGCAATAGTTTTAACAAGGAAAGTGTAAATTTAATTTCTCGGTGTTTGCTGATACTAGGAACTCTAAGAGAGCTGCTTCCTCAACGCTTTTCTCACTCTTAATCCTCCACATGGTTTTGATTAGATATATTCTCCATCAAGATCTGATCAATTTTGCTAATGACATATCTCATCATTAAGGTAATGTCAACTTTTTATGATGACGAGATCTAGATCTTCTAATGACAAGATATCTCATCCATCAAGATCTGGACAGTTGCAAATGGAGCTATCACATCAAGACAATCAACCTCCAGGAGGATTAAGCATGGAGGTGTGTTGATGCTTGTATATGTGCTGATAAAAGGTTGGGAACTCATTTTCATTGAAAAAAAACGGTTAATTTCAATAGTTATTAAATGTTTAAATTAATTATTTAGAGATGTCAAACGAATGTAGTGTCGAAAAGTTAATAACTGTCCACAAGTTAGCTATAACCATTAGGACTGCTTTCGTAAAATAACAGTTTTGTCCATCTCTTATTAGATTGATAATTGATTATTAGAGTGAGCAACAAAAACCACACATAACTGGTAGAAGGTATGTCTGTTAGATTACATAACTGATATCTCCAAACATTTTTTTAATTTAAATATTCATCAGGTTTGTCATACGTTTTTTCAGCTTTTGATGCCTGATAAAATCACTGTCACTGAAAATTTAAATGTAGCGATTAAACTATCCGGAGGAAAGAGTTGAAATTTTGCAGTCATAAAAGGTCTTTCTGAATCGATTTCTATTAAAATTTATCAAGATTTCTATTCGTAATTTTTTCGAATATTAATTTAATAATTAATAAATTACGTACTAAAAACTATTTGAAAAGCATTAGGTAGTTTTTATTTTGGTTCTTTAATAATATATAGTATATATATATATATATATATATACACACAAAAAAAAATATCAGCGCTATAGGAGTATTGTTTCGAAAGATATGAATAAAGTCGGAAACTGATTTAAAAACATTAGGAGCTCCAAATTTTCTTTTGTTATAATTTAAATTTTGATATAATTCAAAATTTTATGTCAATAGGGGGTTGCTATTGTACTTGTATGACCGCATGTGATACTTTTTGGTAAAAGAAAACACTTAAAACCTTTATTAAATAAACGTTAGAACAACAAATAATCTGTCTAAGGGAAGAGCCTCACAAAATACGATCGGTCTGCAATTCCTTATCTTCCTCGCTCTTGTTCCCTATATCCTCACCTCTGACCACGTGACACATGCACTTTCGTTTTCCCCATGAAGTAGGGAGTGGGTGAAGGAGCAGAACATACACTACAGTAATTATGATGTTAATATGAAGATGGTCTTTTTTTTGCAAATTGCCTGCGTATATGAATTTGTAGAGGTAGGGGGTTGAATTAACGTCGCACTGGAACAACACAACTGAATATTTGCGACGGTCCGGGATTTGTCTCAAAGGGAAAGATCCGAGGACAACACCTCATCATTTTGAACCACGGTCAGATGACGAGGACACCTGAGCTGTCACTCCACTTGTCCAAACTTCCACACCCATTGACCATCTAATGAAATAGATGGAGCATGTCCCCGCAGATTCATGTTATTTCTTCCAGTTTCTCGGTTTGAAGATCTGTCACGTGGTTGTGGTATGAATCCTAAATTATTGATTGGTTCAAGTGATTATCCTACGTGATCAAAAACACTAGCCAGCTATTCGACAACCAATCGGCTTTGTCAAATCGTAAGCCCACGTGATTTACCCTTCAGAGATCTTAGAACAGCGACTCCACTCACATGCTCCGTCTATTTCATTCGAAGGTCGATGTCCACGCCAACATGAGGTCACACTGGCCAATGAATGGGAAACCTCGAATCAATATTTTATTGGAGTCCTTTTGTACGGATAACAGCATGCATGTGTTTAAGAATAGATTCTACAAGGTTCTGAAGTGCATTTAAGTCCAGGTAATACCATACATTGGATAGACATTAAGATCCTGTAAAGTGGATGGCAGAGGAGATTGCTGTCGGATGCGCCTTTCAACATGTCCTCAACATTCTCTCAAGTGTTAAGATCTGGGATTTGCAGTGGTCAGGAAAGATATTGGAAATAAGATCTATGTTCCGTGAACCACTCGAACGTTGCACGCGCGTAGTTGCATTATCGTCCATGAAAGATTCGTCACCTTCAGAGTAAAAATATAACACTGCAGAATGCACTTGATCTGCCAGGATGTTCAAGTTTTGCATGGCTGGCTGTCTACCCTCCAGAAACACCAGGGGACCAGTTCCAAACCAGCAAAACATGCCCATGATACACGTACGTGACTCTTGAACTGTGCAAAGAAGCCAAGATGAGTTCATGGGGTTCTTGCCAAACTAGGCCTTCCGTCGGTACAAAATAAGACAACTTTTTCCGATCCTCAGATGCCCAGTTACGTTTTTCTCGACACCACTGTAAGCGAACTCTGATGTTCCTCGCAGAAATTAGAGGTTTCCTCAATGGCATGCGTCTGCAATTCTCTTCGCATTGTTCGCGCCGAGATCGGTTGGGACGAGTCTTCGTTAAAGATATCCGTCAGTTGCAACACAGTGGAGTCCCTTTTCTTCCGTACAATCCGTTTGAGACGACGTCAATCACGATCTTGATTGCGACGGTCTGAGATCCATCCCGAAGAGAAATAACTAAGGACACCACTTTATTTTGTGCGCGTGCACCAGCCCATGTATATGACGGTCTTTGATTGGACCGAGTTTCGAACTCGCAACCCTCCGGTTGCTAATCCGTTAATCTTCCCACTTGGCTACCGCGGCCCGTTTTGCATTTCCGAAAAACAGATATGAAATCCTGTGTAATCTATTCTGTCTTTTCGATGCTACAAACGAGTCCTAATTGTAAAAATATCGTACGCTAATGGATCAATGTTTCAAAAATATTGCCAAACATTATTCCAAAGAAGCCATAAATTACATTTTATTGTTATCCCTATATAATCATGCAAGTGCATTTGGGAAACAGGAAGTAAAATCTGCGTTTTTCGTATTGCTAATTAGGTTCATAGTTATGCATGCTAAGGCGCCGTTCCTATTGGCAACCGAAATTATGACCACGTTCGTAAACAACTCTGGTAAAAGTGCAAACCAGAAAACAATCCGTCACGTGAACTCCATTTCACCAGTTCTGATGTTGCATTTACGAACGATTAGGTTTTTAGTTTCATCGCAAACGTTTTACTTTGTTTCGCCATGCCATTGACAATGTTTTGGGCCGTGGTAGCCCGGTTGGAAGAATAACGGAAGATTGCGAGTTCAAATCCAACCAAAGACAGTCGTGTACAAAGGGAGATGGTGCACGTTAAATCTGTCGTGGCCTCGAATGTCCTCACGCTGGCATTGTGTGAAACTTTGGAGAGTGGTGTGCCAGCTCAGGTGTTGTCTCGTCATCTGACCGTAGTTCAAAATTACGTGGTGTTACTCCATTGCGACGTTAATTAAAATACCTACCTGCAATTGGCAATTTTTTGGTAAATTCAATCTGAAAATCAGCCTAAACCATGAGTAGAGATGGATTGCAACATTCACATCTACCCTCCTCGGGCGCCAACTTCTGAACTGACAAAACCTAGCACAATTTCAGTTCGTTTCAAACGATTTTTTTTTCGTTTCCAGTGACTTATGATGACTGATAGTTTTTCTCACTAAAAAAACTGAGACCTTTGGAACGCTCGTACAACTAGTGCGATTTATTCGCGTTTATGAACGAGCCCTAGATTTCCCTATTTTTTTAGCTGGAAAATGAATTGAAGTGAAACAAGTTTTATTTGTAACTGTCGCTGTAAACTGAAAACTTAAAAATTGTAAATAATGGAAGAAATTCGAAAGCTCGAGTATCTCTCGCTGGTTTCTAAGATATGTACTGAGCTTGACAATCATTTAGGTCTCAACGACAAAGATCTAGGTATGTTTAAAGTGTCAAAACTGTCTCGGTAAATTGTATATTTTTTATTACTAGGAAATGTGTAAGCTTGGTCTTGTCTGATCGTTGAAATTTCAAATGCGTCCGTTCTCTTAATGCTTGTACGAGTCTTTAACCTTCGGATCTACTACATTTTAATTTAACCATACTTTTACTTTTCTCTGGGTACTTTCGTTATTTAGACTTTCGATGTTTCCCAAAGCTTCTCGATCTAAATTTGTTTTGAACCGTCAATTGATATGTGTAGAGTTCTGAATTGTAGGTTTCTATGCATCAATATTGCTTCTATTTAATCAGATCACCATTTAGAAAGCTTTATGTTCCTGTTTTTATAATATACATACATTTATGTTATTAACAGTAAACTTCTCTGAAATAAAATAAAATGTTTAATAGTTTAAAATAGGACTCTGATCAAACCATTACATAAAAATATCCTGTTTTGAAGGGAAAGAATATCGGTAGGCCTATTTAACTACTTTTTTTCCGACTGAACCAGTTTCATTTTTATTCCTACTTTAGTATATGGTGAACATGGTTTTTTACCAGTTATAGTCCGGCTCTTGGGAGTTGGCAGCCAAGTCACATGGTTTTGAATTAGGAATTAGGGGACTGGTGATAACAAACAAATCATTTTCACAAATGGTATCTTTCGCAGGGATTCTGGTTCTTAGATTATTGTTTGGCATTGAAAGCAACAGCAGCTATTGGTTATGTGGGATACCTGTTCATTTTGAGTGACTGTTTCTGACAGATATTACAAATTTATGAGACATTTTTTGTTAAATTCATTTGGTAACAGTTCGTATTTACAAGATGAAACAAATATATTAAACATACAATGTCAAGACATCTAGTCTCATAGTATCTGATTTTGATCTCTTAACTAAAGCTACTTATGGAAAGTTAACAGTTCATACAGATTTACATAATCATGTTTCACATGTACCATATTGCACTCTTTAAAAATCAAGTTGTCTGCCAAAGGTTTAAAGACCAATTCCAACAGGACCAGCCACTGCTAGTGCCATTCATGTTTTTGTTTATGGCAACCTTCTGATAATAAGGTTTGACACATTTTCAAAAGTGGACTGCCATCTCATCAGTCTCTTTATTGGTGCTTATTAAAGCATCCTGTTGGTAACCTTATTCAATATGAAATTTTAACTATTACACTAGACTGACACATGATGATTTTGACATAGGCAAGAAAGAAGCTTTATTTGGCCATCAAAATGGGCTATACAGACTTCATCCATGATGTCAAAATATTAGAAACCCTACTGCCTCAAATTTGATTGCAATTTTTTATGACCATATTGGTTGTTATTTTGACAGTATTATCAGGCACAATTCCAAATTATATGAAAAGTGCTTGTTACTCTGCTGCTTTTTTTTCAATTTCTAAGTGTTACAGACTGAATATTTGTTATAAAACTTGTTTGGTTTGAGTTAAAAATTTGCTTTCTAAATTCATGTTTTTATTTATACGTATGCCCTTTTGTACAGTTTTAGTTTATTTGTATTTCCTTTTTAATTTATCTGTATATTTTGTTTTTCAGCTGAATTCATTATTTCATTGTCTGAGAAAAATAATTCCTTCGACACCTTTAAGAAAGCCTTGAATGAAAATGGAGCAGAATTTACTGTAAGATATACTTGTAATTTTAGCCACATCCTTTAAAAAGTTGTTCCCACACAATTCATTTGCCTCTTAAAAATTTTTATCCATGTTATATTTCATGTTGCATGTAAATCGGAAAATATTTTTACTAAATTTGATGCTTTATCAACCATTGAATTTTTTAATTTCATTATATTTAACAATAAGAGCTTTTAACTAGGGTTCTGTAAAACAAAAAAAGAATGATAGAACAATTTATTGCACATACCAAGTTGATTATAATAATAGAAAATTGTTCATTGTATAGATAAAATTTCTCCTCTTATAAGTTAATTTAAATTCCTGAAACATCTCATCAGGTTGGCATCTCTGAGAATTAGCTAAACTTGTGAAGCATTCATTTGTTTGAAATGAAGCTCACAAGCTAATTAGAGCTCATTGAAGAATTTCCATGTAACAATGGTTTAATAGACACAGTAGTAGCGTTACTTTAAAACTAGAAATGGGCTCAAATTTGTCTATTTACCCTCTACATATTATTGACAGGTATTTCTTTCAGGACTCTTTCATATCTAATTTACTGCGGATCATTCAACAGATGCGACCCAAGTCCAGTCCTCCCAGTGAGGATGAAGTGGAGGAGGATGAGAAATCTGAGCTGGACAAGAAGAAGGCTCGATTTCCTGGTCTAGCGATACCTGATGATGATAAAGTTAGAGTAAGTTTGAGAGAATGTCTATTATTACAACAACTTCTGTTACAAAGTCTATTTGTTGCCATAGAAACAGAACCTTATCCCATTTTAAGTAATGGCTCAGTGGGTTTGGTTAGCTACGTGCAAGTTGTAAGTCATGCAGGATTGATTCCTATAACTTACCCTAGGTGCAATTTTCTCATCTGTGTCAGTAAAACTTTCCTTCTATGTATGTTGTCTAATTACTTAGTCTTGTGTTTGGTGCAGCTTGGCCAAACATGTCCCTTGAACCATAAAACCAAACCAACTCATGCTTGAAGAAATACATTAAAGTTTCTCACATTGGTGCACTTAATGACAAATAAGAAATGTGTATGTATTATGATTTTTACTTGTTATACCAATATCTATACTAGTAAAATATTTCTTTTTGTCTACGGCATTAATGATAAGTAAAATACAACTTCAAGACTTCTACCGGAATCTTAAAGCGAAGAACAAGTCTTCTTCCTATAGCTTCCACCACTACTCAGTGGCTAGAGCAGTTCTCATGGTACATGGACAGTCCATTTATTATGTCTATTCTCATGCTATTCAGACATAAGTTCATTATGACATGCACACCAACAATTTGCTATGGTTTGTAACCTTTCTCGATAAACTTTTTTTATCCTATGCTCGTCTCAGGCATAGGATAAAAAAGTCCCGGCCATCAGCCCAATAGAGATCTTAAGTTATAAAATGTATTTGTCAATGAACTCGCGTTTGCCAGCTTCTGTCTTTCTTACCCCAGTGTAAAAAAACAAATTACACTAAGTCATTGAGTCTACGAAAAAGGCACTTGGGCAATGGCACATGGGTCCTTAAAAATGTCTTCATGTATGGCTCCAATGCAATTCAGGATGTGTGGGGGAGAGGCTGGTAATACGCCACACTTTGTACAAGTAGTAAAGGGTTTTGGGCCATCAATGAATATCATCTTTTTCAAATAGCCAGATCAGAGCCTGGCAAGCATAGAGAAAGTTTTCTGGGACAAATTTAAAGCAAGCAGCTCTCCTGAGGTTCCAGTGATGAAAGGGTACTGGAGATGATCTGCGCAATTTCTTTTTAAGTTGGAATAGGTGATCGTCCTCTGAGAATGACGGTACTTTTTCTTGTGCCTGGTTTATTTGCTCCAGCTTCTATTTATATGTGATATTAAAATGAAGCAGTCATAGGACTAGTGGTTAATCAATAAAAAAGCTGGTATATTGAGACATACTATAACATCAATTTTAAATAATGAACAGAAGACCCAGGGTTAAGATGTCCAAGCTGCATAAAGATTATTGTCGGAAGAGAGAAAAAGTATGTGTGGAATGCACACGAAAAAGCATAATCAGCTATTTTAGGGGTTGCTTCACAAACTACTGAGGGGAATGAAATGGCATTGAATTTATAAGTCTACCTGATAATTTGCTGGAAAATAGTTAGCAAATATAAATTGAGTGGCAATGAGACTTGTTTCGGGATTACATTATATATATGGAATATCTGCAACTCCTGTGGTTTCTGAAAACATACTACTGAATTACAATCAGCATAGCCAAAGCATGGAAAATTATCTTAAAAATCCTGGTAAAACAAGTTTTCCTTATTTGGAACATCAAAGAGCAAATTATGATGTTCTAAACTTTCAAATTTGATTGAGGTTCTACCTGTTATTTGTTCTTTCAAATTGAAAGACCTATAAATAGAAAAGATAGGTTCCTATTTTAGTTGCTTATGCCTTTGCCAATTATGATTTCATTACACTAGTCTAAAGAAAACGAATGTGATTATTACGTTTACTTGATTTTAATCTGTTACATTTATTCAATAAGTTGTCTCAAAAGTAAGAACTGGTGCCAAATTTTTTTTGTCTTCAAGCAGTAATTTCGGGAAATTGAAATTGCATCAAAGTATTATAATCGAGTGATATTAAGTCCTGTGATCTTTTACACCGGCATGGCAAAAACAGAGTCAGATATATGTATGAAGTTTGTATGTATATGGATTTTTTCTTTATTTCAGATTCTGCAAATGTTGCAGTTTCCAAATTTTTCTTATTAATTTTATTTCCAATAAATGTACTTTCCTGTCAACTTGCATCATTTGGCCGTACAATGTATGGAGATTGATTAAATTGTATGGCCATGTGGTAAGCTTGTATGGTTTTACTTGAAATTGATAAATGAATCTTAAATTCTATTTTCAAAGGAGAGACAATGTGTGTTTGCAGAGACACCAACTTGGTATGGCAGAGACTACTGCCTCACGATGAACATTTGGGAAAGGAAATAGCTTGTATATGATCAGAGTGTGATAAGTAAGATCAAATGCAGAAAATTTTGTGAATTATACTTTGGTGAGAATATCGAAGTAAAAAGTCGAATAGGTGCAAAGGACCTTCAGCACTGAAAGAAATCAGATTTCAAACCAAACTCTGGCACTGAAATGCTCTATTCCTTTTTGGGTTATCTACATGAGGTTGCTGATGTCAAGTTTGTCAAAAATATCCAGGTGGCCATACCTCCCTCTAAAAATTATTTTTTGAAAATTATAAATCAGCTATTCTAAAAATATAAAGTA
This sequence comes from Meta bourneti, assembly GCA_933210815.1. Taxonomy (NCBI): domain Eukaryota; kingdom Metazoa; phylum Arthropoda; class Arachnida; order Araneae; family Tetragnathidae; genus Meta; species Meta bourneti. The sequence continues at coordinate 25,696,760 of OW119931.1, forward strand.
TAATAAAAACACAAGGAATGAATCTTTTGGGGATTCTGCATATATTCATACTTTAAAAAGTAGATTAAACATTTCACAAGTATATGCATATTGGACCCATAAAAGTTTTAAGTTTTCCGAAATTGACATGTTGGCAGGTGTAAATGTATGATACACCTAAAATTCATGAGTGAAAAAGAATCCTTTATAAACTCTCAAAAACAATATATAATACAGTTAACTACAATGTTTTACAAACACCATTCCTTTATGCAACTTAGGTTCAGTTTATTTTGAAGTATGTTTATGTCCTTTGCCCATCTTTGTATTCAATGTTTGTTTCCTCAATAGCTCATGCTGAAACGTGAGCCAAATAGTGATGTTGATGAGGAGGATGAAAGAATTGCTGTTGAGGCATTAGCTCAATTAGAGGCACTTGCACCTGTCAAAAAGTAAGGATCTTGATTCTTTTTAATTTTAAGTTCAAGCAATTTATTTTTGGTTAACAATTTACAGGGTATGAAAAAAGGGTATTAATTCCCTTACAGGGTATGAAAAAATCATTATTTTAAAAAATATTATAAAAATTGGATTTTTTAAACTAATTAATTGCCTATATAGGGTTAAACTTGTAAGATATAAAACATGCAAATCACAGTACAGTTTTGATAGTATTGATTTATGTTAAATATTAATATATATATATATATATATATATTAATGTTTAACCTAAATCAATACTATCATATATATATATATATGTAGGGAAAATTATGAAAGATTAGATTTAAACAATTAAAATTATCATTGGGCCTTGTTACTTTTATTCTTTCATTTAAATTGTATATCATGATACAAATTCGTAATAATTAAAATTCTAAATAAAAAAATTTAAATAAGGGGAGGAAATTTAATTTTTATTTTTTTATAAATCAAAGTTTAATAGATTTTAATTTTCCGACCTTTTTGTTTGCCAACCTGTTTCAGGTGTAAATTAGGTTGAAAATATTCTTTCTATGAATTCAGAAGTAGCTCTATGGTAAGATGGCTTTCTTGTCTGCTACACAAACACTAAAATCTAAATGAGTTCCTCTGTTCAAAATGAAGTACCTGGAATACGATGTTTTCACATAAAGGAAATCAAGGAACTTATGTGCTTTCTCTTGAATTTTCTTAACTACAGGTATGATACTAAATCAATATTGTGCTTTTGCGAATATTAAGAGGTTCTTTCTGTTTAACCTCACTCAATTTTCTTCCAGAGGGTTTACTAAACAAGCTAGGAAGTGAGAAGTACCCAGCACTCATTTATAACATACTGAAAACAAATATTAAACTGTTGGTTCCTTTACCAGAAATAGCAAATTCCTTCTTGAAATCAAATCTATGCAACCTTTTCCACTGGAAAGACTATGTCTAAATTAAATTAAAACTGCAATGTATGCCCCAAACTCAGCCTCTGCCTGTTTTCAGTGAGCAAAAAGAAAGATTTGTTGGTCATTTGTCGTCCTAACATGGGTGCCCAACTCCTAGGGGGCTGAACCATTGTCTATTGTTTTGTCATATCCCCACTATTTCTCCTTGGCATTCTATACTATTATAAAAGGAAGTGTGTGTGCAGTGTCCAGACGAATCTATTGCACTTACAGCCATGAAATTTGGCACACAGGTAGTCCTAAAGGTGACTGAATGTCCCTCGAAGCCTGAATTTTAAAATTTAAACTAGAAATTTTTTTAATTAATTTTTTGAGCTGTGCTTGTAGACCCTCCTCCACTATGAAGGATCTGCGCAGACCAATCTGACATACATATCGCGCATGCTATCTCTTCACTAAAAACACCCCTCCTCACATTGAAATGATGGCGTAGTGGGTAAAGTGACGCTCTGAAATTGCAGTTAGTCACGGCTTTGGAGAGACCTCCAGAGTTCGAACCCGGCCGACTGATAATTTTTATTTTTTGCCTCTATATTTTTAAAAATGGTAAATATACTCTAATCCTTCCAATTTTTTCTGTACTTAACTTTTACTTTATTCTTTTATTTTTTGAATACAACACAATTATTTTAAAAAATTTAATTGATTTTATGCAGCTTTTTCAATTCTGAAACTGTATTGTCACTGTTTTGTCCTTTTTTCGTACCACCAATGAAAAGCAAACCGCTGAAGCTCCACTCCCCTACATGTTCGACTCCAAGTGCCAAGTTCCTACCATCAAGAAATTTTCTGCAACTCCGTTAATAAATTACATGAAATGAAGTAACAGTATTTATTACTGTTTAATTTGGTTTTGATTTCGCTGACATTGTTATTCATTTAGGTTGTTTGTTGGAATTTATTTCAGTAGTGGTTTTTCATAACTTACTTTTGAATTTGTATAATTTCTGTATTTGTATAATACAAATCTATCGACACTACATGTGACACAGATGAGGCTGTGAACTACACGACAGAGTTTTGTACACATTGGAGCCATCTGGAGTACCCTCGCACATATTACAGCTAGAAATTGGGCATCAATTATGCTTCTCAGCCACTGAAGCCACCATCATGACTGGACATGCCTCAGGCGAAGACGTATTCATTCCTAGGATCCCAATCATCCCTTCGGATCTCCCATTCCAATTTAAACAATTTCAATTCCCTGTTTGTTTACGTTGCCATAAGCATCAACAAGGCACAAGGACAATCGCTGAAAATTGTAGTACTCAATCTCATTAAACCATGTTTCACCCACGGTGAACTGTATGTGGGTTGTTCAATAGTTGGAAAAACAGAGAATCTTTACATCCTAGCTCCAAATGGAAGAACATTGAACATAGTGTATCATGAAGCTCTCTAAGTAAGAATCAGTGAGGTGGAAGGAATAAGGCGACATGCCCGCGTCATGTCAGGTGGTGGGACTCATTCTTAAAATAATTGTTTTTTTCTTTTTAATGTTTTCAGAATCAGTGAGGACAAACAAGAATTATGTCACGGGCAACGCCATGCAGGTACTGCTAGTGTCTGAAATAGATAAGGTGTTTTGGGTGTATGTTAAAATATACATATGTTAAAATTAATACATATAAATATGTCTAAATGCATACAAGTTTATTTAATTTATTAATGCTCATCTGTGTGTGTAAACATGAATGTGTTTATTTCACTAGACACTACATGAAAAATCGCTTCATGTCTTTTTTACTCACAACCTCTTGCTATATTCTCAATCAATATTGATGTGTTTATAACCATTTCCTTGAAATTAGTTTATTTTCATTTCTTAATTTGTTGTTGCAAGTATGAGAACTGAATACTTTATGCTATATATGAAGTTACTGATGATTTTAATGCTTATTTTTAAAGGTTTGATGCACTTTCAAAGTCACCAGAGTCTGACAGAAAAAGGTCTAAGCATAAAAAATCAAGTTCTGAAAAGAAAAGGTATACTCTTCTTTTTACATAACTAATTCAGTTGTCATAGAATAAAGGCCATGTATTCTCTGCTACCAAGAGAACAGCATGAACAGTTCCCACGAACCTTAAAAAGCCTTAATATTTGTTTATAGTCCTTAAAAAAATTTCAAAGCCTTATTCTACAAAAACTCTCCATATTTCATTTTCACCTGCATTCAAAAGCCATCGCAGGGCTGTGGTAGCCCAGTTGGAAGAGTAACGAATTAGCAACTGGAAGGTTGCGAATTTGAATCAAACCAATGACTGTCGTGTACAAAGGGGACTGGCGTACATTAAATCTGTAGTGGACATAAATGTCCTCATGTTGGTGTAGTGTGGAAGTTTGGAGAGGGGTGCCAGCTCAAGTGGGACCTCGTCATCTGACCATGGTTCCAAATTATGTGGTTATCTTTCCCTTCAAGATGGATCCTTGACCTTCACCAATAGCCCTTTGTGTTGCTCTAGTGCGACGTTAATTAAAATACCTATCTACCTTCAAAATCCATGGCATGTGACCTCAGACAAGTAATTTTAGCAATTTGAAGAAGTTACACACACAGATCTAAACCTGCCTCCTGCTAAAACCACTATCAATCTATGTCAAATGTAGCTTTAAAAATATGTAAAATGGCCTTCAAAAGGTCCTAATATTTATTTTGCTAAGAAAGTGGGAAACCTGATAAATCAATATATAAAGCAGAGTTGGCATCTGTCTGTCCTGCATACAAATCTACACAGCTTGACCAATACACACCAAATTTTTGTACAGAGTTCTTTGGAACCCTTTGGGTAACATAGGCTACATATTAACCCCCATACTATCTGTCTTGAGTGTGCAGATGGACTTAAAACAATATTCAAAATCTCCATAGGAATAACATTGCGTATTTATACAATCAATGTCAGACGAATTCAAGCTAAATTTGGTACATTCAAGTAATATATTAAGCTTGTTCAAATTTTTTTTTTGGGGGGGGGGTCAGCAGGGGGGGCTAAAAACAATTAAAATAACTACAGGACTAACATTGAGTATTTTTATTATCACTATCAAACAGGCCGTCGTGGCTCAGTGGGGATGCCCAATGTGCTAGCAGCCTTCGAATTGTAGGCGACGCAGGTTCGATTCCTGTCAGGTGCATTCTCTCTTTGTGACAGTAAAACTTTCATTGTGTGTGTCTATTACTTGATATTGTATGTCTCGTGTCTGGCGCAGCATGGCCAAATTTGGCCCTTGCGCCATAAAACCCCCAAACCAACACTATGAGACCAATTCACACCAAATTTGGTATATTCATTCTTGAGAATCCTGCAGGAAACAGGCTATATATTAACCCCAATCGGATTTGTCCTGGTTCTGCAGTGGGGCTAAAAACAATTTGAAATTCCCATATGAATACGATTGAGTATTTTTACGATCATTGTCCAACCAATTTACACCAAATTTGGTATACTATGGGAAACAGGATATATATTAACCCCCGTTCAATTTGTCCTGGGTCTGCAGAGGGGGCTAAAAGCAATGCTAAATACCCTTAGGAATAACATTGAGTATTTATACAATCACTATCAGAGACTAATTGACACCAAATTTGGTATAGTCATTCTTTAGACGACTGCTGGTAACGCAAGTTATATATTAACTCCCATTTGGGGGTTTGTCCTGTGTCTGCAAAGGGGTCTAAAAACAATTCGAAATCCCCATAGGCATAGCATTACTTTTGCGATCACTCTCAGACCAATTAACAGAAAATTTGGTGCATTCATTCTTTAGAATCCTATGGTAAACATTCTAAATATTAACCCCTGTTCTATTTTTCGTGGTTCTGTAGAGGGGACTAAAAACAATTTGAAATCCCCATAGGGATAACAATGAGTAACATTACGATGAATTACAAACAATTCAACCCAAGCAGCACCAGATAATCCAGCTAGTTATAAAACTAAATTAGTAATTATAAATGAAAATAAGATGATAAAAATTAAATCAAAACTCATTTTGATGTATCTATAGTTTGTGTTTATGGTTGATTGGTTTCCTTCTATATTGTAGCCAACTAACTCACAATTAGCTAAAAGTACCACTTTTAGAAAACTTGAAATGGAGTGCCAGATTGAGTTTGGTACCAGTGTGAGACAATGATGAACTCATCATTTTACTAGCACAGCCAAAGGGGGCTCTGGACCCTAGTCCCCAGAAATGGTTTCATATTTTAGACCCCCTCGAGGGCACATCTTTTGGTGTGTATGGATTTCACAATCCCAAGGTACCCTAGTGATCTTTTCTTTTCCCATGCAGTTTACTGTCTTTGGTAAACATGGGGATTGCGACCCTAGGATGCCCAAGCGATCTATCTCTTTCTTCATCCCTTTTCACAAGTACTTGACATTGTCTGTTTTGTGTTTGCAGCTTGGCCAAATATGGCCCTTGGGCCATAAAACCCAAAACCAACCAATCTTAGTTTAGAAATATCCGGGAATTAGAGAACTAAATAAATATAATTTAGGTTTATAATTTAAACCCTGGCAAAGATTATCATATTTATTAGTATATGTTATCTGGTGTCTTATATGTTTCAAGGTTATTCTCTTTTTCCATAGAAGAAGCTCTAACGAGAGGCATCACAGGAGAAAACACTCAAGGTCAAGATCTCGATCTCCATATTACAACCAAAAGAGACACAAGTATTCTCGGTCGCCTTCCCCCAGGAAAGACCTGCGCAGGCGGCACCGCTCCCGGTCCCCATCCCCCTACCACAAGAAAAGCAGGCACCATAGTCCCGAGAGTAAGCATCGACCCTACGAAAAGAGATCTGAACGAGAAAAACCACCTCCCCTGCCCATGGAGCCAGTGGTAGGAGAGGTAAGCAGAGAATGAAGTTTGCCTGGTTTTATTTTACTTTAGCACAAATACATGTTATTGTGCTAATGTTAATACTTTTTTGATCCCAGTAAAATAATCTAATGGCTATTTTACAGCTGGTATATTAAAAATAATTATTTAAACACTAATTTTATTATTTAGAAAGCTTATGCTAAATTATGCATGTTTTGATGACAATGTAGATTGAATTTGCAATTGCACTTCTTCAATGTGATTGAGACTGCTTGCAGTGCTCCTATACTTATTGGAAATTATTTGAATGTTATTTTACCAACTCAGTGTCCTGGAAAGTTCTTAAAAAATAAAAAAATTATTAATCCTTCAAAAATTCTTGGTTGTAGAACCCAGATTTGAATTTAAACAAAATTTGTGTATAACACGAAACTATTCCAAATGGTAAATGTTTTGCATTTTTTGTCTGCTACTTATCCATTTACTAATTTTATTGAATTTATTTCACATGCATTATAACAAAACTTACCTTTATGATCTCTTAGGAATTAAAAATTTTAATTATTTCTAATGGAATTTTAATTATTTCTAATGGAATTTTAATTTTCTATTGTTTCATGTGTCATTTGTCCTTATATTGAAAATGAATACTCGTCATTCAAGAATTTCTTTAAAAGCACTTGAATTATATAATCGAGTGGTGAACCTGAGTTTGATCAATGCTAATTTTTCTGAATTAGTACATGAAATTGCTCAATTGTTCACTCCCTCTGCAGCATTTGTTTAATTCCAACATTTGAAGAAAAAATGGTTATGGCTTATAGTAAATCAATTCGTCAGTATTCGAAATGGTACAAAATTGCTGAATGGTAAAAATACATTTAACTTTTGCTAACAATTTCCATTGCAGGAGTTGTTTGGTATTTAATCTACCATTTTATTAGAGTTAAAAAATGTTAGTTACAGTGCACAATAATATATACAATTAAAGCTATATGGTTTAACCTTTACACTATGGTGCCCAAATTTCATTATCTGCATCTCAGAATGGCAGATTTCTCTTTACATACTTCCCTCTACAGAACTTGTGGGTGAGAGTCGTGAATGACTTTTACAACTGACCATCTAGCGTGCTTTCCTTTCATAGTATTTGGCATGCTAGAGATATCACTGGCACGACATTCTGAGTTTCCCAGCATTCACAGAATGATCAACAGTGTAGGGTTTCGAACAAAAAAGACCATCCCTCTTTAGGGCCAGTCGCTGACTGCTCGCAAATGGTGATCGATGTGAGCGGTAATATAAAAGGGGGATAAAATCTTCGATACAGCATCTGTACCAAGCCGCTCCAGGAAGGAAAAATCTCATGGTACAACTGTTGTAATGCCCATGGTCTAAAGGTTAAATTGAATTCTCATGCCCACGTTTGCGTGTTTTTAGTTTAAGTATTTCCTATTTTCAGTTTTTGTTTATGAATCATAGCATATTTTCAGTAGTTCTTTCTCTTCATAGATATACAATGGAAAGGTTACGAATATCATGCAGTTTGGGTGTTTTGTACAGCTCGAAGGTCTGAGGAAACGATGGGAAGGTCTTGTGCACATTTCTCAAGTAATTTTATTATGAATACTTAACTATTTTCAGTAGATGTTTCTTCTAGAGCTATATCCAGATGTACATGAATGTCTATAGTGTGGTGTGACTTTGTTTTATTAAACTGATTCATTGCAAGGAATTAAAATGCAAATTGTAATATTTGTATGCAATTGTTCTATTTTGCTAACCTTTTGGTATTTTATAATATATTGCATTATGAATAATTCTTGTACTTTTGTATGATTTTGCATATAACACTTTGTCATGATTTTTGCTGACCTTAAGAGTCCTCAAGTATTTCTTAATTTGAAAAATATATTAAGGCCCTTTAAAATGACCTTACTTTTAATTTATTACTTGAAGTCATAATTTCTCCTTTCCATCAGCCATCTTTGGTTTTAGAAGACATAAATTAATAAAAAATCACAACAACATATAACTTTATTTATAAATATGATTCTTCACTGGTTGTATTTTGTGTTTATATTAATGTTTCCAGTTATACAAACTGCATATTCCAACCTTAACCTCAATTGTAAATACAGATAATTTGTTCACTTCTACCAATATTTCAATGCCTTAATTTGCAGACTTAATTTTTTAATCTTGAAAATTAAGTTTCTAAAAAGCTTTAGCATTAAAGATGCTTTGTACTTTAAGAAATTAACTGCAGTATGTAACTTTTTGTGATTATATTAATATTGCAATTATTGAAGCTATCTGTTTAAAAATTAAAAATTTTTGTACAATTTATGTGAGAAGTGGCAAACAAAAACCAAACATTTTAAGTACACAAAGAACTGAAATTGAATCTCACAATTTTTATTAAAACCATTGGAAAAACTCTAACAAGTTCATTTTGTCCCCATATAATTATAATTAATTGAATATAAAAATGTTGTTTCCTCCTACTATATGCCTTAATTTTAACTTTTTTGTATTTATGTTGTGAATCTATCTGCATGCAGTTTCAAACAAACATTCCTTTTCCCACATGTACACATATAACTAATTGAAATAAGGTATAAAATATGCAATAATAATTCTGTCACCAATAACTATAAACAATTAAGACACTTCAGTGCATGTGCTATGCATAGATCTACTGGCGCCCATTATTTGATAAGGTTTCAGGATCACCTTGATTTCTAAAAGACTCAACATAATTTTTGGATTCAATATACCATAATTGGATGGAATATAATGAACCTATTTGTTTTCAATTTCATGTTTCTTTTACTATACTGCTAGAGAAAAATGTACTATGTAACTTATGATAAGTAGTAGGTGAGATAAGGCATTATATTATTATGAATGAATTAAGTACAATGAAAATTAAAAACTGAAACAAGTAAACTAGTTCTTGATAAGAATTCTATTATCGATAGCAGGGGTGTTTGAATATTTTGGAATAGATAAAGCAAAAGTTTGACTATCACAAACAGTTTGTAACAAGTGTCCCATAAATTCTTAAATAATGAAGGAATTGGAATATTTCAATGCGGTTTATGAAATAATTATTCTCACGAAGGGAGGATTTCTTTTTTGGAAGATAAAAAATTTTAGTCCACATTTTTGTCGATAGATGGCGCTTCACGTGTTCAAATCATTGAATTCCATGGAAAACTACATTTATTTGCAATCAGGCAAATGTTTGCAAGCATCGCAGCAATAACTGTTCTGTGTCCTTCAGCACAGGAAATTACACTTTGCAAGCGAGTGAGAACACTTAACTGAAGCATGTAGCATATCTGATTGAATGCAGTTCTCTTGGCGAATGGTGTCCTTTAACTCTGCTTAAGATGACAGGCTACTATGGTAAACTTGGGACTTTAGATAACCTCGCATCCAAAAATCTAGTGTCAAGTTCAGTGAGCGAGGAAGCCATTCATTTTTACAATAATGGCTTATTTGTCGTTCTTCACCAAATGCGCTTGTCAGGAACTGCGTCACTAAAATGCGATATGAGGAGGTGCCCCGTCTTGCATAAAGGTGACTATTTGAAGGAGATAATGTTGCAATAAGAGAGAGAGAGAGCACAGTATCACTTTGTCCTGAAACATTTGCGAGTAACACTGTTAACTTAGCACGTCTTCCAGCCTACTTTTGCACTGGTCTCTTCAAACAAAAAAAGACCCACAATAATTGATGCAGTGAATCCACACCAGACAGTAACACGTGATGAATGTAACGACTGCTCAGTGTAGGCATGTGGGATATCCTTTACCCAGATTCTACAGTTACGGGTATTGACTGTCCCATGCAATGGAAAATTAGCTTCATCTGTCCAGAGGGTGCTGAGCAGCCGTTGTGGATCTCCTGGCTTTGCTGTGTCATTTGGTAAAAGCTGGTGAAGTGATTGCAACTTGCAAGTTTAAGACACCATCCATGAAGGATACACAACACTTATGTAGTATGTATGACACCCCTTAGAGTGTCCATTTGAGAAGCCACAGTGGAGGTACGGGTCTGATAAACATGGTGCACCACTGCACAGGCGATCACACTAATTTTCCATTTCTTTGAAACGTCGAACGAGGGAGAGCAGTACGGCAGGAGTTTGCCTTTCTTCACATTTTTCTGTTTCTGTGTTCGAAACCTTCGTAAAGCTATATCAGGCAATTCATGGCTCAGGTAAAACATATTCATCATTAGTGTTTTATTCCATCAAGTGAGAAATGTGCTATTCATACAACCTGTATTTATAAGTCTGATTGGAATATTTACTGTGATTAGAATGCATGAAGCACCCTGTTTCGACAAAAATGTGAACTAAAATCCTTTTCTCTACCAAAATATCCCCTTTGTGAGAATAATTTTTTCGCTAACTGCATTCCAATATACCAATTAATTGATTTTTTACGAATTGATGGGACACTAGGTATCTCAAACTAATTGGATATTTATAATTAGAAACATTTTATAAAAAGGGACAAAACCTGCACCAAACCAAAATCACTGGAGAATAACCATTTTTAAAACCAAGCAAAAAGTGTACAGATCTATATTCACGTAAAACTGATTACAACCTATTTTCAACTCAGGGCCACCGTGGCTTAGTGGGGCTTCCCACTGTGAGTTCAATTTGTCCTTGGGTGTATTTCTGTCTTTTGTATCAATAAAACTTTCCTTTGTGTGTATGTCTATTATTTGATGTTACTTGTATTGTGTTTGTCGCAGCTTGGCCAAATATGGCACTTGTACCATAAAAAACCTGTTTTCAACTCATATTTCCTTCTGTAATGAATACAAGCATCAATATGCACATTCCATAACTCTAAACGAAATAAAATTAATCAGAACTGGAAAATAGCATTTTGTGTCCGCTGTTCTCCATGTTAGTTTCTTCCCGTACTCTTAGAGAACTTTTAAATTCTGGAAAACTAATTTATATAATATGAATACTAAAGTTTACTTTGGCCTAGATTTATCTTTCCTAGAAAATTTACATTTTGTAAGTAAGTTGAACAATTGAGTGCTATCTTATATTTTATTCCCATACTTATGAGCTATAAATTAACATTGTACATATTTTGATTTGCAGTTACGCCGTGAAGGTCGAGTGACGAGTGTCGGCGACGTTGTACAGAAAGGCCAAAGAGTTAAAATTAAAGTTTTGTCTTTCACTGGTCAGAAAACCAGTTTATCGATGAAGGTAAAGTTCCAAACATGCTACATTTCTTAGCTCATATAATTTGTTTACTTCAACTACTGTTCAAAATACGTGGATAGTAGAGGCTAAGAATCATAGTGGTGTTAAGAAATTAAAGGTCAAAAAGAAATTAAAAATTGAGGTAACCTGTGTGACATTTTAACATCTCTGTAGTGTTGTTGCATTTGAAGTCCTGTTGTAAATTTTCTAAATTAAAGCATGTTTTATGATGCTGGCAAATCGTTGAGAATCATAGTGATGTAAGTCAGACTGTTCTGGAGGTTATTGATCCAAAGGATATGTTTATTTCCTGCTTCTGCATTTCATGTTAATATTATGACTATTGATAGCAGCAATAAGTAGAGTTAGGATTTTTTATGATTTTGAATGGGTGTTTTTGACAATGATGAAACATAATTCAAGTACGAAAATGTTTTCCCATGAAAACCATGTTGAATTGGGCCTGTGGTAAGTCATAATCTAGCATTTTTCAAAATTTTTATGTTGTGTGAGATATCTTAGGTTTTCAATTGTTTTAATAGAAAATTATTGTTGGAGGCATAGCTAAGAGGGTTCAAGAAGGATTGCACCTAGGAGTAAAGTAGGGCCATTTCAGATTTATACATTTGGACCTTTTATAATTCTTGGAAAATATATATTTTTTAATTTTAAGCAAAATTTTGTTCCTGACACAGAAATATTTTCTTGTGTGATGCATATGAAGTGAATGCTTTCATACATTTCATCTTTAGAATATATTTAAAAGTATGTTTTTCCTTTCCTGTAAACCCTGCAATTGTGGTAATGTTCAGGAAGGGACAAAGCATTAAACCTCCTCACAAATGTCTGGGAAAACAAGACCGTGGACCCCTCATCTTCAATCCTTGATATCCATAAACAGGAACCATTAACAAATCTTGGCTTTTTGATAGTTTTTATGTATAGACAATAAAAAATGTTATTAAATATTAATAGGAATTAACTTATTTTATTAAATTATTTAAATAATCTTTTTATCGTATTTTTAAGTAAGTAAATTTTGTTTTGAACAGCATGTCATCAACCTCATATGCCCTAGGACTCTAGAAGTCTAACTTTACATCTGATTAATGTTACTTTCGAGTAATTGTTTTATATTTTTACATTTTTAGAGAACAGGTGCTTTGGGGTGAATTTTCCTGAAGTCCCATTTCACTGAGCTTCATTTTCAAATCCATTAGAAAGCTTCTCACTTGCTGAAATTTCATAGGACTGAACAAAATGGCTTAAGGGGTTATTACCTACTTGCAAGGCAAAAAAAGCGATTTTTCACAAATTTTTTGTGAAGATGCATATGTATATATTTAAATGAAACTTTACATTTGAAACAGCATATATGTTATCACAAACTTTATAAAATGTTATAAATTTTTTTCTGAAAAAATATCAGCTTTTACACTAGTTACAGCCTAACTCCGAGAAGGTCTTTTAAAAAAGGCGTTTTGCGGTGATCAAGATATCTCTGAACTGAATTATCTGAAATTTAAAAAAAAATTAGTTATTTTATAATTTGTTTTATAGTACTTAATCGAACGAATAAGTTAAATTTTGATTTTTCATAAAATGGCTGCTGTCAGAAGATATAGTTTCGATTTTTATGAAAAGAAATTGTATTTCTTCACTTATAAAATGCATAGTATTGATCGAGAAAAAATCGAATGATTAGACTAGTAAATTATGTTTTAAAAAAAGCATTAAAAATTTTGGAACGATTGGTTCAGCTGTTCTCTAGATATTTTGATCACTAACTTTGAAAACATGGTTTTGAGAAAAACGCGTTTAAAGTTTTAAAAACAGCTTACACATGATTAAAATCAAATTTTTTTACTTACATTAAATCTATTAGAGGCTATAACCCGTATAATAAGTCCTCTATTTCAGCTGTACCCCCAAAACTTTGATTTTACGTTGTCTACAAAGCATTCTTTCCTCTTGCGATCTTCATTAACTGATTGAGACGTTCGCTTCATCCGCTGTCTCAGCATACAAATGGGCATCAGGTTCAACAGACTCCCATTGCATTCATAATGTAAAGAAGTGATGTGGTACCTTCATTAAACATGCAAGCTGCTATGTATGCTGATATTTTGAGGATTTTGGACTGATTTTCCAAATCAGTTGATAAAGTTTAAAATTTGATACTCAATGGAAGTATCTCATGGAACACTGAATTCTTCTTGCTGCTTGAATTTTTTCGCAGAAGTGCTGAAACTAGCTTCACTTGGTTCTGCTGTTTTTGGATTAAAAACTATTTTTCTCTTCGCTCTTGATTTATAAACTTTCTCTGACATTCTCAATTCTCTATTACACTTTTTATGATCCATGATCATGAAAAAATACACACACGAATGGAAAACTATACTGCTTGGCTTCAAATTTCGAACTGACTATTTTCTGATTTTATTTGACACAGAACGAAAAATCCGTTAAATCCCTAACTCAGGTATACACAGACCTTCCAGCACAAACATGTAGCCAACCTGAATACAATACAAACCAGAATACAATAGAAACCTCTATACAATAGCCGATAGAGAGTGAAAGGTATTCATAGAACGCAGCAGTAGCTGTCAAACGTTCATGTAATTTCAAGAATATTGATCAGATCAACTTAAAATTTTGACTGAACATTTTCAAGATAATATAAAACTGGAAAATGTTACTTTTGAAAAATCGACTTTTTGAAGGTTACAACAGGTATAACCACTTAATTCATATCGTATATACTCCTGTGGGTCAGAAGTAAAAATAAGTTTTCAATTTAAAGCACTAATGTATAGATTTGTAGTGCAGACAAGTGCAATTCTGTTTTATATATTTAGATCATTTTTGGTTTTGTCATTGATTTTATGTTTAACTTGTAGGTTTACATAATTTTTAAGTAAAGAATGTGTAATTTAATGTACAATTTGGGCCTTTTTACCTCTAATAAGCAAAGTTTTTGCTACATCACTCCCCTTGCTCCCAAGAAACTTGATATATCAAGGGTTTCTGCATGTGTTGAATACAATTGAAGTAGGGTTAAACATACTTTTAAAGATTAGATTAATCAAAGATAGAATTTTCTACAATCTTCATGGGTTCAACTGTATTCTCAAAATGCAATGAATGCTTCTTGCCTTGAATAAATCACATACCCAAAATTTCATTGATTGGGATCATTCTTCCTTGTGCAGGATGTGGATCAGGAAAGTGGAGAAGACTTGAACCCTTCAGTCTCCAAGACAGAGCCATCCAGAAGGGTGTCGACTCAAGACATTCTGAGGAATCCAGACCGACCCTCCAGCCTCCCCCTCATCTCCAAGGTGGATGACAGTGACGTGGCCACGAGGAGACATGTGCAACGAATCTCTTCCCCCGAACGATGGGAGATCAAACAGGTGGGTCTAAGAGTTGTGAAGATAGTGATTGAAGTGCAGATACTTGACAGAATGCTAGAAAAATGCTCATAATTCCTGTCCTAAAGCTACAGATTGTGATTTGCTTTATTTTCGCTTAGGAAACACAATTTTTTTATGTGAAACTTTTGCACAGATCTGCAAATTTTTTTGTTTTGCTCCATCTTTCAGTTCTAATTTTTTTAGGAAAACTTCATATGTTGATCATTGATGAAAACAGGTGGGATGACAGGCTTCCTTCTGTTAGTCTAATTTCTTATTTTTAAGATTTCTGTAACATTTCTTCACTTATTCATGTAACTTTCCCGAGACTTATTTAGTTGAATTTTTATGCATATGCAAAATGCTTAATGTCAGCAAAATGTTATAAAATTGTCTTGAATATGCTTTGAATTCACAAAATGTACACCCTGGAACTCATCACAATTGCGCCAAGTGAGCAAACTCACAGCTTCTTTATTTGTCAGAGTGCTCCAGTTGTCTTCCACGGAAGGTATTCCTATCCATGCATTTGAAGTTAGCACCCTTATACGTGCTTATAAATTTATTCATTAGTTGTGGACATGAAAAAATTAAGAATTGATGATAGCAAAATTATCAAGTTATCCATAGATAAAATAAAATCTCAAGATGAGACAACATTTATAAACAGACAAGAAACAAGTTGGTACACGTCTCAAAACAATCAACAGAATGATTGCTCCCTTGCTTTGAAAAACAGAAACTTCCATTTTAACCGGGGCACATGCACGGATGAGATAACAATCATGCGCATGTGAAATCAGCTGATAAAGTCTTGTTCTGCTCGGGGAAGGACAATGGTTCTGCTGCAATAGGAATGTTGTTAAAATTGAGCCCTGTGAGTTTCACTTATTGTTGGAATCCATTACTTATCATACTCCTTATCAGCTGATAAACAGTCTATTGTCCTGCTCAGGGAAGAGCACTGGTTCTGCTGCAATATCAATTACTTTTTACATCCATATTTGTAATCAACAGTTGGGGCTGCGGTTTGGAAGAGTAACAGATTAGCAACCGGAGGGTTGCGAGCTAGAATCCAACCAAACACCATTGTATACAAAGGGGGCTGGTCCATATTAAATCTCTTCACCTTGGCATGGTGGGGAAGTTTGGAGAGTGGGATGATGCCTCGTCATCTGACCATGGTTAAGATTCACGTGGTGTTGTCCTCGATCTTTCCTTTTGGGATTGATCCCTGACTGTCACCAATAGCCCATTGTATTGCTCCAGTGTGACATTAATTAAATATACCTATACCTTGTAATCAACAGTTTTGCAATTAGAATGTAGTAAAAATTAAGCCTTGTGAGTTTGACTTATCATTGTTGGAATTCATTACTTATCATACTCCTTATCAGCTGATAAAGAGTCTATTGTTCTGCTCAGGGAAGAGCACTGGTTCTGCTGCAATATCAATTACTTTTTACATCCATATTTGTAATCAACAGTTATGCAATTGGAATGTAGTTAAAAGTGAGCCTTGTGAGTTTTCCTTGTCATTGTATTTGGACAGTTTTCATTCCTCCATCTGATCAACTGAATTAAGTTACTTTGCGCATCTTAAGTTGCTTTGCGAACCAAGAAATCTTCATATTTAATAGATTTTAGAGCCAAGTAAAGTAAGTATGCATTAATTGGTATAGTAAATTAGTTTAAAACTTTTAAATGGTTATACTAAGTTTTGTTGCAAAACAAAGATAGTTTCAGCAAAGTAGTTTTCAGTTTTAAATCAAAAGTGGGATTGCTGGTATTCAAACAACTATCAATGCAATTACTGATATTCAAACAACTGTCAACGTCATTGCTGGTATTCAAACAACTATCAACATATGCAGGGTTACTGAAAGAAAAATGAAGAATAATCTGTTTTGAAATTGTCAGAAAGCAAGAACACATATGAAAATGAAGACAAAGTTTAAAATATAACTTTATTATGAAAGAAAATGTGTTCTGATACCTGTTCTATAGGCATGGATGTTTGCAGTGGTTCGAATACACTAAACTGTAGGTCCAATCTAATTAGCCTTTGTGTAGCAAAAAGTTGACTGTAGAGTGACAAATCAAAATGAAAAAAATCTAAATAGAATAAGAGGGAACTTACCTGAATCCCTTTATCTCTATTCACAGGTAATCCAAAAAGCATCAAAGACTGAACCGCAAAAGAATATACTTGAAAAGAATTTTTATTACTTGTAGATTAATATACATAAGTAGAAATGCCTTTGGTATGCAGAATATGAACATTGTATTTGTGCTCAGAAAAGAAAAGGGAAAAGACATGCTCAAGTTCAAAGCAGTAATCTGAAACAAAAGTTAATATGCACTGTTCGATTGCACATCAGCAGCATCCTCTTCAGCCAAAAGAATACAGATGTAAATGTCATTTGTAACACAAGTGCTCATAGTATGTCAATAAATGATGTACTTATCATCACTTAATATTTTGCCTACATGAATTAACTGTCAATCTTGGTTATGTCATGTATTAGTGAAAATTTAATCTTACTACCTTATAATTTTTGTTACATAATTTTCTTCATCCTCTATATCTGCAGATGCTTGCAGCCAACTGCATTGACAAATCTGAATTGCCAGATTTTGATGAATCCAGTGGAATGTTACCCAAAGAAGAGGATGATGGTATGTTTGTTGCTTTCTTCCTACCTAAAAATGAATTGTTTTACTTGTTTTGTTAATTATAAAATTCACAAAAATGTGTGATTTGTAGATGAAGACATCGAGATAGAACTCGTAGAGGATGAACCAGCATTTTTGTCTGGACATGGGCGTGCTAATATGCAAGATCTTAGTCCTGTCAGAATAATGAAAGTAAGTCAAATATTCTTTATAAATTTTGTTATTTTCAATGAGATAAAAAATAAACTTCATTGTGAGCTCCCCCTCTAAAAGTTTCAAATTTGACCAGTTATTTTTTAACATACTAGAGAGCTTTGCCCTCTGCTCGCTGTTACTCTCCAACAGCTGCACAATTCTGTTTGGTTTGCTGCGTAAACCATCCTTGTTTTGCTTGTAAGAATAGGGGATGTCAACTATAGCAGCAAAATCTCTTATAGTTATTTTGTGAATTTAAAAACATCCAGGAACATAATTTAATATATGTAGAAAGAAATTTATCATTTTGTATTTGAAAATTTCTGGATCTTATGGATTGACCATTTATCCAGAAACAGAATATCTATTGAATTCAATGACTCAAATGTTAAGGTGCATTGCATCTAACTTTTTAGCTATCGGAATGAGTGTATCCATTGCTCATGCTCCCAATCAATGGATATTGCTTAGCTATCTTCAGAAGTTGGCAAGCATGGGAGTGGACCCCTTTAGTTTAATGTAAAGTAACATAAGTCATCAGTAGAAAAATGAAATATTTCTGTTTTTTGTTTCCAGAATCCTGATGGCTCCTTAGCCCAGGCAGCGATGATGCAGTCCGCTCTGGCCAAAGAGAGGCGGGAACAAAAGCAGCAGCAGCGAGAAGCCGAGATGGATTCAATTCCTGCTGGGTTAAATAAGCACTGGATAGACCCCTTACCTGATGGTATGCACTTCGATTTCAATTGTTTGAGAATGTAATCCATTGAACCGATTCTCAGTAAAAGTGTGATATTGAATCATATTCGGTCAATGACTTCTTAAATAAGCAAGGCATGCAGAACTGTAAGATAGATGAAAAAAATAAATAAGATTGAGTAAAGAACAAGGCATGCAGCAAACATTTAACTGCCTGTTTTAAGCATAACAAGGAGAATTCTGTTTTGTTGGTAAGGGTTGATGTTATATTATGTAGAGGTTGAAATTTCGTCTAAGAAAAAGTCCACATGCATTTCCTGTTCAACAGGAGTGAGGTTAATGTAACTTACATGGAGTGGCTGCATGAGATTTGAACTGAGTATCGCTCTAGCAGTCTCTGACTTTAGAAAGTTCTGACATAACTATTATATTAATTTCAGACCCCAAAATAAATTAGTCTGATAAAGGTCTTACTTTCCTAAACTATCTGCTCTAAAAAGCTAAGGACTAATCCAATTCAAAACTATTTTAACTAAATTTCAAACTATGTACCAAATAAGAAGAAAATATGAAAATCTATTAACTCATTGTTTGTTATTGAAAGTATGGCAAAATGCTATGTATGTAAATCACTTGAAAAGGAATCACAAAGTAGAAAGTATACACATGGTATTTGAAATCAATTCGTTGTTTGAGTTATTGAACTGATCATTGTGATTTATTACAGCCGAAGGCCGCACTCTAGCAGCCAACATGCGTGGCATTGGACTGTCCACTCAAGATCTGCCAGAGTGGAAGAAACACATCAGTGGAGGTTCGAAAGCATCGTACGGTAAGAAAACCCAGCTCACCATCTTAGAACAAAGGCAGAGTCTTCCCATATACAAATTGAAAGATGATCTCATAAAGGTATGGTCTTGCCCACAGTGAGCTTGCTTCACAATCTTTTTTACATGAATTTCATACTTGATATTAATTGAACTGTCTCCTTTTGCAGGCCGTCACAGACAATCAGATTTTAATTGTGATTGGTGAAACAGGATCTGGCAAAACCACCCAGATGACCCAGTATCTGTCTGAAGCTGGTTTCACAGCCCGGGGCAAAATTGGCTGCACGCAGCCCAGGCGTGTGGCAGCCATGTCTGTTGCAAAGAGAGTGGCTGAGGAGTTTGGTTGCCGCTTGGGACAAGAAGTATGTGTGAAATTTTTACTCTGCCATTTTTAAAACCTATTTTAACACATGACTAAGTAGTGTTGATATTATTTTCTCCCAATGTAAGTCAGTAGTTGCGCTAACAATATCTAATCAGATGCAAATGTGAAAACTTTTTATTATTATTTGTACACTTTCCTGTTCCCCTGTTCCATTTTTACCTACCCAATATTCCATTTTTGTCTCAGGGAAATATGGTCTACTTATTTATCCATGCCTGAATACCTGCTTTTAAAAGTCACTGGTCTGCTGTCTCACCAAATTCGCATCAACTGAATTTGTAATTTGTTTTTTAGTCAGTCATGTAGCAGAATGGTGCTTTTATCTGCTTACTCTATTAGAAACCATTAACTCGAACTTTCAGCTATCACATACCACTATCTACTTTACTTCCAGAAGGAGAAAGAAATAAGATTTTTTTGCATTCATATATGAAAAGAATTGCAGGGCTGCAGATTTGTAAAGTACAAGCATCATCATTATTTACAAATCAAAGAAAACTACACAGCTAACATTAGCTAAAACTACAAAATGAAAGTTACAGGTGTGTTACAAAAGTTGTAACTGAATGTTTAACTAAATCAAATTTACTACATAATAAGCTAATCCTCAACTTTTACTCAATAAGAAAACACTAATTTTATTAGTTTTTTTAGAAGAATATTTGTTTTACCAGAATTGTAAATGTTCCCTGTTTTTGGCTGAGTGAAATTTGGCCTTGCTACTATTTCCACAGCTGCTTTGGCAGCCCTGATACCATAATGCAAATTAAGTAATGAAGTTACATTTGAAATTTAAGTGAAAAATAAAGTTATAAACTAAGTATATATATATAACAATTGAATAAATACATAAAACCTGGCATTCTAGAGAATAACGATACAAAAGTATGATTTTCTATGTGTATATGAATGTATTATGATGGAATTTTAAGTCATAATTTCAAGAACTGTTTGTAATGTTGGTTTCGTGTATAGTTTCCCAAACTTTTGTGGCTCAACCCCTTTCAGAGACACTTTTTGGAGTCCCCTCTGGAAAACTATCTAAACTAACTTAAAATACCTAGTTCAAACTCAGATGTATTCAGCAATTAAACATCAGGAAGGCAATATCAATTTGGTACTTATCAAATGCACTGGGTGACAACAAAAGTGTTCCTCCACCTTTAGTATGCTCTGAAAGAGCTTACCTAATTTTCTTCGAGTTTGGCACAAAGATTATTTTATCCGCGTTTTACTATTAGGTTATTTGGAAACCAAACACTCTTATGATAAACAAGAAATTAATCATAATTTCTACTGCATTGCTTACATCCTCAAATCTTGGACTTCATTTTTAAATGTTCTGCGCTTTTATTGGGCTATATTCTGTCTTGTGTTTGACGCAGCTTGTCCACTTTTGGACCTTGCACCATTAAACCCAAATCAACCTCCTCAAATCATGTTTAAATGCTTTTATTTTTCAGGTGGGTTATACGATTCGTTTCGAAGACTGCACCAGCACGGAAACCGTAATCAAATATATGACGGACGGTATGTTGCTCCGAGAGTGCTTGGTGGATCCCGACCTCAAGAGTTACGCAGTGGTCATGCTTGACGAGGCCCACGAGAGGACCATCCACACGGATGTGCTCTTTGGGCTGTTGAAAAACGTAGGTGATTTAACTTTTTGTCACTGTCTGGGCTTGATATTGTGAATGAGACAGTCATGTGATTTGTTTTTAGCTAATAATTTTTTGCACTGTTTTCCCCCAATCTGTACTTCAAAGCTCCTTATATGTATGTAAGGCTGTTTCAGTAGTCAACTGGTTTTTTGCCATGATGGAATAGCTACAGGAGTGTGCCAAATACAGTGATCCCTCATATATAACATGCATTGAGTTATATTGCTTTTTTACCTGTCCCTTGATAGATTTTAAGTTTGAACAGCTGAGGAATTCTGAAAATTTATTAAGGGTAACTAAATAGTTGTAAAAATCATTTGGATAAAAAGGAGAATCGAGGATTTTGTAAAATAGGAATTTTACAAATTTTTAATGTTACAGATTTGGTAATATATATAGGAAACAGAACTTTTGTTTTCACCCCAATATTTGACCATCCTTCATTTCGAAAATGATTCAAATACTTTGAATAGTGGTTTCTGGGCTAATAGACCAGTAGTTGTCAACCTTTGCGAGACGCAGCCCAGTAAATTCTTTTTTTCTATAAGACGAGGGCCTGGTTCTAACAAATTAGCTTGTAAAATGCTTTTCCAATTTTTTAAATTATGTTATCTTACAGTAGTTTAATTACGTTAAACTAACATAAATATTCATTATCTGAGCTTTCCGACACATTTGAATATTATTCTCTTCAGGATATTTCAATTAAGCATTTATTCATAAAAGTGGTTTTTAAAAAATGACAAATTGTGACAGAACTTCTCAGCCCTCTATAATTGATGTCAGAGCCTTGTACTGGGTTACAGCCCACAGGTTGAGAACTTCTGACTTCGATGATACCAAATTAGGGATATTAATCTAATGTTTAGATGTGTTCTGGATCATGCTTATTGAAAATGTGTAAATCCTCATAAGGACTAGTTACCAAGGGGTATGTGTTTGGATTAGTTAATTTCAATATTGTGTCAGTTTTATAATTACAGTTCCAATTAAAAATATCTAGCTTTTTTTGTTGAAATGAGAATTTTCTTATAATTTTATAATTACCTAATTAGCTCTTGTTGTGTGGGTTTGAGTGCATCTTATTTGTTTTTATTAGTAGTAAAGCAATTAAGATTAATTATGAAAGCAATTGTAGGATTCTCTAACAATATTGAGTGTATTCTTTTTCATAGTGCTTTTGGAGACTCATTCATAGTATAATACTCTTAAATTCTTGTTGATTTCAGGCTGTTAAACGAAGACCAGAATTGAAACTTATTGTTACCTCTGCCACTCTAGATGCAGTCAAGTTTTCACAGTACTTTTTTGAAGCTGTGAGTATTGGAAAAAATCAATTTTTAATTCTGAATGTGCTTTTTTAAATGTTTGTGTTGTGTTGTCTAAATCTGGTATTTTAAAACTTAATATGCATTCTTGGAACATTTACACTTGATTAAAGTGATAAAGTTTTGGTCATTTTCAGCTCCATTTGTTCAATGTGGATTTTTTTATTTGAAAATTAGTTTCCTCAACTATAATTTAAGTTTGTCGTAATAAAACTTAAAGATTTTAATGTTTCAATTACTTCTCAAATTAGCACAAATCTGGTGTGAATATTGACTGAAACTAAAATTATTTATAACTAAAAAATCTTTTTAAATGCTATTTTTTAAAATATGTTTTATTATAACTCATTGCAGAAAAGTGGATATTTAATTATTATTTTCAAGTGAGTTTACTCATTGTTGCTATTGTATTTGTATGTATCGGAATATCTTATGAAGAGATATGACTACAGTTCTGTCCTGTATTCATTTCAATTTTTGTTTTTCTAATGCAGCCTATTTTCACCATTCCTTGGTGCACATATCTTGTTGAATTTAAGAGTTTGTTGCTCAATAAAACTTAAAGATTTTAATGCTTTAATTACTTCTTAAATTAACACAAATGCACAAATTAGATGTGAGTATTTTGACTGAAACTTAAATTATTTTATAACTAAAAAAATCTTTTAAAAATGGTATTCTAAAATGGTTTTAAACACTCATTGCTAACTTAGTTCCCTGTTGCATAAAAGTGGATTTTAAATTATTCTTTTCATGTGTTTTTACTCATTGTTGCTGCTGTACTTGTATGTATCACGCACAGGGAATATATCATATTTACTAGATATGACTACAGTTCTGTCTCATTCATTGTTTTGTTTTTCTAATGTAGCCTATTTTTACCATTCCTGGTCGCACATATCCTGTTGAAATTTTATACACTAAAGAACCAGAAAATGACTACTTGGACGCGTCTTTGATAACTGTGATGCAAATTCATCTCACTGAACCACCAGGTATGTTACACGGTGACAATTTTTGTAGCAAAATGAATTAGTGTTTACATCCTCAACTAACCACTTTACAATTATCATAGTTTCTGCAGTTTAAGTTTGACTATGAAATTCCGAACAGCACAGCCAAGACAGGAAAATTATTTTTAAACTTCCAATTCCAAAGATCTGATTTAAGACAGCAAAAAAACTAATTTTTAACTGAAAAATATAATGCTGTAATTAATAGACAAATTGTTATTCCTCCTTGAAGGGCTCAAAATCAGTGGGTTTGAGTTGTATCTTGCTCCTTTAAATTTTGGTTTGACAGCCTAGTTCTGAGACCCAATTTTCATTTTTGTCACCTAAGTTTTTGGTTGTATGGTGTAAATTCCAACCAATCAACTGAGGTGCCCTAGTGGTCTGCCCTCCCTTTCGTTTTACGCTATCTTTACTTTGTCACAGTTTGATCAGATCTTACTCTTGCACCATAAAATCCAACCAGCCAATCAATTCTTACTTCTCTAATCTATCAGTAAATTCAACTATTTGTTTTGGAAATGAAAGACAAAGTTCTTTAAGGGGGAAAAATGCTGTAAATGTAATTCCGTAGTCATAATTTCTAAGCTTGCCTTCTGAAAAGCTTAAATCACTCCTAAAAAATTTTTCCTAACAGTGAACAAACCCCAAACTCTGTCTGCTTAGCTGGGCAGTTTGCCCAATTTTCTGAACAGAAGACTGCTACAGAATGTTTTTGAGTAACTGTTGGAATTTTATTAGTGCATCCTTCCAAATTATTATTGCCTTCAGGTGCACATTTCCTTTTAAGTGTGTACAGGCTTCACAGACCCAAGGTAGTATTTTCTTGCCCCATGGGGTTTACTGTCTTCAGTAAACACAGGAGTTGTGCTCCGAGTATACCCAAGCAATCTTTTTCTGTTCATGCCAGCTCTGTTCTACAATCCCTCTTTTTTCCATTCACAATATATTTTGATTGGCGTCTTGTGTTCAACACAGCTTGGCCAAATATGGTCTATGCACCATAAAACTCCCAAACAACCTAATTCTTATCCTTGATACCTTCTGCCTTCCTGGTTAAGCTTTTTCCCCTTAATGTTTTCATGAGTCAGACAATAGAGGTGCAGGATTGAATCCTGTGAAAATTGT
This sequence comes from Meta bourneti, assembly GCA_933210815.1. Taxonomy (NCBI): domain Eukaryota; kingdom Metazoa; phylum Arthropoda; class Arachnida; order Araneae; family Tetragnathidae; genus Meta; species Meta bourneti. The sequence goes on from OW119931.1 coordinate 25,721,585, forward strand.
TAATGTTCCTTTTTTGCTAATAAATAAGTTATTCAGTTCCCATATGTACCACCATGTGCTAGGTATTCTGATAAATCAAAAGGAATTGTTCAGATTTTTTAAAGCAATGGTTATCTTTACTTCCTGCATTGTTATTAAGGTTTGATTATCAGTATTTAAATAGATTTTGAAAATTGGTAAACCTCAATGCTGGGATATTGCAACTTTTTTAGTTACTTTTAATCTCCTGGAAGTGAATAAAAATTAATGTTTCAGTATTCTTTACTGTTATTTATTCCGTGATGTTTTAAAAATTTCATAAGCTTTATTAAAATTAAGCATTTGAGCAATGCAGATGAATTTACAATAATAATATTAATTTTAATATTTTCTAAGTTTCAATGTAGATTGTTGTAGATGTTGCTATTATTTCATGTCTTACACAATTAAAATAATTTTTCATTGTACACATAGTAGTACAGAACGCAAGTCCTGAAGTCATGCCGTCATTACCTCCCATTAATGAAACAGAAGGACTTAAAACCAATGGATCATGACATTGAGAATTTTTACCCATAATTTGCATGCCCTAATTGTCATTTTTTTTACATCTTCTAGGTGACATTTTGCTCTTTTTGACGGGTCAAGAAGAAATCGACACTGCATGCGAAATTCTTTACGAAAGAATGAAATCTCTGGGACCGGAAGTGCCTGAACTCATCATTTTGCCCGTCTATTCTGCCCTGCCCAGTGAAATGCAAACACGTATTTTTGAACCTGCTCCACCAGGCTCTAGAAAGGTATGTAGCCCATTTAATTGGTTCCACTGGTTAGAGAATCGCTTCTTTGGTATCTGCTCTCAGGGGCACATCTTTAGATGTGTACAAGCTTCACGGACCCGAGGTGACTGAGTGATCTTTTTTCCCATGGGTTTTACTGTCTACTAAACATGGGGTTAGCAGTCCCTGGATACACACAAGTGATCTTTTTCCACTTTCATCCTACTACTTTATTCCCCAATCCCTCTTTCCTTTCATGACATTTTTCACATTTGAAGTTGTCTTGTCTTGGCCAAATATGGCCCTTACGCTATAAAACTACCAACCAAATTTGGTGTCTCTGTCTTGTCAGGGCTCATTCACCTTGAATTTTTTAAACGTCCTGGGAATGAATTATTTTTCAAGTTCTCAGGAAAACTCCTTGAGTTGACTTAATACTCAAAAAAAATTTATTTCAGTACTGATTATCTGTAATGAATAAAAGTTACAAATTAATTTCAATTTTGGAAATGGTTAAAAAATATTCAGAAAAAAGGCAAATTCAAAGGGAAAACTTGTTCAAAATATCCCCTCGAAATGTCTTTCACACTAACCAGTGAGATTTTGACATCCATAGGAGAGTGGCAAGGAGAAAAGACAAAATTTCAAAAAATATCAGAATTTTATTCAGAAGCAGGTTTCAGAATGTAAGTCAGGTCAGTTCAGACACAGTACAGACCCACGGGATGACATGCATTCAGAAGAATACAACCTATAAACAAACAGAAAACAGTCCATCCTCTTCTGGCTTTGCAGAGAAGTAGGAACATAAACAAGAGGATCGCTGTAGGTTCTGTCGCTGCTTAAGTAGTATGACTCCTTCGTGGCGACTTATATCAGCACTGACGCTGGCGAACACTGCTTTCCAGTTTCACCATGAAGCGCGCATGAATTCCAGGTACAGGCTATCGGCAGGTGGATCATCATAATTTGATAAATCTTAAAATGTGTTTATCCATCATGTAAATAATTTAAGTGAAGTGAGGGATGTGAAATGTACCAACTATTATGAAAAGTATCACTTTAACTAGAAACCAGAAGGCCAGTTCTGATTCTTGCAGCACTTCAGCTAGGATGAGTAGGGAGAAGAGAACTAAACAAAAAAATAAAACCACTTTTCTTTTAAACTTTACTTTTATTTCTTGTTTATTTTCCACTTTGTTTATTGAATGATTTGCTCATGAGCAGGAATACAGTGTCTATTTTATATACTATTTTTAAATTAAAGAACAAAAAGCTTTGACTTTGTGAGTGGGCAAACAGGTTCAACTGCATGTCCATCTCATGAAATGCACTTTCTTTGGCTCCATTGTATAAGTTTAAGCAAACCTTTTTTTCCAAGTTAGTAAAATTTTTGAGAATTTGGATGCTTTTAAGTATCAACTTTTATTTATTCCTTGAATTTTGTAAGACCTTGCTCTGTGCTTGCAAGAACTATTTACATGCACTTTAGATTAACTCTGCTCTGTTTTCAGGTTGTGATAGCTACCAACATTGCCGAAACTTCTTTGACCATTGATGGAATATATTACGTGGTCGATCCTGGATTTGTGAAACAAAATGTCTACAATTCCAAAACGGGAATGGATTCTTTGGTTGTGACGCCCATCTCTCAGGTAAGGCTTTTTGGAATTCAGTATATTATGAAGAGACTGGTGTTTTTATAATTGTACTTTAATTCAGAAAGAATGAAATATGATGTTTGGAAGGACCACACTTGTATATGAGATGCAGGTATCAAATTATGAGAGCAATAAAAATTAATTGTGTTTGAGCCACAACTGAATGGCAGTTATAAGGTGTAGTACATCTGTCGTAATTATACTTCCTTAACTAAATAATTTTATACTGTATCCATGATTTTATATTTCATATGTTAGGGTTTGCCAAAGATGTTAACATTGCAGTCCTGACAAAGATTGAACATACCTCTCTCTGATAGCGCAGTTGAGGCTTGTGTCTTAATTGATGCCTGAATATTTCTTGAGTACTTTTTATATTTTTATAATGACACAGATAAACTAATAACCAAAAAATAATAAAAATTGAACTACAGTGAAAAGGCTTAAATCTACAATCAGCTATTTGCAGTCAGTTCTTTTGTTAGAAGAATCAATCATGATACTTCACTTGTATGGTCAAGTGGATAAGTGTGCTTAAAATAATTTTAGGTGACAAATTTGTAAATTCTTTTGCATCTTATTGCCTACTTTTGCTCCTCAACACCCCTGTTCCTTTGAGTCTAACATTGCCCCAAGATTCTTCAGTGTCCACTTTGGAAAACTGACCTTGGTCATGATCTCCACCAGGATTATAATGTAAACATCGACTGCAATGTATGTGAGACAGTTTTGATTTCTCCAGGAATGCTATGTAAACATTTTCACATGTCTGTACCCTTCGTTTTCTAAGCACTGAATTTTTGTGATTTACCCTTAATTTCTTGAAACATTTTGGGTAGAACAGAGTACCATGTCAACCCAGTTTTTTAAAAAATTGATTTTAGGAAACCTAAACCTATGCAAATACCCTATAACTTCAAAAAGTTTATTGTTGAACAGTGTTTGAATAAGTTGTGGTTTTTCTGAACTTTCTTGGCATTTGTTGATTTGTCAAATTAAATTTAACCTTCCTGGGTTAACCACTAAAACAATAACACAGTTGATCATTACTGTTTTTTCTAGTGTTTGGTGACCATTGCTTTTCAATTGTATAATAGACACTGAAATCATAGCTAATGGCTCCAAACTTATAAGTTGTATTTATATTTTCTGTTATAAAGAAAGGGGACAACAAAATGTTAAATTTAAAAAATGCATTTGGTTAGAAATTTAAAGTTCATAAGATATCTACCAAGATAATCCAAGGTGAGAATGGCCTTTTTTCTAGGAAAGTTTTTGTTTATACAATTTTTATGATTTCATTATTGAAAAGAGATCAGAATTTTGGAAACCTATTTTGCTCTGAAAGCCATTGCACAATAGATCAACTTTTTGAGAGCCCAATTTATTGTGCTTAACCAACTCATCTAGAATTTCATTTCCCATCTGTTCATAATGTTTGCTAAGAAACTAGAAATTAAGCTTTATAAAATAGCATTTAATTCTTAAAAACCATGCAAAAGATAATAAAAATTTTATTTTAATACAGCGAAACCTCGATTTTACAAACTTCTGTTTAACATATTCCTCAATTTAACATACTTTTTCAAAATCCCAATGAAACAACCAAACCATAATCCACCAAAGAAATAATTTCAATTTAATGAATATTAGCAAATACCTTCGATACACTGGAATTTTTATAATCCGGGGTGTGATAATTTTCTCATGTTGGAATTACTTAAATGCATTGAAATTAAACCTTGTTCTAATGATTTTGTTCAGGCCCAAGCGAAGCAGAGAGCTGGCCGAGCAGGAAGAACTGGACCCGGCAAGACCTACCGACTCTACACCGAGAGGTCATATCGAGACGAAATGCTGACAACACCTGTGCCTGAGATCCAGAGAACAAACCTCGCCCACACCGTGCTGCAGTTGAAGGCTATGGGCATCAATGACCTGCTCTCCTTCGACTTCATGGATGCCCCTCCGCCAGAGGTAAGTGTTGTCTTTCATCAAAATTTTACTTAGTTAACAATCAGTTGAATTAACCTTAATTAAGCAGCAGTATGTCCATAAGTGAGAGTTAGAAACTAATGCAAATTTTAGAATCTGTCCCGCAAAAGGCAACAAAATGTATGTTGATCTTTCCATTTATATTTGATATTAAGCTAAGTTTAAAAGAACCATTAGAAGTCAATTAAAAATCAAATATAAAGCAATTTTGCTATTATGTACTAATTATGAACGATTTAAAATGTTCGTTGAATTTCATAAAAACTAACATTTTGGGAATGCATACCTGTCCACTTTTCCGGAAGTCTTCCAGTCTTCAGGACAAAAATATTTTCTGGAATTCTCTCTCTCTACTGAGGGAGAACATTTTCAAATGACGCCAATTTCGAGATTTTGGCACCAAGCCGGGGCAACCATGATATAAGTATCAGTGGTCTGCTAGATTGTCGAAAAACCTTTGGCTCCTAATTTTCAAGAAAACCTTGAAATATTCCTCTCTACAACATTCAAGAAAAAATTTAATTCCTAACTTGATATATTTGGAGCCATTTTGCATAAAATATTGCCAAATAGGTTTCACTGAGTTTGAACTGCAGCCAAGCATATGATAGTAGTAGAGAACAGGTTACTTTTCTTTTTTGAATTGCTTTCATAAAGCCCTTTTTGGCCCAATTGCCGCCTAATTTAGTGCTTTTAACCATTTCTTATTTCAAGAATTATTTTCATTTTTTGAGTTTCTCTTTGGGGTTTTTTGTCTTCAAAATCTTCTGGATGTTTTTTTCGTTCAGGTTGTTAGGTATGAAAATATCTGCTGCAGGTACTCGCTGTTCTCAAAAATCACGAGTTCCTCAAACTATAGATGCCCTTAATGCATTACTTTATTCCTGTCTTCCACTCAATAAATTTCCCTAATAAATAATTCTTACCAAAATCTTAAAATTGCCTTTTTATTAGGTGCTTCAATTATCAATTTCATTCATATTTTTAAACTAGGTTTCTTTAAAACAATTGTTTTCATAAAGTACTATTTCAAATCATATTATAGTACAGAAATCTCAAATGTTATTTATAAGCAGTATTTGTCCAATTAAGCAAGATATTAAGAAGATAGATATGTCCTTTAAACAAGAGATAAGACAAGATATGTGCAAGGGATAAGATGAGCCTATTGCTAAAGTTGCATAATTTCCTGATGTGTTTTGTCTTGTTTGTGCAAAGTTGCTCTAGCCGTAGTTTTTAATAAATTGTTCCAAATGCAAAATTAAGGGTTTTTAAAATGGCCAGAACTTAGTTTGTGGTTAATACATTATTTGCGTTTTTGCTTAATTCTGAAGGTAATTTTAACATACATATGATGCCTGAATTGATATTAATATATTAAAATGCTAGATTTAAAATTTTTGAATTTGTGTAAACTAAAAGATGATGTGACTGAAATAGTGGCATGTTTTATGGATGTTCTGATTCCATGATTTTTTAGATTATTTTAACCTGCAGTAAATGTTGAAGCATGCATCACAAACATTATGAGACTGAAATATTTCAATTTAACTTCGAAAAACATTGATAATGTAGCTAGCATGTTTTCAACCTAAAAGTAAATAATCTAAAGCTGTGTTACTTATTGTAATAATAAAAGTGCTATGAATTTAATGCATTGAAATTTATGTTTGCAGTCTCTAATCATGGCATTAGAGCAGCTGCATTCCCTAAGTGCCCTAGATGATGAAGGACTGCTCACCAGGCTTGGAAGAAGGGTAAGATGGTTTACCTAGTGAATTTGATTTTTATCTTCACAAAAATGTATTGTATTTCTCTAGAGTCAAATAGTCTTACAATAAAGGGGAATACAACTCAAATTGTAATATTACTCATATACTGAAAAATTAATTGTTCTCAGGCTGGGATAAAAAGTACACATTTAGTTAGTTTAAACAAATCTAAAAGTAAATGTCTCCAGTTTCTTTGAAATTAACTAATCACTTAAAACATTGCTTCTTAACATGTGTATCCTGGAAAGTTCATTCACCGTGGAATCAAAATAAGCCTCTTTACTTTTCCAAAGAGTAAATATCTGAGTAATAGGTTTCTTCATGATCTCTAACTTGAACATTTAACATAAAATACAACTTCTAATTCTCATTTGGCACATCTGAGTGAAGGTTGAACTTCACTCCAATTGCAATGGGGCCGTCATGGCTCAGTGGGTATGCCCACTGCGCTAGCAACCTTTGAGTTGTAGGTGGCGCAGTTTCGATTCCTGTCAGATGCATTCCTCCCTGGGTGTATTTCTCTCTTCTGCGTCAATAAAACTTTCATTGTGTGTCTATTACTTGATATTGTGTGTCTTGTGTCTGGTGCAGCATGGCCAAACATGGCCCTTGTGCCATCAAACCCAAACCACTCCAATTACAAAGATGGTGCAGCTAAGAGTACACAGGGCGTTTTTCAGATGGGGACACTTGGTTTCTTAACACACTATTGCTTACTTTCCTCTGCAGTAGGTATTGATTTGTAGATTTAAGATCCACACATACCCACACTTTTCAGTTTTCATCTATGATTCAGTATTTTAACTTTTTAAAATATATATATCGCCTTGGTCAGCTGAGGCAAGTACACATTTAAGTAAAAGAAGTCAATTTTAAGCAATTATGAAACATTCATTAGAATGCTTTTAACAAAACAAATAAATTCAATACATTTAAATGTGCTTACACATCTAGCTAACTATCTCATCACATTGCTGTCTGCACAATATATATATCTAGAGTTCAACTCTTCATTTCAGTGTTTCACATTTTTTTGCCACAACTGAGACTCGTTTTGAGCGACTCTCATATATTTAATATATTATTTTAATGCATGTAATGGTTTTTTAACTTATCACGATACCTATTTTGCTTGCAAGGAATTTAATCTATTGTATTTAGTAGCGAGAAAAATCAAAACACCATAAGAGTATAACTTGTAAACAGAATATCTGCTAGGCATGTATTGAGCTCTTCCAGTCGCTTGAGTTAATCCCCTTCTTTGCAGATGGCAGAGTTTCCGATGGAGCCCAGTCTCTCCAAAATGCTTATCATGTCTGTGCATTTGGGCTGCAGTGAAGAGATCCTCACCATTGTCTCCATGCTTTCTGTGCAGAATGTGTTTTACAGGCCTAAGGTAACTGCTTTTCAAAGTTATATTTACTCTTTTGTAGGCGCAATTTCTAATTTTCTTCAAGTGTTGCTATAGTATTTATTATAATGTTAAGATTCAAGAAGTGGAAATGGTAGAAAAAACTAGCATTTATGACAATAAAATATGATTTATATACAAAGATAAAGAGATGAAGCCTGTCAAAATTGATAATAAAAATTGAATAACCTTCCAAATAATGACTGATCACGATTTTAAAATTCCATCAATGTGAAAGATCGTCAATAGCCATTTTGGTGGAGCAAGACATCCACCATCATTAAGATAGAAGTAGAGTCTACAAGAAGAGACACAAATTTAAATGTTCAAGAAAATGTTACCTCAACTCACTTTTTGAACTAAGCCTCTCCAGGCTGCAAGGAAACAATAGCATCAGTCACTAGTGTGTTTGACAACACAAAAATAGATTTGGTTTCTCTGGTGTTTAACTCGAGAGTAGAGATCTGAGATTGGACTGGTTTCGCTTACTTGAAATCAAACTGATGAGAAAAATCCCAATAGTAATAAGCAATGGCAGACTTGTTTATTTACTTACTTTTAACACATGTTCTTGCAACTGGAATTTTTGAAGGCTTTTTCAGTTTTTTCTAGGATATGCATATTAACTTAAATAAATTTTTATGACTGCTTCTGTTCCCTCCTTTTGGCCATGCTTTTCAACTATTGAGTATTAAAATAAGTGTAGCTTATTTCTTCAATATAAATCAGTGGAAATTATTTTCGATAAAAAATCAAATAAGAACTGACTACGTAATTAGTCTTTTGCTGCAAATAAAAATTTTCTAAAAAATGGTTGACATTGATTACAAGGTTGAACATAACCATTGTGTCTCTTCCCCTCTATTTCAGATAGTAAATTATCAAAAAAAATATTGTTCACACCCAGTGCACTTTTCATAAAATATAACTTAAAAGGAAAAAGTGTGACCTATTTTTAAAACATGTCTGTTCATCTGACCTAATATGGAAAACAAAATAAACAATTACATGACTTTTAAAAAGTACTTGATTTTAATAAGAATTGACCAATTATGCTTAATTTTATTATTAAAATTAATTTATTATTAAAATTAATGCTTATTTTATTTTAATAGTGAAAGTAAGGGACAGGTAAAATGTGACATGTCGTAAAAATCTAGGGCCTTAGTCACCAGTAGGCAGTGATTGATACATATTCAGGCCTTATTTACAAGCTTTGATTACTTTGTAGAAATATATAAGTTTATTTGAAACTCAAATCAGTCATGGTTAACCCACTAGATGCTGATCTAAAGTTTCACAAATAGAAGGGGAAAATAGTGCATTTTGTCTAGTCTTGGTTAGGTCACAAGAAAAATTACAAAGCAAGCATACTTTCATCCAACCAAATTCAAGAAAAATATACTAAAATTAAACTTTAAGCAACAAAATATTCTGAAAGAATACGGAGTATTTTACTGCATCCCTCTTTACATGGCCTTCCTAATTTAATAATTATTAAATTTGTTTTGTAATCAATATTAAACACTTGATTGACAATTTAAATAGTGTATAATCACATTTAAGCTGAATGTTGAACACAGACTCAAATATTCCCTACATTTGGCATGTTGATGCCAAATGTAGAAAATCTTTGTCTTCATTTTGTACATATCAATTTTCTACATTGCTTATGCCTTGAAATAAGATCTATGCTTGTGCCTTGAAAATCGTCAATTTTTATTGCTTATTCTTTTAGGACAAACAAGCATTGGCAGATCAGAAAAAAGCCAAATTCAATCAGCCTGAAGGTGATCATCTGACGTTATTAGCTGTATATAATTCCTGGAAAAACAACAAATTTTCAAATGCTTGGTGCTATGAAAACTTTGTACAGATAAGAACTCTGAAACGAGCACAAGATGTTCGCAAACAGTTGCTGGGTATCATGGACAGGTACTATTATATCCATGTATATATATTTATACTTATCCATAAATATGCATCACATTCAAATGTATTCCAAATGCCTCTCACAAGAGTCCAAGCTGTATTTTAAGTAATGCTCTGTGTGGTCAATAGAGCTGTGATCATACACTACCTGGAAATGAATTAGTGCTATATAGCTTTTTCACAAACCCTGGAAAACTTGAATTTACTTAAGACTTAGGAAACTGAAACACACACCAGGAAATTTTCTCTCCAATGCTGATTATTTGAATTGCAAGAAAAAAATTCAAAATTTGTTAAAACTTATTTTTTAAAAGTAATTGAAACAAAAAAACTAGTTCAAAATAGACCTCATGGATAAGTAAAGAATGTAGCATTTGATAACTGTCAACTACTGTAGAAAGCACTCTACCTGAAACAGGAAGGCTGGTGCCATTTTTGTGACAACAGTAAGACAAGGAGTACTGAATTTTGAAAAGTACATTTCTCTCAATTTTTTATTTTTTCACAAATAGGAAGGCCAGCTCCTATTTTCCCTAACTTGTCTAGATTGATATGTTTTTGCAATGCCAATAAACAACCTGTAGACATGAGGAATGAAAGATATTTAGTAGCATAAATTATGACAAATATGACATTTCAGTGATACGTAAAATGCAGCTTGATTTTTTAACTGGAAAATATAATTTTGTCCTTTACAGTTTTTTTGCTATGAGTAGCTCATATTAAATGTGACTTCAATACTTTCTGTAAAACTTAAAACTACACCTTGAAAACTCATGGAAATTGCCTTTCCAAAACTATGAATTCTGGTAAATGGTTTACCTGTGTACTCCAAAAACTGAATCATAAGGGCAAGTTCAATTCCATTTTAAGAAAATGATTTCTTGGTTCCTACTATTTATTGAAATAAGCAGAAAATATGCAGTTGAAGTTTGAACTTCTATCTGATGAATGTTTCTAATTGAAATATTTTCACAAAACCTTGAACTCTAATATTTAACATGAAATTCAATCTCCATTTAACAAAGTGGATTTCTATTCAGTGAATGTTTTCTGATGATGACCATCACGATTTTTGTCCACGGGTCCCAGAAAGACTTTCGGCTTTTCTTCTGGTGTACGAATTAATTACTTTTAAGTCCTAAGGATGAGATTAATCTGCCGTACCTGTTGCTGGATTATCAATCACAGCTTTCTTCAAAGATCACAATTGCTGTTGCATATGTCGTAGTGAGAAGAAAATGTTGGTTAAAAATAAAGGAATAGATTAAGTACCCATAATATTAATTTTCCTTGCCAAGGTAAGTTTCCAAAGGCATTTTCTTGAACCTAATTCTATGTTAACTATATATATTATTACCTGTATGTGAAAATTTATTTGAAGTACTGAAATTATGGCAAAAATGCAAATTGACTATCCATTTGTAATGAGAAAAACAGTAAATTTGTTATCAAGCATGAAGTAAGGCCAGAAGATTTTCAAAATAATGTACTTAATTGTTTTGGAGAAATTCAACTAATATTTTTTCTCACCTGCAGGCATAAACTGGATGTTGTGTCATGTGGTAAGACCACGGCCAGAGTCCAGAAAGCCATCTGCAGTGGGTTTTTCCGAAATGCTGCCAAAAAAGACCCTCAGGAGGGTTACCGGACACTAGTGGACGGCCAAGTGGTCTACATCCATCCATCGAGTGCATTGTTCAACAGGCAGCCAGAGTGGTGAGTTTCTTTTATTTGTTCGCAATGTATGATAACAGATCAAGAGTCCCATAAGTGGTTTAAGAATTGAACATGATATACATTGGTGTGCATGGAGTTTCACTCTTTTAGTTTCTAATGAGGCAGAGAGAAATAGCTGTGGAATCCGAAAGAATTTGATTATGAGCCATCGATGTTGCTAGTGACATGAATGGGAAGTAAAAGACAGCAGATTGACCTGAACCAGAGTTCTAGGCAATCGGCTGTGATCCGTAACCTTTTATGTAAGAGACCCATGGATAAATGTGTAGTTGGAGTTTAATCTGCAAAGGGGATTTTAAAGATTATTGGATTAGCAGCCAATTAAAAGAGTTAAAGACAGAGAAGGTAGTGTTCTGATAAAATTTGAGAGGACAACACAAAAGGAAGAGTAATAAGCATATAAGATCCTGTTTTATGCCATCTATAGCATGCATTATCTGAGCAAAAAAGATTAATTTGAAGTGGTGTAAACATGATTAAGGATAGGAACTAGAACCACTCAATAAATTGATGAATCGAGTTTCATCAATTAATTGAAATTTTAGATTCAGAAAAGCTAGTGAGAGATGAGTAAAAAAGAATTACTTTGGGAACCTTAAGGGACTTATACAAGGGATCGTTTATGAAGTATTAGTTGTTTAATTTAATGTGTTATGTGTGTATAAAAAATTTCTATGCCCTAATAGGACAATCCCCCCAAATGAAGTCTAAATGACAGTTTTGTAACGCAATCACTGCATTTACTCTAAAGCGACTGAGAAAAAATTCATAAAATAAAAACTTATTAAAGAGAATTAAAATTTGCTCTGTAATACATGTCTTAACTTTGTTGCACAAGTTGCAAGGACTGTTCAGTAATTTACAATGACTAAAAAAGTATGAAATCATACACGTTTATAAATGGTTTATTATTTGTACACTTTCCCTCTTATTTCTCAAAATAATTTTCACCAGTATCCATACATATATTCCTTCAGCGCCTAATACCAGCATTCAGCCAAATTTGCATCTTTTGGGCATCCTTCATGGAATATATCAACCAGATTGTGTACCGCTTAAGTTGACAAACATTTCTCATCCGAAACTGGAAGTATTCTCCTTGCTCCTGGGTCGTACAGTTGACGAGTAGGGTTGCCAAACCAAGCTGGCCGAGAATGCACCCTTAGAATGAATTAACACTAATGATTAGCCATTCCATATCGCATAGTGACCTATTTCCCGACTTTCCCTCATATGTGTATCTCCAAAATCTTGAAATAGTTTCTCTCCTAATGGCTATGTTGTGGTTCAAAATTAGGTATTCTCGGATCAATCCCTTCGTGGTTGATCCCAGACTGTCACCAATAGCCTGTTGTGTTGCTCTCGTGTGACATTAATTAAATACCTACCTAATGCTATGTCCTCCTCGGGGGCACATCTTTAGGTGTGTGCAGGCTTCATGAACTAGGGTACCCTAGTGATCTATTCTTTTCCCATGGGGTTTACTGCCTCTGGTGAACATAAGGGGTTTCGACCCCAGGATGCCCAAGCGATCTTTCTTCTCGCCATCCTTTCTTTTCACAATTACTTGACATTGTCTTATCTTAGGTGCAGGTGGCCAAATATGGCCCTTGTGCCATAAGACCCAAAACCAACTAACCTAATGCTATGTTTACTCCCATTGCTGTATCCCAAATGCGATTCTCAGTTATGCATTGTGTTACAGGGTGGTCTACCATGAGCTCGTGCAGACGACAAAGGAGTACATGCGAGAGGTGACGACCATCGACCCCAAGTGGATGGTGGAGTTTGCACCCGCCTTCTACAAGTTTGCCGATCCCACCAAGCTGAGCAAGCACAAGAAGCAGCTGCGCCTGGAACCCCTCTACAACAAATACGAGGAACCCAATGCATGGAGGATATCGCGCGTTCGCAGGAGAAGGAATTAGCTGTGTTGATTCTTTATTGGGGCCTTTTGTACATATGGGAAAAGTGTATATAAATTGTGACTTTTACTACATTTGGTGCTTTTATTTATTGTCTATATGGGAGCATTTCCCTGAGTGCATCTTGTCAAAGAAATTTGTATTAAAAAAATGTTAAAAGCATTGATTAAACATGGTTGTTTAAGTAAAATTTTATTTAATATCAGATCATCATGAAGCCTAACACTCTACAATTAGTAATGTATAAATACAGAAGGTAGTAATCGTACAAATTTTTGCAAGATTTAATAAAAATTAAGACACACATTTGACTGGTTGCTATTAAATGTCCTCTTCAAGTAAAGGTACAGTAATATCCAGTGAATGAAACAAAAATGCTGTATTAAACCAGTATCATTTATTGTGCATAAATCGTAAATTTTGAACCGACTAATTTCCATTCATATGAATTGAACTACTTAGAAACAATCACAGCAAGAATAAAATATGTTTATTACGAAGTTTAATCAGTTAATTAAACAATAACTTTTATGAAACAATAACATTGAAGACTAGCAAAACCTTTCTAGAAGTTACAGTAAACACATTAAAAATTTAATCTTACCTTACAAAAGTTATTCACAGAAGGAGTAATTAACAGTGTCAATTATTTATTGGGGCCTTTTGTACATATTGGAAAAGTGTATATAAATTTAGGAAATTTAACACTGTAATCTAGTTGACCGGCCTGAATTATTAGTTCATCTCCAGGACAAATTGGATTAGAAACATCAAACACAACAGGTTCTACTAAAGTCCACAATTTATTTGTGCACTTCCTCGCCAAAAGCCTTAATATGCACAAAACCTTGCATAGTACTCCTGTTGCAATCGACAATAGAATCAATCATGCAACTCAACATATTTTAAACAATTAAAAAATTATTTATAATCTCATGTTGACAATAACATTTTAATTATCTTTTAATAAGTTAATACAAATTTAATAAATAATAATTTTTAGTTTGTACAGGAAGCAGGCGTACTTTATGTGAGATATATATCGGACATCGCCTCCAAAGCGTACAGCAGTAGTATCAAGAAAAGGAAGTAAATTTAATATTTCTCAAGGAGATGGCTTATATTAGGAACTCTAAAAGAAAGCTGCTTCCTTAACACTGTTCCCTCTATTAAGCATGGAGTTGTGTCGATGCTTGTGTATGGGCTATGTGTTGATAGTAGAGGTTGGAAACTTGTTTTCAAAAATCAAATCAAAAAAAGGAAAATGAAATGCCTATTGAAGAACAATCTAAAAGAAGCTCAACATTTTTTAGTTTTGACAACTAAATGACTTCCACTTAAACATGAAGAAATTTATTTAGAAGCAAATACTTACAATGTATTTGGAGAAAAAAAACGAACCACACCCTCTTTCCAGCATTATTCATTGCAGAGCAAATTCAAAGGTACCATTCAATAGGAAATAACATCCTCTATAAGTTCACATCCAGAAACATTGCATAATGCTGTCTTCATATCAAATTTCAAATAAACTACATAATTTGGAATGGTAATACCATGTTCTGATGCCTTGAACAAGATGATCTCCACATTGAAAACTGATATTTGTAGATCGAGATTATTTGTAATTAATCAAGAACTGTTCGTTTGACATTTGAATGAAAGACACTTAAGAGCCTTACAAAAATGAAGATTTATTCTTTGACACAATGTTCATTTTCAAATACCAAAAATTCAGAGATGGGTTGAATGATTAACAGTTTAAATAAAAAGCTAGCAACTGTTGCAGAAAATAGATGGCAAAATTTATTTTACTATATATTTACTGTTTTTGTGATAATAGTAAGATGATTATTTTAAAGTTTTTGTAATTGGATATTTTTTTATGAAAAGAAACAATTAAATTAATGAAAGTTTTGCTATCAAGTCATAAACAGCTAGCAACTAAATTTAATGGGTTTTATTGACTTAGAAATAGATATAAATGGTTAATTTCAATAGTTATTAACTGTTTAAATTAATTATTAAGTGATGTCAAACGAATGCTGTTAGCTTTATATGTGTATCAATTATTTTTTTAGTTCAATTCACTGATTATACCATTAATATTTATAGACAACTAAATGTTTTTGATTAAAGATGTGCTGTTATTCCTATTACAGTATATGTAATAAAAATAAGTGTTTTTGCACATGAATAGTTAGCAACTTATCGAAAATATTAAGAGTTATGAATAAATGTTAAAACCTCAAATTTACCATCAATGTCGATTTTTAACATTTAATAATTTAAACCTTTGCATTTGCTAAAATTTTAACATTTGCTAAGATTTAGATTTTAACTGTTAATATTTGCAGTTAATAACTTGTCACAAGTTATTAATGCTAATCAACGACTGTTAAGATTGCTATTGTAAAATAGCATTTTTCCCATATGTATTAGATTGATCATTGATTATTAAAGTTAATCTGTATCATACATAACTGGTAGGAGGCAATGTCTGTTAGATTACATAAATGATGTTTTCAAACATTTGTTTTAATTTACACATTCCTCAGGTTTGTCATGTTTTTTCAACTTTTGATGCCCCTGAAATCACTAAGTCACTGAAAATTTAAGTGTAGCGATAAAACTGGAGCACAGAGTTGAAATTTTCAGTCTTGAAAAGTCCTGAATCGATTTCCAATAAAATTTATCAACGTTCCTTAGAATTTTTCTAATATTAATTTAATATTGCATACTAAAAGCTATTTAAAAAAACATTAGGTAGATTTTGGTTTGGTTCTTTAATATAATAACTACAAAATATCAGCGCTATAGGAATGTTATTTCCGAAGATATGAATAAAAGTCTGAGAAGCTGATTTAACACTAGGCGCACTCCAAACTTTCTTTTCTCACAATTCAAATTTTGATATCAATTGGAAATTTTATTTCAAAATAGGGGTTTTCTATTGGTAATTATGAAGTTTGTGCTCAGTTTAATATAAAGACGGTCCTTTACGCACATTGTATGTACATGTGAATTTATAGAAGGCGTTATTCTCTGTCGAATGGCGTCTTTGAATTTTCTCTACTGTTAATGCTCGAATAAAGAAGGGTGGTTCGGTTTTTTTCTCCGATAGAAAAACAAACCTATATCGAGAAGGGATTCGTGCTCCACTTCAACTGGCCGCGGTAGCCCAGTTGGAAGAGTAACGGATTACGAGTTCGAAACTCGGTCCAGCCAAAGACCGTCGTGTACACGGGAGCTAGTGCTCAGTAAATCTCGTGCCCTCATGTTGGCGTAGTGTGTAAGTTTGTAGAGTGGGGTGCCAACTCAGGTCTCGTCATCTGACCGCGGTTCAAAATTACGAGGCGTTATCCTTGGATCCTTCCCTTCGAGATTGATCCCGGACCGTCGCCAATAGCCTGTTGTGTTGCTCCAGTGCGACGTTAATTAACTTCCTACCGATCTTCACGCCAAAGCGAGGACATTTGAGGCTAATTCGTTACTCTTCCAACTGGGCTACCGCGGCTCACGCTTTTAAATGGACAGGAAAGCCGCGGTAGCCCGGTAAGTTTTCAAAATTCGTAATCCGGAAACAGCTTGACCAAATGACTTGAAATTTAGTACCCAAGATAAAATTTTGATAGGAATTGTAAATTTTTGTGCTGACATCGGAGGAGGGCAGGGGTAGTTGAATTAATGTCGCATTGGAGCAATACAACGGGCTATTGGAATCAACCGCGAAGGGAAAGACCGAGGACAACACCTCATTTTGAACCACGGTCAGATGAAGAGGCTGAAATTGGAAAATATGAAGTTTAATAGCGACTTAATGAGACGTTTTCATGCATATTTTATTCATATAAATTTGTGTTGATTACCTACCGAATGGTTCGGAAAGTTTTCCCCATAATATATATAAAAAATGAAAGTTTGTTACCTTAGAAAAATGGTTAAAATGACAATATTTGAAGCAAAGAACTTTGAATGCTGCGAAAAAAAGACGAGAATATCCAGGAAAAACATTGTTTATTTCATTCTCCTTCGTTTGCAGCTGCTCTGCTCGTAAATATATAAGCAACAAAATTTATCAACATTTTTATTTGACTTCTGAACGAAAAATAGCGGATGTCTGTCGATTTCGTGACTAGAATTGCATACTTAAAACTTAAATTTCTGATGCGTTCTGCAACATCTTTTGTGTTTTCACTTTCATTTGAATACAGTTGCAAAAACAAGCTTTTGGAGAAGATTATTTTAAAGAATTCGTGCCTCAATCTATTTACCCTGAAATGGGAATCGCAAATGGTACTCGACAGCATTTGAAAAATGACATGCTTTCCCAAATGGAATATTTTGAAGAGCCAAAATTCATCAAGCACTCTCCATTCTAAGTTAGGGAACTTTTCGTTAGAACCTCGTATTTAAACTTAAGCAAGCCAGTTTTCTACGTCTGGAAAAAAGTAAATTTATAAGGATTTGATATAGTATATCTCGGTATTTTCTTAGTATGCTTGCAGGTTGGTAGAGCGAAAGATAAATAAGTCCGTCTGCGACCATCAAAAGCTTAAGGCCACCGCCAAAACATGGAGCAAGCTTTTGTCTAACCCTGTTCCGCCTAATTTGCCACGACATATTACTACGGCAAATTTTCGAATTTTAACTGGACACGACTTTTTGAGGACACTTACACCGTATTGGTGTGCATGCTTCTCCTGACTGACCCTTTTGTTCGACGGGGAGCTTTATAGATTTTAGTCATCTTTTAAGTTACACTTTTTTATCTGATATCTTAATTGACGACCTTTTTAGCCGGGTTAATTTGTACTGGGCTGCCCGTAGGAAAGTATGGTCCCTGGACTTTTCCTGACATAGGGAAAAAAGTATTCTTAGTACAATTCATTTTTTTTAATTTTAAATGACCTAGATTACGTTTCGCTGTTGGGTCAAGCTCAACTTTCACCCTGCCATATGGATCAGATATTCATTCTTTTCATGCATTTCAAAAATCATTTATTCTACTATGCCTTTCCGATTACAGAAAACATTGGTTTATTATGAGTTTGTTTTTACAAGTCCACATTCAAGTTGAGGAATTTGCCTTGCTCGTGAATGGGTCTTAAATGACCCACAAAGCAAATGCGGTCTAATGACTAGTTACAAAAAATATTGTCATAGAATCGAGCTCATAAATGAAGTTTCAGCTCCATAGGAAAGTTCAATTCGGAAAAAAATCAAACGACATGCTTATCTAAGATGAAAGGTTATGATGGTAAATGATCTAGAATTTATTTTACCGGTCTGAATCTGGAGACTGATCTTGTTTGTGTTAATGAAAACTTGGAATCATCTTGCACAGATCTACTTGCTCAACAACCAGTCAGACAAACTGGTTGACCCCCAATTGAAGCAAATATAAAACTTCCATCAGAACTGAGGGCTACGGTAGCCCAGTTGGAAGAGCAACGGATTGGTTGGACCGGAGTATTGCGAGTTCGAAACTCGGTCCAGCCAAAGACCGTCGTGTACACGGGGACAAGTGAATGTTCAATCTGTCGTGGCCTCAAATGTTCTCACGTTGGCGGGCCAGCTCAGGTGTTGTTCTCATCATATGACCGTGATTCAAAATTACCGAGACGTTGGATCTTTCCCTTAAGGATTGATCCCGGACCGTCTCCAATAGCCCGTCGTGTTGTTCCAGTTCGACGTTAATTAACTACCTACCATCAGAACCGACTCATTAGTGAGTAAATGTTATTAAATTTTTAAGACGTTTCTCGACTAAGTACGTTTTGTAGTATCTTTAACCTCCTGGTGGTTTTCTCGACCAGGTACCTCGTTTTTAGCAAAACTGACCAGATCCTTGATGGATGAGATATCTCGTCCATCAAGATCTCATTCTCATCATTAGAAGAAAACTGACCAGATCTTGATCTCGTCATCAAAGAAAAATCGGCAATATATTGACGAGATATCTTGTCATTAGCAAAATTGGTCAGATCTTGATGAACGAGATATCTTCTCGAAACCACTTGGAGGGTTAAGGGTTTGTTACAAGAATATTGAGTCTGGATTAAATTCTCTGATGTGGATTCAACCGACTCATTCACAATTCTAAAATGACACAAGACAAAGATTAAGAAACGAAACAAATCATTCGTACACAATAAAATTCTGTTTATTCAAACCCCCAGAGAGGAGACAATAAAATACATTCTCAGCTTTGTTACAGACATCTGTTACTATATAATGTTACAAGCAGATAATTTAATTTCTGTACAGGAATTAACTTTATTGCCCTTGTTACGCCCGGGCAATAAGGTAAAAATGAGATCAGTAGCTGATAACCACACCGAAAGGCGGAGTTATTCCTTTGTATACATATAAATATTTTTTTACATATGCTCTGTTAATGGCATCCTAAAATAACGGTAAAATCCTAGTTGGCGGTACGGTCTTGGTCGCCAAACCACTACCAAATGGCAATGACTGACAGAAAAGGACGCCCTACCATATATAATGGCGGACAGAATTAACGCTATTTAGAGTATTTAACAACCATACCGTTCACTAGGATTTCGCCACTAAATTTTATTCACAGTATGTACATTGTTCTAGGTAGAATCATTTACACTTTCTTACAGACTCGCCATTGCTTGCTGACAACGTTGAAAGGATCGAAGATTTTAACTTAAAACTGGATTTGAAGGATTCGTTGCAATATCATATTAAGCCACAAGAAAATTATCCTCAAGGTTATAAATAGCATTCAATCATTGGTAACTTTACGCTCATCTGTAGAAGAATCAACTGAATGGCGCTCTATGGTTCTTTTTTGTTACACGAACCATATTGAATGACTCATTCTGTTTTGGTGTGTTGCTGTACTGTCGTTTTTCGACATGCAAGAGATTTGGACATTCTATTTAAGATGGATTACAAGGATCCAAACCCGGTCTCGCGAGTCAGAGCGACACGATTCAGAAATCTACTTCAAAAGTAAATTCTATTCGAAGAAAGAATTCTCGCAGGTAAAAAAAATCGCTTGATGAAGCTTCCTTAATTTTCCCACTTTTTTTTAGATACAAAATTAAATCAATCTATCGCTCTGCGGGCCACATTTAAAATAGTGCTTTTCGTTTTAATAACTTTGAGAATGGTGTTTATTATTTATTCCCAATTGTTTCCATTTATCGTGGCTAATTATGCGACCTGACGGGGCGTATGCGGACCTCTGTAGGCCAGGCCAGCTCTGGACTTAATCTTGGAAAAAATTCTAAATATAATGTTGCCTTGAGTCTTTTATGAGCAATAAATATTATTGCAAAAATTTTGTTAACAAATATCGTGAAATTATTTTCAGTAAAATAGTTTAATTGGTTTCTATAACCATGGCAAAGGAATAAACATTTACCTTCGAATGAAATAGACAGCATGTTCGCGCAACTTTATGTTATTTCTTCCCGTCGCTCGGTTTGAAGTTCTCTCACGTGGTTGTGGGAAAAATCATGAATCTTGAATTATTGATTGGTTAAACTGATTATCCGCCGTGATCAAAAACACTGGTATGCGCTTCGATAGCCAATCGCTAAGTTGACTCGTAAGCCCACGTGATGTCTATTTCATTAAACTTGTTTCTGTATGCTTAATTCATACCAGTTTAAGTCAGCAATAAGAGATATAGGAATCACAACTTTACGATACCAAATGTAATGAAAAATAAATTTAAAAATTCCCAAAGCAATAGAATTAAAATTGGGCAATACATCTTTTTAAAAAACAATGTTCCACAATTGATTGAACATCACAAAACAATATTTAACAAAGATAAAATAGTCAATATCATTATCTGAATTCTTAAATGTTTGTTTTGTATAATTATTCACGGATCTCTTTCTACGCGAATGAAATATGCCAGCATATTTAGAGAATAAAATTATAAAAATTCATTTTCATGACATTGATTTTAAAACATACAATTTTCAATTATTTTTTCAATCACCAAATTCCTCGGAGTCTTCAAACAATCAATTCTTTTGAACAGATAAATCATACAAAAAAGTTCCTTGACTTGACAGGTTTTGCAAATGATACATATTGCAGAATTTATTGTTTTCAACTTCAATTTGTGTTTTTATACTCGTGTGTTATATTTTGTTATGTAACGTTTTATGAATTGATACAATTCATGGACAGATTCACTGCAGTTGCACTTGAAGAGTGAGTTGAAAAATTAACATCACATCCTCACTCGAAAGTTAATGAGCGACAAAATAAAGACAGGAACATCAAGAGCTGTTAACATTCACCACAGAGATGGGCTGTTACTCCTTTGGAAATGTTATTGCTACTTAGCAGATAGCAACTATTATGATAAAGAACTGTTGTGACCGCAGTGAAAACGTGATAACTAGGCCCCGGATTCTTTGATTCTAAAAATCTTAAATTTAGTTTTTTTAGAGATGTTTCAGGTGTCAAGTCTTGTTCAGTCAGAGGACTTTCTATTAAGGCAATTTTTGGATTTCATAGGGTCCAAATATCAAATGAGACGTTTATAGGTGCGATAAAATTTGCATATTTTATTCAGGACATCCGAAAATGATGTTAGCATATTCGAAATTTAAGGTTTAATGCAATTTGAAAAGCAAAGAATCCGGAGCATGATAATCGTAGAATTTTGTTTCAACCGAAAGTGGTTTTTCGATTAGTAATCAGCAATAACCGTTCGCACTGTGTCATCAGGAAAAAACAGTTTCGTCCATCTCTCCAGTTTCAGTTGTGATCAGAGTTGCGTTGAAGAGCTTAGCAGTAGTTCCGAAGACTATCACCAGATGGCGGCAGCACGATATCACAATTGGATCTTTGGTAGCAGACCGCATCCGTAACCTGGAACAAGACAAAACATCAATTTTCCACTCAAAAAACAGAAACACTCATGAGAAATACAAAATATTTTTTATTAAAAAATCAAGTGGTTGTAATATATTGTAAAAATGAAATTATAGATATTTCCAAAGAGGGCATCGGGATTTGAAGGAAATGTATATTGCAGACATTTATTTCATATTTTTCAGAGTTTATGACCATTGGACAATACAACTTTATAAAAAGGGTCCCTAATCAATCGCACTTTTAGTGTCGAGAGTCGGGTCAGAAAAACGCAATCGTGATTAAGAAGACCCCAAAACTTCTGCCCGAATACACAAGTGCATCGCTCTCGTCACAGATGAACTTTCGAAGGAAAAAAAAGTTCGGCGACCGAGAGGAGTGTTCCAAATTCGAAAGTGTTCTTCCACCTGCGGAGAGAGGGGGGGAGGGAAACCAGCTGTTCCTCCAAGAGTCCGGCGGAGGAGAAACAGCTGACCTTGCGCTTTACCGTCACTTCCTGTTCCCCCCACCACTTCCGATTTTCTCACGCCGGGGCAGGCAGGAAGATCGAAAAGGGTGCAGCGCAGGTAAAGACGCCCCCCTCCTGGGAACTCCTTCGGAATCGAGAACTCTAGATCTTTCTTCGTATTTAAATTATTTTATTCTTGAAACGTAGAGCCCTATAAATTGCTCCTGACTTCTTATTGAAACAAATATTCATGTTCTTTCAAAAATACATGTAAAAATGAAACATTTTTCGTCACAAGTGTTGAAAATTCAATTCTTTTAATTACTTAGTGTAGTATCATTGTTGATCACTGATTTTGCTTGTGGTGTCATTCAAAATAGTACTTGATTTCACAAAAGAATTTTGCATTTAAAATCGATGGCAGAGGCAGGTATTTAAATTAACGTCGCACTGGAGCAACACAACGGACAATTGGCGACGGTCCGGGATCCAACCCGAAGGGAAAGATCCGAGGACAACACCACGTGATTTTGAACCACGGTCAGATGACGAGGTCACACCTGTTAAAATCGACGGTTATAAGAACAAACCACTTAAGGAAATCAAATTTGCATGTGATAAAACTAAAAGATTCAAGCTAAAATTTTGAACTGTTAAAAGGCATATGCAGATCTAAAATAGATTCTATTATGAGGGTCTATGGAAACAAGAGAATGAAAATTGTTAAGGGTTATTATCGAGTAAAAAGATTATTATTGTGTGTGTACATTCAAGAAGATGCCTGAGCTCAACCGGTTATTTCAGTTCAAATTCCCTGGTGGCCGCAAATTGTACTATTCGCCCGATTTTACTTTGGAGAAGGGGTGCAAAACATACATGGATATAAAAGGAACAGATCAGGCACAAAAATATCGCACGCGAATTAAGAGTCGATACACTTTTGGGGAGGACTTTTTATTATGAAAAAAAAGCACCTGCTAGCGCCCTTCCCCACCCCATGTGCAAAAGGTACCGTGTGATCGGGCTCCTCACCTGATTCAGTACTTCTACCCCATTTCCGGTCCTCTCCCCGTGGTTTTGCTTTCTGGAGGAAGAAATCACAAACAAAAAAGTACTACGGAGTTGTAAAAAGGCCATACGTTACTTACTATCGTAGTATACGCGTCTCGTAGTACTTACACCCTCCCCCCTTCCGACCGACCTTCAATTCACCTTCTAGGGATACACTCTGACGTATTGTTCCCATGGTTGCAGTTACGAGGGCCAATCGGAAAGGTGCATGACGATCGAAAAAAAATTATAAACAAACTTGGAATAGATTTTACTTTTCGTTCGGTCGATCTTGAAGGAAATTTTGAGGGTTAGAATTATGTCGAACGGGGCTGGAACAACCTGTCTTCAATAGGACGCTTATCTAGTATTTTTTAAAACAAAATAATAATCTTCTCAGATGATGTTTACTTTTCTTTGCGATTCTCAATTTTAAATCGATTTCAAAATTGCTGGTCCAGACACATTGGACTGAGGCTAGCATGTAGAGGAGGCATGGGGAAGGGAGGAAAGTCTTGTGTCAGAGGTACATGACAAACACTGCTAAAAATGAAATATAGAAATCATTAACAATTCCGGTAGCATCGCCTAGTCATGACAATAGAATGCGGGCAGAAGTACAAATCGAAACACGTCAGTTGAGATTGGAGTCCAGAAATAAACAGGGGGAACGGTTGGAATAGTAGCGGATTACCAATCGGAGGGTTGCGAGTTCAATACTCGATCCAACCACAGACCGTCATGAACGCGAGGGCTGGTGCACGTTAAATCTGTCGAGGTCTGTCACATGTCCTCACGTTGGCGTGGTGTGGAAGTTTGTAGAGTGGGGATCCAGCTCGGGTGTTACCTCGTCATCTGAACGAGGTTTAAAATAACGAGGTGTTGTCCTAGGATCTTTCCCTTCGGGATAGATGCCGGACCGCCGCCCATGGCCGGTTTTTCAGTGGATAATCACGGTGGAAACTGTATAAACCGACGGAGAGAAAACATGAAGTTATTTGCAACATACCAATGAAGCTATTTAGGGCAAATCCTGTTTATGGATTCAAGAGAGGCTCTCTCGTTAAAGACACAAAGGAACTCTCGACAGCACAATGAATTGAAAGTGCGTCGGCTACCGCGGCGAAATGAGTGTTCGATTTATCAGGCAGATAAGAAAGACCGTTTGGTTCCGCTCTTTTGGGCAAAGAAGTGTTCCACAGGAAGAAGACACTTGAAAACAATTACAGCGCTCAGTGGAAATGCGGAGGTGTTCGCTTCCTGCTCCACTCGTTTTCGGAATCGACTGGATGATAAAGCGGGAGAATGCGGTAAATATTCTTTAAGGAATATATGGTTCAATACAAATCGCTCGTCTATTAAATAACAAATTTGATTCGAGCAAAAGTAAAAGAAATCGGTTGCAATTTTTAGACCATCAATATAAGATTTTTTAAAATAAAAAAGCGTATATTTCAGATTAAAAAAGGAAAATACTCGAAGTATGTATACCTATAATCTATAGAACACATATAAAAGAAATATTAAAGAGTTATAAATATATTTATGGGGAAAACGTACGCTTTTATCTACCTAAGCAAACTCGTCGAAAGATTAATAACCATCTTTATTTCAAGAATAAATAAGTGATTTCAAAATATTTGATGGGCAAAACTGTTTTTAGACGATAGCAGTGTTATCTGAGATGACGGTTATTATTAACTGTTATTATTAACTGTTAAGTTTAACTGTTATTATTAACTGTTTTAGCCAGTTCATTATAACAGTAACACTTTATAAATAAACTTAACAGCTTTTCTCAATTTTTAGAGTTTGACATTGACTATTAAATTATTTTAAACTTATTAGTAATTACAGCTTTTAGGGGATTTTAATTTTATTTATTAATTTTTGTGTAATTCGCTTAGTCGTTTTAGTAACTCTTCAAACATTTGGCGCATTTATCGATAACGTATGCGATAGCAGTTGCGAACTGTTATTCGAAATAGCAGTGTTGTTTTAACTGTTATCTCTTTCGGAACAGCGGCCCATTTCTAATATTTACTTTATCTGCACAGCACTCGTGCGCAATTGTCAACAGCATTTCGCGAAGGGTCGGGCGCTCTCTTTGATTTCCCCGACTTGTCGTTTACATTGTTCTAATTTCGAAAATGCCTCGCGTAGCTGTGCATACAGCGCCGCCAGTGAGCGGGTTCCGAATTAGTACCTCCCCGTGGCTGATCAAACAACCCACGGTCTTCACAATGGAAGTGGAACAAAGTATAATGAGACAAAAGAACCGTTCGACAGACCCGGATACAGACGGTCAGGTGATGCCACATTGTCAAAAAAACAGACGATACTTTTCTTATCGCCACGCCATTGAAAGCAAACAGCGTCAGGTCAAACAGTGGCCAGCCGTTGAAACAAAATGACGAAACTCTTTTTTGTGTATCCATTTTGAATACATTCAGGAAGGTTCCTACACATTTTAGGAAGTCATAGATATTTGTTTTACTTTGTTCAGTCTCGCAGTAATTTCTTAAAAATAAGTAAGTGAGAATTTGGCAGGGTGGTTCAGAATAAGTTATCCTTTTTTAACAGTTTGTGCTGAAAATATATGAGCAGTTACAAAATATACATGTATAGACATAGGATATACCAGATTAGTCTGTATAGCAAACTATTGAACGAATATTTTCAAGGGACCTTTGTGTTTGGCTCTGATTAGCCAAATATGGCGGTTGCCCCATAAAACCCGAAAACAACCAACCAACAAAGTATTTTCAAAGCATTCTGTCCCTGTAAATAAAGGGTGAGTTTGATAGATGGTATTTTTTAGTTTCAAAAATACCACGACTCAAAATAGTCCTCACTTCAAAGAGAGGACCAACCAAAAAATAGCGCTGGGTTGCATAAGAGGCCCCTAGGAGTTCCCGGCCTGAGTGTGAACTTGTCCTCTGAAAGAGTGGTTCCATAAAAAGTCACTTGGTGCACAGAAGTGTCCCACCTACGCAAACAAAGGAGCGGAAGACGAAGGACGAGCAGACTGGAGCACCTGTGGGAAAAACGGAAGTGCACCCCCCTCCCCCTCTTCCGGATTCTAGGTCGTCCCGGAGACGATTCGAAAGGTTGAACACTTCGCAAGCACCATTTGGCAACACCATCGTGTCTCCATACAACGAAGAATTTAGAGGGAAAATTTGCCAAATAGAATTCCTCATGAAACACTTTTTAGGAAATGCCTTCTTTCAATTTCTTTAATAGTGAGTTATACTAAATAAAATTAGCTATTATATAAGTACTTTCCTACAAAAGAATAACAAACACGCCTAAAAATATTTTAGAATTCGAAATTTCATATTCAAAAAAACACCTTGGTACTTCCTAAATGGAATCACAAAATAAGCTTCACTCCACTTTGCAGCATCTGAATGAGCAGAGGTAAAGGTGACGACTCGACTTTAGTGAAATGCCTTGCTAAACATCCAGCTCACACACACTTTCGAATAAATAAAACCGGAGGGTTGCTAGTTCGAAACTAAAGATCATTGTGTACAAAGGCGGCTGGTGCACGTTAAATCAGCTCAGGTGTTGTTCTCGTCATCTGACCGTGGTTCGAAATTACGAGGCGTTCTCCTTGGATCTTTCCCTTCGGGATTGATCCCGGACCGTCGCCAATAGCCCGTTGTGTTACTCTAGTGCGACGTTAATTAGCTACCTACCAAATAAATAAAACAGATTCATCACTCATCTTTTAGCAAACGTCCATAGCAAATCGAAAATTATGGCGGTTGCTCGAGTAGTTTCCTATTCAAAATAACTATTGCTTTAGAGAAGATAAATTAAAATTTCAACGTTAACTTTCAATAATTTTAACTTTCCGAGCTGCTCACCGAATAATAAGGACGTATTTAGAGAGAAGAATCCCCCGAAATGCTCACGATTTTACAAAAATAAATGTTAATTAGCTTAAATGATATAAAGTCCGGAAGAAATACGTCAATGCTGCCAAGGATAAATCTTTAGAATGCCTTCTTTCCTCCAGTGACGTCAACCCATACTCTCCAAGGAAGGCTTCAGTTGCTGAGTTTCGTTTCCTGACTGGGCATGACTGTCCGCGTGCACACTTATTTTATTGTAATATTGTTGACTCTCCTGACTATTTTATGTAATAGTAGACAACTCATGAAGGCTCAACACTTAGGCACTTAATAGTTTTAGTAATTGAGAACCAGAGGGAAAATGACGTAAAGTCAAGTGGCCTGGCATTTGTTTCATTCATTCATATAAATCGAAGTTTTGTTGAGCGCAGGAGTAGAAAAATCGTGGATAGGTCTCAGAATAGTCAAATGTATTCGCAAACCAAATGCTCTTTTAGTATTGGGTTGTTTCTTCTTTCTTATCCCAGTGTAAAAAAAATTACACTAAGTCATTGAGTCTGCAAAAAACGTTTTTGGGCAATGGCAAATGGCTCCTTAAAAATGTCTTCATCTAAGGATCCAATGCAATTCAGGACGTGTGAGGGAGAGGCTGGTAATAAGCCGCACTTTGTACAGGTGGGAAAGGATTTCTGGCCATCACTGAATATCATACAAGTCCATAACATGGGTAGAGCGCGTTTGCATAATCATAAGATCATAAGATCTGGGAGCCATCTCTGTAAAGGTCCGATTGAGCCACCCGTTCACCTTCCTATGTTAGACGGGTAAAGCAGCACAGCCTTCACGCCTTCTTGCTTGCTTCATGTGCTTGTGTGAATTGGAAGGATTGGACAAGACGAGAAAAATCTCTCGAATATTCGCCTAGACACAAGTGACCAAAGACATGTTCAGAGGAAACACCCTTATGGCTCTAATCCCAACCGGAAAATTTTAATGTAAAAAAAACGCAATCAAAAATACTCACTGAAGCTAATTAAATCTGTGTAAATCGAGGTTTCTTTTACCTCTCACAGTTAAAATGCAGGTCGATGCGTCTGAAAGCGATAAAAAAGGTGATGTTCATTTAGTATTAGGACCTTTTGGTTGGAATAGAAAAACTGTAGAGAGGGTCGGACCAAAACTATTTTGGTGGTATGCATAAAGGTTTTGGCAGTTCACTACTGGAGCAGCGATAAAATATCAGTCGCGTTGGATTGTCCGTTAAGAGAGAGAGCAAAGAGCAGAACGATTCAGCGAAGCGTTTTGACACATTCCGGCATTGAAAGCGAAAGGAAGGAGCACCTGAGGGGGCGGAGACAGTATCCTGTGTCGCGCTTCCTGCACTGCTGCCCCTGCGACAGCCCCGCCCTCCACTGTCCACTCACATGCGACCGGAGGAAACGCTCCGAAAGAGAGGAGTGACTTTTTAGCTTTGGAAAAAAAACTGATTTTTTATAAAGAAAAAAGTAGTTTACACAAGAGAAATCAAAAACAAATCAATTCAAACTCGGACTTAAAAGACGCCCACAGCAGTCAAAAGAGCCATTTTGTTGAAAACACTGAAGTGCATTGAGATGAATACTTTAAATCGTTTTTCTCATTTCTATTGTTTTCACTTCCCTTTCTATTTATAGGCTTCAAGTTTTCAAATCGACAATTTCAAAATTTTTTCCTATTATCCTGGTTCACAGAACTCGCACAATTGCCTTCAATGTGCATAAAAAGTTGTCTCTAATGTACTTATTTCAAAGTTATCTAGTGCATATCACCTAAGCACATCCTTGTTTTCATTACTTATATACGTATATATATATATATATATATATATATATATATATATAAAACGAAAACCAACCACTCAATTTGCAATTGTGTTCAAGAGTTCTACCTTTCACCTGAGCGGCACCAGATGGCAGCACCACAGTCCGAAGAGCATCGCGAAAAGTCTCCATAAATTTCATAAGATCCAAACAAAACAGATTCGAGACTCAGTGGCGTACGAAAGAGGAGCTCAATCCTCTCCATATTGGATGGATATCAAAGTACATTTTTCTGTTCAACATCGAATTACACGATCTTTTAATGAACACGAAAAATTGACTTTAAAACTCTGATACATTTCTTCCAACACAGTTGCAGATTTCATCGAAATCGTTTTCCAGGCAATTTTTGCACTGTAAATAACACATTCCCTGGAAAATACCATTACTCTAATGCTTTACTTAATTGTTAACAAAATATTTCAAGATTTTACTCGATTAATCTGAACAATAACAATTGATGTTTAATTAGTAATTGAATCCCCTGGATTAGCGATAGTTTTGGGATTGCTGCTGCTCTGAATGCTTCGCATTTAATTTCCACGCGAGATCAAATAACTCAAGACACGTTCTCAAAACGAGTTTCGCTCCGAAATCGAGCACTTCGGTTATCAACAGAGAAATTCCACGTATGGTAAGAAGGCTTGAATTGTACCAGAAGGCTTAAATTGTCGAACTTATCAAATTTATAATAAAGAAATGAGCAATCAAACTTATCAAACCGTCAGAATAATTTATTTCCCGCGATAGTAAAAAGAGTGCGACCATTTAAGGGTCATAGAAAACCCCTTATTTGGCGAGGTACTTGATAAAGGTATCGAGCATTAAAGAGGAACTGAGGATTTAACTAAACGGTTATCTTATCTACTCATTTAAAAGATTTGGGGTTAAAAATGAAACGATTATAGTGGGGTTCCCTGAAGAAGACCCCTTCAGGGGGTTTACTTTCTTCAAGTAAACCATCACAACCCCCGAGATACCCTAGCGATCCACCATCCCTTTCGTTTTACTTTAACCTCTTTATAAGATTTTTCCTTTTCCCTCCTTAGTTCTATTACGTTCTTTGGCGCAGCTTGGCCAAATATGGCACTTTCACCATAAAACACCAACCAACTCGAGAGGAGGCAGTCGACTTTGAACAGGTGGCCGTGCATGTTTTCCCATTCCATTGCCAAACTCGTTATACCTGCTGGCGCTTTCGGCACCGGATGACAAACTTAGCATCAGACTGTGTTAAAGACGTGAATTGTGGAAGGAATTTGTTTACGTTACTACCAGTCCCCTAATTTAACAAATAGACTCGTTCAAAACCATGCGACCCATCTGCCTTCTCAGAGAGCTGGACTATAAACGCGTGTGTCTAAGGGAATCTCCGAAATTAGTTCATGGTTATTTGACTCCCTAACCTTTCGGAGGCTGATGGAGGAGTGTCATAGGACGAGTCCACCTATGACACTCCTCCTGTGATCCTGTGTCAAAAATAAGAGTGCAATCTATCCAAAATGGTGAATCCCAATAAAGGTTCGGTACTGGGAAGTGTGCTGGTGCAAAGTTTTGTCTAACGTAACAATTTACAAATTTTGTTTCCCAATTGCACTTATTTCAGAAGAAAACAAAATCCCCTTCGTTTCTCACGCAGAACAGACGACTTTTCCATTCCGATCATCGAGTGCGGTGTCCTTGAAACCGCCTCCCCTTGCGTGCTAAATGAGTGACCACCTTTCAGGTGTAGAACACCGTGAGATAAACTTGTAGACCGTGACTCGGGTGCCGTACCCCTAACGAGGGCATCGGCGAAGTGAAGCGAAGCGAGGAACCGTGCAATTAAGCAAGCGAGGAACACTATGGAAATCCGAACCGAGTTCTTTTCCGCCGTCGAGGAAACGGCTAATGGATTTCTTTCCCTTCTTTCGAAGGTACTTCCGCAGACGATCGGGCGGCGGGGGTGTTCGCCGGCTACGCCTCGTGCACCCCCGGCCGGATCCTTCGCTTGACGTCCGCTTCCGACGGATTCGATCCTCTCTCAAAGCAGAACACCTGCCTATCTGAGAATCCAGTTCCACAGAAAGTTGCACACCAAACTCCCTCAACACCCCCGTATTTACACAATAGAATGAGAAATATTATATTTTTTACTCCCCAAGTGGTTTCGACGAGGCATCTCGTCCATCAAGATCTGTCCAGTTTTGCTAATGACGAGATATCTCGTCATCTTCTTTATGGTAACGAAATCTCACCATAAAGAAATGGCAATATCTTGATGACGAGATATCTCATCATTTACAAAATTGGACGAAATACCTTACATCGTCGAAACCACTTTGAGGGCTAACGCTCCTTAAAAATTTGCTATTTTAAGTAATTCTGGACGACCAATGAATAGCGAGCGTTCAGACACATGTGCCAATGGCTTTTAATTCCATTGCTCAGAGAAGCAAGAAGGCTGATGGCGTGATTGTCAAATGTTGGGCATTTGTAAAATAAAAATAGTACGTTGGTCAACCCTCCTAGTGGTTGTCTTGACGAGATGTCTCTCGCTATAAGCAAAACTGACGAGATATTGATGGACGAGGTATCTCGTAACTAGAAATAAGCGATATATCATATAACGAAGGGGTTACTGTAAACGTTAAGAATCATCTGTGCATAGTGTAACACGCAAAAATATACAATGTATCTCAGATTGAAAGTAACTATTCTGTATTGGAATTATAATATAAATATTATAATATATTACAAAACAACCCATTTGTTTATATAATATAAAACAAAACAACCCATTTGTTTTATTCACTAGTAAATTTGTTTAAAATGGTACTTTCTACCCATTAATGTAAGTTCTCCGTATGTATTCACATTTTTGGAGACAGGTTTTGGAAAAATCTGCTCTCAGATGCTGGAAAGCAGGGTGGTGGTTAGCTCTGTTGGCAACCATTCAAATGTTCCCTTTATGTAAAAAAATGTTGAATCTTAAAATATTGTGTATTTCTAGGCGTGTTTAATTTTATGATAAATAGTCAATTACTCATTTGGAAAAGTGAACAATTAAAAGGCTCGATAAAATTTTTACGATAACTTTCAACACATTTTAATACCTAATTGTTTCATAAGCGATTCTATTTAACGATCTTTGGCCTTCGTACTATAGAGACTATTTCAAAGGGTCCTTGAAGAGCAAACATCTTTGAGGCGAGGGTCCGCCAAAGGAAGGACAGGTGGTGGACACACTCTCTGAGGGGCAGAAGGGAGCACGCGCTAGTTGAGTGACCCCCATTCCCAAACATCTGCCGGCCCCGAATCTCCCCCCACCAACAGGTGAAAGCACTCGCCACGTGACCTTGGGCCTTGTCTGCAAGAAAAGCGGGCCACGCGACACTCTTAATAAGATCAGCCACCCTCCCCCTCTCCTTTCAAACGATTCCGCCCGAAATCGTTCGCATCTGCTGTTTAGGAAAATGGCAATCCAACCTGATGCCAGAGCAGGCAGAACAAAAAGAAGGCAAACAGAAATATAAATCGTTTGCATCTTTTCCACAAACGGTTCGTGTAATTGGCGATCCAACATTATATACTTGTTGCCAGATTACACAGAATTTAGTAAACATTTTGTTTGGGAAGGAGGTATAAGAAAGGTAGTTGCTTAACGTCGCACTGGAGCAACACAACGGACTATTAACGACGGTCAGGAATCAATCTCCCAAAGACAAAACCACGTCATTTTGCACCATGATGGAATAAGAAAGAAAATGAGTTCAATAAGACGTAGAAATGTAACGAAACAAGGTTCCCTTTCTTTTATACATTTAAAAAACTTAAATAACTTTCAAGAACTTGCGAAATATTTCCAGACTTCTTTATAACGAATATTTATTTTCAAGACACTAAATAAGATGGACACGTGAAATCAGAAGAAAATTGAAATTCAATAAAAATAACTTTAAATCAGTACTGACTGAAAGGAGCATGCCAACATCATCGGCTTTATGTATTCAAAAATAACGGTGGGCTGAGTACAGGGGCGCAACCGAAAGCGCTTCTCTTTGGGGTTAGGTGGGTAAAAAACTGTTCCACCTTTTGCTTAGGTTTTTATGCATGGTGGGATATTTTTAACTCATCTCAAAAAGTTGAAATTACTCATAGTCATACAGTTTAATATTTTATTCAGTTTTTCATTGAGTTGGCAATGTTATGACTAACGCTAAATGTGTAAATTACTGAAAACAAAAATTCACACATGTCAAAACACATTAGTAAGTTGATACTGTTATGATTACGGTTGGCGAATTGTGTGATGCAGTGAAATTTTGTCTTTCATAACGGTAAATGTTAGGTTTTTTTCGTAAAAATTTATTATGAATGAATAAATTGTTTTATAATAAAAAACACGTTATTTGATGTTTTATACTAATTTTGAAGTTGAATAAGTGAATAAACAATTCAATGCAATTTGTTTTTTTTTTACTTTAAAATCGTGTGCCTCAAAGAGTTAAAGCGTGACTCCGTCTTTGTGTCATTAGAGGAAGGGCAACATGTAAATGAATAGTCTTGTTGGTTATAACTACAGTATAATTTTATTTATCAAAGGCCAATGATAAAAGTAAGATAACTATGGCATAGTATTTACAGCGATGTTTCTTACAAAGGTTAAATTCATAAAAGTGTTGCCCAGAGTAGTGGACGATGTAGAAATGTACTTCAAGTTCAATTCCCATCGCATATAGTCTATAAGCTATTTTTTTAGTAACATCGATATTGATGTTATCTGGAATCATATAGGGGACAATTTTCGTCACAGAATCTTTCAGTTATCACATTCTACGTCAATATCTTCGGATCTTTCCCTTCTGATGGATCCTAGACTGTCGCCAATAGACCATTGTGGTTGTTCCACTGCGACGTTAATTCAACTGCCTACCAACCAAGTCAATACCCATCGATTCAAGGGGAGGCGCAGTGAAAGTACTCGCGCGGGTGTTGACACGCTCGGCTTTCTTACGCCCTCTATACAATCTACATTGCTTGGTATTACTCAATTTGAACTTTTCCGATTCATTTTTCTTTCCAATGATATACGTTTCTTACATTTCTGTTCATTTATCATTTGTAATTTTTTCGATATTATAAAGTTTTTCTTCAACTCAACGAACTTATCAGCTATAATTAAAAAAATTATTTTATCGGTTATTGTTTCTAAATATTGCTATTCTCTACAGATCGACACCGATTTCGACGTCCGGTCTCTGTACTCAAAATTTAGACTACCCCTTCCCCAACCACTGCACACCCCCACTACCCACTCTTTTAGATACGGACACAAATTCTCTGTCCAACAAAATTTAAATCATTAGATTATCATTTACAGTTGACGAAATATAAGCACGACCAATCTAGTCATTTTTTTTATCGCTACAGTGTTTGTACATCCCTATATCGGACCGAATTTAAAGGTGTGTATTCACGATAAAAACACAGCACATAGTCACATAAACTATTTTTATCATTATTCTTTCATGGGAGGTGATATAATATCGACTCAAAATAAAGAATCTAGCAACGAAGTTTATTACGCTATCTTTTTATCTAACTGCATTCGTGTATGTTTTGTGTTTATTAGATTGTCTATTTATTTGTTCTGTGGGGATATTGCCTACTAAATTATGCCATTAAAATTGATTAGCTAAAATTATTCGAAACTACCCAAAACGGCCGAATTTCCTCACAGATGGCGATCGTCTTGTTTTGTTCCCTTTCGGCGCAAGCGACCTGCATTGACCGCCCCAGAGCACACACGGCAGCTGCTCGGCCCCTCTTATCGTTTGCAAGACATGGCGCACCTGCTGCTCCCTCCCCGCAGACGATTTCGGAACTGAGGAGGGTCGCGGGTGACGAGGAGTTTTCTCCACCCCTTCGCACCGGCACGTATTCGGAAAATAATATCGGGGGTGGCTGCCCTCTCCCGGTTCCCCATCCCCTTCGAACTGAAGTGAAGTGAAGTTCATTTCGATAGCAATTTATCCGCAGAAAAAAATCCAACAGATACAATAAATAAGCAATTCAATAAACACGAGACATGCTGTTAGAGAAAAAAGGTACTACAATAAACTTCACTGTAACAGATTCCTTATTTTGAGTTCAAATCATTAAAAAAATATCAACTACAGGAAGAGAATTATACGATTATAAAATACTCATTCATAGTAAAAGAGTTTCAAAAAGTAAGTTTACGTTCCTCGGGATATATTTCATGACGCTGAAGTCAATACAAGTTATAAAAACTGGCGAATCCATTTGAAAAGAGGTTATATTGTTTTCAACTATTTTTAGACATGAACAAACTCCATCGAACAATTTAACCAGTTTCAGCGCTTAGTCTTGATAATTTTTAGGATCAAAAATATTTCGAGTAGAGCTTGTGCCCTAACCTTTGAACACATAGGGAGTCTCCGTAGATCCTCTTTCTCCATCTGAATTCTATATGAATAAATCTAACTTTTTGCCTTGAAATAACCACGTTATTTCAATCAAAATATTTTGTCAAGATTGCAAACATTATCTAAAAAATATTTTTAAATGCATCCAGATTCATCCATTCATCTGCGGCGACTGTTTCATGAAAAATAAATGGGAACTTCATTACATAGAAATGAACATTTTTATGTATAAAACAGTAGATACTGATAGGCCTAATAAAAAGGCTAATTTAACGCATATTTTACCAAATATTATAAATTAAAGGAGATGTTTGTTATTTAAATGACTTGTTTTTTCTTGAATTTGTGCAGTCCATTTAACCATTTGAACGCCGTATCTGTTGAATGAGGGGATCATCAAAATTTTAGAAAGATCGATGTGCAAAAATAGGTGAACCACATGATCCGGCATAAAAGAAAAAGTTGTTCCAATCTCCCCGGGGGAGTGCTCAGGAACTGGCAGCTGGAACGCTGCACCATTTCGCGCAACAGGTGCGCAAGGTCGCACCGGATCCGAATTTTAAGTTTCACGGTCACTCCCCCCCCCCCCTATTCGCTAATCTCAACGAGCTTGAGCCGAACTGTAACAGTCAATGTAACTAGATTCAAGTGTGCTCTCACAGTCGCCTTGTAACACGTCGCGAACAAGCCAGGCCATAGTGCTCCGAGCTAACGTGTTCGTCGCAAATATCGACAACCTGTCGGATCGCTCAGTGCGGTTCAGGTTTGTTCGGAAGGCTCATACACGAACGAATTTGGTTCCGTTCCATGCCAAAGTTTTCTGATGAGTGGAAGATCTCGAAGGGTAATCATTCTTACATTATCAATTTCTACGGAATTCCCGTCAACAAACTCGACTGAACTAGAAGTGTTTACAGGATATTGTCCCTTTTAAAAGCAACATTTATGTTACGTATTAAATTTTCGTTTTCATTTCGTGGTGCTGCCACCTGGACGTGATATGGTCAACTACACATCTGACAATATTTACATATAGTGCCCATATTCAAATATCAATTCCTGAAGAGGCGAGGCTATACTTTTTGGAATCCAGAGTCAAATCTGGCCGCCCTATCCAAAACAAATCTCAATCAAAGTAAAGATAACATATATTTATTTGAATAATTTATGGCAACTATACTAATTTCAGTACTAATTTTGTTAAAAAATTACTGTCCACAATCTTGATTGTGTAAAGTATGATCAACGAAAGAAATTGCTCCCATGAGCTTTCATGGAAACAAACAAATCGAAGCGAGTTCCCCTGGACCATACCAGGATTAAACATGATAGTTGGTTGCATCGGGCTATTGGCAACGGTCCGGGATCTATCCCGAAAGGAATTATGTAAGGACACCTCGTAATTTTGAACGACGGCCAGATGACGAGGCTTCGCTTGAGCTGGGACCCTACTCTCCAAACTTTATTTCATTCAAACTTCAGACATTTGAAGACGATCGTTCCTCCAGATGTGCACCTATGTTGCCTCGATGAAGTCGAAGTATGAATATTCGTAAAATGTTATTCAATAATACAACTTTTTATGATGAAATCGGAATTGAAAATCTTTCGGTGATGTGATTGGTTGGTGGTTTTGGGGTTTTATGGCGCAAGGGCCATACTTGGCCATGCTGCGCCAGACACAAGACAAGTGAAAACCGTCGTGAAAGAAAAGAGGGATTGGGAACAGAGAAGTAGGATGAAAAGAGGGATTGCTTGTATATCGGTGATTAGAGCCGTGTGGAGACAGCCTCTCATATGCTGCATAAGGAGAGGGATAGACTTCTTGACCACAAGCACGATGAAAGTCTATGTAAGAGCGCAAAAACTTTCTTCCGAAATGCAGAAAAAAAGTCAAGATCCCGAAGGTAAAAGGGACATTCGGCAGTTCGGGAACAGAATGTTTGTAACCAGCGGAAGGACGCATTTAGAAATCGTCAGCCCCCAGAACGACACCTCAACGGCAGTGGACCTCTCCCTCCGCAAGAGGGGGACGGTTTTTTATCGTTTGCCTTTATTATGGTGGTTATTATTGCCCATCTTTTTTATTTATTTGCTTGGTGGGTGCAGCGCATGCGCGGATGGTGACAAATGGGAGGCAGGGTCAGAGGTCGAGTCAAAGGAACACGAGTCGAGAAGAAAAAGTCGTTTGCACCAAGGGGTGATTCAAAAATCGCGAGTACTGTTCCTTTGCATGTACCGTCCTGACCTGTACTACACAGAATCGTCGACGCCTGCTTATGGAAGCAAACGGAACAAATCGATTCCAGTTCAACCAAATTGGATGGAGGATTTAATGGCACAAGGGTCATATTTGGCCATGCTGCGCCAACTTACAACATCAAGTAATAGGCACACAATGAAAGTTTTACTGACACAGAAGAGAGAAATACACTAAGGGCGGAATGCACCTGACAGGAATCGAACCTGCACAGCCTACAACTCGAAGGTTGCTAGCGCAGTGGACATACCTCTGAGCCACGACGGCCTCCCAGTTCAACCAGGAATAAAGATTTTGAAAATCAGGTCTTTTCCCTCCCCCATCTGTTATACTTTCTAAAATATAATATTTTTGACATGGAATCATTTTACTCTCATAAGTATCATGTTACACCCTTCATAATATATCAAATTTGATACCTAATTTTTATTCGCTTTTAGTATTCAATAAAATTTTGTTTTTTCGTCTGGTACACATTACATCGATTTTGAAACAAAAAGGCTTAATTGCTTGCAATGCTGTTTTATGAAAGGGAAACAGAGTACTTTAATTAAGGAGGGGTTTTCTTTTCCCTACTGATGCAGGTAAACAGGTTACAGATTATTAATGCGGTATGCATTTAAGCTTTTACAAAAAATATCAGTTTTAAGGCTTTGATAAAATTGCATATTACCACGTTGTTTTTAAAGTTTAATTCTTTGTGTACCATTCTGTGGTAATAGTATATGCAATTACTGAGTCAAAATGTGATTTTTGTTTGAAATTAAAATTCCCTAAAAATATTACAATTGCAAATGCATTGTCTGAGAATGGGAAAATAATTGAGCTAACTTAAAACCAGAGCAAATTATTTATACACATTTACCAATTGCAGCAAACGATTTATTTCGAACGCATTTAGCAAACGACGGCACTAAGTAAACAGAAGGCTTTGCACGAAGATTCGTTCCTTTATAATTTTTATCTCGACCCTCTCAATCAATAGAACCTTTTCACCCAGAGGATCGGGAATGCGCAAACGATCCTCCTGACAATAGTCCAAAAAACGGAATGAAGTGAAGTAAGGATCGCAGCAAAAGAGCACAGTCACCGCGGAGGAATGTTGGGTAACCCTCCGAACAAAACAAAGGCAGGGATTTGGAAGGGAGGGGGCAGAGATTAAAAAAATTGGCGCGCTTTCGGAGCGACCCGGCCACTTGCATTGTCGTCGACTTTAAGAATGTGTCGACTTTTCTTCTCGATACCAGAAGTAGGCATCCACGGTATGCTTTTGTGGCAACAAGAAATGAGGGAGGAGGAGTGATCGTCTGAATAGGAGGGTGTGGGTGACGCAAGAGAAGTGAAGTGAGGAAAACGCAAACTTCAATGCCACGGTTTATCAGAAATATCTCCGGGACTGAAAAACTCTAGAAATTCTCAAACCGATTAAAAATTGTACCAAAAAGTACGAAAGTAAAGTTGTTCAAAGTATGAGTTTTCAAGTAATTTCGCATTTGTCTACTTGATTTTGATTCGAAGATAATCAATTTTGATTTCCTGATTTAGTTTGCTGCGGTTATTTGGTTGCAGGGGAGATAATGAGACTGCTTTTTTGACTTATTTTTGTAGGTTCTCACTCTGATGGTTTATTTTTGTGCTTGTTTTCGAAACACGTGCAGAATTGTATTCGAAAAGCTGCGAAATCGCTTGATCTCCGGAAACCTCCGTTTCGTAGGGGAGAAGATACGATGAGAGAAAAAACGTTCCTCTGCCCCAAACGATCATCTCGCACCAAAACAGCAATCGATGACGTCACCGTCGCTCGCGTTCGGAGAAAGTCGGTCAGCAGCGAACGCTCCAAATATCCGTTGCAAACGATCGCTACCTCTGCAGGAGTGCAAACAAACGATATTGAACTTGACTTTGACTATGTCGGAGCACGAGTGTCTCTCCCGCAAACGATAATTAAACAAGCGCAGGTGGAAAACCATAAAAATCAATCTCGTCTAGACGACGAAGAGAGCTCCCCTCTCGCACCCCGCTGCATTCACTTCACTTCATCCGCCCTCAGGGCGGTCGTTTGCGCCCGGGGGTGCTTTGGAGGGAACACCTGCCCCCTCCGAGTAATTGGTTTCGGGGAGGAAAAATAATACGCAACCGATAGAGTGCGGGATGTAAACGATGATCAGAGGTGGAGACGGAATTTCATCTTGGAATCGCAGACGATTTTTCCAATTCTTTCTTCGCAACATGAACTGTAAACATCCTGTGAAGTCTTTTTAACGCATTTCTCTTCAACGAATATTTTCGAGGAACTGAAATATACATATCGGATATTTAACACGTACAGTCCATATTAATTTAAATTAATTTCTATACAACGAAGTTTTCTGCCGTTAACTACCGTTTGATTTTTGTTCTGAATTTAAGAAAACTCTATTTAGACTTTTCCCACATCAAGAAACAAATTACCTACTTTCAGATCACAGAATAAACACGAAATCGATTTTATCACCGTGGGAAAATGAATGGACCACCAGAGTTGTACCTGTTGGTCTCCTACCCTGCTGTGTGTGATGACCACCGCTATTACTGTGCTGTCAATTATCTTTCCAAAGGTCTCAATTATAGTAGCGGATATAAGAAAAAAGAACTTTGTGCAGTAAAAATCTGCCGTCCTAATCCAGTTGGAAGTAGAAAGGATGAACCCTTTCTAAACCCTAAGAACTCCTTTTCTCTTTTCACCACTTTCTAAAAAACGTTGGCATGGTGTGGAAGTTTGGAGAGTGGGGTGCCAGCTCAGGTGTGACCTCGTCATCTGACCGTGATTCAAAATGACGCTCGGATCTTTCCCTTCGGGATTGATCCCGTGTCGTCGCCAATAGCCCGTTGTGTTGCTCCAGTGCTAAATTAATTCAACTACCTACATGAAAACCCCTTTCTTAAGAAATCCCAATCGGCGATTTTTTTTTTCTAAAAAGTCTTGAGCCTTCCTTGCATGGTAATTCGACTTGTGTCTGTGAAAGTGTTAGAGACGTTCCTATAGCCGTTTAAATAACCGCGTGCTATCACAAAATAACAATTAGCAACAGTTGTCGAAAATATTAGCAGTTGTCGAAAATATTAGCAGTTGTCGATAAATGGCATTGGGATAGCAGTGAAGAAATTCAATTTGAATCAAATTTTGAATTTAAAATACTGATATTTATAAAAGCGACAAAAACAAATAGCTGAAATCCTTACATTATTGCTTGACGATTTATTTATCAGTCAATAAAAACTGTCATCGAACATTAGCAACAGAAAGTGTTATTCTGAACGTCGTCGCAGGTGCTCACTTCGAACAGCGAGTGAGAGGGTGGTCCAATTAGAGGTGGCAGCTGGTTGAGAGGATTTCCACCTGCCGCTTCGGTCCCCCACCTTGCGCTGCCACGGCATTCCAGTGTAAATTACTTTCAAAGTAACAACAACCGAATTGGGTAAATACGTAGGTATTTTAATTAACGTCACAACTGGAGCAACACAACGGGCTATTGGTCGGGAGCAATCCCAAATAACCGAATCGGGGGGGTATTTCAATTAACGTCACAGTGGAGCAACACAACGGGCTATTGGTGACGGTCCGGGATCAATCCCAAAGGGAAAGATCCGAGGACAACACCACGTAATTTTGAACCACAGTCAGATGACGAGGCAACACCCGAGCTGGCACCCCACTCTCCAAACTTCCACACCACGCCAACGTGAGGACATTTGAGGCCACGACAGATTTAACGTGCACCAGCCCCCTTTGTACACGACGGTGTTTGGCTGGATTCGAACTCGCAACCCTTCGGTTGCAAGTCCGTTACTCTTCCAACC
The DNA here is from genome assembly GCA_933210815.1 of Meta bourneti. Lineage (NCBI taxonomy): Eukaryota > Metazoa > Arthropoda > Arachnida > Araneae > Tetragnathidae > Meta > Meta bourneti. The sequence continues at coordinate 25,763,407 of OW119931.1, forward strand.
GGGCCACCGCGGACCTAACCGAATCGGGAGTCAGATTTCATTTGGAAGAAAACATACAACTTTTAAGCCTAAAAAGGGAAATTCAATTTACGTCTCACTGGAACAACACAAAGGGCTATTGGCGACGGTTCGGCATCCACCCCGATGGGAAAGATCCGAGGACAACACCTCGTCAATATGAACCAGGTGACGAGGTCAACACCTAGACTGGCAGAGCACTCACCAAACTTCCACGCCCCGCCAAAGTGAGGACGCTTGAGGACATGACAGATTTAACGGGCACCAACCTCCTCGTACACGACGGTCTGATCGGATCGAGTTTCGAACTCGCAACCTTCCGGTTGCTCATCCGCTACTCTTCCAACCGGGCTACCTTAGATTATGAACCGCGCCAAGAATAAAAGATTGGTATAAATGAATGATAGACGACGCATTTTGAAAAACATCGTCTCCCGTTGATGGAAGGAAACAATTCATAACAGGTTGTGTGCCCATCGAGAGAGCAAGAAAGTATCAACTCAGAGGGAAAATCGGAAGCTGAGAAAAGATACTTTTCGCATCCGGCCGGAAAGATCCAAAATAGACTCTCCCGCGGAAACTTTTTCCCACAAGCCCCACCCTCTCGGAGAAATCGTTTGCACTCGTGTCACTTAATGCGACCCGCCTCGAGGGTCGCTTTCGAATGAAAGTCAATCGTTCGGTCTCGAGACGACAGAGGAAAAGATACTATTTTTCTCTTTTAAAGGACTGGTGGCATCAGTCCATCCATGAAAATTAGTCGCGTGGCTCTGGCAACGGATCAAATTAAATTATCGTTTTCTTTCCGTCGCGCTGCGAATAAAAATATCGTTTGCTTCCAGCCATCAAAGAAGATTGAGATATTTTAGAATAAGTTGTTAAGCCTTTTTACTTTGAGAAAAGACGCTATGCTAGTAGACTAGTCGACGTATTATGTTTATTTAATTTTTGACGAATTTTTATTACTTTTTTACTGCCTCGTTATTCATTGAATCAATCATCTTCATATATGATATAAGAATTAACATCCACTTATACCCATAGGCTTTCAGATGGCGCAGAAATTGCAAATGTTAAAAATTGCATCTTAAAAAGGTTTATTTTTTGTCTTACTGAGATGTGTTATGCAACATGTTTAGTTAGGCACAAAAATTGAACAAAATTAAGGTCGTATTGTTTATTCTTTGCTGTATAGATCGTGCTTAATAAAGAATTTTAGTTGGCATAGCTAGCAACTGTTACTAATACTTAACTCCGTCGGCTTAGAGCAGAAACTCATTAACTGACAAATTAGTTTTGAAAAGAAATAAAAATATGAATTTGTTTCAGCCATTTTCTTTAGTTTGTTGATGATTTTCTTTAGTTTCATAGATGAGTATTTACCGAGCATTATCTAGGTTATAAGAAAACCTCACCCTATATTAATTATTTTTCAATGTTGTGTGAATGAACGGTGTCTTAAAAGGAGGCGCAAATGAGGACTCACCTCGGTCGTAGCCCGCGACGTTGGTTGGGGCGGTCCAAGGTGGGCGCGCCCTACGTGGGCCCCGCGGCGGTCGGTACACGGTCGCCGCTCAGCCGTCGCAACTTCAGCTTGTGAGGGGACGAGACATCGTCGGAGTGGGGGCGCTTCTTCTTCGGCATGAAGTCTGAAAAAGAATAAAAAAAGAGGTTAAATCAGTACCAAATACAAATGGTTTCAAATCAGACTAGCGAATTACATGTTCATACAGTAATTGTATTAGTGCACAGTTTTGAACCAGTCACAACACAAGACACCACAAGCCCTTCGTACAAACTGAGACAAGTTGTAACGGTTAAAGTTAGTGAAATAAATAGTTTTATGAAAGGGCACTTTAGTGGCGTACTCTCAAGCGAACAGCTACACGTGATGTGACCACATTCGCTAGAGTGGATGCCTGTCGATCAGCGAACACCAACACGTGATGTGACCACATTCGCTAGAGTGGACGCCTGTCGATCAGCGAACAGCAACACGTGATGTGACCACATTCGCTAGCTAGAGTGGACGCCTGTCGATCAGCGAACAGCAACACGTGATGTGACCACATTCGCTAGAGTGGACGCCTGTCGATCAGCGAACAGCAACACGTGATGTGACCACATTCGCTAGAGTGGACGCCTGTCGATCAGCGAACAGCAACATGTGATGTGACCACATTCGCTAGAGTGGACGCCTGTCGATCAGCGAACAGCAACACTTGATGTGACCACATTCGCTAGAGTGGACGCCTGTCGATCAGCGAACAGCAACACGTGATGTGACCACATTCGCTAGAGTGGACGCCTGTCGATCAGCGAACAGCAACACGTGATGTGACCACATTCGCTAGAGTGGACGCCTGTCGATCAGCGAACAGCAACACGTGATGTGACCACATTCGCTAGAGTGGACGCCTGTCGATCAGCGAACAGCCTTGTAATGCTCGAAACTATCGTGCGGATCCCGACAGAAGGTCATGTGGTTTTGAAAGGGTCTATTAGTTAACCCTCCAAGTGGTGGTTTCCACGAGATGTCTCGTCTAGCAAGATCTACCTGTTTTGCTAATGGCGAGATATCTCGTCATCAAAATGTCGCCAATTTTCTTATAACGAAATCAGATCTGGTTCACCACCAGGAGGGTTAAATTGGAGGACGTGGTTACTTAAACAAAGCATTTCCACAATTGGCGTCTTTAGCGTTGGGTGTCGAAAGCGATAGCATTGATAAAGAATTGGCAGATCCACGGCGATCACCATTCATGCTTTTGAATGTGGCAGTCATTTATTGACGCGCTTTCACCCCTATTCAGAAGTCAACGAACCCAAGGTCGACTGGGAGCCGCACTATATCGTTGTTGGTTTGCAGATGGACACTTACGGCATCTCATCAGCCCTCCAAGTGATTTCAAAGAGATATGTCATCAAGATGTCGCCAATTTTTTTTTATCATGATGAGATGAAGATCTGGTCAGTTTTCTTCTAATGAGGAGATATCGTCCATCAGGATCTGCTAACAGTTTTGTTAATGACGAGATACCTCGTAGAGACAACCACCAGGAGGGTTAAGACGCCTATCAGAGCTGTTGGTCTTGTCAAAATGAGCGTTTTCTCTACAGCACTCCAGTGGATTCATCTGCTTCTGAGCACTGATGCTCGTGGCTGTCACAAGGCGATTGTGGTCCTACCATCCACGTTTCAAAGCTGGTTACATCACATAGTTTTCAGCTTGATACGGTCGAATCCACAGAGCATAGAGCAGTGGTTCTTAACCTGGGGTATGTGTACCCCTGGGGGTGCGAGAAGGCATTTCCAGGGGTGCGAGAGAAGTTTCGATGGACGACAGCGATTTAATAAAAGATCTTGTTGAAATGCAAGCCAATGCACGTATTCAAATGGAATTCGAGAAACTGGACTCGGAACAAGAACCTTATACACCGCTGGCAAAAGCAGCATTGTAGACACTTTTACCATTTGCCACCACCTACCTGTGTGAAATGGGATTTTTATCACTTTTCACATGAAATCAAAAGCCAGAAATCGCTTAAATGCAAGTGATGACTTACTCGTGGCTCTTCCAAAAAAGGAACCTCGATTTAAAAGTATTATAGTGAATAAACAACAACGTAGCCATTAAAAATTGAGATATTGTTTTGTAGGTATATGTAAATGTATGTGTTTATTTTTCAATAAATAAATTTTCTTGCAATAGAATTAATTTCCAAGGGGCATTTTTCAAGAGGGTGCGAGAACTTATTTTTAGATTCAAAGGGAGGTGCCGATCACTAAAAAATGTTAAGAACCACTGGCATAGAGAGATAAAATGTTCGGTTCGACACAACGAACCATCGTCATCTTTGTGCTGACAGTTCCCCTTTTGTGTTCGTCGCGAAAACCGTGTTCGAATTCGTTCTCCCAACACATGTTACAGTTCGTTCGAGAGCACGTAACTTTCGTCATCGAAAGTTCCTCCTCGGTCAGTGGCTCAGAGTCGCGTGCTCAAGGGTGGTGCAGACGATTTCGAAACTCTGGAGCGCTCCCTGTTCTCTCCCTCCCGGGGGCGACGTGACCCTGGAGAGAACGAAACGAAGCAAACGAAAATCAAAACTAGAGGGGGTGCCGGCAAGGTGACTCCGGAACATTCACGCTTGGGGAATCACCCGTGTCGCTCGGAGAGGGTGTCGTTCGGGAGGAGGGAGAATCGTTTGCTCCCTCTTAGCTACAGGGAAAGAGTTAAATGCCCCCTTCCACACAAGAACAGACCTCCTGAGATGTGATTATGGAATTAGATGCGCCAATCGGGGCAGAAAATGCTTTCGCGTGTGCAGCACGAGAGTTCACTGGATAGGGACCTACTGATTAAACGAAACATCCGTGCCCGCAGACCGGGTCTCTAACCCATGGCCTATAGTGTTTTAAGAATAAATGCTTTCGGGAAAAAAGAGCAGTAAAAGAGCAAATCGGGGCAGAGAGCGAGACAAAATAATTAAACAATGAATGGAAAGTAAAACCGCAGGAGCAAGCTGCAAAGTAACCAAATTCGCTAATGTATTGCTCTATAGAGCAGTGGTCTCCAAACACTTTAACTTGAGGGCCAGATTGAACAATCCTGAAAGTCAGGCGGGCCAACAATACACACACATATATATATACCCACACAAGTTTTTTTATTTATGGTGATGGTCTATATACATACATACATACATACATACATATATATTGCATGCTGCATCGGCTGGGTTTCCGCGAGCCGGACAATGACCCTTCGCGAGCCGGACAATGACCCTTCGCGGGCCGGGTATGGCCCGCGGGCCGTAGTTTGGAGACCCCCTGCTATAGAGCAAAGGTCGCGAACACCCTTGTAACGATGGGAGCTATCCGACAGATTGTCCGTTTCTCTCAGAAAAACAATACAAGGATCTATTAGTGTGCACGTTGGTCATACATTAAGATATTGAAAAAATTACAAAAGACGAAATCAAGTTGATAAAAATGGTCTATAGAAGTGCGTCTCCAAGGAGTTGGCATTCGAGTCACGTGGTTTTGAACGAGTCTATTAGTTAAACTAGGGGGGGGGGGTATTTCAATTAACGTCACACTGGAGCAACACAACGGGCTATTGGTGACGGTCCGGGATCAATCCCAAGGGGAAAGATCCGAGGACAACACCACGTAATTTTGAACCACGGTCAGATGACGAAGTTAAACTAGGGGTGGTAACGTAAGCAAATCGCTTCCACAAAGCGACAGCAGGGATAGCGAGTTGGGCAGTGGGAAAATACCCCCCGCGATCGTCATTCACACTTTTGCATGCGACAGCCTTCAAACCAGGTTTCACACCTTTTTAAAAATCGACTGATCCAAGGTCGACTGCTGGGCCGTCGTGGCTCAGTGGGTATGCCCACTGTGCTGGCGACCTTCGAGTTGTAGGCGGCGCAGGTTCGATTCCTGCCAGGTGCATTCCTCCCTGTGTGTATTTCTCTCTTCTGTGTCAGTGAAGCTTTCACTGTGTGTGTTAACTACTTGATATTGTATGTCTTGTGTTAATTACGTGATATTGTATTGTGACTGGCGCAGCATGGCCAAATATGGCCCTTGCGCCATAAAACCTCAGAAACCAACCAACCAAGGTCGACTGTATTCTCATCGGAACCCTAAGGTGGAATAAAAAGACCAACAGGACCCACTGATGCTGGTGAACGCTTAGTTACACCGAAATATCTCAAGGCAGTTTTTATCATCTTGAGCAGTCGTGCCTAGAAGCTTTAAATGTTTGGCTAAGGTTTTCGTCTTTTACTTGAGGGTATACATTGCCTGAAGTCAGCGCACAGGAGCAAGGCGAGCTGATTGCATTACATGAATGAATAACAAGCATAACCCGCCTACAGCCACGGAGGTGCAGCGGCCATTACACAATCGTTAAATTAAAAGACCATTGGGCAACGGTTGCATTGTTCGAGGAGATAAGAGGCCTCCCGATAGCGATCTCCCAGGGGTGGATGGAATCACCTTTCGTAACCCTCTCGAACAATCGGAAACCTTGAGAAACAGAAATGTCAACGTAATTCACTCTCCCTTTCGTCGCGGGGACATTTCGGAATAATGAACGGGTTGAGCAAAAAATGCGTCAAAAATCAAAATTATTCTGCTCGTAAAAGTATTCCGAAAACAACCCTTTAAGGCACTTATTCATGTCGCAATGGGTTTATCGCCTTATAGGCATTTTTTGCTTGGAGGGCTAATAGGTAGGTATTTAATTAACGTCGCACTGGAGCAACGCAAAGGGCTATTGACTACGGTCCGGGATCAACCCCCGAAGGAAATGATCCGAGGACAACACCACATAATTCTGAATCACGGTCAGATGACGAGGTCACACCTGAAATGGCATCCCACCCTCTAAATTCCACATCACGCCAACGTGAGAACATTTGAGCCCACGACAGATTTAACATGAGGGCTATTAGAACCGGGAGGTAAGGCTTAGAGTGGGTTCTGAATCACTACATTCGTGACTGGGAATCAGAACCAGAGCATGTTGAATCGAGGGTTAGAGCGCTAATCACTCGGCTACTAGATCGGCTTTTAATGGGATGTCAAACTACAGTTTTTCATTATTATAAAGGAAAAAGAGGAAGGATGTCAAGGAACAGATTTCCTTGTAACCTGATTTCGACTATCTCTTATAGAGTACAATTTTAAATTTTGTCTATAAAAGTTATAGGAAGTCCGATAAAAAATTGACTCAAATCTCCTTTCTATTACAACGAAGTTGTGGATTTTCACGCCCACTTGAATTGGTTCAGTTTTTTCCCAATGACTGGTTTAAGTTAATTCACAAGGAGAGAGCCTCATTTCAATGTTCCATTGAATCGTCGACTTATTAATGACTTATGCGATTAATATGAATAATGAATTAATGTTAATTTTAATTATTAACTGCAGATGAGTTTGGTGTCGAGTATAAAAGTTTATAAAACCTCCATAATTTTTTTAATTGCTGTGCCAGGCTTGATTTTGAGAGGGAACACGCAATAAAGACAATGCCAGATAATCCGTGTTTTAAGAGAACTAATTCATTTCGACGAATTCGCATTTTCACGATGACAATCCTTCTGACCACAACTTTCATACGAAGCAATATTTATATATTTTCGATGATTTAATTTTTGATAGTTTTTATTCTGATGACAATGACAAAAATAACGCTAATGCGATTCAACTTACGAATTTATCGGTTACAAGAAACTGGATTATTTTTTTTATTACAAGAATCGCCTGACATTGGGGGAAGTCGAGAAGACCTTTTTCGCAGAATCTGAAACGCACGCAGGGTGGTAGACAAACAAACAAGTATGTCCTAAATTGAATCAGTTAGGAAGGAAGAGCGTCTGTGTTTTGACGCAACCTTTCCCTGTTTTTCGGAGCGTCTGAGCACTTGAAAATGTTTTGATACCGATAAAACAGACGGAAGGTTTTCTCTGCCATCTCTCGCCTCTTCTTGGAGGTATCGATTCGCAAACACTTCACAACAAATGAAATTTCGAAAACATCCTTCTGGTGACTCGAGACCGGATGTTTAACTACAAGTCACACTTTTTCCTTTCTCGCTCATTTCCACGATGATAATAAGCACGTCCCAAAACACGGATTCAAATGACGTGTTTTTAATGGGTCATATCATGTTATATTTGGTTAACCCTCCAAGTGGGGGGGGGGCGCGGTAGTCCAATTGGAAGAGAAGCTGATTGGCACAACCGGAGGGTTGCGAGTTCGAAACTCAATCCGATCAAAGACAGTCGTGTACACGGGGGCTAGTGCAGGTTGAATATGTCATGGCCTCATGTCGGCGTGGTGTGGAAGTTAGGAGAGTGGGGTGCCAGATCAGGTCTTGAACTCGTTATCTCACCGTGATTCAAAATGACGAGACGTCGTAATTGGATCTTTCCCTTCGGGATGGATCCCGGACCGTCTCCAATAGTCCGTCGTGTTGCTCCAGTGTGACGTTAATTAACTACCTACCCCTCCAAGCAGTTTCGACGAGATATCTCGGCATCAAGATATTGCCGATTTTTTTTCATTTTGATGAAATCAAGATGTTGCCGATTTTTTTTTTCATTTTGATGAAATCAAGATCTGTCAGTTTTCTTCTAATGACGATATATCACTTCCATCAAGATCTGTCAGTTTTCTTCTAATGACGATATATCACTTCCATCAAGATCTGCTACTGGTTTTGCTAATGACGAGATTCCTCGTCGAGGCGATCAGCAGGAGGGTTGAAAGGTTAAGTCACTGCAGTCACCTTTTATAGCAAATATTAGTGTCTTTTTGTTTTGTTTCGTAAAGTTATTTTCTGAGCAAGTGCAACAAGTAGTTCTGCAAACGTTTCCATGAAATAGGGTCGAACCGAGAACAGGAAAGCTGTGGGATGTTTAACCTTGCTGTCAAGGTCGATCGAACAAGAGGAGACAGAAAAAGGTGGGAAAATGTAAAACAATAGTTTTTATTTCATTTTCTGATTTGAAAACAATTTTTCTTTAATTTGTTGGGTAAATGAGGTGCATTAATTTTAAAGATTAGTCCTTTTTAAACACGATGGCAAAATGAAAGATCTTGATTATTTGAATATAATTGATTATAAGAATGATCGTGTGGAAATAAAACCTCCAAGTGATTTCGACGAGATATCTCGTTTATCGAGATCTGACTAATTTTGCTAATGACGAAATATCGCTTCACGATATTGCAGATTGATGACGAGATCAATGTCTGGTCAGTTTTCTGCTACGTGATTCCTTCTAATAACGAGATATCTCGTCCATCAAGATCAGGTCAGATTTCTTCTACGTGATTCCTTCTAATAACGAGATATCTCGTCCATCAAGATCTGGTCAGTTTTCTAAGTGATACCTTCTAATTACGAGACATCTCGACCATCAAGATTTGGTCAATTTTCTTCTACGTGATTCCTTCTAATAACGAGATATCTCGTCCAGCAAGATCTGGTCAGTTTTCTAAGTGATACCTTCTAATTATGAGATATCTCATCCATCAAGATCTGGTCAGTTTTCTTCTACGTGATTCCTTCTAATAACGAGATATCTCGTCCATCAAGATCAGGTCAGTTTTCTAATTACGAGACATCTCGACCATTAAGATCTGGTCAGTTTTCTTCTACGTGATTCCTTCTAATAACGAGATATCTCGTCCATCAAGATCTGGTCAGTTTTCCAAGTGATACCTTCTAATTACGAGACATCTCGACCATCAAGATCTGGTCAGTTTTCTTCTACGTGATTCCTTCTAATAACGAGATATCTCGTCCATCAAGATCAGGTCAGTTTTGGTAATGGCGAGAATACCACGTCGAGACAACCACCAGGAGCGTTCAGCCGTAAATCTCGATCTAGTTTAGTCTTCTTGTAGCAAAAAGACAATAGCGACCAAAATAAAATCCAATCCTCTTAGTTATATATAACGCGGGGTATATACCTCGAAGGTTCTGTACACATAAGACTATTTGATAATGAGGGGTGGGTGCGGTGTGGATGACAGCAAATACAACAAGCGATCGCCGGATTCCTTTGTTTTATCGTCCAGGCAGCTCGGAGGGTGGTGCTCGACAACAAACGATAAGGACTCGCGTTGATTGGGAACACAATGGCATTTGGAGCCGAATGTTTGCTGTCCGAAGCCGCTGATAATTGAACTCTTCGGAAGATAAACGGTCACGCACCGTGATTCCGCTGGGATAAAAGAGCGACTGAACGCGTTAAGCAACACACTTCATTCAATACATTTTGTAAATATCGGTGAAAAACCGCTGCATGATCATTCGTGTATTCAGATTAAACCGCACCAAAGGATTACTGTGCTCACCGTAATCTTATTGAAGTTCGCGTAATCGGCAACTCCAACAGACCTCGTTCGAACCTTCTGGGCAGAGGTGTCCCCTGGGATGTCCGGTTTGACCTCCAAGGAACGTCCGCTCAAAGGGCGCATTGTTTCCTTCACGTTCGATTACGCGGCATTGTTTCGAGGGAGGAACTCCCAGACTTTGGAACAATGCTCGAGGGTCAACGGAGAGTGACCCTCGGACCATTCGAAATTGTGATCCTCCATCGCCCCTCTGCTGGGAGAAGGATGAATCAGGCAGGGAGGGAATCAGGACAAGTATTTTGTTTTCTTCCTTTCTGTCACTTCCATTGGGCCACTGTAGTCCCGATTGGAAGACTAACGGATTGGCAACCGGAGAGTTGCGAATTCTAATCCAGCCAAACACCGTCGTATACGAAGGGGCTGGTGCATGTTAAATCCGTAGTGGCCTCAAATGTCCTCACGTTGGCGTGGTGTGGAAGTTTGGTGTCAGCTCAGGTGTAGACCTCGACTTCTGATCGTGGTTCAAAAGTACGAGATGTTATCCTTGATCTTTCCCTTAAGAGATTGATCCCGGACCGTCGCCGGGCTGTGGTAGCAGCCCGGTTGGAAGAGTAACGGATTAGGAACCGGAGGGTTCCGAGTTCGAATCCAGCCAAAGACCGTCGTGTACAGAGGGGGTTGGTGCACTTTAAATCTGTCGTGGCCTCAAATGTCCTCACGTTGGCGTAGTGTGAAAGTTTGGAGAGTGGGGTGCCAGCTCAGGCGTGACCTCGTCATCTGACTGTGGTTCAAAATTACGTGGTGTTATCCTCGGATCTTTCCCTTCGGGATTGATTCCGGACCATCGCCAATGGCCCGTGGTGTTGCTCCAGTGCGACGTATCTAAAATACCAACTCGGCTATACCGTTCTTTTTCATCTGTGTTCCCATGCATTTTTGTTTGCAAATATCTCAAACATCAGAAACATAAAAACTCAGTCAATTTCCTTTGAGTGTTGTGCCACTTGTTTCCTAGACCTGAACTGGTTTTCACCCTCCAAGTGGTTTCGACGAGATATCTCGCCCCTCAAGACCTGACCAATTTCGCTTTTGACGAGATATCTCGTCACGTTACATCATTAAGACATAAGATTAAGACAATGCCGATTTTCCGATGACGAGGTCAAGATCTGGTCAGTTGTCTTCAAATGACGAGATATACCTTGTCGAGACAACCACCAGGATTCAAGATTTGAGTCTCGAAAGTGTGGGTGAGAAGAAATTTAGTTAAACATATGTTCAATGTTTTATATTATTCACTAATCAAATTTCAAAATTGCTCTTTTTTGTTGCCCCCCTCCCCCAAGGAGCGCGATATATCTTGGGGATAAATTAATTTTGTTGACATCCCGCGAATACAATCGAGGGCCCAAGGAGAGCTTTATCAGATATTTCGCTTTTTATTCGCTGATTATGAGCAAATAAACTGAGTCATGTGCCGGATTCTGCGATAAGGAAAAAACGGAGCGACGTGTGTTGCGAAAATTCGACCCATTCTTCATGATTCAACCTGTCAACTCTCGCATGTCACGAGCCTCCGCCACTGCGTCTGCGGGTTGCCATGACAACCGGCGGCGCTTCCTCCGGAGGAATAAAGTTACAGTTATTTATTTTCATTCTCCGAGACTCCCAAGAATATCATGAATATTCATCGTTCGTTTCATTTTGTTTTTCTTGAATGCATCAGGTGAAAAAAAAAAAATTCGAATTCACCGCATTAAAATAATTTCCATAACTTTAAAGAGGAAATCGGAAGTACGGTTTGTTTGGAACTAAATTAGAATAATCAGATAAGAGATAATTATTTAATATTTATTAAAGGTTGTTTAATTTAAGAGATAATCAGACGCATTTTGCGATGGGTCGGCACATCAATAATTTTATTCCGCGTTTATAATGATTCACTGTACACTTGCAAAATGTTCGAAACCTAAATTGTTTCAGAACTAACACATTAAAATATGCAGCCATGATTTTGATTTTGTGTAAAACTTTGAATCACTGCGTTCCCTGTCCGAGTTTGCAAAGTGTAAGGACGGTTTTGACTGATTCAACTGTACATAATAATTTCTTCATTTCTGGACCCACGCAACCTGCGTTTTTGTAGTTGTTATCGCTTATTTTTAGAGAGCAAAAAATGGGCCTCGAAAAATTTCCGCTGAAAACTGAAAAGAGAACAAAAGGAAGGCAGGTAGGTAGTCGAATTAACGTCGCACTGGAGCAACACAACGGGCTATTGGCGACGGTCCGGGATAAATCCAGGGAAAGATTCGAGGACAACACCTCCTCATTTTGAACCACGGTCGGATGACGAGATAAACACCTGAGCTGGAGCCTCACTCTCCAAACTTTCACACCACACCAACGTAACTGCATTTGAGGCCACGACAGATTTAACGCGCACCACGTACACGAAGGTCTTTGGATGGACCTAGTTCCGAACTCGCAATCCTCCAGTTGCTAATCCGCTACTCTTCCAACAGTGCTGCCCTCAACTGAAAAAGGAATCTTCCAATTGCGAAGGGCAGCAATAAAATAGACGCGGATTTTATACCAACAGGTGTTAAGTTTCAAATAATTTGCGTTGTTTCCCTGTTGAGGACAAAAAATAAAGCCAAAAAGAGAACGAGCTCGAAAACCAAAATAAGTGAGGGGAAGGGCACAAGAAGGGGAAGTCGACCGAAGAGGATCCTCGTGAAGAGGGAGGGGGTAATCACTCGAAGAAGTCCCTAGGTGGAAGAAATTGGAGATACGAGATGATTCACGTTCAGACCTGTTGCTTTCTGACGGCATTGAGACTTCAAGCCTTGCTGCAAAGCCGCGTCCTCACCATAACATGGAATGTAAACAAATGTTCGCTTTGTGACGCGTCACGAACACTCAATTTCACGGTGCTTGCAAGCATTTCCGAGATCAAAAATACAATTTTAAAGAAAGAAAACATGGCACTAATATGACCTATTTGTTAAGAATTACAGAAATATGACCACAACTAAAAAACAAGACATATGACCAAAGCACCTCACCTCATTAGAATGAGCCGAAACATGCTTATTGAATATACTTTGCTTAATGTATAATGGAAATAAAAAAAGAGGATAAAATATGTCATGTCACAAACATCGAGGCCTTAGTCTACAGTAGATTGTGACGTAAATGAAACAAAATCACTTAATGTGAAAAATGAAAGTTGACTAAAAAATTTCCAGGACGTTTTTTCTTATCCAACTACGAGCTTCAATTTCTTACCGGGAATGCCATTTTCTATGTTTTAAATTTAAACCCGTCTGCCTTGTTTCCCATGTCAAAATGAGTTCCTGCACCTTTTTCGAAAACCTTTTCACAGGCTCCTTGGTTGTTACCATCGGATAGTTTTAGATAGTTTAACCGTTTGTTGTTTCATGTTTTTTATTAATCATATAATTAAAATTGTTTATCTATTTAATCTTTCTCTGCAGAAAAAATCCAATTACAAAACATGATTGCAAAAAAAATGTAAGAAAAAAGAAAATGACACATTTCTTGAAGAAACAAATTTTTCAAAAAAATGTTCTCTACTTAAATACACATAAAAGCTCTGGTAGAAACGTATAAAAGATTACTCCATAAAAAGTATAAAAGATTACTCCATAAAAATTTTAAGTGTTTACCTTTCAGTTTTTTAAACGTATACTGTGGCAAAAAAAGAATCACTTTTGAGAAGGAATGTTTACAACCTTTAAAATATTTTTAAAAAACTTTGCGAGCCTACAAAGAAAAACAATGCATCATTTTAAAGCTTGCAAACTTCTTAATTAAAACTAATCTCAAAATGTAATTTTTAATTTTTAAGTTTTCGTCACAGTTCAGTTATTTTTTATAAACAAGCCAAATGAGTGATTCGTTTCTGAAAGTGAGAGTGAAAATTTGACAGAATGGAAAAATCATATTTTCACACGCTGCTATTTCTATGATTGCATCGAGAAAGGATATAGTATTCGCTATGGGAGAAATTCTGGTTCCAACAAGTGGTCGGGGCAATAATGGGAGAATTGTGAAAAATGACAAATTCTTTTTTAAAAAGTTTAAAATCTTTTTGTCTAGTAACTAAACCGAAAACACTCTGAATGTTTATTGACGTGAAAGGAGGAGCGTGTAGATGTAGCCATGTTTAAGTCCCATTTCAACAGTTTCCAGGTTATAAATGCTCGTTTTTTCCCCTACGTCTTTCGAGTCCATCGTAAAGAGTCAATGGAGGAAGGAAAAAATTCTTTCAGGCATTTGCATCTTCTCGGGTGACGTGGAGAAGAAATTGGCGCCAAAAGGCATTCCGGACCGCAGGGGCGGCTGCGCCAACAAGCGCTCGCGAGCCTGTTTGCGCAACGGTGTTTGTTGCGCACGAGGCTGCTGCGGACGATAAAAATTGAGGCACGGCTGCTGCTCACAGCACTCCATTCACAAAGTCCGCTTTTTTGTTGTAGAAATGGGGAAACTGTCCGTTATTGCTATGACGCGGTAACAGTTATAATTAACGGTTAACGTCAGCAGTTTCGCCATGCGTTAATTCAACGGCTGGTATTAACTGCTATGAGTTCAATTCATTTTTCAGTTATTCTCCATTGAGTAATTTGTTTTCCCGACTTTTTACTTTTATCGAATGCTCTAAGAGTTTTAATTTTTCAATAAAAAATTTAATTGAATTGAAATCGCTTCATTGCTATCCCAATAACAATTGGGCCCGGTTGAAGGTAGGTAGGTATATAATTAACGTCGCACTGGAGCAACACAATGGGCTGTTGGCGACGGTCCGCGATCAACCCGCGAAGGGAAAGATCCGAGGACAACACCACGTAATTTTGAACCACGGTTAGATGACGAAGTCATGCCCGAGCTGGCACCCCACTCTCCAAACTTCCATACCACGCAAACGTGAAGGTTAACGGGCTATCTGGAAGAATAACGGACTAGCAACCTGAGAGTTGCAAGTTCAAATCCAACCAGACCGACGTGTGAAAGGGGGCTGGTGCATGTTAAATCTGCCGTGGCCTCAAATTTGCGTGATGTGGAAGTTTGGAGAGGGGGTTCCAGCTCATGTGTGACCTCGTTATCTGACCGTGGTGTTGTCCTCGGATCTTTCCCTTCGGGTTTGATCCCAGACCATCGCCAATAGCCCGTTGTGTTGCCCTTGTGTGACGTTAATTGAAATACCTACCTACCCTACTTTTATCAAATGTTCTAAATTTTTTTTCAATTTAAGATTCAATTTAATAGGAATCGCTCCACTGCTATCCCAATAACAATTTTCGTTAACTGTTAATATTTTCCATAACAGTCGCTAACTGCTATTTTGCAATACCATTACTATTTAAACTGCCACCGGAATAACAGTCCATCTCTAACCCTTTTTTACCTCCGGAGAAACAGTTGACTCGTCCAATCACGGGAACACAAATGGAGACGGTCGACCTTCATTGGGATCACCGTTTCAAATTCACTTGTGTACACGGCAGCCCTTAATGATGGCGCCATTTGGCTATTACACTCTTGTTACTTCTCCACCCCCGATCATTTTTTCGTTTGCGGTCAGAGTAACGATTTAATTGTTTGAAACCGCGGATGAGAAGGAATTTCTTTTTTCGAAAGTGTACTAGCTTTTTTATATTTTAAAAGGTTTTACCTTCGATTTCGTGTTCAACTTAAATTTTTAGATAATTTTAAATTCCCCGAAACGTAATTTGCTGTAAAATTTGTGCCTTTCTACTTCTAATGGGTAAGTTTTCTTGGCCCTCCATGTATTGTCTTTCTTGGGGACAAAAGGGAAGCTGTAATATAAAAGGCATTTTCTGTCAAGCTAAATATGTGGAGGTTGTGTTTCTGTACGTATTCTGAACGTGACGTAAGTTGACTTGTTTATCGAATACGATTTCAGCACTTCGCCAAAAAAAATTCCGAAATCATGTATGATAATTGCCATATATCGTTTCATTCATATGTCATCATTCAAATATCACTATTCATATCATTATTAATATATCATTGTCAACACCAATTAGATCATTGTCACCACGAATTAATCTTGGCCAAACGTTGCCATGCAGCGAAAAACTGCGTTTAAAGATAACCCCGATATATATGTTATGCGAGAGCATTTGGATAGCAGAGTAAAATCTTCGCAGATCGTCTGGTTTGCATGTTTACACTGAAAATCTCTCTTCTAGAAAAGGCATGATGTGAAATTAACAGAAACTTCTAAGCAAATAATTTAAAAAGAACATTTGAACAAATAAATGACACGGAATTTATAAATTGCCAACATAAATTAATTCTTTTAACAATTAATAAGCACAAAAGTTTGCAAAATTCCTTTGTCAAGAAATGTTTTACAATTAACATGAAATCAAAGGTCTTTTGGGAGTCATTTTGTGTTTCCCCTACTGGTTTCCAAGATAAATTCTATCAAGAGGTTTACGATTTTTAGTCTTTTCTATGTGAAAAGCAAAATAAAAAAATTGCTGAGTAGCAGAAGTGTATGTGTATTTCATTTCAATCCCTTATAACTACTGCTTTTTGGAAATGGGAGTGTTCCATGACTTAAATTGAACTGATAATCACACAATATTAATAACAAAGCGTGGTCAATGCAAGGAAAGTCGTGCTGATAAACTATTTCTCGCTAGGCTTAGCATTTCACAAGTTCCTCAGTGTAGTTAACCCTAAATTCAAATGATGCGATAATTTCAGAATAAGTGAAAAGTTTGCGTAAATCGTGCTCAGAAACTGAGTGGAGTAACTTTATGTTGTAGTCATTTCAAAAAGTTATCAAAAGCAGTGATCCACAACCAGTGATTGCGCAAATAGCATCAATCTTATGCAATTCTTGACACTTGTAAAGTCGACGACTAATCAATGTTACAGAACAATTCAAATTGTTATACAAGAGCGAAAAGAAGAATTAAATACAATTAAAAAATTCACAATCACATCATTGCATTATCTTTCTCCTAACTTACTTGTCAGTTTAACAATACGTTTCGAACTAGACTAAACGGATATTTCAAGAATTTGAGAACAGAATCGCAAAACGGCATGTCGCTCAAATGGCAACGCGGTTTAAATTACGTTAGGATATACGATAAAAAGAAGCCTTTAATTCATACCAACAGATCCTGCACATATAATTAAACTCACACTTATCACTTGGTTGATCTTTGAGTAAGAAATGTTTTAAGACAGAGACGAGAGCAGCGATGAAACATTAAAATAAGGCGTTCTCTTCTTATCGGACCTTATATATATCCACATATTCAAAGAAGAGATCATTTCAGCTTTGTTTAAAAAAATTTTACTCATAAAATCACACTTATCTGTCGTGTTATCGGCGATTTTTCAGACACGCGAACAGACATTTACAACGGAGACAAAAAGAAATGGCGCGATTTCAAGGATTGAAAGCATCTCGCAATTCAGACTAATTTTCACAAGGGCACACAACATTTTCACCATTCGTGCGAAGGAAAATTTGTCACTCTTGAGGTAAAATAATTTTTATATTTCGAAAATAAAGAACTTAAATAAAGTTAGGTGTTGGTGATGAATTACATGCATTTTTGTCAATGTTGTGCTACAATAATATAAAATATTCTGAATATGAAAATGATCAATTTGCAACAAAACATCGTAAGAGAATAAATAATTACTTAAAAAGAATATTAACTATACAAATAATCGAATATTACACAATTTTCTTCCACATTAGATACAGGTAAATTATTTATCCCAACACAAAACTGACCAATTTGTAATAAATATAAGAGAAAAAACAATTTAAACGCATATTAAAATATGTAAAGAAAAATTATAAAATTTTTAGGTTTACATTTTTACAAAGCTGACTTGAAACTAAATGGCGTACATTTGAACTGAATTATTACTACAATTGAACGATCGATAGGTTAGCATTTCTTGAGGAGCAAAAAGATTGAAATTTCGGAAATGAAATGCAATTTTATAGCCATTTTTTCGAAGAAAGTTATTTATAATAATTGCTTGTAGGCAGAGGTAACAAAATTTGTTTTTGAATTGATACGTTTGTTTCAGACTTGGAGATGGATTAGTTTTAAGATGTATAATACAGAGCAGTATAGGAAGTACAATTGTACTCTGGAACTGTAAGGCAGCAGTTAAGGGTCATATTGATTAACAGAAAATTAAAAATAAACAATATCCCAAATAACATTTCTTTTATTCAGTACATTATTTGTATATAATGGTAAATGTGCTATAGTAAATTTAATGGTATAATATTCGTTAAGAAGGCATTATGAGACATCACTCGCTAGAAATAAAATTCGCTATGGATGACGATATATTTTTTAACACAATTTCAAATTCGCAATATTTCAGCACAATTTCAAATTAAGACTAACACATCACACACAACAAATTGCAAAACGGTGGTGTTGAAAATTATTTTAAACCATAAATTTGCAAAATCTCCACCGACACCTATTATGAATAAAGTTCAATGCATTCGATATAGGGGATGAAAACTGTAGAACAGTTTAGAAACAATACGGTACTTGATAAAAGATTTGCCACCCATAAGGATCGGTAAAAAACTAGAACTGGGAAAGACTTTTTCCAGTGATTGGGGATCGTTCTCTCTTGGTATAATTGACGAAATATATTTCTATCGGATTAAAATTCACAAATCAAGCCGTTATGGTGAGAAAATAATAAATTTCTGCGATGACCTATTTTTGTCTCCTGCAACATATTTTGTGATGGATTGTGGGATTGAAAGAGAATCTTCCACATATCGGTTTATTGACTCGCGTCAGTTCATGATACGTGCCATTGAATTGATTGTACGACGCATAAATTAGCATTCAGTTCTTCGACAACTTAATGATTATTTTAAGTTATTCACATTTGGTTCTGAATTCGTGTTGGGAGGGGCCCTTTGAATTTAATATTTTTTTTCTCTTTAAACAACATTAATTGATCACTTGAAGTTTTCATTTGTATTTCAAAGGAAAAACTTTTTTTTTCGGGGGGGGGGGATATATATATATATATATATATATATATATATATATATATTTGGAAAAATCTAGACTGCCCTTGAAGCGACCTTTTTCTGATTAGGCTAGGACAGCAAATTTCGCAACGAATGAGAACTTTTTAAAATATTAATTTGAAATTAATTGAAAAATGTACCAAAATTACAGGTAAGTCGTTCAATGGTGTCGAATAAAAGCGAAAGCTCAATACACTTAGTAATTAAACATTTTCTGACAAAAAATGAATCTCATTTGGGATCAGTCCAAGGAAAAAGTTTTTAAATTACCTTGCGCGGAATAAATGGTCCAGTAAAAGATAATACGAGTCATTGGATAATCGATGGTGCAAAAGCTTTAAAAATGATTCAGAGTGAATGCAACAAACTGGGAGAAATAGTTATTTCGTCGAAAAACGCGTATAAAATGAGGACCGAATGACAGAGAGGAGCAGGCAGAATCACCCCAGGAGCGTGCTTATCTAAGAGCCTCAACATTAGAAAAGTTACATAAACATTTTTGTTTTTGAATTACACTTTTGGGGTGGAGGAATTACTTCGGTTACTTTCTACTTCGAATCTTATAACCTATTTTGTTGTATTATAATTTACTTTTCAAAATATTATTAAGTCGTTTTGTAGCTTGTTTGACAATAATTTTTTCTATTTTTTTTTCTATCGAAATCTATTTTGATCAACACATCTGAGAATGTTCGGTATTATCGGCCTCGGTGTTACCTGGGCAACAGAATGACGATCCGTCACTGTGAGTAGGTCAAATGGTAGTAGGCTCTGGTCTGTCCAGGACTGCTCTGAGGGCGGCGCAACGCGGACAAAGGATCGAAAATACTTCTCAGATTTGGTTGGTTGGTTTAAGGGTTTTATGGCGCAGGGGCCATGTCTGGCCAAGCTGCGCCAAACGCGAGGCAACAACGAGGAAGGGGAAAAAAGTAAAAAGGCAGACGTGTAGGAGAGAGTGAAAGAGTAGGGAGGTCAGATCGCTCGGGTTCCTCGGGATTGTGATGCCCGTAAACACCACACCTACTGAATACGGGACCCAGAGGGCCTTTTCAGATTTGGAAGGTAGGTATTTAATTACCGTCGCACTGGAGCAACACAACGGGCTATTGGCGACGATCCGGAAACAAACTCGAAGGGAAAGATCCGAGGACAACACCACGTAATTTTGAGACACAGTCACACCTGAACAAGCACCCCACTCTCCAAACTTCAACACCACGCCAACGTGATTTTCAGATTGGAAATTTGATCCTGGCCAGCACAGTGAAAAGAATATGGAAACATGGACGAAAGAACTCACCTGTGATTTTGTGTTGGTTGACAAGACTAGCGCCAGCGCTCTTCTTGCTCTTGGGGGTGGCCGTCTTCCGGTGCGGCCTCACCTCATGGACGGCGGCGGGCTCCCGCTGCGGTGCGCCCACCGGCACCCACTGGTAGCGGCCGGGCAGGGGCGCCCCCCGCTCGAAGTCGAAGTTCCACCGGGCGGCGACCTGCCGCCGCAGCTCGGCCTCCATGTCCCGGGCGATGCGGCCGGTCTGTTCGGCGTCGCCCGCGAACAGCCTGCGACACACCCCGGCCGGGCCCGAGGGCCGCGCGCCGACCGGCCGACGGCGCAGAGCCTCCGCGAACACCAGCACCTCAGCGCTACACATGTCCCCGCGCGGTTCGGAATCGAATGTCGGAATGAAATCCTGGAATCGTTTGGAGCCCTCTCAGCAGTTGGAGGCTCCTCACGGAACGAGCGCAGACCAACGAATGAGTGACGGAGATGCGATTTTTGAAACCTCTCTCTCCTGTAACCGTTTTTTGTTGTTATCGCTTTTTTTTCTCTTCGCTCGCCTCCCCCTATCCCCGGAGCTGGAAGGCGGTTTGAGTGGTATTTTGATTTGAGCGAGCGCTAGGGTTGCCGCCCTTTCCGTTGGCCGCGCTCTTGGCGAAACAGTTGGCGACGGTGGCGATCCAAACCGCTGACTCGGGGCGACTCGCCGATGTTCGTGTTTCTAAATTTGCAAGGCCGTGCTTTAAAAACAGGCCTGCGACTGAAGAGGGGGAACCATGTAAAAAGTTTTAATAAAACATTAATTTATTAAAAAATTCATTTCAATGGCAGTTGGTAGTTAATTAACGTCTCACTGGAGCAACACGGGCCGCTCGGTTGGATAAGTAATGGATTATCTGGAAACGGATTATTTGGTTGGAAAGTAACGGATTCGAATCCAACCAAAGACCGCAGTGTACAAAGGGACTGGAGCACGTTAAATCTGTCGTGGCCTCAAATGTCCTCACGTTGGAATGGTGTGGAAGTTTGGAGAGTGGGGTGCCAGCTCAGGTGTGACTTCGTCATCTGACCGTGGTTCAAAATTACGTGGTGTTGTCCTCGGAACTTAGGGTTTGATCCCGGACAGCCGCCAACAACCCGTTGTGTTGCTCCAGTGAGACGTTAATTAAAATACCTACCACTGAAGCAACACAGTGTCATTTGAATGGAAAATAAATGTTATAATTTTAATCACAACTTCGGTATTGTCGCAGAGGAATTTTCCAGTGCTATGCGTGTGAAGCGAATATGCTTCCATGAAATCCATTCCCTTCATGTACCCAGAGCAATCGCAATGCTATTCAGAAAATAGAGAAGACAAAGCATTTTAATTATCACCTCTCACAAACAAACAAAAACTTCCTGGGACAAAAAGTGCTTAAGATATCAATTACGAATTTCAATGTACTAAATTTAAATTACTCCTTTACCGATTGTATTTAATAAAAGAGGACTACAAATTCGTGTGTTGAGGTAATTAAATGTTCCATAGTGTTAGGTACTGTAGTCCTACCATGGCCGTGCCCAATTACCCTAGTGCTTATACATTCACTAAAAGAATTTATTCACAAGAAAAGGGTGTCTTGCTTTATAAAAAAGCTGAGATGAATGTTTGCAAATTATCTATTCCTCCACTAGACGAACTCCCATAGAGCAAATATCCCATAGAGCATATGGGGCAGTCGTGGCTCAGTGGATATGCCCACTGCGAGCTATAGGCGGCTCAGATTCCATTCCTGTCAGGTTCCATTCCTTCCTGGATGCATTTCTCTCTTCTGTGTCGGTAGGTATTTTAATTAACGTCGCGCTGAAGTAAACACAACGGGCTATTGGCGACGATCCGGGACCCATCCCAAAGGGAAAGATCCGAGGAAAGCACCACGTAATTTAAACCACTGTCAGATGACGAGGCAACACCTGAGCCAGCACCCCACTCTCCAAACTTCCTCACCACGCCAACGTGAGGACATTTGAAGCCACGGCAGATTTAACAGGCACCAGCCCCCGGTTGCTCTTCCAACCGGGCTACCGCGGCCCCTCTCTTGTGTGTCAGTAAAATGTTCCTTGTGTGTGCATGTGCATTACTTGATAATGTCCACAATATGTCTGGCACAGCATGGACAAATATGGTCCTTGCGCCATAAAAGAAACCCAATGCCCATAAAGGATCTCACGGAACAATTAAGGTGGCTTCATCAATGATGTCTTGCATTAAAAGTCGGTTGGGAAATTAATTTTCGGGAAAAACGTGATTTGAGTCAGTATTTCATTAGGGTTCATCTTCAAAATTTTGCTGAACAAATTGTTTAAGGTAGTACTTTGGGGGAGAGAAAACGTGATTCGACGTTAAGGAGAAAACTCAATGAGGAGTTGGATCGAGGAGCGTATCAATTCAAGAGCTATGAAGAGAGCTCACAAGAGTGGTTAATTTATGAAAATCACTTAATATTGTACTTAAGCGTTAGTTATGTATTACTCGCTGAGATTATTTAAAAGTCGTTGATAAGTCAACTTTTTATAGCTTATTAACCCACCAAGTGGTATCGACGAGATATCTCGTCCATCATCATAAATTCTTTAGTGCCTAGGGGCACATAAGGCCTTCAATCTAGATCGACAAAGTTTCCTGTCCGATGTAGCACGTCTAGCTTCATACCAGTTGGACCATCCAGCCTCACTTCTCTCTTGTTCCATCATACGTCGCCAGGCCAAACGTCCACGCTTTCTCTTTCCATCAGGGGTCCAGGTCAATGCTACATTAGGAATACTGGCCCTGTTCATACTTAAAATGTGTCCTGTAAACTTCCAACGTCTGAATTTTATTTCATTTCCCATTTTATTAAATTGTGCTTTATTTAATAATTCTTCATTTGAAATGTAGTATGGCCAAAAAATCTTTAAGATAATTCTTAAACGTTTATTTTGTAAAACATTTAGTTTATTGCACTGTGTTTTGGTAATTTTCCATGTTTTAGAACCGTATAAGAGAACCGAAAGTACTAGTGATTTGTACAGATTTAATTTGGTTTTTACATATATATATATATGTTTATATATATGTATATATATACATATATATATATATATATATATATATATATATATATATCTGTATATATATATTTATTTATTTATTTATTTATTTATTTATTTATTTATTTATTTCAGTTGCTCTCCACAATTTATAAAGATTCTTGAAACAGTTGCGAGCTTTTGAAATTCTAAGATCAATATCTTCATCAGTACCACCATCTTTATCTCGTCCATCAAGATCTGGGCAATTTTGCTAATGACGAGATATCGCGTTTTTAAGAACTGGTCGTGTTTTTTTTTAAGTCAGATATTGCTGATTTTTATGACGAGATCACGATTTGATCTGTTTTCTTCTAATGACGAGATACCTTATCGAGATGACCGACAGGAGGGGTTAAAGCAAGACATAAGAATAAAATCATCTTTCGGTAGTTTCTTATGTTTGATGAAAACTGCGCCAGTGGAACGAACTCAAGAGATTCGAAAAAATACACGTGGCGATCGTGGGTGTGCCCACTGAGCTAGCAACCTTCGAGTTGTAGGCGGCGCAGGTTCGATTCCTGTAGTGTGCATTCCCTGGGTGTTTTTCTCTCTTCTGAGTCAGTAAAACTTTCATTGTGTTGTCTATTACTTGACATTGTGGCGCCATAAAACCCCAAGACCAATCGAAAAAATCGCATGTTCATTTGAGTGTTTTTTAATTTGTATTTTCTGAATCTGAATGAATATGTCTGAAAGATTGATCTGTAATCATTATCATGATCAAAGATTCAGTCACAGCGAAATGTCCTTAAAAAGGGGGTTAAACCCCTTTTCCAACGCCATTCCGACGTCTACATTCATGCAGTGGGATCTACACAAGGACTTTCAATAATAATAATAAGATGCACTTTTAAATTTAGTATCAAAGTTGCTAAATTAACAAATTGGTGAATCGAAAGTAACGTATTTTTCATACGAAGATACTCGCGTTTGGTAAGAAACGAACTTAACAACGAAAAACCAAACCATAGAAACCACAAGAAGCTTTTTACGAAAGGGTTGAATAAAACCTCTTCTTCCAAATGAATCTTATGAATCCTCTAAGCACCATCACCAACAAAAAAAGGTTAATCCATAGTTTCAGTAAAAACTCCGCAGTTCTTATTCCGGGAAATAATTCGTTCTGTTCTCTGTAGCGTTCGGGTTTCGAACTTCCCCGCACGAAAGGTACTCGTGTTAGGAAAGTGTTTTTACAGGATTCAATTCCAATAGGGCCGAAACCATTTTCTTCCCAGCAGTGCCTTTGAACGCCTACCTCTGAATTTCGGAGTCATCTTGACCCGGATTCGACCTATTGGATAAAATGACCTGAAAATGAAAATGAAAATGTGACTCCAAAATTTAATCGATAAATTTCGATTAGCAAAATATTTTCTTATAAATAAAATATACACTATGTGGACAAAAGTATTTGGACGCTGCAGAAAATCGGCAAATATGAAGTTGTTTTTCCTGGTTAGGACTCGGCCCATGCTTTATGTATCTGGTACCATGAACGCTGACGTGTAAACTCGACGTTTTGGATAATTTGGCCTTGCCTACACCATTGCAATACTACGGCGATGATTGTATCTTCCAACAGGATAGAGCTCCATGTCATTCTGCAAAACGTGTGCTGGACTGGTTTCCTGAAAATGAGATGAATTTGCTTGACTGGCCTGCTCAGAGCCCCGATCTCAATCCGATCCATCACTTGTGGGACGAACTGGAGCGATGGGTACGACACCGACACGCACGCCCATCTTCACAACAATCTCTTCTCACAGCCTTGCAAGAGGCATGGCG
Source organism: Meta bourneti (assembly GCA_933210815.1). Classification (NCBI taxonomy): domain Eukaryota; kingdom Metazoa; phylum Arthropoda; class Arachnida; order Araneae; family Tetragnathidae; genus Meta; species Meta bourneti. The sequence goes on from OW119931.1 coordinate 25,788,582, forward strand.
AGCTATTCCTGCCCAGACTTACAGAGAACTTGTGGAAAGTATGCCTCGACGTGTTTGCAGCTGTAATACAAGCAAAAGGAGGGCCTACCCGTTACTAAATAGAATAATAAAGCACTTTTTCTAAAAAACATGCAGTGTCCAAATACTTTTGTCCATATAGTGTATGAGCTTATCTCTCTGTATATATATGATTACATTACCGTTGCTCCGTCGAACGGAATTCAATATAAACTTTTTGGTTGGTTGGTTTTGGCCATGGTTATTGGTTTGGTTGGTTATGGCGCAATGGCCATATTTAGCCATGCTGCTCCAGACATAAGACATACAATATCAATGAAAGTTTTACTGACACAGAAAAGAGAAATACACCCAGGGAGGAATGCACCAGGCAAGAATCGCACCTGAGCCACCTACAGACTCAAAGGTTGCTAGCGCTAGACCTTTTGGTGCTGGTGGCCCTACCAAAAATATACCGGAGGGAGCAACGGGCCCTTAGAGTTAGCGCTACTTGGAGTAGTAGGCATAGGAGAGCAGAAGTCGAAGGCATTACACCAAGGCCATTATATATCATCTATCTGTACAATAGATTTCCTTTATATTTATTCGGACCCCAGTACCAGGGTAGGTAGGTAGTTAATTAACGTCGTACTGAAGCTATTGACGGCGGTCCGGGATCAAACCCGAAGGGAAAGACAACGCCTCGTAATTTTGAACCACGGTCAGATGACGAGGTCAACACCTGAGCTGGCACCTCACTCTCCAAATTTCCACACCACGCCAACGTGCGGACATTTGTCGCTTTGGAACAAGGGATTGAGGTGAAACTGAAGCAAACGTTTGGAATCTAAGTATGGTAACCCGACTGAGGTGTGCTTTTTGCCATATATTTTATTGCAGCATCAACACTAATAAAAAGTAACCGAAATGTTATATATTTTTAGACAGTTTTATTTAACTTAGAGGTATGAAATCCATTTATTGATGGATTTCATTCGTCTAAGTGAAATAAAACATACCCGCGTATAGCATCTGCTCTAAACTTTCTAAATTGCTCTTGTATCTATCGATGACAAAGTGCCGTTACTCACATTTCATATCTTATTTCAATCTATTTATGTTACATTCATTATAAACGGACTCAAACAGGATATGAAATGTGAGTAACGTCACTTTGTCATGAATAGATACAAGAGCAATTAAGAAAGTTTAGAGCAGATGCTATGCACGGATATGCTAGTTCAAATATATATGCAAACGAATAGCTCAAATGGTATTGGGGCAGCGGTAACCCGGTCGGATGGGTAACGGATTAGCAACCGTAGGGCTGCGATTTCGAATCCATTCAAAGTATAAGGGAGGTTAGTGCACGTTAAATTTTTCGTGGCCTCAAATGTCCTCCCGTTGGCGTGGTGTGGAAGTTTGGAGAGTGAGGTGCCATCTCAGGTGTGACCTCGTCATCTGACCGTGGTTCAAAATTACGTGGTGTTTTCCTGGAATTGATCCCGGACCTTCGCCAATAGCCCGTTGCGTTGCTCCATTGCGACGTTAATTAAAATACCTACCATACCTACCTACCTCAAATAGTATTATAGCAGAAGGACCGGCTGCTAAACCAAAGAAGAATCTATTTATGTTCTAGTCGACTACCTGAAAGGGTATTGGACAAGACCGAAACAAACGCCTTGTCGATTCGACTAAACATGAGTGACGAAGGGCGTATTCATAGGAAGTGTCCACAGGACTCTACCCCTCTTCAAAGTATTTTAAACATTAAAAATAACCAAAAATGTACACCGAAGCGACCACAAATGTCTTCACGTTGGAATTGTGTGGAAGTTTGGAGAGTAGGTTGCCAGCTCAAGTGTTGACCTCGTCATCTAACCGTGATTCAAAAATACGAAGTGTCCGGATCTTTCCCTTCGGGATGCATCCCGGAACCCCCATTGTGTCGCTCCAGTGCGACGCGGATCACCTACCTACCAACCTTCACCGCAAATCGGTGTTGCGTGTATTACACAGGCAAGATGCACGTAGATCTGTCTGAAAAACAGCAAAAAATCTTTAAACGTAATGTTCATTCAGCTTCAATGGGCCGTTCGATTGGAATAGAAAACAGGGGGAGGAGAACACCCCCTTCAAAATTATTTTCTGAATACGTGCTTGGCATTAGAGTTGCCCGGGGAGGTAGGTCTCTTGGTATTTGCTTCTCTGGCCCCCGAGGGGCCCCGCATTCTTCACGCGATGAGAGATTTTTTGAAAGAAAGTTCCACGGATGCTCAAGGAGCCGGGGGTAATTCGGGAGCGAGCGGGCCCTTTTCTCATTAGCGGCGGGGGCATGGGGCAGCGTATTAATTGAATAGTGGCCCACAAAGCGACGGTCCCAGGGATGATTAACGAGAGAACGTTCTCTCCGGCCACTGGGCTCTTAATGACTTGGGCCCGCCATTCGAGCAGTGGGGCGTGGCCTTGGAAGGATGGGAACGGCCGAAAGTATCTTTTCACTTCACTCCAAGAAAGACTCATCTCGCTATTTTTATTTCCATTTGGGATATTTTTAACCCTCCTGGTGGTTGCCTCGACTGCTACTAAGAAAATGAACATTAGAATATTTCCAAAGGATTCCATTACTAAAAGGGAACATAGAATCTTTCCAAAGAATTCAGTAAAAATAAAATGAGCAATACAATCTTTCCAAAGGATTCAATTATAAGAAACTAAGCAATAAAATCTTTCCAAATGATACAGTTATAAGAAAATTAACAGTAGAATCTTTCCAAAGGGTTCTATTTCAAGGAAGGAGAAATCTAATCTTTCCAAAGGATTCTATTCCAATGAAAGGAACAATAGAATCTTTCCAAAGGATTCTATTTCAAGAAAAGGAACAGCAGAATCTTTTCAAAGGGTTCTATTCCAAGGAGAGGAGAAATCTAATCTTTCCAAAGGATTCTATTCCAATGAAAGGAACAATAGAATCTTTCCAAAGGATTCTATTTCAAGAAAAGGAACAGCAGAATCTTTTCAAAGGGTTCTATTCCAAGGAGAGGAGAAATCTAATCTTTCCAAAGGATTCTATTCCAATGAAAGGAACAATAGAATCTTTCCAAAGGATTCTATTTCAAGAAAAGGAACAGCAGAATCTTTTCAAAGGGTTCTATTCCAAGGAGAGGAGAAATCTAATCTTTCCAAAGGATTCTATTCCAATGAAAGGAACAATAGAATCTTTCCAAAGGATTCTATTTCAAGAAAAGGAACAGCAGAATCTTTTCAAAGGGTTCTATTCCAAGGAGAGGAGAAATCTAATCTTTCCAAAGGATTCTATTCCAATGAAAGGAACAATAGAATCTTTCCAAAGGATTCTATTTCAAGAAAAGGAACAGCAGAATCTTTTCAAAGGGTTCTATTCCAAGGAGAGGAGAAATCTAATCCTTCCAAAGGATTCTATTCCAATAAAAGGAACAATAGAATCTGTCTAAAGGTGAAAAATATCTACGGATTCTATCGACCATTAGATACAGTTATTTAGTCATTAAGTTTGTTGTGGAGTAAAAGAATATTATACACTTCTCGGAAATCTCCGCTCAGAGGTTAATCCTCCTGTTAGTTGCCTCGACGACGTATCTCGTTATTAAGTAAAACTGATCAGATCTTGATGGACGAGATATCTCGTCATTAGACGAAAACTGACCAGATCTTGATCCCGTCATCATAAGAAATTCGGCATTATCTCGATGAAGAGATATTTCGTCTAAACCACTTGGAGGGTTAAATAGGATTGCCATATTTTTCTACTTTAATTGGGATACTTTTTCGCTTTAAACCGTAGGTAGCGGTCCCTCTAGTTACAAAAGACGACCGCACAGCGACGAGTCAAGTTACAGCAATGAGTGAAATTCTCAGTTTTCCATGTATTACCGTTTGAGGAAAGGAATGCCTCGGAAATTACCAAACTTCGTCCTTTTGACAGAATATTTTAGTGATATGTGTGCGAAGTGAAAGTTTTAATACATTCCATTTTCGGATAGGGTAATTAATTAACGTCGCACTGGAGCAACACAGCGGGCTATTGACGACGGTCCGGATTCAAACCCAAAGGGAAAAATCCGAGGACAACACCACGTAATTTTGTTAATGGTGGATCTCGGAATCGCTAACAGCAAAGTCAAAGTTACGAAAACTTATTTAAATAATAGAATGGCACAGCAGGAATTTTATCATTTCAATCTAGCTTTGATTTACAGTTTTCTATCGTTTATTTAATTGTTTATTCAATGATCCAGAGATGGAAATCTACTTTAGAGGATTTTGCTTTTACCGATGATGTCGTTTACTGAGATATTTATTATTTTGAATCGAAAAATTAAGATTACATGTTTTAATTGAATAGCCTTATCATAGTATGTTAATATTTCGAAAAGGTGTCTCAAATTATAAAGAAATAATAAATTTAGGTCGCTTTTAATGGCAGAAGTACCCAACTTGATACTCTCAAATTATTTATTCACATATCGATAAATTCATTTTCATGACAGTGAAAAAGGCACAAAACACAGAACAAAGTAATTTTAATATATATCCGGATCATAAGCAGAGAATAAGGTGCCAATAAAGAAAACGTGCAAGGAGTATGAGTAGAAAAATAGATTTAGCTTATATTACGGCAACCAGGAAGAAAATGATCAGGTTTGGTGGTAAACTATTCATGATCTTGTTAAATTGGAACTTGATTCATAAGTTTTTAAATGATATTATTTGAGTGTAATAATTAAATAGGCATAATTTCTGCTTTCCAAGGAAGGCATTTTTTAAAAAAAAGAGGTTAATAAGCATTCGTAATCACGTCGGGATAGAGAGTGACGAATTAATTTTGGTAGGTAGATAGGTATTTAATTAACGTCGCTCTGGAGCAACACAACGGGCTATTGACGACGGTCCAGGATCAAACCCAAAGGGAAATATCCGAAGACAACGCCACGTAATTTTGAACCACGATCAGATGACGAGGTCACATCTGAGCTGGCACACCACTCTCTAAACTTCCACACTACGCCAACGTGAGGACATTTGAGGCCACGACGGATTTAACGTACAACATCCCCCCTTGTACACGACGGTTTTTGGTTGGATTCGAATTCGCAGCCCTCAGATTGCTAATTCGTTACTCTTCGAACGGGTTTCCGCGACCCGAATTAATTCGAGAATTTTCAAGGTGAGAAACTTCGAGGTGAGTCTCAACCCGACCTTCCAAAATAAATTCGACAAAAGAAGAAACTGTCGCTTTTTGATGATGACGAGATTAGGTCAGTTTTTCTAATGACGAGATATCTCGTCCATCAAAATCTGTTCAGTTTTGCTAACGACGAGATACCTACCTCTACGAGACAACCACCAGGAGAGTTAAGAGACGAGTAACCTTGGCCACGAACGATTTCACTACATGTGCTAACATGACCCCCTCGTTCGATTGTTCCTTTGCGCTACCCACGTCGGAAATCGCCTGCACATAACCCACCTCTTTCTTAATTAGAGGCTCCGAACGAAACATCACCGTGTCTGCCCATGGGCCGCCCACGCTTCCAAACATAAGCCTGCGATGTTCCTTCCATTCTGCGGTTTTCTCCGTTTTTTCGCCGTCACAATTGCGGTTGCGGTGCCGTTCGGTTGCCATGGAAATTCGCCCTCGCGCGACGCCGGATTCATCGTGTCGCTAAATTCGGTGACATCGTTCTTTCTCACTTGTCGCCCGATGAATTTTCGATTCGAGTACACCAGATGAAATCTCAATTTGCTTCTTTGGAATCAGTTGGAGCAATTTTCTCAAACTGAATTGACGTAAAATACTTGGGTATCGGGAAAACGTGGAGGAATTTCTAAATGTTTCATTTATTTTTTAACCCACGCCTGTGTCTTTCCAATCGTCCATCAATCGGCGAGCAACCTAATAGAGATCTGAAGTTATCAAATATGGTTTAAAAACACTATTGTCAGGAATTTTAGGGCAGTCTGAAGGAGGTCTCCAGTCATTCCTTCCAGTTCGCATAAGACAAATAGCTGGTCTTGCTACTCTGTTGATTAGTCATGGAGAACCTTGTCCCGAAGAGGCAATAATCTTCGGTATTGGTAGTAACAATTGACTAATTGCCTTGGTAATTTAGATATTCAAATTTTTGAAAAAGTAAGAAAAAGTTTAGAGTAAAATGCATTTAAATTTAATCTGCATTTTTTAGTAAAAGTATTAATAAGTCTTCAGGTAAAAACCAGCTCAAGATAAATTAGTTAAGGTGCATGTATACACTAGATTTTTTAAAATTTTGATTAAAAATCCAATTTTTTTACAATAGGTCATGGGTTTGTGCTTAAACTCATTTCAGTGTAAAAAATTAAGATTAAGTTAATCATTAATAATCTAATTTAGATATGATTAGCTGATTAGCATGTTTTTTGACAAATTAGAATGATATCTCAAATTCTAATTTGTTTAGAAAGACAATTCCTGTTGAAAATTATTCCTATCATACTTCACATTTCGACCCTCCCTCAAATTGCTAGAAAGTATAGGGTTTTTTTAAAATTTTTTTAACGAAGGAAATCTAAAAATCACGATTTTTTCAAAAATTTCAACATTTAAAATTCAATTAAAAATTCATTTCTTAACTAATAACTTTGACTGAGAGTTAAAATATCCACTGTATTATATGGATTATAATGACACAAAAAAATAATTATAATAAATCAATTCATTGTTTCCACATACATGGTGTGTGCCTTACGGGTGGTGAAACGGCTTAAATTCTGAGATTCATTTCATTTGAACAATTTAGTTTTGAACTTTTCACAGGTATTCAAAAATAATTTCAATACCCGTATAAATAGTTTTCAGTATTATTATTTTTATTACAAAGCATTATAAATAAAGTGATTAAAAAATTTAAAAGCCTCTTTGCAGCAAAATGGGGTAATTAATTAATATTTTTTGTAAATCAAACAGAACCAAAGAATGAAACAAGCATACCTATTTTTATGTCAGATATAGCTAGCATTGTAAATAGCTGGCTTAGAGCATTGTTTTAAAATTTCCAACCATCGGTTTCGGTTTTCCTCATGGTTGCACACAATTTCAAACAAAAGATAGGTAGGTCGCACTGAAGCAACACGACGGGCTATTGGCGACGATCCGGGATCAATTCCAAAGGGAAAGATCCGTGGACAACACGTAATTTTGAACCACGGTCAGATGACCAGGCAACACCTGAGCTGGCACCCCACTCTCCAAACTTCCACACCACGCCAACAGGAGGGCATTTGAGGCCACGACAGATTTAACGTGCACCAGTCCCCTTTGTACACGACGGTTTTTTGTTGGATTCGAACTCGCAACCCTCCGATTGCTAATCCGTTACTCTTCCAACAGGGCTACCACGGCCCTTTTAAACAAAAGCAAGCGATTTAATGTTAAAATGTGAGCTTTTTTATTTCTATAGTGCTTTTATTGACCCTCGCTGTATCGAGCTCCTAAAGATCGCGATATACCGAGCTCCTAAAGATCGCGATACATCGAGCTCCTAAAGATCGCGATACATCGAGCTCTTTCCATTTTCCTAAAGATCGAAATATATCGAACTCTTTTCATTTTCCAAAAGATCGCGATACATCGAGCGCTTTTTATAAAGTACTAGCACACCCGCGCATAGCATCTGCTCTAAACTTTCTTAATTGCTTACATTTATTGATGTGTGGCAAAGTGTCGTCACTCACATTTCATATCTTACTTCAATCCATTTATAATGAATATGACATTTCAATAAATGGATTCAACACTCAGTGAAATAAGAGATCCAAAAAGATAAGTAGTTAATTAATGTCACCCTGGAGCAAAACAACAGGCTATTGGCGACGGTCCGGGATCAATCCGAAGGGATAGAACCGAGGACAACGCCTCGTAGTTTCGAACCACGGTCAGATGACGAGGTCAATACCTGAGCTGGCACCACTCTCCAAACTTCCACACCACGCAGCCATGAGGACATTTGAGGTCACGAGTGATTTAACGAGCACCAGCCTCCACGTTTGGTTGGATTAAGTTTCGAACCCGCAGCCCTTCGTTTGCTAATTCGCTGCTCTACCAACCGTACTACCGCGACCCAATAGATAATGGTTACTTAGTCATTTGTGTGTTGCGTGGTAAAAGTAATTCCACACTGCTAGAAAATCTCGTGACGTTCAGATTGTCATCCTCATTTATTTAAAATTGAAGAGAGTTTGTGCAGATAGTTAAAAACGAGCTCTGGTTTCTTAAAAGAAAAACGTAATATGTGGCACGTGCTACTTCCCGTCTCGGGTAGTATATCGGCAACCCATCTCTATTATGTCGCTACGTTGCGTAAAAGGACGGAACTTTTTATCTTACCATGAAAGGAGACCCGTTCTCTTGTTCCCTCACGTTAAGATTTTCTTTTTTCTGCGGTCAAACATCGAAAAAACCTCTAGACTGAAATTAAAATAACGTAGCTAAATTTAACTTTGTTGAATCTGAACTTTCGTTAGATTGAAGGGCCGAGGTATCTTGGTTGGATTAGCAACGGAGGGTTGAGAGGGAAACTCGATCCAACCAAAGACCGTCGTGTAAGGGGGGTGCGCGTTGAATCTGTCGGGCCTCAAATATCGTCTCATTGGCGTGGTGTGGAAGTTTGGAGACTGGGACGCCAGCACAGGTTTCGACCACGTCATCTGGTTCGAAATGGCGAGGTGTTGTCTTCGATCGTTCCCTTCGGGATCGATCCCGGACCGTAGCCCGTTGTGTTGTTCCAGTGCGACGAAATTCAACTACATACCTATCATTAGATTGGTGTAGAATTTTTTTTCCGAATCCCCTAAACACTATGGCGCAGTTTGTATGTTTGCGGACCTTGCGCCATTAAACCCCAAACTTCATTAACCTCAACACCAAATGATTGTTTTCCTATTGATGAAATCTAAATATTTCTATTGCTTAAGGGGTGAATTTAGTCAATACTTAATTGAAATAATGCGATAGCTATCACAATCGAGAAGAGAAGTTGTATGTCGATTTGAATGTAGGTTTTGAAGGAATGAATGTTGTCAGAGCTGGCCAAAGTTTCTAGGATGTCGGGCTAAACCAGTGTGCTTCCACTCATCAACCCCTATTGGCTTTTATCAAAGCAAAATGCTTCCAGTAGTAGCTAAGCCGCATTTCTCAGAACGTGAGACAAATGAAGCCCCGGTCATTATATATTTAAAAACGAAGATAAAAAAATTACTTATTTAAAATATCGAAATAAATATCTCCTATTTGGTACACTATCAACTTCCTATTAATTTTTTATTGCAATTAATGCATAAAAAATTAGCGAAATGCTTAGTTAACGACTACGGAAATGAGAAAAGATGTCCTCCGTCTTGTTTTGTGCTCCTAAGATGTTTATGAGAAGAGAATCCTATTGCTTTGTCTCTGCTCTCTTATGAAAACGATTGGAGGAAGCTGCATAAAGCATTTACTCAACACACACATATCGGGGCCACTGTGGGTTTGTCCACTGAGGTAGCAACCTGCGAGTTGTAGGTGGTTCAGGTTCGATTCCTCCCTGGATGTACATATGTCCAGTAGTTCTAGACAAAATCCCCCAAAACTGAAAACTCTCTTAATTTTGAACACCAGTATATTTCTCTTTTCTGTGTCAGTAAAACTTTCATTGTGTGTCCATTACTTGACGTTATATTTCTTGTGTTTGGCCCAGATTGGTCAAATATGGCCATTTCGCCATAAAACCCCAAACAACCACCCAAGCACATATCTCTGGAAAATCATGCAAAAGATATTAAACATCTTTTCTAAAAAATGGCCGCGTTAGCACAGTTGGAAGAGAAACGGATATTCGAAACGGCCCAACCAAAGACAGTCGTGTACACAGGGGCTGTTAAGTCTATCGTGGCCTCATATACCCTCACGTTGACGTGGTGTTGAAGTTTGGAGAGTGGGGTGCCAGCTCAGTTGTTGACCTCGTCACCTGATCGTAGTTCAAAATGAAGTGGTGTTGTCCTCGATCTATCCCTTCGGGATTGATCCATCCCTGACCGCCCGTGTTGTTGCTACAGTGTGACCTAAATGAACTACCTAAGAAAATAGACAAAAAATGTAATATCGAGACAGAATATCTGTCTTTTTTATTTTCGAAGACAATTTGTTGTGTTTCGTTTTCAGGGCCTTTCGGGAAATGGAATACGGGTTCTCAAAAAAGGGGAACGCAGAGGGGGTGAGGACTGAAAACTCCCCCCGGTCGCATTCAATCGAATTACCACACGAGGATACAGTTAAAAGATAATTGCCCGCCATTTCACACATATACGAAAATCGTCGGAACCTTTTACGATAACAGCCACGGCGCATCCTTTGAGTTTTATGCGCCGTCCGTCATGACGAACGGGCCATTGTCTGGCAGCGCAAACGGCCGGAGTAACTCATGGCAGCTTCCGGCCATTGTGGTGACCGCCGTTTACGCGAGACGCTGGACATTCGAGGGATGAATTCCTCAGGTGGTCATTTTCGTTCCGCTTTTGTTTTGGGACCCCGTCACGCGTTGCTGATGGGAATAATGAAAGCTCCCCTTTTACGATGGGAGAGGGTCAGTGACGGACTCGGGTCGTGGGACGGAAATGAAGGAGGGGTGGGGAATCGTCGAAAACAAAATGCGTTACATGCGCAATGTTCAGTATGGTTGGTAGGTATTTAATTAACATCGCACTGGAGAAATACAACGGGCTACTGGGATCCTCTCCCGATGGAAAAGATCCCAGGACAACACCACGTAATTTTGAATCACGGACGATACTGAGCTGGCACCCCACTCTCCAAACTTCCCCACCACGTCAACGTGAGGGTATATGACGCCACGATAGACTTAACAGCCCCTGTGTATACGACTGTCTTTGGTTGGGCCGTTTCGAACTCGCAACCCTCCGGTTGCTAATCCGTAACTCTCCCAACTGTGCTACCACGGCCTTTATGCTAGAAAAGATTTTAATATCTTTTGCAAGATTTTCCAGAGATATGTGCGTGGGTGGTTGTTTGGGGATGGCGCACACCAACGTGAGTACATTTGAGGCCACGACAGATTTAACGTGCACCAATTCCCTTTGTACACTACTGTCTTTGGTTGGATCGAGTTTCGAACTCGCAACCCTCCGGTAGTTAAACCCTTACTCTTCCAACCGGTCTATCGTGGACCATGTTTCACCGTGGAAAGAACGTGGTTGCTATTTCAAAGGGGTGGGGTTGGAGGTAGATGAGAATTAACGTCGCACTGGAGCAAGATAATGGTCTATTGGTGACGGTCCGGGATCTATCGCAAAGTGGAAAGATCCGAGAACAACAACGTCATTTTTAACCACAGTGTAATGACGAGGTTAACACCTGATCTGGTTCCCCACTCTCCAAACTTCCACACGAAACCAACGTGAGGAGATTTTGGGGGCCACGACAGATCTAACGTGCATTCCCCCCACGTACTGACATTTTTGAATCAATGTCACCATACCGAGGTCCCACCTAAGTTGGCACCCCACTCACCAAACTTCCACACCACGCCAAAGTGAGGACTTTGAGACCACGACAGATTTATCGAGCCACCCACATGCACGATGGTATTTGGGTGAATCGAGTTTCGAACTCGCAACCCTCCGGTTGCTAATCTGCTACTCCTTCAACCTAGATATAGCCCCAGAGGCGGAACAAAGGAATGAGTCCTCCCACCGCAAGTGCTCATCCGCAATCGCATTCTCTGCATGCAAATGCGGTGAAAAGCCTACATCACTGTTCAAGGTGGTCATACAGCCTACAAAGGACCCCTTTCTTTTTTTAAGTTTTCGCAGTTACCCTTCTGTTTCGTGGCACTCAGTAAATGTCGCCACTTCAGTTCTAAGACTTTTTCAACTGTTGGCTTCTGTTCTTGTTACCGTTTTGTGTTTATTTATAGTTTCGATAAGGTCCTTTTGTATCATTTTCCCACATCTAGTTTCCTTCACTGAAAAGTAGCAACTGAAGCTGTTCCTTAAGTTTTGCGGGGCCGCGGTAGCCCGGTTGGTTGGTTTGGGGTTTTTATGGAGCAAGGGTCATATTTGGCCATGCTGCGCCAGACACAAGACATACAATATCAAGTAATACACATACACACACAATGAAAGTTTTACTGAAACAGAAGAGAGAAATACACCTAGATAGGAATGAAAAAGTAACGAACCAGCAACCGAAAGGTTGCGAGTTTAAATCCAACCAAAGACCATCGCGTACACAGGGGGCTGGTGCATGTTCAATATGTTGTGGCCTCAAATGTCCTCACGTTGGCGTGGTGTGGAAGTTTGGAGAGTGGGGTACCAGCTCAGGTGTGACCTCGTCAGTAGTATACGGGTGCCTATGGTAGGCGGAAGTGACGTCATACCACGTGACCAGAAGTGGGCGGTGCCAAGTGACGTCACACCACGTGACCGGAAGTGGGCGTGTCCGAATGACGTGACATATTGTTTGTTTACATTTTGGACTTGGAATTTTTTTTGTCACGACTTCGTGCAGGCGTTGAGTTGTTTCAAGATGGCGTCGTTTTGTTGGTGTTGCCATGGTGATGAATCACTCGTAGTGCCATCTGGTGGAGAAATTCGAAACCCTATTATTTTTAATTAAAAAGGAATTTCTTGGATTCGAACCGAAGACCATAGGATCCGAAGTCAAGTGCGCTACCACGGGGCTATTGGTAAGTTAGCAATGAGTGATGAATTAATGTAGTGTTTCTCTCTCTTTTGGACTTGTATTTTTTCTTAGTATAAGGAATGGGTTATTTTTAGAAAATGGTTTGAATAATTGCATAGGGGTTTTAATAAATGCTTTTACAAAAAGGACTTATGGCGCCATCTAGTGATTTTAAAAGTAATTAATCTAAGGAACGAATTGATTTCTTAATGCTTTTACTTTATTCATCGCCAGTGACGTCAGTGTGTTTACGTTTGGGACTTGGATTTTTTTTCCTTCTGAGATTTCGATGTGACGTCACGATTATGTCCATCGAGCAAGTCTGAACTTGAAAAAGTCTACTCACAATTCTTTATGTTATGAATATGGTAAATTGTTTACAGATCGTGAAGGCTAGGCATATTTCCGTCGATTGGAAAACGAATTAACGTATTAAAAAAAGACGAAATTTAGAAATTTTAGGTCAAAAATATACTGTGCCTTGTAAACTTGTAGCATACGAAGACGAAGGAATAAGCTATTGCAGCCAAGCCTTGATCTCCTAAAGTATTGGAAATAAAGGGAGAAATGGAGCGAATAATTGGTGCAAGATTTAATTTTGAGTTGGTGAAGCGTTATAAAGATGGTAAGGACTGCATAGTTGCCCATAAAAACAACGAGAAGGACTTGGAACTTTATGCACCCATAGCGTCTGTTTCATTTGGACAGAAAAGGCAATTTGTGTTTTCTAGAAAGAACTACAATTCTTTAAAAATTGTTCTGGAAAATGGAAGCTTGCTTGAGATGAAGTATCCAACAAACCAATTTTGGTTTCACAGCTTGCCCCGTGGGAATGCATTATGCCCTAGAATAAACTTAACGTTTCGTAAAATTCTTGTATAAAGCAGCGATAAACCACTTATGTGCCCCCGAACTAGAACTCAGTGTCGTACACTAGACGATGTTTGGACAACGTTGCAATTGATCTTTGCCTTTCAGAATAGTATTTTTATAAATGCTTACATCTCGTTTTTAAATAAAATTTTAGCGTGTCTTACCACATATACTGTATTTTGGATTATTTGGTTTTTTTTATTACATGGTTTCATAAATTTTCTTTTAAAATGCAAGATCTGAAATGAAATTTTTCTTTGCTATATAGATTTATGTTTTTTTTAAGTTAGATGTTTTTACTCAAAAATTAATTATACATTAGATGCTATAACACCTATTTTATAGCAGAAATTTTGTTTTAATATTATACACATAAGTGAGCGTAAAATTTTTGAAACTTTACAAGACCCATATTATGAACATGTTTCCTTACACATTTGAAGTAGTGAGAAATAGTATTAAAACCCTTTATCCTGTAAAATATAAATTAAATATTATTTTTAATTAATTTTTCCTTCCATATTATTGTTTACTTTAAATAAATTTTCATTCATTTTAGTGATTTTATTTATATTATAAAGATTTACAAACTGTTTTTAACGAAATTTTCTTTGATATAGGGATTTATATTTTAAAAGTTAGATGTTTTTTACACAAAAATTAATTATATATCAAATACTATTGCACGTATTATAACATTGAAGATTTTTAGAAAGCGTTTAACAATTGAAATATATACTTTAAATATTATTACAAACATTTAAATGCAATTTGCTTTTTATTTTTTAATTTTACAATTGAGACATTTTTAAAAGTTTGGTTCTTAAAGTGCGTTTTATGCATAGTAAAAAAATTATTATAAAAACCTGTAAGAGTAAAAAGAATTTTATGCATTAATTTGAAACTTTACAAGACCCATACCATGTTTCCTTGCACATTTGAAGTAGTGAAATATAGAATTAAAAACCATTTGTCCTTGAAGATCTAAATTAAAAGTTCTTTTTCTTTAATGCTTTTGCAAACCACACATTTTACTAAATATGAACTTCCTTTTATTTATTTGAAATCCTTATGCACATCGTACAATTTACATTGCACAGCAAAATACCAATACTGTACGAAGCTATGAAGTATTTTACAAGATACTTTGTACTGTTTTCTTAATTTTAAGTGTTCTACATTGCTAATATTAAATGGATAGTAAGTGGGTTTTCTGTTTTTGAAAATAATGTGTGCACATCTGTGCTGCTAAGCAAATTAACTTTTGCCCTTTTCTTGATATTTAATGCATAATCTAAATATTTACTCACACCGCTGATAGTTTTACCCATGAGTACAATTAAATAATAACTGAAAATTTTAAGTATTAATGTGAATTTTAAAATGAACAAAAATTATTGAAATAATGGATTAAATCTGAATTCTATGTATTCTTAAAACAATCTCTGCAAATCCAGCAGACAATTCTTAAACAGATTGAAGGAAGCCACATGGAAACAAAGTAAATTAGAACACTTTTTAATAGTAAAAACATTATGATTAATATTTTTACAAAAATAATACATTGTAGTAAAAAAAGAACTTATTTTTACATACTTACATTTTTTTAAGAGACTTATTTCCGACAAGCCAATTATTCAATGCCATCACCTCAGCTATGGGGCAATGCAAATTATTTTTGTGATGACCACATTATAGTTTTGGGATATCTTTGTTGCTACTTAGAGCACAAAATGCATCGAATTTGGGAAACCCATATTGTTCTAAGTTGATATTCGGAATATTCAATGCATCTAAGCGTTTCTTTTCCACACAACCACCTTTGTAAGCAATTAGGTACTGAGTGACCCTCTTGGTCTGCTCGTAATATTCTAAAAGCTTAGAGTCTAGATTTTCTAAGGGAGCACAATTTGCTATGTCATGGGACAGAAATGAAGTGCACATACGTAATTTTTAACATATCACACAGTTGTACGATCTTTGGCACTCAGTTTATGCTTAGACGATAAGTTAAAACGAATACTTGAAGCTACTTGCGATTTTTACAGCGATGTATGCGTATTTACGTACTAAGAAACTTTCTTGAATCTGAAATTCATCAAAATGCACAATTGCACAAATATTAATCATTGCTATTGAAAAGCGTTAGCTGTTCTTGGAAAAATAATTGTAAACTGGAGGCCACGAAGAACTGGACTATATAACACCATACACTTACTAATCAGTAAAGTTAAAATTTATCTTTTGCGTTCCATAGTTACTCACAAAAGATAAGACTAAGTGAAGAATGTACATACTCAGAAAACATGGTGTTTGTGATAATGCGCGAAATAAAATTTTGTGTTATAATACAAGATTTTAACGAAAGGATATACTTAAATGTGCGTGTGATTTTTTGACTCTACCACGTTTATGCGCTGAATGCAATTCAATTCTACGACTAAATTTGAGCAAGAAAAAAAATATAACCAAATATAATTTATAAGAGAAACGTATTTTGACTTTCTTTAAAATGAGAACTTTAAAGTATACTGAATTCTCTTGATTCTGCAGTTTTATTTTTCTAAAATTACATCAACAAATTGAATTATTTTATTTGTGTGCACACACAAGTCTTTGCCTCTGTTGAAAGGAAACTAGTATCTTTGACAAGTATCAGATTTTTAAAAATTAATTCAGAGAAGAACCTTTTTTCATGGGATTTAACTCAATCTGCTCCATAATTTTACCCTTAAGAGTAATAGAGCATATTATAGTTTTAAGGAAAATGAATAACCATTATGCAAATTTGAAGCCAAAAGTTCCAAGCATGTCTATGCGCCTATCTACGTTTAGAGATTGACCAACGCACAGACGTTGACATTAGGGACCTAGCCGTAAACGGATCGTATTATACCGGTATCTTGGACGTGATCAGGTGCTATTGGTGTGGCGAAGGGCTTGAAAATTGGTAAAAAGATGTAGTGAGACACAAACACAAAGTTTTATCCAAAATGTTTGGTAGCCCATAGATGAAATTGTACAGGTGCTGGATGAAATCAACAATACCAATGGTTTTATAAAAAAAAACGATGTATAGCTTTACCCCTTAGACAACGACAAGGACGAACGACTTTGTAAAATTTGCAAGGAATCGGAAAATGAATGCTACTTTAC
This sequence comes from Meta bourneti, assembly GCA_933210815.1. NCBI lineage: Eukaryota > Metazoa > Arthropoda > Arachnida > Araneae > Tetragnathidae > Meta > Meta bourneti. The sequence goes on from OW119931.1 coordinate 25,805,365, forward strand.
AGCCTTGCGGTCATCTGGTGACATGCATGAGATGTACGAAGAGTCTTTCAACGTGTCCTATGTATCGAACCAATATTTTACATAAAATTAAAACGTACATTTGTTACTAAACTCTATTTATTAGTACATGTAGTAGATGCAATTTCAAGTGATATACTGAACATGGTGAGGAAGAAAATCCAATTGTAAAAGGGTGGTATTGAGTTGAAAGTTATTAAATTGGCAAAAGTGCTTCAGTAAGAAGATTAGTAAGGAAGTTTGAGACTCTAAAAGCCTAAAACTCTTTATTAAGGAAAAAAATCGTGTAGGAAAGACTTATACACCCTTATAAATATATTGACTATTTTAATTATTAGTCGTTTGTTCATTATATGTTAAACCTATTTACTAAAGAATTTTAAAGGGTGCCTTAAACAGGAGTTACTAAATGCTTTAGGAAAGATGTGTAAATGTACTCTGTAATGCAAGAAAGAATGCTTGAATTAAATATTCATTTTGAGTGTTTCCTTCTTGTAGTGGGGGCTTATTAATAGTACTTTTGTTAGAGCATTTTAAAATATTTCACACTTTAAAAGAATTATTTATATTTATTTTTTATTAATTTTTAAAACTTTTTAACTTACTCTCTTCATCTGACAGTGGTTCAAAATTACGTGGTATTGTCCTCGTATCTTTCCCTTCGGAAGTTAATCCCGTACTTCACTTATAGTCCGTTGTGTTGCTCCAGTGTGACGTTAAATACCTATCTATGTTTAGAAATCTGAAATATTTTTTAAATCTGCGATATACGATTTCATCTAATTTTGAAACTAGTTATTCCACTAGAAGTGTTAAAGAGGCATTTTTTTACATAAGCTCTAAGAACAGCTGCGAAGTATGTATATCTACCTTCCATTCCCCTTGATTTTGCTGGTTAACAATTTCGATGGCGGCGAGACGAAAAGCAAGAGATGTATTGCTATTTTGACAGCAGTTAAAACAACAGTTATACTAAAAATCAGCAGTTAGCAACTGATATCGAAAATATTAGAATCCTAGCAACTGCTAAATATATTCACTAAGTATAGTAACGTGATTTAACACTTGACAGTAACTTAAATTTATTCATTAAGTATAGTAAATTGTTTTGATAGCAACAGTTAAATTTATTCACTAAGTATAGTAAATTGTTTTGATAACAACTGTTAAATTTATTCACTAAGTATAGTAAATTGTTTTGGTAGCAACTGTTAAATTTATTCACTAAGTGTTTGTAACTAACGTGTTAGTTATTAACTCTTAGCGAAGTTATTGATATTAGCAGTTAATGCAACAACAGTTCCGCAAATTATAGATAACCAAACTGTTGTAAAATGAAAGTTTTGGCCATTTCAAATAGAGATGTGTTATACTTTAATCCAATAGCAGTTAAGAACAGTGTTATATTGTAAAAAACAGTTGATAAGTGTTATCGAAAATATTAACAGTTGTCGATAAATGTAACCCAATGCCACAAAAAGTTTAAAAGAACTAAACTTTTACAAAAATTAATAAATTTAATTCAAAAATAAAATTTGAATTTAAAATGAAATATAAATTTTGAAACTAGAAAAGTATTGCAAATAACTTAAATGATAATTTAAACAGTTACTAATAGTTAAAAATAAATCGTTGGCCAAATTGATACAACTAATGCTATTAACTGTAAACGTGTAAATCACCTCTAAGGTATCGTAAAATAACTTAGTTTAATAACAATTTTCCAATCATGGCAAGCTGCTGTAGTTCCCTGTGAAAACATCTTCGGTAGCCAAGAAGAGCGATAAAATTCTGGGTCTAGCAACCCACTCTTCGCTTCGCTGCGAGCGCCGGAGCCGAGCCCCGGGCAGAGCGTCTATTTATAGCCGCCAATGGGATCCCCGGCAGACCACGCCACGACCGTCGCCCATTGGCGGCGTGCAGGCCGCAGGTATGACGTCACGGGCACGAGCTTTTCGAAATTGTTTTCATCGGATCGGATTCGAAATTGACCGTTGGAGATGTGATCTCGGTTGTGCAATAGACCACGAGATCCTTGAAAGAAGGGGGGAGGCCGCCGTAACGGTCACAGCTGTTGTTTTCTTGTGTCCGTCATCTCGAAGATAAACTCGAGACCTTTTTTGGAAGCGGCGAATTAAGTGTCATTATTTTGATTTTTTAAAGCGACTAACCAATCAAAGCGAAGGATTTCAAATGCTGGGAATTAGTGAGGTGATTTTGTTAAAATATCTTGACTTTTTGTTAAAATATCACTTTCCTTCAGACAAAAGTGATATTTTAGGTAATTTGCAAGTGCATCATATTCGTTTCTTGAATCAATCTTACGTTGCAGGGTTATCCAAGACAACTGAGGGCAAGTCAAATGTACATGATATTTATAATGCTCAATTTAGATGATCTTCCAACTCAAAATGTTTATTAGGTTTTTCCGAAAAATTCCATCCAAATTACGTTTGCATAGAAAACAAATTTTGGTTTTGTGTTATTTCTTTTAATCTAAGTGAATTTCGACTCGTAGGTAGTTGAATGGACGTCGCACCGGGATCGATCCCGAAGGGAGAGATCCGAGGACACCTCGTCGTTTTGAACCAGTTCGATGACGAAGTCAACACCTGACCTGGCAGCCCACTCTCCAAACTTTTGGTTGGATCGAGTTTCGAACTCTCAACCCCCAGGTTTGCTAACCCACTACTCTTCCAACCAGGCTACCGCGGAATACAAACCTAACTAATGGATAGGTAGCTAGGTATTTTAATTAATGTCGCACTGGAGCAACACAACGGGCTATTGGTGACGGTCCGGGATCAATCCCAAAGGGAGAGATCCGAGGACAACACGTAATTTTGAATCAAGGTTAGATGACGAAACAAATGGAGAGGAGTTTGTTACTTAAAATGACAAGTAACCAAAGTGAACACATTTGAGGCCACGACAGATTGCACCAGCCACCATGTCCACATCTTTGGTTAGATCGAGATTCGAACTCGTAACCTTTCGGTTGCTAATCCGTTACTCTACCAACCGGGCTACCGTGGCCCTTGTACTTGGTAGAAACGGGCCAATGTTCACTGCAACTTTTTGGTAACGAGCTGATTTTGTAACTTTTATTATTTTTATTTTTAAATCATTCAAAATACTCTGCAATATTTTGATAATGTATCAACAGGACATGGCACCTTTTTCTATATTAACTTTCATTACCTTGATGTGGACATAACTCAAAATGGACAAACTTGGACATTGGCCCTTTCTCTACTAAGGTGCATATTTATATTGCATACTACAATTGTTATCGAGCAAAAAAAATATTCATCCTTCTAGTTCTAGGTAGGGGGTTAGTTTTAATACCGTTTTCAAATTCTAAACTTATCTGTTAGTGTAATGAGATCCGTTAAAATGACAGGACTCGTTTCACACACATTTGATCAAATAGCTGTATAAATGAGTTGCTTCGATGACACAAAATTGCAGAATATTTTAACGATTTCATACAGACGATTATTATAATAAATATATATGAAATCCTATGGTAGGTATTTTAATAAACGTCACACTGGAGCAACACAACGGGCTATTGAAATCCTATTTAATTCAGCGTGATGTATAGCAACAAGATAAAAACAACGAACCACTCTTTATTTGTGCATCGTTCACGGTAGAGCAAATTCAATGATACATTTCCATAGGGAATTTCACGAGAGACATCTATCAATTCATATGCAAGAACGATTAATTAGGATGGTGTCTCACGGGGCGATTTGTCAAGCGCGACCCCGTTGCGCTCCTTTACGTCGCGATTTGTCTCGGGCCATGAGTAGCGCGTTCCAAGGATTATGAGTATGAAGTTCGGAGCTCCTAATGTTAAAATAGTAAAAATATAATTAATTTGGTCACTGTTGAAGAACCCAATCGAGTTATGCTTCTTTAAAAAAAGTATTTTGGTATGCAACCTTTGATGCAGGACTAGAATTAAGTAATTTCATTTTACAAAAAACGTACTGAAATAGAGATTGTTAAATTTATTACAGAGGGAAACTATACAAGTGGAACGAGCTGAGATTTTGTAGTGCAAAAAGTCCTATTTCGAATAAATTTCCATCGAAATAAGTGAAGGTGCTATTCATTTTATCGAATATTAATTTCGGAATTATTGCAAATTAAGGATTAGTTTGAAATAAACATTATAAACTTTCGGTTTAGATTTTTAATAGTAACATCCTAAAAGATGAGCATAAGATTTCGGAAGATGTAAATGAATGAAAGTCTGCAAGCTTATTTAAAATTAGGAGCTTCAAACCTTTCATATTCACCATCCAGAAACGGCTGGATCAAATAAACTGAAACTTGGTATCCGACTTTTAACACAGTCGAAGTTCGACCTTAAATTGGGTGTTGATACTGTAAATTATATATGAAGTGTGCAATTTGATATGAAAACGACCCACTAATGCAAATTTTATTCATAGGAATTTTTAAACGTTACTTCCTATCAAATGATGTCTTTGAATTTCCTTTTCTATTAATAATGCACACAAAAAGCTCTTCATTTTATTTTCCAGCTGTACATGCAAGAGTCATAAAAGAAAGTCCATACGGATCTCAATAGATTTGCAAATACTGCAACAGTATGCAAAAGGAAGACGTCCTCTTTTTTCAGTTCCTACCGCAAAATATTCTTTCTATTCACAGTTCGGCACATGCTCATAGGAAGTAAAATATAATTTGCAATCGACGTTCGTCTCCCATCCTATTAATTGCGCCATAAAACATCAACATCCAATCCCATCTTATTTGTATTTCTGTATTTTTTATTGCTCACTTTTTGGAGAAGGGGTTGAAACCACAAGTATTGGGGAGGGGGTACCCAAACGAGTCAAGCAATTGAAGGCCCTGATACATTCAATTTGAGTTACTGTAGGTAAGTATTTTAATTAACGTCGCACTGGAGCAACACAACGGGCTATTGGCGACGGTTCGGAATCAAACCCAAAGGGAAGCAACACCACGGAATTTTGAACCACGGTCAGATGACGAGGTCACACCTGGGATGGCACAACACTCTCCAAACTTCCACACCACGCCAACGTGAGGACATTTGAGGCCACGATAGATTTAACGTGCATCAGCCCCCTTTGTACACGACGGTCTTTGGTTGAATTCGAACTCGCAACCCTCCGATTGCTGATCCGTTACTCTTCCAACCGGGCCCGATAGATTAGGAAACACAACATTGCCTTTTATCTCAGCTTACCAATGACGTATTTCTATTGTCTTCGGTTTTTCGTTTGGTGGGGCCGCGGTGTCCCGGTTGGAAGAGTTGCGGCTTAGCAACCGGAGGGTTGCGAGTTCGAAACTCGATCCAACCAAAGACCATCTAGTACGCGGGGCTGGTGCATGTTAAACCTGTCGTGCTCTCAAATGCCCTTGCGTTTGCGTGGTGTGGAAGTTTGGAGAGTGGTGTGCCAGCTCAGGTGTTGACCTCGTCATCTGACCGTAGTTAAAATGAAATGTCCTCCGAGCTTTCCTTTCGGGATAGATCCCGGACCGTCGCCAATAGCCCGTTGTGTTGCTCTCATGCGACGTTGATTCACCGCTCCCCTTTTGTTTTGTACATGAATGAAGAAAATGCGTCGTTTGAGACGCTTCGTTGATCGATCAGTTTAGGTCACCAGACTATCTCCATCTCTAATCTTTAGAATGAGAAATACTTGATGTATCTGTTTTAAGAATCTAGTTATCAAAGGACGAATACCATTGGATAATTGTAGGTATTTTAACCATCCACTTCGTTTACTACTAACATTTTCCCCTTTTCATACAATTAAAATAAGTTGTACACTGATAAATTTTTCAAACTTGTTTTACATTATATTTAAATACACATAAAAGCTCTCATTAAAACGTCCATTGAAGTCCTAAGATTATTTTTTGCAAATTTCAAATATATCCTTCCACTCTTTCCATTGTGATGCTGAGTCTAAGAATGGAACAGGCGTCACGATAAAAACTGCTTATCAGTGCATTTAGAAATGACGATCGCTGTTTCGCAGATAAGCTTTTCCAACGGAAAGTGAACTAATCATTAAAGAATGAAAGGACAAAGATTTTAATCTTGAACCGGTACAGTTGGAAGGGTTTCATTAGAAACACAACCCGTTTCCATTCACAAGCGAATATTCCTATTCTCTTAACAATCATTCATCCGCGACGTATTTCATTCATGCAGCGGTCTTAATCTAAGACCCAGGGCCATACCTGTCGGTATGCACGTCGTTACTAGGGGATGCTATAATTCCATGTATAATATACATATACACTGAAGCTAATTCAATGAGTGGCAATCGCAGTTTCGTTCATCACGCATGTAAAACGCACGTAACTATGTCTGACAACAGTCGAAAGATCATTAGATGTAATGCTCATTCAGTATTAACCCTCCTGATGATTGCTTCTCGACAAGGTATCTCATCATTAACAAAAGTGGCCAGATCTTGATGGATGAAATAACTCGTCATCATAAAAAAGTGACCAGATCTTGCTGGATGAAATAAATCGTCATCATAAAAAACTAACCAGATCTTGATGGATGAAATAACTCGTCATCATAAAAAACTGGCCAGATCTTGATGGATGAAATAACTCGTCATCAGAAAAAAACTGACCAGATCTTGATGGATGAAATAACTCGTCATCATAAAAAAGTGACCAGATCTTGCTGGATGAAATAAATCGTCATCATAAAAAACTAACCAGATCTTGATGGATGAAATAACTCGTCATCATAAAAAACTGGCCAGATCTTGATGGATGAAATAACTCGTCATCAGAAAAAAACTGACCAGATCTTGATGGATGAAATAACTCGTCATCAGAAAAAACTGACCAGATCTTGATGGATGAAATAAATCGTCATCATAAAAAAAACTAACCAGATCTTGATGGATGAAATAACTCGTCATCATAAAAAAGTAACCAGTCCTGAAAAATTAGTAAAATATTAATCGAACTTGCACGAGACTCCGAAAGTATTTTCTTGTGATGTACGTTCACTTTCTGTCAAGCAACCCTTAGGCAAGTCGGTAGGTAGGCATTTTAATTAACGTCGCACTGGAGCAACACGTCGGGCTATTGGCGATGGTCCGGGATCAATCCCGAAGGGAAAGATCAAGGACAACGTCTCGTAATTTTGAACCATGGTCAGATTACGAAGTCAACACCTGAGCTGGCACCTCACTCTCCCAATTTCCACGCCAACGTGAGGAAGTTTGAGGCCACGACAGATTTAACATGCACCTTTGTAGACGAAGGTCTTTGGTTTCGTTTCTGAACACGAAACACGTCGGTACGCATGCGCATTTAGTGTCTCAGGACTGATGATGAGCCTTACATGCGACGAGATCGGGGTCTGTCACGATAAATGGCGTAACGCAACGGAGAATGTTACACGTCGCACAACCGAAGCTCTCCGAGGAACGTGACAGGTTCGTTGACAGACACCTGTTGAATGGAGACGACACCACCTGTTCGCCATCTGCTCTCCCCCTTCGATATCACTCCCCCGAGGCAACTGAGAGATTTCAAGTCACCCACTCTGTATTCTGCGGACGTTCTCCGCAGCCCAAAGCCACGGAAGAGGTGTGTTACAGGGACGTTCTACAGGGGCTCTTCTAGCACTCTTTTCTATTCTAAGAATGGCCTGATCAAGAAATTTGATCAAAATGCTTACGATTTATAGAATACTAGCTGAATTACCCGGCGTTGCTCTGGTCGAATTGTTTGGAATACATCGTAATATTACTTAATGTTGTTCCTATGAGGATTTCGAATTGTTTTTAGCCCCCTCTACAGACCCAGGACAAATAGAAGGAGGATTAATATCTAGCCTATGTTTCCTGCAGGATTCTAAAGAAAGAGTGTACAAAATTTGGTGCGAATTGGTTTGACAGTGTTAGTAAAAATACTCAATGTTATTCCGATGGAGATTTCGAATTGTTTTTAACCTCCTCTACACACTCAAGACAAATAGAACGGGGGTTAATATGTAGCCTACGTTACCAGTAAGATTCTAAAAATAAGTGTTCGAAATTTGATGTGGATTGAACAAACTAGATTTCTATAGAGAACAAACAGACAGGAATTCTGCTTTATATACTATATACTAGATACAATAGTGTTTGTGTTTCGAGTGCACAGACTCAATTTCTTGTAGACCTTGACGATTTTCTATAAAATTCTTTATAAGTTGAAAATAGAATCTCGGATAACGATGGTAACAGTAAGCCTCACCAGAGGTGTAGGTAAAGGGGAGGCTGTGGCTGTGGCCCTGAGTGCCAATGTCTAAAGGGGCGGCATTTCATAAACATTTAATTGAAAATTTGATGGTTTTTCTTGGGAAAATGTTTTGTAAAAACAGAAGCTATTGTCCCTGCCACAGAAGTATTTTTCAGCGCTATGCTTGTCGAATGAATGCTTTCATGGCCTCAATAAGGAAGGTTGGTAGGTAGTTCAATTAACGTTGCACTGGAGCAACACAACGAGCTATTGGCAACTGTACAGGATCCAGTTCGAAATTCGAGGACACCTCGTCATTTCGAACCAGTCAGATGACGAGGTCACACATCAGAACCAGTCAGATGACAAGCTGGCACCCCACTCTCCAATCTTCTCCACCACGCCGACGTGAGGACATCTGAGGCCACGAGAGATTTAACGTGCACCAGCTCCCGCGAGCACGACTGTCTTTGATTGGATCGAGTTTCGAACTCGCAATCCTCCGGTTGCCATGTCAGCTACTCTTCCAACGGGGCTACCGCTGCTCTGCTCTCTGGGGGGGGGGGAATGCAGATTTCACAAGCCGCGTTCTTCAAAACTGAAATGTTAACGTTTTGTGAAAGTGAATGTCCTTCGAGGGATGTGATCTGCAGCAGGAATTGCATCGTACGTATCTGTTTTGCACACCTACATTTATCGCGGAAAAGGGTAATGTTTCCTTTCGTGTTTTCGAGCCCTCATTTCCGGTCCTGAGACAATGCATTTGATATTTCATATTTAAATAACAAGTGGTTTCTTTCAAGAGGGAAAATGCAACTTTAAACCACCTCGGGTAACAGAGACGAATGAAAATGCTTCTCAGCCTTCATTTCAAGTTAACCTTACATAATCTTTGAAGCATTTGGTTCCAGGGCGCGAAAAAGTCACTTGAATAAAAATATCTTTCAATTATAAAAGCTCCGCACTTTATTTTGGGCCGCGGTTGGAAGTATAACGCACTAGCAACCGGAGGGTTGCGAGTTCGAATCCAACCAAAGACCGTTGTGTACAAAGGGGGCTGGTGCATCTATCATGGCCTCAAATGCCCTCACGTTGGCGTGGTGTGGAAGTTTGGAGAGTGGGGTGCCAGCTCAGGGTTTGATCCCGGACCGTCACCAATAGCCCATTGTGTTGATCCAGTGCGACGTTAATTAAAATACCTACCATAATTCCACGATACGAATACAAATTAATAAATCTCACCAATATGAAGGTGGTAGTTGAATTAAGGTCGCACTGGAGCAACACTGGCTATTGGTGAAGGTCTGGGATCAATCCTGAAGGGAAAGTACCGAGGACAACACCTCGTAATTTTGAACCACGGTCAGATGGCGATGCAACACCTAACTGACATTCTTGTTAGTCGTAGATTCACTATAGGAACTGACTGCATCGATAAGCGCCAAGGTAGTCGAAAACTAACGCTCATGAGAAAAATGTGGAATTAAGCGATTTCTTAATTCTTTTAAAATTAGAGCCTGTCAGCATCAGTTAACTTTTAATGAAAATGTTAATATCAACTGTTAATAATACCTGTTATTGCCAATTAGCAATAACCATTAACATTGTTATCGTACAATAATAGTTTTATTACTCTTGCGGTGTATAGTCTCTTCTTTGACACTAGAAGAACAGAAAAGTGTGATGAGGTTGATATTTTTTAATTATATGTTATTAATTATTTCATTAATCGAATTGCAAGAATTTATGTCACACCAACATCTTTGTAAGCGCGTGCAAGCGATCCGAGAATTTAATTTTTATTGCGCGCGTGCAAACGATCCGAGAATTATTATATTTATTATGCAAGCGTAAACGAAAATATTGTGAACTGTAACCGTGATTGGAATGTGACTAAAAAAGGAATTTGGAATTTAGAAGAATTGAAGACGGAGTGAGAAAGTTGAGATCGATGTTCTACATAATTTTTTCATCGCTTTAGTTTTCTTAATAAATGTTAATTTTTTTACTAAGCGTTCATCTCCATGTATGAAACCAAAAAAATCTATCTACAATTATTTAATACAATCGAACTGATATTCCGATCATCCAAAAAGTGAATAGAATGAGTCTTTAAGGAAAATTAGGCTCTGGTAACGTCCTGACGTCCCCGTTACCTTCTTGGAACATCTATATCAACTTTTTATTCGTTTTCCTGTTGCCACATAGAAAACGAATATAAAAATAAATAACTGTAATTCTGAAACTTAAAATTTAAAAGCATTAGTAACAGTCATTTGCAAAATACGTATCATATTTTTTCTTTTGAATAGATTATTATCGATTGGTCCAAAAGAAATCAGAATTTTTTCTTTTGCATACATAAATATCGTTGGTCAAATATAAATCAGAATTCTTTTCTTTTAAATAGATAAATATCTTTGGTCAAATATAAATCAGAATTCTTTTCTTTTAAATAGATAAATATCGTTTGGTCAAATATAAATTAGAATTTTTTTTCTTTTGCATACGTAAATATCTTTGGTCAAATATAAATCAGAATTCTTTTCTTTTAAATAGATAAATATCGTTTGGTCAAACATAAATTAGAATTTTTTTCTTTTGCATACGTAAATATATTTGGTCAAATATAAATCAGAATTCTTTTCTTTTAAATAGATAAATATCGTTTGGTCAAACATAAATTAGAATTTTTTTCTTTTGCATACGTAAATATCTTTGGTCAAATATAAATCAGAATTCTTTTCTTTTAAATAGATAAATATCGTTTGGTCAAACATAAATTAGAATTTTTTTCTTTTGCATACGTAAATATCTTTGGTCAAATATAAATCAGAATTCTTTTCTTTTAAATAGATAAATATCGTTTGGTCAAACATAAATTAGAATTTTTTTCTTTTGCATACGTAAATATCTTTGGTCAAATATAAATCAGAATTCTTTTCTTTTAAATAGATAAATATCGTTTGGTCAAACATAAATTAGAATTTTTTTCTTTTGCATACGTAAATATATTTGGTCAAATATAAATCAGAATTCTTTTCTTTTAAATAGATAAATATCGTTTGGTCAAACATAAATTAGAATTTTTTTCTTTTGCATACGTAAATATCTTTGGTCAAATATAAATCAGAATTCTTTTCTTTTAAATAGATAAATATCGTTTGGTCAAACATAAATTAGAATTTTTTTCTTTTGCATACGTAAATATCTTTGGTCAAATATAAATCAGAATTCTTTTCTTTTAAATAGATAAATATCGTTTGGTCAAACATAAATTAGAATTTTTTTCTTTTGCATACGTAAATATCTTTGGTCAAATATAAATCAGAATTCTTTTCTTTTAAATAGATAAATATCGTTTGGTCAAACATAAATTAGAATTTTTTTCTTTTGCATACATAAATATCGTTGGTCAAATATGAATCAGAATTTTTTTCTTGCGAATAGCTAAATAGCGATTGGTGAAATTTAAATCAGAATTATTTCTTTTAAATAAATCTTGTTTGGCAAAATTAACGCTTAATATTTTACTCCAAACACCTTTGGCCATCTCTGACGCTTTGAAGTGGAACGTGTCCGGACATGCCCGGGACAGTAGCGCACGGAATGCAGCGGAAGCGGAGGTATGTGATAAGCGGTGCTCAGGTGAGCTGACTCACCTGTACCTCCCTCTCCCCGCTCCCCATTACCTCTCCATGAGTAACGTGATCTTTCACCCGATCAACAAACAGGTTGGAGCAACTCCAATTTTCTCTTTTCTTCGGAATCATTTTTTTTCTTCCCACCCTAACATTAAGTCTCAGATTATACTAACTGTGAGAGTAATTTTCCATCTGATTCTTCACGAATTGTTTACGAGCTTAATAGGATACAAACATCCCCTCAAAAGAAAGATATTTTTATTGAATCTTCAAACATCCCCTCAAAAGAAAGATATTTTTATTGAATCTTCAAACTGCCGATGTAATCAGTAAGAAAAATATTTTTTTCCTTTAAAAGGCAGTTTCTACACAGAAAAAAATTTTAATAACAGAGAGGAATAATAAGTATATAATCCAATAAATACAAGATAAACACGAATACAGTTAAATAAAAAGATAACAATAAACTTCATTGCAACAAATTCCTTATTTTGACTTGAAAAACACAAGTATCCGAATTAAAATTCTATTACTTCAATGTACATTGTTGAACAAGACAGAAAATTGGATGACATAAAAGGGGCGAGAGATCCAAGAGAGATTCTACTTAGTGCTGGATGATACTGAAATGGCATTGAAAGACGATGAATACCCGACAAAGAAAAAGATGCAATGTGTTTAGAGGTAAGGTTCAAATATTCTCTTAGAGCTTTTAGAGAGTAATGATATATTTCAAATTAATTCTAAAAATTGTGAGCCTAAAATCAACGTTATATTACCGAAAATTCCTCTCCCTTGATTTTCTGGTTCTTATGATGATTGATATTCATATAAATCTCAATTTGTTTCACTAATTTCTGATAATAAACAATCGACAGATTCTCAAAAACTTTACTACTTGAAATCGATATTATGTCGTTTAAAAGCATTGGAAAATAGATTTGAAAATAAGCGATCAATTATTGATACTGACAATCTGAAATTCTTAATTTCGAAAAAATAAATAGTGAATCTGCAAAAAATCTTAGATACTAAGTAAGCAGGTAAACGAAGCATCTCAGAGCATTAACGAGTTTAGATAATACATTAAGATATACTTCTACCTATACGATTTTTTAAGGTGTACGTACACTAGAAATCACGAAAATCGACTAGAATATCGATACTTTTTTTATTAATTCACAATATTTTCCAACTCCTTAGCTATCAAACGATACCCCAAGATCTTGTAAATATTCGAACTAGTTTTCTAATTACAAGGATTTTTGTTAGGTACTGTCTCCACGTACACACGTTTTCAAAACTTGAACTCGATTTCTGAAGGACTGTTTTTGTAATATGAAGCTTTTTTCAAACACTGATAACTCAACAATTATATGATCTATTATAATTCATTTTGTTCCATTATAATTTCTATAACACATTGGATGTTTTGACCCCCGGTCAAAGTTATTAAGAAATGATTTTATAGTTGATTTTTAAATGTTATAATTCCTGAAAAAAATCTTGATTTTTAGACTTCCTTGGCGAAAAAAGTTATAAAAAACAACGTATTCCTCTAGGATCTTGATTGAGCGTCAAAGCATGAAGAATAATATTAGAAATAATTTCTAAAAGGAAGTTGTCTTGCTGAAAAATTAGAGTTTGGGTATCACTTTTCAAAACATGTTAATTAGGTAATTATATCTAAATGAGATAGTTAATGATTAGCTTAATCTGAATTTTTCGCACTGAAATGAGTTTAAGCACAAGCTAATGATGTATTGTAAAAGAAATATTGCATTTTTAGTCAAAATTTCAAAAAAATCTTCTAGTGTATACGTACACCTTTGACTTTAAAAATAGTTTTTACAGGTCATCGGTTTGTGCTCAAAATAATTTCAGTGTGAAGAAATAAAATTATGCTAATAATTAATTATCTAGTTTAGATATAATTAGCTAATAAGAATGTTTTTCGAGCAGTGATATCTCAAATTCTAACTTGTTCTGAAAGTCAATCCCTGTTGGAAATTGTTCGTAACATTATTCTTTGTTTTGATTCTGAACCAAATTGCTAGAGAGTATAGGTTGTTTTTACAATTTTTTTTCACTAAGGAAGTATAAAAAATTAAGATTATTTCAGGAATAGTAACACTTAAAATCAACTAAATATTCATTTCTTAAGTAATAACTGACTGATAGTGAAAACATCCACACTATATTATATAGATTAGTGATACAAAAATATTTATAATACACAGTGTGTCAAATAAGTTTTAAGACTCGTCCCAGAGCGCTGGTTGTAATGGCGCTGTGAGTGTAAATGCTCATGCGTCATAACGTCCATCGTCTGGTGACACACTGCCAACAAGTTGTGCGCATTTCGTTAAGTATCTGAGAGAAGGCGAGCGTTCATTGCAGAAGGGAATTTTTTTCATGTTGATTTTTTAAGATAGAGCAAAGAGCTGTAATTAAATTTAACGCAAAACTTGGTAAAAGTGCTTCGGAAACATACCAACTCATGAAACAAGTTTACAGTGACTGTTGTTTAAGTAGATCAAATGTTTTTGTGTGGCACAAAACTTTTTTGGACGGAAGAGATACGGTAGAAGATCATCAGCATAGCGTCCACAAAGAATTTGTTCCAACTGGACAAACAATTACAGGTCAAAACTACTTAGCTGTTTAAAGCGTTTGATGGCCAGAATTCGTCGCATTCGTCCAGACTATAGGATTGAAAGCAGTTGGTGTTTGTTACACGACAATGCACCCAGTCACACCTCCCTTATTGTTCGTCGATTTTTGGCAAAAAATAATGTCTGTGTGTTGAACCATCCACCGTATTCACCTGATTTAGCACCCTGTGACTACTCCTTATTCCCAAAACTTAAAATGAAGTTAAAAGGGTGTTATTTTGAGGATATTTCGACCATACAAGAAGCTTCGACGAGTGCTTTGCAGGCCATTCCACAAAGTGATTTACAACAGGCGTTCGATTTATTAATAAATCGCTGTAAAAAGTGCATTGAAGCCGGAGGGTCCTATTTTGAATAAAAAACCAAAACAGGTATTAATTTCTTGTTTCCATTTCTTTTTACAGACCCAGTCTTAAAACTTATTTGACGCACTGTGTATATCAATGTTAAGTTATCATCGTTTGAACAAAGCATATTGCAAAAACACAGTTCTTCAGAAATTGAGTTTAAAGTTTTGAAAAATGTTTGTGCATAGTGACAGCACCTAACGAAAAACCCTTGTAACTAGTCTGAAACTCGAACTGAAAATATTCCGAATATTTACAAGATTTTGGTATCGTTTGAAAGCTAAGGAGTTGGAAAATATTTTTAAGTAATAAAAATAACGTTATTCTGTTCGATTTTCGTGATTTCAAGTGTATATATACATACACCTTAAGTAAAATGATTTTAGTATACGTAGCATTGCAAAAGGTGAACGTTGCCGTTAAAATAAACGTTGCCGTATTCTCGAAAATTTGCAAAGCTTCGTTACCTTAGACGAATTCAAAATTTGCAATCCAGAAAACGAGAGCAGTACTTAGCGGCTAACACTGCATCTAATTTGTGCATATTTTCCAAAGGCCATCATAACATCAAGAAATGCCAATCGCTTTTTAGAGAAGACTGAAGCAACTATACGAGACCGTGAAGAAACTGGGTTTGTGTCTGAAGTGTTTAAGACTCTCGCATAAGGTTTGCGAATTGTAAATCGACATTCAACTGCGGAGTCTGCTTGAAAAAATATACACTACTTTATTGCCCATACAAACCTGATACCCAGAGAGATATACGAGCCTCACCAGAAGCTTATAAATTCTCCCTCCCTCCGTCTAAAATAGGAGACACATCCAGGGATGGAGATGCAAATCTAGAATAACACTAGCACTTCCGGTTTGTTGGCAAAGACATGGGCAGTTCTCCTTTCTAGAACAATCGTTTACATCATAAAAGTTCTAGAACAATTACAACTTTGCCGAGCACGTCTAGATTCGGGGTCCCAAAGAAATTTCCTCACAAGTCAGTGTATGGACATATTGAAGCTCTAACGGGAAAGCATGTATGCACCTGTTTGTGGATTGAATGGTTTTCCAACGACCATCAAATCCAAAATTAATACAATGGTACAAAACAATAGTGAGGGCTTTTACAGAACTACCGATTTCTGAAAAACTGGTTGTTCCGAAAATAACAGCAATCATTCCACTGCAACATTTCAGTGTCTTGAAATTTAAATGGTACAACGATATCCGACTAGCGGATCCCGGTTTCAACAAAACTGGAAAAATAGACTTACTGTTCGGAATCGAACTTTTCTACGAATTGTCGAAATCCATAAAATTCGTGCTGTGGACAGCCGTCTTGTACTACAGGAAACGGTTTTCGGTTACATTATTGGCTTTTCTCTCGGCAACAACAATTCTAATGACACATTTCGGTCTTTTATGAGTCGACGAAAACATTAATTGAGCACTTGAACGAGTTGTATAAAATCGAAGCAGATATGTCTAAATAGTGATAGAGCGATGTCTGAAAAAGAGAGATGCATGATACCGAAAAAAGATAAATTTTTCAATGAGTTTAACCTGCTATAGACGAAGAATCAGTCTTCCCTATGCCTGCTTCTGTTGTACTGAATGATCACTAAGTCGATAAAACTCAATCACACACACACACAAAAGATGAGGACGAAGAGTTGAGAGAAAAGAGTTTGGGCAGTAATTTATGAAACTGGCACGACTCTGTAAATGGTATGTGAATCATCCTCAATCACTGAGACTTTTGCCTCTACTGATCACTGATACCTCAATCACTGAGACTTTTGCCCATGTGCAAGTCCAACCTTTCCTTAGACTTGCACATGGAGAAAGAACACAATTAAGACTAGATCCGTTTCCAACGCATCATCAACAATCAACCCTCCAAGTGGTTTAGACGAGATACCTCGCCGAAAAAGGTAGGTAGGTATTTAATTAACGTCGCACTGGAGCAACACAACAGGCTATTGGCGACGGTCAGGGTTCATCTCCCGGAGGCGAAACAACCGAGGACAACACCATGTAATTTTGAACCACGGTCAGATGACGAGGTCACACCTGATCTGGCACCCCACTCTCCAAACTTCCACACAACGCCAACGTGAGGACATTTGAGGCCATGATAGATTTAACGTGCACCAGCCTCCCTATTTTTCCTTTTCTTTTCAGACCCAAGCCTCTCCGACTCACCAGAAGGTGTAGTCATAGTTGAAGAGGTGATGACTTCCAGCACAAAGGGGCCCAACAGGGCCCACCCCGCACACAAGGAGAGCATCACTTCTCCCCGTGTGGGCGCGTGCAGCATTTATTGAAGATTAAATAGGATTACAGATTATACTTCATTACAATGGTTTACAACATGTATTAGGTTATCCGGAAAGTTCTGCGGTTTTTTATGATAAATACCAACGAAGCAGTACAAAAACTTAAGAAAATGTTATTGAATCACATAAGCACCATTTTGTTCTATGGCTTTTTGCCATCTTTTCGGCAGCTGGAAAATTCCTTTTTAAAAAAAGTCATTAGGCTTATTTGTAAAGTTATCGAGGTGCTGTTTGACAATCTCCAAAGAATTGAACTCAAGGCCGTTCAGAGAATTTTGAAATTACCTGAAGAGGTGAAAATCTGAGGGGGCAAGGTCTGGTGTATATATGGGGGTGACACAAAACATCCCAGCCATACTCAATAAGTTTTTGTCTGACATTCATTGTCATGCTGGAAGACAACATCTCGACGATTGGTCAATTCTGGCCGCTTTGCTTCGATTTTGCTTTTAATACTGCCATTTGAGAACAGTATTTTTCCGAATTTATTGCCTGATTTTGTGACAACAATTCATAATGAACAATTCCTTTGTAGTCCCACCATACACAAAGCATTACTTTTTTGGGATGCAGCCTCCCTTTCGATGTTGGGAGGCTCATTTGGCTTACCCCATGATCTTTTACTTGTAACATTATTGTATAGTATCCACTTCTCATCTCCAGTAATGAGCTTCTTCATTTCGTTGCAGCAAAGAATCACATGCCGAAATTCGAGCAAGCATATTCTGTTGTGTTAAAGTATGGGGTACCCATCATCGTAGCGGCTTACATTCCCAATCTTCTTCAGATGATCATGAATTGTACTTTTTGGAATATTTAGTCTGTGATAGTTCCTGAACTGTGTAACGCGGATTTTCAGCGATGGCATCCTTTAATAGGTCCTCGTTTACAGAGGATGGTTGAGGCTGAAATTTCCGCGCTTAAATTTATCAAACCACCTTCGAACTGTGTCATCAGAAACAGCACTTTGTCCATATACAGCACAAATTTTACGAGCAGTCTGACTAGCATTTTTTTCTTAAAATAAAAGAGCATAATATGACGAAAATGAACTTTTTGGTTCTCCATTCTTAGCACTGCAGTGAAACAAAAATTGTGCCACGACACAAGCTAGAATTATCCAGTGAAAGCAGAAAAGACCGAATTTACATATCTGCTTCAATCAAGGTCACTCCTTATCAGCGGTAGCAAAATAGTAACAAGAAAGAGCGCTTCGATTTGAAAAACCGTAGAACTTTCCGGATGACCCAATACAAAAATGGGACAGTATATGTCCGAACATCAGTAATAATATAAGGAACAGAATTTTGAGATACAATAAAAGAAAAGACAAAATTTTGAAATATACATAATATAAGACACAAAATGACGGAATTTTGAAAAATACCAAATATAAAGCATGATATAACCTAATATAAAACAATATAATAAAACATAATGTAGTAAAGATATTGTAGAGTGAAGTAAAATACACAGTACTCATATATTAGAATCTGATAAAAGTTCAGAGATATGATGAAAGGTTTGAGATGGAGAGAATAGTAAAATTTGAGTTGAGGATTTTAAAAGATGATAAAAATGATTAAAATATAAAGAATCAAAAAAAAGAAAAATTTTCAAAATTCTTAATTCTAAAAGAGGACAGAGAATAGATGAATTCAGTAAAATGACAGGCTGGCAGCAAGTGTCCATCATCTGGAGGAGGTCTGTGGCGGTTGCTGATCCGCCACCTCTCCAGCACACAGTTTTCAATTTTCCCAAGTGAAGAAGGGTTCTACCAGCCCCCTTTTTATACAATAGTCTTTGGTTGGATTCGAACTCGCAACCCTCCGGTTGCTAGTCCGTAACTCTTCCAACCGAGCTACCGCGACCCCTACAATAAAGTTCTGATCAATTTTGCTTAGGCGCAGATATCTCGTCATCAGGATACTGCCGATATTTTTATGATAACGAGATCAAAATCTGTTCAGTTTTTGACCCTAAGGGCGAGATATCTCGTTCATCAAGATCTGGTCAGTTTTGCTAATGGCCAGACAACTCATAGAGACAATGAACCAGGAAGATTAAAGGCAATTCTCTCAATGCGTTGCTATTCAGTGGAAGTGGTGATCCAAGATATCCATTCCCTACCATGATGGATTGGATAGACTTGGCCTCATCGCTTGAAGACTTACGTAGCCAATCGCGATCGCCATTCGAGAATTCATTGATAATTGTGAGTGTAGCAACATAAGATCTGAACTGAACCCATTGGCTTTGTTTCACCATCTAGATCAGAAGTTATCTTCCTCATGTACAGTGAAACTTCGATTAACCGTCGGGACCATGACGGTTAATCGAATAGACGGATAACAGAAAAACCTTAAACAACAACCCACCCCATACATTGCATATGAACGAATGATAAAAAATGCACGTTTACGAAATGGAAATACACTATACATGTATTTGATTTTACAGAAACAAACAATATACAATTTACATTAAGTACAGCATAGCATATATGTACATATTGTTACATGAACTTACACTCTAGACGTACATATATATTCAAATTTTAAAATAGTCTAATTTTCGTTTGTTTCTTCGAGGCTCGTGCTTTCTGAGCGGCACAATGTTCCGTACTTTACGTAGAAGTATAGTATGTATGAGTGCAGTATGTGTGTATGCATGTGTGTACGTACTATAACTTTTAATATTTAATTAATTAACTTTTAATAAAACGGTTAGCAGAAACTGATGGTTAAAAGAGTGAAGGTTAATCGAAGTTTCACTGTATACTTCAATTACACTATAATTACATAGGAATTGATCTTTATGGTCCATTGGGACCGTCGTGGCTCAGTTGGTATGCCCACTACATTACCAACCTTCGAGTTGTAGGCGGCGAGGTTCAATTCCTGTCAGGTGCATTCCTCCCTGGGTGTATTTCTCTCTTCTGTATCAGTAAAACTTTCATTGTGTGTGTCTGTCTGTCTATTACCTGATGTTGTATGTCTTGTATCTGGCGCAGCATGGCCAAATATGGCCCTTGCGCCATACAACCCCATAACCAGAGTGTTCTATGAAATATTTATTTAGTAATTTGGTACATTTTGTAATTCCAGCAATTCATTTGGAAATTGTAACAGATGTAATATTTGAATCGTTTATTTCAGAAACCTAAGTGTACTTTTTCAAAAATGTCTGTTCACGAGTTTCTGAAATAAATGACTCATTTATATATAACTTCAGAATATTTCGAGTACCACATTTAAAAAATGGTTATTGGGTAGAATTGTTCAAGTAATTGCAGGCGACGATGGATGATAAGGGCTCACAGAAACATGGTTATTCGATGAACTAAAGATCAATTCAAATAATGTGTTTCGTGTACTTTGAGTTCTTGGTTGTACATTATGTTGCATTTATTATTTTTTATCAAGTCACAATTTCGTTAATAATTTCAGCACTTTGTACTGTTTTGTTTGTAATTGCTACTTGGGTTTCTGATTTAAGCTTGGGCCGCTGTGGCCCGGTTGGAAGAGTAACGGGTTGCGAGTTCGAATCGAGCGTCGTCAATAGTCCGCTGTGTTGCTTTAGTACGACGTTAATTAATTACCATCGTTAATAATTATTTCACGTTCAACTTTTCCCAGGCATGTTTTTCGGTATTTTAATTTTAGCTTTAACCGCGTAAGATGGAATTTCGATTTTGAAAGAAGGATAAAATACATTTTAGTGAAGTTCATCGTACGGCGTCATGTAAGTACGCAGTTTTAATAAATGTCTTGGTTTGTGTACTTTTGAATTATAGTTTCGCAATATTCACTTCAGAAATTTGTGGGACACTTGGGTCCTTCATTAGACACAACAGCGGACACGAGGTGTAACATGGACATTAGAACATGATGTAACGTTATTTGCTATTTCAATGCTGCCGATAAAACGATTCTTTCTAACTGACCTTTCAATGACTGCAGTCTCGTTGAAAGGACCGACCGAATCTTGCTGTTTTCGACTTTTTCAGTTGATTCGAATTTCTTGACCACATAGAAAACAGTTGATATATTTAACTTCTGATACACATCCTTCTGTGAGGTGCACCTACAGTGGATACCTTCACACGTGGACCTCAGGAGAAAGGATGCAGTGGATAATTTGGCGGAGGGTGTCGATGAACGATTGTCCGACACTGTTCGTGAACGAAAAATCTCTATTTGCACTATTGCAAAACCCTATTTTTTTGCCAGGACAATTTTTACCATCTTAGGTAAAAATCGATTCCCTGATTTTGGTATTTAGTAGGATAAAATATGCGGTAAAATCCTAGTATACGTTACACGCTTGGCGCGATTTTGAAAAATGTCGCCGAAATGACGTTTTTACGATTGTCGCCAAGAATTGGCGTAGGCAAAAACATAGAAAATCGTAACCTGAAAATGGCAAATACATAAACATACCATGAAAAAAAAGCAAAAAATCATAAATGAATAAGCATAACATGAAAAGACAAGCATTTATGAATTTCAATTATTGAAAAATTATACAAATCATTAAACCGAATAACATATTTACAAAAGAAAATGGGGTCCAAATAAAAATTTCAAAATTCTATTCTTGAATTCTATTACAAATCTTAAGCTCAACCGCAAAATCACACCATAAATTCCAAAATGCAAATGCAAAATGGATAAAAAGCAATAACCCACCGAATCTCGCCAAATCTACAACTACAGATTGCACACTTTATCGCCCTCCCAAATGTCGCCAAACATAGCCAATGTCGCCAAATCCACCGTGTAACGTATACTAGGATTAAGCCAAATATGCTGTGCGATAGTCGGATCACACAAAGGGGATGATGCATTAAAATTTAAAACAGTCAACTCAATTCACACAAAAGACGTAAAAAGGTCCGAATTCATAAACTTATTTTTCATTTTGTCATCGTAAAATGGGCAGTAAAATATGTATTGCAATACTGTCACAAGCCCTTTCTTTGCACAAATTTTATATCTTCAACATATACTGGTAAATTTTGTTCTATGTTCTTCAGAGTTTACCCTCGGTTCCATAGGCTCTGCGTTCGCATCCCAATCTTGCTATGGATGTTCGTAATGGTTCGAAATCCGCATTAACCGTAGTTCGCAGTCTAAGCCATGGTATAGTAAAAAAATCTTAAGAGAGCGACAAACAAAATCATCAGAGCTAAACGTATTTTATGTTAGTTGGAAAAATAATCAAACTATTTGATGTATAACGACGTATCAGCTCTGAAATATGTATTTTAAAAGTTTAAATATGTTAAATCATGGTTTCCTTTTTTTAAATTCAATGTGAATGCAACCATGTGCTTTTTCAAAGATTTTATGTTCAATTTAATTTTTCTGTAAGCAAAGGGATCATTTCGACTACTTATAGTGACTTCATTGGCTATGCAATTTTTGACAGAAAGCAAATTAAATTCAAAAGTTATTTTTATTATTCAGACTATTGTATCATAATTATTACCTTAAGTTAGAAAATTACTTTTCAAAATCTTTACTTAAATTGCAATAATTTCTTGCGTGTCAGACATCATAAAATTTCTTCTTCCCTTATAATCAAACAAAAAATTTGCGAAATTGTGCTCCATTATAAACAGTAAATGAAAGGACATAAAAACATCTATTTTACTAACGTACCGCACAGCTAATTTTTAGCTTAAAATTATCTGATGAGAGAAAAATGTATCGAGCCAACAAGTTTATTCTGATAGCTGCATTTTTTTCTCTTGTATCGAATTTCAGAAATTCACTTTCTGGGCATTTTCAGAAAAAAATGTAATGTAATCTTTTCGCTTTGCACTGAACATCAAAATTTTTGTTGCTAC
Source organism: Meta bourneti (assembly GCA_933210815.1). NCBI lineage: Eukaryota > Metazoa > Arthropoda > Arachnida > Araneae > Tetragnathidae > Meta > Meta bourneti. The sequence goes on from OW119931.1 coordinate 25,828,507, forward strand.
TATCATTCGTCAATTTGATTTCCAACATAATTAATTCTGAGAGTATCTTGCCTTTTCATAACGCAAGAAACAACTAATTCTTTGATACGCAATGGTACTTTTCTTTAGACAGATGTTCCTATTCAAAAGTACCAAAGATAAAAAAAATTGTGGTCTTCAGTAAGATCTTCCCCATCCTTCCCATTCAGAAACAATCCCCGAACATGGTTGCCAACATATAAGATGAATGAAAATTAGCCAAGAGGAGAGTGCTTTTCATCGCCAAGGCGCCCATCCAGAAGGTACATGGTGTGGTGGCAACGATGTCTCGATTTCCTAACCATGTATTTTCTATGGGAGCTCCCCTCTCGAGAATCTGGCGAGGAACGACTTGGCGCGTTTGGTTTACAAAAGGCGATACACGAATCAAAAACAGCTACCTGCACGGAATTTTTAGACTAGATGCTTTCGGCTCGGGATCACAACTGACCGCCGCGCCGGTCGTAAATCTCGTCATATCTATCGGGAAGATCTCCCGTCCAGATGGTTTTTAAGGGGTGCACAACGACCCCACTTAACTCTCTCCTTTTTACCCCAGTGTCAACTGGAAGGAAGAAAGAAGAGGATTTGAAGAAATCGAGTTGGACACTTATTCTTTTGACGCATTTGAGTCATTTTGAATTAATCCTGATAGATCCTGTTATAAATACATAACGAAGAAAATTATTATTCCAAAAACTGATAATGTATGTGTCTTGTATGTTACACATATTCGCTAAAAAAATCTATATATAAAGAAGAGTTGGCGTCTGTGTTCTCTACAAATACACACCATTCGACCAATCAAAATCAATGCACATCGAATTTGGTACACACATTCTTTAGAGCCCTGCGGGTAGCACAGACACACATATTAACCCACGTTCTATTTGTCCTATCTGCAGAGATGGCTAAAAAACAATTCAAAATCCCATAGAAGTAACATTGAGTATTATGATTTGCGGTACGCAACTCAGTTTTATCAGTATTGCTGAAAAGAAACAGTTTATCCCCCCAAAAAATTTCTCTTTCCAAAATATCAATAATTCATAAATAGTTGACTAATGATACGAAAAGTTTAAAAATATTTGATTTTGATTTACCTACTAGTACCTATATTTTATAAGGAAACGAGTCTAACGCGAAAAGCTCAAGCGAAGAACCCATTGATAATAAAAATGTTATTTTGCTTCTTGGTATCTGATAAGGCCCAAATTAATGTTTCACTTTTTATTACATAACGAATTATTTATTTTGTGCAAAATATCGCTAAAGATAAGAGTTCATTTCTTGGCGGTATGTGTATATTTCGATCAACTTTCCATAAAAGTCATGGATTCAGTACATAATGATTTGTAGAATTCTGTTTTCATAAAAATAAATCAAGTGTATAAAAGAAACCTTTTAAGATAAGACGATAATGTTTTGCTTTAAAAAGAATGCAAAGTTAAAATGAAGTTGCTTTAAAAATGAGACAGTTAACGTTAAAATAAGAAATAAGTATACGTTGTAATTCAAAGATTTTTTTTAAATTTGACTAGATTTTCATTACAAGGCAATTAAAATCAGTAAAACTTAAATTTGTTTTCCAAGTTTTAAATTATAATATTCTATTCGATTGAAAGCTGTACTCAATAGTCAAGAAATATCTATCATTCTAAATAGGTACGTAGTTTCCACTTTGTCTTGAGTGGCAGAAGATCGTTTGTTTACTTTGCGAGTTGAAGCTATTCTTAGTCAACTCTGCCGTCTCAAACATTCGTTGAAAACATTGAATTTCTTTTTTAGAAACGCTCTAAAATTTACCTTTCGTTTTTGAAAAATTTATAATCGATTACCTTTGTTTCGTCTGTACGGAAGACATTTTGTTTTAAAGCAAACTTTAATTTCACATGCGGAATGGAATTTTGTCGAAAAAAATGTATTTGCTTGAAAATAAATTGATCATGAAAATCGTATCAATGATTTGTTAGCCTTTTATAACGATAGTGGAATTCGGAAATATCGCATTCCTGGTGCAAGAGTGCTACAAGTAAAAAAATATTGATAGGAAATTGGCAATAACACGCGTGAGTTTGTTATTTTTACTGGAAATGAACTTAAAGGTCCTGCAGAATCACTCGAAAACTCAAAACCGTCTTCTTTCGACCGTAATCTCAACGATTTGAGGCCGTGGTTCCAGTCGCAAAGCACTATTCAGGAGTATTAAAGGCCTTGGAGATAGTATTGTAACGGCAGCTAAAGAAACGATCACCACGGCAACGTGGGAAAATGGAAAATCTTGTTGACTCAGGTGTCGAGAGGAAAAGCCCACACTCCATAACGACCACCCGAAAACATCTTCTTAATGATTTCTTAACGACAGCCAGCCAGCAGGGGTCGGAAATCGCTGTGGTTTCAAAACAAAGGGCAGGCGCCTTTCTGTCGCTCTCTTCGACATCTCGAGACCAAGAAGACAGATAAATGATGATGAGTTTCCGACAGGGTTTGATGGTCCCCTTTCAAGTCCGCCGAAGTCTGTCGTAAAAGTTGAGGGGAAAGACCAACGTGAGACAGCCAATCAAGAACGTGGGAAATCTTCAACACACAATCCAGAACCGACTAAAAGGCGGACCCGAAACGGAAAGGAGGAGTCGATAAGCACCCAACATATAGAGTTTTTGGAGATATCATCAGGGAGAGATCACGAGAGGAGAGAGGAGAGAGAGACGGAGACGGAGGATCAGAGAGGATCAGAGAGGCGGTCAGCAGGACCGTTTTTGGAGCTTGAAGTGAATATCCGTTCACTGTTGTGCATTTATCCCACCTTGGGATCCGATACTCGCCGGAGTATTTTAGTGAGAAAGGCTCGACCGTAGCCGTAAAGGAGAACCCTCCTAGAGATCCGTGTAACTGCTCATCCTAGTAGTGATCCTGTCCGGAAAGACTGAGATTTCCTGCCTTGGAACTCTGTACTCATTCGAGTAATTTTGTGTTGAGAATAGGCTCACCCGTAGCCGTGCGTTAGACTTCCCCGAGCGAAATTGTGAGGCTCGCCAGCAGCCCTAAGCGCCTCGATAGAACTTTGGACCTTCCAAGGAACTAATATTAATGAACTTTACATTCATTTTCCGACTTTTTGTACAAATTGTAAAATAAACCAATTTAGTCCAGAATCGGATATTTTCAATGGTAACTAGTCTAGCTACCCGTGAATCAAGACGTTACAGTATTAAGCGAGTTGAAGTCAAGCCTCAAACCAAAAGCGTAGAACAAAGTTATAGGTCTAAAGAAATATTTTTCTTGTTTTCAAGGCCTTTGTCTGACAGTCTTGGTATAAGGTGTTGGGTTGCATTAATGAAAGTGTAATAATTCAGTCTGAAGAGATTTCTCTGGACATCCAGGTCAAACTGATAAATGACTTACATGAGGACATGCAGCGACTCAGACTCGTGGACAGAAATCATCGAGTCACGCTTAGTAGCGCAAACAGTGAAAATACCAACTTCGTTTCCGAAAACAAGTCGTCCTTCTTCATCAGAAACCCTAGTTAATACCGAAGAAAATTTTAAAACTAACATAGTTTACAGAGCTTAGGATTCTATTTTATGACCTCAAAATAAGATTTGAAGCAACCAATTCACTAACTGAACTTTTCAGTCCAATTCTTAAATTAAACTCGTTGGAATAAAGTGATTTGAAATGTAAAGCTACAAAACTAGTCAGCACGATTTATCAGTGAACTTTTGTGATGAGATTTTACATCTAAAACAACATATTTCAAACAGTGTTTCAGGTTCTGCCAAATTCTCAAAATAACCCGTTACAATTACTTCAATCTATGAAAAACAATTGGAATCAGTTTTTATGAATGTTTGTATTGCCCTCAAATTTTTTTGTACGATTCCAGTAACAGTTGCATCAGCAGAAAGAGCATTCAGTAAGCTTGGAAACGTATTGAAGACATGGCAATGCTCATCAATAAGCCAATAACGACTTAACTCACTGGCTGTATTGGCCATTGAACACCGTCTTGCTTCAAGCATTGACTTCAGAGATGTAATTGATACATTCTCCATGATGAAAGCAAGAAAAATGTAAAATAATTTATTCATGTTTGTTTTTCAAGATGGACACTTTTCTATTAAGTATTATTAAAGTTTGAATTCTATTTTAATCAGTTGATTTTATTTTTAATTTCAATTGTAGATACAAATAACATTTTGATTTTCAGGATATTAAAACTGTATGTTACTAGTTATAATGTTTATTAACCAAATGTTTATTTTTGTTTATTCTATGCTTTTTTATCTAAATGTCTTGCTTGTTATATGGTATATCGTATACACTGAAGAGCCAAAACATTATGACCACCTACTCAATAACGCGTTGCGCCTCCTTTGGCCTGCAAAACAGCTGCAACTCGCCTGGGCATAGATGCCACAGGTTCTTGGTACATGACTGGAGACAGGTTGTACCAAATGTCTAAGCAGCAGTCACGCAAAGTCGAGATATTCGGACATGGTGGTGTTTGAGCTCTGAGTTGCCGCTCCATGACATCCCAAATGTGCTCTATCGGATTAATATCCGGCGAGTTATGTGGACGGGACATTAAGTGGAATTCATCAGTATGCTCCTCGAACCACTCCAACACAATCCGAGCCTTGTGACATGGGGCGTTGTCCTGCTGGAAGATTCCATTTCCAGTTGGGAAGACAGGCGCCATGTAAGGGTGCAACTGATCCGCAATGATGTTCAGATAGTTCGCAGCGTTCATGGTCTGTTCTACCATGACTACGGGTCCCAGAGTCACCCATGAGAACGTCCCCCAACACCAGCCTGTATATGACCTGCTGTACAAGAGGGGAGCAACTGTTCGCCTGGCAGACGGCGTACCCTGACACGACCATCGACGTGATGAATGAGAAATCGGGATTCATCTGACCAGGCAACTCTCTTCCACTCACCCATGGTCCAGTTTCGATGTCTTGGTCAACAGAGGCACACGAGTGGGACGTCTGCTGCACAGTCCCATATCCAACAGTGTCCGCTGAACTGTGTGTTCCGAAACACTTGCGCTTGGACCTGCATTGTATTGGGCTGTCAGCTGAGCCACTGTCTCGCGCCGATTTTGCTTTACCAAGCGGGACAGTCTCCGACGTCCTTTTTCTTTGATGACTTACACCTTGGCGTCTACTGCTGGTGTCACCGTCATTTATCCACTTTGCATGAATACTAACAAAGGCAGATCGTGAACACCCTACCAGTCGTGCAGTTTCGGTGATACTCGTTCCGAATCTTCGGGCCATTACGATCTGCCCTCTATCAAATTCGCTTAGATCAGCAGCCTTTCCCATCACTCGTAAAAGAATGATTACTTACCTTCTCCAGCAGCAGTTAAATACCATTCTCATTTAATCACGTGCCCTCCACGTCATCCAGACGAGTTCATTGAAAAATGTGGGGATTGTCATAATGTTTTGACTCGTCAGTGTATGTCACTCTTATAAACCTATATGGAGTATGTTTTAAGATTAAACTGCGAAAAATGCTTCAAAATTCAAAATGTTTCTGTGCAAACATAAACAGTGGAAAAGGGACAAGGGAGAGGTGGGGAGGGGCTCGTCATAACAGCTGGCAACGGGGCCCACAGATTGGTGTGGGGGCCTGTTGACAGGAATCTCTCCCAGCAACAGCTTGGGAGTCAGAAGTCAACACCAGCAGGTCCTTCACTGACCGCGGGTCGTAAATCTGTCAACGTATCTATCTGGAAGATCTCCTTTAATGTGTTTTGATGGTTCTTCTCTGCCAGTAGGGGCTCATATTCCCTTCGATGAAATGACCAGTTCCATGCGTAACCACCCCTCAGCTCATTACTGTTCAAGGAATCCACCTGCCCCCATATATTTTGATGTGTCTTGACAGGACTGGGGGTACAATGAATTATTCAAACAGAAAAGACTAGGATTGTGAATGGTATTCCGCAGCAAAGGCTGTGTCATCTTGGGAATGTCCAGTTACTCGACACCGGACGTCAGGCCAAAGACAACGATGCTTTCCCCTAACGAGGATTGGCTCTCTCCTCTTGGCTACTTCTTGCATATTACTTGCAGTGAATTGAATGGTTTGGCTGACGAAGTTTAATTCAGTTGGTTCAGACCACAGTCGAATTGAGTTTCGGGTTGCTTTCTTAAGATTTCGCTTTATTGTGCTTACAGAGCCTTGGTGTTTAGTTTATAATGGGTGTACTCACACTAGGCGATTCTATAGTTAAATATTTGGAGGGATATTTACCTAAAAAATTGTTCGAAAGTGATGTAACACTAACTTCCTTTCCAGGTGTCAGAATCAAAGGGTTGACGAGCAAAATCGCAAATTTCAACAAATACCATTGGGTTTTGGTGCATGTTGGTACAAATAACATTAGTTGTGATCGCGTTGATGTATGTCTCAAAAAGTTTGGTTGTTTGTTTGAGAAAATCTTGCACGTTAATCCTGGAGTTAATGTGGTGGTTTCTGCGATTGTTCCCAGGGAACAGAACCACTTCTTGGATTACCAACGTCGCATGGCGTCAGTATCAAGTATAAAGCTTTGGAATGAAAAGATTGATGCTGTGAATCAAAGTGATGTTTGCCTGGTAGAGGATAGGCCTTTTTTTGAGACCCACTCTCCATCTTGGACTGGCTTCCTTGGGCGTGACGGCTTATACCCGAACCGAAAAGGCATTAGTTGCCTGACTCGGCCCAATACGTCACAGCCCTTCTGAAACACTTAAAAAGCTTTTTATTTTCTGACTTATATGTTTGATTCTAATTCTATGTAACAGTTTAGTGTGATTATATTTGAAGCTGAAAATTAATGTGTGCTGAGTCCTGTGACAGATTTAAATGTAAATTTGACATGCTCTCTTAGTTTTTGTAGTATCTTATTCCTTTTACTTTTCAGGATTTTTCCCATTATTTAGCATCGATCAAGATTGTACCTATTTTCATAAAAGCTATCAAATCAATTAGAAATTCACATAATTTCAGGTGTTATTCTTTATCGATACTGAAATGTCATAAATTGAGCGAACGAAACCTAAATGATGGTAAATTGTAGCATGGGTAAAGAATATAGAATCCAAATGTCTTTCTTGAATAAATTTTTTCTTGGTATTAACCACAATTACTACAGTAGCAAATATAGATATAATACAATGCGATTGTAAATCACAATGTAAGAGAAACAAAGTAAGGAAGCCAGTCAATTTTTTTAGTTTAAGAAAGGTTTATTCTTAGCCTGTTACTAAGGAGCAACAAAACTGCACAATTCAAACGATCGCTAGATCACCGTTGTAACGGCGGCTAGGGAAACTGAAAATCTTGCCGGCTCAAGTGTCGAAAGGAAAAGATCACACCTAAGCGACCACCCCGAAACATCTTTTTAACGACAGCCAACCAGCATGGGTCGGAAATCGTTGTGGCTTCGAAACAAAGGGCAGGTGCCTTTCTGTCGCTCTCTATGACATTTCGAGACAAGGGCGGAGATTAATTACGATGACCATTGCCGACAAGGTTTTTATGGTCCCCTTTCAAGTCCGCCGAAGTCCGTCGTAAAAGTCAAGGGGAGAGGCCAACGCGCGAGAGCCATTCGGGAAGGTCCGAAGATGATGAGATTTTCAACAGCCAACCAGCACCGACTAAAAGGCGGACCCGAAACGAAAAGGAGGAGTCGAGAAGCACCCAATATATATAGAGTTTTTGAGATCTTGAAAAGAGGAGCAGAGAGAGCTGGGAGATTTTGAACGAGAACAGCAGAGAGAGAGGCGGTCAGCAGAGAGACCGTTTTGGAGATAGGAGTGAACACCCGTTCACTGGTCGGCGAAAGATTGCCATCTTTCGGGAGAGCTCATCCGAGCTGGTAAAGGCCGAATTATCCCACCTTGGGATTCTATACTCATCTGAGTATTTTATTGAGAAAGGCTCACCTGTAGCCGTGAAGGAGAAGCCTCCGAGAGATCTGTGCAACTGCTCATCCTAGTGGATAGTAGCTCATAGTAGTGGAGATTGATCTGATCCGATCTGGAAAGACTGAGATATCCTGCCTTGGGACTCTATACTCATCTGAGAATTTTTTTGAGAAAAGGCTCACCCGTAGCCGTGAATTAGACTCCTCCGAGCGAATCGTGAGAGGCTCGCCAGCAGCCATAAGAAGCGCCTCGATAGAACTTTGAACTTACCAACGAATTAACCTTAAATATGAACTCTACATTCCTTTTACCGACTAATTGTACAAAGTTGTAAATAAATTACATTAGTCTAGAAACGGATATTTTGAATGGTATCTAGTCTCAGCTACCCGTGGGCCAAGACGTTACACCGTGGTACTAGACTCTGATGTTTACAAATAAATTAAATTGAATACAATCCAAAAAAACCCATTCTCTATCTTTCTAAAAAGTTCTATAACAACCTAGTCAATATTAATAATCCCACCATCCATGATATTGGACAGCGAAATGTTGCGGTTATATTTGAGCATTTCTAAGTTTGACAAAATGGTGTTCTACTTTTAATTAAATAAATCATTGTCTATCAATATTTTTTCGAACGTCTTTTTCGAATTCCTCTATTTCAGAATGTATTCAGGAAGTCGAAAATCGACACACTTGCTATCTTTCGTTTTTCAGAATTCTACATTTTTCAATGACCAGAATTTTATTTCTGATTGTATTTGTGTTCCAGTACTTACCATGTTACAGATATATTATTTAGGAGTTAAATTTTAATGAATTGTTTTATTTTATGCAAAATATCACTAGACGGGTAATTTCTTGGTGATATATGCATATTTTGACCAACTTTCCTTAAATAAGTGGGCCGCGGTGGCCCGGTTGGAAGAGTAACGGACTAGCAACCGAAGGGTTGCGAGTTCGAAACCAGCCAAAACACCGTGGTGTACAAAGGGGGCTGGTGCCCCCTTAAATCTGTCGTGGCCTCAAATGTCCTCACGTTGGCGTGGTGTGGAAGTTTGGAGAGTGGGGTGCCAGCTCAGGTGTTGCCTCGTCATCTGACCGTGGTTCAAAATTACGTGGTGTTGTCCTCGGATCTTTCCCTTTGGGATTGATCCCGGACCGTCACCAATAGCCCGTTGTGTTGCTCCAGTGTGTGACGTTAATTGAAATACCCCCCTTAAATAAGTTATGGTTTGTAGAATTTCAGAGTTGGTCGTTATACAGAAAATAGTTTGTTAATTTTTTCCAACTAACGTAAAGTACGTTTTGCTCTGATGGTTAAGATATTAGTTTCCGTTTCGATGGAAGAGTTCTAATATCTTCACAAAATGTGAGCAGGCTGGACACTGAAGAAATTCATCAAGTATCAAGGTTTTCAAAGACACATTCTAATTTATTAACAAGTCTTGAGATTTACAAAATGAACAGCCAAGCTCTACGCATTGCACATTGCGTTCTGAGATCTTATTAAAGTTCTAGTAATGATTACACAAGCAAATCGTTTGCGATGGCAAGCGAAATTATAGCGCCATATTCAACCGCACAACAAACAAATCGTTTAAAAGCGGAACTGCAGCGCCGACCTATAAGCGTTATTTGTATCTACCATAATTTATAGCTTATATATTCAACACTATTTTTTTTGCACGATGACTGATTAGACATATTTAATCTGGATTTCGAACCAGTACGAACATCTATAGCAAAATATTTCGGGTCTGATGCAGAAGTGTCTTAACAAAAATCTTGCAAGCATTATTTTTAATTTGAATCTTTTGTTCAAAAATCTATAAAAACATGCGAAAGAAATATGTGTATTCTATGGGAGCGTTAAACACCAAAACGTATTAATGAAACAATACTCGCAATTTTATTTTTTGGCATTTTGAGGGCGCAATTTTATTTTGATCTCGCAAACAGTAGTTCCATTTCTAAAAAATAAAGAAACAAACCAACTTGCAGCATATATTTCACTTGATATCGGGTCTTAGCATAAATAGTCAAAATAGTAATCTTCTTTCCCAGGCATTGCGCAATCATCCAAATTTTTAACTTAAACTACACTGTCACATAACGCCGTCTACAAACGCCGACCTACAGAAATTGAGCGTGAACAAGATGTGCTACAAATGAGCCATGTCAAAACTTAAAGTGCTTAAACAGGATGTGCTACAAAAATAAGCTATCAAAACTTAAATTATAAACCTATTTGATATTTGGTTAGTAATACCTGGAATATCTGTATGCCTTTACTGAGGCCAGATTCGGCTGTTCCCCATAAATCATCCAATTGGTTGTTGGCTGGTTTTGGGGCTTTATGGGGGGGTATTTCAATTAACGTCACACTGGAGCAACACAACGGGCTATTGGTGATGGTCCGGGATCAATCCCAAAGGGCAGAACAACACCTATCCGAGAACAACACCTCGTAATTTTGAACCACGAACAACAAGGGGATGGCGAGGACGGAATGACGAGGCAACACTTGAGTTGATAAGGTTTGGAAACCAAGAATATGCATATGAAGCTTAGTAATATTATTTTCTCTTGGGACCTCCAGTAATTTACCCGAGCTGTCGCCAGGTGTGAGTGGGGATAGTTGATTTAATGCTCCACTGGAGCAAAACAACGGGCTATTGTAGACGGTCCGGGATCAAACCCCGAGGGAGAGATTCCAGGACAACACCACGCAATTTTAAACCGCGGTCAGGTTGCGAGGTCAACGCCTGAGATGGCACCACAGTTTTCAAACTTCCACACCACCTGAATGTGAGGACATTTGAGATCATGAGAGATTTAACGTGCACCAGCCACCTTTGTACACGACGGTCTTTGTTCGGATTCGAACTCGCAACCCTCCGATTGCTAATCCGCCACTCTCTCAACCGTGCTACCGAGGTTTCGAACCACGGTCAGATGACGAGGTCAACACCGGAGATGGCTCCCACTCTCCAAGCTTCCACACTACGCCATCGTGGACCTTTGAGGTCTTCACAGATTTGGACCAGGCGCCAGGTGGTCGACAGTGGTAGGATCGAATTGCGAACTCGCATCCCTCCTGTCGCTAATCCGCTACCCTACCAACCGGGCTCCCGCAAGTGTGAACGGAGAGAGCCGGAGCAGACGAGATAAATGCGGAACGCCGGGTCGAGCCCAGATTGCGATCTCCGGGAGAGAGCTCGAAAGCGAAAGCGATGAAAGGATTCAAGTGACGGCACGAAGAAATGCCGGGAGGTTCCATTCGGATGCTATCGTCAGTGTTGACGTGTTTCTTCAAACAATCTCGCACTGAAATACTTTGGGCGCGGTTTTCTCGAAAACTTTAACACACCGCGCTTCTAAAAAATGCAGCTTGCTCAGACACGATCCTATCGGTATTGAGCGCGTTTAAGCGTCTGGTTGCCTGGGTTAATCTGTCTGTTTACGTCACCCGATCGTAAGAATTTTGTAGGAAATGCGAAACACAGGGGGATTTCAAAGGAAAATTGCTAGAAATCGCTTTAAGAAATTAATATAATTTTTTTCGTGATAGTAACCCTCAGATCTGAAACGTTTCAACACATTGTACAAATTGTGCAAACTACGACTGTATTGATAGTACACATTTAATTTTAATCGCTTTAAGAAATTAATATAATTTTTTTCGTGATAGTACTCCTCAGATCTGAAACGTTTCAACAAACCACATTGCAGAAATTGTGCAAACTACGACTGTATTAATATTACACATTTAATTTTAATCGCTTTAAGAAATTAATATAATTTTTTTCGTGATAGTACTCCTCAGATCTGAAACGTTTCAACAAACCACATTGCAGAAATTGTGCAAACTACGACTGTATTAATATTACACATTTAATTTTAATCGCTTTAAGAAATTAATATAATTTTTTTCGTGATAGTACTCCTCAGATCTGAAACGTTTCAACAAACCACATTGCAGAAATTGTGCAAACTACGACTGTATTAATATTACCCATTTAATTTTTAAATATCGAAGTATGTTGGCAGTTTGGGGTTTTATGGCGCAAGGGCCATATTTGGCCATAAATATCGAGGAATTAGAGAAGGTAGGTATTTAATTAACATCGCACTGGAGCAAAACAACGGGCTATTGCGATGGTCCGGGATCATACCCAAGGGAAAGATCCGAGAACACATAATTCTGAACGAGATGACGAGGCCACACCTGAGCCGGCACCCCACTCTCCAAACTTCCATATCACGCCGTGTTTGGGGATTGATCCCGGACCGTCACCAATAGCCCGTTGTGTTGCTCCTGTGTGACGTTAATTAAATACCAACCACATCACGCCGTGAGGGCATTTGAGTACCCGGCAGATTTAATGTGCGCCAGCCCCCTTTGTACACGACGGTCTTTGGTTGGATTCGAACTAGCAACCCTCGCTAGTCCGTTACTCTTCCAACCGGGCTACCGAGGAATTAGACAAAAAAAAATTATATAAATATATTGTCAGTCAACATGGTGCTTCATGAATTCGGACAGCACTTTCGAGTACTGCTTGAACTTCTGTGATAAGAGCAACACTAATGGTAATGGTAATTAATTAACGTCGCACTGGAGTAACAAAATGGGCTATTGACGACGGCCCGGGATCAATCCCAAAGGGAAAGATCCAAGGACAACAGCACTTAATTTTGAACCACGGTCAGATGACGAGGCAACACCGGAGCTAAGAGCAACACTAAATTACGTTTTAATTTAGTAAATACACAGCATAAATTATACCACTCAACGGAGTCTTGAAATATTACATAGAGGAAATATTTCAGCTAAATTCAGTCCTCCGAGAGTTTTCAAGATAAATATTGATTAGATAATTTTCAATTATTTAAAGATACTCTAATCTGCCATAAAAATATTCTATAATACGGAAGTTCTATAAAAGGGACAGTAGACTTTAAAAATCACAAAATCAATATTTTTAATGATTTTGAAATAAATGAAAATCAATTGATACCAAACGCTAAGATAGCAATAGACTGTTTCGATTATGGTCATATTTGACGGAGTTACATGGAAAACAACATAAGGCATGTATTAGATAAGAAATGTAAGTCTATTTATACAAAAATGCGTTTTTCTGATTCAGTTTTTTTCACATTTTTCTGATTTTGAATTTTTTTTTCTGCTCATCAGTATTTCTTGATTTCTTTGAATGTTTCTTTAGGGTAATCCATTTAAATACATATGTTACCGGAAAAGTTTGAAACGCCGGCATTATATAGAATACCTAGGCATTTTATAGAATGCCTGGCGTTTTTAGGTAAAGTATGAAATATGAGAATTATTATATACTTTCCTAAGGCATTGTATGTAATACCTAGGCATTCTATAGAATGACAAATGCTATTTAGGCAAAGTATGAAAAAAGGTCATGATAAGGCTATTATTTAAAAATCGTTCATTCCTCAAAAATACAAATGTTATTTTGAAAAAATAATGAAAGAGTGCCATTAAAAAACTTTTATTCAAAATACGTAAAAAAATTAAGTTGTATAAAACAAAATTTATGCCTTTTTTATTAAAGAAAACAAAATAAAATATGAACCTACTTGTTGCACCAAGAAAGGAAATAATTTTATTTTTTTGAATTGCACTTAATTTTATCTATATATATAATAGGATGTGTGTATATATGTATATTTTCTACACAAATCTACACCGTTTGACCAATCCACACCAAACTTGGTACACTTATACTTTAGAACACTGCGGTCAGCATAGGTTATCTCTTAACCCCCGTTCTATTGGCCCTAGGGGGCTAAAAACTATTCGAAATCGCCATAGAAATAACATTGAGCATAGATTGATTGCTTTAGGCAGCTATGGTTGCTTTACCAGTGTTGATCGAAAAACAATTTTTTCGGACTTTTTAGTTCTTCCCATGATGTAAATAAATTATAGATATTTTATTGATGAAGAAATAATATTTTAAAATATTTATTTTTGCAACAAAATTCAAGGAAAGGTTTTCAGGAGTTCAAGGATTATTTTCAAGGAAAGTTGGTGTATATTTCGACCAACTTTCCTTAAATAATTTATTGAATACGTAATGATTTGTAGAATTCTGTTTCATAAGCTTTTTAGGTAAGGCGTGTAACTTATTTTAAAATGTCCGGAATAGATACATGTGAATCCTCCGTTGAAAGCAGTGATTTTCTTTCTGAAAAATTCTGTAAAATCGACCTTCTGATTTTTGAAAAAATTTTATCTATTGTTTAATTTGTCTACACCTATTACATTTATTTCTAACCCAAGCATCGTTATTCCAAAAAGCTCAAACGAAAAACTCATTGATCATAAAAGCGTAATTTTGCTACTCTATTTGACAGGTGTAATGTGTATTTTGTTCTTCTTGCTCCTGGAGATGAAACTAAAAATATTATGTATAATCAAGTTTTGTGTTACATTTATATTATAGTGAATTTGTAAAATATTTTACTTCATGATGTGTGTACTGTCCTTATACTTTTAAAACCTATTAATGTAATTACTTTGATTTTACACTATAGATTGATTTGATTCATTTTCCTGTCTAATAGATGATTGGGATAAATACCCGGGCAAAGCCATGTTTCGGTCATGTTTGAGCATTACTAAATCTAACTTTTAATTGATTGTATAAGTATTTCCTACTTTATTTGACAGGTGTAATGTGCATTATTGAATTAAAGTACATTATTATTATTGTATTTCTATGATGAGTTTTATATTTTTACATGAATATTACGAATATTTGATTGATAAAAAAAGGATATTTAAAATATTTGATTTTTCATGATTTACACTTTGTATAATGGAACACGAAAAACTTCAACTCAATCATAAAAGCGTAATTTTGCATTTCAGATTTGGCAAACCAGAATTAATGTTTTATTATTTTATAAATTTGATTTAGAATCCCGTGTTTATGTATTTGAGTTACCACAGCGAAATGTTGCAGTCATATTTGAGCATTACTAAATTTCATAAATCATTATCGTCTTTATCAATATTTTTCAAATGTATTTTTTCGAATTGCTCATTTCAGAATACACTCAGGCAGTCGAAATTCGACACTTTGCGCATCTTTCTTTTTTTAGAATTCTGCATTTTTTCGTCGGAATTTCGTTTCTGTTTGTATTTATGTCTTAATCTTTTACATATTGCAATATATTCAGGAATTAAATGTATATATTTGCGTCCGAAGTATATTGTAGAAGTTATGAAAAAATTAAAACGTATTTTCCGTACAACTTAAATCATTGTATTTTTCTGTGAAAGAAAAGT
Organism: Meta bourneti; assembly: GCA_933210815.1. NCBI lineage: Eukaryota > Metazoa > Arthropoda > Arachnida > Araneae > Tetragnathidae > Meta > Meta bourneti. The sequence continues at coordinate 25,843,795 of OW119931.1, forward strand.
GATTATTCCAATTCACTTTTCAAGCAACATTTAACCATTTCAACCCGAGCAACGCCGGGTAATTTAGCTAGTTTCTTATAAAAAGATGTATTTCAAACCGGAGATGTATTTCATACATTGCCGGTTTGTCATTTGGTATTCTATAGAATGCCTAGGAAATGTGTGAAATATTAATCATTTCATACATTGCCGGCCAGTTGTCTGCATTCTATAAAATGCCTAGGTATTCTATAGAATGGCGGATTTCAAACATTGCCGGTAACACATGCATCAGATTTGCAATGGATTTAAATGTAAATGAGAAATGCATGCTTCCTACTTTTGAAATTTTAGTTTAAAATATTTTCCTAACCCAGAATTGTTGCTTTAGTGCAATTTTTTTCTAGCTCCACATCTGATGATACATCTGCCAAAAAATGGAGCTCGTTTGACTTGTAAGTATAAAACTATTTAAATTAGAATAATGAGAATCAATGAAAAATTAATGCGATGGGAAATATCAATTTTTGCTAATTTGGCACACATTTTGACCACGTATTATGTAATATCCTCCGCGCAACTTAGTATTTTGGACTAATTTCATTTACTAGGAATTTTATTTTAGAACAGTTTGCAAATCTGATAACAATCGGACAACTTCAAAAGTTTGTTTCCATAGTCCATTTCATTTATTTGAGAACAGCTGAAAATCTGATAACAATCAGATAACTTCAAAAGTTTGTTTCCATAGTCCATTTCATTTATTTGAGAACAGTGCAAATCTGATAATCGGACAACTTCAAAAGTTTGTTTCCAAAGTCCATTTCTTTATTTGAGAAGTCTGCAAATCTGATAACAATCGGATAACTTCCACTGAAAGTTTGCTTTCACAAGTCCACTGTCCCTTAAATTCCTAAGGGCCTTGGTAGCCCGGTTGGAAGAGTAACGGATTAGCAACCGGACGGTTGCGAGTTCCAATCCAACCAAGGACCGTCGTGTATAAAGGAGGCTGGTGTACGTCAAATCTGTCGTGGCCTCAAATGCCCTCATGTTGGCGTGGTGGGGAAGTTTGGAGAGTGGGGTGCCAGCTCAGGTGTTGACTTCGTTATCTGACCGCGGTTCAAAATCACGAGATGTCCTCGGATCTTTCCCTTTGGGATGGATCCCGACCGTCACCAATAGCCCATTGTGTTGCTCCAGTGCGACGTCAATTAAATACCTACCAGTGAGATTATTTTATTTCAATAGTTTAGTTTTAAGCTTTTGACAAGTGTATTCAAAAATAGCTTCAAGTGATTACACGTATAAACAGTGTAGGTGTCTCGATAAAATAAGCAGGGCCGCGGTAGCCCGGTTGGAAGAGTAGCGGATCAGCAACCGGAGCGTTGCGAGTTCGAAACTCAATCCAAGTAAAGACGTGGGGCTAGTGCACGTTAAATCTGCCGTGGCCTCAAACACGGCAAGAGGCTCTTCTGCTGCTCAAGTTTACTCTAAAATATATACTGCCTATCTACCACGAGATCTGCACCCTATACAAAGTCTGCAAGTCTGTTGCCGCAGAAACAGGAGCTTGTCCCATTTTCCACAGGGAATGCTCGATGAAATGTATTCAGGTCCGTCACACTTGCGCGCTCAGTGACTAGCTGGAAATATATGTCAAGATTTTGAATTGTTACCGTGAAGATCTGGGCTTCAACTACGTCCTACGACCGCCAACATACGCCTGAAGCAAAATAAAACTCAGCCAACTACCAGAGACACCCCTACTTAAAATGAACCAGCCCTGTTTCTATAGCCCATGTGGAGTTAGTGGCAGTTCTCGGGGTAGCAGAGAGTACTCGCCGTTGGTTGGAGGGCTTGCTCTCAACCCTCCAAGTGGTTTCGACGAGATATCTCGTTCATCAAAATCTTACAAATTTTGCTAATGACGAGATAACTCGTCAAGATATTGTCTGTTTTTAAGATGACGTGATCAAGATCTGGTCAGCTTTCTAACGACGAGATATCTCGACCATCAGGATCTGGCCACTGTTCCTCTAATCACAAGATTACTTACACTGTTACTCTAATCACAAGAATGCTTAGTCGATACAACCACGAGCAGGTTAAGTAACTTCTCTTGACCAGGCCTGACTTGTAAGTTTTTACCGTAAAGGGCCATGGGGGTGCCAACTCCTAGGAATCCGAACCCCTTGGTGCCTTCCTAGAACTATATAGTATAGGAAGGCCATGGGGTTCGGATTCCTCCCGCTATCCCTACCACAAAAGAATTCCATTCTTACCCTTTTTGTGGGATGAAAGAATCCATCAATCCCACCTCCACACTGCGGCGAGTTCTAATCCAACCGAAGACCGTGATTCAAAATTACGTGGTGTTGTCCTCGATCTTTCCCTTTGGATTGATCCCGGACAGTCCCCAATAGCACGTTGCGTTGCTCCAGTGCGACGTTAATTAAATACCTACCTACTTCCACACTGCGGCTCATTCCGAATCTATTTTTAGATTGCCAACTCATTTAAGGACTGCCCCACTCGGGAAGGATTGTCTGACTCCATCAGGAGCCGGGGCTCCTTTTCCTTCTAATCGGGAACGCACTTGGTGCCCACATCAAAGGGAGCCGACTCGAAGGGGGACCTTTTTTTATTTATTTATGCATCTTGGGGAAGTAAACAAACGCCGCCAAAGCGTGCCGCCCGCCACTGATAGGGAAATTTGCAAAGGGGAACCCGCTTTCCTAATTGGTGGACAGGCGATTAGCACGTCGCGTGGGATTGGATGACTTATTGGTTCTGGTTCAGTTTTTTTCTAATAACGAGATTCTCATCCATCAAGATCTGGTCAGTTTTTTCTAATGACGAGATTCTCTCATCCATCAAGATCTGGTCAGTTTTTTCTAATGACGAGATTCTCTCATCCATCAAGATCTGGTCAGTTTTTTTCTAATGACGAGATTCTCTCATCCATCCAGATCTGGTCAGTTTTTTTCTAATAACGAGATTCTCATCCATCAAGATCTGGTCAGTTTTTTTCTAATGACGAGATTCTCTCATCCATCAAGATCTGGTCAGTTTTTTTTCTAATAACGAGATTCTCATCCATCAAGATCTGGTCAGTTTTTTTCTAATGACGAGATTCTCTCATCCATCAAGATCTGGTCAGTTTTTTTCTAATGACGAGATTCTCTCATCCATCAAGATCTGGTCAGTTTTTTTCTAATGACGAGATTCTCTCATCCATCAAGATCTGGTCAGTTTTTTTCTAATAACGAGATTCTCATCCATCAAGATCTGGTCAGTTTTGCTTAATAACGAGATACCTCATCCAGGCAGCTAACAGAAGGATTAACCCTCTGAGCGGATATTTCCCGAGTAGTGTACAATATTCTTTAACCCCACAACTAACTTAATGGCTAAATAACTGCATCTAATGGTTTGATAGAATCCATGGATTTTTCCATCTTGAGAAAGATTCTATTGTACCTTTCATTGGAATAGAATCCTATGGAAAGATTTGATTAGTCCTTTCCTTGGAATAGAACCCTTTGTAAAGATTGTACTGTTCCTTTCCTTGTGTGTGTGTGTGTGTGCAATAGAATCCTGTGGAAAGATTCTATTGCTAATTTACTCATAACTGAACCCTTTGGAAAGATTTTATTGCTCATTTTCTTATAATAGAATTCTTTGGAAATATTCTATTGTTCATTTTCTTATAACTGAATTCTTTGGAAAGATTCTATTGGTCAAAGTCAAAATTGTTTAAAAGTCACGCAGAGAAGACTTCAGATTACAAGGTGGAATTATGCTTGCAAACCCTTCAGAGGATTAAAAACCGTTAATAAAGTACCACTAAAGACCGGTTTTTGAATTTGTTAAGAATTACCATTACCGAAATATCCTTCCCGTTTTTTTAATAACAATGTATTTAAAAAAACAACCTGTAGCTTTATTTGCTTTATTTTAATATCTTCGAGATTGAATTTATACGACGACAGTAGCGGCAAATAAAATCAGGGACATAACGCCGCCTGAAATCTAATCTGGCGGCGTTATGTCCTCCCTCCTGACGGCACACTAAGCTGCGAGTGATAGCGATTTTCCTTTCTTTTTTCACCGTGAATACGTCTTTAAAAACGGTACTACACTCCTGGGGGACATGCATGAAAAGTCGAGAGCTTCAAAAAGTGTTGCGACTGTTTTGTCTTACGATTTCAGAACTAAAAACATCCAGAAGATAAATTTGGAGAGTGGGGTGCCAGCTCAGGTGTGACCTCGTCATCTGACTGATTCAAAATTACTTGGTGTTGTCCTCGGATATTTCCCTTCAGGGGTTGATCCCGGACCGTCGCCAATAGCCCGTTGTGTTGCTGCAGTGCGACGTTAAACTACCTAACAGAAGATAAATATAGCGTCGTGTAGACAAAGGAAGTCCGTACCTGACATGACCGAGAGTGCAGGCGCATAGAGTGAGGGGGGAGCGTCCTCAGTATGTCGAAATTCTACTGTACTGGGCGAGCACTGGGCCAGCTTAATTTCGGGTCGCGTAGAGTGAGGACTGCGTAAATAATATCATTCTAAAGCTACCGAACTACGCTACAGTCACAGGCCTTTAATCAATAAAATTATCCTTCAAAATTAATTTTAAAAAATTGCACTTTAATCGTTTAAACTCTGAATTAATCGTTTTAATTGTTGAATATCCATACTAAATAATCGTCCAAAATTCCTGTCTGCTTCATTCATACCACAATCCAACATCAGGTCCGAGTATTCACGTCAAAGCTACGGTTTGTGTCCTCGACACAACCTATCAATTTTTTTTCATGATTTATGTGAAACAAGGATTACTATTTTCATGGTTAAAAATTACTCTTCGCCGTTTAAACATACTTTCGGAAAAGAAGGTCTCTGCCATGTTGCTGTAAAAAATATCGTCATGGTGATACTCCTGTATGAAGTACATAAAATGCCTTGGGATTGTTTGACGTTATTCCCTTAATCGTTTGAAAAATATTTTAATTGAACGTTCGAAACAGACATCTCAATTTAGATTCTATTTCTACACCCAATTCTGCGAAAGAAAGTAGAGGTGTTGAGAATTTTGATCGGTAGTATACTGGAACTGAGAATGCAGGTAATTTGTATACTCCACCGCGTTTTCAGCATCGAAATTGTAACTTCCGAACATGGTTCGCCCATAAAACCCAAATCAACCAACCAAACCAACATGGTTCGCGAACTACCTCTGCTATCCGAGTCGTTCTTGCGACGCACGAAAAAGCTTTCGCAACACGATGTTGATCGGAGCTCTTGACTCGAACCTCCCCTTTCTACTCTATTCCAGGGATGCACAGACCGCTGCCTTCCTTTGTTGATTTGCTGGCGACCCGCCTCACCATGTGTTATTTAACTTTAACAAATCACACAAGATAGGTAATTTAGGTTAAAACTTCGTTGCTAGATAATGCATTATAATGCTCAAGCCTCTTTGGGTCAACATTATACGTATCTGAATAAACTTTTTAAGTCATGAATATTAAAGCGAAAAACTGGACTAATGAACATTTAGAATCAATTTTGCGCTTGGCTACTGCAGAAATCGAACCAAATATTAAAACAATTGTTAAACCAATGGAATGTCCCGCATGAAATTAAATTCTTTATTTACTTTTTATTACCATTATTTTTTTTAACAATATGAAATATAAATATACACATAAATGAAATATGAGATAGATTACTCTCATTCTTTTTGGAGCGGCCTTTCCAGAAGTCAGTGAATCTATGTGGCCCTTAGTCTAAAATCTGCATTCCTGCTTTATACAATACAGTACTAGGTTCGTGAGCTGTTCAGGAACTTGTCCTGAACACTGGATTCGACTGTTCGCTTGGCTTTACACGGTGTCTGGATATACCGTCCAAATATGAAGCTGGATACATTACACTATAACGAGATTTGAGAGTAAATTTCAGAGCCAGTACCATCATATAACTCCTCTCCGCCAGGCGTGTCCGGGTGGCCAAGTTCATCAAGACCAAGAGATCCCCACGTTCAGTAGACTAAGCTTTAATTAACTGGATCAAGTGGTTTGCTGTTAATCAGAAAGCGACGACGAGAAGTTTTAAATAAAAAATATTTGTTTGACATCCAAGTAATGCAAATTCTAAAGCTCATATCTTAGTATTAAATATAACTAAGTCAGCTTGACTGAGCAAAAACGAGAATTAAAAAGTGAGCAAATTCAGTGACTCAAGTTCATATATCTACATTCGGTGATATTGATTCTTATACTTGCCTCAACTCGCCATACATGTTAAAGTTCGCGTTAGTGATTACGCTGCTTTAGAGAGGGACTGAACAGTTTTATCTGTGAGTGTCAAAGATTATTCCTAATTTTCGATAACAATGTATTTAATGCTAACTCTTCATTAGTAGTTTTCAACGGTTATCCTTGTGCAGCGGATTTTTTTCTCTTTGTTTCATATTTTTATTTCTTTACTTTACCCTTCGAATAGGGCGACATGTTTTAGGTGGGTTAAATGTTTGGGGTTTTATGCGCAAGGTCCGAAAGCGGACAAGCTGCGCCAAACGCAAGATTAAATAATATTTAATAGAAACCAGGATAACTATAGAAAGGAGTCTAAAAATATACACTAACGAGGGACATGAAAAAACTTTTTCCAGAACTAAAGCTTAAGATAATTTAATTATGAAACAATTAAAATGATGCATTATATACGCGATAAAAAGTCAGAGTGGGGTGAAAAGGTAAATAGTGATGAATATGGAAGGCGATCCAACAGATAAAACAGATGATGTTAAAAAAATTTCGTAAAACGGTCTAAGACGAGTACAAGATGTTAAAAAGAATCATGGAAAGAAAGTGATAATGCTGGCACAATGGTGCGATTGACATGTTTCGGATGCCCAGAATAAAATATGAAAATTCCATCGCATCTAAAAACGCATAATTTTAGGGCCCATAAAATCCAAAAACGGGCCCAGAACTTCTAGGGTTCCGATCCCCTTGGCCACAGCGATATTTTTATGGATTGGGTTTACCCCTGAAACACGAGGCATGAGTAAAACAAACATTCAGATAACAGGAAGGGAAATGTAAAAGCAATATAAATTGTTCCGAACATCAAATAATCCACAAGGCCAAAACTCGAATCTGTAATTATAGTTGTTTTCACCTAAAATGCGTTTATAAGACTACTATTTTATTATTTTTATTGTGCCAAAGGGTTAAAGGTCTAATTCGTAGCCTAAACATCCTAAATCGATTTTTAAACTTTCACCATAGCATTTTTTTCCAATAGCGTCGTAACTTCAAACGAGTTTTTCAAAACAATGATTTTGTAAATTCGTGGCTATAGAGTGGTGCCGACGGAAAAAAGGATGAAGCAAATGGTGGTCTCACACGAATCACCCCAATAACACCCTCAAGATGGCGCCCTTCAAGTCAAGTAACATTTAATGCCACAAAAATTCGCTTGTGTAACACATCCGAACCGACTCAAACCAATTATGGATGTTGACGGTTTGTCGCTCTACGGCATATTTCGAAATACGAATGTGAACTAGACCTCGACCTACAGCTTAAAGTAGATTCCGCATCACTACGCTCAGAAGCAGTTTCGAACCCAGAGCCTGTTGAACCAAGGGCCAGAGCATAGGGGTGATATATAAGTAGACTGACCATTGTTATTGAGAGGAGCTTCAAAAGTGTGACCAACATGTCGACTAGTAGTCATGTGACTGCTATGTGAAAAATTGACTTGGTTGGCCAATTTGGCATTTATCGCCTCGTTTGGCGATCTAATGGCAGGGTAGGTATTTGAATGCGCATTTCTGTTGATTGGCGACAAAATTGGTAAAATCGCCAAAGTCTACTATGTCGTGCGTACCAATCAGATGATGAATCAACGGATAGTCGTCTTCTCCAGTCCCGTGGGCCAATTAGATGATGCATGTTCATTTCCTCCAGGGAGACGAAAGTCGTCTAAGGTTAGTACTAGTTTTGATCACATGATCTTGGGCACATAAAAGGTTACCATTGTTCTCTCTTTTATATCTCCTCTAAGGGCCAGCAGGTGTTGCCTCGTCATCTGACCGTGGTTCAAAATTATGTGGTGTTGTCCTCGATCGGGTCACTTCGGGGGTTGATCCCGGACCGTCGCCAATAACCCGCTGTGTTGCTCCAGTTAATTAAAATACCTACCTCTAAGAGCGCTATCTAGTCGACTATTAGGTCGGCGTCGGTTTTTGTGACCACCTCTCTAAGTACAGTCTATATCAACAATCTAACAAAAAGGCCCTCCAAGTCGCCAAGTCGCCGTTGTCGAAAGGAAAAGTACTCGTACTGAGCGCTTTTCCTTTCTACACGCTGCACCACTGAATTAGTGTTCGAATATCCAATGCTCGTGGCATAGGACCTTCCTGAGCTGTGAGCGAATGAGCTGGAACACCGTGGGTTTGATTGTTTCGCGTGACGGTGCCCATTCAGCACGTCTCGTGCAGGGTTTTTGGCAAAACATCAAGTCACCCACGTGACTCAGCCCCCCTACAACTCAGATTTAACACCCTGCAACTTCTGGTATATCCCAAAGCTAAAAATGCATTTGAAAGGGAAGAGATTTCAGACCGCAGATGGGAATTCAGGAGAACACGACGAGGCAGCTAATGACGATTCCAACAATGAACTTTACAGCGTTTTGAAAAGTGGAAGAGACGCTAGAAGAAATGTATATCCTGAGGTTGCCTACTTTGAAGAAGACTAGGAGCCAAAAGTCCCTAGGTTCAATGTACCTTGTTTCATATTACACGACTGGGATCTTTCCGGACAAATGTCATGATGTAATAGCTACAGATATGGATGGTATGTCCACCGTCTCCTTGTAACGCGCTTAAAAACGGTCGAATCCTCAGTGATAAGAACACAAGCAGACGAATCAAGTGCTGTAGTGATTAGATGGTTGATTGTTTTCGGGTTTTATGGCACAAGGCCTTACTTGGCCAAGCTGAGCCAAACGCGAGACTGACATCGCCAAGTAATTGTGAAAAGAAAGAAGGAGAGGAGAAAGATCGCTTGGGCATCCTGGCGTCGCAACCCCCGTATGTTTACTAGTGACAGTAAACCCCATAGGAAAAGAATAGATCACTAAGGTACCTCGAGTTCGAGAAGCCAGTACACACCTAAAGATGTGCCCCTGAAGGGATTCAGAAAGGAAACATGATCGTTTAGAGGCACCACACCAGCGAACAGTTCTGCGATCTTCCTAAGATCCCTTTTGTGCTCGTGTCCAAAACCGACGACCAGTCGAATAGTTTCGAGTATTACAAGATAGTTCGCAGGCCTTATTCGATGGGCGACCACACGAGCGTTCGTTGGAGAGGCTTCACACAGCGCCTCGAACATCAAAGAGCAAAACTCGTCGACCCCCATCTGAGGACGATTACTGTCATTTATCACGGGGCCCCAACAGAACATCTTTCAGCGGATTCCCTTTTGTGGGAGATCTCGAATTACAGAAGGGGGAGGCTGTGACCGATGGAAGGGAACAGATTGCGGGCGCGTGCCGATCTGGAGGTTGGGGGCACGTGCCATATGGCACCGCGTCTCATTAGGAGGAGAGGTCGGTTCCTTTGAAAGGGGGGGGGGTGTTGATGGAATGCGCGAGGATAAACTCGTTTCAGATCGGAAGGGTGGAGGAAACGCGTTCCACGCAATTTGTATCGACGTGTGTATTATCATCCGGTTTCCCTTCAGGGAGGGAGGGATGCCATCTGCCGTTCTGCAAAGATGAGGACTCAATGAAACTCAATGGCTCAAGACAGACATTAGGGATCATTTGAGACGTCGCCTTTTGAGAGCATGAGGTGAATGGTTGTGACGAATCAAGCCATTTAGAGGTGCAGGTCACTTCGAGGATCCTTGTCCATACTTCTGGGATGAAAAGGACATTGCTGACAGACTGGATGTGACTTTTTCAGATCCTGATTCTTTTACTTCGCATGAGTTCTCCAAAACAAAAATTTCAAATAATGCAATATGACGAATTCTTCCCAATCATGACTGGTTCCCCGGAAAAATTCCTGCTCTATCTTTCTACAAAAGAAAAAGGCTGCATCCAGAGCACCCTTAGGAACATGAAATTTCTGAATGGTCAAAGCTCTGTTCCAGGTTCTAAGTGCAAGGGGGAACACGCCTTTAGTAATCACATTCTTTCCTGTATTGGATAGCGAACTTTAAGCTTATTCCAGAATCCTGAGGGGACACAATTTCATTGAGGACTTGTTGAACTACGTCTGGCAGACGGCCAGACCACGAGGAATGATCAACGTCTGGGATTAGCTGTTGATCAAATTACCATAAAATACGTTAAGATATTTTTTACAAAATTTGTAATTAAATTATAATATTATTTTAACAATAAAATCAACAAATGATATACTTATAACAATAATTGCGAACTTTTAAATAAGTACTACAATATTCAATATATATTAGTATGATTTGAAAAACATTTTTTTTCTGCATATCTGGTGATTATAGAAATCAGGTTGTGCAGCTAAGATTCATAGAGGACCAATTTTTCAATACAAGAACTTTAGGAGCACTTTAAGAAAAACACACTTACAAGAGCTTTTAGAAATTGAGAATTTTATATTTCGTGGGAAATGTTTATGAAAGATCTTTATTTCAAAAACATGCATCACAACCCAGGGGCCTCGGGGTTGTGATGCCTGTACACACCTAAAGATGTGCCTCTGAGGGCCATTTTCATGTTTGGAATTCCTTGTCTACTCATTTGAAATTCAAAAGCTATCGAGCATTGCCTGCTGCGTCTAGAATGGTGAGTCGGTGGACAGGTATGGGATGGCAGCGTATGACGGTTAGTGACAAATCGACCAGTGCTACCATTCTCAGCGGCACACTGCTGTAACAATTGTGTAATGGTGTGGGGAGTCATCACTTGCAACAGCCAGTCCATTCTAGTACGAGGTACTAGGGGTGTTCAAATGAAAAGGTACGAAACGACACTGTGGGTAGAATTGAAGTCTTTATTCAAAAGTAATCACCAGAGGACTGAGCACAACTATCCTACTGTTTCACGAGCCGAAGGATTCCCTGTTCCCAGAATTCCTGTGGCTGTGACAAGAGCCAGTCCTCCACTGTGTCCTTCAGTTCGTTGTCCGAGTTGAAGCGCTTCCCTTTAAGATGTTTTTTAGCGGACAAAACAGATGCAAGTTGTAGGGCGATATGTCCGGGCTGCAGGGCGGATGCTCAAGCTGCTCCCTCTTGAACTTGGCCAGTACACTTTGTGTGACCCTGGAGACGTGTGGACGCGCGTCATCGTGGAGCAGAATCACTCCCTCCGTGAGCAGCCCAGGCCGTTTGCTCTTGATGGACTTGCGTATGCTACGGAGTGTCTCACCTACCGGTTTAACACCTTCCGCAATCAGAAATCTGATAACACCTCGCTGCTCCTCAATCGTCGAATTTTGCAATGTGAACGCCATGATGTCCTCACACGCACTGCCGCGTCAATTGGACGGAACACACAACTGCATGCTTCTCTTCTGCGTCATGTGCGGGAGCATGCGCACAACCACGCCGGTACTCGTGCATTCGCTTCCTTAGATGTCTCACTACGTTATCCCAAAGCGGCATCTTCAAATTTCAACCGGTTTGGTTTTTACGACGTTTCGTACCTTTTCATTTGAACACTCCTCGTAGTTTGAGAGCACTGCGATACGTCTAGTAGATTCAAAACATGTTGGTTTGCCTTTCATGTCACGTGTCCAAGGTGACCTGCACGATTATACCCGGTCGCACATGGCTCCCAGGTGTGTTAAAGCTCTTAAACCTCCAAATGCTTTCGACGAGATATCTCGTTCACCAAGATCTGAATAATTATGCTAATGATAATATATCGTCAAGATATTGCCAATTTTTTTATGCTGACGAGATCAAAATGTATTAAGTTTTCTTCTAGTCCCGAGATATCTCGTCCATCAAGATCTGCCAATGGTTTTGATAATGACGAGACACCTCGTCAAGGAGGCCCGAGACTTCCACAGATCGCGAGCATACCAGGGATGTTCTAGACCGTCGATTGCACCATCCCCGGAATACAAGGGATCTGGTGCAGCAGCTGCAGAATTCTTGGCATAATTTTCGACAGCATAAGCGTTTTGTTTGACTTATGGCTTGATGTCTCAGGTCTAGGAAGTTCTCAGAAAGATTTCAATTCATCGCGATGTAAATAATAGCAGCAGTATCTAGCACTGCACAGTAAATAATATCAGGATACCTCGTATTGCGACAATGCTCCAAGAAAGCCTCCTAAACAGGCAAGGTTCTTTGAAGAGGAAAATAACATCTCAACATAGATTCCAAACTTAATAAATCCAATTTTTTCAATCATAACAGGCATTACGAGTCGGTGTTTGCATAATGGGCAGCAAAAGAACTGACGCCACCACATCTCTTCCACGCAGAAACCGCGTACTTAAAAAATTTTAAACGAACTAAAGGTTTTAAAACCTTACCTGAAGAGCGGTACTGTCTGGGTTTTCAGCTGCAAAATGTATGCCGGTTAATCCCGGTCAACCGAAACGGTTGAAGGTTTAGGGCCAGATTCAACTGCTGGAGCAATTTCTCGATCATTTCGCCTTGAAAGACTCGATTGGTTGTAGCTTAACACCGATGAAACGTCTTGGTTCACGGGTAGCTAGACTAGTTACCATTGAAAGTATCCGTTTCTAGACTAATGTATTTTATTTTACAATTTGTACAAAAGCCGGAAAATTGAATGAAGAGTTCATTAATGTTAGTTCATTGAAAGGTCCAAAGTTCTATCGAGGCGCTTAAGGGCTGCTGGCTAGCCTCACAATTCACTCGGTGGAGTCTAATGCACGGCTACGGGTGAGCCTTTTCTCAACATAAATACTCAGATGAGTATAGAGTCCCAAGGCAGGATATCTCAGTCTTTCCAGATAGGATCAGATCAATCTCCACTACTAGGATGAGCAGTTGCACAGATCTCTAGGAGGCTTCTCCTTCACGGACGGCTACGGTCGAGCCTTTCTAAATAAAATACTCTGGCGAGTATAGAATCCCAAGGCGGGATAAATGCGCCGACAGTGAACGGGTGTTCACGTCTCTCTCCAAAACGGTCTCTCTGCTGACCGCCTCTCTGTCTGCTGTTCTCTCCAAGCTCTCAGCTCTCTCTTCTGTCTGCTCCTCTCTCTCTGATCCTCTCTCTAAGATCTCAAAAACTCTATATATATTGGGTGCTTCTCGACTCCTCCTTTCGTTTCGGGTCCGCCTTTTAATCGGTATTGGTTGGCTGTTGAAAATTCTCACCATCTTCGGACCTTCCTGAATGGCTCTCTCACGTTGGCCTCTCCCCTTGACTTTTACGACAGACTTCGGCGGACTTGAAAGGGGACCATAAAACCCTGTCGGCAATGGTCATCGTAATTCATCTCCGTTCTTTTTGTCTCGAAATGTCATAGAGAGCGACAGAAAAGCGCCTGCCTTTTGTTTCGAAGCCACAGCGATTTCCGCCACCTGTAGCGTGGTACTGTCGTTAAAAGATGTTTTCGGGTGGTCTTTTCCTTTCGGCACGATCCGCCAGCAAGATTGTCAGACCCCTTATCTCTTCCGGCTGCCGTGGTGGTCGTTTCTCTAGCCACCGTTACACCGATGTTTGGATGCAACTGAAACGACTCGATCGTGAATACTCGATTCACCGATCGAGGATATTCTCCTCTCCGCGTCACGAGTTAACTCGATGTGATCATTTTCTGTTTACATTTCTTCTGGACATGGTGGATATCATTCATCTTTCAAGAAGAATTCCTCGATATTTACGATTTCTAGGAAATTCTTTCGATTCGCCCAGTTACTTCGTTCCATCCTTGCCGCTGTTCGGCTCAAGTGGCATAAGCACCACCGAGTTTTCCGCTCACGAGATCCGGGCGGACTTCTAATGCGGCAATCGAAACTTCGCTTTCTTTGCTCATTCTATAATTGTTAAAGGCAGGTGGATTGAAATTAGGAGATTGTGATAGTTAATGCTCAATATTGGGAGAGTGAAATTAAGGAATTGGTTTTACCAACTTACACAATGTCGTTCGTAGAACTTTCAGAGCGACAAACTGAACCGCCAAAAATAGGTAAACAAACATGACGCAACTTCACGTTGTCATATTGGTCAATTGACGATCATGTGACGTCACATCTATATGAGCAGTCATCTTACTACTGTGGTAACTCTAAGAGCCCCGATCGTATTTAGACGAGGAAATGAATTCCAAAATAAATAAAACTCGGTCGTAGTGCTTTCAGTCGATGAAAGAGATCGATCACGTTTCAGTTGAATCTGGCCCTTAACCTCAGATCTGACGCTCTTTATGTACATTTTTATGTACTGATAGGATAAAGCGGCCTTTGGAAGCGTATACTGATCCACATAGTGTTAGAGATGATACGGAAAATTTAAAATTCTTTTAACAATAACGGCCAGATTCAACTGAAACGTGATCGATCTGATCGATCGACTGAAAGCACTACGACCTAGTTTTATTTTAGAATTCATATCCCCGTCTAAATACGATCGGGTTATCCCAGTAGTAAGCTGATTGCTCAAATAGTTGTGACGTCACATGATCGTCAATTGACCAATGTGAGAACGTGAAGTTACGTCATGTTTGTTTACCTATTTTTGGCGGTTCAGTTTGTCGCTCTGAAAGTTCTACGAACGACATTGTGTAAGTTGGTAAAACCAATTCCTTAATTTCACTCTCCCAATATAGAGCATTAACTATCACAATCTCCTAATTTCAATCCACCTGCCTTTAACAATTATAGAATGAACAAAGAAAGCGAAGTTTCGATTGCCGCATCAGAAGTCCGGCCGGATCTCGTGATCGGAAAACTCGGCTGTGCTTATGCCACTTTAGCCAAAGAGCGGCAACGATGGAATGAAGTGGCCGTCGAGCTAGCTGGTCTGGGCGAATCGAAAGAATTTCCTCGAACTCGTAAATATCGAGGAATTCTCCTTCTTAAAAGATGAATGATATCCACCATGTCCAGAAGAAATGTAAACAGAAAATGATCGCATCGAGTTAACTCGTGACGCGGAGAAGAGTAAAATATCCTCGATCGGTGAATCGAGTAGACACGATCGAATCGTTTCAGTTGCATCCAAACATCGGCGTTAAACCACAACCAATCGAGTTTTTCAAGGCGAAATGATAGAGAAATGTTGCAGTTGAATCTGGCCCTAAAGTAGCGCTGTTACTGTATTGCTGGCTTGATTAGTAGCGGAAACAGGCAATTTCTGTGTTAAAGAGAGAGTGAGAGACAAAATCTCTCACTTTATGCGATGCGCATCAACAGAACAAAATTGATTCCTGTTCGATTGACAGAAACGAGCTGGTATTCGCATAATGCAGTAAAAGAACTTATACCACACAGATTCATGTCACGCCGTATATCGGTATGTATCGTCGCCGACGGGACTTTACAACTTACAAATCTATGACCTTTCTGACGTAATTCTACAATAATAAAGGGTGCTCTAGATTTGAAACAATGAGATCATTTCTTTCTCTTTTCATGCTCATCGCACATGCCGTTTCCTTTCGATTGAACGCTGACTTCGGGTTGTTTCGATGTTTTTGGTACAGAGTGTATATTTCAGAATATAGAAAAATGACGCTATGGAAGAGTTGAGGTGTTTCATGTTAAGTAGCATGCGATTCGACGGAAACGTGTGCTTGTTTTAAGAAAAATAAATGTAAAGGAAAAAACTAGTAGTATTAAAACATTTCCACAAACATATTTTGTAAGAAATCATACAATAAAAATATTTTAAATGTATTTTCTCTTAAGCAATTTGCTTTTTTAGAGTCTAAAATAGTTTCAATACCTCGTAATCCAAAAATACTTCTACTTAAAAAAATGGATGCTCGACTGATGTTCAATGCAGAATATGTTTTACGCAGAAGCACTTTCTGATGCCAATTCTGATGGATTTTGACAATTATCTTTCGAGATATTGGTAATCTTACATATCACAAGCTGTGCGTGTTACTTACCCTACATATTTACTACCTTTGAACAAACAGAAAAGAATATTTACTCTAGTTCGGAATATTTGTTAATTTGAAAAGAGTGGTTTGATAACAGGGATGTTTCGAAAGCATTATTGCAAAACTTGTTTTCGTAACGAAACTAGAAATTCATAAAGGTAGGATGATCTCTTTTTCTGCTATCAATTTTTTTTCTATTGTTTCAAACGGCTGATTTTTTACTTTCGAAGCAGACGATTCAGCGACCATTGCAGTAAACATAAAAACTAATGTTCGCAATTGAAAATTAACATATCTTACTGATGCAATTATGTATATCAGATGAGGTATTGATTTGTCCAGTAAATTTATATTTTATATGTGGGTTGGCGGTATAGAATTGTAACTCAGAAAAGTGCTCCTATCTACAATGTAAGTTTTGTCTAGCCATGTATTGGGTCATCCGGAAAATTCTGCGGTTTTTTATGATAAATATCAACGAAGCAGTACAAAAACTTAAGAAAATGTTACTGAATCACATAGCACCATTTTGTTCTATGACTTTTTGCCATCTTTTCGGCAGCTGGAAAATTCTTTTTTTAAAAAAGTCGTTAGGCTTATTTGTAAAGAAGTTATCGAGGTGCTGTTTGACAGTCTCTAAAGAATTGAACTCCACGCCGCTCAGGTAATTTTGAAATTTCCTGAAGAGGTGAAAATCTGAGGGGCAAGGTCTGGTGTATATGGGAGTGACACAAAACATTCCAGCCATACTCAATAAGTTTTTGTCTGACATTCATTGTCATACTGGAAGACAACACCTCGACGATTGGTCAGTTCTGTCCGCTTTGCTTAGATTTTGCTTTTAATACTGCCATTTGAGAACAGTATTTTTCCGAATTTATTGCCCGATTTTGTGGCAACAATTCGTAATGAACAATTCTTTTTTAGTGCCACCATACACAAAGCAAAACCTTTTTGGGATGCAGCCTCCCTTTCGATGTTGGAAGGTTCATTTGGCTTACCCCATGATCTTTTACTTGTAACATTATTGTATAGTATCCATTTCTCATCTCCAGTAATGAGCCGTTTCAAAAAAGGAGCTTCTTCCTTTCGTTTCAGCAAAGAATCACATGCCGAAATTCGAGCAAGCATATTCGGTTGTGTTAAAGTATGGGGTACCCATACATCGTAGCGGCTTACATACCCAATCTTCAGATGATCATGAACTATACTTTTTGGAATATTTAGTCTGTGTGATAGTTCCTGAACTGTGTAACGTGGATTTTCAGCGATGGCATCTTTTAATAGGTCCTCGTTTACAGAGGTTGGTCGAGGCTAAAATTTCCGCGCTTAAATTTATCAAACCACCTTCGAACTGTGTCATCAGAAACAGCACTTTGTCCATATACAGCACAAATTTTACAAGCAGTCTGACTAGGATTTTTTCCTTTAAAATAAAAGCATATGACGAAAATGAACTTTTTGGTTCTCCATTCTTAGCACTGCAGTGAAACAAAAATTGTGCCACAACACAAGCTAGAATTATCCAGTGAAAGTAGAAAAGACCGAATTTACATAGCTGCTTGAATCAAGGTCACTCCTTATCAGCGGTAGCAAAATAGAAACAAGAAAGCGCGCTTCGATTTGAAAAACCGCAGAACTTTCCGGATGACCCAATAAGATTCCAAATGAAATAGCACAGGGTCATTCCATGCGAAATTAGCAAATAAGCTGAGCTGACACGTCACCAATTTGGATGAAAATCAGTTCTTCAGTAAGTTATACGTTAGCGTTATACGTTATAGTTATACGTTATGAGCAATCCATTCATTTCATCGCTAAATCTCAATCCAAATATTGTGAGCTACGTATGTATTTTAATTAACATCGCTCGGGATCAACACGACGGGCTATTGGCGGCGGTCCGGGATCAAACCCGAAGGGAAAGATGTAATTTTGAACCACGGTCAGATGACGAAGTCACACCTGAGCTGGCACCCCACTCTCCAAACTTCCACACCACGCCAACGTGAGGGCGTTTGAAGCCACGACAGATTTAACGTGCACCGGCGTTTTGTACATGACGGTCTTTGGTTGGATTCGAACTCGCAACCCACCGGTTGCTAATCCGTTACTCTTCCAACCGGCCAAAATATTGTGAGGAGTAAAAACTGACTTTCCCAGGAAGAGTGACAGCATCGTGTGTTGTGTACCTCCTTGGTTTTCCAGAAAAGTATTTATTCATTGTTTATTAAAAGGATGCTATTCAGGGATTCCATCGGGATCAACACGACGGGCTATTGGCGGCGGTCCGGGATCAAACCCGAAGGGAAAGATGTAATTTTGAACCACGGTCAGATGACGAAGTAACACCTGAGCTGGCACCCCACTCTCCAAACTTCCACACCACGCCAACGTGAGGACATTTGAAGCCACGACAGATTTAACGTGCACCGGCACTTTGTACACGACGGTCTTTGGTTGGATTCGAACTCGCAACCCTCCGGTTGCTAATCCGTTACTCTTCCAACCGGGCCAAAATATTGTGAGGAGTAAAAACTGACTTTCCCAGGAAGAGTGAGAGCATCATGTGTTGTGTGCCTCCTTGGTTTTCCAGAAAAGTATTTATTCATTGTTCATTGTGAAAGTATGCTATTCAGGGATTCCATTGGGAAAAACCGAACACCCACTTGTAGTGTACACGGGAAGAATAACGGAAACGTCTTCAATAGTTTCAATCAGTGTCATTAGTGACCAATCTAGACATAATACAGATCGTATTTGCATTTCAGACTGTTGTAACCCCTTTGATAAATAGGGGCAGCGGTAGCCCGGTTGGATGAATAACGGATTAGTAACCAAAGACCATTAACCACTCCCCCTGTTTCATTAGCTTTGTGGATTGCACTCCCTGGGCCGCGGTGGCCCGGTTGAAAGAGTTCGAATCCAACCAAAGACCGTCGTGTTCAAAGGGGCTGGTGCACGTTAAATCTATCGTGGACTCAAATGTCCTCACGTTGACGTGATGTGGAAGTTCGGAGAGTGGGGTGCCTGTTCAGGTGTAACCTCGTCATCTGACCGTGATTCAAAATTACGTGGTGTTGTTTTCGGATCTTTCCCTTGGGTATTGATCCCGGACCACCGTCACCAATTTGTGTTGCTCCAGTGCCACGTTAATTAAATACCTACCTGTCCTTTGATAAATAAAAGGTTTCCTTCTATGCAGAAACTTATCTACTTCAGCGATGGCACTTCAGCCCAGTATAAAACCGAATTATATTTTTCAGCATTTGCCGATTTTTGAATTTGCCAAAATCAGTCCGATTTTGGAATTGAGAGCAGAATGGCACTTTTTCGAAAGCCAGTCAAGGCAAAAGTTCATTTGATACCATCAGTAAAACTCAAACGGTTAGCCGCAAGAAGAGTTTACTTAGACCATAAGACAATCAGATTTCAAATTTTTTCTAGTACTAATTTCATGTTCTGCTTTAACAATTTACTTATTTTTTAAGTTAAAAAATCATTTTGTATTTCATTGTTGATTTTGGGTTTCATTGTTTGTGTTTCAAACTACTCCATCATTTATGTCAGAGATTTCCTTCATTTTTATTTTTTATGCCCATTTAGAGTGGAAAATTGCCATTTTATAGTTTTTCTTAGCTATTTTAAGGGTCACGGAAAGAAAGGCGACTTCCAAACTTCTGGGAAACCTTTTGCCATACCTATTACTGAAGCTGGCAATATTTTCAACAACGCATTTAAATTCCTCTCGTAAATAGTCTTTACGATATTCAAAAACTGTTATTACCAAACAGACGAAAACAAATTTTTTCACAGATTACAAAAACGTAAAAAATACAAAAGTTGCAAGTCTTTTAAATGCCGAAACTTCTAAAATATTTTGGATATCGTTATTCATGCATAAACTGAGCCCTCTATATCTTTATCATTTTCATTTCTTCAAAATCTAACGCCATGCTGCTGAAATGTTTCTTTATTTTGTTCATTTTAAAAATTACCCAAGTATTTTTCTGTTTTACTCGATACCTTCTTGATTTGTAATCTAACTGCAAAGAATCTAGTTTTAGAATGGTGGGGTATTCGTGATTTTCTGATGAAATAACACAATTTAGGTGCGTGCATTCAAAACTGCGAAAAAGCATTATTTTACCTTTATTCATAAAAGTATATACTTGTAAATAACAAAAATGAGTCTTCTGAAGTATGTTGATTAATTCGTACCAGTCAATGACTTGCAAAAAGAACTGCTTAACACTGGAAATTGTGCAACATGGAAGTGAGATGAACGAATCATGAATTCGAAATGCCCTTTGGATGGAAAGTGTGATGATGAAACTGACCACAAGGCAGTGAGTAACCTTCTGAAGGTCGCCCGGACAAATGGAATGGCACTACGCGATTCAATTGGTTTCCCCGAAGCATGAGGCACAAAACCGTTGTTTTCATCCAGGGACTAATAAATTTGAGCCCGATGAATCAACGTTAATTGACAAACAGTGATTCATATTTCAATCTCAGTGCCATATAGGGCACAGAAACTGCAATATCTAACAAATCCCTCCCGTTTTGATACTTAAAAGCTAATGAATTTTGATTGAAACAAGGTGTAACATTACAATGCGTAGAATTCCTTAATATTTTGATAACCATCTGAGGGCATTATTTCATGCAAGCTGCATGAGTTTTGTTGTTGTCTGTTTATTTTACAATCACGTAATTCAATTTTACATGGAATGTTCTACATGGAATATTCTAGATTGAATATTCTAGCTGGAATACTCCAGATGGAATGCTCTACATGGAATGTTTTAGATGCATCACATAGATCTATGTACAAACCAGTAAGTCAGTAGAAAAACATACGAACGAGTAACACAGTTAAATAATAAATTGAAATACATTTAATAGATTTGTTGAGAAGCCTTTCAAATTCAGTGGGGTCCACTGCGTAGTTTCAGTTCTCACTTCTTGACTTCGGCCCCCTCTGCTGGTTTCAGTTCGCACTTTTGCGAGTGCGAGCTTTGCTGTCTGACCTTATCTCTTATCTCTACTCTATGTTTTGGACACGCATCTTCTCTTTCTTATGTGAGGGTAAAAGTTATGGGACAGTTGAAGGGAACACCCATTCGCAGGGAGAGAGTAGTGTATGGGTTGTTTGGGGAAAGGAGATGGAACCCTCATTCCACTCTGCTTACATGATTTCGGTGAGTGATTTAGATCATTCTTACCTCATTCGAAGCCTTTGCGGAAGAAAACAATCTGCGGTTTTGTACTTCGTGTCAATGACCCTCAAGTACTCGATGATTTAAGAAATAGGAACATTAAAATTACAGATTCCCTTCGTAAAGATGAAATCGAGTTGTTGATTGGCGGTGATGTTATTGGGAAATTATTAACTGGTAAATGTATCGCGTTCAAATTCTGGTTTGAGTGCAATCGAAACGAAACTTGAACTTGTGACATCACTGTCAACTGATTCTTTTCTCTTGGCCTTATGTAGATTCATAGCTAGGAGGGGTAGACCTAAAACGGTTTATTCCGACAATGGCACGAATTTTAGAGATGCGCATAATGTGCTCGCGAGTCTTGATTGGCAGAAAATGGTAAGAGACGAGTACTCAGAGAATTCAGTGGAAATTCAATCCTCCCACAGCTTCTTGGTGGGGAGGATGGTGGGAAAGGTTAGTTCGCGTTGTCAAAAAACTGCTAAAGGCGTACACTCGGAAAGTCGATTTTATCTTATGAGGAACTCGAGACTGTTATGTGATTGCAAATTTGTTATAAATTCACGTCCATTAACTTATATTTCAGACAATTCGGATGATTTAGTTCCTCTCTGTTTTGAATTGAGAGTTGTACTTCTGATGTAACTGATATTGTCGAGTCGCAATATCTACGTAAACGCCTCAGATACAGCATGAAACTTTGTAAGATTTGAGACATCGCTTTAGGAAAAATATTTAGGTGTTGTAGTAGAGAAACACGATCCAAAAATAAGGATGTTCCAGTACCTAAAGTTGGTGAAGTAGTATTAATTGGGGATGATGTGAAAAAATAGTTAATTTGGCCTTTGGGATAATTGTAGCTTTGATACCAGGCGGGATGGTAGGATTCGTACAGTTAAACTTAAAACGCAGTCTGGATTTCTCCTGGGACCTGTGCAACGTATCTACCCACTTGAAATTCAATGTGATGATTATAATTATGTTGTAAAAAGCATCTAATGATGAAGTGTAAATTTACCAGATCTGGACGATGTGTTAAAACACCTAAGAGACTTGATTTGTTTATGCATGTTTTTGAGTAGTAGTATCAACTTAAAAAGTGGGGAGGATGTTGGAGAAGCCTTTCAAATGAAGTGGAGCCAGCTGTGTAGTTTCAGTCCTCACTTGTTGATTCCGCCCCCTCTGCTGGTTCCAGTTCGCACTTTCGCGAGTGCCGCTGTCTGTCTGTCTGTTAAGTTCCTTCTGTTTCTGTCTTGTATGTGCAGAACTTAATAAAATCACTGGGAAACTGAAATTGGTTTTGCTGTGAATGGGAGTCAGAGCTCACCATAAAAGGGTGATATCGGGTAGATATAAAAGAACCTGAAAAGTGAAACGGGGATTCCCTGACGTTTCAGATTATTATATCTTGCACGTGCACAAATAAACAAGTAAATAATAAATCATGACAAGTTCAAACTAATTTCTTGACCAATCGAGTCACTTCTTAGATTCTTTTTAAAAATAGATGTGGCTATTTAGTCATTGTATGTGTTGTGGTGTAAAAGCAGTGGTGTACACTACTGCTCGGAAATCTCGTGATGCTTAGAAATCTTAACCAAAACTATTCAGTCTTTCATCCAGAAAACATTTCCCTATCATCTGTATGTGTAAGGCCGCACTAGCAAACTCTAGCATGTAGTGTAACGCAATCCGCCACATTGTGAACTTTCCAAACAAGGCTCGCGAACAATCTTGAACCGTTCCGAAGGTTTCGCAATAGGGAGCTATTGACTGGTGTAAACTGTCGGTAGTGCGACTACCAGGAGAAGGCAGGTCGACCTTGGGTCAGTTGGTTTCCAAATAGGTTGGAGAATGACTGTCATACTCCAATGGCGATTACCGTGGATGTCTTCTCCTGTGCCAACTGGTTATCAATGGCATCTCTTTCGGCACCAATCGATAAACTTAGAACACAATTTGACCCACTCTACAGACGTCAATTGTGGATTGGATTTGTTTACGTTACCATCAGTCACCTATTTTAACTAATAGACTCATTCAAATCCACGTTATCCCACTGCCTTCTGGGAGTCCCACATGATCCACTGCAACTGAACTATGACTGTCTCCTGATGGCGTAAGAACAGACATGCCATTTTACATGCTTGATGAAAAGCATTCAAATTTGCCACATTGGCGCACTTAATCACACATTGGAAAGATATCACTCGTGGGCTGTAACTCAAAAAATATTATTTTTGGAGTAAGTACATGCCTGAATATGGAAAACTACATATGTCTCGGCGAATATGAAAATTCGAATCTTAAAATTGTGTATTTCAAGGCAGTTTAATTATACATTAAAATGCTTAATTCCAAATTTGCAAAAGGAAATAACTATTAAAATTTTCCCAATAAATATACTCATCAACTCCACAAAATAGTTTGATAAGGAATTCTGCTAGATAATCTTTCTGAACTCTCGAGCCTTCGTTATAGGCGACTCGACTTAATTACACCAAAGAATGTTGAGTAAGGAATGGGTGGAGAGTAGTAAAATTACAACAGTTTTAAAATAGGGCTCGAAAAATAAACTGGGGCACAGTCACATCCAATGTTGCTTGAAAATCTAATCTATAACGCAAGTTACAACATGCAAGCAAAGAGCGTTAGCCATTTGAAACCGTTTAATCACGTGCATAGTTTTGATCACCCTTCGGAAGTGACTTCAAAAGACGGTTCAGTTTCTTGGTATGCAATGTCTCGGTATGAGGTTTCTTTTGAAATAAAATTGATGCCTAGAGACAAGGAATTCGATAAGAGTGGAATGTAATGACGGAAATATCAGAAGACCCACTGTTTATTCAGATTAGATTGTCTGTTAGGGTTAACAATGTGTGTTTTAGATCGACTGCCCACGACAACAAAACTGATAAGTCAAGTTGGAATCAATATTTGCGATTCAAATTTGACTTTGTGGTACTCAATAGTTTAAATGTATTTTGAAGCATTCATTTTGAATCTTATCTAAATCAAAGTGCGCATCCATTTCCAACGTGTAAACGAAAATGTGTCAACTTTCATGTGCGTCATTTAAGAAGTGGATTTTTCAAATATTTTAGTGTTTTGGAGTTTTGTTGATACTCTCCGAAAGCCTTGAAGGGTATTGAGATGATTTTGAAAATAGAATAAATATATGTATTGCCGTGTTTTCCAAACTGGAGAGGAGAGATGTTATTGCAAGGGGAGAATGAAAGCATCTTTTCCATACACAGGTTTTTCGATTAAAACTAAATTCAAATCGATGCACATCGAATACCTATACCAAAAGTAAGATAATGCCATGGCTAAGCTGCGCCAAACCCCACGACAAATCAAACCAAATTTTAAGTTTAAATTGCAGCAGAATATAAAACCAGGGACACACGAATCTCTCCACACGGAAAACAATTGAGTGATATCATTTCCAAGAGGTTTCCTGATAGCGGTGAAAAGCTCACTACCAAAGAGGCAACCACAACGAGTGAGGAAAAAAAGCACCCTGTAGAAGGGCAGGCGAGGGTATGACGGGAGGGATGAAAGTGCCTCGTGGTTGTGAAGTTTATTTGAAGAGAATCCCCGAGATGGTGGAGGCGCAAAGAGAAATCGCCGTGTTCTTCAGTAATAAATATGAAACGAACTTGTTTTATGAGTCAGACGAAAATTTATCAGAAGCTTGACCCGGTTGGAGGAGTAACAGACTAGCAATCGTAGGGTTGCGAGTTCGAATCCAGCCAAAGACCGTCGTGTGCAAAGGGGGCTGGTGGAAATTTGTCGTGGCCTCAAATGTCCTCACGTTGGCGTGGTGTGGAAGTTTGGAGAATGTGGTGCCAGCTCAGGTGACATTTGACTATGATTCAAAATTACGTGATGTTGTCCTCGATCTTTCCCTTCGGGTTTGATCCCGGACCGTCGTCAATAGCCCGTTGTGTTGCTCCAGTTAAGACGTTAATTAAAATACCTTACCTTTACCTTCAGAAACTTGCGTGTCCTGTATATCGCTGAGAAATACTCGCTGAGTGCTTTAAATACGTTTTGTGAAGTCCTTAATTTGGCGTTCCAATACAGAGATAAATTACTGCATTCATGAAAAAGCTGGAGTTGACAAACATAAAAATAATATTCTTGATGCGTTTCCTAATTTCAAATGCAGAGTGGAAACAAATTTCACAGAATTCAACCTATCTCTTTTTGGCTTTTGTGTTCTCGCCTGTAGACTAGTGATTTTAACTATGCTCCGTATCCGGCATTCGAGAATTACACATCGATACTTGCTGCATGGAGAAAATTCTCCCTTGTGCCACCACTGCCCAACGGAGATCTTACAATCTCGCATTTCTTAACTTCATGTCCTGGTTTAGGGCATTTTTTACATTCAATTTTTTAAAACTTCCTCGCCCAGTTAGTTTGCCTTGCTGGTAATCCTCCTCACTCTGCACTCTTACCTTTTTTACGATGTTCTGGATTTTTAAAATGTATATAGTTGTCATGTTTCAAATGTATATTGTTGTCATCAGTCATATTTTTAAAAGCCCGTTGTGTTGCTCCAGTGTGACGTTAATTGAAATAACAATAACAATAACAAACATATTTTTAAAAACACATAATTTCTCATCTTAAGGTTTAACGTTTATCTACTATTCTTTGTATTGAAAGAATCGTCCTGTATTTATATTTTTAAACTTCAATATTTTTAACTTAGGCTTTTTATAATCGAAAAACTGAAATTTTTAGACTACTGTTTTACTACTTTGGCTTTTCACCTGTTTTTATCTGGTATATTTCTTTGATGGGCGGCAATAATAGTACAAGTCAAAAAATGACATTTGGAGAACAAAAAAAACATCTAATATTCCATATTATGAATAAATAAAATTTATAAAATCAGTTCTGCCCCTTATGTCTGACAACTTTAAAGGAGAAATTAGGAGAAATTTTGGACGAGCCCTGTGACAAAATTAAGTTACTTGTACCAAGAAAACTGCATATCATCCTGACTTGTACTGTTATTACCGCCCATCAAAGATTTAATCTTGCGTTTGGCACAGCTTGCCCGCTAACGGACCTTATGCCATAAAACCCAAACCAAACCTAATTTCAAAAATATATTTTCCTCGGATGAAATGCAGCAAATTTAAGTCCTACCTGATAATTTGATCGGTCTATAAAAATAATTTCCATTTTTACATTTATCACACACTTCTATTCGCGCTCGGTACAACAGGCTCTGGGTTCAAATCGCGAATGTCATGGATGTTAATAGTTCGGAATTTATATGTGGTCCCCATTTAATTAACTCACGTATAGCAAAAACACGAGCGATAAATCAAATAAAAACCTTTTTTATTGGACAAATCGTGTCTAGAAATACAGTGATCCCTCTATAATCCGGCACTTCGCCAATCCGGCCCCTCCAGTAGTCCGGCGTTTTGAGAAGGGCTGAGTGATATCTTGGTGTTAAAACGACTTCAAGAACAAGTGTTAAAAGTGTCATTTCAAGCAACAAAAACAAGAAAATTTACACTATTTTAGACCTGATAACGAAAACCTAACGCAGGCTTAGTTATTGTTATGTAAACTACAGAAAAATGCAATATCTTGTTTCGTAATTATTTTTACGACACTAATGTCCATTTTAATGTATGTATTTTGCAATATTTTGTGCAATAAACATAGGTTTTGCTATTAATCTGAGTTTTTTTTTAATGAACCTCCACTAATCAGGCGTTTTCGTTAATCCGGCAGTCCTTTGGTCTGATATCTGCCGGATTACCGTAATATACTAGTTAAACAGTTGTGAGAATCGAAGGGGGTGAGATGTACATGAATTTAGGATGGTGTAATGGGTGAATTTGGAGACAACCTGTTGGGGCTCAGACAAAGGTGAGCGCTCGGAGCTTTCAGTGGGATGAGGCAGTGGGCACAAGGCGTATGGGAGGATTCCATCGTGGGCGCTCATTCATATCGTCTGTAGACAGCTAGGTGGGTGTTGGGAAGATCCCAGAACCCACAGATCGTTCGATCCTGTTCAACAATGTGTTGTGCTGTTCGAAGTGCCTTTATAACCATTTTATCCCCTTTTCCTCAATATTTCACTTGAAAAGCCACTGTGGCACTACCCTGTGCTAGTCGAGATAGGTAGGTATTTAATTAACGTCGAACTGGTGCAACAAACGGACTATTGGCGATGGTCCGGGATCAAACCCGAAGGTAAAGATCCAAGGACAACACCACGTAATTTTGAACCACGGTCAGATGAGGAGGTCGCACCTGAACTGGCACCCCCCTCTCCAAACTTCCACACCATGCCAACGCGGCCACGACAGATTTAATGTGCACCATCCCCCTTTGTACACGAAAATCTTTGGTTGGAGTGCTGTTCGAGGAGCATGATCGAATTTCAGCGTTTAGGGTTGTTGTGTATTGTTAAAAATTCTCATACTTCATAACAAGAAAATAACAAATCCCGTTCTCAAGCAGTTGCTTGATTGATCATATTGTTAAATAACGTATCAATCATCAGATACCGATGTAAGCAGGTTGCAACAACAGGTTGATCAAAAATGACCAAACGCGAAGATGCTACCTTCTTAACGTCAGTAATTCTAAATTACGTGTTGTTTTCGATCTTTCCCTTGGGGATTGATCCCGGACCGTCGTCAATAGCCCGTTGTGTTGCTCTAGTGCGACTTTAATAAAAATACCTACCTATAAAATACCTACTTGCACAAAATATTGGACAGCTAATGTCACCATAGCCAAACGCTTCGTATTTGCCAACACTCTAGTAAACAGTCCTGAATGTAGTCAACTGAATTAACAATCTGGACTATTGTCCATCCACGATTCAATCATTGTGAACATGATTGAGGTGTGTTTGGTTGGGGTTTTTTATGGCGCAAGGACATATTTAGACAAGCTGCGCCAAGCACAAGACAGACAACTTTAAGCAGAAAAATGTCGTGATAGGGAAAAAATGAGAGATCGAGGAATATACAGGGTGTCTAAACTAATATGACAAACTTCAGGGGGTGATAGAACACAACAAAACAAACACTTTTCACCATAGAGTGTAGGGTCGCAAGTGCAGCGGTTGGCCGCTAGAGAGCGCAGTCAAACGCTTGTATAAAAGCCCATAGAATGTCTATTGGGTGTCTAAACTAATACGACAAACTTCAGGGGGTGATAGAACACAACGAAACAAACACTTTTCACCATAGAATGTATGGTCGCTAGAGGGCGCTTTCCATTTCGGCACAAACACACGGTCCGACGCAAGTTGGAAGGAAGAGGCATGAAATATGGAAACAACGCTTTAATGTCAAATAAACATCAATAACTGCTTGAAAAACGAAATAATACAATTAGATTTGCATAAATTAAAGATAAGTACAAGGAACAACGGGTAAGAAAGAAATGCCATGTACAAAACATGAGAAACTTTTCACATGGAAATGAAACGACATGTAGAAACATCAGTCGGTAAGTACAACGCAAATGCACAATTACAGAAGCTGTTCAAAATGTCGACCACCACACCTGATGCAGGCCTCGCATCGCCGACGTAACGCTTTTATACAAGCGTTTGACTGCGCTCTCTAGCGGCCAACCGCTGCACTTGCAACCATACATTCTATGGGGAAAAGTGTTTGTTTCGTTGTGTTCTATCACCCCCTGAAATTTGTCGTATTAGTTTAGACTCACCCTGTATAGAATAATGGAATGGAAGCAGAAAAGATCACTTGGGTATCCCGGTAGGTAGGTATTTAATTAATGTCGCACTGGAGCAATATAACCTGAGGGTCTGTATTGAGTGGAAATCCAAACTCCTGACACTACTTAAACAAAATGACCGCATTGGAAGATATCAAATTTAGCGTGTCATCATTTGGGGTCATAATAGCGCACTCGCTAATGAGCTCAGCCATCATCAGCTGGGTGTGGTACGCGCACGGCTCCATAAGTCGAATCCATAGTCCGGAGCTAATAGGCTCACGAGCTGTAATAGTTCACAGTGCTGTAGAAAGGGAAGGTACGATTCAACTAGTACAATTCCTAGTGCACGACCCTTCGTGTTGGTCTTAAACACAATGGATCGGATAGCTCCGACCGTTGCGAGGTTTTGTTCATAAGGCGGTTGCATTACATGCTACAGTTCGCTTGAAATGATTTGATCAAAAATCTTCTGTAATCTATAAATCTAATCTATAAACTTCTGTAATCTATAAATAATTATGTATATATATAAATAAAAGTATGGGTCTCAGGGGGCAAAGAGCAGGACCCCCATCCAATATGCTGAAATTTAGTGGCCCATTTTTAATGAGAACTGATAAATACATTTTAGGGTCTTTTAGTGACAGGGGGCTTAAGCCCCTCCATACCTGGAAGGAGTAAAAATATCCTAATTTAATTCATTGAATCAATAAATGTTAGGGTCTTTTAGTGACAGCTTAAGCCCCTCCCATACCTGGAAGGATTAAAAACATCCTAATTTAATTCTTTGAATTGTTCTTTTAGTAATTGCGTAAGGAAATGCTTTTGGCATTTCCTTACGCATTACGTCATTTTCAATCAACAAATATTTCTCCATTCTTTGCATCACATCTATCAGTGTTCCCTCATTAATGTGTGTATAAGGGATGGATAGATAAATAGATATATATTTTAATTAACGTCGCACTGGAGCAACACAACGAGCTATTGGTGACGGTCCGGAATCAACCCCCTAAGGGATAGATCCGAGGACAACACCAGTAATTTTGAACCACTGTCAGATGACAAGGCAACACCTGAGCTGGCACCCCACTCTCCAAACTTCCACACCACGCCAACGTGGGGAGACATTTGAGACCACGACATATTTATCGTGCTCCAGTCCCCTTTGTACACGACGGTCTTTGGTTCGATTCGAACTCTCAACCCTCCGGTCGCTAGTCCGTTACTCTTCCAACCGGGCTACTGGCGCAGCTTGTCCGCTTTTGGACCTTGCGCCATAAAACCTTAACATCCAATCCAATCCAACCGGACTACCGCTGCCCTGTATAAGGGATGGACCGAAAGTATTCCGAAACTATATTCAAAATTAATAAGTTGAGTTGGGGGTGCCTTTTGTCTTCAATTCAGCTTCTATCCGGCTCAGAATCACTCTAAGACTCATAAATAGCACGCTCGAACGTTCTATATTCCAAAGAGAAAATCCCGATCACCTGCTTTTACGATTGTTTGACTCGACGCTTCTATCATTTGAAATTAGACTCTCTAAAAAAAGTAGTGTTTATCTCCGCAAACACAAATCAACACTGATGCAGCCCCCTCCAGATAGATATCCTGGTAGCGCCCCTGCTTTGAGAGCCCTATCTCTCGCGGAGGTGAGGAGCCGATATCCATTCCGCTGTCCCCGTGTAGTTGCTGCTGTTCGTGCACGCATGCGCGCGTGGCTATTATTCTATACAAGGTGCGAGTGTAGACGTGAGCGCGTGCTGCACGTTACAGAAGTGCCCTTGAAACAACAAACACACTGCGCTCCTTTATCTCGCGCGCTTCTACCGCCGCTCTTCATGTACCTGGGACCAGAGCAGTTTCGGCCTGATCTCGATCCACGAAAGACAGATTGTTTTGAAACATTTGCAATATTTCGTGGGGTTCGAGCCCGGTGAAGTAACGTGCACCTGTAAGCCCTTCTTTTCAATACATGTCTAGGAGAATAGACAAGAGGTTTTCCTCGTTTTTGTCCAACCCCTTTTCCTTCGAAGGGTCATCCAACACGTGAATGGATTCTTCGCTTGCTTTTGTTGAAGTCACACTGTGGCAACACGACGGGCTATTGACGACGGACCGTGATCAAACCCAAAGGGAAAGATCGAGGACAACACCACGTAATTTTGAACCACGGTCAGAAGACGAGGACACACCTGAGCTGGCACCCCACTCACCAAACTTCCCCACCACGTTCACACCGTGTCCACAAGCGTCAGGACATTTGAAGCCACGACCGATTTAACGTGCACCAGCCCCCTTTGTACACGACGGTCTTTGGTTGGATTCGAACTCGCAAATCTCCGGTTGCTAATCCATCCCGTAGGGAAAGATCCGATGAAAAACTCCTCGTTTTGAACCGAGATTGGTCAAATAACGAGGTCATGACAGATAATATACACCAGCCCCCACGTAAACAACGGTTTTTGGTTGGACATAGTTTCGAACTCGCAACCCTTCGGTGGCTAATCCGTTACTCTTCCAATTGGGCTACAGCAGCCCCTCGCTTGCTTTGGAAATCGATCAAATTGCTATCATACTAAATGAGCATTTCCTTTGCAGGTATTACATTTGAGTATTTTCACATCTTTCCACGGTACTTGTGGGCTCGACAGAACTTCGGTTTACATCGCTAAAGCTAATTTGACGTTTATTTTTGAAATA
Organism: Meta bourneti; assembly: GCA_933210815.1. Lineage (NCBI taxonomy): Eukaryota > Metazoa > Arthropoda > Arachnida > Araneae > Tetragnathidae > Meta > Meta bourneti. Next base: position 25,875,550 of record OW119931.1, read on the forward strand.
TCAAGAATATTTCAATAGCAAGCTGTGTTGCTACGTAAATTCAACTACCTACCAAAAACATTTCTGGAGGTTCCCTTCACCCCCGAGCCTGAATGTGTCCCTACAACACTGGTCATAAAAACCAATCAAATCACTTTTCGGCTCCCTAATCTCTTGATCTTGGTATCATGGAACCAACGATCCTCACACCTACATGGGGCCTTGACCCGATGGTATTTGTGTGTATAAAATACATAAATAGACCACAATGTCCAAGAAAATATTCATATCTGCCCATAGGTCAGCGACACAGATGTACGCAGCAACTTAATATCAGTCGAAATGGTCTTTGAGGCGTGAATTAAAATCTCGATGTGTCAGATTTTTGAAGGACCAATTGAAATGAGTTCACCATCAAACAAGACTCTCATTTGACGGTGAATTCATTCAATTGTGCTCACTAGCTAACTAATAAGAAAGGGAACCAAATTCGGTTCGCCTTCCAACCTCGAATCGCTCAGACATCCTTCAAGTCGTCGGTTTTTTTCGACGAATGCAAAATTAGAGTGGTGGTGAATAATGTTACAGGACAGGGGCAGACACTTAACTTTCGATAAGTAAAACTTGTTATAAATGCTTTGCTTTTACATTTCTCCTGCATTGTGATCCCTATCATACAATAGTCTTCCTTTTTCCTCAAATTCATATTGTAGCATGTTAATCGTACTAACAATTTGATAATTTAAGTATTTGAAAACGTAAAAATCAAATAACTGTAAGTAGTAAAAGTCCATTGAAAACTGGTCAAGTATATGATAAATTTCGTATTGGGCAGTCTACGTCTTCTATGACGTCAAAATAAAAAAATATTATATAAAATGACCTATGTCCACACAAGTCAAAAATAAAGTTCCTTTTTGCATTTCTGGAAGATTTATGAAAATCGGTCAATTACTATCAGATATATGAGCTGATTAGTGATCGAGCGACCGTCATTTTGGATGACATCATCCCAAAATTTTGTACCAACCAATTTTTTAATACTCTTGCTATATTGAATCAATATATTTGACTAAAACAAGCGAAAACTATAGTAAAAAGTAAAGGGTTTCTCAGCTCAGGCTTTGCCCGAGCACATCTCTTTCGTCTGTCCCTCAGAACAGCTTATTCATCATCCTGAGCTTGTTCTTTGGGTCTCAAGTCTCACGGGCAAATAGACTTAGTGCTAGACTTAGAGCAATCTTTTTATCCCAAGTGAGATCCAATGCTACTAACTTATACTTTAGTCTTCGCTGTGCTGACTCAGAGTACCATTTTATTGTCACGCACAGTACCATTTTTGCCCATGGATATGTTACCGTGAAAGACCGAAATTAGAGAATGTCAATATTCTCCGGTGAATGTCGACACACACACATACCAAATACGTCAGTGAAAAACCGAATATTTGGTTATATTCTTATACATTCGGACCATTGCCGGTGTATGTCGACAAGCACAGATAGCTCTGGTGGGGGTCGAAACGAGAAGCCAAGAAGGCGAAGAGGCCACAGCCAGAGAGGCCTCACCGCCTTCAGTTTAAGTTGCAATAAATAAGATTGTATAACGCTAATCACATCATTTATGTGTAAGTTTATTATTGGTATTATTTCTTTTCTCATTTAAAATGCACTGTTCGTTTTAGGTTCAACAGTTTATTTGCATGTGCTGTTACTTAAGCTTTCTCCTTTTTTGACATATATCATAATATGTTTTTATAATAAAGTATGATTTAAAAAGTTGCATTTTTGTCTTAACGTTACAAAAATATTTTTATTCAACATTCACCATCAGTGCATGCTGAATGTCGACATTTGCCGGTGTAAGTGAGAAATAATGACATTTAGCAAATATTTCGGACATACACCAAGTGACTATGTGAGTGCTGACATTCACCGGAGAATATCGACACTTGCCAGATATCGATCTTTCACAGTGACAGATACACTGGTTTCCACTGATAAGTGGCCCAGCTTCCTTCCTTTTCTTGGCGGAATCTTTTTATTTATACCAAGTGAGACAGTTTCAGCAAAACAAACGGAAAGCTTTTTCACAAGATGACAACCGAAAAGGTGTCGTTTCCTAGAACGAATGTTGCCAATAGCATCGCCTAATTTATAAGGGCTCAAAACGTTTAAAGCCTTTCCCACTTAGGGCGGTACATGGCTGCATCCGAGCATTTCTATTGAGCTGTTCGTGAGGATTCGCGGCGTTTTACAAGGTGACTGGTCGCATATGCACCTGAAGTTGTTACTTAGCGCAGCGTTTCCGTTCCCTGCCTTGCGTCGTAAAACCCTAAATCCAATCCAATCCTATACCCACACGAGGACCGCGGTAGCCCGGTTTGAAGAGTAGCTGATTAGCAACCGGAGGGTTGCGAGTTCGAAACTCAATCCAACCGAAAACCGTCGTGTATGGGTGTGTGTGCACGTTAGATCTGTCGTGCCTCAAATGTCCTCACGTTGGTGTCATGTGGAAGTCTGGAGAGTTTGGTGCCACCACAGGTTTTGACCTCGTCATCTGACCGTAATTCAAAATACAAGTCGCTGTCCTTGGTATAGGTAGATATATTTAATTAACATCACATTGGGCAACACGACGGGCTATTGGTGACGGTCCGGGATCAATCCCAAAGGGAGAGATCCGAGAATAACACCTGGTAATTTTGAACCACGGTCAGATGACGATCGCTGTCCTTGGATCTTTCAATTTTTCTGCTTTCACCTTACTATGTTCCCAATCCATCTTTTTCCCATCCACGACACTTTTACTTTACGTTGTCTTATGTTTGGCATAGCTTGGCCAAATATGGCTCTTGTCTCATGAAAACGCCAAAACCAATCCAATTCTGAAGCTTGTTACATTTTATCGCTAATAAGTACGGGACTCAAATTGTCCCAGCTGCTACAAAGCATTGCTAAGCGCCAGCACATCGGGGCTCCTTTTCGTTTCCTGTTGCAGCGTGGATGAGGAAATGTGGGATGGATATCCCTGAGGTGAAACCTCTTCTTTCCGATTCCGTGAGTGTGAGAAAAACAGCTTCTCACGGGAACAGCTGCTTCTGAAAGCCTACGTGCGCAGCTTCCAGATACTCTCTTAATGCACTCGAGGTGTAGAGTACGAAACTTTGACTTCACCCCTCCAAGAACTAAATCGCCGTTGATCGTAATTGAAGTTACTTTGTTCAGAGGTGACAGATTGGGCTGAAATTGAATGTTTTCTTAAGCCGACGGATTAAGTAACTGTTAGCCTTTATCGAACCAACTTCAATTTCTGATCTGTCGCCAATTTCTATACTTTGAGTCTTGAGGGTTTCTTGAATATATCTGGTGAGAGCATCATCTGTTCCCTATATTAACATTCGTGTTTGTCGTTTCCTTGTCTTTTCTGCTCTAACTATCCCATTTATTTTCTCATCAATTTCAATCAATAATTTGGGGCTTTTTTTGTCCTCTACTGTCATGTACGTGTGGGCACGTTAAATTTGTCATGGCCTCAAATGTCCTCACGTTGGCGCGGTGTAGAGTGTGAATAGTGAGGTGCCAGCTCAGGTGTGACGACGTCATCTGACCATGGTTCAAAATGAGGGGTGTTGCCCTCGAATCTTTCCCATCATGATTGATCCCGGACCCTCGTCAATAGCCGGTTGTGTTGCTCCAGTGCGACGTTAATTCAACTGCCTAAATTACCTTAAACGCTGATTTCAAATCCAAGAACTTGACTCATACCAATACATTTGTGTCTTAAATACCCATTCATGCTAAAGAAATTAGAGTAAAAAATTCAACATTTCCCTATTTTGTTTTTTAAGTTACATGAAGGATGATATATTTTTAAAATGTTATAACGCATTTGCGTTTGAAAAACGAAAATTAGATGGGAATTTACATTATTTTACATGAAAATAAAAATGATCATGCCTCCCGAAAGAATTGGATACTAATTTTTATCTTACAGATTAAATATAACAGCACAGAACACTTGTGATTTTGCTTTTATAAAAATTTTCTTTCTATTAAAGTAATCAAATGGAAATATGTAGTTATGAAGATTATGAATTTATTCCACTGTGACTTCCATACGTATTTCATATCTACGTATGATTCCAATGCTTGAAATGTGAGAAAATTTTGAATTACTAATACTATTGAAATGCCGCTATAAACGTTTAGTAGACACAAGCATTGTGATGAGATTTCGGATCAGTCAAGATGCGTCACTTTTTGTGCTGAAAGACATTTCTCACTTAAAAAAATGTTTTTTACTGTGGTAACCAAATGTTGTGGTCATGTCCATTTTGCGAATCAGAAGTCACAGTGCGAATTTCGCACAGCTTTAGCGATGTCGATTACTTCCGTGTTCTTCAGGATAGTAATCGATGGTCTGAAGAGCAGCTACTATTGAAAGACAGTTGAATATGTGATTAGGTGTGTTCAACGCCCGGACAGTTGTTACACAGTTTATTCGCTCTGGTTCCATCACAGTTAATTTTTATGCCTTAAAATTGTCCTGTTTTCAGTCCGGATAATGTGGTGGAAATTTTTCTTAACTGTTAATTTCACAAATTTGTTTTATTTTAATTTTGGGGGGTATGAGTTTGAATTTTACCTAAGCATTAGCACGGTAATGTAGGTAACTAGCTGAAGTACCCAGCGTTGCTCGGGTCGAATTGTTTGTAATTTAATGTTATTCCTATGGGGATTTCGAATTGTTTTTAGCCCCCTCCTACAGACCCAGGACAAATCGAACGGGGTTAATATATAGCCTATGTTTCCCGCAGGATTCTAAAGAATGAGTGTACCAAATTTGGTGTGGATTGGTCAAACGGTGTGGATTTGTATAGAGAACAGACGGACAGACAGACGCCAAATCTGCTTTATATATAGATAGATAACCAAATATAAACTAGACTTCCGTGAAGCTTTTTCAAACCTAATAAGGCTTACATCTTCAGTTGACACAATAATCGTAACGACTTAGGGGCGAAATGAAATTCTGGTGCCCTTTGGGTGTCGCAAGATGACACGTCTCAATTGGATTCGTTCCAGACAGGGTGGATTGACAGCAAGAGAGAGTTCTGCGAAAGGCGAGCCATCGGGTCATCCAACGGTTGACTGAACGCGAAGGACACCGCTGACCATCGCGTGCAACCCTTTCGCTTTCGGCCGCCGCGTGACAATGGACCGCGATAAAGATCTCTAGACATCCGGCACACTCTTGAGCACCGCACGCAACTGCTACCTGTTACTTACTCAGTCGAAATAACAGTGCTACTGCAAATTAACTGTTATCCAAAATACTGATGCATCCATAAACGTCGCAAACGTTAAATGACATCTTACCGGACATGACTACATATAAAGACTCTTACAGGGTACTGAAGTAGCAAAAACTATATTGTATTTTTCATCGATTCTCAGGCAGCAATAATATTTCAAATCTAACTTTTATTATTGGTCTTTCTACCCTAAATATTTTAACTGTTTATTGGGTTACATTCTGTCTTGTGTTTGGCGCAGCCTATCGTTTTATGGATTTTGTGCCATAAAATCCAAACCAACCATCCGGGCAGAAATAATATCTTTCCACCCCTAGTCAAAACAGATGGAGAGAAAAATTAAGCCACCTTGGGAAGGCGAAGAAAAAAGTTGCCTAACAGTGGATTTTAAGTTACTGTGGTATATATGTGGAACAAGCAGTCCAATTGACAGGCTGAAGCACAGTCGCCCAAACCTAAATCTCCCTTTACCTCTACATAATACGGGGTAGTCGTGGCTCAGTGCGTATGCCCACTGTGCTGGCAACTTTCGAGTTGTAGGCGGCGCAGTTTCGATTCCTACCAGGTGCGTTTCTTCCTGGGTGTATTTCTCTCTTCTGTGTTAGTAAAGCTTTCACTGTGTTTGTCAATTACTTGATATTGTATGTCTTGTGTCAATTACTTGATATCGTATGTCGTGTCAATTACTTGATATCGTATTGTGTCAGGCGCGGCATGGCCAAATGTGGCCATTGCGCCATAAAATCTCAAAAACCAACTACCCAACCTCTACATAATACCAAGAGGCTTATATGCTCGTCTGTAAGGACTAATAGACTAATAGGACTAATAAAAATCTGATATAATCAGGTTTTTATTTCACGAACATCACAGCACATACATATTACGACAGAAAACACAAAGCACACTACAAGCAGACTGGACTGGACTTATCACTTACGGAGCACCCGAAGCGACTCGTCTCATTTTCTAATCGAAATTAGGAAAAAATCAGAAAAGAGTTCATAAAAAGAATTATTTTTAAATAAAAATAAGGGTGGAAGGGGCTGGATACCTTAATTAATCCACTACAAGCAGACGAAGAAGTAAACATACTCGCACAAATGCGAACTGAAACTAACCAATAGGAATGGAAACTAAGAAGTGAGAACAGAAACTGTACTTCCGCTTCACTCACTACACATCGCTCTCGAAATAGGGAAGGCTTGGTAAAGAGGAATACGCGATTTATCTCCAACAGTTGAAAGTGATGGCTCTGTTCAAGCCATAGCAAGACTCAATCTACGAAGACATGTCTACAGGAAGTAACTGGAATGTTTTATTGAGGAATGAAGCTCGTATCCCAAGACCCTAGCCCAGAGATATAGGAGCCGCTTGCTTTCGACTTCTTACAGGACATGACTACATGCAAAGACACTTACATCGTATTAGAGTAGCGAGATCAGTTATCTCCTCTTTCCGAACTGGATGAAGTGACTGGAGACTACCTCAAGGGACTGCCCTAAAATTCCTGACAATACAGTTGTAAATACTGTAGATAGTGTCTTTAAAACATATTTGATCACATCAGACCTCTATTCGGCTGCTCTTCGACTGATGGCGGGAAACGGGCATAGGAAAAAACTTTTAAACACAACTTGTTGCAAAATTAGTAATTTAACGTCAGATGTTAAAAGCTACTGAAAATTGAAAACGATTTAAAATCTGTCCCATCAAAAGACAACTTTTTTAATTGCATTTAGAAAATATGTACAATTATAAGAAATAAGGAAAATAAAATTTACAGATATAACCACTATTTTCAAAAACATAATTTTTGAAGTCTTGTCTCAATGGGTGTTTCCAGTTTTCAGAAATATATGTGATCAACTGTTCCCATGTTTTCCACAAGAACAAAGAACTGTTTTATTAGGAAATCTAGCTTGATATGTTACATGCGATGTGGTAATTTTGTTTATGTAGAGACCTGTATAATTATTACATTGATCTACAAGGATTTATAACATGAACACATATAGCTGTTTTTAAGTAATTTTTGGGTTCTGATTTCAGATCTGACCTTGAAAAATGGCCACCACGTCAAGTTCTTTTGTTATTGGGCATTTAGTATTTGCTATTTTTTCAAAATTAGCGCTTTTAGCCAAGTAAATCGACACTAGATAATTTTGTTTTCATCTTCGCAATCTGACATCTAATGGAAAGCAACTCTGGTTTTTTCACGAGTAGATAATGTAACTCCACAACGGAATCGCTATTGTATTTTTTTATTGAAAGAGAAACATGTGCTGCGTATGTTCGTGAGCAAAATTGGAACAAAGGCAGCGTCGCGTGTATAAACTTTCCAGATACGTTTTCTGTGTTGCGAGCAGTCTATTTTAAAATCTGCCTTTGACAATGACTATGACGAAAGTCCAAAATGAGTTGAATGATCTCGTTCGAAACTTATCTATCCAAAAAAGCTGAACTTTTAGGTTCCAGATTTGAAGAGTGGAACTTTCAAGCTGAGTACACTTGTTTCTGTGCTAAAAAATAGAAATTTGGTTCTATCCTTTTTCTGTGAAATGCAGGATGGTATGTGCTTTTGTTCAGATATTCCAGAGCTGATGACAAATTTATGAATATCTCGCGATCACAAGGAATGGCGTCAGTAGTATGCAGGGTTGTATCAGAGGCGGAAGTGACGTCATACCACGTGACCCGAAGTGGGCGGGGCCAAGTGACATCACAGCGTGACGTCATCGAAAAGCGGAAGTGACGTATGGTTTGTTTACATTTTGGACTTGGGAATTTTTTTTTGTCATCGTGCAGGCGTTGAGTTGTTTCAAGATGGCGTCGTTTCGTTGCCATGGTGATGAATCACTCGCGTAGTGCCATCTGGTGGAGATATTCGAAACCCTATTATTTTTAATTAAAAAGCAATTTCGTGGATTCGAACCGAGGACCATAGGATCCGAAGTCAAGCGCGCTATCCGTTAGGCTGTAAGAGAGTTAACTATGGGTGGTGAATTAATGTAGTGTTTGCTTTTTCTTAGTACTAGGTATGCGTTATGGGACTTGGTTTTATTTGATGATTTTTTATTTTCCAATTAGTTGTAAGTGTGTTGGACTGGTGATGCCATCTAGTGATTTTAAAAGAAGTTAATCTAAGGAACTTTCTTATTTTTGTCATTCATTCTGGGAATGTGCTATTTTTAGAAAATGGTTTGAACAATTGTGGTACAGCCATCTGGTGGTGGAAGAAGTAACAATTAGTTTTAAAAGATTTATTTTCTAGCTCTAGACTTGTAGCTTGATACTTTAGAATTAACTGGAGAATTTTTTTTAAGAAAATTTTATAAAGACAGATTTGAACCCGGCAAAAGGTAATCACGGCCGCCCCGTTTTACACAAGCACTTTAACCGTTCGATCACCTACTTTGTATAATACATATAGAATACTAACTCGTGAATTTACAGCTTAAGAGAGTGAAAGTATGTGTTTTTTTTCCCTTGAGAATAGTGCCCTTATGAAGAATGAATATGAATATAAAAACAAATAAAGTTGAATTTATAAACCTTAGCTATATAACAAGTTTATTACCAAGATTTTAAAGTATGCGAATTGTATGTAATGACAGGAAAAGTATCAGAATATAGAAGACTCTGGAACTTGTGACAATATGACTAAGGATTTATGTGTAAGTTAATTAAGATAACAGAAGGAGTTAAACACGTAGTCACCGATAGGATACAAGCTTAAGTAAATGAGAAAGCTTTTAAACGCATTGCTATTTAGGAGAATGGTGTTGTTTTTCTGATTGTGAGAAAAGCAAATGAAACTACATCATGCCAATGAATCACATATGACATGCCCGAACTGGAACTTTCTATAGGGGATTTAGCTATGAAATAGTGACGAAGGGATTATCTTAATACTCTAACGTTGGAACTCGGAACATAAGTAATTGAGGCCAACCAATATATGCGAAGATTTTAAGCGTATGAACACTACATGTAAGATAGAATTTATAATACGGAAACCTTTTTTATATTTTAATGAATTTATATACAACATGAGCTTGAAGAAAATGTGAATGTTTAAGGGTGAATGTTTTGTAGGGAAAATTATTATTATTACAATTTGAGGGGAGGACTTTGAGATATGAATAGGACACACAGGCATAACGGTGTATGAAACATTACATTTTTAGGTAAATAAGAAGTAACTAACCAAAAGATTTATAGTATACATATTATAAGCGATGGCAAGGAACCGTATAAGATTGATATTATTAGAAGCCTCTGGAACTTGAGACAATATGACTAAGGCTTGTATATATTACAAATGTGGGAAATTGTTTTATTGATTAGATGCAATCTTAGGCAAATATATTCTACCAAAGGTTTGTGATGGTAAAGTATCAGATTGAAAGTCTAGAAGCCTCTGGAACTTGTAAGAATATGACTAAGGATTGTTTTTGCACGTGTAAGTTATTTAAGATAACAGAAGGAACGGAGTTAAACACTGAGTCACAGATAACGATAGAAACTATTTGATAATAAGAGGATTTTTAAAGCATAGTTGGAGCATCTTGGGTCTTTGAATTACTTTGCATCTTGTTTTGGGGTTTTACTGCCCCTTTTTTTTCTGTTTTTAAATAAATCATGGATTCTAAGGACATTAGACCTGCAAAGAAAATGCGTGCAGACAAAGAACTGTGTTTGCAGAAATATTGTAAAGATTCTTTATGTTATGAGTATGGTAAACTGTTTACGGATCGTGAAGGCTGGGCATATTTTTGTCGATTGGAAAACGAATTAACGTACTTAAAGAAAGAGGAAACTACTATTGAAATTTATGGTAAAAAATGTACTGTGCCTCGGCAACTTGTAGCATACGGAGACGTAGGAATAAGCTATGCCTTTAGCGGATCTTGTATTGCAGCCAAGCCTTGGTCTCCTTTACTATTGGAAATAAAGGCAGAAGTGGAACGAATAATTGGCTCAAGATTTAATTTTGTGTTGGTGAACCGTTATAAAGATGGTAAGGACTGTATAGATGCCCATAAAGACAATGAGAAGGACTTGGATCTTAATGCACCCATAGCGTCTGTTTCATTTGGACAGAAAAGGCAATTTGTGTTTTCTAGAAAGAACTACAATTCTCTAAAAAATTGTTCTGGAAAATGGAAGCTTGCTTGTGATGAAGTATCCAACAAACCAATTTTGGTTTCACAGCTTGCCCCGTGCATTATGCCCTAGAATAAACTTAACGTTTCGTAAAATTCTTGTATAAAGCAGCGATAAACCACTTATGTGCCCCCCCCGAACTAAAACTCAGTGTTGTGCACTAGACGATATTTGGACAACGTTGCAACTGATCTTTGCCTTTCTGAATAGTATTTTTATAAATGCTTATATCTTGTTGGTTTTAAATAAATTTTTTAGCGTGTCTTACCACATATACTGTATTTAGGACTTTTTTATTACATAATTCTATAAATTGTTTTTAAAATGCAAGATCTGAAATGAAATTTTTCTTTGCTATAAAGATTTATGTTTTTAAGTTAGATGTTTTTTACTCAAAAATTAATTATACATTAGATGTTATAGCACATATTTTCAATGCAGAAATTTTGTTTTAAGTATTGTACACACTTAAGTAAGAGTAAACTTTTGAAAACTTTACAAGACCCGTACTATGAACGTACACATTTTGAATAAGTTGTAATTGTATTGAAATCATTTATGCTATAAAATCTAAATTAAATGTTATTTTTTAATTAATCTTTCCATGCATATTTTTTAAATAAATCTTCCTAAATTTTAGTGATTTAATTTTTATTATACAGATTTACAAACTGTTTTTAACGAAATTTTCTTTGATATAAGGATTTATATTTTTAAAAGTTGGATGCTTTTACTCTTAATTATATATTAGATACTATTACACATATTTTTTAATACTGAAGATTTTTAGAAAGCGTTTAACAATTGAAAATATATATACTTTAAATATTATTACAAACATTTAAATGCAATTTGCTTTTTATTTTTAATTTTACAATTAAGACATTTCTTAAAAGTTTGATTCTTAAAGTGTGTTTTATGCACAGTAAAAAATAATTATAAAAACCTGTAAGAGTAAATTTTTTTTTTTGCTTTAATTTGAAACTTTACAAGACCCATACCATGTTTCCTTGCACATTTGAAGCAGTGAAAAATAGAATTAAAAGCCATTTATTTTTGAAGTTCTAAATTAAACGTTCCTCTTTTAATGCTTTTTTTTTTGCAAACCATGCATTTACTAAATATGAACTTCCTTTTATTTGAAACCTTATGCCTATTGTGCAGCTTAAATTGCAGAGCAAAATTCCAATACTGTACGAAACTATAAAGTATTTTACAAGATACTTCATATTATTCTCTTAATTTACATCTAATTCATTACTACGTTAAAATGGATAGCATGTGGGCTTTCTGTTTTAAAAATAATGTGTGCACATCTGTGCTGAAAAGTAAATTAACTTTTGCCTTTTCTTGATATTTAATGCATAATCTAAATATTTACGCACACCGCTGATAGTTTTACACATGAGTAAAATTAAATAATAACTGAAAATTTTAAGTATTAGTGTGAATTTTAAAATGAACAAATATTGAATTAAATATGAATTCTATGTATTCTTAAAACAACTCTGCAAGAAAAAACAGATACACTTCTTAAACAGATTGAAGGAAGTCACATGGAAACAAAGTAAATTAGAACACTTTTTAATAGAAAAAAAAAAAACATTGATTCATATATTTTACAAAACTAATACTTTGTAGTAAAAAAGAACTTATTTTTACATACTTGCATTTTTTAAGAGACACATGTTTACGACGAGCCAATTATTAAATGCCATCACCTCAGCTTTGGGGCAATGCAAATTATTTTTGTGATGACCACATGATAGTTTTTTGGATCTTTTTGTTGCTACTTAGAGCACATAGTGCATCGAATTTGGGACACCCATATTGTTCCAAGTTGATATTTGGTATATTCAATGTATCTAGGTGTTTCTTTTCCACACAACGACCTTTGTAAGCAACTAGGTACTGGGTGGCGCTCTTGGTCTGCTCGTACAATTCTAAAAGCTTAGAGTCTAAACTTTCTAAAGGAGACACACTTTCCCATGCCACGGGACAGAAAGGGAGACCACATATGTAATTTTTTCAACATATCGCACAGTTTTTTTATCTTTTGCACTCAGTTTATACTTATAAGGCGATAAGTTAAAACGAATGCTTGAAGCTACTTACGATTTTTATGGCGATGTATACGTATTTACGTACTAAGAAACCCTCTTGAGTCTGAAATCCGTCAAAATGCACAATTACACAAATATTAAACATTGCTATTGAAATGTGTTAGCTGTTCTTGGAAAAAGAATTGTAAATTAGAGGCACGAAGAACTGCACTATATACACTTACTAAACAGTGAATAACACCATACACTTACTAACCAGTAAAATTAAAATTTATTGTATTCTTATCTTTTGTGAGTAACTATGAGCGCATAAGTGAAGAATGTACTCAGAAAACTTGTACTTGTGATAATGCGCCAAGTAAAATTGTGTGTTGTAATGCAAGATTTTAACGAATGGATATGTTTAAAAAATGTGCATGTGATTTTTCTTTTTACTCTACCACTAGTATCTTAGACAAGTATCAGATTTTTTTTTTTTTTTTTTAAATGACGAAGAGAAACTTTTCAACACAATCTGTACTCTAATTTTACACTTAAGAGTAACAGAGCATAATATAATTTTAAGGAAAATGAGTAATCAGCACGTAAATTTGAAGCCTAAAGTTCCAAACATGTCTATGCTCAATAAACGTCTATCTACGTTTAGAGATTGGCCACGCACAGATGTTGACATTAGGGACCTGGCCAAAAATGGATTGTATTACACGGGTGTCTCGGACGGAGTTAAGTGCTATTGGTGTGGAGGAGGGCTTGAAAATTGGCAAAAGGAGGATGTAGTCAGACACGAACACATAAAGTTTTATCCAAAATGTTTGGTAGCCCAACAAGGACCGATTGTTGACCCTAGACTAAAAGAAACACCCATAGATGAAATTGTACGGGTGTTGGATGAAACAAACAATAATGCCTATGTTTTTATAAAACCTGATGTAAAACTTTACTCCTCATACAACGACAAGGACGAACGACTTTGTAAAATTTGCATGGAATCGGAAATGGATGCTACTTTACAGCCTTGCGGTCATCTGGTGACATGCATGAGATGTACGAAGAGTCTCTCAACGTGTCCTATGTGCCGAACCAAAATTTTACATAAAATTAAAACGTACATTTGTTACTAAATAGTCTATTTATAAGTACATGTAGTAGATGCAATTTCAAGTGATTTATTGAACACAGTGTGGAAGAATTGTAAAAGGGTGGTTTTGAGTTGAATGAAATTAACACTTGTACTACAGCAAAAAAGACTAATAAGGAAGTTTAAGACTTTTCTAAAAATCATAAGACTTTTATCAAGGACTTGTGGAACAAATCTTGTAGGAAAGACCTTTTTACCCCTTATAAATATATTGACTATTTTTATTATTATTTGTTGTTTGTTCATTACATGTTAAACCTATTTACTAAGGAGGAATTTTAAAATGCCTTAAAAAAGGAGTTACTAAATGCTTTAGGAAAAATGTGTAAATGTACTTTAATGCAAGAAAAAGAACGCTTGAAATAAATATTCATCTTGCTATTATTTTTAGTACTTATCAATCATCTTGGTGTATTGTTTATTTTCTAAATTAAGCCTTTCGTACTTTTAAATCTTAAAACAAAAAGAAAGGAAAACTAACCATCTAGAATAGTAAACGCCAAATTAAAAAAAAAAACATTTTTAAAAAATATTTTCTTATAATTTTTTACCTTTGCCTTTTTTTGTTGTTGAATAAACATTGTCATACAAAATTAGTATATTTGTTGTGTAGAATATTTTTTGAAAACACTGAATTGAAGAAAAAAAAATCATTTATTGAAAAAAGAATCAACAGTTTATACATATTTGTAACAACATATCTTACAGGTCTTTTACATACATCTCTCTAACAGTATTGAAAATATCTGTGGTATTCAAATTCTCAAAAACATTTTCCTCCATTATTATGTAATAAAAGTTTAACAGTTTATTGCTCTGTCTTACAAAATTAATAGCAAACTCTTTCCAGTTAACAGCACATAAAGCAAGAGCGAAAAATTCGCAAAAGCGTTCGTCAACGCTCATCGTCATACATTTATGTACAGATTGATTGACAATTTCATTCTTACAGCCTAAACAGTCAAAAAGAATATTTATATTTTTTGACACAATATCCTTTAGGCACTTGCAGAGAGAAGCTATGACTTCTCTCCAACAATCAGATTTAATGGTATCACTGCAGTAAGGTTTGTAACTTTCACCAGGAAAACATTTTTTGATTTCCAGTTTCACATAATATGGCAACAAATACGTCAAAAGCGATATCTTCAATACATCTAACACATTGCCGTAGATTTCACACAGTTTAAAATACTGATCAGAATTCATAAACACCCAGTTGGGCGAGAACTGAAAAGTATAATTTCTTTTCTGAAATACACGTTGTAAAACTAAGTGCATTTCCCCCACATCAAACACTTTAGAAAGGCAGACTTCTTTTTCTATTTGGCCAATATCTAAACGTAGATAGACGTTTATTGAGCATAGACATGTTTGGAACTTTAGGCTTCAAATTTACGTGCTGATTACTCATTTTCCTTAAAATTATATTATGCTCTGTTACTCTTAAGTGTAAAATTAGAGTACAGATTGTGTTGAAAAGTTTCTCTTCGTCATTTAAAAAAAAAAAAAAAAATCTGATACTTGTCTAAGATACTAGTGGTAGAGTAAAAAGAAAAATCACATGCACATTTTTTAAACATATCCATTCGTTAAAATCTTGCATTACAACACACAATTTTACTTGGCGCATTATCACAAGTACAAGTTTTCTGAGTACATTCTTCACTTATGCGCTCATAGTTACTCACAAAAGATAAGAATACAATAAATTTTAATTTTACTGGTTAGTAAGTGTATGGTGTTATTCACTGTTTAGTAAGTGTATATAGTGCAGTTCTTCGTGCCTCTAATTTACAATTCTTTTTCCAAGAACAGCTAACACATTTCAATAGCAATGTTTAATATTTGTGTAATTGTGCATTTTGACGGATTTCAGACTCAAGAGGGTTTCTTAGTACGTAAATACGTATACATCGCCATAAAAATCGTAAGTAGCTTCAAGCATTCGTTTTAACTTATCGCCTTATAAGTATAAACTGAGTGCAAAAGATAAAAAAACTGTGCGATATGTTGAAAAAATTACATATGTGGTCTCCCTTTCTGTCCCGTGGCATGGGAAAGTGTGTCTCCTTTAGAAAGTTTAGACTCTAAGCTTTTAGAATTGTACGAGCAGACCAAGAGCGCCACCCAGTACCTAGTTGCTTACAAAGGTCGTTGTGTGGAAAAGAAACACCTAGATACATTGAATATACCAAATATCAACTTGGAACAATATGGGTGTCCCAAATTCGATGCACTATGTGCTCTAAGTAGCAACAAAAAGATCCAAAAAACTATCATGTGGTCATCACAAAAATAATTTGCATTGCCCCAAAGCTGAGGTGATGGCATTTAATAATTGGCTCGTCGTAAACATGTGTCTCTTAAAAAATGCAAGTATGTAAAAATAAGTTCTTTTTTACTACAAAGTATTAGTTTTGTAAAATATATGAATCAATGTTTTTTTTTTTTCTATTAAAAAGTGTTCTAATTTACTTTGTTTCCATGTGACTTCCTTCAATCTGTTTAAGAAGTGTATCTGTTTTTTCTTGCAGAGTTGTTTTAAGAATACATAGAATTCATATTTAATTCAATATTTGTTCATTTTAAAATTCACACTAATACTTAAAATTTTCAGTTATTATTTAATTTTACTCATGTGTAAAACTATCAGCGGTGTGCGTAAATATTTAGATTATGCATTAAATATCAAGAAAAGGCAAAAGTTAATTTACTTTTCAGCACAGATGTGCACACATTATTTTTAAAACAGAAAGCCCACATGCTATCCATTTTAACGTAGTAATGAATTAGATGTAAATTAAGAGAATAATATGAAGTATCTTGTAAAATACTTTATAGTTTCGTACAGTATTGGAATTTTGCTCTGCAATTTAAGCTGCACAATAGGCATAAGGTTTCAAATAAAAGGAAGTTCATATTTAGTAAATGCATGGTTTGCAAAAAAAAAAGCATTAAAAGAGGAACGTTTAATTTAGAACTTCAAAAATAAATGGCTTTTAATTCTATTTTTCACTGCTTCAAATGTGCAAGGAAACATGGTATGGGTCTTGTAAAGTTTCAAATTAAAGCAAAAAAAAAAAATTTACTCTTACAGGTTTTTATAATTATTTTTTACTGTGCATAAAACACACTTTAAGAATCAAACTTTTAAGAAATGTCTTAATTGTAAAATTAAAAATAAAAAGCAAATTGCATTTAAATGTTTGTAATAATATTTAAAGTATATATATTTTCAATTGTTAAACGCTTTCTAAAAATCTTCAGTATTAAAAAATATGTGTAATAGTATCTAATATATAATTAAGAGTAAAAGCATCCAACTTTTAAAAATATAAATCCTTATATCAAAGAAAATTTCGTTAAAAACAGTTTGTAAATCTGTATAATAAAAATTAAATCACTAAAATTTAGGAAGATTTATTTAAAAAATATGCATGGAAAGATTAATTAAAAAATAACATTTAATTTAGATTTTATAGCATAAATGATTTCAATACAATTACAACTTATTCAAAATGTGTACGTTCATAGTACGGGTCTTGTAAAGTTTTCAAAAGTTTACTCTTACTTAAGTGTGTACAATACTTAAAACAAAATTTCTGCATTGAAAATATGTGCTATAACATCTAATGTATAATTAATTTTTGAGTAAAAAACATCTAACTTAAAAACATAAATCTTTATAGCAAAGAAAAATTTCATTTCAGATCTTGCATTTTAAAAACAATTTATAGAATTATGTAATAAAAAAGTCCTAAATACAGTATATGTGGTAAGACACGCTAAAAAATTTATTTAAAACCAACAAGATATAAGCATTTATAAAAATACTATTCAGAAAGGCAAAGATCAGTTGCAACGTTGTCCAAATATCGTCTAGTGCACAACACTGAGTTTTAGTTCGGGGGGGGGCACATAAGTGGTTTATCGCTGCTTTATACAAGAATTTTACGAAACGTTAAGTTTATTCTAGGGCATAATGCACGGGGCAAGCTGTGAAACCAAAATTGGTTTGTTGGATACTTCATCACAAGCAAGCTTCCATTTTCCAGAACAATTTTTTAGAGAATTGTAGTTCTTTCTAGAAAACACAAATTGCCTTTTCTGTCCAAATGAAACAGACGCTATGGGTGCATTAAGATCCAAGTCCTTCTCATTGTCTTTATGGGCATCTATACAGTCCTTACCATCTTTATAACGGTTCACCAACACAAAATTAAATCTTGAGCCAATTATTCGTTCCACTTCTGCCTTTATTTCCAATAGTAAAGGAGACCAAGGCTTGGCTGCAATACAAGATCCGCTAAAGGCATAGCTTATTCCTACGTCTCCGTATGCTACAAGTTGCCGAGGCACAGTACATTTTTTACCATAAATTTCAATAGTAGTTTCCTCTTTCTTTAAGTACGTTAATTCGTTTTCCAATCGACAAAAATATGCCCAGCCTTCACGATCCGTAAACAGTTTACCATACTCATAACATAAAGAATCTTTACAATATTTCTGCAAACACAGTTCTTTGTCTGCACGCATTTTCTTTGCAGGTCTAATGTCCTTAGAATCCATGATTTATTTAAAAACAGAAAAAAAAGGGGCAGTAAAACCCCAAAACAAGATGCAAAGTAATTCAAAGACCCAAGATGCTCCAACTATGCTTTAAAAATCCTCTTATTATCAAATAGTTTCTATCGTTATCTGTGACTCAGTGTTTAACTCCGTTCCTTCTGTTATCTTAAATAACTTACACGTGCAAAAACAATCCTTAGTCATATTCTTACAAGTTCCAGAGGCTTCTAGACTTTCAATCTGATACTTTACCATCACAAACCTTTGGTAGAATATATTTGCCTAAGATTGCATCTAATCAATAAAACAATTTCCCACATTTGTAATATATACAAGCCTTAGTCATATTGTCTCAAGTTCCAGAGGCTTCTAATAATATCAATCTTATACGGTTCCTTGCCATCGCTTATAATATGTATACTATAAATCTTTTGGTTAGTTACTTCTTATTTACCTAAAAATGTAATGTTTCATACACCGTTATGCCTGTGTGTCCTATTCATATCTCAAAGTCCTCCCCTCAAATTGTAATAATAATAATTTTCCCTACAAAACATTCACCCTTAAACATTCACATTTTCTTCAAGCTCATGTTGTATATAAATTCATTAAAATATAAAAAAGGTTTCCGTATTATAAATTCTATCTTACATGTAGTGTTCATACGCTTAAAATCTTCGCATATATTGGTTGGCCTCAATTACTTATGTTCCGAGTTCCAACGTTAGAGTATTAAGATAATCCCTTCGTCACTATTTCATAGCTAAATCCCCTATAGAAAGTTCCAGTTCGGGCATGTCATATGTGATTCATTGGCATGATGTAGTTTCATTTGCTTTTCTCACAATCAGAAAAACAACACCA